>CM060416.1:63289241-64557452 GCA_030545235.1 Helianthus tuberosus | reverse complement strand
CCACTTGCTTCTTATTGCAGACAATCTGGGTCGGGTTACGAGATAACCAGTCCATACCCAAAACTATGTCGAAACCGGCTAATTTCAAAGGAAATAGGGACAAAGGAAAAGAGTGGTTCTTAATGGATATGAAACATCCATCTAATATGGTTGAGGCGGTTTCTAAGGTGCCATCTGCTAATTCCACCTCATACTTCACACTTAGGGTTTTAACAGGTAAATTCAGTAACTTACAAAACTTATTATCTACAAACGATTTATCAGCTCCCGAATCAAATAGAACTCTCGCATAAACATCATTTATAAGGAAGGTACCTGTAATCATATTGTCGTCCTACACAGCTTCCTTTGCATCCATCCTGAAGACCCTAGCATTGGTCTTCTTCCCTTCCTCAGCTTTCTTTGCATATTTTGGGCAATTTGTCTTAATGTGCCCTTTTTCGTTGCAACTGTAGCACATTGCGTCCTTCAGTTTCTTGCACTCTAGGGTCTTATGTTCCGAAGATTTGCAAATCCCACAAGGTCTCGGCTGAGATTGGGATTTTGAGTCAAGTCTGTACCTCCCAAAGTGGTGCTTCTGACAAATCTTACACTTGGGCTTATCTCCAGATTGATGCCCATCCTTCTTAGAACCAGACCCCTTCTTGTGGTCATTGTTTCCCCTGGGCTTCTTATCTGACCATCGTGAATTGTCATATTCACACTTCCTTTTCTCGGCATCCGTGTTCCTCAGCGATCTCTGCCTGACCGCGTCCAGTGTGAGGGACAAGGATATATCAGCTGCAGACCTGAATGTAGCTGGCCGAGAGGCTTTTACACTTGCCTTAATCTCTGGGGCTAGACCCCCAATGAAACGAGCTATTCTTTTGGGTTCCGGGGTCACCAGGTAAGGAACCAACCTTGACATTGTATTAAAGCTCGTAAGGTAAGCTTGGCAATCCAGATTTTTCGTTACTAATGACCGAAAATCCGACTCAATCTTTTCTACCTCATGCTGAGGGCAGAAGTTTTCTCTAATCAATGCCATGAACTGATCCCATGTCAGATTGTACAATGGGATTTTCCCCGTAGCCTGGATCAAAGATCTCCACCAAGCTAATGCCTCCCCCTTGAATGACTGAGACACGAACTTTACCACATCCTTATCAGCGCACCCGCTGATATCAACCACGGTGTCCATCTCATCCAACCATGTCATGCAGTCTATAGCTCCTTTTTCCCCAGTGAAATCCCTGGGTTTGCATGAAACAAAATACTTGTAGGAGCAACCCTTATCACGGGGTCCTTAATTTAGTACGATCCTTTGAGATGGAACACTTTGCTGATTCGAAGAGTAACGATCGTCTTCGTCTTTCTTTGGCTCTTCCTTCTTGGAGGGTGGCTTGCTGTGAGCCTCAGAATGAGTCTTAGGCTTGGAATGTGGTGCGGATAGGGTCCTACTTCGAGTCCCGCTATATTCGTTATACTGTCGTTCTATAGCTTTGGTAACCGCATTGTCAATCAATGCTTGCAGTTCTGCACCCGCGATGTTAATTCGGGTATTATCATGACCCTCCCGTGGGTGACTGTTGATCTCATCCGAGTCAGCCATGTAGTTTGAACTGTTACATAAGATATCAACAATAATTTATTTGGGAGTTTATTATGGAATTGCCTTTTAGGGCAATTCATTAACCACGGTGAACATAGACCATATTTGGTTAATTTGTTACTCACATTTATTTAGGATTTTACTACAACCTATCCCAATTATAAAACAATAACAGTATTATTAGCACAAAAAGGCCTAGTTACTGGGATATTTTTAAATCATAAGCCAGGATTTCAGAGAATCAAGGCATGAAGGTTTGAACATAGTTCTTTACCTTTTTCTGACAGGGAGTCGTAGACTACTACTGTCTTTTGTCTTATATGACAATGAGTATGGCCCGTAGGCACTATACTACCAATGTATGGTCAACATATGATCATTTTAATTGATGATTTAAACCCATGATTTATAGATCATTAAGTTAGGTTAGGAATCTTTTGAAGAATCCTTTTATAAGAATGACGTGTGTGATTTTTAACGAATCACGTCTGCCAGGAGCGTTAACATGTTTTCAGATGTTAACAGGGATCCGAATCTTTTAAACAGGTCTTACCATTTTGGCCAAGTCTTATAATGACATGCAGGCTAGGTTATACCTTTAAGATTCTCATTTAATATTTATTAGGCAGATTAATTTAAAAAGGAATGATTTTGATTTATTTATTTCATATATTTATGCATATAATGACAAAAGTGAAATTTATAAACTTAACATTCCATTAATTATAAAAAGGATTACACATTGCCCTAAACGGGACTTTTAACGGAAACAATTTGCCCACGCACGGGCCAAATACTAGAATAGATGTCCACGCAGGGACTAAAAAGACAAGTCCATGCAGGGACTAAATACACAGATAAATGTCCACGCAGGGACTTGATTGAAATAGGAAATACAACAATACATATAGGGATTTAATGATCCCTCTTCTTCTTCCCCTTTAACAAGCTCGCTAGGCCCTTGAGGAAACCCCTATTGTTCCTACGTTCTTCTTGAAATTCATGTTCCACCGGACTTAGTCTTTGGAGGATTTCCTCCTGTTCCGGTGGGGAAAATCATGGTGGCTGCGACTGCTGCCGAATCGGAGGTCGAGCAGGCATTTGATACCCATGAGCTGGATATCCCACTCCCCAAGGGGCTCCATATAGCCCTTCCGGATGAAGGGCATTGTAGTTTGCTGCTAAAAGGTACGGGTCGGCTTCAGCATAGTTATAGTGAGTGTGAGCCGGCTGCTCAAACGGATTGTACGCCGTTGAACCGGTGTATGTAGGAATCGGGTTATCAAAACCCAATGGTGGTGGTGGTGGTGCAACTGGTGCAGAATTTGTCACACCCCGACCACGTGTAACATACAAAACGTGGCGGAAACGTCGGGGAGTGTTGTAACAGAATTAATGTTTCATAACCATGGATACAAAAAGTGTTTCGTTTTATTAAACATTGAATATTTACATCGTCTGGAAAAAATACACAATTTAAACATAGTCTATCATTGTTATTGAGTCACTAAAGCCTCGTCCAGTCCTATGTGAGCATGCATCTTATCAATCGATATCATTCAACAATACCTGAAACATATGTGAAAACGAGGTCAGCAAAGAAATGCTGGCGAATACATAGGTTTTGTAGGAGTGTTGAAATCATGGCTAGTTTAGATGTTGCAATACTTTATAAAAACCTTGTTTTGAAAAGAGTATAACATTGCAACTTAATTAACCAACTCAAATCAAGCGGGTTATAGTTTATAAAACCTCGTAGCCATGACTCGTAACCCAAAAACATTTGTTTTAGTAAAGCAAATTGTGAAACATCTCAAAATAAATCGTTAATGAAACTCGTTAATAAATCTCGTTAAAAACTCGTATAGTTTATATCATATCGAAAATCTCGTTTGTGTGACATCGTTTGAAAATTTTTTACCCAAGTGAACTAAATAACGCCACGGCATGTAATATGATGAAATCTTTTATATATAGGAAGTACCAGCGGCGTATCCACCATGCTTTCATCACATTACACCCGTCCCGTTATCTAAACACTTAACCAAAAACCAATCGTATATCGCTTTGAAGCCAATCGTTTAACTAAATCGTTTAACTCATTAATACATCGCGTGAAAACCAATCGTTTAACCAAATCGTATAATTCATTTTAGGTCGTGAAACTACTTATGTGATTGTCTCGCTAATAACATTCAAACCTTCGTGACTCATCCCTCGTCGCTTCTCGTTTTCGCATTAACAAACCCTTACCAAAGGGTAAGTTAACAATTACAGATTCAGTCGCTACCCACCACCCCCACACATAACCACGGGTGCAGTATGATAACGGGATTTGTCAGATCCTATGGTACCATAACCTAATACTGGTCGGCTTGATCATTGCTAATGAATGTCATTTGTTATGTAACCCAACCAACAAGTTCGTTCACATTATCGAAATCGTTATTAGTTTTGTATAAATCGTCTTAATCGTTTTTGAAACCATCGTTATAACATCAAAAATCGTTTTGATACCATCGTTAAAACCTTGAAAACATTTAGTACATATGAATCACCCCAAAACAATTGAAAGCAGTAAAATAGGGGAACTATGTACTCGCCTGAGAATGCTTAGAGGTCTTGAACAACAACCAAACAAAGCTAGAGGGAGCACGGAATCAGTCGGCAATCTAAAACTATATAAATAAACCGGACTTAAATCGGGAGATCAGATAGGATGAGGCTTGGTAAACCAAATGAGTATTGGAACACATATGATATGGTTTAACAAGGCCTACATACTACATGAAACCTAACCTAAGTGCTTTCGACCCATCGCGACCCATTAAGGTAGCTTATGCTACTTTAACGCGTCGTGCGCGTGAAACGCGTTAGGACCGTCTAACTAGTCCTATGACAAGTGTTATATGCCTAAACATGTTACATAATCAGTTATGTGATAAAATTTTAGGTTACATATGCTTAATTACCAATTATACATGAAAAGGGTATTCTGGTAATTTACCTAAGGCATATAAACTACCTATCATACAACTACTTAAACGAAGCGACCATAAGGTATAACCTCGGAAGGTTATTCCCTACCTACTATGGTCACCTAATGTATTTGGTCGGATCCTAATGATCGACCAAATGGGTCGGGTTCGAAGGTATAAGCGATTTATTAGATCGCTTACCCTACGACCCTAGACAACGTGGTAATCAGTAGGCATAGTCCCAAGGGACTATAACCAACGTGATTACACTCACGTTGCGAAGTTCAAACGAACTTCGCATTGACCATAAACTGGTCAACGCAGAAAGTCAAACAAAGTTTGACTTTCAGACTCAAAAAGACTCGAAAAGCAATAAAAGAACGAAAGAATACTTACGAAGGGTCCCCGAATGCTAATCCCGATCCAAGTAGCTCAGGTATGAAACAATGGTTTCAACTTAGAGCTCCTCAAATCAGAATTCTTGTGAGTTTAGAAGTGAAGTGGGTTGGGTTGGGTTGGGTATTTATAGTATTCAGAGAACCGTTAAGATCGTTTCTTGGAAAAGGGGGCACGATCAAAGCCGTACACTTGTCGGAACCTTATGGTAGCTCATTTGCCACTCACCATAGGAAATTGACACTTGGAATTGGGATTGGGGGTGCAAAACAGCTGCAAACAGGCTGTTAAACATTGAATCTGGTCTGCAGAGGCTGAGGCGGCCCGCTTCAGGATACACCAAAACTAATGCGGGCCGCATGGGGCTTCTGATCAGAAAATAAGTTTCAAAAATAACAGTTTCAGCCCCTGCACGTGTTTAAGGCCATTTCCGACACTTCTAAGGCTCGTAAAGCCAACTTTAAGGCCCTAAAATGATGCCTAAACATTGTGGACATGAAACATGCTCAAAAATATCTCAGATGTCGGTTCGTTTGGTCGTACGAACGCGATGTTCGCTTAATTACGACGGAATGCGCATAAGTGCGAGAAACGATCCAAATGACGCAACGAATGGATTTTTCTTAAGACAAACACTAAAGCATAATATAGTCATGCTTACATAAATTTTTGGATGTCCGGATGTATTCAGAACGTAAGTTATGCGCAAAAGTGCAAACTTGTGCGCTTTTTGACACTTTTAGTCCCTGAATGACCCAAAAGTATATTTTAGCACACCGAACCCCTCAAAGCCTATTTCTAAGCTATGTAAAGGATATTTAAGGTGTGTTTAACTTATGGTCATGTTCCGGAATGTCTGTTACAGTTCAAATTGGCATACTTTCGTAGTTTGTCATATTTAGTCCCTATAGACGAATTAACTTGATTTTGGCATACCAAACCTTCCAAATCTTATTTCTAAGTTATGTAAAGGTTATTTAAGGTATGTTTAGCCTATTTCACTATTCCGGAGTGTTCGTTGCATTAAACTGGTTATATTTACGCATCGGTGCGCGTATAACCTTCCAGAAAGCGATTTAGAGTTTGAAATCGAACAAGAGTTGATATGTGTAAATGATACACATATTTTTACAAATTCCAAGTATGAAATACAATATTTCATTGGTTTGGCATTTGTTTGATGGCCGTGGAGGCACAGGTGTTACAGTCTCCCCTACTTTAGGAAATTTCGTCCCGAAATTTATTTAGAGGAAACTTGTGAGAGCTTGAAAACATGAAGTTGAAAAGATCGAACAACATTGGTTAGGGTTCTGAACTTATAGTAATCTTTAATAACATCATGATTGCAATGTAAGAGGGATACTTATATACAAGTATATGAAGTGTCATTGGTGCGTCCACCGTACCTCCATTACATCGTTCTCATTTCGTTATTTTTGTCACTATCGGTTCTTACACATAATAAATCTTACTGTGGTTACCGTGCACTGAATCTCACAATTATGTACGCGTCCATAATTAGACAATTCCTTGCACAGTTCACACAGTCTATTTTATAATATGTAGGGTAAAACCAAATGAACAATCCTGTGATGAGTGTGACTAGACCGCCATAGAGTCCTTTTGACTAAATCAATAAATGATCTAAATAGACTATCAAGGAGTCTGTCCAACTACATCACTAGATGTCGTCCTTTAACCAAATTGTGAATCAATCTTTTTTGACTAGACCACCAAAGGGTCTCGTATGAATCAAGGAGTGGTACTATATAATCCAAGGGTCTTAACTATTACATAGAAGCCCATTAAGGATTTAAGGTAGTACCTTTTGAATATCCTACTATGAATCCCTTATATATAGATATAAAAGATTCTATGAGGATTTTGAAAATCGGATCACATAAAAACATAAAGGAGAACACATAACACGTAATCACATAATCGCATAATTGCATAATTGTTTAATTTGACCTTTAAATTTGTTATCTTTTGACACGGGTATTTCAAGCATACAAGGAATCAAATCCTTAATTGCAGCAGTTTGGATGGATCCACATGAATACCCTGCTTGTTGACTACATGACCCAAAAACTGAACTTCTTTAAGCCAAAATTTCCTCTTGGAGGATTTAGCGAAAAGTTTGTTCCTTCTTTAGGGGTTCCAATGTCAACGAAGGTGTTGATCGTGATCGGCTCGGGACATGAATAGATCAAGATGTCATCAATAACAACAATGACGAATTGATCCAAATAAGACTTGCAGACTCTATTTATTAAGTCCATGTAGATGGCTGGAGCATTTGTCAATCCTTAAAGGCATGACTGTAAACTCGTAATGGCCATACTTCGTGCAGAAAGCCGTTTTGGGAATATCTTCTTCGAGAATACAAAGTTGATGATACCCAAAACGCAAATCGATCTTGGAAAAGCATGAAACGCTATGCAGTTGATTGGAGAAATCGTTGATTTAAGGTAGGGGATATCGATTCTTGATGGTAAGCTTACTAGGCTTACGTTAATCGATATACATTCGAAAAGATTCATTTTTCTTTTCACAAAGAGGACAGGAGTTTCTCCAAGGTGAAAAGTTCGGACGGATGAATCCTCTATCAGACAACTCTTGAGGCTGTTTTGATAATTCTTGCATCTCGAACGGTGCAAGACGATAAGATACTTTAGATTTAAAAGAAACAAGTGTTTAAGGTTCTTAGGGAGATCACAAGTGATCATAAAAATGACAGAACCACACGAGTAGTTTTGTCTTTGTGTTGACATCATAAGGGTGGATCAAACATTCATACAATTGCATTAGTTAAAAAAATAAAACCACAAATTTTTATTTATATAACAACCGCATTGTCTTTAAATGTTACAAGATAACAACCAGAGGAAATACAAAATGCTAATTGTTCACTCCTTCATCATTGAGTGCCTCATTGATGTTAAACACTCGACCACGTGCTGGATTCACATTGACGTTGACGTTCGCATTTGGGTTTGCGTTAGCATTTGCATTCACCAGTCTTGGACAGTTGTGGCGGAAGTGACCAATCTCTCCGCAGTTGAAACATGACCCCAGTGGGAATCTCGCAGCATTCCCTTGAACCGGAGCTTGAACCTGAGCAGCCTGATTTTGTCCCAGACGACAAACATTGGCCAAATGCCCAAGTCTACCACACGTTGTGCATTTCTGGCAATCTTGTTGTGCAACGTGATGACCGTTGCAACGGGCACAATGTGGTGCGGTACCAGTATATGCCTTCTTTGCAGATGGCTGTGCCGGTGGGTTTTGCAAGTTCTGAGCAGTCTGTGCTGTAACAGCAAAATTTTGGGCACCCTTCCGCTTCTTTGATTTCTTCGAAGTCTCACCTTCCTTACCCTTCTTGTTTTGACCTTTCTTGTTATCCTCCTTGTCAGACCCCTGCTTCTTACCCTTGTCACCCTTTCTGTGTAACTTATTCTTCCGAATCTGCGACTCAGTCAATGTCGCAGCTAACTCGATCGCCTGACGGAGTGTGGTAGGGCTACTACCAGTAAGGATGTCTTGTACTGAGTCAGGTAGGCCGTCAATGTACCTTTCGATAGCCTTGTCGAGTGGGGTAACCATTGTCGGGCAAAGCAGACTCAACTCCTCAAACCTATCAGTATACGCCCTGTGCTCACCACTATCTTACTTCAACTCATCAAATTCCTTCTCCAAAGCTGGTTGCTCATGACGAGGACAGAATTCCCTCATCATAAGGGCCCTAAGTTCAGCCCACGTCTGTGCTAGAGCAACTTCTGCACCACGATCCCTCATAACCCCGTTCCACCATGTGAGAGCCCTCTTCTGAAACACACTCGAAGAAAACTCGACCCTGCGATTGTCAGGACACTGCACGTGGCGGAAAGTATTCTCAATGCTCTCGAACCATTGAAGAAGCCCAGTCGCTCCTTCAGAACCACTAAACTTGAGTGGTTTAGCCTGGTTAAAATCCTTGTATTTACACTGTGCGTTATTGTTGTTGTTATTATTGCCGTTGTTGTATATCTCGTGGACTTGGGTTACAACCCCGGGAAGCACAGCAGCCACCTGCTGAGAGATCAGGGCTGCGAGTTCTTCAATAGTAAAAGTCCGAGCATCGGTTCGAGCATCGCGTCGAGGAGGCATTGTCTAAAAGAGGAAACATGAAATGAAACGAGTGAGAGAATTAGATGAAAAGAATGAGATGAACAAATCTGATGAAAGCAAGGATAGTGGTTATTTGTTTGTTACTACAAAGCAACAAACGACCCCGGTGATAAATCAAAGTAAATAGGTCAAAAATAATGTGTCGCGAAGACATGCTCGCCTATAAGTGAACACTCATCCCAAGAATTCCCAGGTAAGCACAACTGGTCTCGTGTCTGATGAGATATATACGATGTGCTTGCCTAGACAGAAAACCCAGAATACAGGCATTCACCCTTCCAGTTTGCACGTGTTCACATTATTTAAGACTCAAAACTTTGGCAAGAGTTTGAAAATTCAAAAGGGGTTCAAAACCTTATAACTGAGGGTTCAAAACCATGTAATCAATCATCCTAGAACAGATGATTAGTTTTCAAAGCGGTTTTGAAATTTATGTTCTTGTTGTGGTCGTCGCCTAAGGATAGGTGACGGTATTGTTTTATGACTAAACGCAAGTAAACTCGCGTTAGGGTCCTAAGAAGGTTATAGACTAGGTCAAAGCATTACTAATAACCTAATTCCCTATAACCATTGGCTCTGATACCATCTTTTCTGTCACACCCCGACCACGTGTAACATACAAAACGTGGCGGAAACGTCGGGGAGTGTTGTAACAGAATTAATGTTTCATAACCATGGATACAAAAAGTGTTTCGTTTTATTAAACATTGAATATTTACATCGTCTGGAAATCTAAATACACAATTTAAACATAGTCTATCATTGTTATTGAGTCACTAAAGCCTCGTCCAGTCCTATGTGAGCATGCATCTTATCAATCGATATCATTCAACAATACCTGAAACATATGTGAAAACGAGGTCAGCAAAGAAATGCTGGCGAATACATAGGTTTTGTATGAGTGTTGAAATCATGGCTAGTTTAGATGTTGCAATACTTTATAAAAACCTTGTTTTGAAAAGAGTATAACATTGCAACTTAATTAACCAACTCAAATCAAGCGGGTTATAGTTTATAAAACCTCGTAGCCATGACTCGTAACCCAAAAACATTTGTTTTAGTAAAGCAAATTGTGAAACATCTCAAAATAAATCGTTAATGAAACTCGTTAATAAATCTCGTTAAAAACTCGTATAGTTTATATCATATCGAAAATCTCATTTCTGTGACATCGTTTGAAAATTTTTTACCCAAGTGAACTAAATAACGCCACGGCATGTAATATGATGAAATCTTTTATATATAGGAAGTACCAGCGGCGTATCCACCATGCTTTCATCACATTACACCCGTCCCGTTATCTAAACACTTAACCAAAAACCAATCGTATATCGCTTTGAAGCCAATCGTTTAACTAAATCGTTTAACTCATTAATACATCGCGTGAAAACCAATCATTTAACCAAATCGTATAATTCATTTTAGGTCGTGAAACTACTTATGTGATTGTCTCACTAATAACATTCAAACCTTCGTGACTCATCCCTCGTCGCTTCTCGTTTTCGCATTAACAAACCCTTACCAAAGGGTAAGTTAACAATTACAGATTCAGTCGCTACCCACCACCCCCACACATAACCACGGGTGCAGTATGATAACGGGATTTGTCAGATCCTATGGTACCATAACCTAATACTGGTCGGCTTGATCATTGCTAATGAATGTCATTTGTTATGTAACCCAACCAACAAGTTCGTTCACATTATCGAAATCGTTATTAGTTTTGTATAAATCGTCTTAATCGTTTTTGAAACCATCGTTATAACATCAAAAATCGTTTTGATACCATCGTTAAAACCTTGAAAACATTTAGTACATATGAATCACCCCAAAACAATTGAAAGCAGTAAAATAGGGGAACTATGTACTCGCCTGAGAATGCTTAGAGGTCTTAAACAACAACCAAACAAAGCTAGAGGGAAAACGGAATCAGTCGGCAATCTAAAACTATATAAATAAACCGGACTTAAATCGGGAGATCGGATAGGATGAGGCTTGGTAAACCAAATGAGTATTGGAACTCATATGATATGGTTTAACAAGGCCTACATACTACATGAAACCTAACCTAAGTGCTTTCGACCCATCGCGACCCCTTAAAGTAGCTTATGCTACTTTAACGCGTCGTGCGTGTGAAACGCGTTCGGACCGTCTAACTAGTCCTATGACAAGTGTTATATGCCTAAACATGTTACATAATCAGTTATGTGACAAAATTTTAGGTTACATATGCTTAATTACCAATTATACATGAAAAGGGTATTCTGGTAATTTACCTAAGGCATATAAACTACCTATCATACAACTACTTAAACGAAGCGACCATAAGGTATAACCTCGGAAGGTTATTCCCTACCTACTATGGTCACCTAATGTATTTGGTCGGATCCTAATGATCGACCAAATGAGTCGGGTTCGAAGGTATAAGCGATTTATTAGATCGCTTACCCTACGACCCTAGACAACGTGGTAATCAGTAGGTATAGTCCCAATGGACTATAACCAACGTGATTACACTCACGTTGCGAAGTTCAAACGAACTTCGCATTGACCATAAACTGGTCAACGCAGAAAGTCAAACAAAGTTTGACTTTCAGACTCGAAAAGCAATAAAAGAACGAAAGAATACTTACGAAGGGTCCCCGAATGCTAATCCCGATCCAAGTAGCTCAGGTATGAAACAATGGTTTCAACTTAGAGCTCCTCAAATCAGAATTCTTGTGAGTTTAGAAGTGAAGTGGGTTGGGTATTTATAGTATTCGGAGAACCGTTAAGATCGTTTCTTGGAAAAGGGGGCACGATCAAAGCCGTACACTTGTCGGAACCTTATGGTAGCTCATTTGCCACTCACCATAGGAAATTGACACTTGGAATTGGGATTGGGGGTGCAAAACAGCTGCAAACAGGCTGTTAAACATTGAATCTGGTCTGCAAATGCTGAGGCGGCCCGCTTCAGGATACACCAAAACTAATGCGGGCCGCATGGGGCTTCTGATCAGAAAATAAGTTTCAAAAATGACAGTTTCAGCCCCTGCACGTGTTTAAGGCCATTTCCGACACTTCTAAGGCTCGTAAAGCCAACTTTAAGGCCCTAAAATGATGCCTAAACATAGTGGACATGAAACATGCTCAAAAATATCTCAGATGTCGGTTCGTTTGGTCGTACGAACGCGATGTTCGCTTAATTACGACGGAATGCGCATAAGTGCGAGAAACGATCCAAATGACGCAACGAATGGATTTTTCTTAAGCCAAACACTAAAGCATAATATAGTAATGCTTACATAAATTTTTGGATGTCCGGATGTATTCAGAACGTAAGTTATGCGCAAAAGTGCAAACTTGTGCGCTTTTTGACACTTTTAGTCCCTGAATGACCCAAAAGTATATTTTAGCACACCGAACCCCTCAAAGCGTATTTCTAAGCTATGTAAAGGATATTTAAGGTGTGTTTAACTTATGGTCATGTTCCGGAATGTCTGTTACAGTTCAAATTGGCATACTTTCGCAGTTTGTCATATTTAGTCCCTGTAGACGAATTAACTTGATTTTGGCATACCAAACCTTCCAAATCTTATTTCTAAGTTATGTAAAGGTTATTTAAGGTATATTTAGCCTATTTCACTATTCCGGAGTGTTCGTTGCATTAAACTGGTTATATTTACGCATAGGTGCGCGTATAACCTGCCAGAAAGCGATTTAGAGTTTGAAATCGAACAAGAGTTGATATGTGTAAATGATACACATATTTTTACAAATCCCAAGTATGAAATACAATATTTCATTGGTTTGGCATTTGTTTGATGGCCGTGGAGGCACAGGTGTTACAGAATTCACCTCTGGAATTGGGTTTGAGGGCCCACCCATTTGTGGGTCTTCATGCAGTGGCGGTTAGTGACTGCCACTGGAGTGTCGAGGGGTGCTAAAGTGGAAATCCCCTCCTAGCGCGCGGATATTCGTTCGCCTATTCTCCTTCGCCTTGGTGGCTCTGGAGGTGCTTGGTGAACTGGCGGCGGTGGTGTGACTGCCACGAATCACGAATCCTCGGAGGGATCCTGCTGCTGCTGCTGTGGGTTATGAGAGGGAGTAAAATACCACTCATACTGGTTAAACCTAGCTTGGTAACTGTCTGGACCACCTTAGGGTGATCCGTGGAAGGATGATCCATCAGAGATCTCGATGGGATGGTTGGGTGTCCCGGTTGCAGGCTCGATGGGATCTGTGTCCTCGTCCATGTCCATTGCTTGGTTTCCCGAGAAATGGTCTTCAGGTCCTAGCGGGTTAAAACCCACTGGTTCTTCGATATAGTTTGCCGGGTTGAACCGGCCTTGAAAGACAGGAGTGGGGTCGCCAAAGGAATGGTGCGAAAGGGATCGCTGGAGAGGTATATATGAAGGTTGTGGGTTATCGGGCTCGTTTTTTGAATGCGGCCCAAAGGAATGACGGTAAGGAGGCGTTGAGCTATGCGAGATAGATCGTCTAGCGGGCTCCAATTGGGTCCTCCAGTTTCGTTGCGAATCGGCACTCATAGTAGTGGAAGGAGTCCGCCGGTGTGAAGGCCCGGCTTCGTGATCGTCGGGGGCGCTGATTGGCCCCTTACCCCTTCCTCCTCTACGGAATCTTGGCGGCATTGTTAAACCTGTCAACATAAACAAAGATAACAACAAGAATATATATAAAATAAAAGACAACATAAAGCAAAACAGAATTTGTCCTATGTTATTTGTCTAGACTCGAAAATTTAGGAATGTGCAATTGTGTCATTGAGATTAAACACAAAGTGCTAGTGTTTAATTCACTCAATGTTGGCTTTGATACCAACCTGTCACACCCCGATATTTCCACGTTTTACCGGTGGGCCCGGTGGGGGAGTATCGTGACGTAGTTGATATCGTTATAGTCAAACCACACAATATTTAAATGCACAGCGGAAGCAAAAGATAGATATATTTCAACCGAATATAATTGTAATATCAAGTATCACATACAGTTGAAAATAATCCACAGGTGGATCAAAATAAAAAGGAAACTTTGTTCAACAGACTGAAATGCATCCAAGCTTGCGAGACTCTTATTGATCCTAAGGAGAACGCCAGCCTATTTCGAGTAGTACCTGCACTTAATCTTTTTGGGAAAATACGTCAGTTTACACTGGTAAATGTTGGAACCTGAAGGTTTATTCATAGAGGATTACTTAGTTCAAGGGTTGATTTAGTAATTGTTTACTTAATATTTTGGGTCGACATGTATGGGTTGGGTTAGTCTAGTTGGTTTCGGTTGGGCCTAGGGTATTTACCCATATCGTTTTGTATTTAAGCAAACCTTAACCTTGGAGTTAAGGTTGATCAGTGGCGGTGAACAGAAGGCCATACGAAACCGTGTCTTGTATCAGTCATTGTACAAGCTTTGAAAGCAAGATAACTTGGTTTGTTTGTTTATTATTTGTTTCGATTACTTCATATTACTGGAATCCACTTGTGTTTGATTTCCGCACCTACACAAGTTATTGTTTGATCTCATTGAAAGATCCTCACGGGTTTTACAATTGGTATCAGAGCCAAGAAACCAATTCTTGGTTCGGTTTTGATATCATTCGGATTCAAGAATATCTTATTTTACTGATCCTGTTTCGTTAGTGTTTGTTTTTGCAGTGATAACAGTTTTGATTGTGTTTTCTGTCTACGGATCATACAATCTTCACACTGTTCATAGCAATTTTTGATAAATCTTGCTGATTTGGTTCGTGTATTTTCAGTGAATTGTTTGCTGATTTCTCGGAAGTTTGTTGAGGATTAAAATTCAAAGATTTCAAATCTTTGAATTTTGGAAGCTGCTGATAATCAGGGATTTCTGCTATTTTTATCACATTGTTTGTTTTGCAGGGTCTCAACTCGCAATTAGCAGTCTCGACTTGTCTTGTTGCTGATCTCGACTCGTAACTAACTGAGGTCTCGAGTAGTCTACATTCGGTCTCGACTCGCAACCAATTGCGGTCTCGAGTTGTCATCATCACGGTCTCAACTCACAATCATCTGTGGTCTCGAGTCGTCATCATCACTTTAGTCTCGACTCGCAACCGCTGTCTCGACTCGCAATCTCTTGTCTCAACTCGCATCGACAATTTGCAACGTGATTTGGACCTTGAACTTTGAACTTTGAATTTTGGACTTAAAAAACTAATTAATTAATCATCTATTAATTAATCATGTCTGCAAATAATGTTGACCTGGCTGCCCTTAACAAACAGCAAGAACTGGATTCAAAAGTTGGGACCACCACACGCATTCCAAGGTTGACTGATGCTAATGACTTTCCTGAGTGGAAGTGGCGCTTTGAGCAACATGTGAAGGTCAAGGATTCTAAAATTTGGAGAAGTATTCTGAGAGGTCCAAGGGAGATCATGACAGATAGTCCTACTGAACCAGGAGTAAAAATAAAGAAACCCCTTAGCCAATACACTGAAGATGATTTCACAATAGTTGAAGAAGATGAAAAAGCTCTATCCTATTTGACCATGGGTTTGGGTCCAGACATTGCTATCGGTTTTCGTACTTGCAAATTAGCCAAAGAACTGTGGGAATCTCTGATCGATGTTTATGAAGGAAATGAGGATATGAAAGAGAGTCGAAGAAATCTGCTGAGACAAAATTTCAACAACTTCAATCATATTTATGGGGAAACTGTTGACAATCAACTTCAGAGGTTTGTCAAGCTGGTCACTCAAATGCAGATGGAAGAAATACATACATCCAATGCTTCAACAAATAGACAACTTCTGAATGCATTGCAAAAAAGTTGGGATCATCATGTCGCTATGATCAAGAAAACCAAAGATCTTGCTAGGTGAAGCTTATCTGAGATGGTTTCTCATATCAAGGCATGTGAACTGGATGATAAACAAAGGGAAACTAACTATAAGAATAGCATACTAGCTACCGGATTCTCTGTTGCTCCCGCTTCATCAAACAATAGCAATGCAGCTCTCTTGTCTCAAGGAGGGTTTCAAATGTTTAGCAACGCGGCATCTGCTAAATCTTCTCCTACTCCTGCAAATGCTTATTACTCTAAGTCTCCTGCTTCTTCACGCACTACTGCTACTGCTGCATCATCCAATTTGCCTAATGCTGTTCCTGCTTCTGCCGGGAAAAATGAGACGATTGCTTTCTTTACACAACAATCTAAGGAAAATCTGGATATTGCAGCCTCTGTTATAAATTGTTTGAATGCGTTTGTTGCAGGAAAAATTGATCCTCCTAAATGGTCTGGAGATGACTTACAGCAAATTTATCCTGATGATGTTGAAGAAATGGACATTACATGGCAGATGGCTATGGTGGCTTTCAGAGCAAGGAGGTTTATGAAAAGAACTGGTAAAAACAGATGGGGTGCTTCGTTTAATGAAGCTTCTAAAGTGCCATTCAATCTGCGCTGCTACAACTGTCACGAGGAGGGACATTATGCACGAAACTGCACCAAGCCACCAATTAGTAGAGAATAGACTCCAGTCAAACCTGCTACACCCAATCCAGAGAGAGCTCTTATGACTACAACGAGTATAACTGCTGATGCTGCTGCTGGTGGAAGTCCTCAAGCTCTGGGATTAGCTCAAGCCTTGGTGGTTCAGCCTGATATCAACTTTGATTGGAATTCGGAAATTGAGCGACTGAACATCTCAGCTCCAGAAGATCAAGCTGCTTCAAACAACATTGCTTTCATGACCTCAAATGATCAAGTTTCTGTACCAGAGGAGGAGACATCAGCTGAAAACTTTGCTCTCATGACCCAGATTCTTTCATCTCCAGTCAAAGGTCTCACCAAAGAAGAGGTACTTTCTGCTTTCTATACTCCTGAGTGTAGAGAAAGAGTTGAAGCTTATAGAATACACAACGCTGAGCTAATTCAAGATTATCAAGATATAAAAAATAAAAACCTTACTTTATCGAAAAATGAAAAACTTTATAAAGAAAAGATTGAAGCTCAGCGAAAAGACATCGTCAAACTCAAGGATGATGTAAGTGTGAAAACAACTCAACTCTTATATGTTCAGGAGAAACTGTGCACTGTGACTAAGGAACTGGAAGATATCAGAGATAGATATCAAATAAATGAACTTAACATTAAGAAATTTGATTCTTCTAGCAAATTAGTCAAAAACTTGTGTGATCAACAGCTTGAATATAAGAAAAAGAAAGGGAGTGGACTGGGTTTTAATCAGGCTCCTCCTCCTTATAATGACAATTACACTTATTTACCCATGACTGAGGAGGAGCTGATGAATGAAAGTAAAATGACTTATGGTCCCAAAAACAATAAGTCATCATCTAATGAAAGACCAATTGAGAAACAGAAGTCTGCTCCAATAAATTTTGTTTCTAAAGGCTCGATTGATCCTAACACTTCGTCTTCATGTGCAGATAGAGTATCTGAAGTAAGGTGTGGAGATGTTCTAGGGAGTGAACCAGTTGTTCATTCTAATATTTCTGAAAATTATTTTGAACAAACTGAATCTGATGTTGCTTTTAGTAGATCTTTATTTGAGTCGTTTTCTGCTTATGTTTTGTCAAGTGAGCCTGATGTTTGGGGCAAAACTGATGATGTTTGTGTTGAATCCTTGAACAATAAGTGTCGTGATGATGGTTTTTCAGTTAATGCATGTGATTGTGATGTTTCTAATATTTCAGGTGTTGATAGTGTTACAGGTGAGGTCCCTCAGGACACATTCAGTGAAACCACTGAAACTTCTTCTCAAGAAAATCAAGAATATCCTGATTCTTCTTCTGAATCTGTCTCAGTGGGCTTCCCTAATGTTGAATCTAGTGGGACCCCATTGGAAACTGTAGTTGAAATCAAACCTAAATCGGATTCACATGATACATGTGTTGATGAAACACATATTGATGAGTCTTCCACGTGTTCTAAAACTGAAACTGATTTTAGTCAAGAAGAAAAGGGATTTGATATAAATAAACAGTCACCAGAAAATGTTTTTGAACATAAAACAGAAATTGGAACATCTGCTTTTCAAACAAATGATGATCACAGTAAAGGAGAGGTATCAAATTGTTCGTCAACATCACTTGATTGTGTCAATTCTAATAAGCAGACACCAAAATGCCCAAAACAGACACAGGCAAAGCATTCTAGAAAAGCCAAAACGTCTCATCAGTCAAAAACAAACAAAGCTTCTTCTACAAAGTATCAAACTTTTCACACAATGAAACGACAAACATGTTTCGATTGTGGAATTGCTGGACATATTGCCAGAAACTGTGATTCAACTCCCAAGCACATAGTCTAAGAAGAAGATTGTCCAGAATCAGAAGGTCGGGTCTAATCGATATCGTTGTTCAGAGTCAGTGACGACTGAAAGGTCTAAGACAATGAAAAACAACTATTGCAAGACTAAACCTTCTGACCAAGATTGGAATGCAGCAAAACATAGAAATCAAAATCAAAAGAACAGTTTTCATAGAAATCAACATAATAGTTTTGGTAACTATAATTCTAAATGGTCAAACACATTTTGGAAACCCAAAACTGATGCTGCACAATCTAATGTATCTCGACAAGAATCTCTCATGAAAAATTCTTCAAGATTTTTGATCAAAGATAATTTAATCTAGCAAAGAGTGACATACATTGATGCACAAGGAAAACCCAGATCCACCATGGGCTGGGTTCCTAGATCTAACTAATCCCGCTAATCGTGCAGGAACAGCTGTTGAGGACTACCGTGCGACTTTGGTACATGGATAGTGGTTGTTCCAGGCACATGACAGGAGACTTATCCCAACTGATAAATGTAAAAGAATTCGATGGTGGATATGTCTCATTTGTGGGAGGAGAATCAGGAAGGATCACATTGAAAGGAACAGTAAGAAATGGTATTTTAAGCTTCGAGAATGTTAACTATGTTCCAGAACTGAAACACAATCTGTTGAGTATCTCTCAGATTTGTGATCGAGGAAATTCAGTTCACTTCACAAAGAAAGGATGTTATGTGCTTAAACCAGGAATTGTCATTCCTGAAGATTGGTTTCTAATGCCAGCTTAGAGACGAGGAAATGCTTATGTTATTGATATGAACAAGAAACCATGTGAAGAAATTACTTGCCTATTTTCGAAGATTTCAGAACATGATGGTCTACTGTGGCATCGTCGCCTTAGGCATGTGAATATGAAGAATCCGAATCGACTTGCTAAAGGTCAACTAGTTCGTGATCTTCCAATCAAAGATTTCATGTTGGTAGAAAAATGTGTTGCTTGTGCAAAAGGAAAAGCGCATCGAAAACCTCATAAGTCTAAACCTGCACCCTCTACGAAAGCTGTGCTCGAATTACTTCACATGGATCTTTTTGGTCCAGTGAATGTGTTGAGTATTGGCAAGAAAGCTTATTAGCTCGTGATAGTTGATGATTATTCACGTTACACCTGGGTGTATTTTCTCAGCCACAAGAACGAAACTGCAGTCTTAGTGAAGCAATTTGTTACTCTGGCAGAAAATCAAGCTAGTACAAAAGTGAAGGTTATTCGATCTGGCAATGGGACAGAATTCAAGAACGTGACTTTGGATACATTCTGCACTGAAAAGGGAATTGATCGCCAGTATAGTACACCACGAACTCCTCAACAGAATGGAGTGGCTGAAAGAAGAAATCGTACTCTTTTTGAGGCTGCACGAACTACGCTGGCTGACTCGAAGCTTCCTAGTTTCTTTTGGGCTGAAGCAGTTAGCACGGCTTGTTACGTCCAGAATCATGCTTTAGTAAACAAACGTCATATGAAAACTCCTTATGAGATTCTGGAAGGACGTAAACCTTCGGTTTCACACTTTCGTATCTTTGGATGTCCATGTGTATTATTACTTATGGACTCTAATGGAAAGTTTGAGGTCAAAGGGGACGAATGTTTCTTTGTTGGATATGCAAAAGGCTCTGCCTATAGAGTATACAACAAAGTAACTAAAAAGGTCGTCGAGTCGTGCAATATTGAATGGCTTGAAGAAAACGCTACGGATGCTAGAGTTGGACCAGATTGGTTATATGATTATGCTAAATTGTTTAAATCATTTAATATTTTGTCAAGTGATTTTTCAGATGCAGGTGTGTCTATTCCAAAACAACCGTTGTCTTTTGGAGATACTGAAGAAGAAGAACAGACAGAAGGAAGCTTCAGACATCATACCATTGACCCGCCAGGAATGGTGTTTACACAGCATCCTTTACCTCAACAAATGTCTCATCAATCTCCTGAAGGTGCACAATCTAGTGGAATTTCAACTAATACAGCTGGATCAGAACTGTTTGTTGATCCTATTCCTGAAGAGTGTACTGTTACCACTCCTGTGAGTCACAATCCGGTAGCACCTAATGAGGGGGAGTCAAGCAACATACACACATCTCTAGACGAGACGATACCTGAATTTTCCATTCCAACAAGTGTTCAAAGAAATCATCCTATTGAGAATGTGATCGGCTCTGTTAGTGCAGGAGTTCAAACCAGAAGCCAATCAGGAACCATTATTCTGTGCTTATACTCTAGCTACATTTCTCAAATGGAACCTAAAACTATTGATGTAGTATTGCAGGAACTAGGCTGGGTTAATTGTATGCATGAAGAGCTAAACCAGTTCGAGAAGCTAGGAGTATGGAAACTTGTGGAGTTGACTAAAGGAAAACGCAAGCTTGGAACTCGCTGGGTTTTCAGAAACAAGCAAGATTCCGAGGGAGTTATTGTTCGAAACAAAGCACGATTAGTGGTCCAAGGATTCAAACAAATAGAGGGCCTGGATTATGATGAAGTATATGCACCGGTTGCCAGACTTGAAGCCATCCGGATCTTCTTAGCCTACGCGTCATATATGGGGTTCACTGTGTATCAGATGGATGTCAAAACAGCGTTTTTATATGGAGATGTGAAGGAAGAAATCTTTGTTGAGCAGCCACCAGGTTTTGTTCATCCAGATCATCCAGAATATGACTACAAGCTTGACAAGGCATTATATGGATTGCACCAAGCACCACGAGCTTGGTTTGCTACTCTAACTGAGCATCTTCTGGCTCATGGGTACACACGTGGCACGATAGACCAGACTCTGTTTATCAAGAGAATGGGCAATGATCAAATCTTGATTCAAATTTATGTCGATGATATTATCTTCGGATCTACAAGTGAGGAGCTTTGCAAGGAGTTTGAGAGAGTTATGCAAAAGAAGTTCGAGATGAGTGCGCTCAGAGAAATGACATTGTTTTTGGGTTTACAAGTTAAACAAGATTCACGAGGCATTTTAATTCATCAAGGGAAATATGTGGATGATGTGCTAAAGAAATTTAAGTTCACAGACGCTAAACCGGCAGAAACTCCAATGGCAGAAAGACCGTTGCTGACTGAAGATGCAGAAGGATCCTCTGTTGATCAACGCCTTTATAGGTCTATGATCGGATCGTTGATGTATCTGACAGCAAGTCGTCCAGACATCATGTTTGCTGTCTGTAATTGCGCACGATATCAGGCTAATCCTAAAACTTCTCATCTTTCTGCTGTTAAACGAATCTTTCGGTACCTTAAAGGCCGACCCCGGTTTGGTCTGTGGTATCCGAGGGATTCGAATTTTGACCTGTTTGCGTTTTCTGACAGTAATTTTGGAGGAACTGATAAGGACAGGAAATCTACCTCTGCTGGATGCCAATTTTTGGGTGATCGACTCATTTCTTGGCAATGCAAGAAGCAACAAACGGTAGCTATTTCCACAGCTGAAGCAGAATATGTTGCAGCTTCGGCGTCTTGCTCACAAGTAGTGTGGATGCAGCATCAATTGCAGGACTACGGTTTGACTTATCTTAAAACTACCATATATTGTGATAATGATGCTGCTATACAGATTGTGAAAAATCCTATCTTCCACTCAAAAACCAAGCACATTGATATTAAAGTTCATTTTATACGAGACTGTTTTGACCGAGGTATTATCAAACTGGAGCAAATCGACACAGATGCAAATGCTGCCGATTTGTTCACAAAACCTGTCAGCAGCTCGAAATTTCAAGTGCTTGTGGATTTTCTGAAAATGATTCGCTTTACTGACTGAGCATGTTTTTTTTTTAGGAAAATTTGTTCATAAAGTTTTCTATTCTTAGGTAGCTTTTATTTATGCTCAAATTTAGGGGGAGAAATTTATGAAAAATACAAAAACATTAAAAATTGAAAAAATACAAAAAGAAGCATTGCATGACATGGGAAATGAAATGAATTTTCACATTATGGTCAAGGGCTGACTCATGTAAGACCAGTATCGAAATAGTTTGACTCTAGTATGATGTGTTGGTATGCTCTATCCTTAAGACTGGAAACATTGGTTGTTTCTGTTCAGAACTAAAATAGTACATGACCTCAGAAAAGAAAATCACTTGGAATTAGTTCATGTCTATTTGAATGTCTGTATGTTGTCCCGATACACACAATTTTGGTCTGACTCTGAAATCTTCTCTGAAAAAGTCGTGTATCTCCTCTGCTGTATCCAGATATATACTGACCTGGAGGTGCTAGGCAACGTCAGCTTCTGCTGCATCCAGATACATGCTGACCTAGCTGTACGTTGTCGCACTGTAGATCAATTAAACACCCGAAAGAGGCCCTCAAGTGCCCAAAAGAAACCCAAGAAACCTATATCAAATTGAGAAAAACTCATTTGATCTATATATTATACCATCTCTGCTTAAGATCTATTATGTTCTCTTCTCAATCTATTCCCAGTTAAGATTTCAGAGATTTGGATTGGACTTGTGAAATATGTGGTAGGGAAGCTACTTGCATGATAGAGTGTGCTGTATATAACTCCGGGATTTGATTAGTATTTGTTTGGGTGTTCATTGTTAAGAAATCAAAACATGATAAAATTTGTTACAGGCAGTTATATGGAAAAGGTCTAGGGAGTTGAGTTTAGGTGGACAAATATACTGGCAATCGTCTAGATCATTCGGTAGTAGATCAGTGTTGATAAGTGAAGTCAAGCTCGAAACCTCGTGATTTGATCCCTGAGCAATTTCGTTAATTTCCTATTTTATTTTTGTAAATAATAGTTTTTATTATTTATTTTTGTTTTAGGTTTTTGCATTCATGGAATGTGTTCAGAAGGTTAAGTGGGTTATTGAAATTATATCTGATATTAAAGGATGTTTTTCATAAATGAATTAATTAAATTAATTAAAGAAATCCTTAAAAAAATCAGACTCAGCCCAACATTTGGTCTCGGCCCAAAGAAAATGGCCCAGTTCACACTTGAGGATGAGGTATAAAAGATAGGTCTCGAGTCGAGACCTTATTTCTCACTCGAGACCAACTGATATTCTCTCTCAAAATTCCGGCAAGTCCTTACCGTTTCCGACGCATTTTCCGGTCTCGATTCATCATATTCGTTTTCCGGTCTCGATTCATCGAATTTTTAAAGGTATTTTGATGATTCTTGTGAAGTTTTGCAGGAAGTATGAAGATTTGATGTTGAATATATGAAGATTTGAAGATGAACTTGAACCTTACTTTTTAATATATCTTGGTCTTCAAATAAATCATAGGGTGTTTTGGGATTTTGATCCAAACATGGGAAGATGAAAGTGTTTGTGTGGTTTCGACTCAGGAAGCATATAAGGACTCGAGACTGATGGTTACGAGTCGCAATCTCATGGTCTCGAATCGAGAACTCATGGTCTCGACTCAAGAATTCATGGTCTCGACTCATGGTCTCGAGTCAAAATAAATGGTCTCTATTGCATTTTTGATCCATTCTGATTGTTGACTTTATGATCTGAAATTTGAATATTTTGATCCAAATTTATATCTGTTTCTAATGCATTTTTGCTTTATGCAGAATATGGATTTGAAATTCATTCCGACACACAATCAAGCAGGATACTTAGCACCACCTCCGGAGAAGCACAAGAGGATGTACACTTCGTTGATCAAGGGTCTCAACAGTTGTCGAATTGTTCACGCATTACGAGAAAATCCAGTAGTTTACGAAAGTCTTATTCAAGAATTTTGGAAAAGTGTAAGGATTGAAGTTATTGAAGGAAAAGGAGTTATTGTCGCTGACATTCAAAAGAAGGTTGTCACTGTGACAGAGCAGATGATTCGAGAAGTTTTACAGTTCAATGATCAAGAAACAGACTCCATAGAGCTTCCAGCTGGAACTGTGGAAGAAATTTTACCTCGATTGAGTTACGAAGGAAAGTATCCGCCACTGGTAAATAAATTTGTGCATCCTTATTGGCGTCTTCTAGTGCACATGTTTATGTTGTGTATGACAGAAAATAGAGGAGGTACAGATCAATTGAACATCACACAGTCTGCTGCACTTGTTTGTATGATAACGAACGAGTCTTTTAATTATTCAAAGTATATTTTGGAAGCGATGAAGAGAAATGTGATTAGAGTCAGAAAGGATAAGTTTCTTATGTATCCGAGGTTCTTGCAAATGATTCTTAATGCTCGTTATCCCGAGTTGGAAAGATCTGGAAACACCTTGGAGCTAAAACCTATAGGTCCTGCGTGTTTTGGTGCTCTCACTCCTAAAAAGGGTACATAAAAGAAATTTGAAGGGTTAATACCTCTAGAGAAATTTGGTCAGTTTGCTGAGACTGAAGATGTAGCTGCTGATCCAGTAACAGTTCAACCTGTTCCACTGAATGCTGCACAAATCAATGCACCAGTGAATGCTATGGTTGCTGAAGGGCATGAAGTTCAAGGAGATACAGAAGATGAGCCTGAGACAGAAATTTTAACTATCAACTCTGACGATGAAGGTATAGAGATTATGTGTGATTCAAGAGATGATGAAGAGCTTCCTCCTGAATCTGAAGTCAATGTTGTTGTTTCTACTGTTCCACCTGTGATTACTGCTGAGAGTTTGGTTTTGTTATTAAAGTCTGTAACTGATAAGATGGGAAATCCTCCTTCCAATCTTACAGCGCCAAATGAAAAGCCTAGTGAGAACCCAAAGGATCCTGATTCATTGCCTTTGAAGCGGAAAATGAGGGATCCTCGACTCGGAATGTATGTTGAACAACACAAAGATCAATCCATGAATATTGCTGAAGATGATGATGGCTTGTATGACTTCGATTTTGAGAAAAGTGTTATTGATACCACCACCACTACTGAAGATATCTTTGAGTTTGATGCTGATACTCAGAGAGATAATTTAGAGACCACCACTGCTGACGTTCAAGCTACGAATGTTGTTTCTGAGTCTGTAAGTAGGTCAGTACCGCTTGGTATCTCTGAATCTGCAGGTCCTTCTGGAACTATTCATGACGTACCTAGCAGTTCAAGTGGTAAAAAACCTGAAGAGCCGTTGAGGATGCCATTTGATGATGACTCAAGTGATGATGATGAGTTCATAAGTATGAGAGATATGAAGAAGCGACTAATTGTGATGTAGCAGGATTCGATTCATAAAGACGCCAAGATTATCCAACTTGAAGATACTATAGTGTAAAAGAATCAACAGATTGAACAGCT
This sequence comes from Helianthus tuberosus, assembly GCA_030545235.1. Taxonomy (NCBI): domain Eukaryota; kingdom Viridiplantae; phylum Streptophyta; class Magnoliopsida; order Asterales; family Asteraceae; genus Helianthus; species Helianthus tuberosus. The sequence goes on along the minus strand of CM060416.1, from coordinate 64,531,802 downwards.
TCAAGGAGATGTCAGTTTGTTGTTTAATATGGTATATGGTATATGATCTACGTGGAAAGCTAGAGAAGAAATTTGGACAAGAGTTTTCTGATCCGACTGATGTAGAAAATCGAAGAAAAGCTTTTGATAAGGATGATGCTGAGAGAAGTGCTGCTATGGAACAATATTTCAAAAGAGTTATCGATCCAGTGGCAGACAAAGAAAAGGCTGAAAGAATCAAAAAGAAAAGGGAGTTTGTAATTCTGAAGAACAAGAATCTTAATCCAGATGATGATGCTCAAGCAACTCACCATTTAATGGATGTTGGTGAAACTCTCTATGATAAAGTTGGAAATAGATCTGGTGTGGTTAGCTGGGGTTTTGATCATGATCGCCGAAAATGGTGGATAAAGAGAAAGGTTAGACCTGTCGAATGGTACAAAAATCCAGCTCAGTTTCAAACATTCACAAAAGTTGATTTGATAAACTTGTCCAAGTCACCGTATGTGGATGATCGACCTGGAGGTCGTGGATATTTGTTCTTCGAAAGACTTCAGAGGGAAGTTCTTCGTAACTTTCCCTCGATGCACACTGCAGAGTCCATTGTTAAACCAGCTAAAGACACTAGAGATCCATATACAAACAAGCGAATGAAGATTGTACACTGGCCAGCAACAGACAAGGAAAAGATGATTCCTTTGGTGAGAAAGATTCCAAATGGCGCTTTGAAGTCTTTACATTTTTGGGCTTATGATGAGCGTTTAGGGCAGGCAGTGATTGTTTGTGATGATGATGTAAACTTTCGTTTGGTGGATCAAGTTGATTTGCTGAATCTTGCTTATGAAGATCTGGAAGTGTTAGCTCGCAATCAAATTAGAGCTACAGAAAAATATGAAGAAATTGCAAAAGCATGGACTGTTGTTGTTGCTTCAGCCATTCATATTCGCACTAAAGGATTTGGTGGACTCAAGGATCGTTTGGATGGTGACAGGAATTGTTAAAGTCTCAAGATCCTCCATGCATAAACCTAGGGGGAGATTGTTGGAACCTGAAGGTTTATTCATAGAGGATTACTTAGTTCAAGGGTTGATTTAGTAATTGTTTACTTAATATTTTGGGTTGACATGTATGGGTTGGGTTAGTCTAGTTGGTTTCGGTTAGGCCTAGGGTATTTACCCATAGCGTTTTGTATTTAAGCAAACCTTAACCTTGGAGTTAAGGTTGATCAGTGGCGGTGAACAGAAGGCCATATGAAACCGTGTCTTGTATCAGTCATTGTACAAGCTTTGAATGCAAGATAACTTGGTTTGTTTGTTTATTATTTGTTTCGATTAATTCATATTACTGGAATCCACTTGTGTTTGATTTCTGCACCTACACAAGTTATTGTTTGATATCATTGAAAGATCCTCACGGGTTTTACAGTAAATACGATTAACTGACTCGTTTAGAAAAGGTTTAGTAAAATTGATTTGAATGCACGTGGCACAAACTTTTTATAACTTGGGATAATTATTTGAATATAATACTTGTAAAAGAATTACATGTTCCTTATGCGTTCAGTAGCCCGATCCGTAGACCGGGTTAAAGATCAATAGACACACCACATTATTTATTTCGGCACTGACGGGTGTACGCCTACACCCCGTGCTTAGGTCGTGTCCATTTCGTAAAATGATGTCAAGGATATCCGGGACATGGTCATTAACCCCCCCAAAGGCTTTAAGCAAACAAAACATTTCAAAACGGGGCATATCGATGGTTTAACCTCTATTCGATTAAAGATTCAATGCCCGACCAAGCGGTATTTTATATACCGTACCCCAAGCCCGTATAAGGAAAATAAGTTAAAAGTATTTACCTTTGCAAGTAATAATCACAACAAGCAAGTGCACGTAGCTTTTACCGGGTCTCCTATTCTGGAACGAAGGTTTATAATAACCTATTAGAATCCTAACGGGTCTTTAATTAAGCCTATGCTTAGACCGGTTAGTTTTAAAGAAAGATACGGTTTGAACGCGTGATTAAGCGAAGACCGGAATAGAATGTGATTTAGACCCGACAAGTTTGAAGACTTGTATAATATGGGTAAACTAAACACATTCTGGATTTTGAGATAAAAATGATAAGGTTTGACCCGTTTCGGCTAATTTATGTAAACTAGTTACATAAACCGAACCGAACGCGGATAACGCATAACGGGTAACCGAATGAGTCACAAACAGGTTTCCTAAGTTAATATGCTCTAAATATGTTGTGATATCAGTAGGATACCTTCCATTATGCCCAAAATGAGTTTAACCTCAATTTAAGCCCCGTAGGGGTATTTTGGTCATTTAAAAGATTATAAAACGGATTTATTTTAATTCTGAGACTCGGGTCTGAAATAATCAGTAAAACAACTTACTTTAATAGGTTATATCAGTTGGTGATAAGTCTTATATGCCAAAATGGTTTTAAACCCATACTAGGTGTTTAATACGCGTAAAAAGCCGTTTTAAGCTTTTTCCGGGTTATACAGGAAATCTAAGTTTTCTGATCAGGTTACAAAGTTCAAAATACTTCATTTATTGTATAAAATCAGCAGCAATTGGATTGGTGCCAAAATACTACGTAGAACTCATTATATAAACAAAAAGGGTATAATCGGTATTTACCGAATCAAGGCAATAACCTTAGGTTATCATCAGTTTAAAAATAATTAAAAACCATCAAAAATCTCAAAATATTATATTACATCAGTGGGTAATAGGTTTGGTGTCAAAAATTGGGTTTAGATAGGCTTTATGCTAATTGCGCCGATTAATTAACAAAAAGCTTTTTAAGTACGCTATTGAGCATAACTCCTAATCTAGACCTCTAACTGATATGAAATTTTAGGGACAAGTTTATAAATCAGTAACAAAGATTATTGTCCTCTCATATTTCCAAAATTCTCGTTTTATGGTCGAAAGGGCATATTGGTCAACATTAGGCAATTAACGGAAACGTCTAAAGGAAACGGACAATCAATGAACCAATCACATAGGGTTATACCATCATGTAGCCTGGTCCTAAGGAAACTCTTAGGTATTTCTAAACCCATCTAATTCGGGTCAGAACTAAAGTCAAAGCAAAAGTCAAAGTTTTGCGACTTTCGGTTCCGAAACGGTTCTAAACTGAAAATTGTCGGGTCGAACATGCTTAGACATGTTCTTACATTTATTACTAAGTTATATGAGTGATAAAATAGGTTACATGTCTTCTACATTGCTTAATTATATGTTAATTTGAAAATTAAGATCATGTTGACTTTTTATAAACAACTTTGACCCGACAATTGTCTTAGTTAGGACGGGAATCAGAGGGTGCCCTTTTAAGGGTTTAATGCCCCCATAAATACGAACTTATAACTACCTTAAGTTTGACTAAACACTGATCCATTAGTGATTAATCGGTAAGTCAAACCTTAATTACGACGTTTTGACTTTTAAGCTAATAACTAAGCAAAACTCAATTAAGGAAGGTCAAGGATACTTACCAAGGTCTAATGCACGACCAGAGATGCTTAGGAAAAAGCCTTGAGCTCCAGAAATGATCAGAAGATGAGTTGTGAGTGAATGATCAAAGTGTGCAACAAAGTGGGTCTTATATAGTGCTTTTGATCCATCAAGATCATGCCAAGCAATGCTATGCATGTTCCCTGATCAATAACAAGTGTTCCTAGTGCCTAAAGACCAGTAGGGGTCGCTCATGGAAGTGAAAAATATCTATATAAGTCGGTTACTCGTTCATAATAGGCACCTGGCTATTTTTCTATCGCTGGGCATGCCTTACGGACCGTAAGGCAGGACCTTTACGGTCCGTAAGCCTTTACCAGAAGGCAAAAATTTTTAACCTTTTAAGCTTTGAAAGGGCAACTTAGGTATTAGGATTTTGGGCCATGAATTATCAGTGTGAGACCTTTATATCATGCTTGAACAGTTATGTCCACCCTACCAAGTTGCAATATTGTCTTGGACTTTAACGAAAAGCCATAAATGAAGGTTTGTCGTGCATATCCTCATAGGATCCCACTCTTTCAAATATGAATCAATTATTACTAGTAATTACTGGATTTGAATGTATATTAGATGTTTATAATATAAATTAGGGTCTTGGGATTTATAATTAGGTCGTTCAGAGGTATTTAATTAACATGTCGACGCTTTTAGATCCCACCATACATCTTTGACTAGATTCGGGTTTATAACACTTTTGTCTTGCAAGACACGTGTCGTTATTTCATTGGACACAAATTTTCGAGGTGTTACAAGTCGTAGGCTATAAAATTTTGACGTTGCATCAACACACATCCATATCCTTACTTAGACGCATCACAATAGACTATAAAGTCTTCAGTTCCTTTTGGTAATGCGAGTATGGGTGCGTTGGTTAACCTTTGCTTAAGAATCTTAAAAGCTTCTTCCTGTTTTGGTCCCCATTCAAACTTAATTGATTTGCAGGTCATCTTGGTTAATGGAATGGCTATTCTAGAGAAATCTCGGATAAACCGTCTATAATATCCTGCGAATCCAAGAAAATTGCGTACTTCTGTTGGTGATTCAGGGACTTTTCACTTAGTAATCGCTTCGATCTTTGTGGGATCCACATGAATTCCTTCATGATTAACCAGATGTCCAAGGAATTGCACTTCTTGTAACCAAAATTCACATTTTGAGAATTTAGCATAAAGCTTCTCTTTTCTGAATAATGTAAGAAGTGTATGCAGATGCGCTGCATGTTCCTCTTTACTCTAAGAATAAATTAGAATATCATCTATAAAGACAATTATGAATTTATCCAGGTATGGTTTACATATCCTGTTCATCATGTCCATAAATGCGGAGGGGCATTGGTTAAACCAAATGGCATGACGGTAAATTTATAATGACCGTATCTCGTTCTAAAAGCAATTTTAGGAATATTCTCTTCCTGTACTTTCAGTTGATGATATTCTGAATAAGTCGATCTTAGAAAAGAATCGAGCTCATTGAAGTTGATCGAACAGATCATCAATTCTCGGTAATGGGTACCGATTCTTAATCGTGACTTTGTTAGAATCTTGGTAATCAATGCACATACGCATCGATCCATTTTTCTTCTTAACAAACAACACCGGCGTTCCCCATGGTGATGAGCTTGGTTGTATAAACCCTTTTTCAAGAAGTTCGTCCAATTGTTTCTTCAGTTCCTGCATCTCCGTTGGTGCTAATCGATATGGCGCTTTTGCAATCGGTGCCGTCCCTGGTATTATGTGAATTCTAAATTCAACCTCTCTATCAGGCGGTAATCCAGGTAACTCTTCTAGAAAGACGTCTGAGAATTTAGATATTACAGGAATATCTTTTAATTCTTATCCTTTAGTATTAATGATTTCAGAAATCATATATACTATTCCTCCTTTTCTTTCATAACGTGCATCACAGAGATGAACTTTGTCGACCTGGTTGGCTTATCTCCTTTAATTGTGATCTTTTCACCACTTGGTGTACTTACTTGCACTGACTTTTGATCACATAAAATACTAGCACGATTGGCTACCAACTAATCCGTTCCTAGCACAACATCGAATCCAGCCAGATTCATTGGGTAAAGGTTAGCAAAGAATTGATGGTTCAGGATTTCTATTATTGCTCCCTGCAAGATTTCACTTATCTTAATGGATTCTCCATTGGCTGTCTCTACCAGACAATCTTGTTGAAGTTTGGCTAGGTGTTGGTCAAGAAGTTCGTAGAAAAAAGTATTGATAAAACTTTGGTTTGCACCAGAGTCAAACAATACTTTGGCAAATATGTTATTAACTAAGAACGTACCGGCAATCACATCCGGAATCATCTTGGCTTCCTCAGTTGTCAGAACAAACGCTCTGGCATTCTTCTTAGGCGCTTCAGTTGTCTTAGTCTTGTTGGTTGTGGCTAGAGCTAGTTTCGGACAGTTCGGTTTGATGTGCCCTGTTTCTCCACAATTGAAGCATATCCTATTGTTAGGTTTCGATCGACATTCTTCTTCCTTATGTCCTGGCTTCTTGCAAAAATTGCAAAACCTTGCACATTTCCCATAATGCTTCTTTTTACAGGTCTTGCAGTAATGTGCAGAGGAAGAACCTGTACTTCTTCCACAGTACTGAAATTCTTAGGTAAGTTTCTGAGCTAGGTTCTTTCTCTGGATTTCCTTTTGAGTACGTACCAATTCATCAATCAAGGTATTGGCTAGTTCTACTGCTTCTTCTATGGTTTGTGGTCTAGCTGCCTTGACTACGTGTCTAATCTCACTAATTAATCCCTAAATATAACGGAAGATTAATATTGGTTCAGGTGAGGCTAAGGTGGGTACTATCCTAGCATATTCGAAGAATATGGTAGTGTAACATTTGCAGTCTATTCCAGTCATTCTAAGGTTTAGGAACTTATTGGTGATTTGTTCCTTTTCATTAGGGGGACAAAATTGTCTTTCAACCATATCCTTAAAGTTGATCCATTCCATTTTGTAAACTCTGTCACTTCCCCTAGACTGGAGAATAGTATTCCACCATTCTAAGGCTGCATTTTTTAAAAGATTAGAAGCAAACATAATTTTATCTTCGTCTGCGCATTTACTTATTTTTATGACTGCTTTTGTCTTTTCTATCCAACGTAAGGCTGCAATGGCTCCTTCATTGCCTGAGAATTCTATTGGTTTGCAGGCGAAGAATTCTTTATAAGAACAACCGTAAGAAGTTGTTCTTCTTCTTTTAGGAATTGGAGCTTGGATTATGGGTCCATTATCGTTCACACTGTGACTAGGCTCAGTGTGTTGACGTTTACTTCCATTTACAGATTTATTATTTTCTGCTTCTTTAACAGTCTTGATAATATAAGACATAGCATCTATAATTCCTTGTGCTACTATATGTTGGATGGCACTGTTATCTATTTGGTTTTCGTTAAACTCATTATTCTGGTTTTCCTGATTTACTTCGTTGTCCATCTGAATTGGGAATATTTAGCAAGTCTTAATTATCACAAACTTAAGTTGGTACAAACATTTATACACAATCACATAAACAGTTTGGTCAAAAACGTCGATCATTGTGACCTTCACTCTTTTTATTTATACATATATGCATCTGTTACAAACTACAACTGGGAATCAAGTATACTATGCATCCGTATCTATATTGTATTTTCTTTTTTTTTTATCAAAATACAAAAATACACATATATCTAGGTATTTTCTAGGTGCTATTTATCCAGTACTGCATTTCCCTCTCATCGTATTTCCAAACTAGTTTCTCCCCTATCTGTCGGATTTTATTCCCTTCATTTACTAAATCTTCTCCATACTGATGGAGTTCCTGCACCTGTTTTCGACTCATTGGTGGGTCTAATGGTTCAGGAGGAGGTACGGGTTCCTCGTAAGGATCTGCGCTATTCATTTCGAAAAATGTTCTATCATTATCTTGCCATGGATCGTGTTCTAAAGGCATTGGTTCTTCAGAAGGGTATAGGGTAGAGTATGACCTATTGTCATCAAACCATGGATCATATTGTAAGGGCTATGGAGTTGGGATTCTAGGTAACTCGTTGGGGTCAAATGCAGGTATTGGGAATTGATTTGCTTGGTTAGGTTCTAGCATTGGTTGATCTGGGAATAAAGGTAACAGTGGCGGTTCAGCTATTTGATCTAGGTTAGCATCTACTGCTGTAGTGGCTAACATATGAAAATTGGCCAGCTGTCTATCTAGTTCCTCTTCCCAAGGCGGCCTGTTAACTGTCTCTTGTATCTGTGCATTTGCTTCCCTATTAGCCCTGACTATCGCTATCTGCTGTTGTAACTTCTTCATTCTTTTTCTTCTCTCATGTGCTCCTCTATTAAACCAACATCTCTTTTTAGTAGTAAAGGGTTCCTCAGACTGTGCCTTAAATATAAATATCCCTTCCTTAGTATCGGCTGAGTATCCTGAGGGATCAAGTTGAGATAATGTTCCCTCATTTTTCGATGAACTATCTAAACGACGATAGGCGTCCGAAGTTCCTTGCTCACTCATACTGTAAACTAACAAATAGTCAAATAACACAAAATACTATTTGCACATAATTTATTTCCTAACACAGAATTAAAAATTTAAGTGTCAACAAAACACTTCTTTGGCTTAAACTAGTGGTTGTAGCTCTGATACCACTCTCAGTCGCAGCCTGATGTAGGGTAAAATACACATATTTGTCCCGTGTAAATTGTATAATTATTGTATAAGTTTTATTTGTTTTTATTAGTTTTAGTATTATATTACATTATTTTGCAAATGGAGCAAAAAAGAGTAATAAATAAATAACTAGCCAGTTGGGCAGAGTGGGATGCCAGGGACCGAAATAAAATTGCAGCTATTTTCCGTGATTGGGTCGAGCCCACTTATCTCTATATATTAGTTAAAGAAAGGACTGCCTTATTGATCTTATATCTTAATACATCAACAATTACGATAATATATATTATGTGTTAATTGAAGTGTTCTAGGCCGCTAAAAAATTATTATCAATTGAAGTAAAGAGGACCAGCCAATCAAAGGCATAACAAAAACTAGTGGGCCGAAAAAAATATGTTCATATCCAGCATGTTTCAACAAAGGAATTACATTGGACGAAAATAATTGGCTATTCGTGGATGAACTTTAGTGGGCTGCCAATGTTACGTGAATTAATGGGCCATTTATCAATATCTAGTGAATATCAACATCAGAGGCGGTGATATTTTTTATATATACATCACGGCTGTTTTAGAAAAAAGACATCAGACGCGTGGAGGAGACGCACGAAGTCAGCAGATCATCTACGAATTTTGGAGTTGGAAGGCACCATCGGAGGCTGTTGAAGGTTTTGGAGGATCTTGGGAAGCAAGGAATCATCGGGTAACACTTTGGAGCACTCGGGAATAAAGATTACGGGTTTAAACTTCCTGTTTCTTTGTTTTTCGTTCGTTTTACATTGTTGCAAGATGAATTCAGATTTGTCATTGATTGATACTTTGTTTTTGATTATGTTTTCCGGCTAAAACTCTTTTAGCTACCTACACATGATAATAGTCTAATAAAGTTTGGATTTTTATTCGGTTTTTGACGTGGTTTATGGGTTTTCTTGTATTGTAAAAGCTATGGAATTTTAACTTGGTGTATATGCATGCTTGATATTTGTTTTACTGCTGTTTATTGCTTCGTATAATCCTTGGTGACGGTCTATATCACATAATAGGGTTGTGCTAGGGTTCTTGATTTAGTTGAGTGTCTATATCACATAATAAATCTTTAACTCTTTAGGGTGAAAATTGCATAAGTAACCTTAGAAGTAATATTCGGTAATTTAATAAAATCAAGTGTTCTACTAATCTTGTCGCTGTGAGCTTCGAGGTTATTAATAGGTCTCGGTTTGGTTTATAGCTAGGTCTAAGAAATTGGTCTAGTCCTTAAACATTCTCTTATCTATTAAACCAAGATTAAAACCCATAGTTTCCTTAGACTTTCGCGCTGTGAGGTAGATCGTCTTATTTAGGCACTTTCAAGAAGTTAGAGGACTGTGAGGAAATCTAAAAACCGCTAAGCGTAACAGCCTAGGTAGTGCCACAAGAATCACCTTGAGAGGGATTGAGGGTCTTAGTTGGTATCTTAATAGGTTTAGCATTTAAAGGCCCGGTTCCATACCACAAAACTATCGAATAGAAATCCATTCTGAGTTAAATTTGCGTTTAGCCTAGGTAGTCTTCATCGCCACTGGTTCTAGTCTTCGTCAAATTTCGTGTCTAGTTATTTAATATTATTTTAATATTTTATTTAAGATTTTTAGAAAACCCCCCCAATCAATAAACACTTAGTTAAAGTCCGTGTCAGTCTAAGTCTAAGTCTAGATAGATTCATTATCGTAATTTAGTGGAGTCTCTTGGGTTCGATACTCGGACTTCCTTAGGCTATACTGCATCGATCGGTACACTTCTCGGTTGTGTGGTTTTAGTTTTAGATCGAGTCTAAGTTTATAAATTTAAAGCTTAGAGTGTCTAGATTAGGGTTATTTTTAGTTGTTTTTATTAAACCACTTCAAGCACATCAAAATTTTGGTGCCATTGCCGGGGACTCTTTGGCGATTGCGTTGATCACTTTATTTGGACTTAATTGACATATCTGTGCTACTTGTATATTTGGTATATTGAGTCATAGGAGTCTAATTCTCCGTGTTTTTTGTTTTTATTTATTTTATTTATATTGAGTCTAGTAAATATGTGTGAAATTTGTGGAGGGCCTCACTTTACAGTTAAATGCCCCCAATATGAGGGGTCCTCTGCAGATTATGATACTAACCCCTTTGTGCAGCCACAACAATATTCTTCGCAGGGGTGTTCCACAAATACTGATGAGAGGCTTTCCCATTTTTTTGAGTTCATGGAAATAATTATGAGTTTCGTGCAGAAGATAAAAGAATTTCAGGAGTACGGGGATCCAAGGTTTCCGAAAATGGTCGGCATACTTGAGCGAATGATCGGGCTAATAGGCCCAATGGGAGAGTATGTCCTTAGTCAGCAAAGGTATCCAAGGTGTGAAGAATGTGGTGGACCACACTGGTATGAAGAATGTGCGATCGCTGCTCGGTTGGAAATGGGTTGGGGAAACAGAGAGTGGAAGCAACAAATACAATGGGGCGATTATGATGATGAGTGGATTACAATTCAAAGCATAAATTATAAGGCGATAGTGATCCCCGAGCTTGCTGATGGGGAGACGATATGGGGAAATGTGGGGAGTAAAGAAGAAACAGTAGAGATAGAAAGAAAAGGAGAAGAAGATGAAGAAGTTGAGCAGCCATCTAATGAAGATCAGATGTATTGGGAAAATGAATTTAGGGAAGAACTAGATGGGTTGCGGGTAGATGAAGAGGTAAAGGAGTTTGATCCGGAGGGAGATCTTGCTTACTTAGAAGCTTTACTTGAAGGAAGCCCAATGATGGACATCAAACAAGAAGAAGTGGTGGTGGAAGAGGAAGAGCACCACAGCTGACCCATGGTATTAGTGATAGGTGAAACTGAAAAATCAGAAAAGCCACGGGAGAAGGCAAAGAAAAGAAAGGAAAAGGATCTAAACCGGAAGAGAATCGAAGGTCGGGGCGAGATGGAGATGAATGAGCCGTTCACGCACAATCAGTCTTCTCATTATATGCCACGCATTCAGTTCATGCCAGGTAAATATAAATTCTGGTGGTCCGACCCGTTTTTAATTTTTAAATTCTTTTATAATTCCGCCATTAAAGTTTTAATTGTTTACGAGGAACGGGTGGAATTAAACGGGTTGGATAGTGTCACACCCTGGCTTTGCGGAAGCGTGGTTAATTTGGTGTGACTTCTTAATACCATAGCTTAATCATAACAAAGCTATATGTTAATAAAACCATACAAGATCATCCATAAATTTAAGTTTTAAAACCGAAGTAACATAACATTGTCTTAGGGACTACAACACCATAACATAAAACATTGTTTTGAAAGACATAAACATCCACATGAATAAAACGCAGTTTAAGATTTGTGACTCGTCCAGGAAAAAGTCACATTTCCTAAACCGGGATGACCTCGGAACCCATATGCAGCGGGAAGACACAACATACCGCGCCAGATCTTTAATTCCCTGAAATACATGTAAGTTGAAAAATCAACAATAATGTTGAGCTAGTTCATGTGTAAGTGAGTAAATAAACCTTTGTATGTATAAAAACTCTGGTATGTAGCAAATAAGGAAAAAGAGATCACCAATGGTTTGCAAAGCCATTGATATGTGTGAAGTGCAAGTAGGAAGACTCAAACCTAGCAGATTTATGTGTTGGGTACAAAGTCACCCCGAGGTCCGTTCTGTTTGGGCCTGGGGTTGGGCTCGCTACACCCAGATAGATCTATCGCTCCTGCCCCTCGGTCCTACCCTGAGGATTAATGGCCTCAAGTTTCTGCCTACCCACTCACATGATCTGAATAATAATAACCCTCCTTACGCTAACCATACCATGTAAGAATTATTCGTAATCATAGTAACATGTATTTACCCCCGCAGTTTAGAAAACTGAAAACAGTTAGAGAAAAGGGGGACATGAACTCACAGTGGTGCGTCTCTACCAAGTATATCTCCTGATCAAGCAGCTGTGCGACGACCTACACGTACTAAATCTATTAGACGGACGGCCGTGCCTTAGCTTAAGGTTTAAGTTTTTTTGGGAAATAGTTAGACAACTATTTCATGTTTATATTTTTGTAAATACTTGGTAATTATTCTCCTTCCCAAGGATGGGGGATTTAATACATGCGTGTTCGTAAAATTCGAAATACATTATTAAGTCTCACTTAATATATTTTATTCCTTACTTCAAAATATAAATATTCTTCCCAAAATAATACTTTGACAAAAATACGTGCTCATAAATATTTTCCGAAATGCGTAAGTTACGTTTTAAAGATCAGGTGGTAATAATTATACCGTTGTAACTTATTATTAATTATGAAGGCGTTTGTATTATTTTTTGGAATCGTTATCATTCGGTAATATTATTTTTACCCTAAACATAATATTCGTATATTTCACAAAATAATCATAAACATTTTACAAGTGACGCTATGAAAAACATATGTTCTAAATATATATATTTCAGGTTTTATTTTGTGAAAATCCCACCTCCGACACTTTGTAAATAAAGTCATGGCGAAATTTACATTTTGAAGACAAGTCAAAAAAATATATTTACAACACTTGTAGTGAAAATATTTCCAAGTGTTTGGTTTTTAGAAAAATTTCGCCAGAGTTTCCCCTGTAACTGGAGGTGGCCACGCTTTCAAGCGTATCGTTTTCTTTTATAATTCAAATCAACAATTTCCTTATTCTCAATAACAACTTTCCAAAACATCAATTAGTCAAAATATATATATAAATCGCAAAAATTACATGAACTTGTGGTTTGTCCAAAATTTGTAGAAATTTCCATTACCTTTAGTGGATCCTTGCAATAATCTATTCGGTTTCGTAAAAGCCTCGTTTTTAAAGAAATTCCATCTTTACAACTTCTTGTAAAATTTGACAAAACTAGTTCTTTGTCGAAACTTAGTGTTACACAAGTGTTTACACACTTGTGTGTTTACAAAAATCATCCTCGTTTATGAAAGATCCGGTTTTAGAAAGTATGATTTCTTTGACACTTGGTTCTTTGTAAATACCACTTGTAGATCCATAGATCTACTAGTTTTAAACACTATTTCGTAAGTAAAATCGATTTTACACAAGTTCATGCTTGGTGTGTGGTAGAGTTTCATCACTTAACCCTCTTTACATTTAAACTAACTCTATGTCATGATCCATGATCATGACCAATCCGGGTTAGACGACGATCCGAGCTACCACAACATAGATCGGCACTAAATAATTACACAAAACAAATCTTACAAGATTTACACAACAACTTAGCTTTTAACCATCATATTCATCATTTTAGTAGACTTTTACCATATCATCTTGTATGTTCATGAGTTTTAACCATCATATACCGTTTTAACCACTTTAAAATAGATCGAGAGGGTGTTTCAAGCAACTTACTACTAGCTCGAGGCTAGGGTAGATTCTAGTCGAAGAATGAGTGGATAAAAGAAATGAGAAGAGGTCCTTCGCGTTCCGAATGCACCAGGCCTCCTCGTATGTGATCCTCAACACTTGTATGCTCTTGGAATGAGAAGATCAAAACCGAAAAATGGATGGATGGTGTAGGGGGGGTTCGGCCGAGAGCTTTGGAGAGGGAGAGAGTGTGTGTGTTGTGATGTTTGTTAAGTGTGTGTTATGTTGTGCTAAGTCTTGAACTTATAGACAATTGTATGATCATTAACCATTGGACCATGTGTTATCTAGATATCAAGCAAGCTTGATTAATTTAATCACAAGAAGTACAAGGGTGTCCCCCTTGGGGACGGTTTGGTTGAGGGGGGGGGGGGGGGTAATCCGGTTGGTTTCCAATGATTAGTTAAGTATTAGTTAGTTAAGTTAAGGATTAACTCGGTTACTAGCGTGTTATGCGTTAAAGCGGGTGTTAGGGTATTCGGGGACCCTAACTGGCTCAGAAAAAAGATAAACAATGTAAATGGCCATATTTTTATGTTCCGGGTAAAGTCCGGTTGTTCGGTTGGATAGAGATTCGTTAAAGCGCTTAACAAAGCTTTAAAGTGTCGTTAATATTATTTTTAGTGACACAATTTATTCCCGACACTTTGGAAAGTGCCTAGTAATATTTTCTCATGTTTTGGCACTTTACTAGTTAGCTTAATGCTGAATTTTTATTTAAAGTGCAGAATTTTGTACTTAAAGTACGTTTTAGGCACATCCGGTCACTGTAACTTATTCCTAGTGACGCAGTTCTACAATCCTCACCTCCCTACACTCCCTACTAGTGTAGTAAACTATTCCCGGCTCATACTGGCCTTAGAGACAGTAACTGTCTGATGCTGGCTATGTCAGCATGTTTACTGGGTATCCCGTATAGTGTGCTCACTGTGCTTTTGTGCATCAAGGTTGTCACTGAAGTTTGTGTAAAAAATTATAGAGTGACTGTATAAAATGTGATGCATGAGTATGTATGTATCAGAAATCAGTAAGCAGTTTAATCACAGTTGTAAGCAAGCACAGTAATTAAGCAGTAATAAAATATTAATTAATTCGTACGGATACCTGGTTTGGTGAGGGTTGTCACATTCTCCCCCCGTTAGAAAAATTTCGTCCCGAAATTTTAAGTTCTGCTTCTAGAAGCAGGGTTCTTGGAAAATAGGTGGGGGTATTTCTCTTTCATCCGGTCCTCATGCTCCCAGGTGTATTCAGGACCATGTCTGGCATTCCAACGAACCTTGACGAGCTTGACACTGCTTCGGCGGGTCTTGTTTACTTTCCAATCCGTAACCTCAACAGGTTCTTCAACGAAATGGAGCGTGTCGTCAACATGAATCTCGTCGGTGGGAATGGCAACGGTATCTTGAGTTGGACTTTTTCTCAAATTGGATACATGGAATGTATCGTGAACACCGTGGAGTTCAGCAGGTAGGTCCAACTTGTAGGCTACAAGCCCAATCCTTTGCAGGATTCTGAAGGGGCCAATGTAGCGCGGATTCAACTTCCCACGCTTTCCGAAGCGTGCCACACCCTTCCAGGGTGAAACTTTCAATAAAACCATATCTCCAACTTGGAATTCCAAATGTTTCCGGTTTGGATCTGCATAGGCTTTCTGTCTTTCGCGAGCTGCTTCGATGCGTTTTCGAATCTGCACAATCTTGTCTGTCGTCTCTTGGACGATTTCGGGACCAATAAGCTGCCTATCACCTGCGTCAGCCCAGCATAGGGGTGATCGGCACTTGCGTCCGTAAAGAGCTTCGAATGGCGCGGCTCCAATACTGGTGTGGTAGCTGTTGTTGTATGAAAATTCGACCAGTGGCAAATGCTTATCCCAGCTACCACCCAAATCCATAACACATGCTCTCAGCATATCTTCCAAGGTCTGAATAGTCGGCTCGCTTTGACCGTCGGTCTAAGGGTGAAATGCAGTGCTCAGATTTAATTGTGAGCCAAAAGCTTCTTGGAAGGATTGCCATATCCTTGACACAAACCTTCCGTCTCTATCAGAGATGATCGAGAGAGGCACTCCATGACGTGCGACGATCTCTCTCATGTATATTTCTGCCAGTTGGCTGGTGTTATCCTTCTCTTTGATTGGCAGAAAGTGTGCAGACTTTGTTAGGCGGTCAACTATTACCCAAATAGTGTCATGACCTCTTGGCGTTCTTGGCAACTTTGTAATAAAATCCATGGAGATTTGTTCCCATTTCCATTTGGGAATCTCAGGTTGTTGCAGAAGTCCTGAAGGCTTCTGGTATTCCGCTTTCACCTTAGCACATGTTAGACACTTGCACACATAAACAGCAACATCGCCCTTCATCCTAGGCCACCAATAGTAATCCTTGAGATCTTGGTACATCTTATCCGCTCCTGGATGGATAGAGTACCGCGATTTGTGAGCTTCATCAAAAACAACTTTTCTCAAACCACCAAACTGAGGAACCCAAATCCTTTTCTCAAAACATAACGTTCCTTCCTCGTTTGGAACCAATAGCTTCTCCATCCCACGGAGATATTCTTCTTCAAGATTTCTTTCCTTAAGAGCTTCTTTCTGCGAGGCACGAATGCGCAAGGAAAGATCGGTTTGGATAATCATTTCTAAAGCCCTGACCCTTATGGGCTTGATCATCTCCTTTCGACTTAGGGCATCGGTAACCACATTCGCCTTCCCTGGATGATACTTTATCTCGCAATCATAATCATTTAACAACTCAACCCATCGTCTTTGTCTCATATTCCACTCCTTCTGGTTGAATATGTGTTGTAGGCTCTTATGATCTGTGAAAATTGTACATTTCGTACCATATAGGTAGTGTCTCCAGATCTTTAAAGCAAATATCACTGCACCTAGCTCCAAATCGTGCGTGGTATAGTTCTTCTCATGTACCTTCAACTGACGTGACGCGTAAGCAATAACCTTCTGGCGTTGCATCAACACGCAACCCAATCCTTGACGCGAGGCGTCACAGTATACCAAGAAATCGTCAGTACCTTCCGGTAGTGCTAGGATTGGCGCATTGCAGAGCTTATCCTTCAACAGCTGAAACGCTTCTTCCTGTTTGATTCCCCAATCAAACTTCTTATCTTTCTCGGTGAGGAGCGTCAATGGTTGAGCGATCTTCGAAAAATCCTCAATGAACCTTCGATAGTAGCCAGCCAAACCCAAGAATTGTCGAATCTCGGTTGGCGTCTTTGGCGTTTCCCAATTCTTGATCGCTTCGATCTTGGTTGGATCCACATGGATTCTATCTCCATTTACCACATGTCCAAGAAATTGGACTTCACGTAGCCAAAATTCGCACATAGAGAATTTGGCATACAGCTGTTCTTTCTTCAGCAGCTCCAAAATAGCTCTTAGATGCTGTTCGTGCTCAGCCTTTGTCCTTGAATAAATCAAGATGTCGTCGATAAACACAATCACGAACTTGTCCAAGTACGGCTTGCAGACTCTATTCATCAAATCCATAAAGACTGCAGGTGCGTTTGTCAACCCAAACGGCATAACAAGGAACTCGTAGTGTCCATAACGAGTTCTGAAGGCTGTCTTCGGGATACTCTCCTCTTGTATCCTTAACTGATGGTATCCAGATCGCAAATCGATCTTTGAGTAAAAGCTTGAACCTTGCAGTTGATCAAACAGATCATCAATTCTTGGCAGAGGATATCTATTCTTGATCGTCAGCTTGTTCAGCTCCCGGTAGTCTATGCACATTCGAAAACTACCGTCCTTCTTTTTGACAAACAGGACCGGAGCTCCCCAAGGCGAGAAGCTTGGTCGGATAAATCCCTTGTCTAACAACTCTTGAAGTTGTGTCGACAATTCTTGCATCTCAGACGGGGCAAGTCTATAAGGTGCCTTAGCCACAGGCGCGGCGCCTGGGACTAAATCGATGTGAAACTCCACTTACCTTTGAGGCGGCAGTCCAGGCAAGTCCTCCGGGAAGACTTCCGGATACTCCCTCACGACAGGGATGTCTTCGATCTTCGGTTCTGCAGCTTTCTTGTCTACAATGTGTGCCAGGAAGGCAGCACACCCTTTTTGCAAACACTTTCGCGCTTTGAGGCAGCTGATAATTCTTAATGGCGTATCGCGCTTTTCGCCATGAACCACAATCGTTTCACCATCTTTGGTCGGGATACGAACGACCTTTTCGTGACAAACAATTTCTGCCTTGTTGCTTGATAACCAATCCATTCCTACTACTACGTCAAAGCTCCCCAGCTGGACTGGTAGTAGATCCAAAGTAAACTCACGTTCTCCCAACTCGATTGCACAACCTCTGAACACTTCATTGGCTTCTACTAATTTCCCATTAGCCAATTCGATTGAGTAGGGAATATCTAACTTACTAGCGGCTAAACCAAGCATATTCTTAAATTCTAATGATACGAAGCTATAGTCGGCACCAGTATCAAATAATACGGATGCATAGCGTTGGTTTATAGGGAACGTACCAGTAACGACATTGGGGTCCTGGCGCGCTTCCCTCGCTTCAATATGGAACACTCTTCCACGGGCTTGGTTCAACTCTGGGCAGTTCCTCTTAAAGTGCCCGATATCACCATAGTTAAAGCATCCAAGTCTTTGCCCGTTTCCACCTACATTTCCAGCTTGGTTATTCCTTTGGTTAAGATTCACAGCGCCTGCTTGATTCGCATTGTTGCCTCGATTCCCATTACCTCCATTGTTTCCTTGTGGGCGATTTCCAATTCCACCCCGGTTATTGTTTCTGTTTCCAAATCCTCCTTGGCCTCCCTGACCAACAGTGGCCCAACAAGAATCCTTCAAGTGGCCAGGTTTCCCACACGCTTCACATACCTTCAAACCACATCGGCCAGAATGGTGACGCTGGCAGGTGTTGCACTTGGGCTGGGTGCCCATATATCCCTTTCCTTTCTTTCCACCACCAGCTGTAACCTGAGCTGGCGCGTTTGGCTCTCCTTTCTTAACAACACCGCTAATGCCTTGTTTAAAGTTCGAAAATTTTCGTTTGTTACCTCCGGATGACTCGACGTGAGTCTCCTTCTTCTTTGTCTCGATCTCATCGAACTTATTCAGGCGGATAGCCTCCTCAGTGAGAGCTACACTCAAATCGATTGCCTCAGTAATTGTTGCAGGCTTGGAGGAGGTCACCATGCTTATGATTTGAGGAGCTAATCCCCAAATGAAGCGTTCAATCCGCTTGAATTCTGGAGTGACCATATAGGGTACCACATGCGACAGGTCGTGAAACCTCTGAACGTATTCCGCGATCTTCGGACCTTCCATCTTCAAATGCCAGAACTCAGTTTCCAATCTTTAGATTTCAGCGCGAGAACAATACTTTTTGCGCATTAGTTCCTTCAGTTCGGTCCATGTTAGTGCGTAGGCAGCAGCTTCACCAAGTGTCTGTACTTGCAAATTCCACCAAGATAGGGCTCCATCCAGAAATAGTCCAGAAATGTAGGTGACTTGCTGGTTCGGTGCACATTTGCTCATGCGGAGAACAGATTCAGTCTTCTCGGCCCAACGAACAAAAGCGACAGCACCTCCGGTGCCATCAAAGTTGACAGGCTTGCAGTCTAGAAACTGCTTGTAGGTGCACCCATGAGGGGGATTGTTGTTGCCATTGTTGTTTGAGCTGCTTCCGCTGGGTCCTCCTTGCGATGCGGCGTATTGCGCGATGGCAGCAGCGATGACTTGTTGGAGTTCTGCCTCATTGGTAGGCATCGGCGTTTGACGTCTCGGCGGCATCTTCTAAAAGATGGGTTTACGTCGGTCAGGCCATAATAAAGCGTACGTATATAATGATAGTAATAGTACATAACATCTCATGTTATAATCATATCAATCACACAACATCCCATGTTATAAAACATAAATAATCAATCAAAACATCACATATGATGAGAATACTGCGATTGTATTGCCAAACTCGAGACCACATGGTAGAGTGTACAAGTACATAATAGTGTCATACATCATCATCGACTAAGGGCTACATCACCCCAGTCCAAAGAAATATCAAATCAGTGTTAATACATCCCATATACATGATCAACAAAAGTCAGAATCAGAATGCAGTCTCCAAAAATGCTGTGTGGTCAGAGCAATCGCCGTCTTCTCACCAACGTCTACCCATGCTGTACTAAAGATGACCTAAACTGATGGTGGTGGAAGAGGGGGGAAATGGGTGTAGAACAAACATCGCAAATAGAGCCAGTCCTCCTCCATGGCTCTCTGGGTACACAACCAAGAAGCAACCTGCTGCTCAAGTGCCAAAAGGCGTGCAACATAGTCAGGTAACAATGGTCGAGGGTGCTGTGAAGAAGCAGGGTGGGTCTGACCCTGACACTGGCACGGCGGTGGCTGAGCTCTCTCAAGCTCCTGAATACGCCGTGTGAGTGCCTCCTGCTGGATGACAAACGACATCAGAACGTCGTCAATAGAATACCCCATATGGAAAGGATGGTAGGGGTCGGTCGATGGCATAACAGAAGGTGACGTCCAGAGAAACGGCTCGCTGGCTGGATCAAAAGGTGGCACAAAGAATGGCGGTACAGGGGGAATAGCAGATGAAGACTGTGGCATAACTGGAATATATGTCGGCACATGTCCAAAGGGACGAGCCGAGGAACCCTCTCCAGGTCGAGCTGGAGGTGTGTACTGTGCAAATGAAAAAGAGAAATCAACGTGATGTGCATCGGTGGTATGAGGAGGAATAGGTGGAAGCTCATCATCCGCAGGAATCCACCCATGCTGGGCGTGCTCATCTCGTGGGTCAATCTGTGCCTCAAAAAGTGCTCGATCAAACACTACAGGCATAGGGTCAAGGTGGGGTGCAACAAGAGGGTCAGCAGGTATATCAGCGATAAGTGGGGGATCATCATGATCAGCAGCAATAACATGGTCACCCTCCAGTAGTGGTGCATCAGCAGGGTGATCATCAATGGGTGGGTCAGCAATCACAGGATCAATAGGTATGCCAGCATGAGCAGGGTCATGCTCAAGCACTGGGTCAGGAGCAGCTACTGGCTCGAGGGCCATGGCAGGCTCGGGATCAACGAACTCCATATCAAAATCTGCATGATCAGCGAATGCAGGGTCAACTGGGTCTACTAGGTCAACCATAGGCTGATCCAAGTGGATGAACTCTATCTCCCGGTCCGGGTCAAATCCAGGGGGAAAAACAGGGTCTGAATCCTCATCGAGGTCGTGATCGAAAGCAAATCTAGGAGCAGAGGCAGCAGATGATGCCCTGTCAGGATCTGAACCGTGTGAATAGTGCTGTGCGCTCCGAGTGTGTGACGGTGCGGAGGCCACAGACTCGAAGGAGTCTGGAGCGGGTGAGTGTGCAAGTGACTCCTCAGCTGGAGCATCTGCGAGTAACAAAAGACCACCGTCAGCTAGAAGGGCCTCGCCCTCAACATCGTCCTCCAGGGGCTCATCATCAAATAGATCAACGTCGTCGTCAACGTCGGCGTCGAGGAGCATATCGTAAGCAGGATAAACGGCCAAAGGTATGGGAGCAGGGACCTCTACTAGTGGTAGGTACCTAGCAAAAGGACCATCAGCGGGCTCATCGACAGCGTCGGGCAGCGCAAAGGGCTGAAAGTCGTCCTCGTCCGTGCTGGTAACATCTGATGTGTGGACCTCGTGCTCCGAAGACTCTAAGTCGTCTGATACTACGGGTCTAGGGCCCGTGGTGTCCGAATCACCTGTGTCGGGCGAGTCCATGGTGTCTGTAACACAAACACAAATATGTACAAATAATCAATCATACAATCAGATAAGCACATAAGTCACCAAGTAAGCAATCAAATAATTCTCCTAGTCCCACTAGCCTCCCAGCCTCTCAGACTGCTCTTCTTAGTCCTACTAGCCAAATTCTCCCAGCCTCTCAGACTGCTCTTCCTAGTCCCACTAGCCTATTCTCCCAGCCTCTCAGACTGCTCTCCCTAGTCCTACTAGGCAACTACCTCGGTCTCCTAAACCGAGCCTCGGTCCTCCAGACCGAGCCTCAGCCTCCCAGACTGAGCCTACAAATAATAAATAAATGTGCTCAACAAAGTTTTGGATCTGGACTTGAGTGGTATGCAGTGTAAAAATGTTTTCGTGAGAGCCCTAGTGATCATAGTCTAGACTCGAGAAGGAATCCTAGTTCGCTATGATCCGAGCTCTGATACCAAGCTGTCACACCCTGGCTTTGCGGAAGCGTGGTTAATTTGGTGTGACTTCTTAATACCATAGCTTAATCATAACAAAGCTATATGTTAATAAAACCGTACAAGATCATCCATAAATTTAAGTTTTAAAACCGAAGTAACATAACATTGTCTTAGGGACTACAACACCATAACATAAAACATTGTTTTGAAAGACATAAACATCCACATGAATAAAACGCAGTTTAAGATTTGTGACTCGTCCAGGAAAAAGTCACATTTCCTAAACCGGGATGACCTCGGAACCCATATGCAGCGGGAAGACACAACATACCGCGCCAGATCTTTAATTCCCTGAAATACATGTAAGTTGAAAAATCAACAATAATGTTGAGCGAGTTCATGTGTAAGTGAGTAAATAAACCTTTGTATGTATAAAAACCCTGGTATGTAGCAAATAAGGAAAAAGAGATCACCAATGGTTTGCAAGGCCATTGATATGTGTGAAGTGCAAGTAGGAAGACTCAAACCTAGCAGATTTATGTGTTTGGTACAAAGTCACCCCGAGGTCCGTTCTGTTTGGGCCTGGGGTTGGGCTCGCTACACCCAGATAGATCTACCGCTCCTGCCCCTCGGTCCTACCCTGAGGATTAATGGCCTCAAGTTTCTGCCTACCCACTCACATGATCTGAATAATAATAACCCTCCTTACGCTAACCATACCATGTAAGAATTATTCGTAATCATAGTAACATGTATTTCACCCCCGCAGTTTAGAAAACTAAAAACAGTTAGAGAAAAGGGGGACATGAACTCACAGTGGTACGTCTCTACCAAGTATATCTCCTGATCAAGCAGCTGTGCGACGACCTACACGTACTAAATCTATTAGACGGACGGCCGTGCCTTAGCTTAAGCTTTAAGTTTTTTTGGGAAATAGTTAGACAACTATTTCGTGTTTATATTTTTGTAAATACTTGGTAATTATTCTCCTTCCCAAGGATGGGGGATTTAATACATGCGTGTTCGTAAAATTCGAAATACATTATTAAGTCTCACTTAATATATTTTATTCCTTACTTCAAAATATAAATATTCTTCCCAAAATAATACTTTGACAAAAATACGCGCTCATAAATATTTTCCGAAATGCGTAAGTTACGTTTTAAAGATCAGGTGGTAATAATTATACCGTTGTAACTTATTATTAATTATGAAGGCGTTTGTATTATTTTTTGGAATCGTTATCATTCGGTAATATTATTTTTACCCTAAAAATAATATTCGTATATTTCACAAAATAATCATAAACATTTTACAAGTGACGCTATGAAAAACATATATTCTAAATATATATATTTCAGGTTTTATTTTGTGAAAATCCCACCTCCGACACTTTGTAAATAAAGTCATGGCGAAATTTACGTTTTGAAGACAAGTCAAAAAAATATATTTACAACACTTGTAGTGAAAATATTTCCAAGTGTTTGGTTTTTATAAAAATTTCGCCAGAGTTTCCCCTGTAACTGGAGGTGGCCACGCTTTCAAGCGTATCGTTTTCTTTTATAATTAAAATCAAAAATTTCCTTATTCTCAATAACAACTTTCCAAAACATCAATTAGTCAAAATATATATATAAATCGCAAAAATTACATGAACTTGTGGTTTGTCCAAAATTTGTAGAAATTTCCATTACCTTTAGTGGATCCTTGCAATAATCTATTCGGTTTCGTAAAAGCCTCATTTTTTAAGAAATTCCATCTTTACAACTTCTTGTAAAATTTGACAAAACTAGTTCTTTGTCGAAACTTAGTGTTACACAAGTGTTTACACACTTGTGTGTTTACAAAAATCATCCTCGTTCATGAAAGATCCGGTTTTAGAAAGTATGATTTCTTTGACACTTGGTTCTTTGTAAATACCACTTGTAGATCCATAGATCTACTAGTTTTAAACACTATTTCGTAAGTAAAATCGATTTTACACAAGTTCATGTTTGGTGTGTGGTAGAGTTTCATCACTTAACCCTTTTTACATTTAAACAAACTCTATGTCATGATCCATGATCATGACCAATCCGGGTTAGACGACGATCCGAGCTACCACAACATAGATCGGCACTAAATAATTACACAAAACAAATCTTACAAGATTTACACAACAACTTAGCTTTTAACCATCATATTCATCATTTTAGTAGACTTTTACCATATCATCTTGTATGTTCATGAGTTTTAACCATCATATAACGTTTTAACCACTTTAAAATAGATCGAGAGGGTGTTTCAAGCAACTTACTACTAGCTCGAGGCTAGGGAAGATTCTAGTCGAAGAATGAGTGGATAAAAGAAATGAGAAGAGGTCCTTCGCGTTCCGAATGCACCAGGCCTCCTCGTATGTGATCCTCAACACTTGTATGCTCTTGGAATGAGAAGATCAAAACCGAAAAATGGATGGATGGTGTAGGGGGGGTTCGGCCGAGAGCTTTGGAGAGGGAGAGAGTGTGTGTGTTGTGATGTTTGTTAAGTGTGTGTTATGGTGTGCTAAGTCTTGAACTTATAGACAATTGTATGATCATTAACCATTGGACCATGTGTTATCTAGATATCAAGCAAGCTTGATTAATTTAATCACAAGAAGTACAAGGGTGTCCCCCTTGGGGACGGTTTGGTTGAGGGGGGGGGGGGGTAATCCGGTTGGTTTCCAATGATTAGTTAAGTATTAGTTAGTTAAGTTAAGGATTAACTCGGTTACTAGCGTGTTATGCGTTAAAGCGGGTGTTAGGGTATTCGGGGACCCTAACTGGCTCAGAAAAAAGATAAACAATGTAAATGGCAATATTTTTATGTTCCGGGTAAAGTCCGGTTGTTCGGTTGGATAGAGATTCGTTAAAGCGCTTAACAAAGCTTTAAAGTGTCGTTAATATTATTTTTAGTGACACAATTTATTCCCGACACTTTGGAAAGTGTCTAGTAATATTTTCTCATGTTTTGGCACTTTACTAGTTAGCTTAATGCTGAATTTTTATTTAAAGTGCAGAATTTTGTACTTAAAGTACGTTTTAGGCACATCCGGTCACTGTAACTTATTCCTAGTGACGCAGTTCTACAATCCTCACCTCCCTACACTCCCTACTAGTGTAGTAAACTATTCCCGGCTCATACTGGCCTTAGAGACTGTAAGGCCCTATAATGGTGTAGGTTTACGCCTATCTTTATCAAACACAAATATAGGCTATTGGGCTTAGCCTTGTAGTGGGTTAGATAGTAATGGAATAAGCCATGTGGGCTAATTAGTGATTTGGGCCTGTTTGGTTATTAGTTGTGCATGTGGGCCTGGCCCAGTCTGTAACTAGGTCACCCTATGTAACTATAAATAGGGTGAACCTAGTTCATTATGAGGTTAGACATTTTGAGAGGTTCTTCTAGTTATTTTCGATTTCTTTGTTTTGGTGTACCAGACGGTTCCTAGAAACCGTGTGCACTTTGTTATTCAATTGAGTGCGTTCTTGTTCTTAACACTTTTCTCAGTATTCCGCGCTTTGATTAGTGTTTGATATCCGATTGTGTAGTGATTCTGGACTTACAATTGGTATCAGAGCCTAAGTAGTCTCACGAAGGCTCGGTTGGATTGGATATCATTCGAAGAACAAGAAATTTTTTTAGGATCGAAGAACACGAAGAACGCTGTTGAAGATCAAGAAAATTTTGAAAATTCTTGTTTTTGATTCGTTTGGAAAAGAGAATCAAAGTGTTTGCTGATTTCTAGGAGTTGATTGGTGGAAAGTTCAAAAAAAAAAAATCAAATTTTGATTCGGTTCCTTGATTTACGAGATTGCAGTTGGTGATCTACTTCCAAATATAGTTCTGCAATTAAATTGTGCGATCAAGTCAATATCTTCTTCACTATTCAAATACAAGTTGAAGTGTGTGGCTAAAAATTAAAGTTATTGTGGGGCCAGAATCATCGAAGTGTGTGGCTAAAATTTCTTCTTGTGCGATCCAACAGAAACTTCTTGTGCGATTAATTCATATTGTGCGATCCAATCAATTCATCTCCAACATAATTGTGCGACTATGGGATCTTGTGCGATTATCTTTGGCTTGTGCGATTAACTTTGGATTCTTCTTGTGCGATCGGAACGGTGTTGTGCGACCGAAACCTCCTTGTGCGACCATACAAATTCAATCTTGTGCGATCAAACATCATCATCATCTTCGTGTTATCATCTTGTTCAGATTATCACACACGACGACCTCGTTCACCGAACATCCGACCACCTGTAACATCATCATAAACATCATCCTTGTCTCCGGTCACCGCTGCACGACTCCGGCCGCCCTCTCCGTTAAACATCACCTCCGGTCATCTGTTTAACCATTGTCATCATCGTCACTCGCCAACCTTCGGAACCTGCAACTTCACGTCTCCGTAGCTTCATCACCATCTCCGACATCATTTTCTTCATCAACCTCTATTCATCACTCACAACTTTCGTCACCGTTCACCACCCCGTACTCTCCGACCACCGCCGTTCAAAACCGCACACCGTTTCGAGTTCACCGTAAACCGGTCTCGACACCACTGCACATCATCTTCAATTCCTCATCATTGATCGACATCAGAACCTCCGACACCCTTCAACTGTACCTCCGTTACCGACTCGCCTCCGATCTCCGTACATCTTTCATCCTCTCCATTCTGTGCGGCTGTGATCATTAGGGTTTGGTGTGAGTATATTAACGAAGAAGAAGGAACAGAATATCTTGGCGGCATTTGTTTTACAAGTGAATTAGGGTTTGGACGGTTTGTCAACGAAGAAGAAACAGTTATTTTTGTTTTAGTTAATTGATAATATATTAATAAAAATAATAATTATAATATAATCATTAAGTCATC
Organism: Helianthus tuberosus; assembly: GCA_030545235.1. NCBI lineage: Eukaryota > Viridiplantae > Streptophyta > Magnoliopsida > Asterales > Asteraceae > Helianthus > Helianthus tuberosus. The sequence goes on along the minus strand of CM060416.1, from coordinate 64,505,121 downwards.
ATTACTTAATCATTAATATATATTATAATAGTTTTATTAAAACATAATAATTAAAAAAAATTAGTTTTTATTAAAAATTAAACAAAAATAAAAATTACTTTCTAATTAAAAAAAAAAAAAAAAAAAACTTGTATTGTTTTGGTGATAAGTTTTGACAGGTTTGGAGACGTGGTACAGAAAAGCTGGTTCGTGCGTTTTTCAAAGGGTTTGAGGTATCGAGTACACGGGTTCTCGCTTTAGGTTTGTGTTGAGGAAATAGTGTACGTGATCCTACGTGTGCACATTTTCGGGGGATCACATATTTGGGGGATCACATCTTTGGGGAATCACATTTTCGAGGGATCAAATCTTAAACATGTCTTCTAAGAGAGAGGTGCTTGAGCAGGAATTTCAAGGATTCAAATACTCGTATGGTGAATCTATAGAAGCACTTACATGCCGGTTTGCTGAACTACTCTCTGAGATGGAGAAGGCAGAGATGGTGGTGTCTACTCGCACGAGCAACACAAAGCTTCTGGATGCTATAAAAAGGATTCCAGATCAGGCAAACTGTAGTTGGTTTAGAAATGTTAATGAGATAATTGTGACAACCGACTGCTACTGTTACAAAATGAAGCCGGATGAGCTGATCTCACTCATCAAGTCATATAACAATGCTGACAAGCAGTCTACTCAAGATATTCAAATGAATGACTACACTCCTTCTGAGGCTGAGGTATGTGTAGATGATGTTTGTTGTACTGAAAAATGTAGAAAGAAAGTAAAAGGTTTTAAAGAACAGGCTCAATCGCTTTCTATGCAACTTCAATGTACCAAATCCAGTAGCTACGAAGTTAAAAAGAAACTGGATGGGTATAAGGAAATGGTAGAGGCTCAAAAACGTGACATTCGAAAGTTGCATAGTGATCTAAGCGAGGCGAAATGTCGATATCTCCACTTCAAAGAGCTATCTGAAAAATTAACTGTTGAATTAAATGACTTAAAATCAACTTTTGAAAATACAGAATTCAATTTTAAAAAGTTTGATGTCTCAAGTGAAAAGGTCGAAAAGATGATAAATCAACAGTTAAAGTATAGCAAAAAGGAAGTGAGGAATAAAGGGTTGGGATATGTATGCATACCTCCACCATACAATCACAATTACACCTCAATTCCCTTGACTGATGAGGAGATAGCCGACTTGCCTGAAATGGAATATGGGAAGCCTGGAGATAGGAAGGTTGAGCCTGTTAATCAAAAGAAAGTTAAAATCACAAGGCCTGATAAAACCGAAATTATTCTAGAAAAACAGGCGTTTAATAAAACTTTTGTGAAACCTGCTGAAGTTTCAAAGCAAACCGAGACTCTAAATTTTGAGAATAATGTGAACATTGACAAACATTTTCAAGTATTAGATAATACTGTGTCAAGTTTTTCTCAAAATTCATCTGAAGTGCAACCTCAAACAAAAGAGTCTGAATTAACAGAGCCTAGAGTTAATGTAGACAACATCGAGTTTGCCATGTTAAGAGGGTTGACTGAGTTTGTGAAAGAATTCAATAGGAGCAAACAAAGTGAATCTGCTTCGTCATGTGACACATCTTGCGACACTTCTGAGACATCCACTTCTAAGAAATCAGAAATGGGCGAATCACCTAGTGTCAACAGTGCATCACCTGAGGAAGCAGATGCATCTCAAACTGAATCATCAGCTTCATCTGATTCAACCAGTAACTCCGATGAAAAGACTGACTGTGACAATTCAAAGTCAGTTGCTTCAGTGGAATCAACAAATGAATCATCTGAAACAGTTGATTCAAATTCGATCAAAGAAGAATCAGAATCGACTTCAGGAGCTTCTGTTGATTCTAATGGTAAAACGACTACAGAAGCCCCTGCTGCTCTTTCGAATGACAATGATTCTGAATCTACTGAACAAACGGTGTCACTCGAGAATGAAAATGTTACTATGGCTTCGCCTGACACCGTTTGTGAACAAGTGAACGTTACTGATGCTTCTACTTCATGTGCAGTTGAAGTAATAGTAGAGGATTGGGTTGAGGAGGATGAGGTTGTTTGTCAAAAAGCTGACGATGTTTGTCCAAAAACATCAAATTTGTCTGCTGATGCTCCTCCTTATGTGAGAAAGGATGCTTCTGAGGCAGCTTTGAGAGGCCCTTCAAATAAATATGTGCCTCCAAAGCCAACAGTTAGAAATGAAAATGTTAAATCTAGTGAATGTGCTAACTGTTGTAAACAGAGACATAAGAAGCAAAGGAAAAAGACTGAACAAACTGCACACAATTCATCCAACCAATTTTATAACTCATATTCAGCATCAGTTGGATGGAATGGATCGGGATATGCTCCTTACGTGAAAAAGCAAACCTGCTACAACTGTGGCATACCCGGTCACATTGCTAGGAATTGCACACATCGTCCCTACGTGCCATATTATACACAGCATCAGAAGGTTACATCTAGGGATAGATCTTATTCTAAGCCAATGAAGGTTGAAAAACCTAAGGCAATGGTGAATAAGCATCCCCAGGTTAAACCATCTGATGGGGATTGGAATGTTGCGAAAAACAAACGAAAACAAGCTTTGAAACCAAAACAAGTTTTGAAAAACAAAAAGGTTGAAAAGCAAATAGTTTTGCCAAAGGCACCTCAGAAATTAGAGAAGCCTAAACAAATTTGGCAGGCAAAACACAAAGCAGTGACATCACCAGTCCTTGAATCAAAAGGGGGCATGTGTTTTCGAGAAGTATCTTATATTGATGCTTCAGGCAAACCCAGAACCACTATGGCCTGGGTACCAATGTCTTACTAATCTCCTTACTTTTCAGGGACAACCAAGGAGGAGCTGTTGACAATCTTTGGATGTTGATAGTGGTTGTTCCAGAGACATAACGGGTAACATTTCAGTGTTGCAAAATGTATATTTCGTTACAGTTGATATGTTTCGTTTGAAGGAGATAAGAGAGGTAAGACAAGATCAGCGAAAAGGTACAAATTTAAATTTCGCATTCTAATTTTGATATTGATTAGTCTTAAATCTGATGATGGAACGGTTACACAAAACAACAAAAATATTTTCATTTTCTTTTGTGTTTCTCTTTGTACATACGTTTTCGTTGTTTAGGTAAATTTGCACGTAAGATTTACGCACAAATTTAGGGGGATATCTAAAAATATCCATCTGTAAATAGAGAAAATGAAAAAAAAATACAAAAGTATTCGAAAAACAAGAAAAATCAAAAATATTTTGTTGCATATATAGGAAATGAAATAATTTCAGTATGTGGATTAAGGCTGACTCATGTAAGACCAATATTGAAATGGTCTGACTCTAGAGCGATATGTTGGTAGGCTTTATCCTGGCTAGATTCTTTGACTGGTTCTGTGCAGAACACTAAATTACTCTATGACCTCAGGAAAGAACGTCACTTGGAATTAGGACATGGCTATTCGAATGCGTGTATGATGTCCCGATACACACAATTTCGTTCTAGTTCTGAAATCTTTTATGTCCAACTCGTGTATCTCCTCTGTTTTGCGTGAGCAAAGACCTGGAGATGCTAGGCAACGTCAGCTTCTGCTGCATCCAGATACATGCTGACCTAGCTGTACGTTGTCGCGCTATAGATCAAATACACCCGAAAGAGGCCCTCTAGTGCCCAAAAGAAACCCAAAAAAAAAAAAAAAAAAAAAAAAACCTATATCAAACTGAGAAAATCTCATTTGATCTGTATATTATATCCATCTCTGCTGCTGATCTATTCTTTTCTCTTCTCAATCCAGTCCCAGTTAAGATTTCAGAATCCTAGAACGGGCTCGTGAAATATGTGGTAGGGAAACTACTCGTATGATAGTGTGTTCCAATTAAAATTCCAGGATTTGATTGTGATTGAATTGAGTGTTCATATAAATTAAATTGAAAAACATGATAAATCAGTTGCAAACCGTCACTTGAAAAAGGCCTAGGGAGATAAGTTTAAGCGGACAAACATACTGGCAATCGCTCGGATCTACCAAAGTAAATTAGTGTTGATAAGTGTAGTCTAGCCCGAAACACTATGATTTGATCCCATTGCAAATTGTAATTGTATACTAGTTTCTTTCTTTGTTTATTTGTGTTTTAGTTTATATTGTTAGTTTTTATAAAATCAAAAATCCAAAAATAGAGTGCTTATTTGTTTTATTAAAAATTTTAACCGTTCTTGAAGATTTGATTGATCATCATAATTTGAAAGAAATTTGAATTGCAAAATCCGAGTACAAATACTTGGATGTACCGAGTGTTCACGTGGTATTTCCCTCTGTTGCACGTAAATGTTTGCATATGAATTTCTGAGTATGTGCAGAATTTAAAATTCAAATCAAGAAACAGGGGTTGTTGAAGATTGAGATGTTGTTGGCTGCTGACAAAGCCTGAAGCATCACAACAACAAGATGTGCCTGAGTCAGAAGAACCAGATACGTGTCATCGTCTGACAGTGATAGTACATTTGAAGAGGTACCTGTGAACCTGCTTGAAAGAGAAGTCATTGACAAAGAAAAGAGTTGCTGAGAATCCTCCGCTTGCATTCTTTTCAACAAGTTTTTCAAGCAAAGCTGATCATGAAAGAGAAGAACAACGAGCCCAAGCTTCAGGTTGAAGACATGAAGTATCTTCCCACAGACACATGATATTGACAACAGTTTGATAAAGACAGCATAAACCTAGGGGGATATTGTAAGGCCCTATAATGGTGTAGGTTTACGCCTATCTTTATCAAACACAAATATAGGCTATTGGGCTTAGCCTTGTAGTGGGTTAGATAGTAATGGAATAAGCCATGTGGGCTAATTAGTGATTTGGGCCTGTTTGGTTATTAGTTGTGCATGTGGGCCTGGCCCAGTCTGTAACTAGGTCACCCTATGTAACTATAAATAGGGTGAACCTAGTTCATTATGAGGTTAGACATTTTGAGAGGTTCTTCTAGTTATTTTCGATTTCTTTGTTTTTTTTTTTTTTTTAGCTTCTCAAAAGTAAATATCCATATCCAAACAAGACCAGGTATTGTAAGGCCCTATAATGGTGTAGGTTTACGCCTATCTTTATCAAACACAAATATAGGCTATTGGGCTTAGCCTTGTAGTGGGTTAGATAGTAATGGAATAAGCCATGTGGGCTAATTAGTGATTTGGGCCTGTTTGGTTATTAGTTGTGCATGTGGGCCTGGCCCAGTCTGTAACTAGGTCACCCTATGTAACTATAAATAGGGTGAACCTAGTTCATTATGAGGTTAGACATTTTGAGAGGTTCTTCTAGTTATTTTCGATTTCTTTGTTTTGGTGTACCAGACGGTTCCTAGAAACCGTGTGCACTTTGTTATTCAATTGAGTGCGTTCTTGTTCTTAACACTTTTCTCAGTATTCCGCGCTTTGATTAGTGTTTGATATCCGATTGTGTAGTGATTCTGGACTTACAGAGACAGTAACTGTCTGATGCTGGCTATGTCAGCATGTTTACTGGGTATCCCGTATAGTGTGCTCACTGTGCTTTTGTGCATCAAGGTTGTCACTGAAGTTTGTGTAAAAAATTATAGAGTGACAGTATAAAATGTGATGCATGAGTATGTATGTATCAGAAATCAGTAAGCAGTTTAATCACAGTTGTAAGCAAGCACAGTAATTAAGCAGTAATAAAATATTAATTAATTCGTACGGATACCTGGTTTGGTGAGGGTTGTCACAGATAGGGTCCAGATCAAAGAAAAACCTCCTGATTAAATTCAAGTGTGGGGAGGTTTTGTAGAGTTTGTATAGGTCGTAGTTTTTGTATATTGAGTCTTATTTAGTAGTGTTTGAGTCGTATTTTGTTTAGAGTCGGTATTACTTTGGTTTTTGCTTGTTTTTGTTTATGCAGGTTTGAATATGTACCACTCGTACTCAATCTCCATTCGAGTGATTTTGGAGCTGCTTATCAAATTTCAGGCATTTTCCAAGTGTACCAGTCAGAGTCAAAGCCGATCGCGACCGAAATGCTATACGATTGAGCTGGATTGGACGAAAGTTTCGGAGCATACGCGATATTAAATCAGCTAAGTCCTTTCTAATTTGCCCTTTGTTTTTTATTTCTTATTTATTTTTAGTTTTTGAGTTGGTTTCCATCCTACATTGAGGGCAATGTAGAGTTTAAGTGTGGGGATGGGAAACTCTCGTTTAGTGTCTAGTTAGTGAGTCTTGAGTCAAAAAGTCGAAAAAATACAAAAAAATTAAAAAAAAATTAAAAATCCAAAAAAATAAAAAAAATTGAAAATGTCTTTTGAAAATAAGAAGTTTGCAAACTAAAAAACGGAAAATGATAGAAAAGTCGGGTTTTTGTTCGGGTTCAAATAATAATAATAATATGAGATTAATATAATAGAGCTTGTGTCTAGTTTGGGATATGCGGGTAGGCTCGATTCGGTTCTAGGTTCCTTAGATCTTAAATATACCTAATTGTCGGTCTACTAGTGGGTTCTCATCTAAGGAAAGTGGGGAAATTGAAACCGCCAATAATAGTACAAGGGATGCCGTTATAAGCTAAGATTGTTAGAGTTTTTGGTCATCATCTCGTTGAAAAAGAAAAAAAAGGAAAAAAGGAAAAAAGGAAAAAAAATAAGCGAGCTAGAAACTAAATGAAAGTAGCCATTTCTATGTAGTCTGTGGTTGGGGATAGCGACTCTACAGCCGGATTACATATAGGTTGTGTGAAATCGACCTTGCAAAAAAAAAGTACCGAAGCCTAAGTAATCCGAGTTGGGGATAGCGACTCTACAGTCGGAATGCCTCTGGGTTAGGGAAAGCAACGTCTATGCTCGAAAAAGGAAAAAAAATGAAAAAGTGATGAAAAGAAAAAAAAATGAAAAAAATAAAATAAAATAAGAATAGATTTGATTCTAAACTCTCTTGATCTTGGTATAAAACGGTTAGGAAATAACCCAGTGGTTGTTCATTTTGTCCTATAAGCTTGAGGGGGGATTAGGTGGACTTGCGATTCTTAGCGTGAGACCCTAGGTAGATTGACCATAATTGAACTAAACTTGCATGATAAGGGCTTGGAACCGGGTTTGGGTTTCAGAGGATCAAAATACTTGCAATCGCGGCTAACACAAGTTTCGGTTTTTAATAAGTAATTTAAGTTTTTGTCCCGAGTGATTATTCCGACTATGATTCCGTTATGCATAATTCTTTTTCGGGGACGAAAAAAGGTTAAGTGTGGGGATATTTGATGTAGGGTAAAATACACATATTTGTCCCGTGTAAATTGTATAATTATTGTATAGGTTTTATTTGTTTTTATTAGTTTTAGTATTATATTACATTATTTTGTGTTGGGCCAGGTCCTGGTGCAAATGGAGCAAAAAAGAGTAATAAATAAATAACTAGCCAGTTGTGCAGAGTGGGATGCCAGGGACCGAAATAAAATTGCAGCTATTTTCCGTGATTGGGCCGAGCCCACTTATCTCTATATATTAGTTAAAGAAAGGGCTGCCTTATTGATCTTATATCTTAATACATCAACAATTACGATAATATATATTATGTGTTAATTGAAGTGTTCTAGGCTGCTAAAAAAATTATTATCAATTGAAGTAAAGAGGACCAGTCAATCAAAGGCATAACAAAAACTAGTGGGCCGAAAAAAATATGTTCATATCCAGCATGTTTCATCAAAGGAATTACATTGGACGAAAATAATTGGCTATTCGTGGATGAACTTTAGTGGGCTGCCAATGTTACGTGAATTAATGGGCCCTTTATCAATATCTAGTGAATATCAACATCAGAGGCGGCGATATTTTTGATATATACATCACGGCTGTTTTAGAAAAAAGACATCAGACGCGTGGAGGAGACGCACGAAGTCAGCAGATCATCTACGAATTTTGGAGTTGGAAGGCACCATCGGAGGCTGTTGAAGGTTTTGGAGCATCTTGGGAAGCAAGTAATCATAGGGTAACACTTTGGAGCGCTCGGGAGTAAAGATTACGGGTTTAAACTTCTTGTTTCTTTGTTTTTCGTTCGTTTTACATTGTTGCAAGATGAATTCAGATTTGTCATTGATTGATACTTTGTATTTTATTATGTTTTCTGGCTAAAACTCTTTTAACTACCTAGACATGACAATAGTTTAAATAAAGTTTGGATTTTTATTCGGTTTTTGGCGTGGTTTATGGGTTTTCTTGTATTGTAATAGCTATGGAATTTTAACTTGGTGTATATGCATGCTTGATATTTGTTTTACTGTTGTTTATTGCTTCGTATAATCCTTGGTGACGGTCTATATCACAAAATAGGGTTGTGCTAGGGTTCTTGATTTAGGTGAGTGTCTATATCACATAATAAATCTTTAACTCTTTAGGGTGAAAATTGCATAAGTAACCTTGGAAGTAATATTCGGTAATTTAATAAAATCAAGTGTTTTACTAATCTTGTCGCTGTGAGCTTCGAGGTTATTAATAGGTCTCGGTTTGGTTTATAGCTAGGTCTAAGAAATTGGTCTAGTCCTTAAACATTCTCTTATCTATTAAACCAAGATTAAAACCCATAGTTGCCTTAGACTTTCGCGCTGTGAGGTAGATCGTCTTATTTAGGCACTTTCAAGAAGTTAGAGGACTGTGAGGAAATCTAAAAACCGCTAAGCGTAACAGCCTAGGTAGTGCCACAAGAATCACCTTGAGAGGGATTGAGGGTCTTAGTTGGTATCTTAATAGGTTTAGCATTTAAAGATCCCGGTTCCATACCACAAAACTATCGAATAGAAATCCATTCTGAGTTAAATTTGCGTTTAGCCTAGGTAGTCTTCATCGCCACTGGTTCTAGTCTTCGTCAAATTTCGTGTCTAGTTATTTAAAATTATTTTAATATTTCATTTAGGATTTTTTAGAAACCCCCCCACCCCAATCAATAAACACTTAGTTAAAGTCCGTGTCAGTCTAAGTCTAGATAGAGTCATTAGCGTAATTTAGTAGAGTCCCTTGGGTTCGATACTCGGACTTCCTTAGGCTATACTGCATCGATCGGTACACTTGCCGGTTGTGTGGTTTTAGTTTTAGATCGAGTCTAAGTTTATAAATTTAAAGCTTAGAGTGTCTAGATTAGGGTTATTTTTAGTTGTTTTTATTAAACCACTTCAAGCACACCACAGCCCCCGACCCCTATCCCAGGAGTGGGCACCGCGAGGGCAAATGGGTGGTATCGGTGTTTATTAATTTGGCAGCGGAAATGAGACATCAGGACCGTAGTTAGAAAATATTTTGATCAGAGTAAACCACCAACTTTTATAATAATAATTCTTTGGGATAAAAACCCAAGTTCATTTGACAATACATTTGTAGGGATAAGCCCAAATTATTGAAAATATAAACTTCTTTTTATTTAGGTAACTTTTATAGCCACTTTTCCAAGCCTTCAGTGCTGTCCAGGTAGCTTCTATTGGCTTTCACATTTTGTTACCTGAAACGCGTTTTAAAAACAATTTTATCAGTAAGAAATACTGACGAGTGCATCCCAGTTTAATCAAAATAGTTTTATCACTTTTACAGTATTGAGGGTATCCGCAATTACATTTGCTTATATCTATCCAATTACCCTTTTTCCTGGTACTGTCTTTCCTGACTGGTTGGTCATGCTACTATTCCAATAGTAACAAGTTTCAAGTAATGTATACAAAACCCCAACATACCGACAGTAATTGTAGAATCACAAATACTCAATTACTGTTAAGTGTTATTTAAAACAATTGAGGTTTTGGTAAAGAATTTTGACTCATAAAAGTAATTTACAGAAAAGGTGTTAAAAGAAGATGTACTCACATTGTTTACTTAGGTAAAACTAAAGCTTCATGTTGTGTCTCCTGGTTATTATCTATTAAAATTAAACAATGCACACGTGTTAGTAAAATAACTCAAATCATATTGACCATACAACTCGAGACAGAATTCCAATGACTGAGTCGGGCAGAGCCGACATGCATTAGGGAAATCCTAAATCAACCGGGTGTACACACGAGACAGAACTCCAACGACTGAGTCGGACAGAGCCCTGACATGCGTTACGGAGTCCTACATCGATCGTATAGGGTACTAGCAGGGTTATAATACTTACAACGAGGCAGAGCTTCGCTTTATAGTGGGTATTATACCCGGGTATTATAATTGCTATTCAGAAGTTTGAGAGAGAAAACAAAAATGAACAATTTGTCAAATGAGCTCGAGCTCCCCTTTTATAGGCTGATCAGCCAGACTGTCGCGCCCCGCGACCAAGTAGCCTAAGGCCGTCGCGGCCCGCGAGGGACTACGTGTCGCGTATAGGCTTGACCAGTCACCAGCCTAGCCTTGGTGAGTCACGTGCCACATGGCACTATGCAGTGTCGAGCAAGTAAGGGCGTCGCGCCCCGCGACAGACCAAGGGTTTCTCCGTCGCAGCCCGCGAGCGACACCTAAACTTTGTTTTTCTTGATTTTCACAAGTACAAAGGTATCATGGGCTCGTTTCTCGTATACTGGGTGTATTTAGGAACTTTTAGGGTTACATTAAGGGTTCTAGAAGGGTTGTTATAAACTAGGGTTCTGGCGACCCTCAGATGATGGGGATGCTCAGCCGATTGTTGTTCAAACAGATTTTGAATCTGGTGGTGGTGGTGTCATAGTGGTGGTAGGATTCAGTGGTGGTGGTGGCGGTGGAGGGGTGGGTTGGCGAATGATGCATAACACTACCACCATGCAACGATGTCATCGTGGCTCTGCCACCAAGGGTAGTTGGCGACTGTTTTCTAGAAAGTGAGAGATGAGAGAGAAAGGGATAGGATTTTAGGTTGTGTAGCAGAGAAAATGAAAGGAAAAAGAGTATATATTTTAAATACACTGGTAAAATTACTAACCTACCCTCATGTGAAAGGCACATGCCATATTTAACTGAAAATTTTAACCACGTTAGGACCAAAGGACGTAGAATGTAATGGGTTTTCCAAATAGAGGGCAAAGAATATAATTATTGAAATTAAAGGTCATCCACTGTAACCCACTATAAACATTAAGGACTGTAGGTCCACCTGGAGGATCGAGTAACCTCTATTCCCTGTTTTCCGACAAACCCAAGAGTGCGGAATCCAAATGGGTAAGTTAAACCAAGTTACGAACACGTAAGACACAAGATTCAACGATTAACACTCAATGTATTAATGCTAGAAAACGGTTACAATGCGGTGTTTACAAATGGTCTCTGTAAACTCTCAGTGTGTGTGTTACAATGTGCTCGCTCTCAAATCTATTCAGACTTGTCTGTTGTTTATGTTCTGTGTCTGGGTATTTATACTATCATGATGACGAAATCTAAGATCTAGACGAAATCCCATCGACGAACACCAAAGGTCTCAACGAAATCACAGGACTTCGACGAAATCACATGTGATTTCGTCACACATGTGATTTCGCCAACATGTGTGTTTTCGCCATAATATCCTGACGAAATCAAAGTGATTTCGTCATTTGATGTGCCTGGTCTTCGTCCAAGATGTAGCAGCCCAATACAAATGCAAGTGGCCCAAGCAAAGAGTTACGGCCCAACATCAAAGTTACGTCCCAGACAAGATTCGAAGCCCAAATTGAAGTTTCGTTGTAATTTAACATTTAGTCAAAGGTTTAACATTTAGCCTTGCGGCGCTTCGTGCTTCGCGTGTCGAACTCTGGGGCGCACGACGGAGGAATGTCGTGACGTCGGACTTAAGCCGAACCTAACCGGGTCGAACCGAACCGAATCGAACCGAGTCGAGTCGCGTCCACATAAAGTGTACCAACAAACTCCCCTTTGGACGCTACTCGTGATGGTTCGTCTTCCATGTCTTTCGTGTCGGAGGATCTTCAAAGTCTTCACGTGACACAATCAGGGAGTGTATCAACAAACTCCCCCTTAAATGATGCTCGTGAATCTTTTGAACCTCTAAACTTTAGATCCTTGTGGTGTTGAAAAGTGCTCAACTGCAACACGATCATTTTGATCTTCTGATTGCATCAACGTGTGTCTTCACTTTACGGCTAGTCATCTGACATGTTCTCTTCGCCTTTAGCTGATTCTGATGTCATATCTGCACATACAGGAAAACTAAACACGTAATGAGAACAACCGCTTGGAATTTAGACAAATTAAACAAATGACACATATGAGATCAAATCTCATTCAAACACCGATCGACAACAGTTTGAAAGTTTAGAAAATGATCAATTTTTAATCCCTTACTTTCAAAACTTGTTAACTTCGACTGTTTATGAAGATGCAATTGTTTTCCAGCTTACAATCAGGATTTTGGGTAGGATAGACTCGAGTTCCAACATCGGTCAATCAAAAATAAACTAGAAGCAAAATCTTTTTGGATTTTATAAAGTTTATATTAAAACACACCTAATCTCTTTTTGGAATTTTTCATTTTTCAAAAGTAAAGACGGAAAGCAATAAATAAATATATACAGAGATACAGAAACTAAAAGCAGTAAACAAATATTTACAGACATTCTTTTTGCGAGTTTCGAGGGTAAGAGAATCATATCAGTGTACGATCACGCCAAAACGCTCTTGTTGTTCAATTAGTTAACAATTAGATAAGCATCCTATAATGATTATCGGTATTGTTGTCCACGTAAGCTCAACTTATCAGATGTAATCATGGCGAGGGGATACGTTAAGGTATGATTTATACTTACCGACCAGTGTTCATCCACACACGACACATTCCCGTATCAAGGTATGCACGAGAGTTCATCTTACCGGTGAGTATACCGTTTATCATCTGTTTGACCGTATAAAAGATGTGAGAAACTCACTTATTTTGATTGAAAACAAGCCCTATGTGATAGAATCACTTATTGATGAGGAACTTGATTTTCATATGCATGAGGGCACAGGAGCAAGTCCGTGAACAGGTCAGTACTTTCGTACAGCAAAGAGACGAACTTGACTCCAGCAAGAATCTGTGATATATTATCACTTATTTTGTTTGGACATGTGATTGTTGATCACTTATTGAGGTCGAATGCAATAGGTACACGTATGTATGGTATCATGGAAGATCTAGACTTCGTCTCCGTTTTGTTTCGGTAAAAGAAACAACCATGATACCCAGATGATAAACAGCATAAAGACCGAATATCTCAGAACCTCGGCAATCTCTCAAACGAAATTTCGGTACTAAGACCATTTGCCAATGTGCGGTTCCCACCTGGTCTTCAGTCAATTTATGATTTATATCACCCTGCACACTTTAAAATGATTGTGAGCCTACCGATACATCTTATATAGAGCTGCTTAACATATTTTTCATTTTCAAGTTCATTTCGAAGAGGTTTCGACAGACCACTGATTTACTATCATTTTCTCTTTTTCTCACCAGGAAACTCATTTTTGTTTTTCTATTGTTTTTGAGTTTTGAAATTTTTCGATGTTTTTGAATTTTCAAATTTGGAATTACTCCCCCTAAAATCAACAAACTATGATAAAATTTTAAAAACACAAAGGTATTTACAAAAACGATTTCCCGATGTCGGTTTAACTCATGGTTTTACCTTAATGCCATTTACCAAAATTAATTTTAATCAGAAATGATTTATCGAATTTTGGAAAAATCATTTGGCACGTCGGTAAGCGGTGCGGACCATGACAACATTGACAAGTTTTATAGTGAAACAATCACTTGTGAGGTGATATTCTAGATCAACGTGTCTGGCCAAAAAGTGCTACGAGAGGATAACAATTTATAAAGCAGCTTAAATATCGACAAGTATAGGAGAGATTAGAAATTTAAAACCGTATCCTGCAACTGCTTCGTGCATTGCAATGAATCTGAGTGCTCTCCCAAACTGGATATCCACCCGGTGTGGATTTCAAAGTCGATTTTGTAGCTACTGAGAAATCTCTTCATAGCAACAAGATCAGAAACCTTTGGGTCCGGCTGGTCTTCCACATTGCACCAGCGAAGGTCTTTATCTTTCTCTTTCAGAAGTAGTGTGAGGTTGTTCAATCCATGCCAAGGCATCCGCACACCCGGTTGGTTTGTTCAATAAACACATTTTCTTCAATCACACCGCGAAGAAATTGTACACTGCATGTTCATCTTGTTGATTTTGAACTTCAGACGTGCTGCAGGGGCATACATTTTGATTGAATCTATCCTGGGGACCCGATCAAAGCCTTGAACAATCACACTTTGGTATGATTTTCATTTTGTCAAAGGTTTTCAATTTCTTTCGACAGACAATTATGTCTTCTTTTCTTTTTCTCTCCATCAAAGGCAACAATTTCTTTTGTCGCCGATCTTGTGCATGGACACTCCACTATCAACAATCCAATGACTATCGATAGTTCCTCCTGGAACATCCTGCACACTCACTCAAAGATTAGTTGGAGAGGGGGACCCAAGCCTTAATAGACTTGGGTCGTCCTTCATCATCGAGGATTGTGACTTCGATTTCCTGATGATTCGGAATGGATTGAGCTTCCCCTGAAACTGTTACCGATTTTGGTTTCCAAATCTGTTTTTGTTTTTCATTTTTAATTTCTAACTTAACAGACTTTGTTTGGACAACCTCCGGTTTTAACGCCTTTTCAACTACTTTGACGTTTTGACGTCGTTGTTTTGTTTCTTGTTCTTTAACAGTTCTTTTATCATGTTTTGGTGAAACAAGACGACGTTGTAGGTGAACCTTTTCAGGTGGTGCTCTTTCAACAAATTTCTCTTTTGGAGTGTTTGAGCAGTTCTTAATGATATGCCCAAACTCCCCACATTTAAAACACGTTCTCCTTTCCACAAACTTAGGAGAATTTGATCGACCAACAGATGTCGAATCCGTAGAACCTGAGTGTCACACCCCGAATTTCCACGTGTCACCGGTGGGACCGGTAGGGGAGTATCGTGACGTGGTTGGTAACACAATAGTCAAACAACACAATATTTAAATGCACAGCGGAAGCAAAGTATAGATTCATTTCAACCAAACAATATTGTAATATTAAGTATCACAAGTAGTTGAATATAAATCCACAGGTAGATCAAAATAAAAGGAAACAATGTTCAACAGTCTATGACATCCAAGCTTGCGAGACTTATTGTGGATGCTAGGAGAAAAGCCAGCCTATTACGCGTAGTACCTGCACTTAACCTTTTTGAGAAAATACGTCAGTTCACACTGGTAAATACAATCAACCGACTCATTTTGAAAAGAGTTTAAGAAAATGAATTTAAGGCACAAGGTACAAATAATATTTTATAACTTGGGATAATTATTAGAATATAATACTTGTAAAGGATTTACATGTTTCTTATGCGTTCAGTAGCCCGGGTCGAGCCGGGTTAAAGATCAATGGACACACCACATTAATTATATGAAACACCGACGGGCGTACGCCTACGCCCCGTGCTTAGGTCGTGGCCATTTCGTAAAATGATGCCAGGGATATCCGGGACATGGTCATTAACCCCCCAAAGGCTTTAAGCAAACAAAACAATTTAAACGAGACATTTCAATACTTTAACCATCATACAATTAAAGATTCAATGCCCGACCAAGCGGTATTTTATATACCGTACCCCAAGCCCGTATAGGGAAAATAAGTTAAAAGTATTTACCTGAGAAAGTATAAGATCACAATCAGCGAGTGCAAGTATCTTTTACCGGGTCTCCTATTCTGGAACAAAGGTTTATAATAACCTATTAGAATCCTAACGGGTCTTGTTTAAGTCTAAACTTAGACCGGTTAGTTTTAAAGGAATATACGGTTCGAACGCATGATTAAGCGAAGACCGGAATAGAATGTGATTTAGACCCGACAAGTTTGAAGACTTGTTTAATATGGGTAAACTAAACACATTCTGGATTTTGAGACATAACCGATAAGGTTTGACCCGTTTCGGCTAATTTATGTAAACTAGTTACATAAACCGAACCGAACGCGCACGAAGCGTAACGGGTAACCATAAGAGTCCTAAACAGGTTTCCTAACTTAACATGCCTTAAATATGTTGTGATATCAGTAGGATACCTTCCATTATGCCCAAAACGAGTTTAATCTCATATTAAGCCCCGTAAGGGTATTTTGGTCATTTTAACGATTATAAAAGGGATTAATTAAGCTTCTGTGAACCGGGTCTGAATAAGTCAGAAAAATAGTTTATTTTAACATGGTATAACAGTTGGTGTTAAGTCTTACGTGACAAAATGGTTTTAAACCCTTACTATGCGTTTAATACGCGTATAACGTCGTTTTAAGCGATTTACGGGTTAAAATAGGATTCTGAGTTGTCTGATCAGTTCAATAGGTTCAAAACACTTCATTTAAGATTTAAAATCAGTAGCAATTGGATTGGTAGCAAAAGGACTTGTAAAACTCATTTTATGGCCGAAAAGGGTATATTCGGTATTTACCGAATCAAGGCACTAATCCTAGCTTATGATCACTTTAAAAATAATTAAAAATCTTCAAAAATCCCAAAATATTATATTACATCAGTGGGTAAAAGGTTTGGTGTCAAAAATTGGGTTTAGATAGGCTTTATGCTAATGACGCCGTTTTATTATTAAGAAGCGTTCTAATTACGTCATTAAGCATATCTCCTAATCTAGACCTCCAACTGATGTGAAAATTTAGGGACATGTTTAATAAACAGTAACAAAGATTATTGTACTTTCACATTTCCAAAATTCTCGTTTTATTGTCATAAGGGCATTATGGTCCATATTTAAGCACTTAACGGAAACGTCGGACAATTAAGGATTCAAGTGGTATAAACGCAGAGGGTTATACAATCATGTAACTAGGTCCTAATGGAACTTTAAGACATGTCTAAACCTATCTAAAACGGGTCAGAACTGAAGTCAAAGCAAAAGTCAAACTTTTGCGTCTTTCGGTTCCGAATCGGTTCAAAACAGAAAGTTGTCGAATCAATCAAGCTTAGACAAGTTCTTATGCTTATTATCAGTTTATATGAATGATAAAATAGGTGATACGCCTTTTACATCGTTAATTATGCGTTAAATCAAAGTTTACATTTCTGTTGACTTTTTCTAAGCATCTTTGACTCGTCAAATGACCTAGTTAGGAAAGGAATCAGTGAGTGCCCTTTTAACGGTTTAAAGCCCACATAATTACCAACTTATAACAACCTTAAGTTTGCCTAATCGCTGGATCATTAGCGATTAATTAATAAGTCAACCGTTAATTACGACGGTTTGACTTTAAGGCTATAAACTAATAAAAACTTAATTAAAGAAGGTTAAGCATACTTACAAGTGTCTAATGAATGATTAGAAAGACTTAGAAAAGGCTCTTGAGTTCCAGAAGTCTTCAAGAAATGCAGATGAGTTGTATGAATGAATGTTGCAAACATAGGAGCTTTATATATTGCTCAAAACTCCTTAGATTAAGGACATGCAAGGCTATAATTGTTCATGGATGTTTACAAGTGTCCCCTATAGCCTCAAAACCAGGTTAGGGAGCCCATGGTATCACACAAAGGCATTTGGAGTCGGTTACAAGGCTGGACAGGCACCTGCCTGTTTTTTCTGCATCTGGTAGTCGCAGGCGGCCCGCGTAAGATATTGTCAAGTCTTACGCGGCCCGCATGGGCCTTGTGTTCAGGTTACAAACTTTTCAAATATTGCACTTTTAGTCCCCGGTCCTCCTAAACGTCGCTTTCACTTGTATTCTTGCATTATGAGGCTTTAAAATTGACATAAAGGGGCTTCAAGACTTATACCCACTTTGTGAAGTCCTTGGCCACTTTGTGTTTACCCAAAAAGTCATAAATTTCTATGTTGACGCTTCTAACCCCTCGCACACGAATTTTTTCATAACTTTCTCATACGATAACGAAACTTGGTGAAATTTTTATGGTGCATTCTAGTGAGCATAATTAATTGTTACAAGGCTTCGGGTTTGCTAAAAGGTCACTCAGAGGTATATCTTGACATGTTGACACATTTAACCCCCGTAGTTTGTAATCTCTCACTTTCTTTCACAATTCGCTTCGTATGATCCATGATCCATTCGTTTAAGGTTATAAACATCATGTAGGGTTATTGTAAAGTATATTTATTCATTGTTGACATTTTGAACCCTTATCTTTACATAATTTCGTTGTTTGTCAACTTCAGTCCCTTGAAAGTATTCTTTCACACGTTCAAAGGTTATGACACGTGTCAACACATTATAGGACGTAAATTTTCGAGGTGTTACATCCTCACCCCTTAAAAGAAATCTCGACCTCGAGATTTACTGAAACAAATAAGGGTACTTTTCTTTCATTGTGGACTCCACCTCCCACGTATATTCGGGACCCCTACGGGCATCCCATTTGACCTTTACAATCGGTACATGCTTCCTTTGAAGCTTTTTAACCTGTCGATCCTCGATCGATAACGGTTTTTCCACAAATTTCAAGCTCTCATCTATATGGACATCCGTATGTGGTATAACTAGTGATTCATCAGCGAAACACTTCTTCAGATTGCAGATGTGGAACACATTATGAATACCACTGAGCTCTTCAGGAAAGTTTAACTTGTAAGCCATTGACCCAACACATTCGATGATTTCGAATGGTCCTATATACCTTGGGCTTAACTTACCTTTCTTACCAAAACGCATCACTCCTTTCCAGGGTGATACTTTAAGTAAGACTTTATCACCAACTTCAAATTTCATGTGTTTACGCTTTGGATCAGCGTAACTCTTCTGCCTATCTCGGGCAGCTTTGAGACTATCTTGAATCTGGACAATCTTGTCCGTCATTTCAAAGACTATCTCTGGTCCTGATAATTGGACATCTCCAACTTCCGCCCAACAAACGGGCGATCTACACTTTCTACCGTATAAGGCCTCGAAAGGCGCAGCTTTAATGCTGGTAAGGTAGCTATTGTTGTAGGAGAATTCAATTAGTGGTAGGTGGTTATCCCAACTACCACCTAAATCAATTACGCATGCACGCAGCATGTCTTCCAACGTTTGAATAGTACGCTCACTCTGGCCGTCCGTCTGAGGATGGTAAGCTGTACTGAAATTCAACCGCGTGCCCAAAGATTGTTGGAAACTTTTCCAAAAATGTGACGTGTATCTAGTATCTCGATTAGAAATAATAGACACAGGCACTCCATGTAAGGCTACAATCTTATCGACGTACAATTGGGCTAACATGTCGGAGCTATAAGTCTCCTTAATGGGTAGGAAATGTGCTGACTTAGTCAGTCTGTCAACGATCACCCATATTGTGTCATTTCCTTTCCTTGTCTTGGGTAACTTGGTGATGAAATCCATAGTTACCATTTCCCACTTCCAAGTGGGAAGTTCAGGCTGTTGTAGCAAACCTGACGGTTTCTGATGTTCTGCTTTTACCTGCGCACACGTCAAGCATTTAGCTACATAGGCAGCTACAGACTTCTTCAAGCCTATCCACCAATAATTCGCCCTTAGATCCTGGTACATCTTATCAGCTCCAGGATGAACGAAATATTTAGAGCTATGGGCTTCCTGGAGGATAACATCTCGGAGTCCTCCATAAATCAGAACCCATATTCACCCATTCAATCTCAGAATTCCATCCTTGCTAAGAGATAACTGCTCCTCAGTTACTCCTAGCTTTTCATTAGGATAGTTAGCTTCCAACACAGCTTCCTTCTGTGCAACTAACAACCTTTCAATCAAATTGTTCTTTATTTCAATGCTCTTGGCATTGATTCGGATGGGTTTCACCCTTTCCTTTCGACTCAAGGCATCGACGACTACATTTGCCTTGCAGGGATGGTATCTGATTTCGCAATCGTAATCATTCAGAGTTTCCATCCAACGGCGTTGCCTCATGTTCAAGTCCTTCTGATTGAACAGATGTTGAAGGCTCTTGTGATCAGAATAGATCACACATTTGATTCCATATAAGTAGTGCCTCCAAAGTTTTAGTGCGAATACAACGGCACCCAACTCCAAGTCATGGGTGGTGTAATTATTTTCGTGCACCTTTAACTGGCGTGAAGCATAGGCAATGACTTTGCCTTTCTGCATAAGCACACATCCCATCCCGGTGTGTGATGCATCACAATAAACTACAAACTCCTCGATTCCATCAGGCAATGTCAGTACTGGAGCATTGCTCAACTTCTGTTTCAGAATATCGAAGGATTCCTGCTGCTTAGGACCCCAGTCAAACTTAATCTTCTTACGTGTCAGCGAAGTCAGGGGTGCAACAATCCTTGAGAAGTTCTCAATGAATCGCCTATAGTATCCTGCCAAACCTAGGAAGCTACGAATTTCTGTAGGCGTCTTTGGCTCATGCCAATTCATGACAACTTCAACTTTAGCGGGATCTACTTTGATACCATGCTCACTAACAACATGTCCAAGAAATTGGACTTCTCGAAGCCAGAATTCACACTTCGAGAACTTGGCATAGAGCTTTTCCTTATGAAGTAGTTCCAGAATGCAGTGAAGATGCTTCTCATGGTCAGCTTGGTTCTTTGAGTAGATGAGGATATCATCGATGAAGACGATGACAAATTTATCCATGTAAGGCTTACAGACGCGATTCATGAGATCCATAAATGCGGTCGGTGCATTAGTGAGCCCAAAAGGCATCACTAGGAACTCGTAATGACCATAACGAGTCCTAAATGCAGTCTTGTGTATGTCTTCATCTCTAACCTTCAGTTGGTGATAGCCTGACCTTAAGTCAATCTTAGAGAAGAAACTTGCCCCTTGAAGTTGATCGAACAGATCGTCGATTCTGGGCAAAGGATACCTATTCTTGATAGTGACCTTATTAAGCTCACGGTAGTCGATGCACAGACGCATCGATCCATCTTTCTTCTTTACAAATAAAACTGGTGCTCCCCAAGGAGACGAACTAGGTTTGATGAAACCTTTGGCTAGCAAATCATCTAACTGCATTCTCAATTCCTTCATCTCTGTTGGAGCCAATCTATAAGGCGCCCTTGCTACCGGTGCTGATCCAGGAATAATGTCAATTCTGAATTCTACTTGCCTATCTGGTGGCAAACCAGGTAGTTCTTCGGGAAAAACTTCAGAGTATTCAGAAACGACGGGGATATCCCCAATCTTAGGCTTCGGCTCATCAACAATCACTTGTGCCATGTAGATGACACAACCCTTCTTCAAACACTTGGAGTCCTGGAGCATAGACATTTGCTCATGCAGCCTATACTGGGTATCTCCCTGGATAGTAAGTGATTCACCAGACGGAGTCTTGATCATCACTTGCTTTTTTTGCAAACAATCTGGGCCTGGTTATGAGATAACCAGTCCATACCCAAAACTATGTCAAAACCGGCTAGTTTCAAAGGAAGTAGGGACAAAGGAAAAGAGTGGTTCTTAATGGATATGAAACATCCATCTAATAACGTTGAGGCGGTTTCTAAAGTGCCATCTGCTAGTTCCACCTCATACTTCACACTTAAGGTCTTAACAGGTAGTTTCAACAATTCACAAAACTTATTATCTACGAACGACTTATCAGCGCCTGAATCAAATAATACTCTCGCATAAACATCATTTACGAGGAAGGTACCTGTTATCACATTGTCGTCCTTAACGGCTTCCTTAGCATCCATCCTGAAGACCCTAGCATTGGTCTTCTTGGCCTCTTCAGGCTTCTTGGTGTATTTTGGGCAATTGGTCTTGATGTGCCCCTTTTCATTGCAACCGTAGCAGGTCGCATCCTTCATCTTTTTGCAATCAAAGGTCTTGTGTTCCTTGGACTTGCATAACCCAAATGCAAAAGTTTTCGATTGTGAATTCGAATTCGATTCATACCTGCACTTCCCGAAGTGCTGTCTCTTGCAGATTTTACATCTGGGTTTTTCACCCAACTGCTGACCATCCTTCTTAAATCCTGACCCCTTCCTGTGGTCATTGTTTCCTTTAGGCTTCTTCTCTGAACGTCATGAGTTGTCATCCTCACGCTTCCTCTTTTCGGTATCGGTGTTCCTCTGCGATTTCTGCCTGACCGCATCCAAGGTAAGAGACAATGATATGTCCGCGGCAGACCGAAAAGTAGCTGGTCTGGAGGCCTTCACACTTGCCTTGATCTCCGGGGCCAAACCCCCGATGAAACGAGTTATACGTTTGGGTTCCGGGGTTACTAAATATGGAACCAATCTTGACAAGGTGTTGAAACTGGTAAGGTAGGCCTGACAGTCTAGGTTTCTCATGACCATCGACAAGAAGTCAGATTCAATTTTCTCAACCTCGTGTTGCGGGCAGTAATTTTCCTTGATCAGCGTCATGAACTGTTCCCAGGTCATAATGTACAACGGGATTTTCCCCGTAGCTTGGATTAAAGACCTCCACCATGCCAATGCTTCTCCCTTAAAAGACTGAGACACGAATTTCATAATATCCCTATTATTGCAACCACTGATATCCACAACCGTATCCATCTCGTCCAACCAAGTCATGCAATCTACTGCTCCTTTTTCCCCAGTGAAATCCCTGGGTTTGCACGAAACGAAGTACTTATAGGAGCAACCCTTATTACGGGGTTCTTGATTCTGTACGACTCTTTGGGATGGAGCACTCCTCTGGTTCGATGAGTGGTGAGAATTACTGTTGTGGGCAGTGTGGGTCCTGGAGGGTGTTCTAGAGTGTGGTGCAGATTGGGTCCTTGCATGGGTACCACTGGATTCATGGAGCTGTCTATCCATAGCTCGATTAACGGCATTATCTATCATTGCCTGTAATTCTGCACCCTCTACATTTACTCGGGCATTGTCATGCTCTCTCCTTGGGTGACTATTGATCTCGTTGGAGTCGGCCATGTAGCTTGAACTGTTACATATTGACAATAATTTATTGGTGAGTTTATTATAGAATTGTCTTTTATGGCAATTTATTAACCGTGGTAAACGTAGACCATATATGGTTAATTTATTACTCACATTTATTTAGGATTTCTATTATAATTTATCCTAATTATAAAACAATAACAGTTTTATTAGCACATAAGGCCTAGTCACAGGGACAATTTTTAAGTTATAAGCCATGATTTCAGAGAATCAAGGCATGATGGTTTGAACAAAGTTCATTACCTTTATCAGACAGGGTCACAGACTATTACTGTCTTTTGTCTCATATGAAAATGAGAAGGGCCCGCAGGCATTATATTACCAATGGATGGTAAAAAGAACTGATCATCTTTATAGATGAATTAAACCCATGATCTATAGATTATTAGTTTAGGTTAGGAATCTTTTAAAGAATCCTAAGACGTGTGTGATTTTGACGGATCACAACTGCCAGGAGCGTTAACATGTTTTCAGATGTTAACAGGGATTTGAATCTTTTTAACGGGTTTTACCATCTTGGCCAGGTCTTAAAATGACATGCAGGCTAGGTTATACCTTTAAGATCCTTAATTAATAATTAAAATAGGCAGATAGATTTTTAAAAAGGAATGATTCCGATTTATTTATTTCATATATAATTTAATTATGCGTAACATAGCAAAGATGAAATTTATAAACTTACATTCCATTAAAAATTTAAAAGTAGTACACTTTGCCCTAAACGGGACTTTTCACAGAAACACTTGCCCACGCAGGAGCTATACCGATAATACAAGTCCTCGCAGGAATTGTTTACAAAAATAAATGTCCACGCAGGGACTAATAGAGACAAGTCCTCGTAGGGACTAAGTACAAAGATGGATGTCCACGCAGGGACTACATACACACATAAATAAATGTCCACGCAGGGACTTAATTTAAACAAGGAAATACAATAATACATATTGGGATTTAATGATCCCGTTTCTTCTTTCTTTTCAGCAAACTTGCTAAGCCACTCATGAATCCCTGATTCTTCCTACGTTCTCTCTGGAAGTCTCGCTCAACCCTTTCCAGCCTTTGACGGAGATCCTCCTGCTCTGGTGGGGAAAACCGTGGTGGCTGGTGCTGTAGTGGTGGTTGAGCAGGTGCTTGATACCTACGAGCAGGGCGTCCTATTCCCCAAGGGGTTCCATATGGTCCCTCAGGATTATAGGCAAGGTAGTTTGATGCCACTTGGTAAGGATCCTCAGCATAGTTATAGTTAGGGTATGCTGGCGGTCCGAATGGATTATATGTTGCTGGAGCAGTATAAGCAGGGATAGGGTTGTCAATACCCGTTGGTGGCGGTGCAACAGGTGTCGAATTCACCTCTGATACTGGAACTGAAGGTCCACCCATTTGTGGGTCTTCATATAGTGGCGGGTAGTGGCTGCAACTAGAGTGTTGAGGGGTGCTGAAATGAAAATCCCCTCCTCGTGCTGACATCCGTGCGCCAGTCCTCCAACGTCTTGGTGGTTCTGGAGGTGCTAGATGAACTGGCGGCGGTGGAGGTGGTGGCGTGACTGCCACGTAACGTGGATCCCCAGAGGGATCCTGCTGCTGTTGCTGCTGGTGAGGCGATGAATGGTGAGATGGTGTATAGTACCACTCACACCGGTTGAACCGTGCCTGGTGACTATCCGGACCTTGGTATGGTGATCCGTGAAAAGGCGAACCATCAGAGATCTCAACAGGATGGTTCGGGGTACCGGTTGCAGGCTCGACGGGATCTGTGTCCTCGTCCATGTCCATCGCTTGATCACCGGAAAAGTGATCCTCCGGTCCTAGTGGGTTAAAGCCCCCTTGTTCTGGTAGGTATTCTGTCGGGTTAAACCGCCCCTGAAAGACAGGAGTAGGGTCGTCGAAGGAACGGTGCGATAAGGATCGCTGTAGCGGTATGTATGAAGGTTGCGGGTTGTTGGGCTCATTCTCGGACTGAGGCCCAAAGGAATGGTGATATGGAGGCGTTGAGCTGTACGATGTAGATTGTCTGGCAGGCTCCTCATAAGTCCTCCAAGGTTCTCGCGGATCTAAACTCCTTGTAGAAGAAGGAGTTCGCCGGTGCGAAGGCCCGGCTTCGTGGTCGTTAGGGGCGCTGACCGGCCCTTTCACTCGTCCTCCTCGCCTGAATCTTGGCGGCATTGTTAACCTGTCTATATAAACAAAGGTAACAACAAGGAAAAATAAAGGACAAAGTTAAATAAAAAAAATAAAAACATTTTGGATTATTCCTAAGTTCTTTGTCTAGACTCGAAGATTTAGGAATGTGCAATTGTGTCATTGAGATTAAACACAAAAGGCTAGTGTTTAATTCACTCAATGTTGGCTCTGATGCCAACCTGTCACACCCCGAATTTCCACGTGTCACCGGTGGGCCCGGTAGGGGAGTATCGTGACGTGGTTGGTAACACAATAGTCAAACAACACAATATTTAAATGCACAGCGGAAGCAAAGTATAGATTCATTTCAACCAAACAATATTGTAATATTAAGTATCACAAGTAGTTGAATATAAATCCACAGGTAGATCAAAATAAAAGGAAACAATGTTCAACAGTCTATGACATCCAAGCTTGCGAGACTTATTGTGGATGCTAGGAGAAAAGCCAGCCTATTACGCGTAGTACCTGCACTTAACCTTTTTGAGAAAATACGTCAGTTTACACTGGTAAATACAATCAACCAACTCATTTTGAAAAGAGTTTAAGAAAATGAATTTAAGGCACAAGGTACAAATAATATTTTATAACTTGGGATAATTATTAGAATATAATACTTGTAAAGGATTTACATGTTTCTTATGCGTTCAGTAGCCCGGGTCGAGCCGGGTTAAAGATAAATGGACACACCACATTAATTATATGAAACACCGATGGGCGTACGCCTACGCCCCGTGCTTAGGTCGTGGCCATTTCGTAAAATGATGCCAGGGATATCCGGGACATGGTCATTAACCCCCCAAAGGCTTTAAGCAAACAAAACAATTTAAACGAGACATTTCAATACTTTAACCATCATACAATTAAAGATTCAACGCTCGACCAAGCGGTATTTTATATACCGTACCCCAAGCCCGTATAGGGAAAATAAGTTAAAAGTATTTACCTGAGCAAGTATAAGATCACATCAGCGAGTGCAAGTATCTTTTACCAGGTCTCCTATTCTGGAACGAAGGTTTATAATAACCTATTAGAATCCTAACGGGTCTTGTTTAAGTCTAAACTTAGACCGGTTAGTTTTAAAGGAATATACGGTTCGAACGCATGATTAAGCGAAGACCGGAATAGAATGTGATTTAGACCCGACAAGTTTGAAGACTTGTTTAATATGGGTAAATTAAACACATTCTGGATTTTGAGACATAACCGATAAGGTTTGACCCGTTTCGGCTAATTTATGTAAACTAGTTACATAAACCGAACCGAACGCGCACGAAGCGTAACGGGTAACCATAAGAGTCCTAAACAGGTTTCCTAAGTTAACATGCCTTAAATATGTTGTGATATCAGTAGGATACCTTCCATTATGCCCAAAACGAGTTTAATCTCATATTAAGCCCCGTAAGGGTATTTTGGTCATTTTAACGATTATAAAAGGGATTAATTAAGCTTCTGTGAACCGGGTCTGAATAAGTCAGAAAAATAGTTTATTTTAACATGGTATAACAGTTGGTGTTAAGACTTATGTGAAAAAATGGTTTTAAACCCTTACTATGCGTTTAATACGCGTATAACGTCGTTTTAAGCGATTTACGGGTTAAAATAGGATTCTGAGTTTTCTGATCAGTTCAACAGGTTCAAAACACTTCATTTAATATTTAAAATCAGTAGCAATTGGATTGGTAGCAAAAGGACTTGTAAAACTCATTTTATGGCCGAAAAGGGTATATTCGGTATTTACCGAATCAAGGCACTAATCCTAGCTTATGATCAGTTTAAAAATAACTAAAAATCTTCAAAAACCCCAAAATATTATATTACATCAGTGGGTAAAAGGTTTGGTGTCAAAAATTGGGTTTAGATAGGCTTTACGCTAATGACGCCGTTTTATTATTAAGAAGCGTTCTAATTACGTCATTAAGCATATCTCCTAATCTAGACCTCCAACTGATGTGAAAATTTAGGGACATGTTTAATAAATAGTAACAAAGATTATTGTACTTTCACATTTCCAAAATTCTCGTTTTATGGTCATAAGGGCATTATGGTCCATATTTAAGCACTTAACGGAAACGTCGGACAATTAAGGATTCAAGTGGTATAAACGCAGAGGGTTATACAATCATGTAACTAGGTCCTAATGGAACTTTAAGGCATGTCTAAACCTATCTCAACCGGGTCAGAACTGAAGTCAAAGCAAAAGTCAAACTTTTGCGTCTTTCGGTTCTGAATCGGTTCAAAACAGAAAGTTGTCGAATCAAACAAGCTTAGACAAGTTCTTATGCTTATTATCAGTTTATATGAATGATAAAATAGGTGATACGCCTTTTACATCGTTAATTATGCGTTAAATCAAAGTTTACATTTCTGTTGACTTTTTCTAAGCATCTTTGACTCGTCAAATGACCTAGTTAGGAAAGGAATCAGTGAGTGCCCTTTTAAGGGTTTAAAGCCCACATAATTACCAACTTATAACAACCTTAAGTTTGCCTAATCGCTGGACCATTAGCGATTAATTAGTAAGTCAACCGTTAATTACGACGGTTTGACTTTAAGGCTATAAACTAATAAAAACTTAATTAAAGAAGGTTAAGCATACTTACAAGTGTCTAATGAATGATTAGAAAGACTTAGAAAAGGCTCTTGAGTTCCAGAAGTCTTCAACAAATGCAGATGAGTTGTATGAATGAATGTTGCAAACATAGGATCTTTATATATTGCTCAAAACTCCTTGGATTAATGACATGCAAGGCTATAATTGTTCATGGATGTTTACAAGTGTCCCCTATAGCCTCAAAACCAGGTTAGGGAGCCCATGGTATCACACAAAGGCATTTAGAGTCGGTTACAAGGCTGGACAGGCACCTGCCTGTTTTTTCTGCATCTGGTAGTCGCAGGCGGCCCGCGTAAGATATTGTCAAGTCTTACGCGGCCCGCATGGGCCTTGTGTTCAGGTTACAAACTTTTCAAATATTGCACTTTTAGTCCCCGGTCCTCCTAAACATCGCTTTCACTTGTATTCTTGCATTATGAGGCTTTAAAATTGACATAAAGGGGCTTCAAGACTTATACCCACTTTGTGAAGTCCTTGGCCACTTTGTGTTTACCCGAAAAGTCATAAATTTCCATGTTGACGCTTCTAACCCCTCGCACACGAATTTTATCATAACTTTCTCATACGATAACGAAACTTAGTGAAATTTTTATGGTGCATTCTAGTGAGCATAATTAATTGTTACAAGGCTTCGGGTTTGCTAAAAGGTCACTCAGAGGTATATCTTGACATGTTGACACATTTAACCCCCGTAGTTTGTAATCTCTCACTTTCTTTCACAATTCGCTTCGTATGATCCATGATCCATTCGTTTAAGGTTATAAACATCATGTAGGGTTATTGTAAAGTATATTTATTCATTGTTGACATTTTGAACCCTTATCTTTACATAATTTCATTGTTTGTCAACTTCAGTCCCTTGAAAGTATTCTTTCACACGTTCAAAGGTTATGACACGTGTCAACACATTATAGGACGTAAATTTTCGAGGTGTTACATCCTCACCCCCTTAAAAGAAATCTCGACCTCGAGATTTACTGAAACAAATAAGGGTACTTTTCTTTCATTGTGGACTCCACCTCCCACGTATATTCGGGACCCCTACGGGCATCCCATTTGACCTTTACAATCGGTACATGTTTCCTTCGAAGCTTTTTAACCTGTCGATCCTCGATCGATAACGGTTTTTCCACAAATTTCAAGCTCTCATCTATATGCACATCCGTATGTGGTATAACTAGTGATTCATCAGCGAAACACTTCTTCAGATTGCAGATGTGGAACACATTATGAATACCACTGAGCTCTTCAGGCAAGTTTAACTTATAAGCCACTGACCCAACACATTCGATGATTTCGAATGGTCCTATATACCTTCGGCTTAACTTACCTTTCTTACCAAAACGCATCACTCCTTTCCAGGGTGATACTTTAAGTAAGACTTTGTCACCAACTTCAAATTTCATGTGTTTACGCTTTGGATCAGCGTAACTCTTCTGCCTATCTCGGGCAGCTTTGAGACGGTCTCGAATCTGGACAATCTTGTCCGTCGTTTCAAAGACTATCTCTGGTCCTGATAACTAGACATCTCCAACTTCCGCCCAACAAACGGGCGATCTACACTTTCTACCGTATAAGGCCTCGAAAGGCGCAGCTTTAATGCTGGTATGGTAGCTATTGTTGTAGGAGAATTCAATTAGTGGTAGGTGGTCATCACCAACTAAAGTGTACAACAAGTTATTACTCTTAACGGTAGACACAGATTTCTTTTCATTCTTGACAGGATCTATCACTTGTTTGACAACTGGTTGAACAGCAGGAGTAGGAGGATCACAAAGAATATGATTCTCAATTGGAATTTCTACTCCTTTCATCTTGTTAAGTGATTTATCCTGATCACGCATATCTGATTCTGGTTCATCATCAGACGACTCATAGTCCTCAATGATTGGAGGACTTTGTTTCGTAGATGTTGAAGTTTCTGTTTGCTCAGATGATGTACTTAAAGAACTGTCTGATTTGAACCCTAGGCCAGTAGTAACTTCCTCATAATCAAGAGGCACACTGGGTTCAAAACGAGGCATATCCTCTTCATCGGGCATTCTGGTATAGTTGTGTCTCAAAGGGGGTGGACACGACTTATACCCAACGCCTTTCACGTTCCCTTTCAGCTTTTGAACGTCTATGATGTGATCAAGAACATATCGGGAGTTAGAATAACTATCCAATTTGAGCTTAATCGCATCATGCTCGCATTTGGCAATGGCTAGCTCCTTTTTGGTTTCCTCAATGATATTAATGTAGTTATTAATACCAATTTGTTTGTTGAAAACAGTTTTTGTTAATTCGGAAACACTTTTCTTTAAAGTTTCAATTACAGATTTAAAATCCTTTTCATTTCGAGCTAAAGCCATGTTTCCCTCTTTGCACTTAGACAGCTCAATCACTAAATTTTGATTATGACTGTGAACCTTTTCAGATTCCTCTTTCAATTCTGCACAAACATTACAAACACTAGGAGTAGGAGGATCAGAATTTACCTGACTTGTCGAGGCCGAGACATTTGCCATGAAGGCAGTCTGATAAGAAAAAGATCCATCTTCAGAATGATAATCTCCCGCATTCGAGCCTTCTTCATCTGAACTCCCGCTATAACCCGAGCTGTCGTCACTTTCAGAAAATTCTTCCTTGTGAACGTGCTTGATGTGATTGATGATCTTCGCATAACATGCACTTCTTCCTCCCAACTGTACGGACCAATCACATCCTTCATCAGCTTGAACAGTCAATGCTCGATTGGTGTTTGAAGGTCCAGACTGGTTCTGGTTCTGACTGTTGTTCACCGCTACTATCCTTCGTTCACGATTGTCTTGATTTGCATTAGAAGTACTCGTTTGATTTCTGAACGGATTCTGATTGCCTTGCTTGCTTGGTCGGGTGCACTCACGTTTGAAGTGACCCTTTTCGCCACAATTGAAACATGTAACCGTATCTTTATCAAACCTGTACTTCGTATCATCTTTGCCTTCCAAGCCTGTTCTTCCAGTTCGAGTCATGAAATCCTTTGCCCTTCTAATAGCACTTGCAAACGCCCACTTGATATCCATTAACTCCATTTCATCACGGTCTATCTGCTGATAATCTTCATTGGTCATATTGATGTTTCCAATTTGACCTGCTACCAACCACAGTAGGAACTGAACATTGTGTTGAGAAGTTCCAAATGTTCCTTTGCAACTTCTACACTGACTTTTGAAAGATTGGAAGTATCAACTCTGACAGTGTTGGTGTTTTGGGGTGAAGGATTGTTGGTATAATGCGCTTGTTGTTGTTGTGGTTGGGCTTGAGGTGGAGGTTGAGGTATGGATTGTGACATGTAAGCACTTTGATTCCGCTGTGGAAACAGTGATGAGCTTGTATTAGACACAAACGCCATTTGAAGCTTCGGTTACTGAATGGAACTAGAACTAGCTGAAGGACCAAAACCAGGCAAATACATTTCTGTGTTTTGAGGAGGTGCAATCCTTTTAGCTTTCCGAATTTCCTCTTCATTCTTGTGCTCCAACTTCTGAATGAATTCATAAAGACTGACATTGGCTGCATCCAGAGCCCCCGTATGCTTTAGAAGCTCAATGAATGGACTCCACTTAGGAGGTAGAGCATCAGCAAATCGTGCAACCATTTCCGGATGAGTTGCAGCAACACTATAAGAACTCATTTCACTAATCAAATGATAAAAACGAGAAGTCATATCATTTAGAGTTTCATTGTCCAAGAACTGAAATGATTCAAACTCTTTCTTCAATAGATCATGGCGTGTCTTTCTAGTAGCTGCATTTCCTTCTCCTCTCGCTACCAACGCATCCCATAAACCTTTCGTGTTCTTACAATAAGAGAATTGATGATAGAGGCCTTTGTGAAGTGCTTGAGTGAGAATAGCGAACGCCTTCTTCTCCAGATCATATGCCTTTTTATCAGCTTCTTGCATATTATTGAAAGTTGTCGCATTTGATCCTGCTTCTTCAATAGCTTGACTAAATTGAGAGGTGAAACACGTCCATAATTCTATATTTTGCCCTGTAACGTAATTATGGAAACGACCTTTCCATGATGGATAGTCGTTCATGTGATTCAGCTTTGGCGGGCGATTGTTGCTACCCGTCTCACTCTCACTAAACAAAAAATTTTGAATGCTCTGATTTTGATTCGACACCATTGCCCATTGACTTGAACTAATAGTTTGTTGTTGTTGAGGTATGGTACTCGCTAAATATTCGGCCATCGAAGTCGGTTTTTGAACTGGTTGTGAGTCCGTACTCCAATCCCAAGGACTCGTACAACTCATATTTGATATCAGAATGATAACACCTGGTCAAACACTTGAAAACACAAAGTTAGATACCTTTTGCAAGTCCTCTGTTTAAAATTCACAACAGATAAGGATGTTTGACGAAATCCAATAATGATTTCGTCGAAGTTGTGTTGTGATGAAAACAGTTGATTTCGTTGACTGATATGTGACGAAATCAATGTGTTTTCGTTGACTGAAATGGAACAAAATTAAAGTGTTTTCGTTGAATGATATATGACGAAATCAAGGGACGAAATCGGATTTCGTGAGTGACGAAATCGTGTGATTTCGTTGAGTGTAAAGTTGACGAAATCAAGGGATTTCGTTGACTGTAATGTTGAAGTGATTTCGTCCAAGACAAAGTTGAATTTTGCTGAGAATGATATATAAGGTGATTTCGTGGAAGATGGAGCTTGATTTTGTTGACTAAATGGGTTTTCGTTGACTGGTATAATGAGACCATACAACTTGCAAGATATTTTTCAAAGCAATCAAATCTACTTCCTGACACAGTATGTTCTTTAGCAAATAAGTCAAGGACACCTTATCGAAGGACCTATTTTTCAAATAACCATCATGGTTTGTGTACTCAATTGTCAAACAACTTGCCTTTTAATATTAATAAACACAATACCAACTTTAATTTAAACACAAGGCAGATCAAAAACAGCAAGTATTCAAGAACACTTTGAAGATGGACAAGAACAACTTGAATATTCTGGCCACCTGAAAATTTTCCGAGCACAAATTATGCAATAAAGTTCAATGTAAACCCAATACTAACATGTATATAAGATTTTTAACAAGGTTTTATATGAACTAGAAGCAAAACAATCAAGATTTTCAAAGGTTTTAAACAGTTTTTCAGAAATGCATGAACTTTAAACTCAAAATCTGGAAAAACACATTAAAAACTTAAGAAAAAAATCAAGAACACAAACTTGGTTTTAACAAGGAATCGAGCCAATGCTCTGATACCAATTGTAGGTCCACCCGGAGGATCAAGTAACCTATATTCCCTGTTTTCCGACAAACCCGAGAGTGCGGAATCCAAACGGGTAAGTTAAACCAAGTTACGAACACGTAAGACACAAGATTCAACGATTAACACTCAATGTATTAATGCTAGAAAACGGTTACAATGCGATGTTTACAAATGGTCTCCGTAAACTCTCAGTGTGTGTGTTACAATGTGCTCGCTCTCAAATCTATTCAGACTTGTCTGTTGTTTCTGTTCTGTGTCTGGGTATTTATACTATCATGACGACGAAATCTAAGATCTAGACGAAATCCCATCGACGAACACCAAAGGTCTCAACGAAATCACAGGACTTCCACGAAATCACATGTGATTTCGTCAAAGTTACCCAAGATGTAGCAGCCCAACACAAACGCAAGTGGCCCAAGCAAAGAGTTACGGCCCAACATCAAAGTTACGTCCCAGACAAGATTCGAAGCCCAAATTGAAGTTTCGTTGTAATTTAACATTTAGTCAAAGGTTATGACATCATCATGACATCACTATGATGATGTCATGGTGATGTTAGCCTTGCGGCGCTCCGTGCTTCGCGTGTCGAACTCTGGGGCGCACGACGGAGGAATGTCGTGACGTCGGACTTGAGCCGAACCTAACCGGGTCGAACCGAACCGAACCGAATCGAACCGAGTCGAGTCGCGTCCACATAAAGTGTACCAACAAGGACGAAAAGTGTAACTTACAAGGTTTGGGCAGGTTTGCCATTTTCATCCAAAATTACACTTTTGTACTAAATTGCCCCCAACGTTTGTAACTTTTTGCCATTTTCATTCAAACCACTAACTTAGTTTATTTTTTCTGTTAAGTTGAGGATATTTGAATGAAACTGGCAAATATAAAACCACAGGGACGATTTTGGCAATTTACTCAAACTCTTTTAAATTTCTTTTATTTAATTAATTTTGTTACATATATAATAAAAAAGAATATACATGCAATTTTTATATGAAAAAAATAATAGTTTTGTCACATAATTTTTATAAATTTTTATCCAACCACTAACTAAGTTAATTTTTCTATTAAGGCGAATGATGTTTATAAACTAAGACAGAAATTAATTTCTAATTTTTTATATAGATCAGTTTTATAAAAATAAAATCTACTTAAACCTCTAAATTTTATAAAACTAAAATGCTGGTGACCTTACTGAAAAAAGTCAAATAAAAAAATCTTATCATATGTACCAAGTTTGTAATTTATATTCTACTCTTTTAAATTCGCTCCTAGAGAAAAACAGAAGCCAGTGCCCCCTATCAAACAATGTATCGTTAACAAACCTTAAAATTACCCTCCAAATTGTAATTATAATGCTATGAACCAAAAGTTTCTTTACTCAAGCCACTCAGAATAAGTATTAGTTAGTTCCCCTCATAATCTTAATTAAATAAATATTTTATTTCTACCAACATATTTCCTAGGTGCTCAACACATTTAAAAAATATGTAGCGTTTTACAATTTTTTCTATCTCTACAACTGATAAATACTAAAAGTTGTAATCGATTGTTATGTGTTGCACACCAATGACGTTTTCTCTTTATAAAACTGATTTATATAAAAAAAACTATAAATTAATTTCTATCTTAATTTATAAAATTTAAAACATCCTTCACCTTAATAGAAAAAATAAACTGAGTTCGTGATTTGGATAAAAATTTATAAAAATTATGTGACAAAACTAATAATTTTTTTTTCTAAAAACTCCATATATATTCTTTTATTATTATATATATGTAACAAAAATAATTAAATAAAAGAAATTAAAAAGGGTTTGAGTAATTGCTAAAATTGTCTCTGTGGTTTTATATGTGCCAGTTTCATCCAAATATCCTCAACTTAACAGAAAAAATAAACTAAATTAATGGTTCAGATGAAAATGGCAAAAAGTTACAAACGTTGGGGGCAATTTGTTATAAAAGTGTCATTTTAGACGAAAATGACAAACGTGCCCAAACCACAGGGACGATTTTGGCAATCAACTCTACCCAATATTTTAAGGACCTCATAAAAAGAATTTAGTTGGAACTTGTAATATTTGAAGTAAAGCTAGTGTAATCACTTGTTTTCCAACAAAAGTCCCAAGGTTCGACCCTTTCATTTGTTGTCTTTATGCTTTTTAACAACTCCTCGTGATTTGGTATTTTTGAATAATCGTAGGGGGTTTAATGTTGCCATCATTGTTGATTGTTATTGGAAACCCACTTATGTTTTTCTTTAAACAACCATAAGTAACAGTAATATTATTTAGTTCTTGTTTAGTTCATCCTTTCTCATTTGTTAGAAAAATTCGTAAAAGCATTTTTTTAGTTCTTGTTTAGTTCATCCTTTCTCATTTGGTAGAAAAATTCGTAAAAGCATTTTTTTATTTTTAACCCCAACACTTTTCCACTTTTAACTTTGTTCTCTTATAGTTTTCGTCTTTTACATTTTTTTTTCCGTTATCATTTCGGTCTAAATTTTAGGAGTTAAGATGCTGCAATGTGCGTTTGTTGTTCAACATTTTTACGTATATTTTATCCGGTTTAATATTCCCATCGCAACATACGGGTCCTAAGTCAACTGAGTAATTCTTTTATATGTTTTACTTTTCGGTTTAAATTTTACGCATTAATACACCGTAGACGATCGCGGTACAACGTTTTTACGTATACTTTCGTTCATTCTAACTCTAAATACTAAAGCATGAAACTTACTATTACGCTAGCTTTTTTTCAAGCTTTCATGTACCCACACAACGCAGGGTCTTAACACTAGTTAAACAATAACTATTAAAACAATTATAATTATAATAAAAATATTTTAAACTATTAATTTTTAATTTTAAAGACGTAAAAACTATAAACTATATTAAAACAATTATAATTATTATAAAATATTTTCTGGATATTCAACGTTGAAAGTTAAAGGCAATTTCCACACCAATTGGACCAATAGCAATTGTACTAAAAATAAATGAATGAGATATGGATTTGAATGATGGAGATTTGTTTGGTGGATGAAGAGCAACTACCGGATGATGTTTGGGTGGTGATGCGTACAACAGCACCTATCCTTTCATAACTAAACTCTCTTATATAACTATTATTTCAGTTTATTTAAATTTTAGTTTATTTTCGAAGTTAAAAAATAAACAGACTTTTTCTTGCAGACTGCAGAGGTTTGGTTCACCGTTTGCAGATGTGGTCCGCAGACTGCAGACATTTTACCTCTGAAAAAACAAACAACACCTAAAAGTTAAAACCTTTCACGTGGCTTGTTTCACACCTCATCTTCTTTACTCAAATCACTCAAACCTTCCTCTAATAATTCATAGTTATACACAATGGTTGTTCTCACTGAACATGAATCTTTACCTGGATCCTCATCTTCATCATCAGCTCATGATCATAATCAGAGATATGATGTATTTTTAAGTTTCAGAGGTGCCGACACTCGTAATGGTTTCACTGATCACCTCTACAACACCCTTTTGGATGCCGGTATTAACACGTTTTTGGATGATGAAGAGATTGAAACTGGAGAGGCACTGAAACCAGAACTGGAGAGTGCGATTAAGTCATCCAGAGCTTCTATTATTGTGTTGTCCAAGAATTATGCTTCCTCCACATGGTGCCTAGATGAATTGGTATTAATCCTTGAGCAACAGAGGAGCTTTAACCAAATTGTTATCCCCATCTTCTATGATGTGGAGCCCACGAATGTCAGGAAGCAACAAAGCAGCTTCGGGGAAGCAATGTCGAAGCATAAAGAGAGGATGGATGCGGAAACCAATGCAGAGAAAATAAGTGAATGGGGTCGAAAGATGGAGTTATGGAAGGTGGCACTCACACAAGTTGCTGATTTAAAAGGACAAGTTGCAAATGGCAGGTAAATCACTTAGTGCTGTTTGTTTACCTCTTAATGAGTCTCTTAATGGTTCAGACATCTTACTGGTTCAGCACTTAATGGTTCAGACTGTTTGTTTCGTGAGCAGATGTCTTTATGGTTCAGACATTTGCCTCTGAATGGTTAAGATTTATACAGAGTCTGAATGGTTAAGACCTCTAATCTGAATTGGTCAGACATTTGCCTCTAAACAATTAAGCATTATACAGTCTCTTAATGGTTCAGACCTCTTACTGGTTAAGCACTTAATGGTTTATACCTCTTACTGAAATATCACTTATCCATTCAAATGTTGCCACACAGCCCCTAAGTGTAACTTCCGAGAATCTTTTCATTACACAACAAAATTCTATACTCGGTACACGTATGACACGTTTTCATAACAATAGATTTAACGTAGACCCATATTTAAATTAATGTTCTTTTTTCTAATTTTAAAAGAGGTGGGGTTTCTGGGGTCTTATTTATTATGCATTTAACAATCAGGGTATTTTGATTCTTTCATGAAAACTAATAGAAAAATGTAACATAAAAGGAGTAAAAAACTAAAATCATAATAGACTTAAATAGTTAGTGAAAACAGAGGGACTGACATATAAAGTTGATTTAAAAGAGAGACCCAAAGGATAGGCTAAGTTGATTTAGGTTGTCTAGTTTTCACATTGCTATTTCATATTTCTCATTTAATGATCAATTCTCAGGAAGGAGACAAAGCTGATTGAAGAAGTTGTTACGAACATCCATCGTAGATTAGGTGGACCCTTAAGTAATACTCTACCATCCCTTACGGGGAGGAACCATGACATTGAATTCATTAATTCGTGGTTGACAGATGGATCCTGTCATACTGTTGACATTCTTACAATTGTAGGCATCAGTGGGATTGGAAAAACATCTTTAGCTAAGTATGTTTTCATGTTACACTTTGGTAAATTCCAGAAAAGCAGCTTTATCGAAGGTATCAATACAAGATGTGAAGAACGCCATAATGGATTGCTTGATTTACAAAAGCAACTTCATGGAGACATGTCAAAAAAACTCGACTTACATGTTAATGATGTCAACGAGTACACCTCTAAAATTGAGGATGTGTTATCTCGTAAAAAGGTGTTTATAGTGTTTGATGACATTGGTAGTCTTGACCAACTGAACGCTTTACATGGAAAAAAAGGTTTACATCCAGGAAGCAAAATCATTATTACAACCAAAGATTCATCTTTAACAGAAAGGTGTGACTTATTCAAGACACAAGTTCATCCCAAGCATACTGAGGTCTTACTTGATGGGTTAGATGAGTATGAATCACTAAAGTTATTATGCTTTCATGCATTCCAGAGCCATACGCCCAAAGAAGGTTATAAAGATGTCTCAATAGAGCTTGCGAAATATTGTGATGGACATCCATTGGCTCTAGAAGTTCTGGGTGGGTCTCTACATAAGCGAGATGTAGCATATTGGGAAGAGCGCATAAAGGGGCTAAAGAAAGAACCTCTTTCTGGTATAGAAAAGGCAAAAAAGGCATTACAATTAAGCTTTGACACTTTGTCATCAGAAAATGATAAGGAGCTGTTTAAGCATATTGCTTGTTTCTTTGTGGGAGAAGATAGGGATCTGACTGAAACAATATTAAAAACATGTGCTCTAAACACAACATCTGGGATTACAAATCTCATCGAAAAATGCTTTCTTCGTATTAGATGGAATAATAAATTGTCGATGCATTCATTGATTCAAGAGATGGGAAGAGATTTAGTACGTCAAGAATCACTTAACAAGCCATGGGAGAGGAGTCGATTATGGTGTCACGAGGAGTCATTCGATGTGTTGAAACGAAAAAAAGTAAGTGGCCATTTATATTAAAGTAGTAATGCATGTTCTGAGTATTATTATTGTCTATATACATGTATATAACCTTTATATATTATTTTGTTTGTCTTTTCTTCATAGGGAACCCAAAATATTCTAGGCCTTGCCCTTGACATGAGGATGCTTGACAAAAAGAAGTTGCATGTATCATTTGAGCTGAAAACAGAGTCATTTAGTCAAATGGATAATCTAAAGCTACTACAACTCCATTATGTGCAATTAAATGAGTGTTCCCGCAATTTTCCAGAGGAGTTAAGATGGTTGTCTATGCATGGGTTCCCTTCAAAGTCTATTCATTTAGACCTACCAATGGAGAATTTCGTTGTTCTTGACATGTCTTGCAGCAATATTGAATCTTTTGACATGTCATACAGCGATCCACAACCACCTGCGAAGAAGCAAAAGGTAAGATTTTGGATATTTGTATATGAGATTCCGAATAATCAATAATCCGCTTGGATAAACTTTGAATGGCGATGATAAAGCTATTACAATGTAGTATTTTAACCCAAGAATTTCCTAGGCTTACATGTAATCACAATCAGATGATTCAGATTCACACTCAGGTCTTAGGTATAAAACCAAACACCGACACTAGGATCCTATGGTCTCACGTAAATTTCAACAATTTAACTTGACTGATGACACTAGAATCGCCACACAAGATAACGCTTATTATTCTTTCATAATGAGTAAATGCGTGTTTTACTTATTTTAACTTATCTCTGTTTCACCAGTTGTTTGGATCATGCTCAAAAGACGAACCATTGCTTGGATCATTAAAGATTCTAAATCTGAGTTTCTGTGAACAGCTTCATAGTGTTGGTGGTTTTTTTGAACTACCTGCACTTGAGAAGTTAATAGTTAGAAACTGCATAAGTTTGATAGAGGTGTGTGAATCAGTCGAGCAATGTGTTGAACTTGTCCACATTGATCTGAGTTACTGCAACAAGCTTAAAAAGCTTCCAATATCCCTAGGCAAGTTACAAAAGGTTCAAACACTATTGCTAAATGGTTGTAATTTATCTGAATATGCCATTATGGATTCATCAGATCTTAGCATAAGCTCACAAACCACTTCATCAGCCATTATAAGGGAGGCTATACCAAGTGATTTCAAGTTCTTTATGACTTTTTTACCAAGCTCGTTGAGAATTTTGTCACTTGTAGATAATAATTTGTCAAACGAATCCTTTCCCATGGACTTGAGTTGTCTAGCCATGTTAAAAGAATTATATCTAGATGGAAATCCAATTGTTTCACTACCCAATTGTGTGGGAACCCTTCCAAGGATTGAGAAACTTAGCATTAACCGCTGTAATGATGTGATATCAGTTGAGCATCTTCCAAGTACCCTAAGAGTATTCTCCATGTACACAGATATTCTTCGCTCTGCGACTAGGAAAATTAAATTTGATCCAGAACTTCCTCCACTCAAATTAGGAGGAATTCCCTTATTGGCATCACATTTGCCGGTTGAAATTGAAGGCATAATCAAAATTCAACCAATGGCAGATATTGAGGAAAAGTTATTACATAGTTTGGGCTGGAAAAAGTCAGACTTTATTAAAGAGGGTCACTTGTTAACTCATGACATCCAGGTATCCTCTATTTAATTGTCTCTTTTGTGTGTACAGGTGTATTTTATGAAAGGTGATTAATGTTGTATTTATTTGGCAGATGCATTATGAATTTGGAATATTCAACACCATTTATTGGTGCAAAGGGATGCCGGAATGGATTAGGTGTAGAAGTTGGGGCTCATCAATATCATTTATCATCCCATCCTCACCTAAGAAGCTCCGAGGATTGAATTTCTGTTGTGTGAATTGGCCTCCATTTACAAGTGATTCTTTTTCCATGCCAACGATCAAAATTAGTAATATTACAAAAAAGCAAACCTGGATTTATAATCATTATAGTGGACACGCTTGGGTACGTGGAAAGGACTGCTTTAGTTGGTTAAGCCATTGGATGTTTGGGCCAAATGAGATGAAAGCTGGTGATAACATTATAATAGAGTGTGACCGTAAAATGGAGTGTGGGGTTGGTGTTGTGTATGATGATGGTAGGATAGAAGAAGAAGAAGAAGAAGAAGATGTGTTGAGTTATTACAAGTCATGGAATCACATCATTGGGGGAGACCTCTCTGCTTTTCAACTTACAACAGGAGAATATTACCTAGGTAACTGGCAATTTACACAGGATTCCCATGAAGAAATTTATGCTCCTTTCATTGGTGAAGAAGGCAGCTATAAGGGTAAATGTCGTCTCTCTATATAAAATTTAGCCAAGTCTTGTGTATTACTATGTTTTGTAAGATCATAGCTAAAATAAATAATGTAAAAAAATTTTATCTTTTTTTCTTTCTTTCAGAAAAGGAAGTGATGTTTAAAGCTTTTTCCACAAAGAAGTCTGAAATAGTTGGGTCTGAGGTGCATTTCAACACCCAAACCCCTCTCTCATTACATGATTTAAAACCACACAATGGGAAAAAGATTGAATTTTTTACATTTTATCCATGTAGGCACAGTGTTCACAAACGAGTCCAACTGAAATGGCACCTGTTGAAGCTCCTTGCATGCCTATGTTCCCACAATGTTTAGGTCAACAAACGTTTGATGGTCAGGCTCTTGTTCCAGGTATGAGCTCAGATGGAGGTCCAATGGCGAACTTTTACATGCCAGTGGTTCCGACATGTCAGCAGGAACCGCACCCAGGTGGAAGCCGTGCCGGTGTTCCTGGGCCGCAAAATCACCAACAACCTCTTCCTCTTATGCAACAACAGGTTTGTTGTACTCTTATATGTCTCTGTTTTAATGAAGGTTAAAATTAATAACTAA
The DNA here is from genome assembly GCA_030545235.1 of Helianthus tuberosus. NCBI lineage: Eukaryota > Viridiplantae > Streptophyta > Magnoliopsida > Asterales > Asteraceae > Helianthus > Helianthus tuberosus. The sequence goes on along the minus strand of CM060416.1, from coordinate 64,463,561 downwards.
TTTTTGAGAATAACAGATGGTGCCATATGGACTAATGTATCCTCACCCACCTGGTAGTAGTGACACTGGTAATGTGTCAATGGGTTCTGTTCCATACGATGTTTTGAATGCTGGTGGAATCTTTGCACTTACAAATGCTTCTCCAACAGAGCAAAGGACTGTATGCCCTTTTGATCTTAGTTTCTTAAAAATTAATGACACAATTTATTATATTACTATTTCTAGATATATGTGTGACGTGTAAATATTGTAATTGTCGGGTCAGAAGCAAAGGTAAGTGCCATGCTATTGGGGATGGTTCTCTCACTTGATTGAAAACCACCAAGTGCAAAAAAGTGTTGGTTCAGGCCCCACTCCACACACACAACACACACTCCCATATGTATGTAAATGTAACTTACAAAAAGAAGAATAATTACAACTCACTCTCATTAATACATTCAAACAAAGGACTTAAATAAACAAGCAACAAATGATATTCAATAAACCCCGTCAACCTAGTCCTGTTCTTCTGCTGAACCATTAATTACCTGCTGTCTTGGGTGCCCCGTTTAACCTGCTGACCCGTGAACAACTCGATTAACCCAACCAAAAGATTGATTTCAATATTTTATCTATGTAGGCACAATGTTCACAAATGGGTCCAACTCGAGCGGCACCTGCTGGAGCTAGTTTCGTGCCAATGTTCCCTCCTGGTTTAGGTCAACATTTTCTTTATGGTCAAGCTCAACCTAACTTCATTCCTCCCCAAGTAATCTCAATTCTATCATTATATATAACACTTTCAAAAAAGACTGAAAAATTACTTTGGAGTTATTTATATTTTTTTGGTAATACTTGGATAGCCTGGTTTTGGGCACCAGTATCAACTTGTTCTAGGTATGAGCCCAAATGGAAGCCCAATGTCAAACTTTTACAGGCCAATGGTTCAGCATGGACCGCGTCCAGGTGGAAGCCGTGTTGGTGTTCATGAGCAGCAGATTAAGCAACAACCTGTTCTTCATATGCAGCAACAGGTTTGTTGTATTTTGCTCTTGCTATGTATTATTGAATGTTAAAACTAATAACTAATTTTTCGGAATAATAGACAGTGGCATATGGACCAATGTCTCATCAGGCACCAATGTCTTATCCATATGATGTTGGGAATGTGATGCAATTAAGTGATGCTGGTGGAAGCTCTGAACTTGCAAATGCTTTCCCAACGGAGCAAAGGACTGTAAGTCCTTTTCATCTTAGCTTCTTTGAAAATTAAATATTGTTGACATTGTTATGTTTTAGATACATCTGTGACTTGTGGATATTGTAGGTGTTGGCTGAGAATCTATACCCACTCGCGGAACAGAGTTTCTTCACTGGCTGGAATTACCATAAGCACTAAAGGTCCTGGAGAGTGTCTATTAGCAGCAGGCTAGCCCTGTTGATTAACATGGTGCATTGTTTTATTATATTTAATTATATTTTTTAAAATGAAAAATGGCTGCAACAAAAATTCAATCACATGCTGATGCGTTCGCAAATAAACCTGAAGTTAAATGCTTGGTGTTAAGTTCAGTATGCGCGCATTTGACAACTTCTACCATTATAAATATATGCATTTGCATTTGACAATTTCGACCATTGTAATGAACACTTTTAGCAAAACATCTTAAGTTAAATGTTTAATGTTCACTTCATCTACTATTGATCCATAAACATGTTGTTAAAGTGTTAATTACAAACTAAATTGATTGAGTGGTGCAAAGTTGAACTTGATACACTTGCTATGTGTATGATTATTGTACAAAAATAAAAGTCAAAATAAGACTTGTTTTATATGAAACATTCTGAAAAGGGAAATATAAAATGCAAGTCTTGTGGTTGTTATCATGATGCAATCCCACACATAAGACACAAAAGTCAATTAGTCAAACACTCCCCAACTCCTTTGTTGACTCGAAAGTGGTCCAACCTAAGCCTGTAACCTTTAACTACAAGCACTTTGCCTCCTGCAACCCTAAGCCTTTCACTGGCAAGAATGGGGTGACCGCTATGCTTGAATGTTCGATAGCATAGAGGTTACTTTCATCAATAGCGAGTGTCCTGATGAACTCAAAACACGTAGTGCTATTTGAGTTTTCCACGCTAGGGCCTTGGAATGGTGGACCAACGAGAGAAACATTCGCTCTAATGAAGTGGCTTATGCACTACCTTGGGAGGAAGTGAAGCAACTCATGATGGATGAGTTTTTTCCTCCTCATGAACAACAAAAGCTCGATATCATAGTAGGCATGGATTGGTTGCGTAGGAACCATGCTGAAATCGCTTGTCATGAGAAATATGTTCATTTGCCTCTTCCATCTGGTGATACTTTGCATGTTTATGGAGACCGACCTTCTAGAGGACTAAAATTGATGTCATGCACCCAAGCGAATAGATACTTACGCAAACAGTACTTTGCGTTTTTAGCCCACGTAGTGGAAGAAAAGGGCAAGGGAAAGAGCGTAAGCGATGATCCAGTGGTGTGTGATTTCCCTGACGTCTTTCTTGAGGATTTACCTGGTCCTTCTCCATCTCGATCAGTTGATTTTCCCATTGATCTCGTACCTGGTGCGACTCCTGTTGCTAGAGCTCCCTATCGTCTTGCACCCTCTGAGATGCAAGAATTGTCTAGCCAACTTCAAGAAATCCTCGACAAAGGTTTCATACTTCCTAGTACCTCACCTTGGGGTGCTCCTACGCTCTTCGTCAAAAAGAAGGATGGCTCGTTTCGCATATGCATAGACTATCGTGAGCTTAACAAACTCACTGTTAAAAATCGTTATCCTCTTCCTCGCATCGACGATCTCTTTGATCAACTTCAAGGCACAACTTGTTTCTCTAAGATCGATCTTCGATCTGGTTATCATCAGCTTCATGTTCTCGAAGAGGACATTCCTAAAACCCCTTTTCGCACTCGCTATGGACACTACGAGTTCGTGGTTATGCCTTTTGGTTTGACCAACACACCAGCTATATTCATGGATCTAATGAATCACGTTTGCAAACCCTACTTGGATCGTTTTGTAATCATTTTCATCGACGATATTCTTATTTATTCGAAAATGCAAGTTGATCATGAACGTCATTTACGCCTCATACTCGAACTTTTGCGTGGTGAACGCTTATACGCAAATTTTTCCAAGTGCGAATTCTGGATCAAAGAAGTCCAATTCCTTGGTCACGTCTTTAGCGAGAAAGGAATTAATGTCGACCATGCAAGAATCGAAGCTGTGAAGAATTGGATCGTGCCTAAATCTCCATCAGAGATTCACTCTTTCCTAGGATTGGCGGGTTACTATCGCCGATTCATCTCGAACTTTTCAAAAATCGCTGTTCCTCTCACTATGTTAATATAAAAAGAGAAACCTTTTGCTTGGGGTCCCGAGCAAGAGGAATCTTTTCAAACTCTCAAGGACTTGCTTTGCAATGCTCCTGTTCTAGCTCTCCCTGATGGGAATGATGACTTCGTGGTATATTGTGATGCTTCAAACCGTGGTCTTGGTTGCGTTCTCATGCAACGAGACAAGGTCATCGCTTATGCCTCTTGACAACTCAAAATACATGAGGAAAACTACACTACCCACGATCTCGAGCTTGGCGCAGTTGTTTTTGCTTTAAAGATTTGGCGACACTACCTATATGGTACCAAGTGTGTGGTTTTCACTGAACACAAGAGCCTACATGTCGCAACCCCTGTCCCCTTATTACCTGGGAACGGGCGGCCGCGGCCATTTTCGATGGTATCGGTGTTTATTAATTTGGCAGCAGAAATTACATCAGGATCATAGTTAGGAAATATTTTATCAGACTAAAATACCACACTTTTATAATATTAAACACATGGGAAGATCCCAAGTTTCTAGTACACACATTTTCATAGGGATAAACCCTATTTTATTTAATAAAACATTTCTTTAATTAGGTAACTTTTATAGCCACTTTTCCAAGCCTTCAGTGTTGTCCAGCTGGCTTCTATTTGGCTTTCACATTTTGTTACTGAAACGCATTTAAAAACATTTTGTCAGTGGGAAATACTGGTGAGTGAATCCTAATTTAATCAAGAAGAGTTTTATTAATTCACAGTATTGAGAGCGATTACAATGTTTACATCTACACAATTACTCATTCAGTATTGTCAATCCTTACTGGTGGGTCATTTTACACATTGGCTAACTCTTTGTCCAATGGTAACGTGTTCCACATTTTGTATACAAAACCCCAACATATCGGCAGTAATTGAAGAATTACAAAGACTCAATCATTGTTGTTTTGGTAAAAAATTACCGAAGCAATTAAGTGATCAAATTAGTTAAGTGAGATAGTGTGCTAAGAATGTGTGTTGAAAATATGCTAATTAAGTTGTTTGCAAAAACAATTACCAGGATACGGCTCAGGATATCGAGTTGTATCTGTAATCAAACAATGAGCAAAAATGTAAAGGGTGACTTGGGATGTACGAGGAAAGCCCTTGATCAATCTAGATCGCCGACACAAAACCTCGGGAGCTGACAATCGCAGCTGCCTTGTTCTTCTTATTACTTCGAATGTCAGGATACAGTGCAGGATATGATGCGGATCAACTAAGTGTTACAATGTGATTTCGATACAAGTGTAAGTGTGTTATGAGTGTTTGCAGCTAGAGAGAAAGAGAGTTCGAGAGATTGTGTGTGTTCTTATCTGATCCGATCAATCTATTTATAGTAAAAAGAAACTAACTAACTAATCTATAAATCCGGGATATATGGAATATTCCCTTTGTGAACGTTGTAGTCCACGTCTTCCGGCTTCAACGTCCATAATTTAACAGATTTTCCCGAGTCTTGTGGAGAAGAAGTCCATTTGAATGTTAGAGACTTGCACCATTTAATCTGCACGTGAGTTAATTAGTTACTACCAGGATATCATATCAGGATGTTACCAATATTCTGATCCGGTATCCTGGTCACAACAAAACAAACAAAGTCAGAATATTAGTCGGGATATATGAGCAGAAAATCACCCATAACAATTGTCCCCAAAATATATCTGTTGGTATACCAATTCCAACGTATATATTTTAAAGCTTATCTCTTAAATTGAGGTTATTAAGTCGAAGCGACGATTGATGTGACACGCTACAACTTCCCATGCGATACTTACTCAACACCCCCTTTAACCAGCCTATAATTAGCCGAAATATTCTGCATTATGATCATCACTCCTCGAGCAAATTTAAGGTATTTTCTCTCCTTTCCTGCTTTTTTTCTTTGTTTAAATCACTCGTTTATTGGTTGAGAGTTTCCATGGCTGCTCGAACTAGATCCCAAACGGCAGAATCTTTTCCTACTTTTCATAACCAGAACCTGCTGAAAGAACCTTCAAAAGAGGTGTGTTCATTCGATAATGCTGATATCGCGGCGTTATGAGCTTCCGGTGCCTTCCCCGCCGGAGCAATCTTCCGTCCATTTGACCGATAGGTCCGATCGGATTTTTGTTCCGACGAGTGGGTATGCTTTTTTGCTTATCCTTTCTCAATAGGGCTCCAATATACATTCCCAGCCTTCATATCTCATTTTTTCGAACTTACTGGCCTTAGTTTTGCCCAGACCATGCCCATGGTTTGGCGTGTGTTAGTCACCCTGGAGCAGATCAAAGCTCGTCACATGCCTAACTTGTGCATCGAAGATCTCCGATGGCCTATCATCTAAGGTCCCATGGTTCCAACCGGTTCCTCCTTTTCTCTATCTCCAAAGATCCTCTCATTCTTTAAGCTATACTAAGAACGAGGAAAAACGGAGACGAAAATTCTTTTTTGTAAAAAGGGATTCCATTGACAAGGGTTTTGACCTTCCTAAGAGATGGTTGACTTCCGGTAGGATTTATGGCTTTAGGAATATCCCCAATCATATCCCGAGACTACATCTTAAACTGATATCGTGATATTTTTATTTTTTGTAGCAAACTTCAAGGAATTGGCTACTCCAAGTGCTGAATCAGAAGGAAGAATAAAGGAAATCTACAAGCTCCTGGAAAGTGAGAGGACTTTTACCCTGCTATACACAAGTTCAAGCCAAAGATCAAGCTCCAACATGTCTGGTAAGCATGATTTCAGAAGTTATTTTCATTTATCAAACCGATTATATTTTAAAGGTATAACAAGAATGAGTGTTTCTCCTTCTCATGCAGTGCCGGTTATCAATCTTGAAGGCTTCCAGCTTGATGACTTGGACAGTTACTCTGACCTCGCATCTATTAAGCAAGAAACCAATCCTAAACCAGCTGCCACGCCCAAGCCTACCGGTTCAAAAACAGCTACTGCACCCAAAGCTCCCCCGGCATCCAGAACTCGAGCCTCCAGCTCCCGAAAGAGGAAGGAAGAAGACTACCCTACTACACCCCATGTATTCCCATTCGAGAACTATGGGTTTACAGAGTCCAGCAAATTCATGACCGGCTTCCTCAACCAGGTTCGTATCCTTGACCTACATCCTGCACCATATGCTGGTTATAAATGTCAATAAAGGTTAATACCTGTTTCCTTATTTTGCAGGGTCTTGAACGCCTGGTGTTCCTCTATGAAGACGCATGTGGCTTGAACATCATGCTAGAGAGCAAGCTGAAAAAGGCCGAAGCCACCATCGCGGACCAAGCAACGATCGCCACCGCCAAATCAGAGCACTATGAAGCCAAATACAAGGCAATGGCCCAAGAGCACCAGTCTGCCATCCAGAAGATCACCCACGAGGCCCAAGCCAAGTCCGACACTGCCCAAGTTCAATACGAGTAGGATATGGCTTCATACCTGGAAAGCCTCAAGAATTCTGTTGTCATCTCCCTCCTCCAGGATAGACTGAAAATGGCCTATGAAGTTATGGTTCTGGGCCTTGAATGCCCTTCATGAAACATCAAGGCTTGGGAGGTGAAGCTAAAAGATCTTGGTGGTAACCCCGTGGAGCCCCCTGTGAAGTCTGCTACGGAGGAGCCTGCTAAGGTGGCCGAGAAGGTAGATAATGCTGGTGCTTCAAAGGATGCTGGCGGCGATGCTGGGATGGATGCTGGAGAGGATGCCGGAAAGGATGCTGGAGAGGATACCGCCGATGAAGCTATGGTGGAAGAGGGTGCTGCACCTTGAAAGCAGCGAAGTGGATGATGATGGATATCCGTGCCTAGGCCGGAGCCCACTTTTTTTAAATTTGATGGTTGTGGTCTGTTAAACAATTTCTATTTCTTGTCTTTGAACAATTAACATTTCCTGCATTAAAACAATATGATGGCTAGAGGTGGAGGGATCCTGAGTTTCAGGACGAAGCCCTTTGTCATCGGTTAATATGGTTTTATTTCTACAAAGTTTGTCTTGATAACACTTGTTTGACTAGAATACAGTTTTAGTTTTTAACCCAAGCATCATATCCCAAATATTCCAACCAAATATCCTGAAACATATTATTAAAATACATTTTGAGAATATATCCTGAGAATACATCCTAATCAGGATATTTAAGCTTTTGTTAAACATAGTTTCAAAAATTCAAATGATATAAATAGAGTTTATAAAAGAAAGATCATACCAGGTGTTATGGCTCATTTACTAAGCATACATATCCAGACCAATATCCTGCCTTTATTTGTTTATTTGTGACCAGGATGCTGGAAGAGGATATTGCTAACATCTTGGGTGGTATCCTGAGGTTTATTGAATTAACCACGTGCAGGTTAAAGGCTGAGACTTGTCACACCCCGACCGCGTAAAACAACAAATCGCGGCGGAAACATCGGGGCGTGTTGCAACAGAATTAATGTTTCATAACCATGGATACCAAAGAGTGTTTCGTTTTATTAAACATTGAATAATTACATCGTCTGGAAATCTAAATACACAATTTAAACATAGTCTATCATTGTTATTGAGTCACTAAGGCCTTGTCCAATCCTATGTGAGCATGCATCTTATCAATCGATATCATTCAACAATACCTGAAACATATGTGAAAACGAGGTCAGCAAAGAAATGCTGGCGAGTACATAGGTTTTGTGAAAATAAGATTCATGAATTCTGTTTAAGAAAATGTTTAGTCATGAACCTTGTAATTTGCTTTGTCTTTGTAAATCATTTGAAAAATAATAAGTTCAGGTGATATGTATAATAAGAGAATAATGCATGATTAAATGAATAACCATGTAAAAAAATGAGTTTGTATAAGATAAGTTGTTTGTAAATAAATGTCTTGTGAAAAGTATGTTACTTGTATAAAATGTTCTATGTCTTAAACTGAAATGATTCATATAACGCTACAATATGTAATACCATACAAAAACTTATATATAGGAAGTACCAGCGGCGTATCCACCATGCTTTTATCATATTACATACGCACCGTTACTCAAATCACGTACCCAAACAAACCACCAATGTAAGATGTCCATGTTTAAACGAATTTTCAAATGTATTGAAATAATATGTTAAAATGTTCATGTCAAGATGTAAATCATGTTATGTATAACCAATGTCAAAAGTGTTTGTGTCCAATGTAAACCATGTAATGTGTAACCAAAATGATATGTATGGCTAGTGAAATGCATCAACTAAACCATAGATGAAACGCACAAAACAAAGTATTGAAGTAAAACTTGGTTTAAATCAATACTATGTTTCGTGGAAATGCATGATCAAATGTAAATCATGTCCAAATGTTTACCCAATCGTTAAACCATCTTGTTTTAATCGTTCTTGTTTTAATTGTTCAAATCGTTCTTGTTTTAATTGTGAAACTACTTAATGGTCGATTCTCTAATAACATTCAAACCTTCTTGACGCGTTCCTCGCTCCATCTCGCTCTCGCTCTCGTTCTTAACAAACCCTTACCAAAGGATAAGTTAATAATTACAGATTCAGTCGCTACCCACAACCCCCACACATAACAATGGGTGCAGTAAATAACGGGATTTGTCAGATCCTATGGTACCATAACCTAATACTGATCGGCTTGATCATTGCTAATGAATGTCATTTGGTTATGTAACTATAACCAACAAGTTTGTTCACTTTTTGAAATTTGTAATTAGTTTTTGAACCATTGAAATCGTTCTTGAAACCCTTGTTATTGTTCTTGAAACCACATTGTAATTGTTATTGAAATTATTGTAATCGTTCTTGAAACCACATTGTAATTGTTATTGAAATCATTGATAAAGCATTTAGCACATATGAGTCACCCCAAAACAGTTGAAAACAGTAAAAGAGGGGAATAATGTACTCGCCTGATAATGCTTGGAGGTCTTGAACAACAACCAAACAAAGCTAGAGGGAGCACGGAATCAGTCGGCAATCTAAAACTATATAAATAAACCGGACTTAAATCGGGAGATCGGATAGGATGAGGCTTGGCAAACCAAATGAGTATTGGAACTCATATGATATGGTTTAACAAGGCCTACATACTACAATGAGACTAACCTAAGTGCTTTCGACCCATCGCGACCCATTAAGGTAACTTATGCTACTTTAACGCGTCGTGCGCGTGAAACGCGTTCGGACCGCCTAACTAGTCCTATGACAAGTGTTATATGCCTAAACATGTTACATAATCAGTTATGTGACAAAAGTTTAGGTTACATATGCTTAATTACCAATTATACATGAAAAGGGTATTCTGGTAATTTACCTAAGGCATATAAACTACCTATCATACAACTACTTAAACGAAGCGACCATATGGTATAACCTCGGAAGGTTATTCCCTACCTACTATGGTCACCTAATGTATTTGGTCGGATCCTAATGATCGACCAAATGGGTCGGGTTCGAGGTATAAGCGATTTATTAGATCGCTTACCCTACGACCCTAGACAACGTGGTAATCAGTAGGCATAGTCCCAAGGGACTATAACCAACGTGATTACACTCACGTTGCGAAGTTCAAACGAACTTCGCATTGACCATTACTGGTCAACGCTGAAAGTCAAACAAAGTTTGACTTTCTGACTCGAAAAGCAATAAAATAAGGAAAAGAACGAAAGAATACTTACGAAGGGTCCCCGAATGCTAAACTTGATTCAAAAATCTCAGGTATGAAACAAATGTTTCAACTTAGAGTTTCTCAAATCAAATTTCTTGTGATTTTAGCAATGGGGGTGTTGGGGTATTTATAGTTTTCGGTGAACCGTTGAGATCGTTTCATGGAAACCGTGATTCGATCACATTCGTACACTTGTTGAAAGGTTATGGAAGCTAAATATGATCCTTATCTAGTGACTAAGCAACTTAGAACATGTGGTGGAGGATCAAACAGCTGCAAATTGATGTTTAAAACATTGAATCTGGTCAGATCATGCACTCGCGTAGCGCGACGGGTAGGCCCTTAGGGCTCGCGCTACGCTACTGCCTCCCAGTTCCAGAATTGTTTCAAAAGTGACAGGTTTAGTCCCTGCAGCCCGTTTAAGCAATTTTCGATGCGTTTGAACCCCGTTAACCTCATTTCAAGGCTCTAAAATGAAGTTAAAGTATAGGGAACTCAAAACATGCTCAAAAATATCTCAGATGTCGGTTCGTTTGGCCGTACGATCGCGATGTTCGCTTAATTACGACGGAATGCGCATAAGCGCGAAAAACGATCCAAATGACGCGACGAATGGATTTTTCTTATGGCGAACACTAAAATATAATATAGTCATGCTCACATAAATTTTTGGATGTCCGGATGTATTCAGAACGTAAGTTATGCGCGAAAATGCAAACTTGTGCACTTTTTGACACTTTTAGTCCCTGAATGACCCAAAAGTTTATTTTAGCACACCGAACCCCTCAAAGCCTATTTCTAAGCTATATAAAGGATATTTAAGGTGTGTTTAACTTATGGTCATGTTTCGGAATGTCTGTTACAGTTCAAATTGGCATACTTTCGCAGTTTGTCATATTTAGTCCCTGTAAGCGAATTAGCTTGTTTTTGCCATACCAAAACCTTCAAAACTTATTTCTAAGTTATGTAAAGGTTATTTAAGGTATGTTAAGCCTATGTCACTATTCCAGAGTGTTTGTTGCATTAAACTGGTTATATTTACGCATCGGTGCGCGTATAACCTTCCAGAAAGCGATTTAGAGTTTGGAGTTGAACAAAAATTGATATGTGCAAATGATACACATATTTTTACAAATCGCAAGTATGAAATATAATATTTCATTGGTTCGGTATTTGTTTGATGGCCGTGAAGGCACAGGTGTTACAGTCTCCCCTACTTTAGGAAATTTCGTCCCGAAATTTATTTAGAGGAAACTTGTGAGAGCTTGAAAACATGAAGTTTGAAAAGATTGAACAACATTGGTTAGGGTTCTGAACTTCTAGTAACCTTAATAACATTATGCTTGCAATGTAAGAGGGATACTTATATACAGGTATATGAAGCGTCATTGGTGCGTCCACCGTACCTCCATTACATCGTTCTCATTTTGTTATTGTTGTCACTATCGGTTCTTACACATAATAAACCTTACTGGGTTTCTATGCACTAAATTTCATAATTATGTACGCGTCCATAATCAGACAATTCCTTGCACAGTTCACACAGTCTATTTTATAATGTGTAGGGTAAAACCAAATGAACATTCCTATGATGAGTGTGACTAGACCGCCATAGAGTCCTTTTAATTAAATCAATAAATGATCTAATTAGACTATCAAGGAGTCTGTCCAGCTACATCACTAGATGTCGTTCTTTAACCAAATTGTGAATCAATCTTTTTTTTTACTAGACCACTAAAAGGGTCTTTTATCAAACCATGGAGTGGTACCATATAACCCAAGGGTCTTAACTACAACATAGAAGCCCATAAAGATTAAGGTAGTACCTTTTGAATATCCTACTATGAATCCCTCATATGAAGATATCAAAGATTCAATGAGGATTTGAAAATCGTATCACACAAAAACATAGAGGAGAACACACAAACACATAACATATAATCGCATAATCGTTCAATTTGTTTAATTGTTTAATTTGTTATCGTTGGACACGGGTATTTAAAGCATACTAGGGATCAAATCCTTAATTGCGGTAATTTGGATTGATCCATATGAATACTCTGCTTGTTGACTACATGACCCAAGAACTGAACTTCTTTAAGCCAAAATTTCCCCTTGGAGGATTTAGCGAAAAGTTTGTTCCTTCTTTAAGGGTTCCAGTGTCAATGCAAGTGTTGATCGTTACCAGCTCGGGATATGAATAGATCAAGATGTCATTAATAACAATGACGAACTGATCCAAATAAGGCTTGCAGACTCTATTTATTAAGTCCTTGAAGATGGCTGGAGTATTTGTCAACTTAAAAGGCATGACTGTAAACTCGTAATGGCCATACTTCGTGCAGAAAACCGTTTTGGGAATATCTTCTTCGAGAATACAAAGTTGATGATACCCAAAATGCAAATCGATCTTGGAAAAGCATGAACGCTATGCAGTTGATCGGAGAAATCGTTGATTTAAGGTAGGGGGGATATCGATTCTTGATGGTAAGCTTACTAGGCTTACGTTAATCGATATACATTCGAAAAGATCCATTTTTCTTTTCACAAGGAGAACAGGAGTTTCTCCAAGGTGAAAAGTTCGGACGGATGAATCCTTTATCAGACAACTCTTGAAGCTGTTTTGATAATTCTTGCATCTCGAACGGTGCAAGACGATAAGATACTTCAGATTTAAAAGAAACCAGTGTTTGAGGTTCTTAGGGAGATCTCAAGTGATCGTAAAAATGACAGAACCACACGAGTAGTTTTGTCTTTGTGTTAGGTTGAATCAAACATTCATACAATGGCATTAGTCAGAAAATAAAACCACAAATTTTTATTTATATAACAACCGCATTGTCTCTAAATGTTACAAGATACCAACCAGAGGAAAAACAAAATACTAATTGTTCACTCCTTCATCATTGATTGCCTCATTGATGTTATACACTCGTCCACGTGCTGGATTCACATTGACGTTGACGTTCGCATTCGGGTTTGCGTTAGCATTTGCATTCACCAGTCTTGGGCAGTTGTGGCGGAAGTGACCAATCTCTCCGCAGTTGAAACATGAACCCAGTGGGAATCTCGCAGCATTCCCTTGAACCGGAGCTTGAACCTGAGCAGCCTGATTTTGTCCCAAACGACAAACCTTGGCCAAATGCCCAAGTTTACCACACGTCGTGCATTGCCAGCAAGCTTGTTGTACTGCGTGATGACCGTTGCAGCGTGCACAATAAGGTGCGGTACCGGCATATGCTTTCTTTGCAGGTGGCTGAGCTGGTGGGTTCCGCGGGTTCTGAGCAGTCTATGCTGTAACAGCAAAGTTCTGGGCACCCTTCCGCTTCTTCGATTTCTTTGACGTCTCAACTTCCTTTCCCTTCTCGTTTTGACCTTTCTTGCTATCCTCCTTGTCAGACCCCTGCTTCTTACCCTTGTCACCCTTTCTGTGTAACTTATTCTTCCGAATCTGCGACTCAGTCAATGTCGCAGCTAACTCGATCGCCTGACGGAGTGTGGCAGGGCTACTACCAGTAAGGATGTCTTGTACCGAGTCAGGTAGGCCGTCGATGTACCTTTCGATAGCTATGTCAAGTGGGGTAACCATTGTCGGGCAAAGCAGACTCAACTCCTCAAACCTATCAGTATACGCCCTGTGCTCACCACTATCTTGCTTCAACTCATCAAATTCCTTCTCCAAAGCTCGCTGCTCATGACGAGGACAGAATTCCCTCATCATCAGAGCCCTAAGTTCAGCCCATGTCTGTGCGAGAGCAACTTCCACACCTCGGTCTCTCATTACCCCATTCCACCATGTAAGAGCCCTCTTCTGAAACACGCTCGAGGAGAACTCGACCTTGCGATTATCCGGGCACTGCACGTGGCGAAAAGTATTCTCAATGCTTTCGAACCACTGAAGAAGCCCAGTTGCTCCTTCAGAACCACTAAACTTGAGTGGTTTAGCCTGGTTGAAATCCTTGTATTTGCATAGCACATTGTTGTTGTTGTTGGCTTGGTTCCATTAAGCAAAGAGGTTTGGGAATTGAGCAGCCATTTGCTGCGCAATGATTTCTGCCAGCTCGGCAGTCTCTATCTGGCTTTCGCGTCGAGGAGGCATTGTCTAAAAGAGGAAACATGAAAGGAAACGAGTGAGAGAATTTAGACGAAAAGAATGAGATGAAACAAATCTGATGAAAACAAGGATAGTGGTCATTTGTTTGTTACTACAAAGCAACAAACGACACACAATAACTGATCAAAGTAAATGGGTCAAAAATAATGTATCGCGAAGACATGCTCGCCTATAAGTGAACACTCATCCCAAGAATTCCCAGGTAAGCACAACTGGTCTCGCGTCTGATGAGATGTATACGAAGTGCTTGCCTAGACAGAAAACCCAGAATACAGGAATTCACCCTTCCAGTTTGCACGTGTTCAGATTATTTAAAACCCAAAACTTTGCCGAGATTTTGAAAATTTCAAAGGGGTTCAAAACCTTGTAATCAATCATCCTAGAACAGATGATTAGTTTTTCAAAGCGGTTTTGAGATTTATGTTCTTGTTGTGGTCGTCGCCTAAGGATAGGTGACGGTATTGTTTTATGACTAAACGCAAGTAAACTCGCGTTAGGGTCCTAGAAAGGTTATAGACTAGGTCAAAGCATTACTAATAACCTAATTCCCTATAACCATTGGCTCTGATACCATCTTTTCTGTCACACCCCGACCGCGTAAAACAACAAATCGCGGCGGAAACATCGGGGCGTGTTGCAACAGAATTAATGTTTCATAACCATGGATACCAAAGAGTGTTTCGTTTTATTAAACATTGAATAATTACATCGTCTGGAAATCTAAATACACAATTTAAACATAGTCTATCATTGTTATTGAGTCACTAAGGCCTTGTCCAATCCTATGTGAGCATGCATCTTATCAATCGATATCATTCAACAATACCTGAAACATATGTGAAAACAAGGTCAGCAAAGAAATGCTGGCGAGTACATAGGTTTTGTGAAAATAAGATTCATGACTTCTGTTTAAGAAAATGTTTAGTCATGAACCTTGTAATTTGCTTTGTCTTTGTAAATCATTTGAAAAATAATAAGTTCAGGTGATATGTATAATAAGAGAATAATGCATGATTAAATGAATAACCATGTAAAAAAATGAGTTTGTATAAGATAAGTTGTTTGTAAATAAATGTCTTGTGAAAAGTATGTTACTTGTATAAAATGTTCTATGTCTTAAACTGAAATGATTCATATAACGCTACAATATGTAATACCATACAAAAACTTATATATAGGAAGTACCAGCGGCGTATCCACCATGCTTTTATCATATTACATACGCACCGTTACTCAAATCACTTACCCAAACAAACCACCAATGTAAGATGTCCATGTTTAAACGAATTTTCAAATGTATTGAAATAATATGTTAAAATGTTCATGTCAAGATGTAAATCATGTTATGTATAACCAATGTCAAAAGTGTTTGTGTCCAATGTAAACCATGTAATGTGTAACCAAAATGATATGTGTGGCTAGTGAAATGCATCAACTAAACCATAGATGAAACGCACAAAACAAAGTATTGAAGTAAAACTTGGTTTAAATCAATACTATGTTTCGTGGAAATGCATGATCAAATGTAAATCATGTCCAAATGTTTACCCAATCGTTAAACCATCTTGTTTTAATCGTTCTTGTTTTAATTGTTCAAATCGTTCTTGTTTTAATTGTGAAACTACTTAATGGTCGATTCTCTAATAACATTCAAACCTTCTTGACGCGTTCCTCGCTCCATCTCGCTCTCGCTCTCGTTCTTAACAAACCCTTACCAAAGGATAAGTTAATAATTACAGATTCAGTCGCTACCCACAACCCCCACACATAACAATGGGTGCAGTAAATAACGGGATTTGTCAGATCCTATGGTACCATAACCTAATACTGATCGGCTTGATCATTGCTAATGAATGTCATTTGGTTATGTAACTATAACCAACAAGTTTGTTCACTTTTTGAAATTTGTAATTAGTTTTTGAACCATTGAAATCGTTCTTGAAACCCTTGTTATTGTTCTTGAAACCACATTGTAATTGTTATTGAAATTATTGTAATCGTTCTTGAAACCACATTGTAATTGTTATTGAAATCATTGATAAAGCATTTAGCACATATGAGTCACCCCAAAACAGTTGAAAACAGTAAAAGAGGGGAATAATGTACTCGCCTGATAATGCTTGGAGGTCTTGAACAACAACCAAACAAAGCTAGAGGGAGCACGGAATCAGTCGGCAATCTAAAACTATATAAATAAACCGGACTTAAATCGGGAGATCGGATAGGATGAGGCTTGGCAAACCAAATGAGTATTGGAACTCATATGATATGGTTTAACAAGGCCTACATACTACAATGAGACTAACCTAAGTGCTTTCGACCCATCGCGACCCATTAAGGTAACTTATGCTACTTTAACGCGTCGTGCGCGTGAAACGCGTTCGGACCGTCTAACTAGTCCTATGACAAGTGTTATATGCCTAAACATGTTACATAATCAGTTATGTGACAAAAGTTTAGGTTACATATGCTTAATTACCAATTATACATGAAAAGGGTATTCTGGTAATTTACCTAAGGCATATAAACTACCTATCATACAACTACTTAAACGAAGCGACCATAGGGTATAACCTCGGAAGGTTATTCCCTACCTACTATGGTCACCTAATGTATTTGGTCGGATCCTAATGATCGACCAAATGGGTCGGGTTCGAGGTATAAGCGATTTATTAGATCGCTTACCCTACGACCCTAGACAACGTGGTAATCAGTAGGCATAGTCCCAAGGGACTATAACCAACGTGATTACACTCACGTTGCGAAGTTCAAACGAACTTCGCATTGACCATTACTGGTCAACGCTGAAAGTCAAACAAAGTTTGACTTTCTGACTCGAAAAGCAATAAAATAAGGAAAAGAACGAAAGAATACTTACGAAGGGTCCCCGAATGCTAAACTTGATTCAAAAATCTCAGGTATGAAACAAATGTTTCAACTTAGAGTTTCTCAAATCAAATTTCTTGTGATTTTAGCAATGGGGGTGTTGGGGTATTTATAGTTTTCGGTGAACCGTTGAGATCGTTTCATGGAAACCGTGATTCGATCACATTCGTACACTTGTTGAAAGGTTATGGAAGCTAAATATGATCCTTATCTAGTGACTAAGCAACTTAGAACATGTGGTGGAGGATCAAATAGCTGCAAACTGATGTTTAAAACATTGAATCTGGTCAGATCATGCACTCGCGTAGCGCGACGGGTAGGCCCTTAGGGCTCGCGCTACGCTACTGCCTCCCAGTTCCAGAATTGTTTCAAAAGTGGCAGGTTTAGTCCCTGCAGCCCGTTTAAGCGATTTTCGATGCGTTTGAACCCCGTTAACCTCATTTCAAGGCTCTAAAATGAAGTTAAAGTATAGGGAACTCAAAACATGCTCAAAAATATCTCAGATGTTGGTTCGTTTGGCCGTACGATCGCGATGTTCGCTTAATTACGACGGAATGCTCACATAAATTTTTGCAAATGACGAATATAATATAGTCATGCTCACATAAATTTTTGCGAAAAACGATCCAAATGACGCGACAAATGGATTTTTCTTATGGAGAACACTAAAATATAATATAGTCATGCTCACATAAATTTTTGGATGTCCGGATGTATTCAGAACGTAAGTTATGCGCGAAAATGCAAACTTGTGCACTTTTTGACACTTTTAGTCCCTGAATGACCCAAAAGTTTATTTTAGCACACCGAACCCCTCAAAGCCTATTTCTAAGCTATATAAAGGATATTTAAGGTGTTTTTAACTTATGGTCATGTTCCGGAATGTCTGTTACAGTTCAAATTGGCATACTTTCCCAGTTTGTCATATTTAGTCCCTGTAAGCGAATTAGCTTGTTTTTGCCATACCAAAACCTTCAAAACTTATTTCTAAGTTATGTAAAGGTTATTTAAGGTATGTTAAGCCTATGTCACTATTCCGGAGTGTTTGTTGCATTAAACTAGTTATATTTACGCATCGGTGCGCGTATAACCTTCCAGAAAGCGATTTAGAGTTTGGAGTTGAACAAAAATTGATATGTGCAAATGATACACATATTTTTAAAAATCCCAAGTATGAAATATAATATTTCATTGGTTCGGTATTTGTTTGATGGCCGTGAAGGCACAGGTGTTACAAGACTTGCTAACGGTCAAGTGGACTTCTTCTCCTCAAGACTCGGACGTTTTTGTTGAAGGAGAGACGTTGAACCCGAAAGACCAGGTCTACAACGTTCGATTAAGGGATATTCGGTGGATGCCGGAAGTTTAGGGTAGTTTGTTACATTATCTTTACTATAAATAGATGGGGGCGGATCAGTTTAAGGCACACAATTTTCACTAACACTCTCGAACACTTTCACTCTCTAGCTCATTGCAAACACCACACTTGTATTCAAATTTCATTGTAACACGTAGTCGATCCGCACCACATCCTGCACTGTATCCTGACGTTTGAAGTAATAAGAAGAACAAGGCAGCTGCGATTGTCAGCTCCCGAGGTTTTATGCCAGCGATCTAGATTGATGTCAACCATGAGGAGCTCAGGGGGAATATTGAGGATAACAGGGGGAATATTGTGCCCATCCTTCCTCAGAATCATACTCCTGAAATACCCTCCTCGGTCAGGATGTCAACCATGAGGAGCTCAGGATATGCTTCAGGATATGGGCAAAATCCTCCAACGGGTAACGTGTCAAATAATAATAATACTCATGCTACTAACAATAGTGGATCTTTGCAGGATACAGGTGTAACATCAGCACTTACTAGGGAACTTCAAAAGTTGAAGGACATGATATCCAGTGTACCTGGGGTGGTCCAGCCGATCCCGGAAGTGTCCCAAGACAGCCATAAGATATCTCGTTTTGCACATCCTATCTGTGATGCTGAGATCCCAAAGAGATTTCAAACCCCCAACATGAAGCTTTACGATGGAACTACGGATCCTAAGGAGCATATTGCTCAGTATAGGGAAAGAATGGAGATCAACCCTATCCCTCCGGATCTCAAGGAAGCATGCTTGTGCAAGGGTTTTGGTTCAACCTTAACAGGATCAGCCTTGAAATGGCTATTAAACGTTCCTCCTCACTCAATTACTTCGTTTGCTCATTTGGTTAATTTATTTAACAGTAAATTTTCTTGTAGTCGGAGTTTTGAGAAACTAACCAGTGATCTTTACAGGATAACTCAAGGGCCTCAGGAATCCTTGAGGGATTATGTGAACAAATTCAGTCGAGAGTCCTTGGATATCCCACATCTTGATGTTGGACCAGCTGTGCAAGCTTTTAAGATGGGATTACAAAAGGATTCTCAGTTTTATCAGGATCTTGTAATGAATCCCTGCAGGAATCTCGACGAAGCTCGTAACAGGGCTTTGAGATATATCCGTCTGGAAGATGACAGGAAGATGCAAGAAAGGATGAACTCATCTAAAACTTATGAGTCAACTAACAGGAAGTCAGAATCCTCATTCAAGTCATATCGGCCTAAGCCATATGGTAGAAATGAAAACAAGAGAGTGAATGCTGTCGAAGATGAGGATCCTGAAGAGTATCCTGGGTTGTCTGAATATTGCTTTTCTGTTAACATTCCTGAATTGATGTATGCCATGCAGGGTCTAGGAGACAAGGCTAGGTGGCCTCGAAAGAATCAACAAAAGGCTGACTGGAAAGATAAGTCAAAATGGTGTGCTTTCCACGAAGATTTCGGACATGTGACTGAGGATTGCATTGCTCTAAGGAAAGAAATAAGTTGTCTTTTGAGCAAGGGATATCTGAAAGATCTCTTGGGGAGAAAGAAGAATAAGGGTCAGGATACTGAGAAGGATCCTGAGCGAGCAGCATCACCTCCCGCGGATGCCAAGATAATCAACTTCATTTCGGGAGGATCCGACATTTGTGGAACTTCGTATTCGGTAGCAAAGAGACATGCAAAGGAAGCTAAGGCCGAAAGGGGAGACAAACCTGTCAGGATGACTACCCTCACAACTGACAAAGTGATCACTTTTGATGCTGATGACAGGGATACTGTCCAGGATCCTCACCATGATGCTCTGGTAATAACGTTATATATGGCTAACCATTTTGTACGCAGGATACTGGTTGATAATGGCAGCTCTGTCAACATAATCCAACTAGAAACTCTGAAGAGAATGAATGTATCTCCAATGGATATCACTTCAAAGTCTACCGTGCTTGTTGGGTTCAGTGGAGAGGCTAGAAACACAGTGGGAGAGATAAAGTTACCAGTATACGTTGAAGGAGTCAACTCGATACAACGTTTCTGTGTAATGGATTCTCTCTCCTGCTACAACATCATACTGGGAAGACCGTGGATTCACGATATGAAGGCTGTGCCATCAACATATCACCAATGCATCAAGATACCTACACCTTGGGGAGTTGTCAAAGTCGATAGTGATCAGCAGGAGGCGAAAGAATGCTACTCATCCTCGATGAAATCCTCAACCAAACCTAGTGCAGCATAGCAATTAAAGACGCGGGCCCAGGATATCGTGGAGGATCCGGAGCAGGATGTGAAGAAAATTATCCTGGACCAGGATAATCCCGATATTTCGGTGCTCGTAGGGACCAATATCCCTCAGGATATTAAAGAACAATTAATTAACTTTTTGAAATACAGGATGTCAACGTTTGCATGGAAGCATGAGGATATGACAGGCATATCCAAAGATATTATCACTCACAAGCTTGGAATTGATAAATCATTCAAGCCTGTGCAGCAAAAAAGAAGGAAGTTTGCTCCTAAGCGGAACACAATTATCCAGGAGGAAGTTGAGAGATTATTGAAGTCCAGAATGATCAGAGAGGTTAAGTTCCCAAGGTGGCTAGCAAACGTGGTTGTAGTACAGAAGAAAAATGGGAAATGGAGAGTTTGTGTGGACTACACAGACTTGAACAAAGCTTGTCCTAAAGACCCATTTCCTCTTCCCCACATTGATGCAATGGTAGATGCCACTGCCGGGCATGAAATGCTGACCTTCATGGACGCATCTTCAGGATTTCAACAGATCCAAATGGAGCCTTCTGACCAGGAGGATACTGCCTTCATGACACCAACATGTATTTATTGTTATACAACTATGCCTTTTGGTTTGAAAAATGCAGGTGCAACATACCAAAGATAGGTAAACATGATGTTCAAAGATAAACTGGGGGACACCATGGAGGTATATATCGATGATATGGTGGTGAAATCTAAAAAGGCTGAGGATCACCTCCAGGATATCAAGGGAGCATTTGATATCCTGGATCAATACAACATGAAGCTGAATCCTGCTAAATGCCATTTCGGAGTGGGGGCAGGAAAGTTTCTAGGATATATGGTGACAAAAAGGGGGATAGAAGCAAGCCCAGAGCAGATCAAAGCTATCCTGGATATAAAATCACCCTCAAATATGAAGGACGTACAAAGATTGACAGGGCGAGTAGCAGCTTTAAACAGGTTTATCTCGAGATCTTCAGAGAAGTGCAAAGATTTTTATGATATCCTGAAGAAGAACAAAAGATTCGAATGGGGGGAGAAGCATGAAGCAGCCCTGCAGGATTTGAAACGATATCTCTCAACCGCACCTCTATTGATGAAGCCTGAAAATGGTGAACCACTATCCCTGTACCTTGCTATATCAGGGAATGCTGTAAGTGCCGTTCTTATAAAAGATCATGAAGGTCAGCAATATCCTGTTTATTATGTTAGTAAAAGTTTATTAGATGCTGAAACTAGGTACTCTCACTTAGAAAAATTAATACTAGCATTAGTCATGGCGTCAACGAAGCTTAGACATTATTTCGAGACACATAGGATACATGTTAAAACAAATTATCCTGTCAAAAATGTGCTTAGGAAACCAGAGATGTCGGGCAGGATGGCCAAGTGGTCAGTAAAGTTAAGTGCTTATGATTTAGTATATGAACCTAGAAATGCCATAAAATCTCAGGCTTTAGCTGACTTTGTGGCTGACTTTAGTAGTGACATTCAGGACGAGGTAGACCTAGAAGTTCAACAGTTAGGAGAATCCTCAGGATCCTGGACATTATATACTGACGGTGCATCTAATGTAAGAGGAGTAGGATTAGGAATACTACTAAAATCGCCACAGGGGTAAATTACCCCAGGCAATTAGGTGTGAATTTCCTGCTACTAATAATGAGGCAGAATATGAAGCTTTAATTGAAGGATTAGAATTGGCTAAGAGTATGAGTATCAAGAATTTGCATGTATATGTTGACTCTTTGTTAATTACTAACCATTTTAATGGATCCTATGCAGTTAAGGGTGAGAAATTAATCGAATATCTCGATATTCTCAAAAAATTAGCAGGATATTTCGATGTTTTTATACTTGAACAGGTACCAAGGGAGGATAATGCTGAAGCGGATGCCTTAGCAAATTTGGGATCATCGATCAGGATACCTGAAGGGACCCAAATACCAATATTACATGTCTTATATCCTGCAACAAATCCTCAGGATGAAGAAGTAGCGGGTATTCAGGATCCTGGAGCAGAGCATCCTGAAGAGGATCCTAAATCCTGGACGGCTCCAATTATGAGATATCTCAAAGAAGGACACATCCCTGGAAATGAAAATCCTAAGGCATTTAGGATTAAGGTATCACGATTTACTATTATAAATGATATTTTATACAAGAAATCTCTTGCAGGACCGTATTTGAGGTGCTTGGAGGATCCTGAAGCCAAAGAAGTACTTCAGGATATACATGAAGGGGATTATGGTAATCATGCTGGGGGCAGGTCGTTATTCTCAAAAGTATTAAGGACAGGATATTATTGGCCAACAATGAGAAAAGATGCCGCAGAATATGCTCGAAGATGTGACGCATGTCAAAGACATAGTAACATACTGCATCAGCCGGCTGAACCGTTATATCCTATTGTTTCCCCTTGGCCATTTATGAAGTGGGGTATGGATATAGTGGGAAAGCTACCAAAAGCTCCAGGAGGAAAAGTCTTTATGCTAGCAATGACAGATTATTTCTCTAAGTGGGTTGAAGCAAAAGCATTTGTTCAAGTTAGAGACCAAGAAGTAGTATCCTTCATCAAGAGGAATATCCTGACTAGATTCGGAGTACCAGCCGAGATAATCTGTGACAATGGTTCTCAGTTTATAAGTAAGAGGACTACTGACTTTTGCAAGAGTTGAGGAATCAAAATGATTACGTCTACTCCGGTACATCCTCAAGCGAATGGACAAGCAGAATCCTCAAACAAGATAATTGTCAATAACTTAAAGAAAAGGCTTGGAGCCAAAAAAGGAAGATGGGCAGAAGAATTACCCTTTGTTTTATGGGCTGATAGGACAACGGTAAAGAATGCAACAGGCCAAACCCCATTTTCCTTGGTATTTGGAGCAGAAGCAATGATTCCAACGGAAATGACAATACCTACTGCAAGATCTACCCTAAATGATCCTGAGCAGAATCCTGAAGCCTTGAGTCAGGATTTAGACACTATAGATGAGAAGAGAGATGCGGCAAGGCTAAGGATGGCAGCATATCAACAGAGAATATCCAGGGCATATAACAAGAATATTAGGACCAGAAGATTTAATATTGGAGATTGGGTGTTAAGAAAGGCTTTTCAGAATACTACTAACCCTTCCGATGGCAAGTTAGCTCCAAAATGGGAAGGACCATATGAAGTTGAATCAGAAGCAGGGAAAGGAGCATACAGACTCAAGAATATGGAGGGGGATATGCTACCGAGGTCTTGGAATGCTATACACCTTAAGCTCTATTTCAAGTGAGTTTAGAATTTAATCTCTAACTCAGGATGGTATGAATTCTACCTTTTTAAATATGTTTGGTTTAATTTGTTCTTTGTAACCCAATACTGACTTAAGCATCGGAGGGGTGTTAGCCAAGCTAACACCCACCTTAGTTTACAATTATTTTGCAAGATATGTTTCAGGATATAGCTCCAGGATATGTACTCAGGATAACTCGAAAGATTAGAGGATTGGCCCCCTCTCTCACGTTTAAGGGATACTGATCCCTTCACAGGTTTAAAGGTATTCACCTTTCTTCCGAATTGGGTTTAAACACCCCGCCTGGAGCGCAAGTTATTTAGGGATAGTTCAAGGTGGCGGGACCAGTCCATGTAAAAGTGGCTGACAATTTCGTTACTGTTGGCTATATCCTGAATCCTAAAGGTATATGAGGATTGATCACCCTCTCTCACGAAAGGGTATTTTCATACTCTCTAAGGTTTAAAGGTTTTCACCTTTCTAAGTCTTGGAGTTTATACACTCCCGCCTGTAGCGCATGAAAATTTGGGATTTTCCCAAGGATACAAGGGATTTATCTCCAGTACATCCTTGGGTTTTACCCTTGGGACGTAAAAAATTGCCTATGCAATGGAAACTGACATTCAGTAGATTTCTAAAGTATTTGAAGACATTGTACACAGGGGACATCCCTGCCAAGATGGTGATGTAAAGCTAAAAGGATGAGGCTCAGAACTAATGCACTAAGTACCTTGCACAGGGGACACCTTCATTGGAAGAGTTGCAAAGGGATTGAAGTTTGGTAATAGGTTTATTCCCTATTTCTGGTATGATCTTTCCTTTGTAAACACCGTCTAAGTTTTTAGTAACACTATAAGTATCCTGATATATTCTCAAGGTCCTTTTCAGGATATTTGATTAAGGTATTTGAAACTAGTATTAGTTTGGCACTTTGATCATTTAAGTATTATCATAAACTGGTTTTGGAAAAATAGATTGTTTTTCAAAAAACTTTCTACAAAGTTAAAGGAATGTTTAGAAGTTCTATCTAATAAAAGTTTTTGTAATATATTGATGAGTATACTGATCAGGATATTTTATAAGATAACAGTATGAAATTTTTTGCAAAGCTAAGATTTATACTTAGAAAAATAAAAAGATGAAATTATTCTTGAAGCAATCAATACTGGTTGATAACCGAAGGTTTCATCCTGAAACCCAGGACCCATCCACCTTTGGCTATCAAATTGTTTCGATACAGAAATAAATTGTTCATAAAAACATAAAATTGTTCGAATGATTTAAAGGAAATAAGCTCTAGGGGGTAGTGCCTTCTTGGTCCATAGTGGTTTCAGCAACGTCCGTCTTGGGATCAGCCTCAGCATCCTTCTCAGCATCGGTTGCTTTTTCAACTGCTTTGGAAGGTTCTTCGACAGTTGATTTGGAAGAGGTGCCGCCGAGGTTCTTCAGCTTGGTCTCCCAAGCACCAACATCCCAAGAAGGGCATTCGAAACCTAATGTTTTGGCTTCATGAGCCATCTTCAACCTGGCTTGAAGGAGAGAAATGACGACGGAACTTTTGAGGCTTTCCCGGTAGCTGACCATATCCCGTTCGTACTGCACATGGGCGGCTTCCAGATCGGCCTGGGCTTGAAGAGTAGCTTTGTTGAGAGCAACTTGGTGTTCCTGGATCATAGCTTTGAATTTCTCCTCGTAGTGACGAGATTTGGCGGCTGCAATCATGCCTTGGTCGGAGATTGTGATTTCTGCTTCCTTTAGCTTAGATTCAAGCGTTTTATTAAGCTTACAGGATTCTTGTTATAAATGAACCAAACGCTCAAGACCCTACAAAGGTAAGAGGACAGGGATTAATATTGTTAAATCTTTGAAAATAATGTAAATCGCAGGATATGATATGAGAATACTAACCTGGTTAAGAAAAGAAGTCATAAACTCGCTGGCTTCAATGAACCCGTGCTTCTCATAAGGAAAGGTGTCAGAAATGACAGGGGAATCAGGTTCTTTCCTTTTGCGGGAACTGGAACTCCGGGGTTTGGTAGCCGGTGAAGGTTTGGGAATAATGATGGCTTTGGAACTGCTAGGTTTAGATGTGGCTGTGGTCTTGGGGCTAGGTTCTTTCTTGACCTGGATCTGGTCAGAATAGCTGTCCAATTCGTCAAGATCAAAGACTTCAGGGATCTTAGCTGGTGCTGCATAAAGGGAAAAGTTTTACTCTTCGTTTTATTATTATACTATCTTGACTAATTATTTTAAAAGTAATCCTTACCAGACATTTCGGATGACGAGTATTGGCTGGAACTCGGGACGTGTGTGGTAAAAGTCCTGTCTATTGCAGGTAACCGATAAACAGTATTGATTCTTTCTTCTGACTCGGCGGTAGGGGGAGCGACTTCCTTGAAGTTCACTGCATAAAGATCAAAAAGAAGAGTATTAATAGAAGATAACAATCAAATGGTTTATGAGGATATTTATGATCCTACCGGTGGTTAACCACTCCACCGGAAGGCTGGCACCCTCAGCAATGGAGTCTCGTTTGACAAAGAAAAATTTACGTTGCCATCCATCTTCGTTTTTGGTGGCCTTGAGAATCAGGGGTTTGCTGGAGGTCGAGAAGAGCAAGAACCGGCTAGAGCCGTGGGATCGGAGGCAATAAGCAATAGGCAAATCCTCGATGCAAAGGTCGGAACAATGGAGATTTTTTATTTGGTTAAGTACAATTAGTACTCTCCAAACCATGGGCATAGTTTGAGCGAAAGAGATGCCGGTAATTCGAAAGAATTGCATCATGAATTCAGGAAAAGGGTATCGAAGACCTAATGAAAAAGGATATGCTGGAAAACAAACCCATTCGGTGGAAGAAACATCCGATCGGATTGACCGATCGAATGGTCTAAAGACCGTGTTGTCAGGGAAAGCGCTGGAGGCTCTTAAAGCTGCAATGTCTGCGTTGTCAAAAGCGCAGATCTCCTTTTCGGGATTTTTAAGGAGATTCTGCTGGGTGAAAGTCTCGGCATCCATTGCAAGTAAGGTGAAGTAAATTGACAGGAAGAAAATCAGAAATGGAGAATTACCTGAAGGTTTTGTTGAAGATATCTGCTTTTCAAACAAGAAAAGAGAAGATATAGGGGCATCGTGGATCTCCATTGAGTAAAAAACGCGTTGGAAGTCACGATGTGATCTTGACCGTCGATTCGTTTTAAATGCCTTGAGTTATGGGATAAGATTTTTGAAATATATCCGTTGGATTGGTATACCAACCGATATATTTGGGGACAATTGTTATGGCTCATTTTCTAAGCATACATATCCTGACCAATATCCTGCCTTTATTTGTTTATTTGTGACCAGGATGCTGGAAGAGGATATTGCTAACATCTTGGGTGGTATCCTGAGGTTTATTGAATTAACCACGTGCAGGTTAAAGGCTGAGACTTGCTAACGGTCAAGTGGACTTCTTCTCCTCAAGACTCGGACGTGTTTGTTGAAGGAGAGACGTTGAACCCGAAAGACCAGGTCTACAACGTTCGATTAAGGGATATTCGGTGGATCCCGGAAGTTTAGGGTAGTTTGTTACATTATCTTTACTATAAATAGATGGGGACGGATCAGTTTAAGGCACACAATTTTCACTAACACTCTCGAACACTTTCACTCTCTAGCTCATTGCAAACACCACACTTGTATTCAAATTTCATTGTAACACGTAGTCGATCCGCACCACATCCTGCACTGTATCCTGACGTTTGAAGTAATAAGAAGAACAAGGCAGCTGCGATTGTCAGCTCCCGAGGTTTTATGCCGGCGATCTAGATTGATCAAGGGCTTTCCTCGTACATCTCATGTCGTTTACTTTACTTTTGCTCATTGGTTGATCATAGATACAGCTCAATATCCTGAGCCGTATCCTGAATACTGATTTCCTAATTAGCTAAACAAGCATATTTTTCACACACATTTCTAGCACACTACCTCACTTAACTAATTTGATCACTAAATTGCTTAGGTAATTTTTGACCAAAACACCAGGAATAGAGTGTAACCCTATTTTCAAACTTCAATCCTTTTGCAATTCTTCCAACGAAGATGTCCCCAGTCTGAGATACTTAGTGTACTAGGTCCAAGCTTGATCCTTTGAGCTTTACACAATTGCCTCAGTAGGAATGTCCCCTGTGCATAATGTCTTTGAACACATCAACTGCAATCGTTTGAATAATTCTTACATTACTGGGGATAAACCCTAAAATATACTGGAGATAAATCCTTAATGTACTAGGAATAAACCCATAAGTATTCTTGGGAAAATCCCAAATTTTCATGCGCTACAGGCGGGAGTGTATAAACTCCAAGACCTAGAATGGTGAACACCTTTAAACCTTAGAGAGTATGAAAATACCCTTTCACGAGAGAGGGTGATCAATCCTCATATACCTTTAGGATCCAGGATATAGCCAACAATAACGAAATTGTCAGCCATTTTTACATGGACTGGTTCCACTATCTTGAACTATCCCTGGATAACTTGCGCTCCAGGCAGGGTGTTTAAACCCAATTCGAGAGAAAGGTGAATACCTTTAAACCTGTGAAGGGATCAGGATCCCTTAAACGTGAGAGAGGGGGCCAATCCTCTAATCTTTTGAAGTATCCTGAGTGTGTATCCTGGAGCTATATCCCGTAGCATATACTGCAAAACAACCATAAACTAAGGTGGGTGTTAGCCTGGCTAACACCCCCCGATGCTTAAGTCAGTATTGGGTTCAAAAGAATAAATAATATCAAATGTATTAAAAGAGATAGAACTCATACCATCCTGAGTTAGAAATTAAATTCTAGACTCACTTGAAATAGAGCTTTAGATGTATAGCATTCCAGGATCTTGGTAGCATATCCCCATCCATATTCTTGAGTCGGTATGCTCCTTTCCCTGATTCTGATTCAATCTCATAAGGTCCTTCCCACTTTGGAGCTAACTTTCCATCAGCAGGATTAGTAGTATTCTTAAAAGCCTTTCTTAATACCTAATCTCCAACCTGAAACCTTCTAGTCCTTATATTCTTGTTATATGCTCTGGATATCCTCTGTTGATATGCTGCCATCCTTAGCTTTGCTGCAACTCTTGTCTCATCAATAGTATCCAATTCCTGGCATAGAGCTTCAGGATTCTGCTCAGGATCCTGGAGGTTGGATCTCGCCGTAGGTATCACCATTTCTGTCGGCATCACCGCTTCTGCTCCAAATACTAAGGAAAATGGGGTTTGGCCACTTGCACTTTTTATTGTCATTCTACCAGCCCATAAAACCAAGGGTAATTCTTCTGCCCATCTTCCCTTCTTAGCTCCAAGTCTTTTCTTCAAATTGTTGACAATTATCTTGTTCGAGGATTCTGCTTGTCCATTTGCTTGCGGATGTACCGGTGTGGATGTGATCATTTTAATTCCTCAACTCTTGCAAAAGTCAGTAGTCATCTTACTTATAAACTGAGAACCATTGTCACACATTATCTCAGCTGGTACTCCAAATCTAGTCAGGATATTCCTTTTAATGAAGGATACTACTTCTTGGTCTCTAACTTGAACAAATGCTTCAGCTTCAACCCACTTAGAGAAATAATCAGTCATTGCTAGCATGAAGACTTTTCCTCCTGGAGCCTTTGGCAATTTTCCTACTATATCCATTTCCCACTTCATGAATGGCCAAGGGGAAGCGATAAGATAAAGTGGCTCAGCAGGTTGATGTAATATATTACTGTGTCTTTGACATGCATCACATCTTCGAGCATGTTCTGCAGCATCTTTCCTCATTATTGGCCAATAGTATCCTGTTCTTAATACCTTCGAGAATAACGACCTGCCCCCAGTATGGTTACCACAATCCTCTTCGTGTATATCCTGAAGCACTTCTTTGGTTTCGGGATCCTCCAAGCACCTCAGATATTATCCTGCAAGAGATTTCTTATACAAAACATTATTTATAATAGTGAATCGTGATACCTTCATTCTAAAGGCCTTAGGATTTTCATCCTTTGGGATGTGTCCTTCCTTGAGATATCTCATGATTGGAGCCGTCCAGGACTTAGGATCCTCGTCGGGATACTCATCATCAGGATCCTGAATACTTACTACTTCCTTATCCTGAGATTTAAGAGGATCCGTTGCAGGATACAGGATATGTAATATTGGTATTTGGGTTCCCTCTGGTATCCTGACTGATGATCCTAGATTTGCCAAGGCATCAGCTTCAGCATAATCCTCTCTTGGTACCTGTTCAAGTGTAAAAATATCGAAATATCCTGATATTTTTTTGAGAATTTCGAGATACTCGATCAACTTCTCACCTTTAACTGCAGAGGTCCCATTAAAATGATTAGTAATTAACAAGGAATCAATAAATACTTGTAAACCCTTGATATTCATGCTCTTAGCCAATTCTAATCCTGCAATTAAAGCTTCATATTCTGCTTCATTATTAGTGGCAGGAAACTCATACCTAATAGCCTGGGGTAATATGTCCCCTGTGGCGATTTTAGTAGTATACCCTAACCTACACCTCTTACATTAGATGCACCATCAGTATATAATGCCCAGGATTCTAAGTTTTCTCCTAGTTGTTGTACTTCTAAGTCTACTTCGTTTTGAATATCACTACTGAAATCAGCCACAAAGTCAGCTAAAGCCTGAGACTTTATGGCATTTCTAGGTTCATATATTAGATCATAGGCACTTAATTTCACTGACCATTTAGCCATCCTACCTGACATCTCGGGTTTCCTAAGCACATTTTTAACAGGATAGTTAGTTTTAACATGAATCCTATGTGTCTCAAATTAATGTCTAAGTTTTGTTGACGCCATAACTAAGGCTAATATCAATTTTTCTAAATGAGAAAATCTAGTTTCAGCATCTAATAAACTTTTACTAACATAATAGACAGGATACTGCTGACCTTCTAGATCCTTTACAAGGAGAACACTTACTGCATTCCCTAATACTGCAAGATACAGGGATAATGGTTCACCATCCTCAGGCTTCATCAATAGAGGTGTGGTTGAAAGATACTGCTTCAAATCCTGCAAGCCTGCTTCATGCTTCTCTCCCCATTCGAATTTCTTATTCTTCTTCAGGATATCATAAAATTCCTTGCACTTTTCCAAGGATCTTGAGATAAATATGTTTAATGCTGCTACTCGCCCTGTTAATCTTTGAACATCTTTCATATTTGAAGGTGACTTGATATCCAAGATGGCTTTAATCTGCTCCGGGCTTGCCTCTATCCCCCTTTTCATCACCATGTATCCTAGAAACTTTCCTGCTCCCACTCCAAAATGGCATTTAGCAGGATTTAGTTTCATGTTGTATTGGTCCAGGATATCGAATGCTCCCTTAATATCCTGGAGGTGATCCTCAGCCTTTTTAGATTTTACTACTATGTCATCGATGTACACCTCCATGGTGTCCCCCAGCTTGTCTTTAAACATAATGTTCACCAATCATTGGTATGTTGCACCTGCATTTTTTAAACCAAAAGGCATAGCAGTATAACAATAAATATCTGTCGGTGTCATGAAAGCAGTATCCTCCTGATCCGAGGGTTCCATTTGGATCTGTTGGAATCCTGAGGAGGCATCCATGAAGGTTAACATCTCGTGGCCAGCAGTAGCATCCACCATTGAATCAATATGAGGTAGAGGAAATGGGTCTTTGGGACAAGCTTTGTTCAAGTCTGTGTAATCTACACAGACTCTCCATTTCCCGTTTTTCTTTTGCACCACAACTACATTTTCCAGCCATTTTGGAAATTTCACTTCCCTAATCATCTTGCTCTTTAATAATCTTTCAACTTCCTCCTGAATGATTGTGTTCCACTCTGGAGCGAATTTCCTTCGTTTCTGTTGGACAGGCTTAAAAGACCTATCAATTTCGAGCTTGTGAGTTATAATATCCTTGGAAATACCTGTCATATCCTCGTGTTTCCACGCGAATGTTGATATCCTGCATTTCAAAAAGTTAGTCAATTGGTTTTCAATATCCTGAGGGATATTGGTTCCCACGAGCACCGAGATATCCGGATTATCCTGATCTAGGATAATTTTCTTTACATCCTATTCTGAAGCCTCCATGATATCCTGGGCTCGCATCTTTAATTGCTATGATGCACTAGGCTTTGTTGAGGATTTCATCGAAGAAGAATAACACTCCTTTGCTTCCTGCTGATCACTTTCCACCTTGACTACTCCCCAAGGGGTAGGGATCTTGATGCATTGATGATAGGTTGACAACACATCTTTCATATCATGGATCCAAGGCCTACCTAATATAATATTATAGCAGGATAAGGAGTCCATGACACAAAAGCGCTGCATTGAGTTGGCCCCTTCAACATACACGGGCAACTTTATCTCCCCTACGGTATTCCTGGCTTCTCCACTGAAACCAACAAGCAAAGTGGATTTCGAAGTAATATCCATCGGGGATACGTTCATCATCTTCAACGTTTCCAGCTGAATTATGTTGACGGCGCTGCCATTATCCACCAGAATCCTGCGCACAAAATGGTTAGCAACATATAACGTTATTACCAAAGCATCATGGTGAGGATCCTGGACAGTATCCCTGTCATCGCTATCGAATGTGATCATTTTATCAGTTGTGAGGGTTGACATCCTGATTGGCTTATCTCCCCTCTCTGCCTTGGCTTCCTTCGCATGCCTTTTCGCCGCAGAATATGATGTCCCGCAAATGTCGGATCCTCCTGAAATGAAATTAATTATCTTGGCATCCACAGGAGGTGATGCTGCTCCTTCAGGATCCTTCTCAGTATCCTGACCCTTATTCTTCTTTCTTCCTAGGAGATCCTTCAAATATCCCTTGCTCAAGAGATAGCTTATTTCTTTCCTTAGAGCAACGCAATCCTCAGTAACATGTCCTTAATCCTCGTTTAAAGCACACCACTTGTACTTATCCTTCCAATCAGCTTTTTGTTGATTTTTCCGGGCCATCTTGCTTTGTCTCCTAAACCCTGCATAGCATACATCAGTTCAGGTATATTAACAGAAAAACAATATTCAGGCAACTCAGGATACTCCTCAAGATCCTCGTCTTCAACAGCATTCACTTTTTTGCTGTCATTTATGTCATATGGCTTAGAGCGATATGGTTTATATGAGGATTCTGATTTCTTGTTGGTTAACTCATAGGTTGTGGATGAAATCATCCTCTCTTGCATCTTTTTGTCATCCTCCAGCCGAATATATCTTAAAGCCCTGTTGTGAGCTTCATCCAGATTCCTGCAGGGATTCATTACAAGATCCTGGTAAAATTGAGAATCTTTTTGTAACCCCATCTTGAAAGCCTGCACAGTTGTTGCAACATCAAGATATGGGATATCCAAGGATTCCCGGCTAAACTTGTTCACATAATCCCTCAAGGATTCCTGAGGTCCTTGAGTTATCCTGTAAAGATCACTGGTTAGTTTCTCAAAACTTCGACTGCAAGAAAATTGACTATTAAATAAATTCACTAAATGAGCAAATGATATAATTGAGTGAGGAGGAACGTCTAAGAGCCATTTTAAGGCTGATCCTATTAAGGTAGAACCAAAACCCTTGCATAGGCATGCTTCCTTGAGATCCAGAGGGATAGGGTTGATTTCCATCCTTTCCCTATATTGGGCAATATGTTCTTCAGGATCCGTAGTTCCGTCATAGAGCTTCATGTCGGGGGTCTGAAATCTTTTTGGGATTTCAGCATCACAAATAGGATATGCAAACTGGGATATCCTGTGGATGTCTTGGGATACTTCTGGAATTGGTTGCACCACCCCAGGTACACTGGATATCATATCCTTCTATTTCTGAAGCTCCCTAGAAAATGCTGATGTCATACCTGCATCCTGCAAAGATCCAATACCATTAGTAGCAAGAGTATTATTATTATTAGATACGTTACCAGTCTGAGGATTCTGGCCATATCCTGAAGCATATCCCGAGCTTCTCACAGTTGACACCCTGACTGAAGAGGATATCTCAGGAGTATGATTCTGGGAATGGTTAGGCACAATATTCCCCCTGTTATCCTCAGTATATACTACAGAACTGAAGTTCAAAGCTCTGGGTTGCAAGGGAGTGACAATATTCTCAACGGGCCTGCTTGAGCTGGATTTCAAGAGTTGTATCTCTCTCATCAGCATCTGGTTGGTCTCCTGCTAATGTCTCATCTGTTCCTGAACACTACCAAACAAATTTAGAATTTCTTCATTAGAGGCCAAAACAGGAGCAGATCCCTGAATGTTGAGAGCGGGGATAACATCCTGAGGCAGTGAAGAGGCTTGGGTTCTCGGAGGAGGTGGTGGAAGCACCAAACAAATTGTTGCAGAGGTTGTAGCAGACATGGTGGAAGAGCTCATGTTTGATCTCGAGGCATTGAAAATAATGTAGCAAAAAGTTTTGAAAATAGAAAACCAAGTAATGATTTTGCAAAAGCTTTTAGTAGAAATAGCACCACTTACCCCACGGTGGGCGCCAAATTGTTTTGGTCAAAAATTATCGAAGCAATTAAGTGATCAAATTAGTTAAGTGAGGTAGTGTGCTAAGAATGTGTGTTGAAAATATGCTAATTAAGTTGTTTGCAAAAACAGCTATTAGGATACGGCTCAGGATATCGAGCTGTATCTATAATCAAACAATGAGCAATAATGTAAATGGTGACACGGGATGTACGAGGAAAGCCCTTGGTCAATCTAGATCGCCGACACAAAACCTCGGGAGCTGACAATCGCAGCTGCTTTGTTCTTCTTATTACTTCGAATGTCAGGATACAGTATAGGATATGATGCGAATCAACTAAGTTTTACAATGTGATTTCGATACAAGTGTAAGTGTGTTGTGAGTGTTTGTAGCTAGAGAGAAAGAGAGTTCGGGAGATTGTGTGTGTTCTTATCTGATCCGATCAATCTATTTATAGTAAAAAAAACTAACTAACTAATCTATAAATCCGGGATATATGGAATATTCCCTTTGTGAACGTTGTAGTCCACGTCTTCTGGCTTCAACGTCCATAATTTAACAGATTTGCCCGAGTCTTGTGGAGAAGAAGTCCATTTGAACGTTAGAGAGTTGC
Organism: Helianthus tuberosus; assembly: GCA_030545235.1. Taxonomy (NCBI): domain Eukaryota; kingdom Viridiplantae; phylum Streptophyta; class Magnoliopsida; order Asterales; family Asteraceae; genus Helianthus; species Helianthus tuberosus. The sequence continues at coordinate 64,428,550 of CM060416.1, read as the reverse complement.
ACCATTTAATCTGCACGTGAGTTAATTAGTTATTGCCAGGATATCATATTAGGATGTTACCAATATCCTGATCCGGTATCCTGGTCACAACAAAACAAACAAAGTCAGAATATTAGTTGGGATATATGAGCAGAAAAAAACCCATAACAACTACTATTTATAATTTAAAATAATTAAGGTTTTGTAAAAACAGTTGCAAAAAGGAGATTACTCACATTGCTGTCTTAGGGTTTTCTTTAAGGATTTCCTGGTGATTATCTATAATTTACACAAATGCATACGCGTTAGTATAATAACCCAATATTTACATTAGTAATACCCTCGCTGAGACGGCATTCCAACGACTACGTCGGGCAGAACCTTGACAGCCGTTACGGAACCCTGGATCAATCGGGCAGCGTATCTAACACGTAACCGGGGTTATGATACTTACAACGAGGTAGAACTTCGTTATTTAGGGGGGTATTATGCCTGAGAATAGCTTATACTATGTAATTTCGAGAGAGAAAGAAATTATGGTGCGAGTTGGGACTGAAGGCCTGAGCTCCCATTATATAGGGCTGGTCGACCAGGCCTTCGCGGCCCGTGAAAGAGAAAGGAAGGGCCTAAGCGGCCCACGACATAGGGCCCGTAGGGCCTAGCCTTGATTTGTCACTGATCTAGCTTCGCCACGTGTCGACACGTGGCGGCTTCCTGGTTAGTCCGCATGTCAAGGCAAGGTCTTCACGGCCAGCCATCGCCTTTAAAAATTCTTTTTTTAATTTAATTTAATAAAATAAAGGTATTCGGGGCCCGTTTGCGTAAACGGGGTGTATTTTAGGACATATTGTGGCACTCTAAATATTTTTAGGGTGTCGGATTATTTAGGAGGGTTGTTATATCCTCCCCACCTTGTTTTAGAGCTCGTCCTTGAGATCTACTGGAACAAGTGTGGATATTGCCTTTGCATTTTTGATTCAAGCTCCCATGTGTATTTTGGTCCTCTTTTGGAGTTCCATTTTACTTTCACCAGAACTAATCTATTGTGCTTAAGGTTCTTGACTTTCCTGTCTTCGATCTGTAGAGGTGTTTCCACAAATTTTAATTGTTCATTTACCTCTATATCCTTAATAGGTACTACTAGTGATTCATCAGCTAAGCATTTCTTGAAATTACATACATGAAATACATCATGTATCCCGGCCATTTTCTCTGGCAGTTGTAACTGATAGGCTACAGGTCCTATTTTTCTAATAATTTCAAAAGGTCCAAAATACCTAGGGCTTAGCTTTCCCCTTTTGATGAATCTTACCACTCCTTTCCAAGGAGAGACTTTCAATAACACTTTGTCTCCTACTTGAAATTCCAAAGGCTTTCGTTTGTTATCAGCATAACTCTTTTATCGGTCACATGCTACTCTCAGTCGTTCCTTAACTTGAATGATTTTGTCAGTTTTTTCTTGCACTATCTCAGGTCCGGATAGTTGTTTTTCTCCAATCTCTTCCTAATAGACTGGAGTTCGGCACTTTCATCCATAAAGTGCTTCAAATGGTGCGACATTGATACTTGTGTGATAACTGTTATTGTAAGAAAATTCTATTAATGGTAAGTGATCGTCCCAATTACCTCCGAAATCAATTACACAAGCTCGAAGCATGCCCTCCATTGTCTGAATTGTCCTTTCACTTTGTCCATCCGTTTGAGGATGATAAGCTGTGCTTAGATTCAATTTGGTTCCCATTGCTTTTTGGAAACTTGTCCAAAAATGAGAGGTAAAACGGCTATCTCCGTCAGAAACAATTGATAAAGGAATTCCATGTAATGAAATGATCTCATTTACATACAATTTAGCTAATTGATCCATACTAAAAGTTTCCTTCATTGGTAGGAAATGAGCTGACTTAGTTAGCCTGTCTACAATCACCCAGATTGTATCATTACCTTTCCTTGTTTTGGGTAATTTGGTAACAAAATCCATTGTTATCAATTCCCATTTCCACACTGGCATTTCTAACTGCTGCAATAAACCTGAGGGTTTCTGATGTTCGACTTTGACTTGGGAACATGTTAAACACTTAGAAACATATGCTGCTATATCCTTTTTCATTCCTATCCACCAGAAATTTTTCCTTAAATCCTGATACATTTTATCATTTCCAGGATACATCGTATATTTAGACTTATGGGCTTCCTCTAATATACGGTGGCGTAGGTTTCCTAGTTTAGGTATCCACATTCTTTTCTTATGGAATCTCCAACTTCCATCTGTTCCTTGATCTAATTCCTTAATCATGTCTTTTAATTTTTTAGTATCATCCTTGATTACTGATTCTTGTGCTTTCCTAATCTGTTCATTTAAATCTACCTGCAGATCTAATTTAAGAGAACGTACTCTTTTTGGTTTTTCATGATATTTTCGACTTAAAGCATCAGCCACTACATTTGCCTTTCCTGCATGATACTAGATATTACAATCATAATCACTAAGTATCTCCATCCAGCGTCTTTGCCTCATATTCAACTCCTTTTGCCCAAAAACATACCTTAAACTCTTATGATCCGTGAAAATGGTAAACTTACTACCGTAAAGGTAATGTCTCCAAAATTTAAGGGCAAAAATTATAGCTCCTAATTCCAAATCATGGGTTGAATAATTTTCTTCATGATTCTTAAGTTGTCTAGATGCATAAGCTATAACCTTTTGTCGTTGCATTAACACACATCCATAACCTAACTTAGAAGCGTCACAATAGACTACAAAATCTTCAGTTCCTTCTGGTAACGCTGGTATGGGTGCGTTAGTTAACATTTGATTAAGAATTCTAAAGGCTTCTTCTTGTTTTGGTCCCCATTCAAACCTAATAGATTTACAGGTTAGCTTAGTTATGGGAATGGCTATTCTAGAAAAATCTCGAATAAATCTCCTATAATAACCGGCCAGTCCTAAGAAACTTCTAACCTCGGTTGGTGACTCAGGGGTTTTCCATTTGGTAATTGCCTCGATATTGGTGGGATCTACATGAATTCCTTCATGGTTGACTAAGTGCCCAAGAAACTGTACCTGTTCTAACCAAAACTCGTACTTTGAAAACTTTGCATAAAGCTTTTCTTTTCTCAATAAACTTAGAAGCGCGTGCAAATGTTTTGCATGTTCCTCTTTACTCTTAGAGTAAATGAGAATATCATCTATAAAGACAATTATGAATTTATCCAAATATGGCTTGCATATTCGGTTCATCATGTCCATAAATGCAGCTGGGGCATTGGTTAAACAAAATGGGATGACAGTAAATTCATAATGACCATACCTTGTTCTAAATGCGGTCTTAGGAATGTCCTCTTCCTGTACCTTTAATTGATGATATACTGATCGTAAATCGATTTTGGAGAAAAATCGAGCTCCTTGCAATTGATCGAACAGATCATCGATTCTTGGTAATGGATACCGATTCTTAACCGTGACTTTTTTCAATTCGCGATAGTCAATGCACATACGCATTGATCCGTCTTTCTTTTTAACGAATAAGATCGGTGCTCCCCATGGCAATGAACTTGGCTATATGAATCCCTTCTCCAGTAGTTCGTCTAACTGTTTCTTCAATTCTTGCATTTCTGCAGGTGCCAAACGGTAAGGTGCTTTGGCAACTGGTGCTGTTCCTGGTAGCAGGTGGATTCTGAATTCAACTTTCCTGTCTGGCGGTAGTCCTGGTAATTCTTCTGGAAGCACATCTGGAAACTGAGATACTACGGGAATATCTTTTAATTCTTTTCCTTTAATGTTAGTGATTATGGAAATCAAATACACTAACGATCCTTTCTTATATAACTTGCTGTTTTCATTACACAAATGAATTTTGTGGATCTAAACGGTTTATCTCCTTTAATTGTGATCTTTTTACCCCTTGGTGAATTTACTTGGATTGAATTTTGATCACATAAAATACTGGCTTTATTGGCTATTAACCAATCCATTCCTAATACAACATCAAATCCTGCTAGATTCATTGGATAAAGGTTTGCAATAAACTTTTGATTTAAAAATTCTATTCTTCCTCCCTGCAAGATTTCAGAAATCTTAATGGTTTCTCCATTTGTTGTTTCTACTAAACATTCTTGTGGAAGTTTAGTTAATGGTTGATTGAGAAGTTTGCAAAATGAAGTATTAATAAAACTTTGGTTCACACCAGAGTCAAATAATACTTTAGCAAAAACATCATTAACTAAAACGTACCGGCTATCACGTCCAGAATCATCTTAGCTTCTTCTGCGGTCATAACAAATGCCCTAGCATTTTTAGTAGTCTTGTTGTTCATGGCTGGAACAAGTTTCGGACACTTTGGCTTGATGTGGCCTTGTTCTCCACAGTTGTAGCATATCATGTTGTTGGGTTTCTTCCTGCAGTCTTCTTTCTTGTGTCCATATATTTTGTAGAAGTTACAGTAGATGGAGCATCTTCCAGAATGCTTCCTTTTGCAATACTTACAGTAGGGTGCAGAAGTAGAACCTAAATTTTCCCACGGTTGGAATTTCCATAATGAAATTCTTGGGTAAGTTTCTGAGCTAGGTTTTTCCTCTTGTTTTCTTCTTGTGTGCGTACTAGCTCATCAGTCAAGGTGTTTGCTAGTTCTACAGCTTCTTCTATAGTTTGAGGTCTAGCGGCCTTGACTACATGCCTAATCACACTGATTAATCCCCAGATGTAACGGGAGATTAATACTGGTTCTGATGATGCAAGGGTTGGTACTATTCTAGCATATTCAAAGAATAACATAGTATAACCCTGTAGGTCCAACTAGCGAAGGATCTAGTCGTCTAATCCTTGTATACGAACAAAACCGGTTGTGCGGAATCCAACGGGGAAAGCAAACCGAGATTAAGATAGACACGAGACATAGAGATTCAATGTTTAACACACACTTGTATATATCAGAAGAGTTCAGGTTACAAGATTACAATATAAAGTTCACACACACTAAACTCTCTTACTATTCTCGGTTCTGTGTTCTGTATCTCTCTCATGTATCTATCTGTGTTCACTCGATGTTCTCTGTGTTGTGTTCCTGTGTTTTCTGTCTTCAGCCTGCTGGTTATATAAAGGTGAGATCGATGAAACATATTGACGAAACATCTTGGAGCCGACGAAACATATTCAGCCAACGAAATACACTTGACGAAAGACACTAGATGACGAAACATGTAGGTGTTTCGCCATGCAGGAATTGTAGGGTTTTCGTCATCAGCATGTTCAGGGGTTTTCCGTCAGGAGCATGTTGTTGGGCTCTTCATCCAAGGTCTACGAACTGTAAGGGTTCGTCACATGTAGAGGGTTCATTGGAATGTAAGCCCAAACAACTGATTGGCCCAATAACATTTAATTTACTTGAACATGTCTTTCAAATTTATTAGAATTCAATGTTTCATGCATATTGGTCAAATGTAATGACATCATCATGGTGATGTCATGGTGTTGACGGTTCGCGGCTCTTCGTGCTTCTTGTGTCGATCTCTGGGGCGTACGACAGAGGGATGTCCTAACGTCGGTTTTGAGCCGAAACTAACCGAGTCGAACCGAACCTAGTCGTGTCCACATAATATGTATCAACAAACTCCCCCTTGGATGCTACTCGTAAGGTTCATCTTCCATGTCTATCATGTCGGAGGATCTTCAAAGTCTTCACGCGTCGTAAGTAGAAAGTGTATCAACAAACTCCCCCTTTCATTTAGGAAGTGTGTTAAGAAACTCCCCCTTAAAATAAACTCGATTTTCAGCACTTAGATCCTTGAGGTATTGATGATAGGCCAGCGGCAACTCGATCATCTTTATCTTTTGAGTGCCTCCACGTCGTGTCTTCATTCCAAAGCTTGTTATCGAACACGTTCTCTTCGCCTTTAGTTGGTTTGATTGTAGCATCTGCAAATACAAGAAAGCTAAACATGTAATGAGAACAACCGCTTGGAATATAGTTAACATAAACAAACGACACACATGTGACCATTTTTCAATCAACTACCGTCCGACAGTTTGAAAGTTTAACAAATTGTTCAATTTTGGTTCTTAACTTTCAAAACTTGCAAATTTCAACCGTTTATAAAGAATCAGTTGTTTTGGTTGTGACAACTCGAACTCTCAGGGCCTTTCCTCGACACGTTACTTGTTTCACACCGGTGTTTTCGTAATTGAATTGTAGCATTGTATTTGTGCATGGTTAGCATATGAATGATTACTGTGATGTTGTTTGGTCTTATGATGGTCTTATAATTATTGAATATGATTTAAGGTATTGAAACTCATTAACTGCACACTAGACGAAACACCGGATCCTTGTCACAAACCTCCACCCGACGAAACACTAGATGTTTCGCCATCAACAACACGACGAAAGGTGGACTTTCGTCAAGGCCATGATTCGCCGAATTGGGCTTTCGGCCCAAGTGAGAGCTTTCGGCCCAGGTGAGACCCCAACATTATATTAACTGTACACCCACATAATAATATGTACGATCATAACCGGCGAAACCCTAAACTCTCCTTCCTCTCCCTTGCACGCAGCCGCAGTCCCCATCTCTCTCGAAGCTCTTTCTTGTCCCATCTCGCATCCGGTTAGTTGAGATAACCTGACTCGATCTACTTGTTATGCTGTCTGTGTAAATATCCGTTAGCACCACGATTGGTTTCAGTTGCTGATTTATAATTGTAACCTTATGTTGTTTGTGAATGTATGGTTTTGTGAGATACCATAATCTTATGTTGTGATTAGTTAGGGTTTGGATGTTTTGTATTAATCAAATGGATTAGATCCTACATAAGGAGAATTCGGTGTCTCGTAGTCGTTCATGATTCACCACATGGATCTAATGATCCTGTTGCCATATGTATATGATGTGATCTGTGTAAACAGTTACGGAATGATCGAAATTGTGGCATAATACATGATGATTAGTTAGGGTGCTTATGATTAAGTGATAATTTCAAACTATCGGTTGACATGATTAGGGTTGAGGACATGAAAACTGCTAGGAATTATGGAAACTGTCAAGGTTGCCGACGAAACATATTGATGTTTCGTCCTACACACATAACGACGAAACATATTGAAGTTTCGTCACATGATGTTTCGTCTCCTTTCTCATCTACGAAACACTCTTGTGTTTCGTCACCTTCCATGCCGACGAAACGTTATGGGGTTTCGTCACCCTGACCAACAGACTGTGCATGTGCATGATATGAATTGACTAAGTTAACTCTGCTGATGAATGATATGTTAATGAACTCATGATACATACTGTTAATGATGATTGATTATGACCAAGGAGACATGATTTGGTGTTGTGTATAGCACACTTAACTGTGAGCACTGTTACAATACATGCATATGAATTGTGATATGAGCTGTATAACTACTATGTGGCTTGTATGCACATTATGACTATACATGAACATAAACTGATTACGAGTGCTTGAATACCATAGGGTGTGACTGTTTAAGTGTGAACAAGTAACTAATCATACCGAGCAAACCAAGGTGAGTTCACTTCTCTCAAAACAAGCATGCGTTCGGTGGGGATAATCAAACTGACTAAACTTGTAACGGATTTTCGTAAACCCATATCCTTGTAGGGGATATGAGGCGGTTTTCAATTACCCACATCCTTGTAGGGGATGTGAGGTGGATTTCACAAACGCTATCCTTGCAGGGGATATGCAACGGTTTTTAGTATACGTTATGGTTGGATAATACACTCACTCTCTATCACATAAGTCCCATCATTACTACCGGGTTGTTGCTTGTAGGGCAACGGGGTTATTAGTTGATAGCGCTATTAGGTTTGGCACCCTCACGACGTACCTGGATAGGACGGGCGTGAACTAATAACTTTAAATCATGACCAATGTTTGATAGAGCATTGGGGAAGGACAAAAAGGGCCGTCTGCGGTATCGAGTTATTATCAACATAACAGTCATAACAAATCATAATTCATTACTTGGTATTAAACGGTTCAAGCAAACTGTGAACTCACCAGCCTGTCTGACACACTTTTTCTGCATGCTTGCAGGACCTTAGGTGCACGGTTATGGAACTTGCTGTCTGGGAAGCTGGAGTAATCATGGGTCGTGGCATTTGGAAAGCTTCTATATCTTGCATTGTTAAACACTTTATTTAAACGAACTATTTTGCTTCCACTGAACATGTTGATTTTATTAAACGATGTTTGAGTTATACATTTACATTTAACGAAAGGTTTGATTTTATCATATATGTATATGGTTCAATGTGATTAGTGGCTAGATCCTGGTACGTCACACGCCTCGCGGGGGTTTCTGCTTGGGGTATTTTTGGGGGTGTGACATTGGTTTTCGATCAGATTTCAGGTAATGAAGACTCGAGTTCCAACATCGGGTAATCAAAAGAAATTAGAAATAAAATCTTTTTGGCTTTTATACAGTTTATATTAAAACACACCTAAAATCTTTTTGGAATTTTTGAATATTTCAAAAGTAAAGACGGAAAGCAGTAAATACATATATATATAGAAATGCAGAAACGGAAAGCAATAAATAAATATTTACAGACATTCTTTTTGCGAGTTTCGAGGGTAAGAGAATCATATCAGTGTACGGTCATGCCAAAATGCTCTTGTTGTTCAGTTAGTTAATATTAAGATAAGCATCCTATAATGATTATCGGTATTGTTGTCCACATAAGCTCAACTTATCAGATGTACTCGCGATTAGGGGATACGTTAAGGTATGATTTATACTTACCGACCGGTGTTCATCCACTCACGACACATTCCTGTATCAAGGTATGCACGAGAGTTCATCTTACTGGTGAGTATACCATTTATCATCTGTTTTCAACGTATATAATGTGAGATACTCACTTATTTTGGATGAATACAAGCCCTATGTGATTAAATCACTTATTGATGAGGAACTTGATATTCGATACATGAAGGGCACAAGAGCAAGTCCGTGAACAGGTTAGTACCATCGTACCGACAAAGAGACGAACTTGACTCCCGGATAAATGTGATATATTATCACTTATTTTGTTTGGACATGTGATTGTTGATCACTTATTCAGGTCGTATGCAATATGTACACGTATGTATGGTATCATGGAAGATCTAGACTTGCGTCCCCGTTGTTTTCGGTAAAAGAAACAACCATGATACCCAGATGATAAGCAGCATAAAGACCACGTATCTCAGAACCTTGGCAATCTATCAAACGAAATTTCGGTACCAAGACCATATGCCAATGAGTGGTTCCCACACAGTCTTCAGTCGATTCTAAGTTTATATCACCCTGCACACTTTAAAATGATTGTGAGCCTACCATACATCTTATATAGAGCTGCTTATCATTTTTCATTTTAGGTTTAAAGAGGTTTCGACAAACCACTGATGTACTATCATTTTCTCTTTTTCTCGCCAGGAAACTCATTTTTGTTTTTCTATTGTTTTTGTGTTTTTGAAATTTTTCGATGTTTTTGTATTTTAAAAAAAATTTCAATGTTTTTATATTTTTCGTTTTTACTCCCCCTAAAATGCAAAAAGTACGAGAAATTAAGAAAACACATACAAATATTTACAAAAATGATTTTCCGATGTTTCTTTTACTCTGGTTTGTCCTTAATGCCGTTTACCATTAGTAAATAGTCAAATCATGATTTATCAAATGCTTTGGTAAAAAGATCGGCACGTTGGTCATCGGTGTGGACCTTAACAACATTGACGAGTTTCACATTGAAACAATCACGTGTGAGGTGATATTCGAGATCAATGTGTCTGGCCAAGGAGTGTTGTACGAGATGTTAGTAATTCGCAAAACAACTTAAATATCGACAAAGATATGAGAGATTAGAAATTTTAAACCATAATCCTGCAATTTTTGCGTGCATTGCCAGGAATCTGAGTGCTCTCCCAAAGTGGATATCCACCCGGTGTGGATTTCAAGGTTGATTTTGCAGCTACTTCAATGAACCGAGAATTCTCTTTACAGCAACAAGATGATAAACCTTCGGGTCCGGCTGGTAAGTGGCAAATTGAGCATGTGGGAAAGCTTGTACACATCATCATGGGACTGTCCATACATGATGTCTTCCACATGCTTTTGCACCAGCGAAGGTCTTTAACTTTCTCTTTGAGAAGTAGTGTGTTGTTGTTCAATCCATGCCAAGGAATCCGCACACCCGGTTGGTTTGTTCAACAAACACATTTTCTTCAATCACACCATGCAGAAATGTACACTGCACGTTCATCTTGTTGCTTTTGAACTTCAGACGTGCTGCAGGTGCGTACATTTTGATTGAATCTATCATGGGGACCCGATCAAAGACTTTAACAATCAAACTTTGTAATGAACTCTATTTTGTCGAAGCTTTCAATTTCTTTCATCGGACATTCTTCTTTTCCTTTTCTCTCTCCATCAAAGGCAACAACTCTTAAATGTAACAATGTTTCGGAGCCGCATGTCGCCGATCTTGTGCATGGACGCCCCACTATCAACAATCCTAAGACTATCAATAGTTACTCCTGGAACATCCTGCACACTCATTCAGAGATTAGTTGGAGAGGGGGACCCAAGCCTTCATAGACTTGGGTCGTCCGTTATCAACGAGGATTGTGACTTCGATTTCCTGATGATTCGGAATTGATTGAACTCCCCCTGAAACATTTACCATTTTTGGTTTCCAAATTTGTTTCTGTTTTTCATGTTTAACATCCGATTTAACAGATTTTGGTTGGACAACCTCAGGTTTTAACGCCTTTTCAACTTCTTTTCGTTGTTTCTTTTTCTGTTTCACTTCTCGTTGTTTAACAAGACGAGGGTCCTGTTTTGGTGAAACAAATCTTTTATAGTAACTGTTACCATGAGGGGGCATCAACTTTTACCTTTCCTTTTGTGAGATATGTACAGTTTCTGACAATGTGTCCATTCTCACCGCATTCAAAACATGATCTTCGCTCAACAAACCTCGGAGTATCATAATTGTAAAAGCTTGATGATGAACTTCGTGATCTTGAGGTACTTGGTCCTACATCACAACAGTTTGTGTATTGTGTGTAGTTGTTTTGACTGTTTCTTTTCAAAATTTTCTTTTGCATAACAAAATCTGTGTTGGATTTGTTTTCAAAAGATTCAATTTTATCCGTCCCTTGGGATTTCACGAAGTTCACCTTCTGAACCTTCTTCTTGTTTTAGCTTTGTTTTCCTTTTCACTTTCCTTGGTGAACGTGACCTTGCTTTCGTTGATTGTTTTGTGGTTGCAATTTTTGATTCCCATATTTCTTTCTAACTTTGGATTTTGGGATAGGAGCACACTGAGTTACTACAACTCCTGGGGTTGACTTTCCCAAAAACTTACTGGTAGAATCTTCAAAAACTTTATCAATCAAGGATTGATTGACATTCTTGATTGGGAAATCCTTGTCTGAATATATTTTATTAGATCCAATCAACGTGTAAAGCAAATTCACGCTTTCACAACTCTCAGACTCTTGCGCAGACGTGGACTCAATCAGAACAGTCTTAGCAGGTTTTGCGAGAGGATTACACAGAATATGATTCTCAAGAGGTATGTCCTCTTCTTTGATTACCGCATCAGACTGTGCTGAGTCAGTATCATCGGATTCATCATCTGAAGAATCAACATCCTCAACAATGACTGGAGGATCCTGATTTTGTTCAGCAGTTGATACTTTCGTATCTGCTAATACATCCGAATCTGATGATACTTCCTTTTTGTAACCAAGTCCAGCTGTGAATTCCTCAACGTCTAATGGAACAGATTGCTCAAAATAAGGTCTATTTTCCTCATCAGGCATTGCGTCAAAATTGTGTGTAACAAGTGGTGGACATTTTTTATATCCAATGCACGTGACATCCTTTTTCTCTTTCTGAACATCGATGATGTGATCCAGCACATAACTAGAGTTTAAATAATGTCACACCCCCAAAATCCACACGCGGAGTATCACCGCTTGGAGGCGTGACATGACCAGGATCGAGCCACCAATCATATTGAACAATGCATTTAAGATGGATAAAATCCAACCACACAATATAATTGGTGATCAAAAGCTAGTTAACCAAGTTCGAATTAAACAGCGGAAGCATAAGACGTAAAACCAAAACATAAATAAGTTCATAAAGTTTAAATGTTTAGAACTGGACATAGCAGTCCATATCCTACAACGACCTCCTCCTCGTGCAAGCTCCATAAGCATCTAACGACCTCTAAGGCATGTAACAACGAGTCAACAATAAAGTTGAGCGAGTTCACAGTTGGGTGTTTATTTTAAGTTGTTTTCGAAAACATGGTTTGTCTTTAGCTGGCTTACTTGCCGTGGGGGTTACCCCGTAGTTGAAAATATGATTAACCAATTCCTTTTTTCCCAAACTATGACCCGTGGGGGCTTCCCCATGTGAACCACTAGACCGTTGCCATATCGACAACTGACGAACAATAGTTGTGCCCTATGTCAATGTCTATCATCATTGACAGTTTGCCATAGTCCATTTGAACACACCCGTCCGACTGGCACGGTGTGAGGTATGTTAAACCTAATAGCGCTATTAACTAATGATCCGCTCGCCATCGGCTTCGGCGATTAAGTCGATATAAAATGAGGGACTTAATGATAGAGTTTTGTCTAGTAAGTTTTAAGGTTGTTGTCCTACCCAAGGAGGACAAACGTACGTATTCTACCCAAGGAGAATACGCAGGATTTATATTGGCATCCTACCTATGGAGGATGGCGGTACATATCCTACCCAAGGAGGATATGTAGGTTCCATTTTTAGTTTCTTAACCCATTCCCAAACCTCCGGGAATCCCATGCCTTGTAGAAAGTGTGGGAACTCACCTTTGGTTGCTCGGTTAGACTCTCAAAAATAGCTAACAGTCAAGTTCGGTCAATCATGTCCTAGTATGATTACCACTTAGTTTATTAGTGACTTCAAATAAGCACGAAGTTCCTACACGCATTTATTCCCATTCATAAGCAAACATACGACATTGCACATAACACTTTTATTGACATATAACATGTTAGATCATTCTCAGATAACCTACCCGACATTTAGACACGCGAATTACTACCTATGTCGTTTCAGCTTTTACATTCAAAACTGGGCTGTTTTCGGGAATTTTAATAAAATAGTTACCCTATTCCAAAAATTCCCAACTTTTAACAAAAGGTCTTAAACGATCCAAATATTATTGTGTAAAAATATCGGGATCCAATTCATTACCAATATTTTAAAAAAACCATTTACCGGACTGCAATCAGATTCATCACTTTCTGACTGCAGTCCATGGAATAATTTATTTAAAATTCATTGTAAGTCCGATTGATGAAATTCCAGTTGGAGCATTACAATGACATCAGTGGTCATCTACAGTACAAATATCATGAGCTAATTCTACACAAATTTCATGTTATGATGAAAAACATAACACACATTTTCAGCAGTAAAAACGCAGCTTTAATTGCTGAAACGAAATCATTTATTTAAAATAGCAAACGGAGTCCAAAAATTATGATTCTAGTGCCATTAGAATCGTATTTCGAAATAACACATTATAGACTCAAGAAAGTCAATTTTTCGTTAATTTATGACCCGGTTACAGCCGACTGAAGTCGGCTGAAACTATTACACAGCTTGCTGTATTTCGCGTATACATTACTAAAACAAGTTCTCGGGTTTCACTACCGTGGTTTACCATCACATAACACCTTCACAAAACTCATGGCAGGTCATATGTTTGTTTTATATCAGATTCATCATACTAGCATTATTTCATTTTGTTTCATCATGTTTCATCTTCTTTAAGCTTATGTTAAGGTTTCATTCTCTTGTTTCTTAAGGTTCTTTAAGTTTATCATCATGAACCTACTTTAACCACTTTCATATGATGAAAAATGAAGGGATTCAAGTTCTTACCACTAGCTCAAGGCTAGGGATGTTCAACAGAAGAAAAGTGGTGGTTAATAGCAAACGAAGAAGGTCCTTGAACTTCTGAAAACTCCTAGCTCCTTTGTACGACCTTTAACACCTTTGTATGCTTGTAGTTTGGATGAAGATGAGTGAATGATGATGATGGTGGTGGTGGGGCTTGAGTTCGGCCGAAGCCAAGGGAGGAAGAAAGAAGGAGTTTTGTTGTTGGTGTGAAGATGATAATGAAAGTATGAAGATCTAGAAGTTAGTCTTATAATCCTCCACCAATTCTTTAACCATTAGTCCATGTGTTTCTTAAGCACTTAACATATCTAATAAATAACTAAATAAAATCATGGGGGGGGGGGGGTGGTTCCGCTTGTCTCATAACCGGTTGGGGGGGGGGGGTATAGGGTTGGGTTTCAACTAGTTAGTTAGATGTTTAGTTAGGTTTCAAGTATAAAGATTAGTGTTATAGATGTTATGCAATTATAAGGTGTGTAATGATGTTCGGGGATCATAACTAGCTTGGTAATGTTAAAACAATGCTTCTAGCATTATTTTGGTGTTCCGGGTAATGTCCGGTTGTTCGGTTTGATACCGGTTCGTTAAAGTGCTAAGTTATTCCGTATAGTGTCTTTTATGTATCTTTTTGTAACACTTTTAATTCCCAACACTTAGGAAAGCATACCGGACCATTTAGTCAATTTTCTGCACAAGGCTAATATGTTAAAAAGCACATGTAAGTATGACGCAGTAATCAGAAAGTTGTTATGTAATTCAGCACAGTCACCAAGCACTTTAATTAACAATTAATTAATCGTACGGATACATGTAATTTTGAGGGTTGTCCCATTCTCCCCCTGTTAAGAGAATTTCTTCCCGAAATTTAGAACGTGGTTACTGAGTAAGCTAGTTAAGTTGCGTGGTTTTCCTAGGGTGTCACATCATCCCCCCGGTGGTTTGTAATTTCGTCCCGAAATTCTGCAGTAGCTTCAGCCTCAGTAGTGGTTGCACTTTTCTTAAACAGCTGGGGATACTTGAGTTTCATTTGGTCTTCTCGTTCCCAGGTATACTCTGGGCCACGGCAGGAATTCCAACGAACTCAAACAAGAGGTATTCTGGTACGCTTGAGAATCTTAACGTCTCGGTCTGTGATTTCAACTGGTTCCTCGACGAATCGCAACTGGTCGTCGATTGTGAGCTCCTTTAAGGGAACTATGAGATTCTCATCTGACAGACACTTCTTCAGATTCGACACATGGAATACGTTGTGAACTCCGCTGAGTTCTTCAGGTAGATTCAACTTGTAGGCGACTTTGCCAATTTTCTCAATGATTTCAAACGGTCCGACATAGCGCGGATTGAGTTTTCCACGTTTTCCAAAACGAACTACACCTTTCCAAGGTGAAATTTTGAATAGCACTCGATCCCCAACCTGGAACTCGAGTGGTTTCCTGCGCTTATCAGCATAGCTTTTATGACGGTCACGAGTTGCCGCCATTCATTGTCGTATCTGAGCAATCCTCTCGGTTGTATCTGCTACAAGTTCTAGGCCTGTGATTTGATTGTCGCCAACCTCTGCCCAACAAAGAGGTGATAGGCACTTCCGTCCGTACAATGCCTCGAACGGAGCGGCTTGGATACTGGTGTGGTAACTGTTGTTATACGAAAACTCCACTAACGGGAGGTGTTTTTCCCAGCCATTACCAAAGTCGATTACACATGCCCTAAGCATGTCTTCAAGGGTTTGGATGGTGTGCTCAGATTGCCCATCCGTCTGTGGATGATATGTCATGCTCATGTCTAATCGAGAGCCAAAGGACTTGTGCATAGCTTGCCACAATTCAGATGTAAAACGTGAGTCACGATCAGAAATGATGGAGGTTGGTACTTCGTGTCTTGATACTACTTCCTTTAGGTAGATGTCTGCTAGAGTAGAAAACTTATCCGTTTCCTTGATAGCCAAGAAGTGTGCAGACTTAGTTAGTCGATCCACTATCACCCAAATAGTGTCATTTCTGCGTTGAGATCTAGGCAGGCCAGTAACGAAATCCGTGGAAATTTGCTCCCATTTCCATTTTGGGATCTCTGGTTGTTGGAGTAGGCCTGATGGTTTCTGATATTCAATCTTGACTCTCACACAAGTCAAACATTTACTAACGTAGGTTGCTATGTTGGCTTTCATGCTAGGCCACCAATATGTAGTCTTGAGATCGTGGTACATCTTATCCGAACCAAGATGTACTGAGTAACGAGACTTATGTGCTTCATCCATCACAAGCTCGCGTAAGTTTCCATAAAGTGGAACCCAGATGCGCCCGTTTACATAGTATGCGCCGTCTTCCTTTTGTTCTAACCGTTTCCTGGATCCTCGTAGGGACTCAGCACTGATGTTTTCTGCTTTCAATGCTTCGACCAGGGCATCTCGAATTTGAGCGGGAAGGTTAGAGTGAATGGTAAGCTGTAACGCACGTACACGCTTAGGTATAGTATCCTTTCGACTGAGGGCATCAGCCACAACATTGGCTTTGCCCGGATGATACTTGATCGCACATTCGTAACCATTCAAAAGCTCGACCCATCGGCGTTGTGGCATGTTTAACTCCTTTTGCTTGAAGATATGCTCGAGACTCCTGTGATCGGTGTAAATGGTGCACTTGGTACCGTACAGGTAATGTCTCCATATCTTGAGTGCGAAAACAACTGTTCCCAGCTCCAGATCGTGAGTAGTGTAGTTCCTTTCGTGAACCTTAAGTTGGTGCGATGCGTAGGCAATGACCTTGTCACGTTGCATCAACACGCAACCAAGTCCTTGGATGGAAGCGTCGCAATAAACCACAAAATCATCTGTGCCTTCAGGAAATGAGAGGATAGGCACGCTACAAAGTCTGTCTTTTAAGTGCTGAAATGCGGACTCCTGTGCATCACCCCAACAATAGGTGACACCCTTCTGAGTCAGTGAAGTGAGAGGTTGCGCAATCTTTGAGAAATCCTTGATAAACCTTCTGTAGTATCCTGCCAAACCCAAGAATTGGCGGATTTCTGTTGGTGTATGGGGTGCAGGCCAGTTCTTGATCGAGTCAACCTTGGATGGATCAACATGAATCCCATCCTTGTTTACTACGTGGCCTAGAAATTGGACTTCGCAAAGCCAGAAGTCACATTTCGAAAATTTGGCATACAACTGCTCTGTTCGAAGAAGTTCCAAAATGAGCCTCAGGTGTTGCTCGTGTTCCTCCTGACTTTTAGAATAGATCAGGATGTCGTCGATGAATACAATGAAAAACTTATCCAGGTAAGGCTTGCACACTCTGTTCATGAGATCCATGAAAACCGCAGGTGCATTCGTTAATCCAAAGGGCATAACCAGGAACTCGTAATGTACATACCGAGTCCTGAATGCTGTCTTAGAGATATCCTAGTCTCGAACTCTCAGTTGATGGTAGCCTGACCTCAGGTCAATCTTGGAGTAGAAACTCGACCCTTGCAACTGGTCGAATAAGTCATCAATGCGTGGGAGAGGATAACGATTCTTCACGGTCACCTTGTTGAGTTTGTGGTAGTCTATACACATTCTGAAGGTACCGTCTTTCTTCTTCACGAATAACACTGGAGCTCACCAAGGCGAATAGCTAGGACGTATGAAACCCTTTTCCAAGATTTCTTGTAGTTGCGTGGACAGTTCCTCAAGTTCTGATGGAGCTAGACGATAAGGTGCTAGAGCTATGGGCGCTGCTCCAGGAGCTAGCTTGATTTGAAATTCGACTTGACGATGAGGCGGAAGACCAGGTAATTCCTCAGGAAATACCTCAGGAAAATCGCATACAATATGTATGTCTTCTATCTTCCTTTCTTCCGAGGATGTATCAAAAATGAGGGCTAGGATAGCAGTGTGGCCCTTTCGCAAACACTTCTGGGCCTTAAGGAAAGAGATGATGCCCACAACAGCATCACTCTTGTCGCCATGAATCATGAGAGGTTCTTTACCAGAACGAGGGATGCGGACAATCTTCTCGTTGCAAAGAATTTCCGCTTGCTGATGAGATAACCAATCCATCCCAATAACAACGTCGAAACTACCCAGAACGATAGGAAGAAGATCGATAGAGAAGGTCTGACCAGCTAGGACGAGGTTACAGCCCTTAACTATGTGTGTGGCTTCAAGACTTTTACCGTTTGCTAGTTCTACCGTGTGTTTGGTGTTCAGGAGTGTTGGAATGCGCTTAAGCATTTGGCTAACTTTTAAGGACACATAACTAGTATCGGCACCCGAATCAAATAAAACAGTAACAAAGAAGTCGTCCAGAAGAAACTTACCCATCATAACGTTGTGATCGTTCCTTGCATCACCCTGACCCAGCACGAACACACGTCCCCTGGCACCATTGCCATTATTGTTACCCCCGTTGTTGCCTCCATTGTTGTTCCCGTTTCCTTGGTTATTGTTGTTCTGATTCTGGTTCAGCTAAGGACAGTTCCTCTTAAAGTGGCCTTTAGCGCCACACTGAAAGCATCCTTTATTGCCCTGTTGTTGTTGCTGCTGGTGGTTCTGTGGAGCTTGTTGATGTTGTTGTTGGCGATTCTGATTTGCTGGTCGTGCGCTCCTGCAATCCTTTGCTTCATGACCAAACTTGTTACACCTCAGGCAACGACCCTTGTGGCACTGCCCGCTGTGGTGCAAATTACATCGATTGCAATTAGGGTGATTTCCCTTGTACCCACCCTGACCTTGATTCCCAGAAGACTGCTGACCGGGACTCCTGTACTCATCTGTCTTTCACTGCTGGGACTGAGACTGAACTGAAGTAGAACCCTTGCCCGAATTTCCATCCCACTTGCGCTTGTTATCACCGGGAGCATCAGTAGTAGTAGCGCTGACACGCTTGGGCAGCTTGTTCTGTTCAACTGCCTGATCAGTAAGACGATGAGCCAACCGGATGATTTACTGAATGGTACCCAGGTTAGCTGAAGTCACGTGACTCTGAATCTCTGGTACGAGACCCTTGAGGTACAGCTCAATACGTTTGATGGGAGGGTCCACCATAGTAGGACACAAGATGGCCAGCTCGTTTGACCTCTTCGTATACGCCTCAATCTCAGACCCCATCATCTTCAGATTGAAAAATTCCACCTCTAGCTTGTGGATGTCGTCACGACTACAGTACTCTTCTTTGATAAACTCTTTGAAGTCGTTCCATGGGGTGGCATTAGCAACCGCCAGCCCTAGCAGTTGAACCTGTGCTTTCCACCAGGTTAGTGCAGCACCTTCGAGTGTTCCAGTAGCAAATTTCACCCTACGAGCTTCAGGGCATTCGCACATCTCAAAAACGGACTCAATCTTCTCAAACCAGTGAAGAAGACCTACAGGTCCTTCTGTGCCGCTGAAAGTACTAGGTCGGCAATCCATGAATGTTTTGAACGTACATACGGGAGGTTGAGCATGCTGACCTGTCGCGCGAGAACGAAAAGACAAGATTAAACACGAGAGTTGGTTCGCGAGAGTAGGATCTAAACATCCTAAGATGGGTTGATATGGCAGGTTATACCTCCTGCAGGGACAGCTGCGAGTGCCCAGCAACCCGTTCATTGATCAAAGCCGTCAACTGGGCTTGAGTTAGGTTGATACGTCCTCCGCGTCCGTTCATGATCTTCACAACGAAGCAACGTAAGTGAGAAAAGTGTCGCGAAAGTGCGAAAGCGTGGGATAACAGGAGAGAGTAAGCACACAAGGTTCAAATAGCAGTTATCACGTTAACTAATGCACAGTGTGAACTATCTAACCGACAATATAAACATAAATTATACCACTTATTGTGTCGAGTCTTGCACGTGGAGCGAAGCGTCGTTGTGGATCGTTGAGCACTGTACAGGTTATAGTCTGGTTTTGTCAAAAGGTTTTTCTCTTTTTAAAACCAAGTTCACTATAACCAATGGCTCTGATACCAATCTGTCACACCCCCAAAATCCACATGCAGAGTATCACCGCTTGGAGGCGTGACATTACCAGGATCGAGCCACCAATCATATTGAACAATGCATTTAAGATGGATAAAATCCAACCACACAATATAATTGGTGATCAAAATCTAGTTAACCAAGTTCGAATTAAACAGCGGAAGCATAAGACGTAAAACCAAAACATAAATAAGTTCATAAAGTTTAAATGTTTAGAACTGGACATAGCAGTCCATATCCCACAACGACCTCCTCCTCGTGCAAGCTCCATAAGCATCTAACGACATGTAAGGCATGTAACAACGAGTCAACAATAAAGTTGAGCGAGTTCACAGTTGGGTGTTTATTTTAAGTTGTTTTCGAAAACATGGTTTGTCTTTAGCTGGCTTACTTGCCGTGGGGGTTACCCCATAGTTGAAAATATGATTAACCAATTCCTTCTTTCCCAAACCATGACCCGTGGGGGCTTCCCCATGTGAACCACCGAACCGTTACCATATCGACAACTGACGAACAATAGTTGTGCCCTACGTCAATGTCTATCATCATTGACAGTTTGCCATAGTCCATTGGTACACGCCCGTCAGACTGGCACGGTGTGAGGTTTGTTAAACCTAATAGCACTATTAACTAATGACCCGCTCGCCATCGGCCTCGGCGATTAAGTCGATATAAAATGTGGGACTTAATGATAGAGTTTTGTCTAGTAAGTTTTAAGGTTGTTGTCATACCCAAGGAGGACGAACGTACGTATTCTACCAAAGGAGAATAGGCAGGATTTATATTGGCATCCTACCTATGGAGGATGGCGGTACATATCCTACCCAAGGAGGATATGTAGGTTCCATTTTTAGTTTCTTAACCCATTCCCAAACCACCGGGAATCCCATGCCTTGTAGAATGTGTGTGAACTCACCTTTGGTTGCTCGGTTAGACTCTCAAAAAGAGCTAACAGTCAATGTCGGTCAATCACGTCCTAGTATGATTACCACTTAGTTTATTAGTGACTTCAAATAAGCATGAAGTTCCTACATGCATCTATTCCCGTTCATAAGCAAACATACGACATTGCACATAACACTTTTATTGACATATGACATATTAGATCATTCTCAGATAACCTACCCGACATTTAGACACGCGAATTACTACTTATGTCGTTTCAGCTTTTACATTCAAAACTGGGTTGTTTTCGGGAATTTTAATAAAATAGTTACCCTGTTCCAAAAATTCCCAACTTTTTACAGAAGGTCTTAAACGATACAAATATTATTGTGTAAAAATCTAGGGATCCACTTCATTACTAATATTTTATAAAAAATCAGTTACCGGACTGCAATCAGATTCAATACTTTCTGACTGCAGTCAACGGAATAATTTATTTAAAATTCATCGTAAGTCCGATTGATGAAATTCCAGCTGGAGCATTACAACGACATCAGTGGTCATCTACAGTACAAATTTCATGAGCTAATTCTACACAGATTTCAAGTTATGACGAAAAACATAACACACATTTTCAGCAGTAAAAACGCAGCTTTAATTGCTGAAACGAAATCCTTTATTTAGAATAGCAAACGGAGTCCAAAAATTATGATTATAGTGCCATTAGAATCGTATTTCGAAATAACACGTTATAGACTCAAGAAAATAAATTTTTCGTTAAGTTATGACCCGGTTACAGCCGACTGAAGTCGGCTGAAACTATTAGACAGCTTGCTGTATTTCGCGTATACATTACTAAAACAAGTACTCGGGTTTCTCTACCGTGGTTTACCATCACATAACACCTTCACAAAACTCATGGCAGGTCAATGTTTGTTTTATATCAGATTCATCATACTAGCATTATTTCATTTTGTTTCATCATGTTTCATCTTCTTTAAGCTTATGTTAAGGTTTCATTCTCTTGTTTCTTAAGGTTCTTTAAGTTTATCAACATGAACCTACTTTAACCACTTTCATATGATGAAAAATGAAGGGATTCAAGTTCTTACCACTAGCTCAAGGCTAGGGATGTTCAAGAGAAGAAAAGCGGTGGTTAATAGCAAACGAAGAAGGTCCTTGAACTTCCAAAAGCTCCTAGCTCCTTTGTACGACCTTTAACACCTTTGTATGCTTGTAGATTGGATGAAGATGAGTGAATGATGATGATGTTGGTGGGGCTTGAGTTCGGCCGAAGCCAAAGGAGGAAGAAAGGAGGAGTTTTGTTTTTGGTGTGAAGATGATAATGAAAGTATGAAGATCTAGAAGTTAGTCTTATAATCCTCCAGCAATTCTTTAACCATTAGTCCATGTGTTTCTTAAGTACTTAACATATCTAATAAACAACTAAATAAAATCATGAGGGGGGGGGGGTCCCACTTGTCTCATAACCGGTTTGGGGGGGGGGTATAGGGTTGGGTTTCAACTAGTTAGTTAGATGTTTAGTTAGGTTTCAAGTATAAAGATTAGTGTTTTAGATGTTATGCAATTATAAGGTGTGTTATGATGCTCGGGGATCATAACTAGCTTGGTAATGTTAAAACAATGCTTCTAGCATTATTTTGGTGTTCCGGGTAATGTCCGGTTGTTCGGTTTGATACCGGTTCGTTAAAGTGCTAAGTTATTCCGTATAGTGTCTTTTATGTATCTTTTTGTAACACTTTTAATTCCCAACACTTAGGAAAGCATTCAGGACCATTTAGTCAATTCTCTGCACAAGACTAATATGTTAAAAAGCACATGCAAGTATGACGCAATAATGTAAGTCCCAAACAACCCAAGATATCACTCAAAGGTTTAATCGAACGCGGAATATAAGATCAAACCACAAGAACAAAAAGAAAATATATTATTACCAAACTTTGTGCCGCTGCTTGGATCGCACACGGTTTCAACGAACCGTCTGGTACGATCTCTAAGAAGATTGCACACGCTCTCTAGGAACGCCTGGTACAATCTCTAGGAACCTTGCACACAATCTCTAGGATTGTCTGGTACAAGGTTCTCCATGGGGATTACATGATTGAAAAAAATGAGAGAGCTACCTACCAATGAACTAAACAATACAATATATAGGAGCCTCTAACCCATTGGCCCACATGGCCTAGCCCAAACCCACGTCCTAATCTAAGCCCAATAAACATAAACATGTACAATAAAGATAAGCGTAAAACTATACAATTTCTGGGCCTTACAATATCCCCCTAGTTTTATGCTATCTTTATTACGGCTTAGAAAAATAATATCTTCAGCTGTTATGATCTTCAATCTTGGATCTTCTCTTTTAGTGGCCCAGCAGTGAACGAGCCCACCCTCTATAAACCTTCCAATCCAAACAGACACAACCCAAAAAAAAAATTAAACCCGGCCCAAACACAATTTATAATAGATGCTGGCCCAATAATGTGACTTCATCACACTTGTAGATCCATGTGAAACCTAAGTGGGAGATAAAAGTAAACCGTCATGCAAACCAAAGAGCCCTAGCAAATATAGCCCAATCAATGATACTCCATATACCGCCTACCAACAAATATTATGGCCCAACATAATGTGCTCTGGCTCTAAAGAAGAATAAAACAAGTGTCCATAAACTTCAATATATTATAAGCTATATTTGCCATTTTAATTTCAAATATATTCCCAATGCAACCACTTTGTCAGCTCACTTTCTCGTTTACCCACCTCTACCTTTTTCCTTTATTGCAAACCAAATCCCAAAGAAACTTCATGTTTAGGCAAACCAACAAGTGGATATATAAAAAAAATAATATGGTGTGTCCCAACAAAACCAACAAATCATACCTGCACCTCATCCCAAATTGTGCAATCACAACCATCACTCACGTTAACTTATTTTGTCATTCTAAAATGTAGGTGGGCCCATGAAAAACAATCTAAAAACAAACATGCACATACCTTCGCCCAATGGAAACTCAGTTTCAAACGAATTTAGCCAACCTCATTTACCAGGTGGGCCTATGAAATTAAATCTTTAGAATTGTGTGAATCATTGGCTCGTTGTCATTCACAGCCTATGCAACCTTCGACACACAAACCCTAGCCGCAATCTAACATTTTCAGCTGATATTCACCATAATTCTACATTCCAAACATATAGTGGGCCCAGAGAATTAGGTAATGCTGCAATAATAATTAACAAATCATTAGGCCCATGTTTCAATCAAGCCCATGCAAGCTGTCAACTTCCAAACCCTAGCCGTCATCAGTCATCATCAATTTCACCGGAACACCGGTATTATTCTCTGATTACCGCAACCAACCACAACCATCATTGCCTTCCGCCATTGCCGCACCTACACTCGCACACGATACCACCCGTCATCCCTGAAAACAATCTTAATCGCTGGAACTAGATTAAAACTGCCGGAAATACCATGACCGAAATCTAAGACGACATCATCTAGATTCATCGGATCTTAAAAAACAATATCCAGCCATCATCCGATCGACCACCATTATAATCCACCGTGCACCACCATACTTCGCCACTTTCAACCTTAAAAATTATCCAAAAACCAAAACTAATCACGATTCCATAAAAATAAATCTACGAACCTTATGAACCGGAGATCTCTCTTTTGACGAACATACATCCCCCGACACTGTGCAAATCCTTCTTCTTGTTCTTCGAGTGATATCAAAACCGAGCCCTTTAATGGCTTCAATGGCTCTGATACCACTTGTAAGTCCCAAACAACCCAAGATATCACTCAAAGGTTTAATCGAACGCGGAATATAAGATCAAACCACAAGAACAAAAAGAAAATATATTATTACCAAACTTTGTGCCGCTGCTTGGATCGCACACGGTTTCAACGAACCGTCTGGTACGATCTCTAAGAAGATTGCACACGCTCTCTAGGAACGTCTGGTACAATCTCTAGGAACCTTGCACACAATCTCTAGGATTGTCTGGTACAAGGTTCTCCATGGGGATTACATGATTGAAAAAAATGAGAGAGCTACCTACCAATGAACTAAACAATACAATATATAGGAGCCTCTAACCCATTGGCCCACATGGCCTAGCCCAAACCCACGTCCTAATCTAAGCCCAATAAACATAAACATGTACAATAAAGATAAGCGTAAAACTATACAATTTATGGGCCTTACAAGTAATCAGAAAGCAGTTAAGTAATTCAGCACAGTCACCAAGCACTTTAATTAACAATTAATTAATCGTATGGATACATGTAATTTTGAGGGTTGTTACAAATAACTATTTTGCTTAAGCTGGATCGCCTCACTTTCACACTTTACACAGGCTAACTCTTTTTGCATGACCTCGAGACAATTTATATAACAGTTTATGTCAGTTTGTTTTCTTGAAACCATTTTTGTTAGCTCGGTTTTATCTTTTCTTAAATTTTCAATCATCGTTTTAAACTCTTTTTCATGGTTTTCATAAAACATGTTAGCCTCTATGCATTTCGAAAGATCCACGATCAAACCTTGATTGTGGATAAATGTCACGTCATACTTGCTTTGCAAATCGTCATATTTGCTTTGCAAATGAGACAATTTGCTTTGCAAATCAGACAATTTAGCACTTAATTTAACACAACTATCACACCTATCTGAACTTGGTTCATTAACACATACCAGACTGGATTCACTCTCAGATATTGACTCATTTGCCTCAGAATCAACAACCTCCCTTGTTGATTCATATTCTGATCCATCCTCGCTTGAACTTGTAACATCTTCAACTGAACTACTGCCATGTTCAGAACTATCATCATTTCCCGAGGACTCACCATTGCTGACATTCTTGACAATTTCAGCATAAAACGCCGTTCTTGTTTGACCACTGTTCTCCAACTGAACTGTCGGATCACAATCGACAGTAGATATATCCCAAAGCTTGATTTTTGAAGATGGTACTGAACCCTTTTGCTTATAAGAAATTTTCGCAATTAAACTCACTAGGGATGGAGTTGATGAGGTTGGGGGTGTAGGAGACTGAGCCCATGAAGGAACTGAACCTGAACCTTTACTCGTATACATATCAGCATTAGGATCCGGTATCCAACGACCATAAATATATGTTGTCATTTTCAGTGTACTTTGATGAGAAGGATCATTTGATGATTGAGATCCTAAAATGCTTGACCCCCAAAGGTGTGTACTCATGATGGATTGAAAACAAGCAACTTAAAAGGCAAATGTGAACCAACTGTGAAAGAAACGAGACCACTAAAAAATGATGTGAAAATTAATATCTACTAAGAATAAATGGATATAGATGTTGAATGTTGCCCCACTTAGAATCAAACAATGAACTCTTAAACCCTGAAAATACGAAGATCAATCTAATATTTTAACAATTTTCAATATATCAAACAATGAACTCTTAAACCCTGAAAATACGAAGATCACAAGAAATCTATGAGTTTTTCGACCAAATGTTAACAAAAAAAATGACGAACTAAAACTTTAAACGTGGAAACTCAAAACAACTTCTACCTTCAGTGATCAACAACCTTTTTAAACAATTTTTAAATAAAACAACACCAAACAACACAAATTTTCGAGTTTTAAAGCAGAAATTTCATGACACACAACTGGGTTTTTGATTTTTGACCAAGAAAAACTCAAAACCCACTCGAAAATATCACTGGAAACTCGGTTTTAACAAGGATGAGAGCCTTAGCTCTGATACCACTTGTAGGTCCAACTAGCGGAGGATCTAGCCGCCTAATCCTTGTATACGAACAAACCCGGTTGTGCGGAATCCAACCGGGAAAGCAAACCGAGATTAAGATTGACACGAGACACAGAGATTCAATGTTTAACACACACTTGTATATATTAGAAGAGTTCAGGTTACAAGATTACAATATAAAGTTCACACACACTAAACTCTCTTACTGTTCTCGGTTCTGTGTTCTGTCTCTCTCTTATGTATCTATCTTTGTTCACTCGGTGTTCTCTGTGTTGTGTTCCTGTGTTTTATGTCTTCAACCTGCTGGTTATATAAAGGTGAGATTGACAACACATATTGACGAAACATCTTGGAGCCGACGAAACATATTCAGCCGACGAAATACACTTGACGAAAGACACTAGATGACAAAACATGTAGGTGTTTCGCCATGCAGGAATTGCAGGTTTTTCTTCATCAGCATGTTCAAGGGTTTTTCGTCAGGAGCATGTTGCTGGGTTCTTCATCCAAGGTCTACGAACTGTAAGGGTTCGTCACATGTAAAGGGTTCGTTGGAATGTAAGCCCAAACAACTGATTAGCCCAATAGCATTTAATATACGTGAACATGTCTTTCAAATTTATTAGAATTCAATGTTTCATGCATATTGGTCAAATGTCATGACATCATCATGGTGATGTCATGGTGTTCACGGTTCGCGGCTCTTCGTGCTTCTTGTGTCGATCTCTGGGGCGCACGACGGAGGAATGTCGTAACATCGGTATTGAGCCGAAACTAACCGAGTCGAACCGAACCGAACCGAGTCACGTCCACATAATATGTATCAACAAACCCTTACTATCCACTCCACTCATTCTAAGATTTAAGAACTTATTCACTATCTGTTCTTTTTCATTGGGAGGGCATAATTTCCTTTCCACCATGTTTTTAAATTCCTCCCATTCCATATTGTAAACCCTGTCACTTCCCCTAGACTGGAGGATAGTGTTCCACCATTGTAAGGCTGAGTTCTTAAACAGATTAGAAGCAAACACTATCTTATCCTCTTCCGCACACTTGCTTATTTTTAAGACTGCCTCAGTCTTTTCTATCCAGCGTAAAGCTGCAACGGCCCCTTCATTGCCCGAGAATTCCATTGGTTTACAAGACCAGAATTCTTTATAAGAACAACCATAAGACATGGTTCTTCTTCTTTTGGGAATGGGCACTTGAAGTATGGGTCCATTGTTTACGTTGTGTTCAGGTTCAGTGGGTCGTTTATTGCTATGATTACTTTTATTATCCGCTTCCTTAACAGTTTTGATAATATATGGCATTGCATCTATTAGCCCTTGTGCCACTATGTGTTGAATAGCACTGTTATCCACTGGGTTTCCATTATTATCATTGTTCGGGTTGTCGTTATTTGGGTTATTGTCATTCTGGTTTTCCTGGTTCACTTCGTTATCCATCTGAATTTTAAACATTTGCCATTTATTAATATCACAAGATAACATTTAATACAAAAAATTACACAACACACATATTGATCAAAATCGTTGAACATTGCGACTTACTCTTTCTTATATATTAGGCATCTAATACAAACTGAATCTGGAATTTAAAATTACCATACTATTATGCATCCATAACTATTGTCTAGATATTTTTTTTTCAAACATACACACATATTATATATATTATTATTTTATTATTATTATCACCATCACTGATATGGGTTCATCCAGAACTCCATATTACGCTCGTCATACTTCCAGACGAGTCCTTCTCCGATCTGTCTCATCCTATCACTACCTTCCAAAATCTCCTCACCAAAGGTTCGGAGTTCTTGCACATTCTATGCACTCATTGGGGGTGCAGGGGCTGGTACTGGGTTTGGGAACTAGGGCATGGGTTCTTTGTAAGGATAAGGATTCTCCAAAATTTCCCTGATGTATTGATCATTATCATAGTAGGGATCTAGAGGGTCCAAATCTGGGTAGGCTGCTAGGTTTGGCATGGGTTTGTCTTCTGGTATTGGGTAGCATTGCTGGTAATCCCTATGGTCGTCAAACCACGGGTCGTAGTCTGGGTCTAAGGGATTGGGTGTTGGTACTCTAGGTATCTCAGTGGGGTCAAAATCAGGCATTGGGATTTGGTTTTCTGGGTTGTTCTCAATTTCCATTGGCTTTGTGGGAAACAATGGTAAGGGCTGGGGTGCTATGAGTTGCTCCAGGTTAGGGTCTGCAGCTGTGGTTGCTAGGATATGAAAATTTGCTAGACTCCTATTAAGCATATCCTGTGTGTGAGCATCTGTTTCTCTCTTGGAGGCTGCTACAGCACAATGTTGTTGTAACTTTTTCATTCTTTTCCTACTTTCATGCGCTCCTCAACTGAACCATCCTCTCTTTTTATGAGGGAATGGCTCTTCAGATTGTGCTTTAAACACGAATATCCCATCTTCATTTTCAGCTGAATACCCTGAGAGGGCAGGCTGTGAAGAGGTGCCTTCGCTCGTAGGTGAGCTAGACAACTGACGGTAGGCGTCAGAAGGTCCTTGGTCGCTCATAATGTAAACTAACAATTAGTCAAATAACACACAATAATAAATACAAATATGCACGTAGTTCCATAGAAAATTTCCTAACATATTGAATAATATCTCGGTGTCAGCAGAACACTTCTGTGGCTGAATCAGTGTCTTAGCTCTGATACCACCTTCTGTCGCAACCCCCGTCCCCTTATTACTCGCGAACGGGCGGCCGCGGCCATTTTCGATGGTATCGGTGTTTATCAATTTGGCAGCGGAAATTACATCAGGACCGTAGTTAGGAAATATTTTATCAGAGTAAAATACCACACTATTATAATATTAAACATATGGGAAGATCCCAAGTTTCTGGTACACACATTTTTATATGGATAAACCCTATTTTATTTAATAAAACATTTCTTTAATTAGGTAACTTTTGTAGCCACTTTTCCAAGCCTTCAGTGCTGTCCAGCTGGCTTCTATTTGGCTTTCACATTTTGTTACCTGAAACGCGTTAAAAAAAACATTTTGTCAGTGGGAAATACTGGTGAGTGAATCTCAGTTCAATCAAGAAGAATTTTATCCTTTAACAGTATTGAGAGCGATTACAATGTTTATATCTACACAATTACACATTCAGTATTGTCAATCCTGACTGGTGGGTCATATTACACATTGGCTAACTCTTTGTCCAATGGTAACGTGTTCCACATTTTGTATACAAAACCCCAACATACCGACAGTAATTGAAGAATTACAAAGACTCAATCACTGCAATTTATAGTTTAAAATAATTAAGGTTTTGTAAAAACAGTTGCAAAAAGGAGATTATTCACATTACTGTCTTAGGGTTTTCTTTAAGGATTTCCTGGTGATTATCTATAATTTAAACAAATGCACACGCGTTAGTATAATAACCCAATATTTATATTAGTAATACCTTCCCCGAGATGGCATTCCAACGACTACGTCGGGCAGAACCTCGACAGCCTTTACGGAACCCTAGATCAATCGGGCAGCGTATCTAATACGTAACCGGGGTTATAATACTTACAACGAGGCCGAACTTCATTATTTAGGGGGGTATTATGCCCGAGAATAGCTTATACTATGTAAAATTTCGAGAGAGAAAGAAATTGTGGTGCGAGTTGGGACTGAAGGCCTGAGCTCCCATTATATAGGGTTGGTCGACCAGGCCTTCGCAGCCCACGAAAGAGAAAGGAAGGGCCTACGCGGCCCGCGACATAGGGTCCGTAGGGCCTAGCCTTGATTTGTCACCGATCTAGCATCGCTACGTGTCGACACGTGGCGGCTTCCGGGTTAGTCCGCATGTCAAGGCGCTCGCGGCCCGCGTAAGACCAAGGCAAGGTCTTCGCGGCCCGCCACAGCCTTTAAAAATTTGATTTTTAATTTAATTTATTAAAATAAAGGTATTCGGGGCCCGTTTGCGTATACGGGGTGTATTTTAGGACATATTGGGGCACTCTAAATATTTTTAGTGTGTCGGATTATTTAGGAAGGTTGTTATACTACAACACATCTTTAACCAAAAGGAACTAAACATGCATCAGCGTCGTTGGGTGGAATTGCTTAACGACTACGACTGCGAGATTCGCTACCATCCTGGAAAGGTGAATGTTGTGGTCGATGCTCTTAGTCGTAAGACTCATGTTAGTAGCATTCGTTGTTTTTAAATCTCTAGGGACCTTCACACTTGCATTCGTGAAGCTCAATATTCGTCAGCCAACAAAGGGAGTCAAATTGTCAAAATATGAGGTGCTTCTATAGATCAACTCGTAACTAAATCAGATGGACTCCAATACTACCTTGAACGCATCAGGGTGCCAGATCGCGACATTCTTCGTGACCTCATCATGAACGAGGCACACAAATCCAAGTACTCGATTCATCCTGGTGCTGATAAGATGTACCATGATCTTTGTACATCCTATTGGTGGCCTGGTATGAAGAAGGACATCGACTCTTATGTTTCTAAATGCCTCACTTGCTCGAAATTCAAAGCTGAGCATCAGCGTCCCTCTGGTTTACTCGAACAGCCAGAAATCCCAGTTTGGAAGTGGGATAGCATTGCTATGGACTTCATAACCAAACTTCGTCGAACACCTTCTAGTCATGATGGCATTTGGGTAATCATTGATTGTCAGACAAAATCAGCTCACTTTCTTCCTATTCCTGAAGATTTCAAGGTTGAGAAACTTGCTCGACTCTATACTGATGAAATCATCTGTCGTCATGGAATTCCTCTTGACATCATCTCTGACCGCGATGGTCGTTTCACTTCACGTGTTTGGCAAACATTCCAATCCGCTATGGGTTCTCACTTAAATCTTAGTACGGCTTTCCATCCTCAAACGAATGGATAGACTGAACGTACTATCCAAACCCTAGAGGATATGCTCCGCTCTTGTGTCATCGACTCTGGTTGTAGTTGGGATGTGCATTTACCATTGATCGAGTTCTCGTACAACAACAGCTATCACTCCAGTATTCAAATGGCTCCATTCGAAGCTTTGTATGGACGCAAGTGCAGATCTCCCATCAATTGGCATGAGATTGGTGATAAACAATTTACTGGACATGAGCCCATAGAAGAAACGACGAATAAGATTCTCCAAATCCGCTAGGGCTGAGCAATTTACGGTTTGGAACTGCCAGAACCGGGGAACCGAATCAGAACCGCCAAATCCGAACCATATTATTGTATTTCGGGTCCGGTTCCAGTTCTTAAGTTTCGGAGAAAATGGTTCCCGGTTCGGTTCCGGTTATAACCGACGATTCTGTTTAAAGAACCGCTAGAACCCGTCTGGGTTTAAACTGCTTAAATGGATGACGTTAAGGGGCGGGGAGCAAAATCATGAAGGCCTTCAAAGATCAGCGAGTAAAATGGCCATTTTGAATGGTTTGGGGCAAAAACGTTAAAGTGACCAAACCACAGGGAGCAAAACGGAAGTTTACTCTATATTTAAAAACCCTATTAATTCATTTAAACTTAAAATACTATATTTAAAAAATGTATCGAGTATTAAATAATATTAAAATAGTTTTGACATAATGTTTGAAAGAAGTTTTTGTGATGGTTAACTAAAAGTTTTTTTAGTTAACTTTTGGTTTTCTAAATTGTATACTTTCGATTTAAAAAATTTTATTGTTACTACGTTTACTCTTATTAATTTGAATTGTGGATGTCACAACTCTTAGTTATATATTTTAAACGGTTTATTGTTTTAATTGTT
The DNA here is from genome assembly GCA_030545235.1 of Helianthus tuberosus. Classification (NCBI taxonomy): domain Eukaryota; kingdom Viridiplantae; phylum Streptophyta; class Magnoliopsida; order Asterales; family Asteraceae; genus Helianthus; species Helianthus tuberosus. Next base: position 64,396,222 of record CM060416.1, on the reverse strand, counting down.
TTTATTATGTTCTTAGTTTTAGGATTTAATTGACAACCGGTTCCGTCAAGAACCGTTTACGCTAGAACCGTTTAACCCGGTTCCGAACCGAACCGAACCGAATCGGAACCGTTAGAATATGGTTCGGTTTCGGATCATATATTTAGAACTAAACGGTTCCGGTTCGGTCCCGGTTCGGTTCGGTCCGGTTTTGAACCGTTGCACGGCCCTAAAATCCGCGACAATTTACTCAAGGCTAGAAGTCAACAAAATAGCGATGCCGATAAGAGACGTAAGCCTTTGGAATTCAATGTCGGAGATCATGTGTTACTCAAGGTATCTTCTTGGAAAGGAGTGGTTCGCTTTGGTAAAAAGGGTAAACTTGCCCCTCGCTATGTTGGTCCTTTCAAGATACTCGAGAGGATTGGCAAGGTGGCTTATCGACTCGACTTACTTCAAGAACTTAGCAACGTACATCCAACCTTTCATGTTTCAAACCTCAAGAACTGTTTAACTGAAGAGGGACGTACCTGTGGACGACTGATAGTCCCGTAACGATCCGGTTTCAGTCTCGATTCGGTGAAAAATAGTGAGACGGGTGATTCGAGGCCAAGAACAAATGAAAATGAACAAGAAAGATAGAAACTTTAAGGATTTGAACATAGATATTTTCATTGAATGTGATATGAAAATACGAAAGACAATCATCCACCCCGGGTGAGCTCCCCTGGGGTGGTGGCTCACAAATGCACACCCTCCAAGTGAGGTGTAGTTCTCTATATATAGCACCTGAGCCTTGTCTTCCAAGCAAGCTGCCTCTTGCTTGAAAAACCTACTAAAGACACTAAAATATCCGACTATTACAAATAAAAACGCCAACATTTACAAAACAATAAAGACACTAAATAACGTCGTCGTAATTGATAACATCATTCTCCATTTTAACCCAACAATATTCCCCCGAGAATGATGCTATCAATTCTTCAAATGATATTCAAAAATAAATCTGACGTCGTCTTCGAATCTTCACAAATCGGCTAAATAACCAAAATCTTCATTGTCGTTTTCCCCCGCAAATGTAGACCCTCCTATATCTTGTCGATCAAAGCTCCTTATCTTACTTTTGAAGATACAATTGTAATAGGCATATGATAGGGTTCAAACTCCAATGATAAAAATTAAATAATTAGTTTCATCATGAGGTTCTTCAACTTTGTTAGATTGCATTGAGCTCTTGATCCACCGCTAAGGTCACAAAATACCATATATATCGACAGCCCAAAAATATATCATAAAGTTACCAGCCCAAACACAATATATACTAAAACCCGGCCAAAACTGATCAATACTCTATGCCCACTAATACACTTTTAAAATTTGGCCCATAAAAATAATCTTGTACTCCCGGCCCAAATTCCAAACGAAATTCATATATCTAATATCAAACAAACTGCACCCAGTTTAATGAGCCCAAATTCCCATTAAAACAAACAGGCTCATTATCACTAACCAAGCCCAAATATATCCATCCATCTTAACATCATTTGGCCCAAAAAAAAATACAACATCATGGCCAGGAGCAATTTTAAAACTAGAATCATTTAGAGCATTCACATTCTATCCATCAAAATATGTGAGTGGGAGTTTTTATATTATAAAGGATATAAAAAGTGGTTGTGAGTGGAGGAGAGAGAAAATGTTACTGTTCATCTGTATATTTGGGGGGACACTGTTCACCCAGTATAATTTTTTTAATATATATTGAAAGTGGTTGTTAGTGAAGGAGAGAGAAAAATGTGATGATAATATTATTTAATTGAAAATGAGAGAGAAAAAGTATTTGTTTTTAGTGGAAATATATTGATATAGGAGTTGTTTTTTAGTGGAATGTATGTATAATTTGATGGTTATTCACATCCAAACCATCAAATTATACATACATTCCACTAAAAAACAACTTCCTATATCAATATATTTCCATTAAAAACAAATACTTTTTCTCTCTCCTTTCAATTAAATAATATTATCATTACATTTTTCTCTCACTTCCACTCACAACCACTTTCAAAATATATTAAAAAATTATAACGGGTGAACAGTGTCCCCCAAATATACAGATGAACAGTAACATTTTCTCTCTCCTCTACTCACAACCACTTTTTATACCCTTTATGATATAAAAACTCCTCCTCACATTATTTGATGGTTTGGATGTGAATGCTCTTAGTATACCAAAATTAGAACCAAACACTCTTCACTAAAACCAAACCATCCTGGTCTATCAGGCCTAATACATGGGCCCATCAAAAATAATAATAATCCATCCAAAAATCATGCTCCATACATCATTCTGATGTTTTCTAAATAAGTGGGCCCATCAAAAATATTTCAATTTACAATAATATATGACATACCATCAAAATGTAGAGAAAAATTCTTCAAATAATAGTGGGGTCGAAGCCTTGCATCATGCACGTTATGCTTGCTGAAATGAGATAACACAGCACAAAGCCCAAAAAGAATATCACCTTGGCCCAATGATTGATGGGTACTGGAAACCCTAGCCGACAACATATTCAGCCGACAACACCTTCCATTACGTCACACTAGCACCATCTGCCACCGCCATTTCCACCGTGCACCACCACCCAAAGTCCGGCGACCACCTCAAATCGCCAATAAACAACTTTAGTCGCTACCATGTGCCGCCACAACCATGCTCTTACATCAACGGCAATTATAACCGGCAAAATGCGAAACAATAACGATTATGAAAGAGAAACCAGTAAGAATCCGACCACCAGAACCAAGAACAGCCATCGGAACAGACAAACATCCTCCATACTGCCGATCAACGTAACCGGTGAACTTCCCTTCGATCTGAAATCACCGACACTCCTGACTACCGCTATTCTCCACCGGAAACCATCTCCGACCACCATTGACCACCATGCGCTCCCACCAATAACCACCATACTATCTAATGCTATCAACACTCGTACGGACTTGCAACACTACCTTTCCATCTCTCTTTTCATTGTGTTTCATGAACCTTCAATCCAATATAAAACTTCAAAACAAAATCCCTGATATGGTGGCCACCAAAATAATATCTTTTTAACAATAGCCACATGAATAAGATGAAGAAAATCGTTGGTTCAACAACGTCGCTAAGTATAAATACGCCAGATCTGAAAACTGAATCAACACACAGATCTGAGTCCGATTTACGTCTCCGGCGGATTTCCGGTGAAGATCCGACCGAACCGAAAGCTGAAACGAGCCACCGAGGCTCTGATATCAAATGATAGTCCCGTAACGATACGGTTTCAATCTCGGTTCGGTGAAAATAGTGAGACGGGTGATTCGAGGCCAAGAACAAACGAAAATGAACAAGAAAGATATAAACTTTAAGTATTTGAAGATAGATATTTTCATTAAACTAGTTATAAAACCGTCGCCGCGTTGCGGCGAACATATTTTGTTATTTAGTTTGTGTTTATATGTGTTTGAAATCACTACGAGCGCGTTGCACACCGAATTACTGACAAGAATAAAAAAAATGTAGAAAAAAATACTAAAAAATAACCGAAAGAAAATCAACTAAAAAGTTGTATGGTAATGATGTTGTTCAGTAGAAGCCCGTAGTCAGAGGTGCGGTCCAAGATTGCGAGGCCCAAGGGTTGACGAAAAAGTTGGGCCAAGTTGGCCATCCAAACTGTTGTGAGTTAGTTGAACCTGAACCAGACCCCGGAGCGCCATACTGTTGAGGTCCTCTGCCGCTACCCCCGTTACCACGGCCCCTGCCGAGGAACCGACCCCTACCACGAGTGCGGTCCGTTCCATCGTTACGATAATCATTAGGAGCTGAGGAGGCAGCCGAGGGGCGAGAAGAATTAGCATTCAAAGCGGTACCTGCGTTTTAAGCGACGTGTAGAGCTTGCTCGGCTTTGCGACTTTAAACCATTACTAACTTTGAGCTGGCATTGTAAAAAGTGGGCAATGGATCCTGTTGTTGTATGAAGGTTGCTATACCTTCATACTGTTCATTGAGTCCAGATAAAAGTTGCAATACTAACCGCTCGTTATCAACAGGAGATCCGACATTAGCTAGTTGATCGGCAAGAATTTTCAGTTGTTGACAGTAGGCCGAAACGTTTGGAAACCCGTCGAGATGAGTGTTCGAGAACTTGTGTAGAAGGTGAATAGCACGCAAACTCTTGTTGTCTTGAAAGATGTTTTCAAGAGTAGAGGAGGCTGTGAACGGCAGCGGTTTAGAAGTCGGTGACGGATTTAGGGTTGCCTGGTACTCCTGATACCATGAAGGAAATATCAAGTGTAATTGGAGTCGTGAATCCCTCCTCATTCATTCCACAATATATACACATTATGTTTATCCTATATTAGGATAGTTTACATATTACAAGAGATATCAATTTATTCTAAATATATATTCATGTGTGCTGAATATATCGAGGCTATTATGTAGAAAAAACCTATTTACCTTTTTTGCAGATTTACATATCGATTAATTCACTCCTAAAAATAAGAGTAAATGAATTTTCTGCTCTTGCTGCATCATGTCTATGATCTAAATAATGCAATAAAAAAGAATTAGTAACAGATGCAAGTAAAAAAACTAATAATGTATTGTAAAATATAGATAAAGTACCAGAAACAGGGTGCAAATTAATTTTTATTTATACAGCATAGTATAATAAAATGTCAATGTAAATCAATAAAAGAAAGATCCAGCTAAATTCTTACGCTTCAGTTGTTGAAAACATGGTGTGATTCCCGGAAGAATTCAGATGATCATTTGCCTTGACAACATTTATTCCAAGATTTGTAAGTGATCCCATCTGTATTTTTATCAATTTTACCATAACCACATATAAAAATTAAAATACAGGTTTTTGTAACAGATTTAGAATTTCTACCACACTTGCATCAAGATCTAGATCTGAGTCCTGATTTATAATCACCTTTGGCACTGGGATTTTATCAGTTTAGTTTCCTAATAAATTTCAACCTGCAAATGAAGATAAAGATAGAATTAGGTAAACTAACAAAAAATCAAACTTGAATTTTAAACAAATTACATTTTTAAATATTGATACCTCTAAAGTTGTGGATGAAGCGATTGGAATCACAATGATGAGTGAGTATGACAATCTGGGTAAAGCCCCATATCTAAAAAATATAACAATTAGCCCTAGATTTTGGACCCATCATATAATAAACTCCTTAAAACCTAACTAAAACACGAATTGACAAACAAAAATATGTGTACAAAAGTTTCGTGTAATAAAAAAAACACACTGAACAGACATGATTTCTCAAACCAGAATTCATAATAAGCACTTGAGATTACTTGTGATGGCAGAGGAATTAAGGATTTGTACTGCCTAAAAAGAGACCTAATCGATCTCTCAGCACACACGTCTCCTTCAATTATTCGTCTTCAATTCATAACCCTAGATCTTCCGATCTTGCAGAGATGAAAGAGTTACTGATTAGAGAGTAACCACAACGTGGGAAAAAGCATTCAACGGCGGTGATTGTAGGTTTCATGACGGTGGCTTGTCGTTGTGTAATCATTGACAAACTCTGGTGGGTGGTCGGAGAATGGTAGCGGGAGGCTGGTTAGAGCACATACGACGATAAAACTGAACACACTTGTATGATGATTCAACCAATCTGGATTGGCTGATCGATTCTCCAAAAGCATACAAGGAATCTGGATTAATGAAAAAGCAAAATATAATGGCACATCAATCAACCCTATCTAATTACAAATATTGCAAATTATATACATTTAAGCACCAAAATGGAACACATAAATTGGGAAATTGTAAACAACTAACCTTGAATTGAGCTGCTATATGAAGAGCAGAATGACAATCCTTAACAGTAATTTGTAGAATAAGAATTTTTTTTTGTTTGAGAGCCTCTGTTCTGTACATTATATAAGAATATATTCTCAACTGAAATGGTGCGTTGTGGAGTCATGGGCAGTTGTGGGGATAATGGGCAAGTAACTACTAATAACCGCTCAAAACTAACGTGAACATGGGGAGTGAAAACAGTGATCCAGGTAACTACTAATAACTGCCCTAAACCACCGTGAACCGCCACCACAGCGGTTATTTTTGTGAGTTTAAATGGCTGAGATTTCATCTCTGATCCGACGGTGGAGAAGGATTTGAAAGGTGGTTAGACTTAATGGGTTTAATATATATATATATATATATATATGTGTGTGTATAGGGGGCCGCTAGAATGAGAACCACCACGAGTTATGAGAACCGCGAGAACCAAGTGCCATGGAGGGCCGTTGACCACGAAATTTTTTTTACACCTAGATTCGTATATTTTAAGACCGGGTGTAAATTTTGGGTTCAAACGGCGCGCCCGAGGGGTTAGTTTTTTACGCCCAAAGTTTGGGTTTTTTTAATTTTTCTTTTTTTTTAACCAAACTTTGGGCGTAAAAAACTACCCCCTCGGGCGCGCCGTTTGAACCCAAAATTTACACCCGGTTTTAAAATATACGGATCTAGGTGTAAAAAAAATTTCGTGGTCAACGGCCCTCTGTGGCACTTGGTTCTCGCGGTTCTCATAACTCGTGGTGGTTCTCATTCTAGCGGCTCCCTATATGTATATATATATTGTTTTCTTTTATTATTCAAACAATAAAATGACCTATATTCTATAGGCTGGATCTATTCACTGGACACTTTTGGTGCCCTAGACGCCTCGTACAGGGCTATACGCGGCGTCTAGGCACTGAATTCAAGGGGTCTTCAGAGGTTGTCAGGCACAAAGTTTAAGAAACCCTAGACGCCTCGTACAGGCCTATACGAGGCGTCCACGCATTGGGTGTTTTTTTGGTTAAAAGAAGGGGTGTTTCGGTGGGTTTTGGTGTGGTTATTTTGATAGTTTTTGAAGGTGTTTTTTTAGCGAAATTTTTTTTTGTTTTAAAAAAACTTTTGTTTTTTACACTATAAAAAATTTAACCGTTTTATGAGATCGGCTCTTTAAATAGATTCTATGGATTAAATATTATAATGTTTTTAACATTTTACTTTTTTAAATATTATTCTTCCGATTAAAATTTTATCTCATTTAAATATTGTTTCCGTATTATATTCAAAACATATAGGGTCTGTTTGGTATGCCGTAATGAAATACACGGGTGAATGGAATGTACGAGGTAATGGAATAGACGATGTAATGGAATGGATCATTACCATTCCATGTCTTGTTTGGTTACCATGTGAGAATGAAATGAATCATTACTTTGTATTGTTTGGTAGGAAAGAATAGACCAAGGAATAAAATCGGTGACGAGTGACGGTAGTCGGTGGTGGTGGGTGGTGATAGGTGGCAATGGTAGCGATGGCCGGAGGTGGTGGCAGTGGGTGGCGGCGGTGGGTGGTGGCGGGGACAGAGGTAGGTGGTGGTGACGAAAATGGTGGCGGGTGACGGTGACGGTGGTGGGTGACGGCGACGGTGGCGGTCGGTGGTGGAGGTGGGTGACGGTTGACGGCGGAGGCGGGGGTGGTGGCAGCCGTGGCGCGGTGGTGTCGGGGGTGGTGGGTGGTGGCGAGTGATGGTGGGAGCGGAAGTGTGGATGGTGGGTAACGGTTGGTAGCGGCGGAGGTGGGTGACGACTGGGGTGGAGGTGGGTGGTGGCGGGAGACAGCTGGGGTGGAGGTGGTGGTGGCGGCGGTATGGAAGTGGGTGACGGCGGCGATGGTAATCACGGCGGCAGTTATGGCAGTAGTGGTGTCGCTCGTGAGTGAGTTATTAAAACCAATAATAATAATAATAATAATAATAATAATAATAATAATAATAATAATAATAATAATAATAATAATAATAATAATGGTAAAAAATAATAATAAAACTATTGATAATAATAATAATAATAATAATGGTAAACAATGATAATAATAATAATAATAATAATAATAATAATAATAATAATAATAATAATAATAATAATATATCTTTTCATTCCTTGAAGGAATGAAAAAAAAAACACCACCCTACCAAGAAATGAAAATTATTATATTTGGAAGGTTTACATTCCTTGTGGAATGATTTATTCAATTACCACGTGACAACCAAACATGTTCGTTTTCATTCCAATAGAATGATTAATTCCATTTCGCCTTCTATTCCTTCATACCAAACGCTACCATATTGTTTCCGTATTATATCAATTTAAGACAACAATCATTAAGTAACCGAATAACTGAAAACAAACGTAAATATGACATATATAAGATAACTTTTGTACATCCATAACAAAAATATATGAGATAAGTTTGTACATCCATAACAAAAATAAAAACTACAACTTGTCTACGCATCAGGCTCTGAATCTTAATCTCCTTACTGCGGCTGATGCTGCTGATGTGGTGCTCGAGGTGGTGGAAGCGGTATCGGGGGTAATCCCTCTCTCTCTCGCCTATCAAAACGTTGAGCCTGTCAAGCTTGGCTCGTATCTCCGGATGTACTGCAGCTCCTGGGGCATGACCTGGAATAACGTGACGTGGAAACTGAGGTGCCCCGGGAGGTGGTGGTGGCTGTGACATCGCTGCACCGTCTAAATTCACCGGAGGGTTCGGCACGGGCACTGCAGCAGCAGCTGGCAGAGGATAGAATAGCTCGAACTGCTCTGGTAGGGGCTCCTATGTCCATATGCCCCCTTCGCGGTTTTTAAACCGCGGGCCAACGACGAATCTCTTGATCAGTCCCATCCCCCACAGCGACGGAAAACCCATCCGCGTCGGCATGACTGGCGGCGTCCGTAAATGTGGGTCCTGCTCCGGTACGAGGCCCAATGAACGGGTAATGACGGCCACGTACGCGCCACCATACATAAATCCACGCTCCTGCCGGTGATGGGCGGAGGCATAGTACTGGGCTAGACCGTTTGCTAGTGCGCACGACCTCCTGTACAACAAACAATAAAAGAAAAAAAGATATGTGCTTGTATACTAGACAAAACCTCCTCTTGCTCGTTAGAATCGGGAATGCCAGACTCCTCCAAAATAGACGACGGTGTCATCATTAGTAAATAATAAACTAAAACAACAAGTAATTAAAACATTTAAGCTAATAACTGTTACCGGAACGCTTTCGGGCTCCCAGTTGTCACTAGAATACTGCCCGAAGACATACTTGTCGTCCTAGTATGATGACATTTCAACACTTCGGGATGATAAGAACACAAATGCAAACAACAAGACTTTCTTTCAAAGAGATAGTAGAAGAAACAGAATGAATGCTCGGGTGGACCAACAATGCACTGTATGTTGCATTTTATATGAAACATAGACTCCTCGTATAGCCCTAGACGCCCCATATTGCTTTATGTCACATGCCAGACACATAGTCAAATCAGTCTCTAAGACGCCTCGTATAGGCCTATACGAGGCGTCTTAGTACCCTCGTATAGCTCCCTCATACAGGCCTAGAGTCCCCGTCTGATGTGACTGATGTGACGTTGTACGAGGTTCAGAGGTTGGTCGGAAAAAGTAACCCTAGACGCCTCATATAGGCCTATACGAGGCGCCTACAAGGGTGTGGAAATAGGGAGTTGGGTGTGGGAATATGTAGACCCATTCTATAACATTTGAGTTCTACTGGAAAAAAAACCTTCAAATTCAGGGGTAAAAACGGAAATTTAGGATTTAGGGTTTTCCTCTACGTTATATAGAGCGAGGTTAACATCGTTTGGAACATCATTTTCATTTGACGGCCGCTCTGCCATGATCTCACTGCTCCAATCTAGGAAACAGTTTTCTGATCTGGTCGGAGGTCTTACTGACCAGATGGAGTGTCCTTGTAAGCGGTTTTCATCTATGTTCTTTAATTATATATCTGTTCTCGTTTATAGATATTCCTGAATAGCGCTGATCTGTAGATTTTAGGGTTTTAAAAATTCGAAAACATCAATGTATAGATTTGTTTTGGTGATGTTTAACAAATTTATGTATTCTTTATTAGCTCTGTATTTGCCATGTTTGATTCGTGTTTTGAGGATTTTGTGTTTTGAAAGCTACTAACAGCATACATTGATCTATTTCAGTTTTAGGTACGGTAAAATCGACCGATCATAACATGTTGACAGTTCATAGGGGCGCATATATTCATTCCCCCTACGGGCCACATTTTCGAACATCTTGGAAGTGGCAACGAAGATGATGGTTCAGAAATTCTAGAATGTTCTAGACCATCCTAACCCCATCTTTCATTCGAAGAAGTCAAATCTTTTGAAGATTTTCGTATTCTGGTCATTGAAGTCAGCAATGGCCATGAGTTCTTCGATGTTGTCAGAATGGGTTACTACAAACTATGCTTATATAAGAAACAAGGCGTGTATGACAAGTTAGCGGTGGGTATGATTGGTGAAACTGTAGAGATTGGTAATGAGATTAAGAAGTGCAAGCTCACCGCAACTAAGGAAGAGATTGCACATACAACAGTATATGGAGGCAGCGAACTAACATAAACACATTACTGATGAGTTAAGGAAATTAACAGCTATACGTATGGAGTTGAAGGAAAGTGCTATAAAGTGTGAGGATATTTTAGGCTCTATCAGAAAGTTATTAGCTTTGTTTTCCTGTTAGGATAAACTGTAAAACATATGAGTAATGAACTACATTTAGTGAATCAATAATCCTTTTTTGGGTTTTCCATTGTCGGTTGTAGTTCCGACGCATGGATTGTGGTTTTGTGTTGTTTCATCAGTAGATATGGAGGTTTGTTTTATTACTCATAACCTATGCCCGTGTTCCAAAGAACCGACCAATAGTTGCTTAACTGATGCATTCAACACTTATTGACGCATTTTAGTATTTTGGAGTAGGTTGGTGATTGGTGAGCATGGGTTGGGTTGGTTATGAGATAACATCATAATAATAACTCATATAAAGAAACAATTTCCATGTTTACTTAGGTAGATAGAGGTAGAAACTTATCGATAATTTAAAAGAAACAATTTCCATAATTATCCTTATTTTTTGTGTGTAAAGATATGTATCTATATTCTATTGTAGAAAATACGTTTTTTCGAATTCTTACGAGAATGGTATACATGGTTGGAAGTGGGACGAATCAAGTGTCATGGATACACTACAATAAAAACTAGCAATAGTGGTGACCTCTTTAGTGGCATGTAGGACCGTGTTTCGGGACCGAAACCGTGATTAGTGTGAGATTAGTTCAAGACAGGAGAGATTAGATATGGATAAACACAATTTCTTTGGATTAATCGGTAGTAAAACATTACAAATCGGCCTGATTACAAGATAACCGAACTAATACCAAAGGAGTATACATCCGGGGAGAGACCAAGTGGTGATCTCTCCCCCCAAACACTAAAAACTCACAGGGAACTCTCACAACGAGCTCCCCTCTCTCTCACTCTTTCTAGTTTGCAAATGACAAAGGAGTTGCTATTTATAGCCACACCCCCTTTGTCTAGCAAACACACATGGTCAAACAAATAACCCTCTCGTTTGACCTCTTCAAACGAGCGGGTCAACACACGTTCGTTTGACCGTTTCACTAGCTATTACAAATTCAACATAAAATAAATCTAATCTATTCGACAAGCATCGGACACAAATCTGCATCAACAAATTCCCCCTTGTCCGTTGTTGTCGAATGCTGAAAATGCAACTGCAATAGATCTTCAGTCAAGTATTTATCTTCTCTGTGTTAACAAATTCCCCCTTGACCGATGATCCAGGTAAGTAGTATCTAGACGCTCCTTGTATAATAGTTCCCCCTCAAAGTATGCGTATCCGTGTTGGGTGTTGTGGAATTTCTTCACAAGGCTCAATTGACCGATCTTCCGCTGATCTTCCAATACTCCAACCGGCATTTGATAAGGGTTCCGTTCTTTAAGAATTGCATCAAGTCTTGATCTGTCATAAGAACTCTATTTCATTCAAGCATACTACATTGGTAGAGATTTCTAGTGAACTGTCTTCTGTAAATCGTCTTTGTGGAAACGACCAAGTAATGCACTTTAATCTTCAGCATCAACACTCAGGAAAGTCAGCTAGACCAACTGTATCCCTTGCAAGCTTAACCAAATAGCACGCTTAGTTGAACTACTTCCAGATCTCATTGTCTCGCCTTTGTGAAGTTGACCACGTAATGCACTACGGATCTTCAGCATCAGTACTCAGGAAGTCAGCTTGACCAAGTACATCGTTTGCAAACTCAACGAATTGAGTTACCTCCAGATCCCTATAAAATCCCAAAGAAACATCAATCCCAAAACCGAATCCAGCAGGTCTTCAACTTTGAACTATCAGCTTTCATAAAGATTCCCCCAGGTCTTTAGTGAACATTGCTTTAAAACTACTGTCGACTTTAGATACCTGTATGTTTCCGTGCAAAACCCTTCACGCTGGCTGGAGAATTAATTAAAATCCTCAAATATGTGTCTGTGCAAAACATTAACCGTTTATATCACCAGAAAATCACAAACTCTACCACCTATGATTGCGTTTAGAGATTTACCAAAGAAATTCAACATATGAAATTTTTTTATCCCCCCCATTTCTTTGGTAAGATCAGTAAACCTTAACAGATTCTCTCCACTTCAAAGAAACTGTCGTTAGTTTCACAGAACAAATTCTCTCCACTGAGTAGAATTTATCTTCAAATGTTCACCAATTCCCTCCACTGAGCGGAACTGTCGTCAATCTTCACTGAATGTTCTCGGTTTTTCAAAAAATCATGAAAACGACTTTCTTCTTTGCATATTCTAGTTAAATAAGAACGTCCCCTAGTACCCCGTAGGATCCGACTTGTATCCCTCCAAAGACTTTGTGAACTCGTTAGGACCGGTATTGACAATCCAGGTTCATTCATTCGTTACCAAATGCGAGAATATGACAATAAACAAAAAGCTTTCTTCTTTGCATATTCTAGTTGATAAAGAAATTTCGCATAGTACCCTGTAGGATCCGACTTGTATCCCTCCAAAGACTTTATGAACTCGTTAGGACCGGTATTGACATTCCAGGTTCATACGTTCGTTTTCAAATGCGAGAATATGACAATGAACAAAATGCTTTCGAACATTTACGAATAACCGATAGCAATCATAAACATTGACGTGCGGAAGTGAACATACCGTTTTTGTTTTTTTTTGCCCATAGTAGTCAAGTCACCAAATTTGACGTTTGCACCGGTAACCGAGACTACCCCACGTTTAACAAAAATCAAATTTTCATCATCTCTCATCATCCCAAACTGGTTTGGCGCGCTCTCAAACCCGTACGAATTTGATGTTAAAAATTAACTCAAATATCTTTCGCGAACACCCGACCCCAATTTGCAAATCACTTAAAGTTCTTTCGGTAACAAAATGCTCTGCATGGTCTAGTAAATAAATTATAGCGATAACAATTGTTACCCACCATTACGTGAAAATAAATAGGCCCAAGTGTAGTGGTGCTATGAATGTCTAATTTCTACAAGCATCACCATACGTCATCCATGTGCATATCCTTAAATCATGAAGTGAAATGTAAATTGAATAAGTTGAAGCTGGCCCACGAAAGTTGCAAACTAATTCAATTCAATTTATATAGTGCATGTCATCGGCCCATTTAATATTATAATCCAAATCCTAGATGACAAGCTGGCCCACCAAACGTGCACCAAACCCTATCCCGAACATGTTTTCAGCGGACAAACACCTTTCTTTGATCCATCCCCCTTTCTTCGATCTTTAACAGCTTTGAATTTTTTTAATTAATAAACTTCACCAGCCCTTAAATCGACCAAACCTATCCTTCACTTTATTCTTAGCCGACATCATTTGTCTTTCTTCTCCTTCTTCGATACCAAGCACCAGCGATACATAAACATCAAACAATCAAAACCCCCAAAACAAAATCCAGCAATCAGCCGTTAAAACCATCTGCCTTTCTCTTACAATAAACCGAATACCCATCTCCAGCAGCTCTTTCTCTCTCTCTTCGATACACACATTCACAGCAAACCACTGCTTTTCTTCGATGAACAGTAATCAGCAGCCGACGAACAATTTCTGTTGTATCACGAAGACTGCTTGCTGTCGAAACACTGTTCAGGTCGACGAAAGATAAGCAGCCGACGAAACACTACGACGAAACATCATGGCCGACGAAAGACATCTGGCGAAACACCAGAGATGACGAAACACTTTGCTGGTTTTTCATCATAAGCATGTTTGGCTGGGTTTTTCGTCAATCAGCATACATAGCAGGAGTTTCGTCATAAGTAGAAGAAGCCCTAGTTTCTTAAAGCAGCCGCCATACTCATCTCAAGAACACAGCACTGTTCACTTGCAGATCTTTACGAAAATCACTTCAAAAGTGATATTTGATGATGAAAACTTGATTATTTAGGTGTAAAGCATAAAACCCAACTCTTGTATTTGTTCTGTTTCACCCAGACCCGAATATTTCGATCCAGATCTGGGTTTTTCTCCATTTTCACCATTTTTTTACATCTTGAACAAAAAACACAAAAATCACAGATCTAGAGCACATTTGACTTAGTAAACGGTTAGATTTACTAAATTGGGTACCATGGCTCTGATACCAATTGTAGGACCGTGTTTCGGGACCGAAACCGTGATTAGTGTGAGATTAGTTCAAGATGGGAGAGATTAGATATGGATAAACACAACTTCTTTGGATTAATCGGTAGTAAAAGATTACAAATCGGCCCGATTATAAGATAACCGGACTAATACAAAGGAGTATACATCCGGGGAGAAACCAAGTGGTGATCTCTCCCCCAAACTCTAAAAACTCACAGGGAACTCTCACAATGAGCTCCCCCCTCTCTCACTCTCTCTAGTTTGCAAATGACAAAGGAGTTGCTATTTATAGCCACACCCCCTTTGTCTATCAAACACACATGGTCAAAAAAATAACCCTCTCGTTTGACCACTTCAAACGAGCGGGTCAACACACGTTCGTTTGACCGTTTCACTAACTATCACAAATTCAGCATAAAATAAATCTAATCTATTCGACAAGCATCGGACACAAAATCTGCATCAACATGGCATCACCAAGAATATAAAAGTTCTCTAATATATCAACATGCTTATGACATTATGTTGATACATATTATGTGGATACGGCTCGGCTCGGTTCGACTCGGCTACGAAGTGAAGGCCGTAGTCAAGATAACCTCCTGTCTTGACTTGGTATGCGATTTACTTTGTAACAGTTTGTGTAAATGCAACTGCGTGTGTGCAGTTTGCATTTAGTATAGCTTATATGTGTTCTGTTTGTTATTTGGACCTTTGAAGAAGCCCAAGTGACAAAACCAAGGCCCAAGTCAAAGCCCAATATATCGAAATCCCTTAGGCCCAAACAACATATGACGAAATCACATTAAGTGGTGAAATCCCGTGATGTGACGAAATCCCCATATGGGACGAAATCAAGTGATTTCGTCGACCTTGAATATTCGTCGCTGGGATTTCGTTGGCCACTTGATTTCGTCGATGTGTTTCAGTATATATACACCGACAACAGACAGAACACAGTGAGGAAGTCTGAATAGATTTCATTGAGTGAACACACTGTAAACACACACACACTGAGAGTTTATGAGAGCATCTTGTAAACATTGCTTTGTAACCATTTCATACGCATTAATATAATGGAGTGTTAATCATTGAATCTTTGTGTTTGTGTTCGTAACTTGGTTTAACTTACCCGTTTAGATTCCGCACTCATGGGTTTGTCGGAAAACAGGAATAGAGGTTGACTCGATCCTCCGGGTGGACCTACAATTGGTATCAGAGCATTGGCTCGATTCCTTGTTTAAACCAAGTCAATTTTCTCGTGTTTTGATAGATTTTGAAAGTGTATTTCAGTTTATGTTCTAGTTGAAAATCATTTTTCTGAAAAACTCTTTTTCAAAACCTTGAAAATCAGTATGTTTTGCTTCTTGTTTTAGTGGAAACCTTGTTATATTACATGCTTGTATGTTATTGTGGGTTTTTATTGAAAGTTTTAGCAAAAATTGTTGTTTGAAAATTTATCGGTAACCTAAAAACTCATCAAGTTCATAATATCTTCAAAGTGTTCTTGCATATTGACTGAGTTTGATCTTTATTTGTGTCTAGATCATTGTGTTTGTTGATTATAAAAACATTGTTTGAAATTTGTGTACACAAACCATCATGTGTAGTTGGTGAAAAATCAGAAAAGCATGTTGTTTGAAAAAGAAGTCTCTGTGTCAGAAAATATTGGATAAGATTTGATTGGTTTTTGATAAATATCTTGCAACTTGTCTGGTTCAATTGTCAACGAAATCACCATACATCTACATCCAGTCAACGAAATCTCATTAGTCAACAAAATCAGGCTTGGACGAAATCCAATTGTTACCATTCTGGACGAAATCCAATTGTTACCTTTCTGGACGAAATCCAATTATAATCATTCTGGACGAAATCACAATCCTGATTTTGTCATCACACATCAGCGACGAAATCACTTACATTTCAGCGACGAAATCAGAAGTGTCAATCAAGCATTTCAGCGACGAAATCAGAAGTGTCAATCAAACATATCAGCGACTAAAACCCTTTGATTTCGTCAAACAGCTTAGCGACGAAAACCCTTTGATTTCGTCAAACATATCAGCGACCAAAACCCCTATTTTCGTCACATATCTTTTCATATTATTAACAGAAGCTTTTTAAAACATTCTTACCTGTTTGATTTGTGTGATTTAATCAGGTATTCATCATTATACATCGAAAATGAATCCGGATTGGTGGGGTACTCCGTCTAATACGGAAAGTAACTATAGGAGCAAGGGATTATCTCCTTCATGGGCCGAACCTCCTGCACAATCGTCTTCACCTCAAATCTCGTTAAGTCAATGGGCGTTTGTTTCAAATCAAAATCAAAGTATTCAAAGTATACTTTTAAGCGAAAATGAAACCGGAAGCAATAATCGTCCACCGAAGCTAATGCACATGAATGAATATCCGGGATGGGAAGACAGATTTCATACGTATATTCTTGGGCAAAACACGGAGTTATGGTTACGATTCATTACAGACTTCGATCAAGCACTTGATGTTGCCGCTTCAACTGTCGCGTCCTTTGTAGATCTTTCTCCAGATGATAAGAAGATTTATGATTTAGAAAAGAAGGCTTTTTCTATTCTAACTCAAGCATTAAACAAAGAAATCTATCATCAGTTTGTAAGATTCAAGACAAGAAAGCGGTTATGGGACGCATTGAAGACGAGAGGTGAAGGAAACGAAGTGTCACGTAAATTACGACATGACTTACTCAAGAAAGAGTTTGATGGTTTCACTTGTATGGAAAGAGAATCTTTGAGAGATTTGACAAGTCGATTTTATCACTTGTTGACTGAGTTGAATCATTATGGGGTAGTAACAACTCCTGCAGAGGTTGTCACAAAGTTGGCCGATGCGCTGCCATTTCAATGGAAGGGTTTCTTGGAAATTTTGAACTACAATGGCACATTAGCCACAACATCAATCAATGATTTCGTTCAGATGTTGGAAAATAAAGATCAGGAAGAAACTCTAAAGGCGAAAAAGGTTCCAGTACAACAAAATCCTGATATGTATTATGGAGCTTCTAGCACTTCTGCACGACCTGCTCAACATGCTCCACTCCAAACAGCATTTGTCACAAGCACAGATTTGTATGGCAATCAGATACAAGTTCCTGTAAAGCCAGCTCCAACCACAGACTTGTATGGAAATTCACTACAACCAGCTCCACAACAGCCAAGCAAACGATCTATCGTAGCAACCGATATGTTCGGAAATCCATTACCTGTTCGATCTACCAGAGCAACAGATCTGTATGGAAATCCACTTCCAGCTTCCTCAAGACCAACGGTTGTTCTACCAACCATAGATTTGTACGGAAATCCACTACCTGTGCAACAGCAAGCCTGCTATGATAGCACGTCATCAGCTGGTCAGCCATCTAATACAGTACGACTGGACACATCAAGTTTCTCCAAAGTTAGCGTTGAAGTAGCCAAGGATCACATGGAGATACTGAACACATTGGTGAGCGCGTATTGTGGGTTGATAGCAGGTCTGATCGGGAACATCAATCTGACTCAAGAAGATTACCAGCAGATAGATAAAGAGGAGATGGATATAATGGACATCAAGTGGGCTTTCGCTAGTGCTGTTAGGCGGGCTAAAGACTTCATGGAACGGACAGGTAGAACCAGCTTGGAAAGCAAGAAAGACACCAAGTATGGGTTCGATAAGCAGTCTATTAAGTGCTTTAACTGTGGTGAACGTGGCCATTTCAAGCGTGAATGCACAAAGCCAGCTCAGCATGGGAACCAGAATCCTTTTAGAGGTCGAGGCAACCAGGCGAATCAGAATCAAGCAAGGAATGATGATCGCATCTTGGTCCCTGCAAACAATCAAGCAGGACCATCGAACACCAATCAGCTCTTGTGGTGCAAATAGATGAAGGTTGCGACTGGTCAATGCAATTAGGCATTGGTGATCAGGGAGGAGCAGCTTGTTTTGCGGAAACTGCTAAGTATTTGAAGCACGCCAGTGGTGGAGAATCTTCCGCCAGTGGTGGTGAATCTTCAGATGAAGAGAGTTCTGGTGATTCAAGGAGTTCAGATGAGGAAATCTCAACCTCAGGCGAAGATTATTCTGATGATGTATCTAGTGGTAGAATCGATTCAGATATTGATGAATTGTTAGGAGAAGCTACAGCAAGGAATGATAGAAGATCTATTCTGGTGGATCAAGCTGCTGCTTCTTCTTCTTCTTCTTCTTCTTCTTCTTCTTCTCTTCATTAAGCCTTTTTGGCTAATGGCGGCAGTTCATCAAGCCAGGTATGTGTCGATGAACCAACTGTCATTAATTGTGATAATTGTGCTAGCTTAAGTGATAAATGTGCTGATTTAGATGCTAATATGTCTGAGTTGCAAAGCAAACATGATGCTTTAAATGCTGAATTGTCTGACTTGCAAAACAAACATGTTTCTTTAAATGCTAAGATGTCTGATTTGCAAAGCAAACATGAGGCTTTGCAAACCAAGTATGATGTGACATTTATCCACAACCAAAAGTTGATCGTGGATCTTGCCAAATGCACAGAAGCCAACATGTTTTATACAAACCATGAAAACGAGTATAAAACAATGATTGAAAAATTAAGAGAAAACAAATCCGAGCTAACGAAAATGGTTTCAAGAAAACAAACAACCATTAACTGTTACATCAATAGGCTCGAGATAATGCAAAAAAAGATGGCTTGTGTAAAATCTGAAAGTGAGACGATCAATCTTAAGCTAAATAGTTATTTAAACTCTAGCTATGTGTTGGATCACATTATTGATGTTCAGAAGGAGAAAAGGGATGTCACGTGCATTGGATATAAAAAATGTCCACCTCCTGTGAAACACAATTATGATGCCATGCCTGATGAAGAAGATAGAACTTACTTTGAGCCATATGTTTCTTTAAACATTGAGGAGTTTACAACGGGACTTGTATACAAACCAGAAGTACCATCAGATTCGGATGTGTCAGCAGATACAAGTGTGTCTTCTGCTGAACAGAATCGGGATCCTCCAGTTATTGTTGAGGATGATGATTCTTCAGATGATGAATCTAATGATACTAACTCAGCACAGTCAGATGCAGTAATTAAAGAAGAGGACATACCTCTTGAGAATCATATTCTATGTGATCCTCTCGAAAAACCTGCTATGACTGTTCTGACCAAGTCCACGTCCACTTTCTCACAAGAGTCTGAGAGTGTGAATTTGCTGTACACTCTTGTTGGGGATGATAAAATCTATCCTGGCAAAGATTTTCCTATTAAGAATGTTAATCAATCTTTAATTAGTAAAATTTTTGAAGATTCAACAAGTAAGTTCTTGGGAAAGACAGGATCACACGTTGTGGTAACACAGTGTCCTTCGATTCCAAGAGCTGAAATTCGCAAACAAAATGGCAATCAAAGATTACCAACTGAGTTAGTTTAGCAAAATCGCACCAAACCAAAAGGTAAATCACCGACTCAAGGTCAAAAGAAACAGACCCAGAAAAAGGACAAGAAGGTGAACTTTGTGAAATCAAGGGGAACGGATAAAATTGACACATTTGAAAACAAATCTAACCTAGATTTTGTTAATCAAGCGAAAATTTTAAAAAGAAATGAACAAAACAGTTCAAAACCAAGTACCTCGGGATCACAAAGCTCATCATTATCGACAAGACAATCACATGATACTTCGGGGTTTGTAGAACGAAGATCATGTTTTTCAAGTGGTACATTTGGACATATTATTCGCAATTGTCCATATCTTCATAAACAAAAAGCCAAAGTTGATGATCCCCGTGACCGAAATGACCGAAAGCAATCTGTTTCACCAAAACCAGATCCCCGTCTTGTAAAAGAATGGGAAAAGAAACAGAAACACCAACAAAATTTAAAAGGCAATTAAAACCGACGTTGTTAACAAAACATCTATTTCTGTCAAACCAAACAATTCAAAAACTTCAGACAATCTTGAAGTTAAGATTTTAAAGAATAACACTGGTAAAACAAAACAGACATGGAAACCAAAAACGGTTACTGAATCAGGGGGAACATCACAATTTCCACAACATCGAGAAGTTCAAGTAACTTACGTTGATGAAAATGGAAGACCCAAGACCACAAAGGCTTGGGTCCCCATCTCCAACTAATCATGTGAGTACATGTGCAGGGTGTTCCAGGAGGAACTTTCAGCAGTCATTAGATTGTTGATAGTGGGGCATCCAGGCACATGAAAGGCGACATGAAGCTTCTCTACGACATTAAATCTATTAGAGGAGGTTATGTTGCTTTTGCTGGAGATAAAGGCGGATATATAACAGGAGAAGGAATGGTATCTAACGGGGTTGTAAGTTTTGACAAGATCAACTTTGTACAACAGCTTGATCACAATCTTCTCAGTGTTTCATAAATCTGTGATAAACAGTTTTCAGTACACTTTGACGCAAATGGATATTATGTGCTGAAACCCGGCTTCAAGATTCCAAAAGAATGGATTCTCTTATTAGCTCCAAGGATAAACAATTTATATGTCCTTGATATGAGCCAAGCAATAACAACGACTACACAAGCAACTTGTTTTATTACCAAAGCCACAGAAAAAGACTCAATCTCTTGGCAAAGACGTATGGGTCACATTCACTTACGGAAAATGAATCATTTGGTGTCGAATGAATTAGTGAATGGTGTTCTTCTTAAAAATTTCCATCTTCAAGACGTATGTGTTTCATGCCAAAAAGGAAAGCAAACCAAGAAGCGACATCCGACAAAGAAGATCAACACGGTGGCAATTCCTCTTGAACGTTTGCACATGGATTTGTTCGGTCCTGTCAAGCACAAAAGTATCAGGAATGATCAATACTGCCTCGTGATAACTGATGATTATTCAAGATTTTCTTGGGTGGCGTTCATGGCTCACAAGAGTGAAACTTTCGGTATTATAAAAAACTTGATCATTCAGATTAAGAATTTGTATAAGTTGAAGGTTAGACGGATACGCAGCGACAATGGTACAGAATTTAAGAATCATTCTATGGCAGAGTTTTGCACATCAAAAGGTATTCTTCACGAATTTAGTGCGGCTTATACTCCTCAACAGAATGGCGTCGCTGAATGTTAAAACCGTACATTGATCAAGACTGCTAGGACTATATTGGTAGAGTCACAATTGCCGATTCCCTTCTGGACTGAAGCTGTGTCCTCTGCATGTTATACATTGAACTGAGTCCTTACAGTCAAAAGACACAACAAGACCTGCTTCGAGTTTCTTCACAAATGGAAACCAGATTTGTCATATCCTAAACTGTTTGGAGCTCATTGCACAATGATCGATCCTAATGGAAAGTTTGGGGCAAAGCTATTGAAGGTCACTTTCTTGGTTATGCCACCCCGAACTTAAGAGTCTGGAATCTAGAGACTAAAAGGGTTGAGGAATGGTCTGAAGTCAGAGTACAAAGGCACACTTTGCCAGTTAAAAATCCAGGTCAACCATGGATGTTTGAGTACGATGACCTTTTCAATTCGATCAATGTTGAAGCAGTTGAAGAAAATGCTGCAGCAAGGATGTTTTTCGAGAGTGATAACGCAACAGAATCACCGTTGGTTCGTCCAATTATTGTCAATCAAGAACCAACTTCAGTGAATAATAATGCTCTCGACAATGAGGATTTTCATGATGCAACCGAACTGAACGAATCTTCAGAGGATGAAGAATTTCTAGATGTAGATCAAGGAGGTCCTACATCAGCAGTACATGGTACTTCAGAGGCTACACCTCCAGTGGACGCCCCTATAACAGCTAAAGCTACTGCATCATCCTCTTCGCCAGTTCCGGGTATTGAATTAGTTGTTGATCTCAATCTCAACAATCTGGGTACAAATATTCCAGTTCTGGAAAATCCAGAAACAAGAATTCACAATACCCATCCTCAACAAAACATCATCGGTAATGTACAGAGTGGCATTCAAACAAGAAACATGTTGCAAAACAACAACAACGCAGGCTTGTATGCGGCAATTCGAGAATCTGGTCAACAAAACGAATGGTCTTTCGCGTGTTATGTCTCACAGGAAGAGCCAAGAACTTGGAAAAAAGCTTTGAAAGATAACTCTTGGGTTGAAGCAATGCAGGAGGAACTGCAACAATTCCAGAAACTTGGTGTCTGGAAGCTCGTAGAGAAACCTACTGATTACAAGAAGATTGGTACCCGTTGAGTGTATAAATGCAAAAATTACGACCGTGGAATCGTTATTCTCAACAAAGCAAGATTGGTCATTCAAGGTTTTCGTCAGATCGAAGGTATAGACTACAACGAAGTGTATGCACCTGTTGCACGTCTGGAAGCAGTTCGGATCTTTCTGGCTTATGCCTCATTCAAAGGATTCAAGGTTTACTAGATGGACGTCAAAAGTGCATTCTTACATGGTCTAGTCGAAGAAGAGGTGTATGTTGAACAGCCTCCTGGTTTTGAAGATCCTATCCATCCCGATCGGGTTTGGTTGCTGAACAAAGCTCTCTATGGTCTACATCAAGCACCACGAGCTTGGTACGCAACCTTATCTAATTATCTGTTGGAGAATGGATTTCGCAGAGGTCTTATCAATTGCACTCTCTTTATAAAAGAACAAGATGGAGATCTTCTACTGGTACAGGTATATGTGGATGATATTATATTTGGTTCTACTAACAATGTTATGTGTAGGGATTTCGAGCGTGTAATGCAGGATAAATTCGAGATGAGCGCTATGGGGGAGATGACTTTCTTTTTGGGCTTGCAAGTGCAACAAAAGAAGTCTGGGATTTTCATCCATCAGACTAAGGATGTTCAAGACATTCTGAACCGATTCCAGATGTCCGACACATCGCCCATTGGTACCCCACTGCAGCAAAATCACGGAATCAATCCAGACTTGAAGGGTGAAGTTGTTAGCTCTTCATACTACCGCGTGATGATTGGTTCCCTTATGTACCTCACAACATCAAGACCAGATATAATGTATCCAACATGCCTGCTAACCAGATATCAAGTGAACCCGAAGGCCTCACATCTTGCAGCTGTAAAAAGGATTTTTTTCGTTATTTGAAGGGTTGTCCTGACACCGGTCTATGGTACCCTAAGGATAATAACTTTGACTTAATCGCTTTCAGTGATTCTGATTTTGGCGGATGCAAAATCGATGGCAAATCCACAACGGCTGGATGCCAGTTTTTAGGAAATCGCCTCGTAACATGGCAGTGCAAGAAGCAGACTTGTGTCGCTACAACAACTTGTGAAGCTGAATACATTGCTGCCTCAAGTTGTTGCTCCCAAGTCCTGTGGATACAACAGCAAATGCGTGATTACGGTTTTGAATTCCTAACTACTCCTATTTTAGTCGATAATTCTGCTGCCTTATCTATCACTAGAAATCCTGTGCAGCATTCAAAGACCAAACACATCGAAATTAAGTATCACTTCATACGTGATTGCTTTGATAAAAGGCTAATCGATGTTGTTAAAGTCCATACCGATGACCAACGTGCCGCCTTTTTACCAAAGCATTTGATAAATCAAGATTTGACTTTTTATTATTGGTAAACGGCATTAAGGTCAAGCAAGAGTAATCCGCATCGGAAAATCATTTTTGTAAATAACTTTGTGTTTTTAAAATTATTGTAAGTTTGTTGATTTTAAGAGGAGTAAATCCAAAATTTGAAAATTCAAAAACATCGAAAAATTTCAAAACTCAAAAACAATATAATAACAAAAATGAGTTTCCTGGCGAGCAAAAGAGAAAATGATAGTACATCAGTGGTCTATCCAAACCTCTTTAAACTGAAAAGAAAAATGAAAAATGTTAAGAAGCGCTATATAAGATGTATCGGTAGGCTCACAATCATCTTAAAGTGTGCAGGGTGATATAAATTTTAAGCGACTGAAGACCAGGTGGGAGATTGTCGAGGTTCTGAGATATGTGGTCTTTATGCTGTTTATCATCTGGGTATCATGGTTGTTTCTTTTACCGAAACAAACGGAGACAAAGTCTAGATCTTCCATGATATCATACATACGTGTACATACTGCATACGACCTCAATAAGTGATCAACAATCACATGTCCACAAAACAAGTGATAATACATCACATTTATCCGGGAGTCAAGTTCGTGTCTTTGCTGTACATTGCACTGACCTGTTCACGGACTTGCTCTTATGCCCTTCATGCATCTGAAAATCAAGTTCCTCTCAATAAGTGATTCTATCACATAGGGCTTGTTTTCAATCAAAATAAGTGATTTTCACACATTCTTTTATACGGTCAAACAAATGATAAATGGTATACTCACCAGTAAGATGAACCCTCGTGCATAACTTGATACGGGAATGTGTCGTGATGTAGATGAACACTGGTCGGTAAGTATAAATCATACCTTAACGTATCCCCTCACCATGATTACATCTGACAAGTTGAGCTTATGTGGACAACAATACCGATAATCGTTATATGATGCTTATCTAAATGTTAATTAACTGAACAACAAGAGCGTTTTGACATGACCGTACACTGATATGATTCTCTTACCCTCGAAACTCGCAAAAAGAATGTTTGTATATATTTACTTTTCTTAGTTTCTGCAACTATGTATATATTTATTTACTGCTTTCAGTCTTTAAGTTTGAAATATTCAAAATGCCAAAAAGATTTTAGGTGTGTTTTAATATAAACTTTATAAAAGTCAAAAAGATTTTATTTCTGCTTTAGTTTTGATTAACCGATGTTGGAACTCAAGTCTTCGTTTCCTGAAATCTAATGAAAACCAAAACGACTGAATCTTCATAAACGGTCAGAGTTTGAAGTTTTGAAAGTTAATAATCTAAATTAAAAAATCTGTTAACTTTTCAAACAAATTGTCGGACGGTAGTTGAGAATTGGTCTCATATGCGTCGTTTGTTTATGTTAATTATATTCCTAGCAGTTGTTCTCATTACGCGTTTAGATTTCTTACATGTGCAGATGCTAAAGGAGAAGAGAACATGTTCGATGAAAATCTTCGGAATGAAGACACGACATGGACGCACTCAAATGATAAAGATGATCGAGTTGCCGCTGATTAATCATCAACACCTCAAGGATCTCAAGTATCGAAAATCAAAAGATTCACTAGCATAATCAAAGGGGGAGTTTATTGATACACTTCCTAAATGAAAGTGGGAGTTTGTTAATACACTTTCGACTTACAATACGTGAAGTCTTTGAAGATCCTTTCCGAGAAAAAGAACCATCAAGAGATGGAGAACGAGATTACGAACCTCGCGAGCAACATCCAAGGGGGAGTTTGTTGATACATATTATGTGGATACGGCTCGGCTCGGTTTGACTCGGCTACGAAGTGAAGGCCGTAGTCAAGACAACCTCCTGTCTTGACTCGGTATGCGATTTACTTTGTAACAGTTTGTGTAAACGCAACTGCGTGTATGCAGTTTGCATTTAGTATAGCTTATATCTTTTCTGTTTGTTATTTGGACCTTTAAAGAAGCCCAAGTGACAAAGCCAAGGCCCAAGTCAAAGCCCAATATGTCAAAATCCCTTAGGCCCAAACATCATATGACGAAATCACATTAAGTGGTGAAATCCCCTGATGTGACGAAATCCCCATATGGGACGAAATCAAGTGATTTCGTCTGGACCTTGAATATTCGTCGCTGGGATTTCGTTGGCCACTTGATTTCGTCGATGTGTTTCAGTATATATACACAGACAACAGACAGAACACAGAGAGGAAGTCTGAATAGATTTCATTGAGCGAACACACTGTAAACACACACACACTGAGAGTTTATGAGAGCATCTTGTACACATTGCTTTGTAACCATTTCATACGCATTAATACAATGGAGTGTTAATCGTTGAATCTTTATGTTTGTTTTCGTAACTTGGTTTAACTTACCCGTTTGGATTCCGCACTCACGGGTTTGTCGGAAAACAGGAATAGAGGTTGACTCGATCCTCCGGGTGGACCTACACATTACTATTTTAACCACCAGGTACTATGTACTCATAATATAATATAGTGATATGCTCATTCTGATAATGATCTGAAGGTGTTTTTCTTCAGGTCTACTATTGTATCACTTTATAATCATATTTGTGAGCCCTTGATTGCGTTAAAACAACAACAATAGTATTTACTAAATCATAAGCCAAAACATAGTTTTTTAACAGAAGGCCCCCATTTTTAGACTTTGCTTTTGAGTGTTGGCTCCATTTTTAGTTTTTTAACAACAATTTTACACCTCCCCTTTACAACTAGGGAGTAAAAACCAAAATAAAAAAAAAACATGGCTGGATACATACATAAGAACCAAAACATCCAGCAGACCTGTTATACACCAGAACAATTACATTACATGTAAATGCACTTCTGGATGATAAATGCTGGATCCGACAACTTGATGATACTTGAGGGACTTGTTTGTTATTGTTGAAAGTTATTATATAACTACAAATTCAAACAAGTATGAGTGCATGGTGTCCAAATTTGTGGTTTCGGTAATTATTATTTGGCTTGTCCGAACTTATAAGTTCATCATGGTTTGTCCGAATATGTAGTTTAGGAGTGTCAATACTTAACAAATAAGTAATAAGTACTGACAAGTGTTTCTAGTTTGTTCTATCCATATTTAGGCTAGGGTTTCATTTGTAAGGACTTAGGTGTCCGTACTTGTATGTGTATATATTCTCAGTGAATGGAATGAATGAAAAAAAGGCTTTGAAGAAAATGTTGGTGCAATTTTTGTGTCCGATGTTGTTCGAATAGATTAGTTATTATTTTATGCTAATAATGTAATAGTTAGTGAAACGGTTAAACGAATGTGTATTGATCCGCTTGTTTGAAGTGGACAAACGAGAGGTTTGTGTGTTTGACCATGTGTGTTTGCTAGACAAGTGGGTGTGGGTATAAATACCAACCCCTTGTTTATTTGCAAAGTGAGAGAGTTGAGAGTGAGAGTGCAGAGAGTTTGGTTGAATGTTTTAGTGTTTGGGGGAAGATCACCACTTGGTCTCTCCCCAGATGTATACTCCTTTTGTATTGTGAAATTATCTTGTAATCGGGCTGCTTTGTAATTTTATACAACCGGATTAATACAAAGAAGTTGCTTGTTCATCTCTAATATCTCCCGTCTTGAACTTAATCACCCACTAATCTCGGTTTCGGTCCAAATCACGAACCTACAATTGGTATTAGAGCCATGGTGCCCGATTTAGTGAATCTAACAGTTTGCTAAGTCACTTGTGCTCTAAATCTAAGATTTTTGTGATTTTTTTTCTAGATGTAAAAAGTGGAAACGTGAAGAAAAACCCAGATTTATACCATATACACGGGTCTGAGATGAATTGGTTCATACCGAAGGTTGGGTTTTTTGTTTCACACCAGAAAATCAAGTTTTTCATCTTGTTTTGAAGGTTCTTCATCAGATCTGCAAATGAACAGTGGTTGTGTTCTTGAAGATGATGGCGACTGCTTTAAGAAACTAGGGCTTTTTCAGATCTGATCCAAAAGTGAACCACGAACATTCCCGGCGAAGAGTCTCCTTTGTGACGAAACCTCCAAGCCACGAAGCCTTCATGTCATGAACACTCAAGGTTCATCCAATCTCCTTGCGATGAAGAATGAAGCCAACAAAGACTATATGTGTGACGAACAATCTCCATGTTGGTTTGGATGAAGAGTGGTTAGTCTTCGTGGATGTTTTATTCAAGAATCATTGTTCGTCCAACTCTCTCCCACGAAGACTTCATTGACACGAAGAGTCTCATGTGCCGAACATTGCATGCGACGAAATCTTCATACCCACGAAGACTGAAGGTTCGTCGCCTGACTGTTTGAGTCTTCGTCGCCTGACGGTTTTAGTCTTCGTCGGCCCATAAGTGTCCTCAAATCATGCTTGTTCGTAAGGCCCAATTGTTGGTGAACAATTAACATAGATCTTTGCTTCTATTGTTCATCGGAGGCTGTACTAGGATGACGTGAATATCGGCTGGATGCTGATGTTGTGTTTCGCAAAGAGGATTCCGGCGAGATGAGAGTGGTACCAGGTGGATGTCGACAGACTGTATGTTGGTTTAGGGTTTGGAGGTGCATGATGAAGATGATGTCTGATAGCGGCTGATTTCCTTCCTTTGCGGATAAGGTTTGCAGAGATTGGAAGTGGGTGGTGGCTATATAAAGTAGTTGTCAGCTAGGATTTGGATTATAATATTAAATGGGCCGATGACATCGCATTATAAATTGAATTGAATTTTAGTTTGCAACTTTAGTGGGCTAGCTTCAACTTATTCAATTTACATTTGACTTCATGATTTAAGGATGTGCACATGGATGACGTATGGTGATGCTTGTAGAAATTAGACATTCATAGCACCACTACACTTGGGCCTACTTGTTTTCACGTAATGGTGGGTAACAATTGTTATGGCCATAATTTATTTATTAAGCCATGCAGAGCATTTTTTTACCAAAAGAATTTTAAGTGATTTGCAAAGTCGGGTCGGGTATTCGTGAAGTTTATTTGAGTCGAGCTTCAACGCCAAATTCGTACGGGTTCGGGAGCGCGCGGGATGATGAGGCATGATGAAAACTTGATTTTTGTTAAATGTGGGGTAGTCACAGTTACCGGTGCAATTGTCAAAATTGGTGACGTAACTATTATGGGCCAAAAACGGTATATTTTTCTTCCGCACGTGAAAATTTTGTTTTGTTATCGGTGTTCGTAAATGTTTGAAATAATTTTGTTTATTGTCATATTCTCGCATTTGGTAACGATTGAAGGAACCTAGAGAGCCAAGACCGGTCCTAACGAGTTCAAAAAGTCGAAGAGTTATGCCTATGATGGAAGCTTTCGGATTAGGTGTTATTAGAACTTTAGGGGTATACAAGTCGGATCCTACGGGGCTAGGGGACTTTCGTTATCAACTAGAATATGCAAAGAAGAAAGTCGCTTTCATGATTTTTAGAAAAAACCGAGAACGTTTGAAAGATTCTGCGCAGTGGAGAGAATATGTTCAGTGTAGCTAACGACAGTTCCGCTCAGTGGAGGGAATTTGTAAAGGTTTAGAGATTTTACAAATGAAATGGGGGGATAAAAAAATTTCATATGTTTTGGAATTTCATCGGTAAATTTCTAAACGCAATCACAGGTGGTGGAGTTTGTGTTTTTCTGGTGATACCAAAGGTTCTGCGTGGAATGTTTTGCACATACACATATTTGAGGATTTTAATTAATTCTCTAGCCAGTGTGAAGGGTTTTGCACGGAAACATACAGGTATCTAAAGTCTACAGTAGTTTCAAAGCGCTGTTCACTGAAGACCTGGGGAATCTTTATGAGATTTTACAGGGATCTGGGTGTAATTCAATTCGTTGAGTTTGCAAACGATGTACTTGGTCAAGCTGACATCCTTAGCACTGATGCTGAAGATTTGTAGTGCATTACTTGGTCAACATCACAAAGGCGAGACAATGAGATCTGGATGTAGTTAAGCATGCTGGTTGAGCTTGAAAGTGATATACTCGGTCTAGTTGACTTCCTGAGTGTTGATGCTGAAGATCAAAGTGCATTACTTGGTCGATTCCACAAAGATGGTTTACAGAAGACAGTTCACCAGAAAACTCTACCAATGTAGTATGCTTGAATGAAATGGATTTCTTATGACAAGATCAAGACTTGATGCAGGTTTTAAACAATGGAACCCTTATCAAATGCCAGTTGGAGTATTGGAAGATCAGCTGAAGATCGGTTAATTTAGCCTTGCGAGGAGATTGCACAACACCCAATCGGATACGCGTACTTTGAGGGGGAAATACTATATGAAAAGTTTCAAGGGTTTGGTATGAAGATTCAAGTGAAGATACTACTTACCTGGATCACCGGTCAAGGGGGAATTTGTTAGCATAGACAAGATGACTTCAACAAATACTTGACTGAAGATCGATTGCAGTTGCATTTTCAACATTCAACATCAAAGGACAAGGGGGAATTTGTTGGTGCAGTTTTTGTGTCCGATGCTGTTCGAATAGATTAGTTATTATTTTATGCTGATAATGTAATAGTTAGTGAAACTGTCAAACGAATGTGTATTGACCCACTCGTTTGAAGTGGTCAAACGAGAGGGTTATGTGTATGACCGTGTGTGTTTGCTAGATAAGTGGGTGTGGGTATAAATACCAACCCCTTGTTCATTTTCAAAGTGAGAGAGTTGAGAGTGAGAGTGCAGAGAGTTTGGTTGAATGTTTTAGTGTTTGGGGGGAGCGATCACCACTTGGTCACTCCCCGGATGTATACTCCTTTGGTATTGTTCGGTTATCTTGTAATCGGGCCGCTTTGTAATGTTATACAACCGGATTAATACAAAGAAGTTGTTTGTTCATCTCTAATCTCTCCTGTCTTGAACTTAATCACTCACTAATCACGGTCTCGGTCCAAATCACGAACCTACATAAAACTTCTTGTGCAAGATTGAATTCTAGAGAGAGAAACAAGCCCTAACTTTGTGTGTTCTTCACTGTGTGTGATTGCTATATGTGAATACTTAGTGTATTCACAAATTGTTCGGTTTTCTCATTTTCTACACCTTCTGTACGAGCTCTACGGTAAGGTACAAGACACGCGGTGGTTTTCTGTGACAACCCTCAAAATTTCGGGTACTGTACAAATTAATTAATTAATCTTAATTACGTGCTTAATGACTGTGCTTGATTACAACTGACAATTTAAACTGCTCTATGATTCTATATCATATATACATGCATCACATTTTACACAGTCACTCCATTCATTACACACCGACATTAGTGACATACTTGATGCACTCAGCACAGTTAACACACTGAACGATTGATTCAGGAATAATGCTGACAATACCAGCACATAGACAGACAATGTTTTTATGGCCAGTGTGAGCCAGGGATAGGGTACCAAACTGGTTTGGAGTGTAGGGAAGCGAAGACCATAAGACTGCGTCATTAGGTGATAGATATAGTGCCGGGAAGTGCCTAAAACACACTTTAAATACAGAATTCTGTATTCTTTTATAAAATTCAGCATTTTATTATGCCAGTAGAATACACAAACATGGCAGAGTGGTCCTGTATACTTTCCTAAGTGCCAGGAATGATTTCGTTACAAAAAGTTGCATAAAAGACACTTTACGGTACAATTTAACACTTTAATGGAACGATACTTAACCGAACAACCGGACATTACCCGGGACACTAAATTTTCGTCAATGACATTGTTTTACTATTTTTGGTTAGCCATGATCCCCATTTGCCATAACAACCACTAGAAACCTTATAACTAAACTATCACCACATTACTTACAATGTAACTACCTCTTTACCATTTAGTCACAACTTTTACAAATTACCCCCCCCCCCAACCGAATTTTTCAGCCAAATCATTACCATATATTTTGTTGAGATTTTATTTCTTGTAATCTTGATGGTGGTTGGCCAAGAGCAAGATGATCATGACTTTAGGGTGGCTCATGGATTCCAAGATGTGTAAGAGCATCTCTACATGCATTGGTCAATTAGGATCACCCATCATTACAATCCACACTCTCTCACTCACTCCCTTCCCCTATTTTCGGCCCTTCATAACCAAAACCACCACCATCACTTGCACACTCTCATCTTCATCACTAACAAGTCCCATTCCAAGCTCCAAGGTTGATTCAGAAAAGTCACAAGTTGAAGAGCTCTCAAGAAGGCCTTGTTCAAGTCTTTATCACCATCCTTCCTCTTCATCTTTGTTCTAGATTTCTACCCTAGCCTTGTGCTAGTAGTAAGTCCCTTCACACCCTTGTTTCATCTTGATCATTGTTATGTTATGCGGTAGGATGTTAATGTTCAAATCACTTAACTAAAACACTAAAAGATGAACATGGAACCTTGCAAAAAAACCATACATAAGAAGTTTTCATAAAGATGTCATCGGGTTGGATTAGGGTTGGATAAAACATACATGTTATTCGGTCATTGATTTCGTGGTAAAACCGTTGTTCGGGCACTTGGTGATGCGTTTTTAGTAACATTAAACTAGAAGTAAACATGCTGATTGGAATTTCCAGCCAACTTCAACGGGCTGTAACTGGGTCATTTTTAATCGAAAAACTGAATTTCTGGAGTCTAAATTATGTATTTTTGAACAACCGAACAAATGGCACTGGAATCGTAATTTTTCGAGGTCGGTTACTATTTTTAAAGAATTGTTTTAAGATAACAGCTCAAGCTGAAATATTTCTGCTGAAAAAGTGTGTCGTATTCAGAGTCAAAACTCGAAACCTGAGTAGAATCAGCTCATGGGATTTTTACTATAGATGGTCACTATTGTTTCCGTGATCCTCCAACTGGAATTTTGTCGATCGGACTTAAGATTAATTTATAGTGAATTTTTCTGTAAACTGCGATCAGAAAGCAACAAATCTGATTGCAGTCGGGTAAATAAATTTTTATATAATATTGGTAATGAACTGGGCCCCGATATTTTTACACAATAAAATTTGGAACGTTTGTGACATTCTGTAAAAATTTGAGAATTTGTGGAAAAGGTTAACTATTTTATTTAAATGCTCGAAAACAGTCCAGTTTTGCTTAATAAAGCTGAAAAGACGTAAATAGGGCAATGCATGTATGATTGTCAGGTCGGCTATGTGGGAACACTCTATGGGATATATGTAAAAGAAAATGATATGCTATTAAGCATGGACACCTCTATTTACAAAGGAGACTATGGCGAAATTTTCCGAAAATTCTAACACTTAGTAAATATTTGCTTTCTAAGACTAGGGTTTACTAGAACTTTGAACGAACAAATACCCCAACATGGCACATGATTAAGTTAAAATATTAACTATTTTGACAAAATAATTATCACGCGGAACGATATAAG
Organism: Helianthus tuberosus; assembly: GCA_030545235.1. Taxonomy (NCBI): domain Eukaryota; kingdom Viridiplantae; phylum Streptophyta; class Magnoliopsida; order Asterales; family Asteraceae; genus Helianthus; species Helianthus tuberosus. The sequence continues at coordinate 64,362,682 of CM060416.1, read as the reverse complement.
TAACGCAACTCAAAACACTAAATTATAAGCCAAGGCACGGCCCGTTCGTCTAATAGACATTAGTACGTGTAGGTTGTCGTGTAGCAGACAGAGTTTGGGATACGGTACAAGATGCACTACTGTGAGTTCATGTCCCCCTTTTCTCTTAACTATTTTCAGTTTTACACTTCAGGGGTGAAATACATGTTACAGACATTTACAGACATTTACATACATTTATTATATGGTATGGTTAGCTTAAGGAGGGTTTTTATTACGCGATCATGTGAGTGGTGGGCACAACACTTAAGGCCATTAATCCTCATTGAAGGACCAAGGGACATGAGTGATAGATCTATTTGGGTGTAGCGAGCCCACACCCATGAGGCCGGGGCGGCCCATAGTGGTGACTATGTCTTCATACCGGAGACAAATTTGCTAGGTTTGAGTCTTCCTGCATCATTTCACACATACTATTGGCTTTGCAACCCAATGGTGATCTGGTTTTTTCCTTAATTGCTACATACCAGGGACTTTTACTTAACATTTTAAAGGCTTTTATATACTCACTTACGCATGAACTCGCTCAACTTTTTGTTGATTTTCAAATTATATGTATTTCAGGAAATGAATAGGATCTGGCAAGTGGTGCATGTTAGCTGCGTACTAGATAAGGATGTCATCCAGGGTCATAGGGTTTGGGAAGTGCGACTCATTCCTGGACGGGTTGCATGTCTTAAATCCTCGTTTTGTTGGTAGTTCTTTGTTGAGACTTATGAACTCATTTTAAACAAGTCTTGTTTTGTAATATGTTTTGGGATTGATATTTTAAAAACAATATGTTGCGCATTTTATAAACTATTTTAATGGATGAACATCCCGTATTTTATCATATAGCAATGTTGTGATTGTTGCTATGGTATTAAGAAGTCACACCAATTAGACCCACGCTTCCGCAAAAGCCAGGGTGTGACAGCTTGGTATCAGAGCCTCGATCATAGTGAACTAGAATTCATTCTCGAGTCTAGACTATGATCACTAGGGCTCTCACGAAAATGTTTTCAAACATTTTACATTACATGCACTAAACGTCCAGATCCAGGGCACAAACATTTTTACAAACAAAAAGGCACAAATACACTTTTCAAAATTTATATTTCGGTCTTAGAGACCAAGGGAGTTCAGTCTTAGAGACTGAGGGAGTTCAATCTTAGAGATTGGGAAAGAATTAGTCTTAGAGACTGGGAGGTTGGTCTTAGAGACCAGGGTAGTCTGAGAGACTAGGGAGTTCAGTCTTAGTAATTGGGAGGGATAGTCTGGGAAGACTAGATACATACCTGATTACATTACTTTTGTTTACATGCTTATCTGATTTATGTGTATATGTTGTGGCTGTGTTACAGACACCATGGCATCTTCTGGTAGTGGAGTGTCCAACACGACCGACCCGATGGCCATTACCTCAGACGACGAGTTCGCCACAGACCCGGAAGTTTACACTTCAGACTACACGAGCACCGATGAAGATGATTTTCAGCCTTTTGCCCTACCGAACTTCGGAGACGACATGCCCTTAGCTGATGGCCCGCCAGGAGAGGATCTACCCCTTGTTCCGATCCCTGCCCCTCTCCCATTTGCTGCAGTTCCCTTGGAGGAACAAACTCTCGACGCGTTACCTGATGATGACATCGATCTAGCCATCGAGGGTCCCCCGGAGGAAGACCAGGATGGTGGGGCCTCAATGGAGGACGATGCTCCGCATGCTGATATCCCAGTTGTTGACCCCGTTGTTCCTATGGTTGAGCTTCCTGACATGGAGGTTCATTCTGATTCATCAGCCTCAGATTCCTTTGAGTCAGTAGCTTCCTCTTACCCACCATTGGGATTCGGTAACTTCCCTCGTATTAACTATGATGAGGAGACGGACATGGAGGATGAGTTGGTTCCCGAGGAGCAGCTTGCTGAGGCTCCTGTTCTCCCGGATGATCAGGATCCTGCTATGCCTGCTGATCGTCAGCCTGCTCCTGTCATTCCAGAGCCCGTTCTTGCTCTTGACCCTATTCCTGATGATGCACCGGTCATTGCACCGCCTGTCACTGATACACCCGTCATTGCACCTCCAGCTACTGAGATCCCAGATCTAGCACCCATACCTGACCCCATTTTTGATGATCTGGCACCATTTGCTACCCGTGTTGACCCGAGATACACTGACACCCAGAATGGGTGGATCGAGGAGGATGACTACCCTCCGTATGTGGTCCCAGTTACTCCCCCTACCACACCAGTTACTGCACCCCTCGATATCCCACCTACCCACCCACATACATCTGGCACCCCACTATTTCCCCCACACGCCACAGACGCTCATCATACTGGCCCTCCTGTTTCGTTCCTACAGTTTATTCCGTCCTCACGTCCGGGGGAGGGTTCCTCGGCAGATCCCGTTGGTCATGTACCGACATCTGTTCCAGTCATACCCTAGTTTTCTTCTGTTGCACCCATTGTCGCACCATTGGCTGTGCCATCTTCTGCTCCATCTGGTGAGCCTTTTCTCTGGACCACGCCCCCCATGATGCCACCGACAGATCCGTATCACCCATATTATGTCGGGCCCTCTACCGAGGGTGTTCTTGTTTCATTCATGATACAGCAGGAGGCACTGACCCGGCGCGTGCAGGAGCTAGAGAGAGCTCAGCGACTCCCGTGCCAGTGCCAGACACCACCTGCAGTACCTCACCCTCCTCGACCGCTCTCACCTGATTCTGCTGCTCGTTTTTGGACTCCGGAGCAGCAGATAGCTTACCTATTGCGCTCTCATCACGCCATGGAGGAGGATTGGCTTCACATGCGACGTTTACTCTTTTCCCATTTTCCTCCACCTCCTCCGCCGCCATCAGCCTAGCTACCCTTGGTCTATTACAGGTAGTGAATACTTTTGAAGAGAAGACATCGATTGGGCCAGACTGTGCGACCTTTTGAAGACCACATTTCGACATGACGACTTTTTGATATTTGATATTTGGTTATTGTATATAGTTAGACAGGTTAGACAAGGGCGTTGTGACCCTTAGTCTCTTTTGGATGTATGTACGTTTGGAAAACTTGTAAACAAGTGTATGGTGGTCTTGATTTTATAAAAACCCAATCGCAGTATTCTCATTACATGCTTTGTTAAAGTTGTTTGTTGATGTTCTATAACATGTGATGTTATGTGGTTGATTTATTTATAACATGAGATGTTATGTGGTTGATTTAATTATAACATGAGACGTTATGTGTGGATATTGTTGAATACATACGTACCTTTACCTATTATGACCTAACCAACGTGAACCATCTTTTAGAAGATGCCTCCACGACGCCAGACGAACATGCCTGCCAACGAAGCAGAGCTCCAAGCAATCATCGCTGCCGCCATTGCGCAGTATGCATCATCGCAACCAGGATCGAGCGGAAGTATCAACAACAACCAGGGCAACAATCCACCACATGGTAATGTGAAGTCGTTTGGGACGTATTACTATACAATGGATATTTATAGCACGTCCGCTGATACCAGTTGTATATTCTAACGTATGTGCAGGGTGCACTTACAAGCAGTTCCTAGACTGCAAGCCTGTGAACTTTGACGGCACCGGAGGTGCTGTTGCTTTTGTAAGATGGGCCGAGAAGACGGAGTCTGTACTCCGAATGAGCAAGTGCGCTCCAGACCAGCAGGTGACCTACATTTCTGGGCTATTTTTGGACGGATCCCTGTCCTGGTGGAACTTACAAGTGCAAACCCTTGGTGAGGCCGCTGCTTACGCGTTGACATGGGCGGAGTTAAAAGAGTTGATGCGAAAGAAGTATTGTTCTCGTGCTGAGATATAGAGGTTAGAGACTGAGTTTTGGCATTTGAAGATGGACGGTCCCAAAATCGCGGAATATGTTCAGAGATTCCACGACTTGTCCCATGTGGTACCTTATATGGTTACACCGGAATTCAAACGAATTGAGCGCTTTATCTGGGGATTGGCACCCCAAATCCTGAGTATGGTTACCACATCCAAGCCGGCAACAATTACGGAAGCGATCGACGTTAGTGTGGCACTTACGGAGGAGGCCGTAAGGTTGGGCAAGTTCTCAATCTCTGAACCGAAGAAGAAGGAGACTCATGCGGAGTCGGCTGGTGATAACAAACGGAAGTTTTCCAACTTCAAACAAGGTACTAGCAATGCGAGCAAGAAGGGTGAGTCGAGCACACCGGCCAGAGCCAAAACCGGTGATGAAAACAGAGGAAAGGGTTACATGGGCACTCTGCCCAAGTGTGGCATTTGCCAGTTCCATCATCCCGGCCCATGCAGACTCAAAAAATGTGAATCCTGCGGGAGGACGGGCCATTCAAAGGAGACATGTTGGGTTGGATCAGGCCAGGGTGGCCAAAGGAGTTTCAATAACAACAACCGTGGTAATGGAAACCGGCCGCAAAGAAATAATGGTAATCGTGGGAATGTCGCGAATCAAGCTGGAAATCAAGGAACCAATGGTAATCGAGGTGGGAATGGTAATGGAAATGGCCGAGGGCCAGGATGCTTCAACTGTGGTGACGTTGGGCACTTCAAAAGAGAATGCCCAAAGCTAAATCAGGCGCAAGGCCGAATCTTTAACATTGGCGCGAGGGAAGCGCGCCAGGATCTAAACGTCGTCACCGGTACGTTCCCTATAAACCAATGCTTTGCATCTGTTCTTTTTGATACTGGTGCCGATTACAGTTTTGTATCGTTAGAGTTTAAGAATATACTTGGGTTGGCCACTAGTAAGTTAGACGTTCCATACTCGATCCAATTAGCGAACGGGAAACTAATTGAAACGGGAGAAGTCATCAGAGGATGTATGATAGAACTGGGAGGACACGAATTTGCGCTAGATCTACTACTAGTCGAGTTGGGAAGCTTCGATGTGGTAGTGGGAATGGATTGGATATCGAGCAACAAGGCCGAGATCGTTTTTCACGAGAAGACCATCCGCATCCCAATGACGGATAAAGAAACGATCGTAGTGCACGGAGAGAAGCATGGTACGCCACTGAGGATTATTAGCTGTCTGAAGGCTAGAAAGTGTTTACGGAAGGGGTGTGTTGCCTTTTTGGCACACGTCGTGGATAAAGAAGCTGCCGAGCTAAGGATTGAAGACATTCCGGTCGTAAGAGAATCTCCTGAAGTCTTTCCAGAAGACTTGCCAGGATTGCCGCCACAGCGACAAGTCGAATTCCACATTGACTTGGTTCCAGGCGCCGCGCCTGTAGCCAAGGTACCCTATAGACTTGCACCGTCGGAGATGCAGGAGTTGTCGACACAACTCCAGGAGCTATTGGATAAAGGATTCATCAGACCAAGCTTCTCGCCTTGGGGAGCTCCGGTTCTGTTCGTTAAAAAGAAGGATGGTAGCTTTCGTATGTGTATAGACTACCGTGAGCTTAACAAGTTGACTATCAAGAACCGATATCCTTTTCCAAGGATTGACGACCTATTTGATCAGCTGCACGGTTCAAGCTTCTATTCAAAGATCGATCTCCGCTCAGGATACCATCAACTAAGGATACAAGAGGAGAGTATCCCGAAGACGGCCTTTAGGACTCGTTAGGGACATTACGAGTTCTTGGTTATGCCGTTTGGTTTGACAAACGCACCGGCAGTTTTCATGGACCTGATGAACCGAGTCTGCAAGCCGTACTTGGATAAGTTTGTGATCGTGTTTATTGATGACATTCTAATCTACTCAAAGACAAAGGACGAACACGAACAGCACTTAAGAGCTATTCTAGAGCTGCTTAAGAAGGAGAAGTTATACGCTAAGTTCTCAAAGTATGAGTTTTGGCTACGTGAAGTACAGTTTCTTGGTCACGTGGTAAATGGGAATGGAATTCATGTTGATCCCACAAAGATCGAGGCAATCAAGGAATGGGAGACTCCAAAGACGCCAACTGAGATTCGACAGTTCTTAGGTTTGGCTGGCTATTATCGAAGGTTTATTGAGGATTTCTCAAAAATAGCTCAACCCCTGACCGCACTCACGCAGAAAGACAAGAAGTTTGATTGGGGTGACAAGCAAGAAGAAGCGTTTTAGTTGTTGAAGAACAAGCTTTGTGACGCACCGATTCTATCTCTACCCGAAGGCACGGAAGGCTTCGTGGTATATTGTGACGCCTCGAGTCAAGGTTTGGGTTGCGTGTTGATGCAACGCCAGAAAGTTATAGCCTATGCTTCGCGCCAACTGAAGATACACGAGAAAATTACACCACCCATGATTTGGAATTGGGCGCGGTGGTGTTTGCATTAAAGATCTGGCGACATTATTTATACGGCACACGATGTACGATATTCAGTGATCATAAGAGCCTGCAGCACATATTCAATCAGAAGGAGCTTAACATGAGGCAAAGACGCTAGGTAGAACTGTTGAAGGATTAGAATTGTGAAATCAAGTATCACCCAGGGAAGGCAAATGTGGTCGCCGATGCCCTAAGTCGGAAGGAAAGGATCAAGCCCATAAGGGTTAGGGCTTTGGAAATGATCGTCCAGACAGACCTCTCCTTGCGCATTCGTGCCGCACAGAGAGAAGCTCTCAAAGAATGGAATATTGAGAATGAATATCTCCGTGGGATGGAGAAGCAGTTGGTACCAAACGAGGAAGGAACTTTGTGCTTCATGAGATGAATTTGGGTTCCCTTGTTTGGTGGTTTAAGGAAGGTTATTTTCGATGAAGCTCACAAGTCACGGTACTCAATTCATCCAGGAGCGGATAAAATGTACCAAGATCTTAAGGATTTCTATTGGTGGCCAAGGATGAAAGGAGACGTTGCGGTATATGTTAGAAAATGCTTAACATGCGCCAAGGTAAAGGTCGAATACCAAAAACCTTCAGGACTCCTGCAGCAACCGGGAATACCCAAATGGAAGTGGGAACAGATTTCCATGGACTTCATAACGAAACTGCCAAAGACGCCCAGAGGCCACGATATGATTTGGGTAATAGTAGACCGTTTGACAAAGTCTGCGCACTTCTTGCCGATCAAGGAGAAAGACAACACAAGCAAATTGGCTGAAATATACATGCGAGAGAGAGTTGCACGTCATGGAGTGCCTCTCTCGATTATCTCTGATAGAGATGGACGCTTCGTGTCAAGGATTTGGCAATCCTTCCAAGAAGCTTTCGGCTCGCAGTTGAATCTGAGCACTGCATTTCACCCGCAAACTGATGGCCAAAGTGAAAGAACTATTCAGACATTGGAGGACATGCTGAGGGCATGTGTAATGGATCTAGGTGGTAGCTGGGATAGTCATTTACCATTGGTCGAATTTTCGTACAACAACAGCTACCACACAAGTATTGGAGTCGCGCCATTTGAAGCTCTTTACAGACGCAAGTGTCGATCACAACTATGCTGGGCTGATGCAGGTGATAGGCAGCTTGTTGGTCCCGAAATCGTCCAAGAGACGACAGACAAGATCGCGCAAATACGAAAACGCATTGAGGCGGCTCGCGACAGACAAAAAGCCTATGCAGATCCAAACAGGAAGTCCCTGGAGTATCAAGTTGGGGATATGGTTTTGTTAAAGGTTTCACCCTGGAAGGGTGTGGCTCGCTTTGGGAAGCCTGGGAAGTTGAATCTGGGTTACATTGGCCCTTTCAAAATCCTACAAATGATTGGGCTTGTAGCATACAAGTTAGACCTGCCTGCTGAACTCAATGGTGTTCATGATACATTCCATGTATCGAACCTGAAAAAGAGTCCAACTCAACACACCGTTGTCATTCCTACTGACGAAGTTCACATCGACGACACACTCCACTTTGTTGAAGAACCTGTTGAGGTCACCGACTGGAAGATTAACAAAACACGCAGGAGTAGTGTCAAGCTCGTCAAAGTTCGATGGAATGCTAGACATGGGCCAGAATTCACGTGGGAACGTGAGGATCGTATAACGGCCAAGTACCCACATTTATTCCCTAAGACCCCAACAACTAGGCGTAGAACCAAAAATTTCGGGACGAAATTTTCTTAACGGGGGGAGAATGTGACAACCCTCAAAATTTCAGGTACTGTACAAATTATTTAATCTTAATTACGTGCTTAATGACTGTGCTTGATTACAACTGAAAATTTAAACTGCTCTATGATTCTATATCATATATACATGCATCACATTTTACACAGTCATTCCATTCATTACACACTGACATTAGTGACATACTTATGCACTCAGCACAGTTAACACACTGAACGATTGATTCAGGAATAATGCTGACAATACCAGCACATAGACAGACAATGTTTTTATGGCCAGTGTGAGCCAGGGATAGGGTACCACACTGGTTTGGAGTGTAGGGAAGCGAAGACCATAAGACTGCGTCATTAGGTGATAGATATAGCGTCGGGAAGTGCATAAAACACACTTTAAATACAGAATTCTGCATTCTTTTATAAAATTCAGCATTTTATTATGCCAGTAGAATACATAAACATGGCAGAGTGGTCCTGTATACTTTCCTAAGTGCCAGGAATGATTTCGTTACAAAAAGTTGCATAAAAGACACTTTACGGTACAATTTAACACTTTAATGGAACGATACTTAACCGAACAACCGGACATTACCCGGGACACTAAATTTTCGTCAATGACATTGTTTTACTATTTTTGGTTAGCCATGATCCCCATTTTCCATAACAACCACTAGAAACCTTATAACAAAACTATCACCACATTACTTACAATGTAACTACCTCTTTACCATTTAGTCACAACTTTTACAAATTACCCCCCCCCCCAACCGAATTTTTCAGCCAAATCATTACCATATATTTTGTTGAGATTTTATTTCTTGTAATCTTGATGGTGGTTGGCCAAGAGCTAGATGATCATAACTTTAGGGTGGCTCATGGATTCCAAGATGTGTAAGAGCATCTCTACATGCATTGGTCAATTAGGATCACCCATCATTACAATCCACACTCTCTCACTCACTCCCTTCCCCTATTTTCGGCCCCTCATAACCGAAACCACCACCATCACTTGCACACTCTCATCTTCATCACTAACAAGTCCCATTCCAAGCTCCAGGGTTGATTCATAAAAGTCACAAGTTGAAGAGCTCTCAAGAAGGCCTTGTTCAAGTCTTTATCACCATCCTTCCTCTTCATCTTTGTTCTAGATTTCTACCCTAGCCTTGTGCTAGTAGTAAGTCCCTTCACACCCTTGTTTCATCTTGATCATTGTTATGTTATGCGGTAGGATGTTAATGTTCAAATCACTTAACTAAAACACTAAAAGATGAACATGGAACCTTACATAAGAAGTTTGAATAAAGATGTTATCGGGTTGGATTAGGGTTGGATAAAACATACATGTTATTCGGTCATTGATTTTGTGGTAAAACCGTTGTTCGGGCACTTGGTGATGCGTTTTTAGTAACATTAAACTAGAAGTAAACATGCTGATTGGAATTTCCAGCCAACTTCAACGGGCTGTAACTGGGTCATTTTTAATCGAAAAACTGAATTTCTGGAGTCTAAATTATGTATTTTTGAACAACCAAACAAATGGCACTGGAATCGTAATTTTTTCGAGGTCGTTTACTATTTTTAAAGAATTGTTTTAAGATAACAGCTCAAGCTGAAATTTTTCTGCTGAAAAAATGTGTCGTATTCAGAGTCAAAACTCGAAACCTGAGTAGAATCAGCTCATGGGATTTTTACTATAGATGGTCACTGTTGTTTCCGTGATCCTCCAACTAGAATTTTGTAAAATTTGAGAATTTTTGGAAAAGGTTAACTATTTTATTTAAATGCTCGAAAACAGTCCAGTTTTGGTTAATAAAGCTGAAAAGACGTAGATAGGGAAATGCATGTATGATTGTCGGGTTGGCTATGTGGGAACACTCTACGGGATATATGTAAAAGAAAATGATATGCTATTAAGCATGGACACCTCTATTTACAAAGGAGACTGGCGAAATTTTCCGAAAATTCTAACACTTAGTAAATATTTGCTTTCTAAGACTAGAGTTTACTAGAACTTTGAACGAACAAATACCCCAACATAGCACATGATTAAGTTAAAATATTAACTATTTTGACAAATAATTATCACGCGGAATGATATAAGTAACGCAACTCAAAACACTAAATTATAAGCCAATGCACGGCCCGTTCGTCTAATAGACATTAGTACGTGTAGGTTGTCGTATAGCAGACAGAGTTTGGGATACGGTACAAGACGCACTACTGTGAGTTCATGTCCCCCTTTTCTCTTAACTATTTTCAGTTTTAGACTTCGGGGGTGAAATACATGTTACAGACATTTACAGACATTTATTATATGGTATGGTTAGCTTAAGGAGGGTTTTTATTACGCGATCATGTGAGTGGTGGGCACAACACTTAAGGCCATTAATCCTCATTGAAAGACCAAGGGACATGAGTGATAGATCTATTTGGGTGTAGTGTGCCCACACCCATGAGGCCGGGGCAGCCCATAGTGGTGACTATGTCTTCATACCGGAGACAAATTTGCTAGGTTTGAGTCTTCCTGCATCATTTCACACATACTATTGGCTTTGGAACCCAATGGTGATAAGTTTTTTTCCTTAATTGCTACATACCAGGGACTTTTACTTATACAGACATTTTAAAGGCTTTTATATACTCACTTACGCATGAACTCGCTCAACTTTTTGTTGACTTTTCAAATTACATGTATTTCAGGAAATGAATAGGATCTGGCAAGTCGTGCATGTTAGCTGCGTACTAGATAAGGATGTCATCCAGGGTCATAGGGTTTGGGAAGTGCGACTCATTCTTGGACGGGTTGCATGTCTTAAATCCTCGTTTTGTTGGTAGTTCTTCGTTGAGACTTATGAACTCATTTTAAACAAGTCATGTTTTTGTAATATGTTTTGGGATTGATATTTTAAAAACAATATGTTGCGCATTTTCTAAACTATTTTAATGGATGAACATCCCATATTTTATCATAGAGCATTGTTGTGATTGTTGCTATGGTATTAAGAAGTCACACCAATTAGACCCACGCCTCCGCAAAAGCCAGGGTGTGACATTTTCACACATCGCGTGTGTGTCGAGCGATCTGGGTTCGTGTGTTCGTTGTAGGAAGACGACCTTACAAGTGGTATCAGAGCAGGCTCTGTGTAGAGAGTGCTCCTACCGCTGTAGACTTCATGTTGAAGGTTAAATTTTGATCGGTTTTGTTCATTCTAGTGGGTTTTCAATTCAAGGATTTTCTCATACTTTTCTCATGGATTCTTCACTTGTTTCTTGATTTTTCATGATGGATGGTGATTAGGTTTTGTTTGTGAGTGTTTGTGCTTAATTTGATTGTTGAGATTTTGCTCAGATTGTGATTGTGTCAGACTAAAAGTTTTCTTCATATTCTCTAGGTTCTTGAAGAAGATTGCTGAGGTAAGCAATCATTTACTTTCAGATCCTTTTTGGGATTGTTGTTGTTCGTATTTGTTCCTCTAAAGTTATTGATGACCAAGTGTGTAGTCACACATGGGAAATAAATTCAGAGTGCTTGTTGTTTTGTGCGAATTTGGATAAACCCTTGTTAGTACTTGTGGGTTCTGTCTGAATTTTGTTCAAAATACAGTGTCAGTACTTGTGGTTTTCATTGTCCGCACTTAAGGTTCTTTGTACGCAATTGTGAGATCATAAGTTCATTTCCGCATTTGTGAGCAACTTGTCCGCACTTCTTCATAACTGAACTAGTCCGCACTTGTTAAGTATTCTGTCCGCACTTGTAGTTTAATTTTGTCCACATTAAAAAGATAATTTGCTGCCAACAGTCCCAAATTTTGGCTGATGTCGCCCCTTTTATACTCACAGATGCCGCACACATATGAGTGTGCACTCCCACAAGTGTGCGGCCCTTTAGGGTTTTCAGTGGGCTTTGATAATGGACCTGAGTAGGTGTGCGGTGTAGCCCAGTCCATGAAGTTAGAGGGGTGTGCGAATAGAGGTGGTGTGTATGGGTGATGGGGGTGTGCGGCTGAGTTCGATCAACAAAATAATTAATTCACTTGCTCACAATCACATAAAACACATATAATATATAATAAACCAATTCAAATAAATTTAATAACAATCTTAGTTCAATAATGGAATGTGTAGGAAGCCCGAAATGTCACATTATCCCCAAGTTCAAAGAAATTTTGTCCCGAGATTTAGAGCGCTGCCACGGACAAGCTAGTGTGTTTAAATGTTTTCGCGGGGTGTCACATCATTCCCCTGTTGGTTTGGAATTTCGTCCTGAAATTCAGTAGTAGTCTCAGTGCTGGAAGTATTGTTAAACAACTGGGGATACTTGCGCATCATCTGGTCTTCCCGTTCCCAGGTAAACTATGGGCCATGGGGTGAGTTCAATGAACTCGAACAATTGGAATCCTGCTACGCTTTAGGGTATTGATTTCTCGATCCATAATCTCAACCGATTCCTCAACGAAGCGTAGTTGATCGTCAATCATGAGTTCCTTAAAAGGAACGATAAGGGTTTCATCTGACAGATATGTCTTCTTTGATACATGAAAAACGTTGTGTACCACACTCAGCTCTTTATGCAGGCTTAATCTGTAAGCTACCTTACCGATTCTCTCGGTAATTTCAAAAGGTCCAACGTATCGCGGATTAAGCTTGGCCCTTTTGCCAAAACATACCACACCTTTTGATGTATTGCAAAATACATCTCTTATTCGTGTACAATTTGTATACATTTCATTTATTTTTATTTCTGTTTTCGTTAGAATGTGCATACTTTGATGAAATCTTGTGTTTCCAGGTCCTTTGGGCTAAAAACGTTGAAAAACTGAAGTGTTAAAGGATGGGAAGCAAGTTTTAAAAGAGTTAGAATTATTTTTGAGAATTTGGAGAGCTGAAGCTGATCAAGAAACGCAACAGGCTGTGGAAAATGAGTTGTGACGTCGCGCCACAGCTAGCCATCTTCATCGTCGCGCAGCGCTACAAATAAAATATAGATTTCTGGAATTTGGAGTGGTCGCGGCACGCGACCTCGATGCAACAAACCTGTCGCGCGACGCGACGGGGTAAATGAAGACTTTTCTTCGTTAATGATTAGGGTTTGGTATAAATTCCCAAGAAACTCAACACAAAACCATAATTACGAACTGAGAGCATTGAAGGCTATCTTAGGAGCATTCTTGGAGCAATATTGAAGGTTTCGAAGCATGAGAATCAGTGGTACGAGTTCGGGATGAAGGATTGAAGACTTGCTCGGGTTTTCCAATTCCTTGTTTTGTTGATTTGTTTCTTTCGAAACTTGTTATCATGAATTCTTACTTGAACATCTTTGATTTGTTTTCGTTATTTGACATGCTCGGCTAAACATTTAAGCCACCTAGACTTTGATGAATGGATTGATATAAATTTTTAACCTTTTTCGTTAATTGCTTGTATTTTATGGGTTGATTGTGTTTAGTAAAGAGTTTGGTTTATTGATTTGATATATATGCGTACTTTAATCCGGTTTGTTATTATCAATTGCTTCGTATGAATCTTGGTGGTTGTCTGCAACGGAATAGGTTCATGCTAGGTCTTTGACTGTGTGTTTTTGACCTATAGGGATAATTGGCAAATAAACCCAAGAAGTAATTGTTAGTGATTTGCTAGATTTTAGTGTTCTACTAGTCCTTATAGCTGGAAGGTGCGGGGCTATTGATAGGTCTTACCCGGCGAATTGCTTTAGACAGTCTTTGGAAAAAAGTCGTGCCTTAGTTGCCCCGTCGGTTTATTAGTCTATCAAGTCCAGTTAATAATTCTAAACTACCCTAGATCTATAATTGGAAAAGAGTAGGTCAATATTTTGGTATTTACACAATAATTAGACAACTGGAAAGACGTCTAATAACCCGTAGGATTAACGGCCTAGGTAGCGCCATAAGTTTCACCTCGAGAAGGCTTGAGGGGCTTAGTTGGTGTCTTAATAGGTTTAGTGTCATAAGATCCCGGTTCCATAACTCATGCAATTAACCTAATTGGTAATACTTAAAATCAATCCAGGATTCTAGTCTAGGTGGTTTCGTTCATCATATAAGACAAGCCTTTGCGTTATTTCGTATTTAGCTTAGTTTTAGTTTAATAATTAGTTTAAATAGATTTCCTTAGGATTTCAGTAACCCCCCCCCCAAACAATTAAACAAGTTTAAGTCGTGTCTGTCAGTGTCTGTTAGAGTCTAGTTAACGTGATTAATAGAGTCTCGTGGTTTGATATCCGGACTTCCTTAGGTCATACTACAGTTATCGGTACACTTGCCGATTGTGTGGTTTAGGTCGAGTCTGGAATTAAAGCTTTTTAGTGTCTAGCTTAGAGAGTCAAATTTAGTTAAATTTAATAGTCTATTTAGCACACATCAAGTTTTTGGCGCCGTTGCCGGGGACTCTTGGCAATCGCGTTCATTAGGTTTGATAGACTTTATTGACATATACGTGCTACGTGGTTTGTTTTGTTTTGAGTCTTTCAATTTCTTTGTTTTTATTTCTGTTTTTGAGTCTTAGTGACTAGTGTTGCTTTTCTCATATCTAGGATTTTGCTTGTAGTGGATGCCACATCTGCGCTCGCACGGACCGCCGAAGCTGTCACACCCCGACCATGTAAAACAACAAATCGTGGCGGAAACGTCGGGAGTGTTGTAACAGAATTATTGTTTCAAACCATGGATACAAAGACTTTCGTTTTATTGAATATTAAACATTGTCTTAAAGTTAAACAAGCAAGTCAAACATAGTTTATCATCGTTATTAAATCACTAAGGCCTCGTCCAGTCCTAAGTGAGCATGCATCCTGTTCGCAATCAACACTAAGCAACTTCACCTGAAACATATGTAAAAACAAAGTCAGCAAAGAAATGCTGGCGAGTACATAGTTTTTGTGTGAGTATCAGATTCATGGCTCGCTTCTATGTTGAAACAACTTATACAACTTCGTTAATTGATATTAGAAAACCTTGTTTTGTAAAATGTTTGTATTGTAAATGAATAACTAAGTCAAATAGATTGGTCATAATTTATAAACCTCGATGCCATGAATCTTAACCCAAAACATTTGTTTATGTAAACCAAATCATAAATCATTCTTGTAATAAAACTCGTATGGTTTATATAGTTTCGTAAACATCGTTGTATAATACTGTTTAATTCGTTCTCGTTATAGAACATCGTTCATTCGTTTAAATCGTTCAAATCGTTCCAAATCATTCACTCGTTCAAATTGTTCTTGTTTTATTTGTGAAAACTACTTTTGGTCGTCTCCCTAATAACATTCAAACCTTTGTGACTCGTCCATCGTTCAACTCGTTCTCGCATTAACAAACCTCCAAAGGGTAAGTTAACAATCATCAGATTCAGTCATTACCCACCTAACCCACACATAACCATGGGTGTGGTCTGATAACGGGATTTGTCAGATCCTATGGTACCATAACCTAATACTGGTCAGCTTGATCAATGCTAATGAATGTCATTCGTTATGTAACTACCACCAACAAGTTCGTTCACATTATCGAAATCGTTATTAGTTTTGTATAAACCATTTCAATCGTTTTGAAACCATGGTTTAGAATATTGAAAACGTATTGATACATATGAATCACCCCAAAACAATCGAAAACAGTAAAAAGAGGGGATCTATGTACTCACCTTTGGGTGCGTTTTTATACGTTAACACAATCCCTCAATTTATTCGTCCTAAATTAAATAAGAATGATTTAATAATCAAAAACTCACAAAAATACCGAAGTTTCTCCGATACTTAGAATTTTCACATAACTTTGATTTTTCTCGAAAAGTTATTATTTTTGATTATTTTGGTGTATGTGGATATATACACTCAAGCGTAGTACACGTAATCTCGTCAACACTAGCACATCATCATACACATATTTGTAAAACACATAGCACATTGTAACGCATAAAATGTACTTATGAACAACCCATTCTAGTTATGTCGAAAAACACTTATTTTGGCGTTTCGGTAACATTTTTGGGCGTCGGAAGTCACGTATGACCAACCAAACACCGAGTAACCTTAATATAAGTTAAAATACTTGTTTTTATATCAAAAATATCAGTTTGGTTACTGATCTAAAACAGTTTTGTAAAAGTCCTCCGAAAAGGCGATTTTTGACCGTTTTACCGCATAGTTTTGCATCAAACATTACCCGAACCATCCCAAATCGAAACGACTTGAAATTTTAACACAACCCATGTTATTTACTGAATAAAATAATGGTTTTACTCATGATAGTGCAGGTCTTAAACAAAGCATATAAATCATGCAAATTTCACATAATTTACCACTTTTTAAGCTATATGTACAACATGCAAAGTCCTTAAACCTATGTCAAAGTTTCATGCCCTTATAATATACCAAATAAATGTTATTTTTATGTTTATACCTGTTCAAAAATTATTTTTGTCATATAGCCATTTTTTACCATTTCTTGAGCTTTAAATCAACATATTTTCACATGTACAAGTGCCTAAAGCATACTATCATAACATCAACATTTTATATGGGTTTAGATGCATCAAATATGTGATATATTCAGGTTTATTTGATGATGTTATTTACATTTAACATATCCTACATAAATCACCAAATACTTGCATTTTTACCACCATTCAAGAACATGTAACAACATAAACAAGTACTTAACAAGATATCAAACTCAAACTCAAAAATAAACTCATATACACACATATATATGTACGGTTATATACATATATATACATCACCATTTTTATTTGTAACAAGACCCATTTCATTCAGATTTCAAGTTTAGTGAAAATCTCAAGATTCAAGAGAAACTTCAATCATCAAGAACAACCAAGAATCAAAAGTATGATTTAAACATAATGTTATACCTTCAAGATTCAAGTATGTTGTAGGATGAGATTTTGATGATAGGAAGCTTGTAATCACTTGACATCACCTTGGAATCACCTTTAGATCTTCACACCACTTGAAACATGCTTGAAATAGGACTTGAAGGTGAAGAACAAAGCTTGAAGGTTTGAAGATAGAGAGAGGATAGAGGGGACGGTTCAAGGGGAGGAGAGAGAGAGAGAGGAGTTTAAGTGGAGTGTGAAATGGTGTTGTGATCTTGTAAGAGATATGTAAGTTATAAAGAGATATGGAAATATACTAGAGATTGCATGAGGTTACAAGTGTCGTGAATGTGTGAGAGTGGTAAGGAAGGAAAAACACTTGTACTACATACATATATACACGAAATGTGTGTATATATATGCATATTTTTATATAAACATGCTATATGTAGGCTAGAACGGGTGTTTAACTGGATACCGGGTATTTTATCTAGCGTTTAAACCCCGGTTTATGGCATTCTAAATTATTTTTATTATTCTATAAAAATAAACCCACCAAAATATTACTGAAATAAATTTCAGTTGCCGCGACTGGCTGCGTTATCTGCGTTTTGCTGTAGAAGCACTGTGTTGCGCAGAAACACACGGTACGCGCTTTAACTTGAAAAATAACGTTTTTAGGCGTTTTAATTTATTTTTCAACACGGACCTGATTAAAATAAAATTTTAATCTTAACAGAATATTTTTGGGATTTAAATATTATCCGGGCGGTCACCAATGTTCGTTACGCAGTTTTGTCGTAAATAACTCTTTAGTTCAAATAAACATGTTTTTGCCATACCGAATCCTTAACAAGTTATTTCTAAGTTATGTAAAGGATATTTAGGGTATGTTCAGCTTACGCCACAGTTCCGGAGTGTACGTCGCGTTAAACTGACTGCGTTTATGCACCAGTTTGCGTATAACCTTCCTGAAAGTGATTTAAAGCTTGAAATCGAAATCGAATCAAATTGTAAAATCATTAAACACAATTGCACATATAATAACACCAAAACACATATAATAACACCAAAGCACATTATTTTATTGATAACCAACATTGTTTTACATTATACGAGGATTACAGAACACAGTTGTCACAGTCTCCCCTACTTTAGGAAATTTCGTCCCGAAATTTTATTTAGAGGAAACTTGTGAAAACAAATGCGGATATTTCATCTTCATCTGGTCCTTACGTTCCCAAGTAAACTCGGGGCCACGTTTGGATTCCCAGCGAACTTTGACCAAATGTATCCGTTTGTTCTTCAACTGTTTGTATGTACGTTCCACTATCTCCACAGGTTTCTCGACAAAGTGCATTGTTTCATCAATTTGAATTTCGTCGAGGGGGATGTGAAGATCAGCATCAACTAAACACTTTCGCAATTTGGACACGTGAAAAGTCAGATGAACATTTCCAAGCTCTGGAGGTAGCTCTAGTCGATAGGCAACCTTTCCAATTCTTTCAACAATCTTGAATGGTCCAACATATCGTGGTGCAAGTTTTCCTTTCTTTCCAAATCTCACCACTCCCTTCCAAGGTGACACCTTGAGTAGGACACGGTCCCCGACTTGAAGTTCTAAGGGCTTGCGTCGCAAATCCGCATAGCTCTTTTGACGGTTTCGAGCTGTCACAAGATTATCGCGGATTTTCTTGATTTTGTCTGTTGTTTCCAGAATGAGCTCAGGTCCAGTAAGCTGAGCTTCACCGGTCTCATTCCAACAGACAGGTGAACGACATTTTCGACTGTAGAGAGCTTCGAATGGTGCCATATTAATACTAGCATGATAACTGTTGTTGTAAGAGAACTCGATCAGTGGAAGATGAGAATCCCAATTACCACCAAAGTCTATCATGCATGCCCTAAGCATATCCTCCAAAGTTTGAATAGTCCTCTCAGATTGACCATCTATTTGGGAATGATAAGCAGTGCTTAGATTCAGTTGGGTTCCCAAAGCAGATTGCATGGTCTTCCAGAAATGAGATGAAAACTGAGCATCACGATCGGAAATGATATCCAAAGGAACACCATGTCGTGATACAATCTCATCAACATAAATCTTTGCAAGTTTATCAGCAGATAGATCCTCGCGAATTGGTAGAAAATGAGCTGATTTCGTTAATCGGTCGATGACAACCCAAATAGCATCGTGACCTTTAGATATACGCGGTAACTTAGTGATGAGATCCATTGTAATGTTCTCCCACTTCCAAACCGGTATCTCTGGTTGTACAAGCAAACCAGAAGGTCGTTGATGTTCGGACTTGACTTTGAGACAATTTAGGCATTTCAATACATACACGGCAACATCCTTCTTCATACCAGGCCACCAGAACTTAGTACGAAGATCCTTGTACATTTTATCAGCACCAGGATGGATAGAATATCGAGACTTGTGAGATTCGTCCATTAATAAGGTGGGAAGATCGTCCTTATTCGGAATCCACAAACGATTCTCAAAATACAGTAAACCATCGTCTTTCCTTTCGAGTTTAAGTTCAAGTTGAAGCGGTAGCTCATATTTCAATAAGTCTCTGATCACACAAGATCGTTGAGCTTGAAGGACGCGAGATTGACTATCAGATAAAGTTTGAACAGAATGAAGCTTGACTCGTTCCTTTCGACTAAGCGCATCGGCTACGACATTCGCCTTACCAGGATGGTAGCGGATCTCGCAATCATAATCGTTTAAGAGTTCAACCCAACGTCGTTGCCTCATGTTCAGTTTCTTCTGATTGAGAATATCATGGAGACTTTTGTGGTCTGTGAAAACCACACACTTCGTTCCATAGAGGTAGTGTCTCCAGATTTTAAGTGCGAAAACCACAGCTCCTAATTCAAGATCATGAGTCGTATAGTTCTTCTCGTGAATTTTCAGCTGTCTAGACGCATAAGCTATGACTTTACCTCGTTGCATAAGAACACAACCAAGTCCCAGATTCGAAGCGTCACAATAGACAACAAAATCCTCGTTTCCTTCAGGTAAAGATAAAACAGGAGCATCACAGAGCTTCCGTTTCAGCGTTTGGAACACTTCTTCTTGCTTAGGTCCCCACTCGAAAGGCTTATTTTTCTGAGTCAAAGCAGTGAGTGGAACCACGATCTTCGAGAAATTAGAAATAAACCGTCGATAATAACCAGCAAGACCAAGAAAAGAACGAACTTCTGTAGGTGTCGTCGGTGTATTCCAATCCTTAATTGCAACAATCTTGGATGGATCTACATGAATACCCTGCTCATTGACAATATGACCCAAGAACTGAACTTCTTTAAGCCAGAATTTACACTTGGAGAATTTAGCAAAAAGTTATTCCTTCTTTAGAAGTTCTAATGTCAAACGAAGGTGTTGCTCGTGCTCTGCTTGAGACTTTGAATAAATGAGAATATCGTTGATAAACACAATGATGAACTTATCTAAATAAGGTTTACAGACCCTATTCATTAAGTGCATGAAGATAGCTGGGGCATTCGTCAAACCAAAAGGCATGACAGTGAACTCGTAGTGCCTATATCTCGTACCGAAAACAGTTTTGGGGATATCTTCTTCGAACACACGAAGTTGATGATACCCAGAACACAGATCGATCTTGGAAAAGCATGAAGCACCTTGCAGCTGGTCCAAGAGATCATCAATTCTAGGTAGGGGATATCGATTCTTGATGGTAAGCTTATTAAGCTCACGATAATCGATACACATTCGAAAAGATCCATCTTTCTTTTTCACAAAGAGGACAGGAGCTCCCCAAGGCGAAAAGCTTGGACGGATGAATCCTTTATCAGACAACTCTTGAAGCTGTTTCGATAACTCTTGCATCTCCGATGGTGCAAGACGATAAGGTGCTTTTGCAATCGGGTTGGCATTGGGTACAAGGTCAATATGAAACTCGACTTGACTTCATCAGGAAACACCTCTGGATAATCCCGAACAATCGGAATATCCTGAACACTCTTGCTCTTGCCTTTCTCATCGGTGACATGTGCCAGAAAAGCAACATATCCTTTTCGTAAATATCTTTGGGCTTTTGTACATGACATAAGCTTCAATCCGCCAGATGGTTTTTCGCCACGAACTTCCAGAACATTGCCAGACGGAAGAGGAATACAAACAATCTTATCGAAACAAACCATCTCAGCATGATGTTTGGTTAAACAATCCATCCCCACGATAATATCGACACTCCCAAGTTGCATCGGTGTGAGGTCAATGGGAAAAATATGGTTATCAAGGTTTAACTGACAATCACGAATAACAGAATCGAGAATAAGAGGTTTACCAGTAGCAACTTCAACAGATAAGGGTTTCCTCAGTTTAGTTCTAGGTATCGCAAGCAAAGGTTTAAAAGATAATGAAACAAAACTTCTATCGGCACCGGAATAAAAAAGAATAGATGCAGGTCGATTGTTAACAAGAAGCGTACCATTAACCACCTTGTTGTCAGCCCTCGCTTCGTTAGCATTCAGATTGTACACTCGCCCACGGGCGGGATTCACATTTGCGTTGACATTACATTAGCATTCGCGTTTGCATTCACTAACCTCGGACAGTTGTTGCGGAAATGACCAAACTCTCCACAATTGAAACATGAACCCGGTGGGAATCTAGCAGCATTCCCCTGAACTGGAGCTTGATTCTGAACAATCTGATTTTGACCCGAATGACAGACGTTGGCCAGATGCCCAAGCTTACCACACGTTGTGCATTGCCTACAAGCTTATTGTGCAACATGATGACTGTTGCAGCGGGCACAATGAGGTGCGGTACCAACATATGCTTTCTCCACAGGCTGTTGAGCTGGTGGGTTCTGAGCATTTATTGCAGTTACTCCAAAATTTTGAGCACCCTTTCGCTTCCTCGACTTCTTCGATAACTCACCTTCTTTACCCTTACCCTTCTTCTTGTCCTTCCCTGAATCAGTCGCCTTCCTTTTGTCACCCTTGCGGGTGAGTTTACCCTTCCTGACTTGAGACTCAGACAGGGTAGCAGACAACTCGATTGCTTGGTGAAGGGTGGTAGGATTAACACCGGTCACTATATCCAGAATAGAATCGGGTAGACCATCGATATACCTCTCTATCGCTTTCTCCAACGGGGTAACCATAGTAGGACACAAAAGACTGAGCTCCTCAAATCGATCCGTACACGCACGGTGTTCTCCCCCGTCTTGTTTCAGATCGTCAAACTCTCGTTCCAAAGCTCGAATTTCGTGACGGGGACAGAAATCTCTCATCATGAGAGCTTGAAGCTCTTCCCATGTTTGTGCCAACGCCACTTCGGCACCCCTGTCGCGCATCACTCCGTTCCACCACGTAAGAGCACGCTTCTCAAACACACTTGATGCAAATTCAACCTTACGCCCATTCGGACATTGCACATGTCTGAATGTGTTCTCGATACTCTCGAACCATTAAAGGAGCGCAGTTGCTCCTTGCGACCCATAAAACTTCAACGGCTTAGCGGAATTGAAAATCTTGAAATTACATTGTGCATTGTTATTGTTGTTGTTGTATAGCTCGTGGATTTGGGTCACAACGCCTGGAAGCACAGCAGCCATTTGCTGAGAGACAAGGGCTGCGATTTTTTCAGCAGTAAAAGATTGTGCATCACGTCGAGGAGGCATTATCTAACAATAAAATATGAGAAACTAGTGAGGTTGATAATTAGGAAAGGCAAAAGAGGTATTGAAAGTATCAACGAAACATAAGGAAGGCGATCATTTGTTCGTTACCTAGAACAAACAACGACACGCAGTGACTAATCAAAGTAATGAATCAAAATAATGTATCGCGAAGACATGCTCCCCTATAAGTGAACACTCATCCCAAGAGTTCCCAGGTAAGAGTGACTGGTCCGATTATGTGGATTTGTACGAACACTCTAGCCTTAGACAGAAAACTCAGGGTACATGCATTCACTCTTCCAGTTTGCACGTGTTCACATTATTTAGACCCAAACTCTGACGAGATTTTGAAAACTCAAAAGGCACTAAGCCAAAAATGAGTCAAACTGGAAGGGTTCAAAACCTTACAACAGAGGGTTCAAAACCTAGTAATCAATCATCCTGGAACGGATGATTAATTTTCGAAGCAGATTCGGATTTTGTTTTTAAAATCTAAACGCAAATCAACTTGCGTTGGGGCCCTAGAAAGTTATAGTCTAGGTCAAAACATTACTAATAACCTAATTCTCTATAACCATTGGCTCTGATACCAACTCTTCTGTCACACCCCGACCACGTAAAACAACAAATCGTGGCGGAAACGTCGGGAAGTGTTGTAACAAAATTATTGTTTCAAACCATGGATACAAAGAGTTTCGTTTTATTGAATATTAAACATTGTCTTAAAGTTAAACAAGCAAGTCAAACATAGTATATCATCGTTATTAAATCACTAAGGCCTCGTCCAGTCCTAAGTGAGCATGCATCCTATTCACAATCAACACTAAGCAACTTCACCTGAAACATATGTAAAAACAAAGTCAGCAAAGAAATGCTGGCGAGTACATAGTTTTTGTGTGAGTATCAGATTCATGGCTCGCTTGTATGTTGAAACAACTTGTACAACTTCGTTAATTGATATTAGAAAACCTTGTTTTGTAAAATGTTTGTATTGTAAATGAATAACCAAGTCAAATAAATTGGTCATAATTTATAAACCTCGATGCCATGAATCTTAACCCAAAACATTTGTTTATGTAAACCAAATCATAAATCATTCTTGTAATAAAACTCGTATGGTTTATATAGTTTCGTAAACATCGTTGTGTAATATTGTTTAATTCATTCTCGTTATAGAACATCGTTCATTCGTTTAAATCGTTCAAATCGTTCCAAATCATTCACTCGTTCAAATCGTTCTTGTTTTATTTGTGAAAACTACTTTTGGTCGTCTCGCTAATAACATTCAAACCTTTGTGACTCGTCCATTGTTCAACTCGTTCTCGCATTAACAAACCTCCAAAGGGTAAGTTAACAATCATCAGATTCAGTCGTTACCCACCTAACCCACACATAACCATGGGTGTGCTCCGATAACGGGATTTGTCAGATCCTATGGTACC
The DNA here is from genome assembly GCA_030545235.1 of Helianthus tuberosus. Classification (NCBI taxonomy): domain Eukaryota; kingdom Viridiplantae; phylum Streptophyta; class Magnoliopsida; order Asterales; family Asteraceae; genus Helianthus; species Helianthus tuberosus. The sequence goes on along the minus strand of CM060416.1, from coordinate 64,338,701 downwards.
ATAACCTAATACTGGTCGGCTTGATCAATGCTAATGAATGTCATTCGTTATGTAACTACCACCAACAAGTTCGTTCACATTATCGAAATCGTTATTAGTTTTATATAAACCATTTCAATCGTTTTGAAACCATGGTTTAGAATATTGAAAACGTTTTGATACACATGAATCACCCCAAAACAATCGAAAACAGTAAAAAGAGGGGATCTATGTACTCACCTTTGGGTGCGTTTTTATACGTTAACACAATCCCTCAATTTATTCGTCCTAAATTAAATAAGAATGATTTAATAATCAAAAACTCACAAAAATACCGAAGTTTCTCCGATACTTAGAATTTTCACATTACTTTGATTTTTCTCGAAAAGTTATTATTTTTGATTATTTTGGTGTATGTGGATATATATACTCAAGCGTAATACACGTAATCTCGTCAACACTAGCACATCATCATACACATATTTGTAAAACACATAGCACATTGTAACACATAAAATTTACTTATGAACAACCCATTCTAGTTATGTCGAAAAACACTTATTTTGGCGTTTCGGTAACATTTTTGGGTGTCGGAAGTCACGTATGACCAACCAAACACCAAGTAACCTTAATATAAGTTAAAATACTTGTTTTTATATCAAAAATATCAGTTTGGTTACTGATCTAAAACAGTTTTGTTAAAGTCCTCCGAAAAGGCGATTTTTAACCGTTTTACCGCATAGTTTTGCATCAAGCATTACCCGAACCATCCCAAATCGAAACGACTTGAAATTTTAACACAACCCATGTTATTTACTGAATAAAATAATGGTTATACTCATGATAGTGTAGGTCTTAAACAAAGCATATAAATCAGGCAAATTTCACATAATTTACCACTTTTTAAGCTATATGTACAACATGCAAAGTCCTCAAACCTATGTCAAAGTTTCATGCCCTTATAATATACCAAATAAATGTTATTTTTGTGTTTATAACCTGTTCAAAAATTATTTTTTTCATATAGCCATTTTTTACCATTTCTTGAGCTTTAAATCAACATATTTTCACATGTACAAGTGCCTAAAGCATACTATCATAACATCAACATTTTATATGGGTTTAGATGCATCAAATATGTGATATATTCAGGTTTATTTGCTGATGTTATTTACATTTAACATATCCTACATAAATCACCAAATACTTGCATTTTTATCACCATTCAAGAACATGTAACAACATAAACAAGTACTTAACAAGATATCAAACTCAAACTCAAAAATAAACTCATATACACACATATATATGTATGGTTATATACATATATATACATCACCATTTTTATTTGTAACAAGACCCATTTCATTTAGATTTCAAGTTTAGTGAAAATCCCAAGATTCAAGAGAAACTTCAATCGTCAAGAACAACCAAGAATCAAAAGTATGATTTAAACATAATGTTATACCTTCAAGATTCAAGTAGGTTGTAGGATGAGATTTTGATGATAGGAAGCTTGTAATCACTTGACAACACCTTGGAATCACCTTTAGATCTTCACACCACTTGAAACATGCTTGAAATAGGACTTGAAGGTGAAGAACAAAGCTTGAAGGTTTGAAGATAGAGAGAGGAGAGAGGGGACGGTTCAAGGGGAGGAGAGAGAGAGGAGTTTGAGTGGAGTGTGAAATGGTGTTGTGATCTTGTAAGAGATATGTATGTTATAAAGAGATATGGAAATATACTAGAGATTGCATGAGGTTACAAGTGTCATGAATGAGTGAGAAGTGGCAAGGAAGGAAAAACACTTGTACTTCATACATATATACACGAAATGTGTGTATATATATGCATATTTTTATATAAACATGCTATATGTAGGCTAGAACGGGTGTTTAACTGGATACCGGGTATTTTATCTAACGTTTAAACCCCGGTTTATGGCATTCTAAATTATTTTTATTATTCTATAAAAATAAACCCGCCAAAATATTACTGAAATAAATTTCAGTTGCCGAGACTGGCTGCGTTATCTGCGTTTTGCTGTAGAAGCACTGTGTTGCGCAGAAACACACGGTATGCGCTTTAACTTGAAAAATAACGTTTTTAGGCGTTTTAATTTATTTTTCAACACGGACCTGATTAAAATAAAATTTTAATCATAACAGAATATTTTTGGGATTTAAATATTATCCGGGCGGTCACCAATGTTCGTTTCGCAGTTTTGTCGTAAACAACTCTTTAGTTCAAATAAACATATTTTTGCCATACCGAATCCTTCGAAACTTATTTCTAAGTTATGTAAAGGATATTTAGGGTATGCTCTGCTTGCGTCACAGTTTCGGAGTGTACGTCGCGTTAAACTAACTGCGTTTGTGCACCAGTTTGCGTATAACCTTCCAGAAAGTGATTTAAAGCTTGAAATCGAAATCGAATCAAATTGTAAAATCATTAATCACAATTGCACATATAATAACACCAAAACACATATAATAACACCAAAGCACATTATTTTATTGATAACCAACATTGTTTTACATTATACGAGGATTACAGAACACAGTTATCACAGAAGCCGCCAGTCACAGAGTCGTCATCTCGATTGCGTCAAGGCCCAGAGGTCAGTATTTCATCCTCTTCGCAATTTCCTCATTTCAATTCCACTCCGTTACCCAACCCACCTCAATCACCACCCCATTCACGTAAAACATCACCTAAAGTTTCCCTCACCCAATAGTCCCACTTCTAGCACCTCTAGCGCCACAGAAAACATAAATTTAGAAAACATGGCCAACGCAAGATAAACCGTCCATCAACAAGCCACCCAAAATTTCACCGGTCTTGCTTCACCCATCACCGTTCCACCCTTAGTTATCGAAAACTCATGGCAGATTCCATCTTATGCCATGCAAGCCATCACCAATAGCATCCAGTTCCACGGCCGTAAGGACGAGGATGCCCCGGCCCACATTAACCGTTTCTCTCGTATACTTACTACTTTTCTCCTTCACGGAGCCCCAAATGATGCTACCTACTTGCAGCTTTTTCCCTTTTCACTAGCCGGCCGTGCGGCTACTTGGTTGGACTCTCAGCCAACCAGTACTTTTACCACATGGGCGGGCCTTCGTCAAGCCTTTTTGAATAAGTATTTCCCGTCCGCTAAAGCCTCACGCCTTTGTGGCCAAATTCACTCCTTCCGCATGGAGCCCGAAGAGCCTTATTACCTTGCTTGGGAGCGTATCCAAAACCTTTGTGCTCGTTGCTCCCAACATGGTCTTTCCGATTGGGCGTGATCGTTTGGACACTAATGCGGGGGGTCATATGATGGGTATTCATTCTGTTGCCAAGTGTTTAGAGCGTTTCGAGGCATTTGCCCCATCTCAATCTCAGTCACGAGCCGATCAACGATATCAAAGTGGAAATTCAAATACCACTACTAGTGCACCCGCCCGAGGGGTGAACCATGTCACCATGGACCCTAGTTTAGCCGCTGTGTTGGAAAGCGTAAGTAGAGAGCTTAAGGAGATTAAGGCAAAAGTTGATAAGTGTGAGTTTTGTCAAGGGGGTCACGATACCAATGCGTGTCCATTGCTAGTTAGTGAGGAACAGGTCGATTTCGTGGGAGGTCTAGGTAGAGGTCAACCTAGTGGGTTCGGTAATACTTTTAATTTGGGTTGGCGAAATAATAATAATAATTTTAATAATAATAATAATATTTTTCGCTCAAATGGACCTCCTGGTTTTCAAATAGCTCAAAATCCAAATAGGGGTCAAGGTTCATTCTTTGGTGGGGGTTCAAATGGGCAGTTCAATAAGGGGTTCAATGGGCAGGTCAAAGATGGGGGGTCAAATAGTCAGGTTCAAGCAGTTCAGGGTCCAAGTTATGATCTAGGGGGTAGTCTAGAGAGAATGGAGGCAATGATGAGCCAGTTAATTGTTAAGGACTAAACCACCCAAAAGATCCTTACCAAACATGACCTTATGCTTAAGAACCACCAAGCCTCTTTCCAAGACCTTCAAAGGGTCGTAGGTGACATGTCTAGGAAACTAGAGGAGAGATTACCCGGTCAGTTTGTGGGTAACACCCAACCGAACCCTAATGTCCATGCTAAATCCATTACCACTCGTAGTGGCAAAACCGTAGGGAACCCGAGAGTTGAGGAGAGAGTAGTTGAGGAAGATGAAGAGATTGTAGATGAAGAGATCGAGATGGAGGCTCCCGGCAAAGTGCAATCGAGGCTAAGCCCAGCAAGTACCGCACAGCCCGGTGAGCCTCAAGGTAAGAAGAAGGTAGAAAAACCGCCCGTAGACGTTAGACCGTCCCCACTCATAGACCATTCGCATGTCCCGTTTCCTACACGTCTTAGGAACCAAAAGTACTCAAGGGAATACGGGCAATTCTTAGATATCTTCAAGCAATTGAAGATTAATCTACCTTTCATCGAAGCACTTCAATCGATGCCCAAATACGTGAAATTTTTAAAAGACCTTCTTAGGAACAAAGAGAAGTTAGGGGAGTTGTCGAATGTCACGTTGAATGGAGGGTGTTCCGCCGTTGTTCTATATAAGCTTCCTGAAAAGCTTACCGATCCCGGTATTTTTACTATTCCTTGTCTATTCGGTAGTAATACCAACACTAGAGCCTTAGCCGACTTAGGTGCTAGCATCAATTTGATGCCCTTTTCTCTCTATGAGAAGCTAGACTTAGGCGAGCTTTCACCTACCCGAATGACATTATCCTTAGCCGATCGGTCTGTAAAATACCCGAGGGGTATAGTTGAGAATTTGCTTGTTAAGGTCGACAAGTTTGTTTTTCCCGCTGATTTCGTGATTCTCGATATAGAAGCGGATGAAAGAGTCCCTATTATACTTGGTCGTCCATTCTTGCTTACCGCTAAAGCCCTTATAGATCGTTCCATGAACCACCCGAGTGGTTCCGATGATTATAGTGGTCCTTGCCATTCCGTATACTTCTTGAACTATTTTATCTCATGTGTTGTCAATTGTTTAGAGTATATTAGTGCTGCCGACTTAGTGGGAGGATAGAAGGTAGATGATGCGTGTCGAGTGTTATATATTTTTATGTATATTTTTAGCCTTTTTGACACTTTAGTCAAGCTTTAAATTTATAAAACACGATATTTTACTAACACTAAACACACATATGGGCAAGTGCACCCATCGTGAGCGTAGTATAGCGTTGGTAAGATACCGAGGTCGTCCAAGGACACAAGAGCTTTTAGTACCGGTTTATCCTCAACATCTAATCAAATCAAAATTTAGAAAAAAAGGTTTTAAACATGAAAATAAAAACTAAAATGCTGAAAATAAAAATAAAATAAAAAACAGATAGACAAGATGAATCACTTGGATCTGACTCGCCTTTAGTGTAACCTTTGATGTTTTCCGCACTTTTGCACTTTTTAAGAGATTATCTTAGTTATAGTAGTAGGCCCCTCTTTTGAAGGTGACGACACTCTCAACCTAGTAGTTTTAGTCAGCAAGGATACAATCCTAAAGGGTTGGATTATTGAAGATAATTAATTTAGTTATTAATGCCTAATGTGGTAGGCCCCTCTTTTGAAGGTGACGTTACCCTCGGCTAAGTGGTTTGAGTCAGCAGGGATACAATCCCAAGTAGTCGGGTTAATGTATTAATAATAGTTTACATATGAGGGGATCTAGCCATTCGCACCCCCGCCATCCAATACCAGTGGGTATTGAAGGAAGTCCTACTAAGCTTGACCCAGGTCCTTGCAGGATCTATACACTGAACAAGGCAATAACCTTACCAAACCATTCCCTTAACCCCTGACCAAGTAGCCAACATATCTCTATATAGACCGTAGAGATATGAATGGTGTAAATCTTTTATTTTATATAGACAGTATAATAACGCCAAGACACCATGGACAAATGATAAGGAACTTTCACCTTCAACATAAGAAACTAGTTATTAAAGTCATTAATACATAACCAAATAAAAAGTGCGTAAAGATTAACAAAATAAAAGTATTACACTAAATGCTTGTCTTCACCAAGAGATGTAAGAGACTTAGGCAACCATGGCCTTTGATTGTCATGAACTCTTACTATCAATCTTGGATCCCGAGACTACTACACACACTCTATGATGGATGATGGTGGTGGATGTGGGTTGTGATGGTGGTGGAGGGTGGGTGAAGTGTGAGAGAGGTGGTTTGCCAAGGGATACCTTTGAAGTGAACCAAGAACCTCTATTTATAGCCTGCACAGAAGCCCAGACACGGCCCCGTGTACATTGGGCACGGCCCCATGTGCATCCACTTTCTCTTTCTTCATTAATTGCAGTTTGTCTGCATTAGTTGACTACGCCCACGTGTCCGCTGGGCACGGCCCCGTGTGCAGAAGCGTATATGTACTATCAAGATTTGCTTGGATTCTGCAAATCTTAACGTTGACCACGACCATGTGGAGCTGGGCACGCCTCCGTGTTGGGAGATAGAAGCTTTTACAACTTTGTCTATTCTGCAGACACTTGGGCATGCCCCCGTGTCCGCTGGGCACGGGGCGTGTTCAGCCTTCAGATGTCTTGTTTTTGCATGGGAATATGTTGTCGAGGGGTCGGGCATGCCACGTTTATTCCTTTTCTTGTATTTATGTTAGATTTAGCTGTATTTTTGCTTCTTTTGTTCATTTGAGCTCATTTAATCCTGAAAATACAAAAGGAAGACAAAAGCACACTTTTTCCAACATTAGTACTAAAAAGGGGTTAGTTTTATGCCTCATTTGATGTAATTTATATGTTGCATTTTACACACATCAGTAGAGGAAGAGTTGAAGTTGGTAGATGAAGTAGAAGATGAGGGAATTCCTTTAATTCCCGAAGTGTTAGCCGTTAGTGATGACACCACCCAACCCCCACCCTTAGAGCTTAAGGTACTTCCATCTCATTTAGAGTATGCTTTTCTTGGGGAGGGTTCCGAGCTACCCATCATTATCTCATCAAAGTTGGAAGAATGAGAGAAGTTGATGTTGTTGGAGGTGTTGAGGGCCAACAAAGAGGCCATTGCTTGGAGGTTGTCCGACATCAAGGCCATAAGCCCTTCTTATTGCACCCACCGGATACTCATGGAGGATGATTCAAACCGGTGGTGCAACCTCAAAGGTGGCTCAACCCCAACATGCAAGATGTTGTGAAGAAGGAGGTTCTAAAACTCCTATATGCCAGGATGATATATCCCATCTCTGATTCACCCTGGGTTAGTCCCACTCAGTTTGTCCCTAAGAAGGGAGGGATGACCGTTGTCATGAATTCGAAGAATGAGCTTATCCCTTCTCGTACAGTCACGGGTTGGCGCGTGTGCATCGACTACTGAAAATTGAATGATGCCACCCGAAAAGACCACTTCCCATTGCCGTTCATCGATAAAATGTTGGAGCGTCTTGCTGGTCAACAATTTTATTATTTTCTCGACGGTTTTTCCAGCTACTTCCAGATCCCCATCGCTCTGGAGGATTAGGATAAGACCACCTTCACATGCCCCTATGGCACCTATGCGTACCGACGCATGCCATTTGGGCTGTGTAACGCTCCAGCTACTTTTCAGCGGTGCATGGTTGCCATATTTCAGGATATTATTGAGAGTTCCATGGTGGTTTTCATGGATGATTTTTCGGTATATGGTAACTCTTTTGATGAGTGTTTGAAGAATCTCGAGAGGTTGTTGAAGCGGTGTGTCGAGACGAAGCTTATGTTAAATTGGGAGAAGTGTCACTTCATGGTGACGGAAGGTATCGTGTTAGGACACAAGATCTCTAGGGATGGTATAGAGGTAGATCGTGCGAAAATAGATACCATTAGTAGATTACCTCCACCCATGAGTGTGAAGTCGATCCGGAGTTTTTTAGGTCATGCGGGCTTCTATAGACGCTTCATTAGGGATTTCTCTAAAGTTAATCGCCCCATGACCCGTTTTCTAGAGAAAGATATTCCATTCGTCTTTGACGAGGAGTGTCTTAAAGCCTTCAACTTTTTAAAGGAACAGCTGAGTGCACCTATTCTTATCTCGCCCAAATGGAGCTTGCCGTTTGAGCTCATGTGCGATGCGAGTGACTATGCCATTGGAGCGGTATTAGGACAAAGAAAGGATAAGCACTTCCACCCCATATACTACGCGAGCAAAACGTTAAATGATGCTCAAGAGAACTACACCACCACGGAGAAAGAACTCTTAGTCATAGTATTTGCTTTCGACAAATTCCGCTCATACCTCGTTCTATCCAAGACCATAGTTTTCACCGACCATTCTGCGTTGCGTTTTCTTTTTCAAAAGAAAGACGCTAAACCCCGACTTATTCGGTGGATTCTATTTCTTAGCGAGTTTGATATCGAGATTAGAGACAAGAGAGGGGCTAAAAACGTAGCAGCCGATCATCTATCACGTTTAGAGGAGATTCGTGAGGAGGAGATAGGAGATACGTTCCCTCACCAGTCTATTGAGTTTGTAGAGGCCGAGAATGAAGGATTGCCTTGGTTTTGTGACATGGCGAATTATCTTTCTAGTGGCAATATTGTGAGAGGAATGACCACACAACGAAGGAGAAAGTTCCTTAGCGAGTCAAGGAAGTATGTGTGGGATGATCCTTTTCACTTTAGAATAGGGGGAGATAGGATTCTAAGACGATGCGTGTCGAGAGAGGAGGGTTGGAACATCATTAGACATGTATATGAAGGACTCACGGGAGGCCATCATGGTGCATATGCCACCGCTCAAAAGGTGTTTGATTGTGGTTTTTATTGGCCTAGCGTACTGCGTGATGCCGTCGAGTTCGTGAAAACATGTGATGCTTGTCAACGAACCGGCAACATTTCCGCCAAAGATGAGATGCCTCAAAACCCGATCTAAGTATTGGAGGTTTTTGATGTTTGGGACATTGATTTCATGGGACCCTTTCCCGTCTCCAAAGGGAACCGGTATATACTCGTGGCAATTGATACGTGTCTAAGTGGGTAGAGGCTCAAGCTCTTCCTACAAATGAAGCCCGAGTAGTCTTGAAATTCCTTAAGAAACTCTTTTCCCGCTTCGGTACACCTAAAGCCTTAATTAGTGATCGTGGTACTCACTTTTGCAATGCATTGATGGAAAAATTGCTTGCACGCTACGGAGTCACTCATCGTTTGTCTACCGCATATCATCCATAGACAAGTGGTCAAGTGGAGAATGCAAATCGCGGTATCAAACGTATCTTAGAGAAAACTGTTGATAAGAATAGGAAGGATTGGTCTGATAAGCTTGACGATGCATTGTGGACGTTTCGAACCGCCTACAAAACGCCTTTAGGAACCACACCATTTATGATCGTCTATGGAAAAGCTTGTCACCTTCTAGTAGAGCTAGAGTATCGAGCGCTTTGGGCATTGAAAACCGTTAACCTTGACATGACCGAAGCCGCTAGGAAGCGTTTCTTTCAAATCCTTGAGCTTGAAGATCTTAGTGATGCGGCTTATGCTCGATCGTTGGGAATTAAGGAGAAGACGAAAGCTTCACATTATAGGAAGCTAAGGAAGGTTAAGGAATTTAGCAAAGGTGATAAAGTACTTCTCTACAATTCACGATTGAAGTTGTTTGCGGGGAAGTTGAAGTCGAAGTGGTCGGGACCTTATATGGTTCATTAGGTGTTTCTGTACAGAGCGGTGGAGATTATGGATGAATCGGATGGCCGAAGTTGGAAGGTGAATGGCCATCGTTTAAAACACTACTTTATAGGAGCAATAGACAACAACGAGATGGAGGAAACTCCTCTCGAAATTCCATCAAAAGCCGCCATTTAGTGTTTTGGGATGAAATCCCAAGTGTAGAGTATGTACCGTTTGTAAATTTCGTTATTTTCCGTAGTTTTTCGTTTCGTGTGTTTGAGTAACTTTGCAGGAATCGTACCATTGAGGAGCTGAAATTGCAATGAAAACGGAATTCCAGGTAAGTCCCAACACTTAGAAAAATTTGGGATGGTTTTAGGAAGGTTTGGTAACACTTAGAAAATTTTCTAAGGCATAAAACTGGAATTTTTACGTAACCTTCTGTCCAAAAACGTCCGTCGCGTCGCGCCACACTGAATATGACCACCTGGTCGCGCTACGCGACCCCTCAGTTCAGTTTTTGTTGTTGAACCCTATTGTCGCGTCGCGCCACACCTTCTGAACTTCCCAGTCGCATTACACGACCCTTATTTGAACCTTTTCATTTTGACCCCACCTGTGGCGCTACGCCACAACTGCCTTTTATCTTCGTAGCACCGCTCGACAATATAAATAGTCAAAATAAAGCCCTTAAGTCAGTTCTCTTCCCCAAAACCAAACAAAACCCTTCTTCCTTAAACTCCACCGCCGAACATCACCCCAACCCGTTCACCCACCCTTACACCATCGTAACTCCACTATTTTCAGCCATAATTCCACCCCCGTGACCGCAATTTCACGATGCACAAAACCCACCGAACATTTTCATCATCTAGCCTCTGATTTTGTGCGATTCGGGACACTCCATTTACGAAAAATCTTAGCTTTTTCTCGCAAAACTTCATCGAATCAGGTATGGTTTCTTTTAAATTCTCCTATACATTTCAGTCTATGTCCTCATCTAGGTTAGATATTGTCTGTTTTGCGTTATTGTCAAGTCATGTTCTGGTTATTTGCTTAAATTCACAGCCGAATCATTTGTTGGTTATGTGTGTCGGCTGAGTGTTAAGTCCGGTTCGTGTCAGTTTGTAGTCATTTGTTTTTGTTTTGTCAAGTCAGTCGTATGGCTGTGTTTAGTTAGTCGCAAGTCAGGATATGTTGCGTTCGGATATATTAGTGTTCTTGATGGGATACGGGTGGCTATGGTTTGCTTTATCGATTCAGATTTAGTCTATTGGAAGGGGTGCGGCTGGCTTGGTTTGGGTTTATGCACATGATTTCTTTCCATGCCTTACTTGACATCGCAACTTTGATACAAACTTTGGTCGTTGTTTCAAGTTGTTATTGGGCGCAGGTGGTGTCAGTTTGGTAATATTGAATGTGCTTTGCTTGATGATTGAATGGTATGGGGTATTGACGCATAAAGTTTCGACCTTGCACAATGAAACGGAATTTTTGCAACGGTAAAAACCTCCTTTAACTAGGCGGAATTTTTCGAAGCTAAATCTGATTTTAAAACTAAAAAGCAACTTATTTTAAGCAAGTTTGGACGTCAATGACGGATTGTTAGGCACTCGATTTAATTGCGGACAATTAAAGTGCCGGAGGGGGATAGTGTACATTGAGTCCAGTTTAGTGTCTTTGTGTCATTTTAGTCTAGTTTAAGTCATATTTTACTTGTTTTTGGGTTTACTTGCACGTACAAGTGATTTAGGCTCGCCCGTACTCAATCTCCATTCGGGCTAGTTTAATTATGACTTAGCATTTGTAAAAAGGTATCCCAGTTTGTATTTCAACTTTATTTTTTAGAATTAGCCGCGAATGAAATGCTATACGGCTATTCTAATTTTTGAGAAAAATTTATAAAAATCCCAAAAAATATAAAAATTTCAAAAAATTCAAAAAATTCAAAAAAATTAAAAAAAAACGAAAAATACAAAAATAGTTTGTTATTACTGATAGTTTGCTTGTTTTGTCTTGTTTAATATCTGTTTTGCAGACATGGCTAGCAGCTCACGCAGCGGTAGGGCCCAAAAAAGGGGCGCGGATCAGACAGCACCACAACAGGATCCACCCCAACAAGATCCGATTCCACAGGAGACCCCAATTATACAGATAGCTGCTAATGATCCAAAGTTAAGAAAGATTCAGTATCAAAGGTCTCACGAGTTTATTCCAACACATAAAGTTAATCGTCTCGATCCCCCGATATTGCAATTCGAGCCGAATACATCTGAGTGGGAAAAGTATGATAAGTTGAGGATACGGATTTGCTTCAGCATAGGGTGATAAACTGGCGTTGGTTGGAGGAAACAGGGTCGAGGCAGGTAGTGTTGGACCTTTTGGGTCCAAAGTTGACTGATGCATTGGAGTGTACGCAAGATCAGTATAAGGAGTTGGTGCTGGAGTTTCACAGCACATGGAGACACAAGGAAGGAAAGGTTGATCAGGACACAACTGTGTCTTTCAGTTTGGGTAGGCATGTCTTTGAGATGAATATGGTGAGGTTTTCCATTGTGTCGGGGTTTTATACTGAGGAGGAAGTGAAACAGCCGGGATTTTTGACTAGTTTGAGGGGTGCTTATTCTACTGCTAGGGATCACAGTGTTGGGGGTACTGAGCTGCGAAATTTCTGGAAGACGATATCCGACCACCCATTCACGGTTACCAACCTGATCACTTCGGTTCGTAACCCATTTTATAGGTATGGTTTGAAGATTTTGTTTACTACATTGGTGGGTCGGAAATCGGGGGAAAATAAGGGAAACTGGATCGAGTTGTTCATTCTCATGTGCCGTGTGGAGAACCGTGAGATGAACTTGGCTACGGTGTTAGCAGACTCGTTTAGTAGAGGACGTCGAGGTGGTCATCATGCTGGGTTGGCTATGGGCCCCTATATTACTCGCATTGCACAAAATTTTGGGGGTGTTTACCAAGTATGTCCCCCAATTTCTACATGAGGGGCCCAAGACGATGATGTTTGGGATTAAAGAGTTACAACAGGCAGGTATAGTGTCATGGACTGAGCCCTACAGCTGGGAGCCGATTAGGCAGGGCCCGCAGGTGCAGCCGCCAGAGGGACATCCAGCTGAGGATGTGATTATTCAGGTTCACCCTACACACCGATAGTGGCCACCACAGCGACGCGAGCTACCAGCACATTAGTATCCGAGGAGCAACCACCACCTGAGCCTCTCACTTTGCAGTCGCTCTCTGGCTATGTGGAGCAGAGATTTGACAGATTGGAGCATCTTATTGAGTTGATTCAGTTGGGTTAGGAGAGGCTGGATGATGCTCTCCGTTACATGATGAGCACGCACAACATGGGGATCCTAGACTTCTTTCAGCCGAGATAGCAGGGTGGCTCGGCTGGTGCTGGTGAGTGGTTTGATCCGGATCCTCCATTCCGTGTATTTGGTGAGGGCAGTTCTGGTGCAGGTGGACAACAGGAGGGCAGTGAGGAGACTGCCAGCGAGCGTGAGGAGGACTAGTGTGGGGATGATGAGATGAGGAAGCAGCAACTGACGAATATATCTTTTGTTTGATTTTCCTTTTATGCTGTTTTTGATCCTCATTTATTGTTCTGTACTTATACTAATATACTTTGAACAGGTTGGTTGGGAAGGATGGGTTGGTTTGTGTTGAAACTGATACTTTGATGGTATGTATATATTATGATCTTTTGGGTAGTGCTTGCTTATGATGTGATAGGTTGACGGTTAGCCGCTTTCGTTCGCGTGTCCAAGATAAGGAGTTGTTTGCTGAGCGCGTTTCGAATTGGAGGGCTTATGTGGGACGACTGGCACTCTGACAGTCTCACATATTCAGCTAAGTCGTTTCCCTTGTATTTTTGTATGTAATTATTTATTTCGTTTTTCAGTTTTTTAGTGTTTAGTTAGTTTTGAATCGTATTTCCGTTCTTGCATTAGGGACAATGCAATCTTTAAGTGTGGGGATGGGATACATGTAAATAATCGAGTCATAAATATGAAAAATACAAAAAACTTAAAAATTTTAAAAAATCCAAAAAAATTGAAAAATTTAAAAAATGTCTTTCGAATAAAGAAGTTTGCAAATAAAAAACTAAAAATGATAGAAAAGATGTGTTTTTATTCGGGTTCAGATAATAATAATATAAGATCAAATAAATCAAGCTTGTGTTTAGTTTGGAATATGTGGATAGGCCCGGGTTTTGTTTTAGGTCCCTTTCAGTTAATACACCTTAATTGTCGGTCTACTAGTGGGTTTTCGCCTGGGAACTATGGGAGATTGAAACCGCCAATAAGAGTATAAGTGACACCGTTATAAGTTAAAACCATTAGAATTTTTTATCAAGAAAAAAATATAAAAAAATGAGCTAGAAACTGAATGAAAGTAGCACAGTTCTATATAGTGTGAGTTGGGGATAGCGACTCTACAGCCGGAATGCCTCTTGGTTAGGGAAAGCAACGTCTACGCTCGTTAAAAGAAAAAAAAAAGAAGAAAAGTGAAAAAAATGGAAAAGAAAAAAATTGATTGTAAATTCTCTTGGTTATGATATAAGACGGTTGGGAATTGGTCCAGTGATCGTTCCTTTAGTTCTATAAGCTTGAGGTAGGAGTAGGTGGACCGTAGATTCTAGCGTGAGGCCCTAGGTAGATTGACCGCACTTAAATTAAATTCACATGATAAGGGCTTAAGACCGGAATTGGGTTTAAGGGGACAAATATATTCACAATCGCGGCTAACGCAAGCTTTGGTTTAATAAAATATAAATATACTTTTGACCCGAGTGACTATTCATTTCTGATTCCGTTGCATAATTCTTTTTCGAGGACGAAAAAAGAATAAGTGTAGGGATGTTTGATGTATTGCAAAATACATCTCTTATTCGTGTACAGTTTGTATAGATTTCATTTATTTTTAGTTCTGTTTTCATTAGAATGTGCATACTTTGATGAAATCTTGTGTTTCCAGATCCTTTGTGCTAAAAACCTTGAAAAACTAAAGTGTTAAAGGATGGGAAGCAAGTTTTAAAAGAGTTAGAATTATTTTTGAGATTTTGGAAAGCTGAAGCTGATCAAGAAACGCAACAGGCTGTGGAAAATGTGTTGTCGCGTCGCGACAGCTAGCCATCTTCATCGTCGCGCAGCGATACAAATAAAATATAGATTTCTGGAATTTGGAGTGGTCGCGGCACGCGACCTCGATGCAACAAAACCGTCGCGCGACGCGACGGGGGTAAATGACGACTTTTCTTCGTTAATGATTAGTGTTTGGTATAAAATCCCAAGAAACTCAACACAAAACCCTAATTACGAATTGAGAGCATTGAAGGCGATCTTGGGAGCATTCTTGGAGCAATATTGAAGGTTTCGAAGCACGAGAATTAGTGGTACGAGTTCGGGATGAAGGATTGAAGACTTGCTCGGGTTTTCCAATTCCTTGTTTTGTTGATTTTTTTCTTTCGAAACTTGGTATCATGAATTCTTACTTGAACATCTTTGACTTGTTTTCGTTATTTGACATGCTCGGCTAAACATTTAAGCCACCTAGACTTTGATGAATGGATTGATATAAAGTTTTAACCTTTTTCGTTAGTTGCTTGTATTTTATGGGTTGATTATGTTTAGTAAAGAGTTTGGTTTATTGATTTGATGTATATGCGTACTTTAATTCGGTTTGTTATTATCAATTGCTTCGTATGAATCTTGGTGGTTGTCTGCTACGGAATAGGTTCATGCTAGGTCTTTGACCGTGTGTTTTTGACCTTTAGGGAGAATTGGCCAATAAACTTAGAAGTAATTGTTAGTGATTTACTAGATTTTAGTGTTCTACTAGTCCTTATAGCTGGAAGGTGCAGGGCTATTGATAGGTCTTACCCGGCGAATTGCTTTAGACAGTCTTTGGAAAAAGTCGTGCCTTAGTTGCCCCGTCGGTTTATTAGTCTATCAAGTCAAGTTAATAATTCTAAACTACCCTAGATCTATAATTGGAAAAGAGTAGGTCAATATTAGGGTACTTACACAATAACCTGTAGGATTAACGGCCTAGGTAGCACCATAAGTTTCACCTCGAGAAGGGTTGAGGGGCTTAGTTGGTGTCTTAATAGGTTTAGTATCATAAGATCCCGGTTCCATAACTCATGCAATTAACCTAATTGGTAATTACTTAAAATAAATCCAGGATTCTAGTCTAGGTGGTCTCGTTCATCATATAAGACAAGCCTTTGCCTTATTTCGTATTTAGCTTAGTTTTAGTTTAATAATTAGTTTAAATAGATTCCTTAGAATTTTAGTAACCCCCCCCCCCCCCTAAAAAAACCAATTAAACAAGTTTAAGTTGTTACAAGGCTCACCGGAACTTTCTATCTCTAGCTTATCCAAGCTCTCTTATCTAAATTGCAAACTGCCTTTATATAGTGCCTTATCCACAGACCATACGAATAACTAGCAGGGACTAAAGTGAAGCCCACGAAGAACTGAAGTCCATGAGGAACTCAAGGTTCTACGTGGGGTGTGTAGGACGAAACATCAAGATCCATGAAGAATATTCTTCGTTCAATCAATACAGGTTCTTCGTCATTGACAGTTCTTCGTGGATGTTGATCTGGTCATAGTTCTTCGTCCCTTGAGGTTCTTCGTGAAGATGTCGTCAGCACATGCTAGGTTCTTCGTGAAGATGTTGTCAGCACATGCTGGGTACTTCGTGAGCATGGTTCTTCATGGTCTATCGTGAAAGATATGCTGCACACATAAATTGCAGACATGTAGATGGCAACAACAAATAGATGTAGACAAGCAGAACTTGCAGCAAACAAACTAAACAGATTGCATTTCTTGCAACTATTTACCACACATACAACGGTGAATACGTTCCGAAACACGATGGGGTTTCACTTCGTAACTTAGTCGTACTGAACGAGCCGTATCCACATTTATGTATCAACATTGTAGGATCGTTTTACCGACCAAATGAGTCAATCAGAGGCAATACACAACTGTTTGAGAGGCGGAATCAAACAAACAACTTAGAATCAGTAAGAATTGAGTAGAAACAGAGTATTTCACTTTAAAACAAGCTTCTCATGCAAAATATACTTGATTACACGGCGGAATTCCAGCAGCACTTCGTGACACACTAGCTAATTCCGTTTGAAATGAGAATCCCAACATGCCTATATATAGGCTTCTGATTCCGTTTGAAATGACACATGTCATTTCAAGCGAAATTAACACATCTAATTCCGTTTGAAATGATCATGTGTCATTTCAAACGAAATTACACCAAAATAACATAAATTTACATTTTAGACCCTGTAAAATCATGACCTAGACTTAAGACGTAGGCTATAGACATTGTGCACCAACAAACTCCCCCTTGGATATTGCCGGAGTCTTCAGTTCTTCATAGCGACTTGAACTTTTCTTCCCTCTGCTTAGGCTTTTTCATCAACAGCTTCCTAATCTTCTCGTTCTCTATTGCAGCTTTCTTTCTTTCTTCAGCTTGTTCTCTCATGAACTTGCCACGCAGCATTCTATCTCTTTCCTCACGTTCCTTCTTTACTTTCTCGGCTTTAAGAGCTTCCTCTTTCTCAATCTCTCTCCATTTCGTTGACCATTTACTTTTAGCATTTATACCCTTCTGGAAGCAGATAGAAACAACCTTTTGAAATTGCATACCCAACACACAAATCCTTTGTAAAACTCTTGCTCCATTTGTGGCAAAGGAATGTTCTTGATCACTCTTGGCATTTTGATTTTCAGTATAGTCTCTTCAACACCAGTAACTGGATTCACCCTCCTTACTTTCTTTGGTCAGTGTGGCTTCCAGTGCTGAAAATCTCTAAATGCTTCAAACTTTATCAACCCCCACATAGGTATGTCATTCTTTCTAATCGGATAATCCAAAGTTCTTACTTTAGCAAGCTCTTCCACATCCCACCAAGGTAATGACATAGTATCATGAAGTAATGCAAAATACTGAACACCATATTCTCGATGAATGGTGTAACACCTGTGCCTTCACGGCCATCAAACAAATACCAAAGAAATGAAATATTGTATTTCATACTTGGTATTTGTAAAAATATGTGTATCATTTGCACATATCAATTCTTGTTCAATTTCAAACTCTAAATCACTTTCTGGAAGGTTATACGCGCACCGATGCGTAAATATAACCAGTTTAATGCAACAAACACTCCGGAATAGTGACATTGGCTTAACATACCTTAAATAACCTTTACATAACTTAGAAATAAGTTTTGAAGGCTTTGGTATGGCAAAATCAAGTTAAATCGCTTACAGGGACTAAAGTTGACAAACTGCGAAAGTATGCCAATTTGAACTGTAACAGACATTCCGGAACATGACCATAAGTTAAACACACCTTAAATATCCTTTATATAGCTTAGAAATAGGCTTTGAGGGGTTCGGTGTGCTAAAATAAACTTTTGGGTCATTCAGGGACTAAAAGTGTCAAAAAGTGCACAAGTTTGCATTTTCGCGCATAACTTACGTTCTGAATACATCCGGACACCCAAAAATTTATGTAAGCATGACTACATTATATTTTTGTGTTCGCCATAAGAAAAATCCATTCGTCACGTCATTTGGATCGTTTTTCGCGCTTATGCGCATTCCGTCGTAATTAAGCGAACATCGCGTTCGTACGACCAAACGAACCATCATCCGACATATTTTTGAACATGTTTCAAGTCCACAATGTTTAGGCATCATTTTAGGGCCTTAAAGTTGGCTTTACGGGCCTTAGAAGTGTCGGAAATGGCCTTAAACACGTGCAGGGACCTAAACTGTCATTTTTGAAACATATGTGCAGATCAGAGGGCCCAAGCGGCCCGCATTGTGTTTGCATGAATCTAAAGCGGGCCGCATGGCACCTTCAGACCAGATTCAATGTTTGTTTTTGCAACTTGCAGCTGATTAAACCCCATCCACATGTTTTAAACTTGCCTAATCAGCAAGATAAGATCAAGATTTAGCCACCATAACATTTGGACAAGTGTACGGCCTTGATCGTTTCCCCTTTTCCAAGAAACGATCCTAACGGTTACCCGAAAACTATATATACCCATCCACCCCCATTGCATTTCTCACTAGAATTCTGATTTTGAGAGCTCTAAGTTGAAACCATTGTTTCATACCTGAGTTCTTGAGTCGGGATTAGCATTCGGGGACCCTGGGTTAGTATTCTTTCGTTCTTTTCCTTATTTTTACTGCTTTTCGAGTCAGAAAGTCAAACTTTGTTTGACTTTCAGCGTTGACCAGTAATGGTCAATGCGAAGTTCGTTTGAACTTCGCAACGTGAGTGTAATCACGTTGGTCATAGTCCTTTGGGACTATGCCCACTGATTACCACGTTATCTAGAGTCGTAGGGTAGGCGATCTGATAAATCGCCTATACCTTCGAACTCGACCCATTTGGTCGATCATTAGGATCCGACCAAATACATTAGGTGACCATAGTAGGTAGGGAATAACCTTCCGAGGTTATACCCTATGGTCACATCGTTTAAGTAGTTGTATGATAGGTAGTTTATATGCCTTAGGTAAATTACCAGAATACCCTTTTCATGTATAATTGGTAATTAAGCATATGTAACCTAAACTTTTGCCACATAACTGATTATGTAACATGTTTAGGCATATAACACTGTCATAGGACTAGTTAGGCGGTCCGAACGCGTTACACGCGAACGACGCGTTAAAGTAGCATAAGCTTCCTAAACGGGTCGTAATGGGTCGTAGACACTTAGGTTAAGTTTCATTTAGTATGTAGGCTTTGTTAAACCATATCATATGAGTTCCTACACTCATTTGGTTTACAAACCCTAATGCTACCCAATCTTCCGATTTAGGTCCGGTTAATTAACATAGTTACCTATATTAGGTGCCGTTTGATTTCCGTGATCTCTAGCTTTGTTTGGTTGTTACTCAAGGACTACTAAGCAATCTCAAGTGAGTACATAGACCCCTCTTTTACTGTTTTCCAAACTGTTTTGGGGTGAAACACATGTGCCTACTTGTTACTTTCGTGCTTTCCTGTTTTCACATCATATACTTGTTATGTTCATTAGTACACTATTAGTACATGATTTACATTACATTTCTGCTAGGTATGTTGACTGATAGCATGCTAGCGCATTGATTTACATGACTTTTCTACTTTGTATGTTAACTTAGCATACTTAGTACATCATTTTACATTGCATCTCTGTTGCATATGTTCCAGTAACATATGGACACATTGTTTTACAGCTCTACCTTGTATGTTTACTCTAGCATACTAGGTACATTATCTTCATCACATGCTTACATTTTGGTATGACATTTGGTTTGTTCAAATGAGACAATGTACATTCATTAACACCGATCACGCCGCTCGGTAGTAGGTAGTGGTACCATAGGACTTGACAAATCCCATTCCTGAAATCTCGGGTTTGTTTGGACGTAAGGAATGACCGAATCCGAATACATATTCTCTTGATAACTCACTTTTACATAGTTATCCGTCTGTCTCAAGGCTTGGATGTATGAATTTTCACAATACCGCATAAATGTTCATATTCAGTATAGCATGCATATATCTTACAAAACATAACTTTGATTTAAACCAAGTTTTACTTCAATACTTTGTTTTGTACATTTTACTTATGGTTTAAGTAGTCTTAATTTTACTTACCATACATATCATTTTGGTTATACATTACTTGACTACTTTTGGACTATCAACATTTGACATTGGTTTTACATTACATGATTTACATTAGACATGAACATTTTACATCTTGATGGTTTGGTTTGATTATGTGATTAAGTAACGATGCGTGTGTAATATGATACAAGCATGGTGGATACGCCGCTGGTACTTCCTATATATAAGTGTTTGTATGGTATTACATATTGTAGCGTTATTTGAATCATTTCAGTTTGATACATATAACATTTTATACAAATAACATACTTATCACAAGACATTGTTTTACAAAACAACTTATCTTTTACAAACTCATTTAACTTGGTTATTCATTTAACTATACATTATTCACTTATTTATACCTATCATCTGAACTCATTGTTTTTCAAATGATTTACAAAACAAAGCAAATAACAAGGTTCATGACTAAACATTTTCTCAAACATAAGTCATGACACCTATTTTCACAAAACTTATGTATCTCACCGGCATTTTTATGCTGACGTACCATATTTTCACATGTGTTTTTCAGGAGCTGTTGCATAAGTTGATCAAGATACACATAGGCAGACTTGGGCTTTAGTGACAATAAAAGATGCAAGACTAGTTAATTATAGACATTGTAACACTTTTAATCAATAAAACGAAACTTTAATCTCCATGGTTGTGAAACATTAATTCTGTTGCAACACGCCCCGATGTTTCCGCCACATTTTGTATGTTCCACGTGGTCGGGGTGTGACAGAAAAGATGGTATCAGAGCCAATGGTTATAGGGAATTAGGTTATTAGTAATTAGTAATGCTTTGACCTAGTCTATAACCTTCTTAGGACCCTAACGCGAGTTTACTTGCGTTTAGTCATAAAACAATACCGTCACCTATCCTTAGGCGACGACCACAACAAGAACATAAAATTCAAAACCGCTTTGAAAACTAATCATCTGTTCTAGGATGATTGATTACTAGGTTTTGAACCCTCAGTTATAAGGTTTTGAACTCTCTGTTATATGGTTTTGAACCCTTTTGGGGTTTTCAAAAACATCGTCAAGGTTTTGGGTTTTAAATAATGTGAACACGTGCAAACTGGAAGGGTGAATGTCTGTATTCTGGGTTTTCTGTCTAGGCAAGCACTTCGTATACATCTCATCAGACGCGAGACCAGTTGTGCTTACCTGGGAATTCTTGGGATGAGTGTTCACTTATAGGCGAGCATGTCTTCGCGATACATTATTTTTGACCCATTTACTTTGATTTGTCATCATCTCAATGTACCCATTTACTTTGATTTGTCGTCATCTCATTTGTTTGCCTTAGGTAACAAACAAATGATCACAATTTTCATTCGTTACCATTTTGTATTGATTATCCAATAACCTTTCACTCGTTTCTTCCTCTGTCTTTCATTTTCTTCTAGAATGTCTATTCCTCTTGGAACTGGTCAAATGCCCGAGCGAACAACCAAATTTGTCCAGCAAATTGGCGAAGTGATTCAGAGGACTGTGGATTTAGGTATTGCCATGGCTCGTCTTAACAATGAAGCCTCTCATCTTAACAATGAAGCCTCTCGTCTCGACAATGAAGCCACTCAAGAGACACCAAAGGAAGCAGTAGTCAGTCTTGCAACAACATCAAGGAAGCGTAAGGCTTCAAGGAAACCCGCAGCGGTTACACCTAATCAAGCTGGACCTAGCCAAGTGGCAAGGCCACCAGCTAGGAAGCAGTACTTAGGAACTGCTCCTAGGTGCAAGCGATGCAACGGTCATCATTCAAACCTCCTACCCTGCTGGAAATGTACCTACTGTGGACGGCGGGGACATTTGGTCAACACATGCCGCTTTGCTATCCAGAACAAAGCTGTTGCAAATCTTGCTGCTACCCAACCCCAAGTCAACCCTACTCAAGCTCGTTTCCCGCGTGGTACTTGCTACAACTGTGGCGATACGAGCCATTTCAGGAACAACTGCCCGAAGATAGTCAGTGCAAATCCAACCCTCGGATGAGCATTTGGCTGAACAAAGGATGTTGCTGTCTTATGCCTTTGTTTCTTTTGTTTTCGTGTAATGTGAAACAATCTGTTTTGTTTATAAATAAATCGTTGTTCACAAATTCTGATATACAAGTATAGTTACATGTGTGTATGATTTTCCTATGATACCTACATCAAGGAACTATGTTCCTTACAAACTACTCTTGTGATTCTCACTTTCAAGTGATCGCTCATAATTTCCTCGAAAGATCTAAGTACTCGTTTCATTCTAAGAAACGAAGTACAGGAAATAAAGTGAAATTATGAGTAATCGTGCTTTTTTTTCACATCAGTACCTTTAAATCCTTGGTTAGATAACTAAGGGTATTTTCAAATCTCATACCCATTACGTTTTGATTTTTCAACATACACAGTACCGGTATTTCAAAACAATCTTCATGATCTCAAAACATTTCGTATAGTTTGAAAACAATTTTTCTAGATGCACTGTCTATGTTATTTCAAAAACATTGGCCATGTTATCAAAACCAACCTTGCTAATTTCAAAATATTTCATATAGTCTGAAGACAATATTAACACAATACATTTTCTGATCAAGTGCATGATTTCGAAAAGCATCATTCATGTCTTTCAAAAACCTTATACATAATTTCAAAATTCATCTCACATGATTTTAAAACATTTTTATAAATATACCTATATAATACACCTACTTTATGATTTCCAAAAAGTATTATATATAAGGTTTCAAAAACATTTTTTCCCCATGCATAGTCTTCCAAATATATTTTCCTCACACACTTACTTAACCTTCAAATTCTGCTTCATATGTCGCCTTGACATATCTAGCATCTCAACCTCATAAGCATTTTACTTCATGTTTGGACTTAAGCACATCCCGTGCAAGAATTCAAAGCATCTTCAACTTCAACAATCCATATGGGATCTTTTTATCTCCATAATTAGACCCTTGTGGATGATCATGATTCAAATCAGAGTCCTTAATTGGATTCTTTATGTACCTTAATTCGAACATTTCGAGTTCTAGTAATCGAAATCGAATTTTCTTTTTGAATCTTTCTATCTTTATAGTTGGATTCTCGAAAATGTTTAAAGTACCAAATGAAATCCACAAGATGGATTCCTAGTGTGCTTTAAATACATGTACTCTGTTAGCAGAACAAACTTCTAGTTAGCAATTTTGAGGTTATGTGACTATGTGTTTATTCATCTTATGTTTTCTTTCATGCATTTTTGTGTTTTTAATACTCTGGATATTCGTTATCCAAATCCTCGCAGGATCTTTCATATCTTCATATGAGAGATTCGTAGCAGGATATTCAAAGGTACTACCTTAAATCCTTAATGGGCTTCTATGTAATAGTTAAGACCCTTGGATTTATATAGTACCACTCCAGACCCTTTTTAGTGGTCTAGTCTAAAGGATTGATTCACAATTTGGTTAAAGAATGACATCTAGTGATGTAGCTGGACAGACTCCTTGATAGTCTATTTAGATCATTTATTGATCTAGTCTACGGGACTCTATGGCGGTCTAGTCACACTCATCACAGGATTGTTCATTTGGTTTTACCCTACGCATTATAAAATAGACTGTGTGAACTGTGCAAGGAATTGTCTAATTATGGAGGCCTACATAATTATGAAATTTAGTGCATAGAAACCCAGTAAGGTTTATTATGTGTAAGAACCGATAGTGACAACAATAACAAAATGAGAACGATGTAATGGAGGTACGGTGGACGCACCAATGACGCTTCGTATACTTGTATATAAGTATCCCTCTTACATTGCAAGCATAAGGTTATTAAAGTTACTAGAAGTTCAGAACCCTAACCAATGTTGTTCGATCTTTTCAACTTCATGCTTTCAAGCTCTCACAAGTTTCCTCTAAATAAATTTCGGGACGAAATTTCCTAAAGTAGGGGAGACTGTAACACCTGTGCCTTCACGGCCATCAAACAAATACCAAAGAAATGAAATATTGTATTTCATACTTAGTATTTGTAAAAATATGTGTATCATTTGCACATATCAATTCTTGTTCAATTTCAAACTCTAAATCACTTTCTGGAAGGTTATACGCGCACCGATGCGTAAATATAACCAGTTTAATGCAACAAACACTCCGGAATAGTGACATTGGCTTAACATACCTTAAATAACCTTTACATAACTTAGAAATAAGTTTTGAAGGCTTTGGTATGGCAAAATCAAGTTAAATCGCTTACAGGGACTAAAGTTGACAAACTGCGAAAGTATGCCAATTTGAACTGTAACAGACATTCCGGAACATGACCATAAGTTAAACACACCTTAAATATCCTTTATATAGCTTAGAAATAGGCTTTGAGGGGTTCGGTGTGCTAAAATAAACTTTTGGGTCATTCAGGGACTAAAAGTGTCAAAAAGTGCACGAGTTTGCATTTTCGCGCATAACTTACGTTCTGAATACATCCGGACACCCAAAAATTTATGTAAGCATGACTACATTATATTTTTGTGTTCGCCATAAGAAAAATCCATTCGTCACGTCATTTGGATCGTTTTTCGCGCTTATGCGCATTCCGTCGTAATTAAGCGAACATCGCGTTCGTACGACCAAACGAACCATCATCCGACATATTTTTGAACATGTTTCAAGTCCACAATGTTTAGGCATCATTTTAGGGCCTTAAAGTTGGCTTTACGGGCCTTAGAAGTGTCGGAAATGGCCTTAAACACGTGCAGGGACCTAAACTGTCATTTTTGAAACATATGTGCAGATCAGAGGGCCCAAGCGGCCCGCATTGTGTTTGCATGAATCTAAAGCGGGCCGCATGGCACCTTCAGACCAGATTCAATGTTTGTTTTTGCAACTTGCAGCTGATTAAACCCCATCCACATGTTTTAAACTTGCCTAATCAGCAAGATAAGATCAAGATTTAGCCACCATAACATTTGGACAAGTGTACGGCCTTGATCGTTTCCCCTTTTCCAAGAAACGATCCTAACGGTTACCCGAAAACTATATATACCCATCCACCCCCATTGCATTTCTCACTAGAATTCTGATTTTGAGAGCTCTAAGTTGAAACCATTGTTTCATACCTGAGTTCTTGAGTCGGGATTAGCATTCGGGGACCCTGGGTTAGTATTCTTTCGTTCTTTTCCTTATTTTTACTGCTTTTCGAGTCAGAAAGTCAAACTTTGTTTGACTTTCAGCGTTGACCAGTAATGGTCAATGCGAAGTTCGTTTGAACTTCGCAACGTGAGTGTAATCACGTTGGTCATAGTCCTTTGGGACTATGCCCACTGATTACCACGTTATCTAGAGTCGTAGGGTAGGCGATCTGATAAATCGCCTATACCTTCGAACTCGACCCATTTGGTCGATCATTAGGATCCGACCAAATACATTAGGTGACCATAGTAGGTAGGGAATAACCTTCCGAGGTTATACCCTATGGTCACATCGTTTAAGTAGTTGTATGATAGGTAGTTTATATGCCTTAGGTAAATTACCAGAATACCCTTTTCATGTATAATTGGTAATTAAGCATATGTAACCTAAACTTTTGCCACATAACTGATTATGTAACATGTTTAGGCATATAACACTTGTCATAGGACTAGTTAGGCGGTCCGAACGCGTTACACGCGAACGACGCGTTAAAGTAGCATAAGCTTCCTAAACGGGTCGTAATGGGTCGTAGACACTTAGGTTAAGTTTCATTTAGTATGTAGGCTTTGTTAAACCATATCATATGAGTTCCTACACTCATTTGGTTTACAAACCCTAATGCTACCCAATCTTCCGATTTAGGTCCGGTTAATTAACATAGTTACCTATATTAGGTGCCGTTTGATTTCCGTGATCTCTAGCTTTGTTTGGTTGTTACTCAAGGACTACTAAGCAATCTCAAGTGAGTACATAGACCCCTCTTTTACTGTTTTCCAAACTGTTTTGGGGTGAAACACATGTGCCTACTTGTTACTTTCGTGCTTTCCTGTTTTCACATCATATACTTGTTATGTTCATTAGTACACTATTAGTACATGATTTACATTACATTTCTGCTAGGTATGTTGACTGATAGCATGCTAGCGCATTGATTTACATGACTTTTCTACTTTGTATGTTAACTTAGCATACTTAGTACATCATTTTACATTGCATCTCTGTTGCATATGTTCCAGTAACATATGGACACATTGTTTTACAGCTCTACCTTGTATGTTTACTCTAGCATACTAGGTACATTATCTTCATCACATGCTTACATTTTGGTATGACATTTGGTTTGTTTAAATGAGACAATGTACATTCATTAACACCGATCACGCCGCTCGGTAGTAGGTAGTGGTACCATAGGACTTGACAAATCCCATTCCTGAAATCTCGGGTTTGTTTGGACGTAAGGAATGACCGAATCCGAATACATATTCTCTTGATAACTCACTTTTACATAGTTATCCGTCTGTCTCAAGGCTTGGATGTATGAATTTTCACAATACCGCATAAATGTTCATATTCAGTATAGCATGCATATATCTTACAAAACATAACTTTGATTTAAACCAAGTTTTACTTCAATACTTTGTTTTGTACATTTTACTTATGGTTTAAGTAGTCTTAATTTTACTTACCATACATATCATTTTGGTTATACATTACTTGACTA
This sequence comes from Helianthus tuberosus, assembly GCA_030545235.1. Lineage (NCBI taxonomy): Eukaryota > Viridiplantae > Streptophyta > Magnoliopsida > Asterales > Asteraceae > Helianthus > Helianthus tuberosus. The sequence continues at coordinate 64,311,692 of CM060416.1, read as the reverse complement.
CTTTTGGACTATCAACATTTGACATTGGTTTTACATTACATGATTTACATTAGACATGAACATTTTACATCTTGATGGTTTGGTTTGATTATGTGATTAAGTAACGATGCGTGTGTAATATGATACAAGCATGGTGGATACGCCGCTGGTACTTCCTATATATAAGTGTTTGTATGGTATTACATATTGTAGCGTTATTTGAATCATTTCAGTTTGATACATATAACATTTTATACAAATAACATACTTATCACAAGACATTGTTTTACAAAACAACTTATCTTTTACAAACTCATTTAACTTGGTTATTCATTTAACTATACATTATTCACTTATTTATACCTATCATCTGAACTCATTGTTTTTCAAATGATTTACAAAACAAAGCAAATAACAAGGTTCATGACTAAACATTTTCTCAAACATAAGTCATGACACCTATTTTCACAAAACTTATGTATCTCACCGGCATTTTTATGCTGACGTACCATATTTTCACATGTGTTTTTCAGGAGCTGTTGCATAAGTTGATCAAGATACACATAGGCAGACTTGGGCTTTAGTGACAATAAAAGATGCAAGACTAGTTAATTATAGACATTGTAACACTTTTAATCAATAAAACGAAACTTTAATCTCCATGGTTGTGAAACATTAATTCTGTTGCAACACGCCCCGATGTTTCCGCCACATTTTGTATGTTCCACGTGGTCGGGGTGTGACAAATGGCGTAAGCATTGGCCTGTGGTAGAAAGCCCCAACTGATTATATCACCAAGTGACACATCCCTATCTCTTTTGTAAAATTTCAGTGGTCGTTTAAACTTTCTTACATTACTTTTCCTGAACCATTTCTTCCTCTCCTCCTTTTGTTCATCTATCAGAGTACCATCAAAATTTCTATCTTTCAGACATTCAGCAACTTTTCTCCTCAGTTCATCTTTGTTCTCTTGACTGAAGAACTCAACTAAAGTTGGAAAATCAGAAGTATCTTCATTAACACTTTCTTCATCAGTACAATCTTCAACCTCAACCCTATCATAGACGTCTGCCTCTTCAACATACTTGTACTCATAGTCAGGTTGTTGGTTGATATCAAACGCATTCAATTCATCCTCAAAATCAAACTTGAAATCAGGATCATCAATCCTTGTCAACTCTATAATCTCAGCCATTGTATACGTATGCCTTATTTCACCTTCCTCTACTTCAGGCTCTAGAAGCAAAATTAATTTTTCAATTTTATCAACATTTTGATCATCCACGTGCTCCCCCTCACCTTCAGCACTTTCATGTTCTTCATTCGCATCATCATGCATATAATCATCGACATTCTGTTCATTTGACGCTTCAGTCACTTTAACACCAGAAGTACCCGGATTATCATCATCATTATCATCATCACTGTGACTGCTCGCAGAAAATACATCATCATCTGCATCACCCTTTTCAAGATCATCATCTTCTTCTTCATCTTCATCATCATTATTATCAACATCCAGTAATACATCCTCTTAAAAAATAGAAGAAACTGCAGAGATCGAACGAGGATTTGGTATAGGTGATTCTGATGCAGTAGATAGAACAATTGCCCTCTCAGAAACACCTTCAATGCCTTTACCCTTATCTTTCAAATCAGCTTCTAAATCAGCTTGATGTTTTGCTCTAACCTCCTCAATCTTGATTTCATCAAATTTCTGTTCAACAGACTTGCCAAGTAAATCTTCTAACACTTTGTTTATCATGTACAACTCGTGTTCTTTCTGAACCTTGATAGCCTCTAACTCTTTGTTCTTCAATTTAAAGTACTTGTTCTGCTCATCTCTGTGAGCCTTTTCTTATAGCAACTCTGCAATTTGAACTTTCATAACATCAATTTCAGCTTCATCAGCTTCAACTTTTTCAACAATGATGAGTTTTCAGCTTCAACTGTTTTAACACGCTTCTCTAATTTCTTCTCACGTTCAACCAACCTTTTATTATCAACCAACACTTCTTCTACTTTCTGTTGCAACTTCTTTACAAGCTCATCATTCACGAAACTGAAGTCACCAATGTCTTCAAGAGGAATATTTGGAATATTCAGAAAGTTTTTGAAACCAGAAGATCCAGCTGTTGTTTCTATCAGTGGTTGTGTGGATGGAGGTGTTTGAAGAATATGAGGTGAAGTGATAATGGGTTGTTGATGTGGTGGTGATAATTGTGGTGGTGGTGATTGTGGTTGTGGTGGTGATGAATGAACTGGTGGTGTGGGTTGTCTTGGTGGTGATTGATTTGGTGTAGGTTCAGGTGGTGGTGTTGACGGTTTACTGGGTTCCTGGATAGGTTTCTTGTTCAGCAGGATCTTCAACGTCTTTTTCACCTTTGGAGTTACAACACTTTTTCTTGCAAAAGCTTTCTTTCTGCCACCAGATGGAGGTGGCGTTTGAACATCTTCTTGTGAAGGAGTATACTCATCATCATCTTTCTCCTTTCTTCTTTTTCTTTTTAATTGTCTCTCCTTCTCTATCTCAGCTCTAATACGTTCTGCACGTTCATTTTCGTCAATCTCTGAATCAGATGAACTTGTTGTACTTTTGTTTACATCATCACCTTCTTCATCACCAACTGCTTTCTCTTTTTCCAACTCATAATCAATATTTTCCAACACCTGTTCTATTGTAGGATTTTCTGGATCTTGTTCCTTTGCAACATTAACTTCAGTTTCAGTTTCAGCTTCAGCTTCCTCCTCTGATTCATCAACAAGCAATGTCTTAGCAGGTTTCTTTTGACGTTTCTAAGGTTGTGATGAAGAACCCTCCTCCTCTTGAGCTTTCGGAGTTGCTTTCCTGCTTCTCTTCTTTTTCTCCTTCAAGAACCACTCGTTTCGAGTTACTTTGAAACCTTCAAGAATCTTCAACTCATCAGCATAACTCTTCTCTTTCATTTCTTCCTCATTTCTCCAGTTTTGATGATTGACTGGATCTGGATCTTGATAATTCTTATCTTAATGAAACCAAAGAATTCAGCTTTCTTTGATGGCTCTGGATGGTTAGGATGATATCTGGCCAATTGCTTCACTGACTCATTATCCATGTGAGATAACATCAACAAGTCATTGTCTTTATCTCTTTCAAGATCAGGATATGCATGATCTAGCATCATTTGAACAAATCGAGGATACACTCAAGTCTTCCTCTTTGAAGTAATTTCATCATCCAAGTAATGAAACACAATCTTCGAAAAATTATACTTCTTGTTTAATACGAGAGCTGTTACCATGTTCATTTGATAATCTCTCATTGCATCATAACCTCCCTTCCTGTGACTTAGAGCTTGCAACACTGAGTGAATAAGAAATTTGTATGGCTTTGAAAATTTTGACTTCAAGTAATTAGCACTGTTCAGTGCACCATTATAACCCATCCGCAGCATACAGCCTTTGACCATCCTCTCTGGATATTCTGTTGGAGAATTTACATCATCAGGAAAATTCAACACTTCACGTACAAGTGCCTCTGAGATAATAATTGGTTTTTCTTCACCATTGTGCTTAACAACTGAATTAATCACTTTGCTCTCTTCGTCATAAGTAGCCTTCTCCCAAAAACGTTTGATATGAGATCTAAACACCAAGTGTTGATTCGTCAAAGATTTTTGTATAGGCAATCTTCTCATAAATTCCAAAATACTCTTGAATTCGGACAGCTTTGGAACCTTCTCCTCATCGAAATCACAACAAGTGTTGTGTAGTGCATCAAACAACACATTCGAAGGCTGAAAAATAACAACATACAATCAGATCAGACACTTTGAAAATTTTTCAACTTAAACATCATTCAAATAGAATCACTTCAAACTAAATCACATTCAAACGAGATAACATTTTAAAACGAAATCACAATGTGAAACGGAATCACAGTTCAAACGGAATACCCATTCAAGCGGAATAACCATTTGAAACAGAATAATCACTCTGATTTCGTTTGAAACTCTCAATATCAAAGCAATGAATTTTCAAGAACTGATGATGAAATCAATCAACTGGGTTTGTTCTGTACACGATTCCGAGCATATGGGTATGTTTCAATTTCATTTTTACCAACAAAATCAGCCTAGATCTAAATCTGAAAGACCTGCTCATCATCATTCAAGCAAAATCATCAGATCTGGTTCAATCAAAACCCTAATACTGATCTACAATGTATTCCGACCACACAAATATGTTTATTGTTCAATTTAGTTAACAAATAAACCCTAAATCTATGTTCTAAGATCAGTTCATCACCGACAAACAAACACAGTCAGATCTGGGTCAAATCGACCAAATTTCTCACCTTTAGCATGATCTAAGATGAGCAAACCAACCTAGATCAGATTTAAACAGCAATCGGGCTGTATAACGGCTTAAAAATGATGATTTTGGGATTTGGCTTGAAATCGCCTTGAACAGTGGTTTTGAAACGGAATAAGAACAATGACCTGTTCAAGCGGAATAAGACCTCTATATATAGGCCACCTAATTCCGTTTGAAATAGGCACAAGCAGGTTCAAGCGGAATCACCGGTTCAAGCGGAATTATATTTTCAAACAGAATAACCATTTTCAAGCGAAATTACTTTTTCAAATTTTCAAATTTTTAACTTTTTCATATTTTACCAACACACCCCGTTTACCAAGTCCAAGTTAATGACCTTGGTCAACTGTTCAGCCTACCAAGTCCAAGTTAATGACCTTGGTTGACCGATTTATGAAGTTTGCTGACTTTCTCAAACAATTTAAGTTCAAGTTAATGAACTTTTAAACTTTCAAGCACTTACCGATCACTTTTTCACAATCTTCTGCTTACCCAACCCTCATGATCCAGACATGTTTAGCACATAAGACTTTGATCATCTGTTCCCCAACGTTCGTTGTCGAAAATAAGATGAAATGCAAATCTTTTTGGATTTTGAAAATGGTAAGCAATAAACTGTACACACAATATTTTTGTGAGTCTATTAGGGGATCATATCAGCTGCCGACGAGATACAAGCACCGTTAAGCTTTGATTACATTTTCAGTATTAAACAGTTTGCATTGATTGCCGATATACTGATCCTGTTAAATTTTCACACAAAGTTCAATCTATTCAGGATACGGATTTAGTGTTTTAAGACTCAACTTTTACATGTGTACCACCTCAGAATATACTCCCGTATCCAGATCCCAATATTCAGTCTTACAGGTGAGTATACCTAGATGATATCTGTAAGAGGTTAAATGCGAAGGCCGTGAGAGCTCAGGTCAGAACTTCCGTTCAGCAGAGAGATGATGACTTGGACTTTTGGTGGGTTCCCTTTAGAGAATCTTTTTTACAACAGCACATGATTTGCATTTTTCAATGTTTCATCATTTTTTATGCTGAGCGGGGGCTTTTATTTCAAGCAGCATAAAGTATTCTTCGGGGACTAGGCCATTGCTTTCGCAAAATCAGAAGTCCCGGGAAAATACCCCAGATATCACTAAGTATAAAGACCTAGTATCTCAGAAAGAGGGACCTTTCAAACAGGATTTCTGGGGTTACCCATATATCCGAGAGATGTTCGTCACATAAAAGAAAGTAATTATTTATGTTTATATCCCGAACAAACTTACTAAATGTGTAAAAACCTATCGGCATATCATCTGCAAGACTGCTTAACACATTTTTACTTTACATTTCTTTAGCGTACTGCACTGTCTAGCTGATGTACTATCATTTCCCCTTTTTACACAAACTCATTTTTACTTTTTCAAATGATTTTGGATTTTGAAATTTTATCATGTTTTTGTATTTTTCAGCAAACTTTCTCCCCCTAAAAATAAAGACATATTTTTGTGTATTTGTTTTAATCAAAAGCAGAAAATAAACTATACAAAAACTTGACAACATAACGTGGATCACATCAGATCGCCGTCCTCCTCGGCTTCACACTTAGTTACCCTCCCAGAAAACAGATTTTTCATCCCATTTAATTTCAAAAGATAGTTAAATCTCTTTCTATCAAAAGGTTTTGTATAAAAATCAGCCTTCTGTTCATCGGTGTGTATATGTTCTATTCGGATCAACTTCTTCTCGTAGCAATCACGGATGAAGTGATGCTGAATTTCAATATGTTTAGTTTTGGAGTGGTGAACCGGGTTTTTCATTATGTTAATCGCTGCTTCATTGTCCACAAATATAGGCGTGTCCAATAACTGCAGACCAAAGTCTCGCATCTGCTGTTGGATCCAAAGGATCTGAGAGCAACAGCTCGAGGCCGAAACGTATTCAGCCTCGCAAGTAGAGAGCGCTACTGAGGTTTGTTTCTTGCACTGCCAAGTGACTAGTCGAGTTCCGAAGAACTGACAGCCTGCAGTGGTGGACTTTGCGTTTTGCTTGCAGTTACAAAAGTCCGAATCAGCAAAATCTGTGAGAGAGAAATCGCCAGACTTAGGATACCACAAGCCGATGCTTGGGCAGCCTTTCAAATACCGTAAGATGCGTTTCATGATCGTCAAGTATGACTGGCGTGGGCTAGACTGATATCGGGCGCATAAACACGTCGGATACATGATGTCCGGGAGGGAAGCTATAAGATACATCAAAGATCCAATCATTGGCCGATACAGTGTCTCTTCCACTTTCTCTCCACTCTCGTCCGGGCAAATCCCGTGATTCTGAGCTAGGGGGGTTGATGCTGGACTAGATTGAGCCATGTTGAACTTCTCTAGAACATCGTTCACGTATTTGGTTTGATGAATGAAGATTCCTTCGGGCATTTGCTCGACCTGTAGCCCTAAGAAGAACTTCATCTCCCCCATCGAACTCATCTCAAATTTCTTCTTCATAACTTTCTCAAATTCCTTACACAAGTCGTCATTTTTCGAACCAAAGATAATATCATCGACGTAGATCTGCACGATTAAGAGATGGCCTGCAACTTCCTTTGTGAACAGAGTGCTATCAACTGTCCCTCTGGAGAACCCGTTGGCCAGCAGATGTTGGGAAAGCATCTCATACTAGGCTCTCGTGGCCTGGTGTAGTCTGTAAAGCGCTTTATCCAGAAGATAGACTTTGTTCTTGTGTAGTGGATCAGTGAAACCCGGCGGTTGTCCCACTTACACTTCTTCTTTGATTTTTCCATACAGGAATGCAGATTTCACATCAAGTTGGTAGACTTTGAATCCTTTCCACGACGCGAACGCCAGGAAGATACTAATAGCCTCAAGTCTAGCAACAGGCACATAAACTTCATCATATTCAATGCCTTCTTGCTGACTGAATCCCTGTACTACCAATCGTGCTTTGTTTCGAACAACGACTCCTCTATCATCTCTTTTGCACTTGAATACCCACTTTGTCTTTACCAGCTTCTGGTTTTCAGGAAGGTCTACTAATCTCCAAACACCCAGTTTCTTGAACTGCTGCAGATCTTCCTGCATAGCGTTCACCCAGCTGTCTTCAGTCAAAGCTTCCTTATACGTTCTGGGGTCAATCTGCGATATAAAACACTTAAGTGAGAATTCTTCCTGTAAAGGAGCAGAAGTATAAAAACAAGTAAGTGCTCTGCTGATCTGATCCCTCGTCTTTACTCCGCTCTTTAGATCACCAATAATCTGCTCTGAAGGATGATACGACAAAGTTCTTGGCATTGCAGTGTCAGGCACATTAACTTCCGATTGCAAGTTCGTGATGTCTTGATCACCGGTGTGATCCTCAGCTTCTGTCGTTGCAACATCTGGTTCCTCGTCAAAAGTCAGACCGGATTCCGATTCTGAGTCGTCAGAATTATCAAATGTTGGAGCTGGTTCTTCTGAGTCTTCGTGTGTCGTTCCACTTGGACCAGCCTCGTGATCATTAGTACCCACGTCGGGTTGAGAAACTACTAACGGTCTTGGCACCTGATCTTGTGAATCAGATTGTTGCTGTTGGTATAACAGTATGAGTTCCTCGATACTTGGCTCAGTCGGAAGTTGGAAGGACTCCCAGAGTTTGTCATAATCGAACAGGAATCTTTGTCCGAGAAGTTGTGGTGGAGCAGTATGCTTCTGACAATCCACATGCTGAACTTGAATTATCTTCCCTAGGCATGGTACGAACACTCTCTTCAGCGGGCTTGCGTAACCTACAAAGAAACCCACATTAGATTTTGCACCAAATTTGCCATCTCGATCTATAAAAGTACACGGAGATCCAAACGGTTCCAAAAACTTCAAATTTGGCTTGTAACGATGTAGAAGTTCAAAACACGTTTTCTTGAATTTCTTCACGGTGAGCACACGATTCAGTGTATAGCATGCTGCCGTAACTGCTTCACTCCAGAAAAATATTGGCAACTTGGAATCGGGAAGCATTGTTCGAGCTGTTTCAATCAAGGTGCGATTCTTTCTTTCAGCTACACCGTTCTGCTGTGGAATGTATGGTGCACTGAATTCATGAAGAATCCCTTTTTCATTACAAAACTCGAGCATGCGATTATTCTTGAACTCCGTTCCATTATCACTTCGTATTCTCCTGATCGGCAGCTTATACAGCATTTCCATCTTCTTAAACAAGATCATCAATGACTCAAAAGTTTGGTCTTTTCTTTTCATGCACACTACCCACGAACGCTTTTTACATTGACAGGCCCGAACAAGTCCATGTGCAACCTTTCAAGCGGGACTCTGATTGAATTCAACAACTTATGTGGATGCGACTTCTTCGTTTGTTTTCCTTTCTTGCACTCTATACAATCATCATTTAAATGACAACTTTTAAGATTCACACCTTCGACTAAATCATTGTGTACAAGAAAGTTCATTTTACGCACATGAATGTGGCCCATCTTTCGATGCCACATTTTCGACTCTTTTTCTGTTGCTTTAGTTTTTGACACAAAACATTGTTTCTGATGATCTGTTGTTGTTGCAACACTCATATCAAGAATATATAAATCATTTTCTCGTGGAGCTCGCAACAACACCATCTCCTCAGGAATTTTGAAACCAGGTTTTAAGACTAAACATTCATTTTTAGTGAAATGTACTGTAAAAGACTTGTCACAGATCTGTGAGATACTAAGCAGATTGTTTTCAACTTCAATTATATAGTTCACTTTATCAAATGTAATGACTCCATTCGTTAGATTCCCTTGACCAACTATCTTGCCACCCTGATTCCCAGCAAATCCCACATATCCTCCGTTGATAGATTTGACGTCATAAAGCAATGTTAGCATTCCAGTCGTGTGCCTTGAAGCTCCGCTGTCCATGATCTATTTCGAGATTATTGACTTCGGCAGCCCCTGTACACATTGAAGAAAATCATTCAAACAATGAAGCCCATGATTTCTTTACAGTTGAAACACTACCAAATACAATATCACATGTCACATCAACTTTTGGAATGTTAAAAATGACATTTGGAACAACAGATTCAGCTTTTGGTTTTAAATCTTTCTCTTTAATTGGAGGAAATTCCTCAAGCAACTTGTCTAATTCAAATTAAAGTTTCTTAACATCATTTGCACACACTTTTAATTCAGATTTTAGCTCATATTCCATCTTCTTTTCCTCAACTGATTGTTTTGGTTTAACCACCCATGATTGATTTTGCAAATTTTTTGTCTTTGGATAAATCTTTGAAGTCTTTTGAGTTTTTGAAGATTCACCAATCTCATATGTTGATTTCGGCTTGTCATGGGACATCAAAGATTCACCTCTTTTCAAAATTCGAACAGGGGAAATCATTGGTGTTTTGCCCTTTTCAACAGTTGAAACTTTTTGTTTCGGCTTTTGCAAAACTTGTTTCTTGAAAATGGGTTTTTCATTCTTATTGGTGCATTGTTTTGCCATATGACCAATCTCATTGCAGCGGTAACAAACTCTTTTGTCATACTCAACAAAAGTTGATTTGTAGGTCTCTTCTCTCAACTTTTTCGCTGCATTGAAATCGTCAATAGCTTTTTGACTGAAGATATAGTCCTTTTCAGCATCAACACTAGGACCAGCAACAAAAATATCACTCATCCTTTCTTTTGGCTTGACATTCTTAGCCATTCTCTTTTCAAAACCAATACCTTTGTTTTTGAAATTGTTTCCATTTCTCTTGTTATTACCACCATTGCCCACCCACTCTTTCTTTCCCGAGTTGTTTGATAGTGGTTTCACAAAAGACTTTTTATGTTTTGAAAGAAACTCATTGTTGTTTACCTCAGAAATGTCAATCTCAACCAATTTAAACACCTTTTCAACATTTTCAATTTTGGCATTTTGGAGTGGATACTCAAAATCAGAATAAAGTTTGTCAGTTCCGGTCATTGTGTAAACCACAATGATCGAATCATCATTCACAACTGTATCTGATTTTGGTATGAACTTGTCTAAAAATTTACCATCTTCTTCAGAATCAGAAATGGAGTTTTCAAAATGAGTTTTCACAGTCTCAAACTCCGAGTTATCACTTTCTTCATCTAACACTTGGTCAACAACGGTTTTGATCACCTGTGACTCATTGTCAGTGTTGGATGGAGAAAATGTAACATCAATATTCTCAGGCAACTCATTCTCAATGGTTCTCAACTTGAGATTTAATGCAGATTCCACCCCATCTGGATACTTCTGAGTGTAATGATTCCACATTGGGGGTGGAACACTGTTAAAGACAGGTGTTGCATCTGGTTGTTTCGGGACAATCTGATCAATCACATATGAAGATGCAACATAACTCATCAACTTCTTATCAATTCTTTCATTCTCAATTTTTGTTAACTCTAATTCCTTTTTCAATGAAGCAATCGTGTCCAAATGAAAGTTGATTTCCTTTTGTTTATCAAAAACTGTTGATTTTAACAATCTTGTGGCTTTATCGTTTTCAAGACTCTCTTTTTGAATCATTTTGATAGATCTAGCCAACGTGTCATAAGCTTCTTTTGCTTCACTTAGATCAAATTTAATCTCATCAGTGAATTGTTTCAATTCCTGAAACTTTTTGTCTTTTTCAAGACATTCCATGCATGGTTTTGAACAGTTTTTGCATGAGGTTTCAGATATTGAATCAATTTTTTCAACAATCTTTTCCTTTTGATCAATTTTAACACCCTGTTTACCGACACCATCACACTCTGACTCAGACACTCCTTCCGATTTGATCTCCTCCTTTTCGGATTTTCCGTCAGACTCCTTTTGACCTAACTCTGTTTTGACCAACACATTTTCAACTGACTCAGTATCAACAGACTCTGGTTTTACAGATTCTGTGTCTACCTCTTTCAGTTTTCCCATTAAGGCTTTGTCAGCAATCTCTTTCAGTGTTTCTTCAGTCATTTCTTTTGAGACATCAATTATCTCTTCAACCGGAGCTTTCTCAACATCATACTGTGGGCAAAATCCAGTTGTTGGCTCACTAAAAAAACCTGCAAAAGAATCAAACACATTAGGAGGCATAATTGATTTTAAAGAACTAGCTAAAACCTCCTGTTCGGATTGATAATAGTAGACTTCTGCAGCAACTTCTTCGAGATCAACCAAACTTTCTTCAGACACATCTTCACTAACAACCTCTGTTTCAACAACACTCTCCGGTTCCTCCATAATCTCAGCCATCATTGCTCTACCCTCACTGCCAGGGATATACTTATCCCTACTGAAACCTTCAGCTACCTTTTCATCATCTTGATTGACTATGAGAGCTTTTTCCGACTTGTTTTCGATCTGAGGTCTTTGAACGACAGGTTGTTGATTTGTCTTGTGATAGATCGCCTGTCTATAGTAATCGTTGGTAAATGGATTTTGGTGTTTGTTGACCTCTCTATTCGGACACTCCCGCTTAAAATGCCCCTTCTCTTTACATCTGAAACAAGTCACTTTGGACTTATCAAAACCAAGCTTTTGATCCGGTCCTGACAAACTGTTTCGACCCGTAATTTCCATAAACCTTTGGGCTCTTCTTACCAAACTAGCCATTCCCCATTTTATGTCAATCAGCTCTAGCTCCTCTGGATCGATTTGGTCATAATCCTCCTTTGTCATGTCTGGATTACCGATCCCTCCAACTACCAAACTCTCATATGACTCAAGAACGGAAGCTAACAGTGCGATGTGTTGCTTTGCAGCTGCTTCTGTAAACTCTTGTCCATTTTTTATGTTGACAGCAATGTTACACTGTATCCCAGAAAAATAACCCTGATTGTTCGAGCTTGATGAGCTTTGTGGAGACACTTGTTCTGAAGTCTTGGGATTCGGCTCATAACTTGCAAACGGTGAAGGCTTGTTGTTGCTTGATGTACTAGACGAAGCACCAGATGTTGAATCTGCACTGAACGTTGTTTGAATCTTCGGGCTTAGATTCGTTGTTGCAGGAGAACTGCCTTTGTAAAATAGTGAAACATCCTGTTGAACATCTGCAGAATTCATCTTTCTGATCTTCATCAGTTCAAGCTCATGTGCTTTGATCTTTTCAATGAATGAACTGAGGTTAAACCCAACATACTCTAAGTTGTTTTTCAACACCAAAAGATAAGTTCCCCATTCATCATATGGCAAGGAATCTGCCAATTTATCAACCCACTCTTCGTCAGTTTTCTCAATACCCAAACGCTTCATTTCAACAACTAGGTGACAATACCTCTCAATCAATTGTCTTGTTGTTTCACCTTTAATTCCCCTGAAGATGTCAAATTCTTTCTTCATCAAATCCTTTTTTCTTTTGATCATGGACACACTCCCGAGAAACTTTACTTTCAATGACTGCCAAATGGATTGTGAATTATCCTCATGCTGCAACAATACCAAGATATCTTCTTTAATGGCATGTTGTAGAATACTCATCATCTTCTTTTCTGCCTTAATCTTCTTGTTCAGTTTGTGTCAAACTCCCAATCGACTTCACAAGACCCAAACCATCTTTCGGAGGAACATATTTCGATTCAATCTTCATCCAGCACTCGAAGTGGTTTGCTTGAACCCATGTCTTAAACCTTCCAGACCAACCCGCATACTCGTCAATATTCATCAACTTAGGAGGTTTCTGCATTGTCCCAAGTTCATTCTCCATATTTACGTTTTGCACAATACTGGTCGGGTTTTGTGCTGCCGTCATTCCCCCACCGGCAAAGAAGTTATAAAATTCTTTATTGTCCATTTTACGAAATCAGATTACCGAAAAAATTTTCAAGTTTTGAAAACCGAACTTTTCAAATGAAATTAACTTTCTACACGGAATCAGACTTTCAAACGGAATTACGAACAAGATGGACTTTCAAACGGAATCAGATCTTCAAACGGAATTATCCTTTTCAAACGAAATCACTTTTTCAAGCGAGATTACTTTTCAAGCGAAATTAACTTTTCAAACGGAATTGCACCTTCAAGCGGAATAAGGTGCCATTTCAAACGAAATTAACCAAAAACCTGTTTTCAAGCGGAATTAGCCAAACGGAATTACCTTTTCAAACGGAATAGGTAATTTCGTTTGAAATTACCACAACTTTTCAAACGGAATAACTGTGCTCGTTCAAACGGAATCAGGTTTTTGGTCCATTTTTGTCACTTTTAGCTTGAATTTAGGTCTGATTCTTTCAAGGGTTTGTTAAAACAGTGTTTTACATACAATATCAGAAAATCAGTCCATTTTGTCCGTTAGATTGTCTAGAAGTCCAAGAAAGTGTAGAAAAAGGCACTGATTCAAGTGTATTGACTCATAACTGGCTCTGATACCAATTGTAGGATCGTTTTACCGACCAAATGAGTCAATCAGAGGCAATACACAACTTTTTGAGAGGTGGAATCAAACAAACAGCTTAGAATCAGTAAGAATTGAGTAAAAACAGAGTATTTCACTTTAAAACAAGCTTCTCATTCAAAATATACTTGATTACACAGCGGAATTTCAACAGCACTTCGTGACACACTAGCTAATTCCGTTCGAAATGAGAAGCCCAACATGCCTATATATAGGCTTCTGATTCCGTTTGAAATGACACATGTCATTTCAAGCGGAATTAACACATCTAAACATCTAATTCCGTTTGAAATGATCATGTGTCATTTCAAACGAAATTACACCAAAATAACATAAATTTACATTTTAGACCATGTACAATCATGACCTAGACTTAAGACGTAGGCTATAGACATCGTGCACCAACAAACATAAACCTTGTTCAAGTACGTCGCGGGTTGTCTCTGGTGAGGAGTCACAAACTCCACAATTTTCAAAGGTAAACTAGCTTATTTTAGTTTAGAAACTAGCCTATTTCGTATATGTATATGTTGGTTGCTTTATTTAGTAGTTTAATAAATTTGGTATACATATTGTTGTAGGCACTATTCCAGAGTTGGTTCCAAAACCCGGATTTTAGAAATGAACTTCAAAACCTTTTGAGATCGAGTTACCTGACAAAGTTTGGAAGCGAAGATGTTGATGGTGAAGAAGCGGATGATGGCAATGATGATGACACGGATATGATATAAGATTATGACATTTTAGATGTTAAGTAGTTTTATGACGTATTAGTGAATTAAAACGATTTCGGATTGTGACATTTATTTTGTGTACGCTTATGAAGATTATGCTTATGTAGTTTATATTTGGTTAGTTTTTGTGGCTCGTGAACTAGAAATGGACAGGTTTTAATATGAAAAAAACTAGAAACGGACAGGTTTTAATATGAAAAAAAACTGGAAAAAACGAAAAAACCTAAAAAATCCAAAAAAAAAAAACGTTTTAGTGGCGACGCTCATCGTCGGGCTTTAGCGACGAAATCAGCAATAGCGGAGACATGTTTTAGCGACGAAATACTATATTCCAATCGAACTATTAGTGTTACTTTGTTTTTGATATTCATGGTTTTTTTTTTTTTTTTTTGTTTGGCATGCTGACTGTGTAAACCGAAATTGAAATAGTCAAATTTCAGTTATTGTTTTATTTTATTATTGAAACATTAAAAAAAAATCCTATATTCATTTAAGTTCTCTATGAAAAAAAGATATTAAAATTCCGTGGTTTGAACCAAAATTTAAGATTAGGGTTTTTCCCCTACGTTCTCACCTATATATAGTTAACATCATTTGGAAAATCATTTCACGGCCGCTCTTCCATCATCTGAGATCTTACCGCTCCAATTCAGTATGCAGTTTTCTGACCTGATCGGAGGTCCAATAACTGACCAGATCGAGTGTCCATGTAAGAAGTTTTCATCTTTGCTCATTAATTCTATCTGATCTGAAGATTTTAGGACTTTGGTGATGTTTAACAATTCAATGTGTATTGTTTCTCTGCTCTGTATTTGCCAAGTTTGATTCATGTTTTGATAGCTGCTGACAGCATACATTGATCTATACAAGGTATGGGAATGGATCATAGCATGTTGACAGTTCATAGGAGCGCATCTATCTTTATATCAGGTATGGTAAAATCAAGAAATCCATATTTTTGTTAAATGTTTATAAGATTCATATATTAAAGCTCCCTTTTCATGGTATATCTGGATATCAAAATTACTTTGATATCTAGATATCTTTATCCTGGATGATGTTCTAGATTTAAAGAAAATAATGAATTATTTAGGCATGATTTACTGGAAAGCAACCGGTTTTTTTACCAACGGGTTTTTTAGGTAGACCATTGGGTAATGATTTAGGTTTTTATAATTATGGCATACTACTTACTATTATTGTCATTCACTGTGTTTGTGTTTGTTAAATTCTCACAGCAACTCGATAGTGGGCCGTGCTTCACAGTTGAAGTTGTGCTATACCTGGTGGTGGTTCAGATTTCAATTTGTTTTCTTAATGGCAAATACTGCTCAATCAGGTAATAGTTTACTAAATTTGTTTTACGTGTATGCATTTGTAACAAAGAATACCTTCACGATGGTGTTTCTAAAGACTTGTATGACACATTACTACCAGGTATGATTGGTCAAATTGTAAGAGGTGTTGATGAGATCAAAAGATGCAAGATCACCACAACTAAAGAGGACTTTGATAGATGGGAGAAGTCCTTGAATTCTTTTGAACTTTTTGGCATGAAGTTCGACTTTTTACGTGATAAGGTACATACACTTGCAACCCTTGTTTGAATCAGAAGTTGCAGTGGATATAAAGCAGTATCTTGAGGCAAGAAACGAACATAAACGTGCCGAAGATGAAATCAAGAAAGTTGCAGCAAAGCTAAAGGAGTTGAAGGGAGAGGCTATAAAGTTTGCTGGGATTGCGGGTAGTTTGAAACACAAGGTTGAGACGTATGAACACAAAGGAGGAGGTTGATAAACTGTGAGAGGGTAGGCAGACTCTATCAAAAGAAAGTTAGCAGTGTTTTCTGCCTATTATAAACTGTAATCTCTAGACCGTGCAACTTATGACCCATGAACTGTAATTACTGAATTAGTAATACTTTATTCAATGATAAGTAGTAGCTTTTATACTTTTCTACCTTGACGATCCGACGCTTGAGCAGAAACCGGCCCAGACTGGTGGCATGAAATGGTAGGCTACTGCCTGGTTCACGGGCTGTGACTATTCAAGAAACAGTTCACATATAGCCAACGGACTTTCACAGACGAATTAGTTGTCAGGAATCGTCCAAAATCAAATTACCCATGCCCATATAGCCAACGGACTTTCACAGACGAATTCTCGTTGGTGATACTCGTTTGTTTAGTAGTGAACCCTTAACTACGAACTTCTCTCTGGTTGATTTCTGAGAACTCGCTTATCATCCATGTAAACTCTCCGTATAAGTTCAGAAGGTCTTGAAATTGATTGAACTTCTTGTCAAAAGAACATATTAAACATATGTACGTGTTAAGCTCAATAAAAGATCTAAACCATTTCCATTTGAACATAATATCAGTTTTTGATTTTTCTGCATGTAACATGATTCGATTAAATTATGTCTGTAGTGTAACATATACCAATTGCTACAACCAATGCCATTATTACCTCTATCAATGAGTTAAATCAGAAAGTTTCATAAAAAATAAATAAATTCAATAGTTGTTGCTTACAGAAGAATCCAGGTATATTGGTCGATAAATTGCTTGTATACAAGAACAATAGTATACAGTTCAAAAGATTTGCTTTGAAGTCTCCATTGAGACTTTAGTGTTTCCTGGCCTTCAGACTACTTGATACCTCTGGTTCATTACTGTTTTTTTTTTCGGCTCAGTAACCGACTGGTTTTGTTTTAATTAGCACCATGGACGGTTAACCAAACCGAGTATATAATTAATTGATTAACAGAAACAAATTATCTGATAACAGGTTAACCAACCGGATATTTTACAAAGAACAAAGGGGTTGTGAATCATTGGTACCAAGAAGAAAGAGTGTGATGGAGTTCTAATCAAACAGTATTCAATTTTTGGTCACACCATATTAGTATCAAAAACTTGCATTAATATCTATATTAAAACGTGATTATATTAGTATCAGAAACTTGCATTAATATCCATATTAAAACCGATTTAACGTAACATATAAAAAGAAAATTAACAAATACTATTTTTAGGTTTCTTTATACTTTTGCTCAAAATAAAGGACAAAAAAAATCTTCCAAATTTTCACTCGTCTAATGTCAGATGCATTGTCTTTAACAAATGACAAAAAAAACTTTGGTTGTTACTATGATGCTATTTCCAACAAAACACATTATAGCTTAAAATTAATTTTAACAATCAAAGTAGTGATGACTGAATAAAAAAATGTAAAGATTTGAACCCAAGCCCTCTCCCGAAGACCAGAACTTGAGTCTGGCGCCTTAGACCATTGTTAGGTAAATGCTTAAAAATGAAGGGTGTGCATATTGGCACACCATGTTGTCTATTTGCACACCAAACCCTAACAAACACTCCAGGTGGATTTTTTAGGTTTGTTTATACTTTTGCTCAAAATAAAGGACAAAAAAAAATCTTCCAAATTTTCACTCATTTAATGTCAGATGCATTGTCTGATGCTAAGCGCTTCGTTTGTGCGCAAACCCTCCAGGTGGAATTTTTTTCTACCTAACAGTCATCAGTGGATGATCTGTTCAAAGCTTGTCACCACCAGGCGAACAACTAAAAATATATGTTACCACCGGGTTCATAAAACTGAAAAAATGCCAAAGTGCGGCAAAAGATACCAAACTGTTGGTATACCACCTAAAGTCGAGCCTTCATCTCTCTGTCGGTGCGTGGCACTAACCTGAGCTCTCAAGGTTTCGCAATTTTAGCCGGATACAGATAGTATTTGGATATACTCCCCTGTAAGATGTAATTTTTGGTAGTCCTGATACGGGAGTATATTCTGAGGTTGGGAACACAATTATATCTGTTAATAAGACACTTAACTATATATCTTGAAAACAGTGTTCGAACACGTGCTAAAGCTTAAGTGGACAAGTATATCGTTAAACATCTTGAACTGTTATTATCATTCTTTGTGCTTAAAATCGTTAAATGGATACTAACTGTGATAGATTTTGACAGATAAGCCTATATGATATTCTTATCCGCGTTTTCACAAAAAGATGCTACTTGTAAATACCTTCGTTTCATTTTGGTTTCAAATATTGAAAAATTACAAAATGATTTTAAGTGTGTTTTAATATAAAGTTTGAAAAACACAAAAAAAAATTATTTCTGGTTTCTATGAGTGGGCTTTATATTTTTAAGGATACTCAAAAAGGGTTTTACAATTTTGAAAAACCGAATAAAAAGACAATCCGGTGAGGTAATTTTAAATAAGTCTTTTAATAAAAACAATCGGTCTCGCTAACACTACTACAAAATAGAGCATAAGACGGGGTGAAATGGGTTTTAAGACGGTGTTTTCAACACCGTCTTAAACTACACTGGTTTAAAATCATATTGTTCTCATACCAACACCTCCTCTCCCTTGAAGTCTACCCGAGTGACGAGATTGAGGAACACCAATACTTTTGACACCATTCAAATAACCTGTGGATAAGTCAAGCATTGCATTGTTAATTATACGTAATAAAACTAATATATTATAAATGTTATGATATTATTACCTGTGCAGAACTCATTCACTTCTTCGGAAGTATATCCTTCAACAATGCTACCCTCAGGCCGACTACGATTTTTTACAAAACCTTTTAAGAAACCCATGTATCTTTCAAAAGGGTACATGTAGCGTAGAAATACAGGACCACAAGCCTGAATTTCTCTTACAATATGGATTACCAGGTGAACCATCACATCAAAAAACGACGGCGGAAAATACATCTCAAGTTCACAGAGCGTGACGATTATTTCTTTTTGCAAACTTTCAAGTGATTGTGGATCAATTACTTTCGAATGAATTGTGTTGAAAAACAAACAAAGCTTTGTGATTGTATGTCGGATTTTATCTGGTAATGATCCACGGATTGCAATAGGAATCATATGTGTCATCGAAACATGACAATCATGAGACTTCATACCAAGCAATTTAGAATCTTTCAATGACACCAACCTTTTAATGTTTGCTGAATAGCTGGATGGAACTTTAATACCGTGTAAACATTCACAAAACATTCTTTTTTCCTTGTTTGACATTGTGTAGCATGCTGGTGGTAGAAAAAAACCTTTAGGGTGCGGAACAGGATGAAGCCCTTCACGTATTCCCATTTCTTGCATGTCTTTACGGACATTGATCCCATCTTTAGTTTTCCCGGGAATGTTTAACAATAATCCAAGCAGGCTTTCACATACATTTTTCTCAATATGCATGACATCTAAGCAGTGTCTAACTTGTAAATGCTCCCAGTAAGGCAAATCCCAAAAGACAGACTTTTTTTTTCCAAATGTTGGATGGTTCAGGATGAGTTTTTTTCCCCTTTGTTTTTTTCCCCTGAGTTTTTTTCGCCAACACGACATTTAAATTTCTTACTCGTGAAAATGCATCAAATTCTTCCCTTACTTTTCCATGCTCAATTTTTCCATCAAACTCCACTGTTCTGTTCCGATAATCGTGATTTTCCGGAAGGAATCTTCGATGTCCCATGTACACGGTTTTTCTACAATTACTTAACCATATTGAACTTGTGTCATCTTCACAAATAGGACAAGCTAGTCTACCTTTCGTACTATATCCTGACAAATTACCATACGCTGGAAAATCACTGATGGTGCAAAATATCATGGCACGCAAATCAAAATATTCTTTCTTATAAGAATCATACACGTTAACACCTGGGTTCCATAGAGTTTTAAGGTCATCTATCAGTGGAGACAAATAAACATCAATGTCATTACCAGGTTGTTTCGGACCTTGAATCAACAACGACATCATTATGTATTTTTTTTTCATGCATAACCACGGTGGAAGGTTATAGATGCAAAGAAGAACCGGCCACGTACTATGACGACTACTCATGTTTCCAAAAGGGTTGATCCCGTCCGAACTAAGCCCAAACCGTATGTTTCTGATCTTGTTACCAAAATCAGGATACATATAATCAATAGTTCTCCACAGAGGTGAATCTGCCACATGTCTTAATTTTCCATCATTTATACGGTCATCTGAATGCCAACGCAACAATTTTGATTCCTTCTCGTTTGCAAATAATCGTTTCATTCTTGGTATAATAGGAAAATACCTCAACATTTTAGCTGGTGGTCCATTTTTTGTCACATCATCGTCAACTTCATCTGTATTGCTTTTACGCTTATACCTTGATGCGCCACAGTTAAAACATGTATGATCATTTTTGAACTTGTTTCTATACAACATACAATCATTTGGACATGCATGTATTCTTTCAACTTCCAATCCCATCGGGCACATCATTTTTTTTGCTTGGTATAACGAAAGTGGTAACTCATTGCCTTCTGGAAGCATGTCATTTAATAACACTAATAGATCTGTGAAACTCTTATCACTCCATCCGTGTGTTGACTTTAGGGTAGAGAATCTCAAAACAGCACTTAGTTTCGAGTATTTCTTACAACCAGCATATAACGGTTTTTCCTCATCTTCAAGTAATTTTCTTAATTTTTCTTGCTCTTCATCACCAATATTAGTCTCTAAATCATTATACATGCCATTGAAGTTGTCTTTGTCGTCATTTAAAGTGAATTTTTCGTGATCAATATATTGTTCTTTATTATCCTTTTTGTCATTGTCTATTTTGAAAGACGATGTGCTATGATTAGCAAGAGATTCCCCATGCTTTGACCAACAAGTATATCCAGGCATAAAACCATATCTAAACAAATGAAAGTTTATTTCTTTGATATCAAATTTTTGAAAATTTGTACACGATGCACAGGGACAAAATATTAATCGATCTCCCATATTCACGCGATGAGCTTCGGCGGCCTTAAGAAAACTTTGAACACCCATTATATATATTTCATCTGTCCGATTTCGGTAGTACATCCAATCGCGATCCATCTGAAAATTCAAATAAACAAAAAATGATATGAGCGTATACGTATGATGTAAACCGGTTTTCTAAGGAGGTGAATCCTTAAAGCATTAAGTAACATATGTAAAGAAAAAAGAAACTAACCTTAAAGCTTTAAAAGCTTCTTAATGATGAAATTAAGTGAAGAAGGTGAGAAAGTTGGATGAAGAAGATGAGAGAATGAAGAAGGTGAGAAAGTTGGAAGAAAGATGAAGATTTGGTGGGTTGTTGGAGCTTCTGCGATTTGAATTTGATGAGTATATAAGACGGTGTTCAAAGGTAACACCGTCTAAAGGGTGCTATGTACACATAAGACGGGGTTTAAGCATAAGACGGTGTTGTATGGAATTTTGTTGATTATTTTAATTGGGTTGGTGTAACGGTCATGTGAGGATTTGATTTTAAGACGGGGTTATTAAAATAACACCGTCTAAAGCATGAGCATATAAGACGGTGTTCAAAGGGAACACCGTCTAAAGGGTGCGTATGTAACCATAAGACGGGGTTGAAGCATAAGACGGTGTTTTATGGAATTTTGTTGAATATTTTAATTGGATTTGCACAACGGTCATGTGAGGAATTGATTTTAAGACGGGGTTATTAAAATAACACCGTCTAAACCAAATATTGAACACCGTCTTATGCTCTATTTTGTAGTAGTGTAAGTTGTACTAAGTGTGGATCTTCATGTGGCATATGGTATATGTTTAAATGAAGTTTCACTAGTACAAAATTGATCAAATAATGCGGTTAAATTGGCTATAAGATGCAGTTCTAAACCCGCATCTTATGGTATGGCATCTTATAGCTACAAGCCAAAAGATGCAAGTCCAAGAGATGCGGTTCTAGACCCGCATCTTTTGATATATTAAGCAAAAACTACTTTTCTCCCAGGATACTCAATAGATGTGGTTCTAAAGCCGTATTGGCGTTTAAGCTAAAAATGTATTTCTTCTTCAATTTTCTAAAAAATTTATTAAAATTCCCACTATAAACGAATTATCTAAAAATAATAAAATATACAAAAAAACAAATTTAAATTAAAACCAATATAAAATAACACAAGAATATAAATTACAAAGGTTTCAAAGTAACACAAGTTACAAAAGTTTCAAAGTAGCACAAATACATATATCTCTAAAGATGTTACTGATATGCAATAACTTCCGAACCGATGTACTTTCAATCCAAACTGCCGTCTTCAATTCATAACTAGAATCGGAACCGTAGAATTTGCCAAACAAAACATAACGTCTGCAATACGTCAAGAACACAGGTTTGAGGACCATTGATTACACATATAGCTATACAAGTTATAGAGTAGAGCTGCTAGCTAGAAGTAAAGAATCATACATGTTTTAAAGTACAGCCCAGAAGCATCACCTATAGATTACGCATGCACTCTAGATTTAGAATTTCTTTTAAACCTAATCTGTTAAGTAGCCCTATACTAGTTAAACGTTAGATTCCAGCTCAGGCCCTAATGTCATTTTAATGAAAGCATATATCATCATAAACCACAAAATCCCAATTTCCTAAACAATAAAACGCACACCCACCATACCAACCAAACTATTGTATAACCTACCCAAGGGACATCCTTACTGAAATGTTTTCAACTTGCTATGCATGTTTAGTAAGGAATTGTTATTAGTTGCTGTGAATTAATACATGAAATGAATAGTGAAAAGCAAATGACAATATCCTAATTAACCATATTCGTAGCGATGGCAATAGAAAATTTAGAAATTGAAGTAACTTACACTACCAAATTTAATAACAATTGAGCATCAGAACAATACCCACAATAATGAATAGGAATTGCCAAGAACAAAGCAACATGAATCTTTCCCATTGAAAATCCTTTCGACTATCCTGAAAAATCATAAACCTTAGCATTAATAGACAATCTAAAAAAATCAGCTTGGAGATGTCTTCCTATATGAGCAATGGTTTGCATTAACAAATAAGAAAAAAATTAACTGACTATCATTACACATGTTGAAACTTTATGCTTAATCACTTGATTTCAATAGAAAGTGAATTATGCAAATTAAAAACAAAGTTAACAGCACATATACAGTTGTATGTATCCAACTTCTCATAATATAAGAGCAAATCATTAATCAATTTCCAGCTAAGCACATCTATACAATATACATATAATAGGATAAACTACGACACCTCTGAATTGCCGATAATAAAAATAGTATCACAAATAATCTAAATGGCCACCTACAATCCGTACAACCTTCAAATAATCACTTAATTTCAATCAAAAGTGATTTTTACCTGTTATCCAACCTGTACAACCTGTAAAACTTGTTACCTTCAATCTAAATGGCAACCTACAATCATAAAAACAACGACCAAAACCAACCAATTGATTAAATTATCCTACCCAATTAACATGAATTTGGAATTTCAACTCTAATATCAGTAACAAAAGTGTAAACATGTAACTAGGGTAGTTAAAATCAAGTAATCGAACCTTAACATACACGACGACCCATCAGTGTAGGCCCACCCGGAGGATCGAGTCAAACCTTATCCTTGTTTTCCGACAAACCCCAGAGTGCGGAATCCAAACGGGTTGTTAAACCAAGCGTAGAACACGTATACACGAAGACGATTCAACGATTAACACTCAATGTATTAATACGTATAACAGTTACAATACAATGTTTACAAGAATTCTCTGTAAACTCTCAGTGTGTGTGTTCTATCAATGTGTTCTCGTGTCTCACTGTGTATTCTCTAGTCTCTCTGTCTCTTTCTATGCTTGCACACCCTTAATTAGTTTGCCTTCTGTCTGCTGTATATATAGCATACAGGTCCACGAAGAACCTGATGCCCACGAAGGACCTCCAAGAAAGACCTTAGACCATGAAGAATAGGGTTCTTCGTGGTTAGCCTTTGACGAACATCTAGTGACGAAGAAGGTTCTTCGTCACAATCCCATATCGACGAACTACTCTGGGTTCTTCGTCACAATCACATCTCTTATCAACGAAGAATGTTCTTCGTGATAATGGTTTTTGGTACGTGTGTGATCCCACGAAGAAATGTTCTTCGTGTCAAGGCTGCATGACCGCAAACATACAGATACAGTAAACAGTTTACACATAAACATTACTAATATGCATACTACACACACGCAGTTGAATTTAGATCATTCATTACAAAGTAAACAATGTACCGGGTCAAGATAGGAGGATATCTTGACCTCGGCCTTCACTTGGTAACCGAGTTGAACCGGAACGAGCCGTATCCACACATAATATGCATCAACAAACCCCCCTAGATGCTGCTCGTGGAGGTTCGTCTTCCATGTTGTAGGATCTTCAAAGTCTTCACGTGACACAAATAGGAAGTGTATCAGTAAACTCCCCCTTACAAATAGGAAGTGTATCAACAAACTCCCCCTTTGATTATGCTCGTAAATCTTTTGATCTTCAATACTTTAGATCCTTGTGGCATTGATGAGTGGTCAGTGGCAACTCTATCATCTTGATCATTTGAGTGCATCCATGTCGTGTCTCATTACGAAGCTTGTCATCTAACACGTTCTCTTTGCTTTTAGCTGATTTGAATGTCGCATCTGCACTTACAAGTCCGTGAACAGGTTAGTACCATCGTACAGACAAAGAGACGAACTTCACTCCCGCATAAAAGCTGTGATATATTATCACTTATTTTGTTTGGACATGTGATTGTTGATCAGTTATTAGTTATTGAGGTCGTATGCAATATGTACACGTATGTATAGTATCATGGAAGATCTAGACTTCATCTCCGTAATGTTTCGGTAAAAGAAACAACCATGATACCCAGATGATAAACAGCATAAAGACCACATATCTCAGAACCTCGGCAATCTCTCAAACGAAATTTCAGTACTAAGACCATATGCCAATGAGCGGTTCCCACCTGGTCTTCATTCGATTTAAGTTTATATCACCCTGCACACTTTAAGGTGATTGTGAGCCTACCGATACATCATATATAGAGCTACTTATCATTTTTCATTTTAACTTCAGTTTAAAGAGGTTTCAACAGACCACTGATGTACTATCATTTTCTCTTTGGCTCGCCAGGAAACTCATTTTTGTTTTTCTATTGTTTTGGCGTTTTTGACATTTTTCGATGTTTGTGAATTTTTCAAATTTGGATTTTCTCCCCCTAAAATGTAAAAACTATCATAAAATAAAAACACAAAGATATTTACAAAAACGATTTTTCGATGTCGGTTTTTACTCTTGCTTGACCTTAATGCCGTTTACCAATAATAGAAAGTCAAATCATGATTTGTCAAATGCTTTGGTAAAAAGGTCGGCACGTTGGTCATCGGTGTGGACCTTAACAACATCGATAAGCCTTTTATCAAAGTAATCACATATGAAGTGATACTTAATTTCGATGTGTTTGGTCTTTGAATGCTGCACCGGATTTCTAGTGATCTGTAAGGCAACAGAATTATCAACTAAAATATTCGTAGATAGGAATTCAAAACCGTAATCACGCATTTGTTGCTGAATCCATAGGACTTGGGAGCAACAACTTGAGGCAGCAATGTATTCAGCTTCACAAGTTGATGTAGCGACACAAGTCTGCTTCTTGCACTGCCATGTGACTAGGAGATTTCCTAAAAACTAACATCCAGTCGTTGTGGATTTGCCGTCGATTTTGTATCCGCCAAAATCAGAATCACTGAAAGCGACTAAGTCAAAGCTATCATCCCTAGGGTACCATAGACTGGTGTCCGGGCATCTCTTCAAATAGCGAAAAATCATTTTTACAGCTGCTAGATGTGAGGCCTTCTGGTTAACTTGATATCGGGCAAGCAGGCACGTAGGATACAATATGTCTGGTCTTGAGGCTGTGAGGTACATAAGAGATCCAATTATTGCGCGGTAAAATAAAGAGTTAACAACTTCACCCTTCAAGTCCAGATTAATTTCGTGATTTTGCTGAAGTGGGGTACCAATGGACGTTGCTTCAGACATCTGGAATCGGTTCAAGATGTCACTAACATACTTCGTCTGATGGATGAATATCCCAGACTCCGTTTGTTGCACTTGTAGGCCCAAAAAAAAGTCATTTCCCCCATGGCGCTCGTCTCGAATTTCTCCTGCATAACACGCTCGAAGTCCCTCCACATAAAATTGTTAGTTGAACCAAATATAGTATCATCTACGTATACCTGAACCAATAGAAGATCTCCATCCTGTTCTTTGATGAAAAGAGTGCAATCGATAAGACCTCGGCGAAATCCATTCTCCAGCAGATAATTAGATAAGGTTGCGTACCAAGCTCTCGGTGCTTGATGTAATCCGTAGAGAGCTTTGATGAGCAACCAAACCCGATCAGGGTGAATAGGATCTTCAAAACCTGGAGGCTGTTCAACGTACACCTCTTCTTCAACCACACCATGTAAGAATGCACTTTTCACATCCATCTGGTACACCTTGAATCCTTTTAATGAAGCATAGGCTAGAAAGATTCGAATTGCTTCAAGACGTGCAACAGGTGTATAAACTTCATTGTAGTCTATCCCTTCAATCTGACGAAATCCTTGAACAGCTAATCTTGCCTTGTTTCGAATGACAATTCCACAGTCATCCTTTTTGCACTTATAAACCCAACAGGTACCAATCTTCTTGTAATCAGCAGGTTTATCAACGAGTTTCCAGACACCTAGCTTCTGGAATTGCTGCAGTTCTTCCTACATAGCTTCCACCCAAGAATTATCTTGCAAAGATTCTTTCCAAGATTTTGGTTCTTCTTGTGATACATAACACCCGAAGGACCAATCATTCTGCAAACCCGATTCTCGAATATGTGCATACAAGCCCGCATTGTTGTTGTTTTGCAACTGATTTCTCATTACCGGTGATGTTTTGTTGAGGATGGGTATTATGAATCTTGTTTCTGGATTATCTGGAACTTGAATATTTGTACCCAGATTGTTGAGATTAAGATCAACAACCAAGTCAATACCCTGAACTGGCGAAGAGGATGATGCAGTAGCTTCAGCTGTTTTGGGGCAATCCACTAGGGGTGTAGCCTCAGAAGTACCATGTACAGCTTCTTGGTCTGCATCCATAAATTCATCATCCTCTAAATATTCATTCAGTTCAGTAGCATCTTGAAAATCCTCATTGTCGAGAGCATTATTGTTAACCGAAGATGGTTCTTGATTGTTGACAATAATTGGATGAACCAACAGTGAATTTGTTGCGTTGTCACTCTCGAAAAATATCTGTGCCACAGCATCTACTACAACTTCTTCAATATTGATCGAATTGAAGAAGTCATCGTACTCAGACATCCAAGGTTGACCAGGACATTTGACTGGCAATGTGTGCCTTTGTACTCTGACTTCTGACCATTCCTCGACCCTTTTTGTCTCTAGATTCCAGACTCTTAAGTTCGAAGTGGCATAACCAAGAAAGTATCCTTCAATTACTTTTGCCACAAACTTTCCATTTGGATTCATCATTGTGCAAGTAGCTCCAAACGGTTCAAGAAATTGTAAATCTGGTTTCCGTTTGTTGAGAAGCTCAAAGCAGGTCTTGTTGTGTCTTTTAACTATAAGGACTCGGTTCATTATGTAACATGCAGAGGCCACAGCTTCACTCCAGAATGGAATGGGTAATTGGGACTCTACCAACATAGTCCTAGCAGTTTCGATCAATGTACGGTTCTTACGCTCAACGACGCCATTCTGTTGAGGAGTGTAACTTGCACTGAATTCGTTAAGAATACCTCTGGATGTGCAAAACTCCGCCACTGCATGATTTTTAAATTCAGTTCCATTGTCGTTGCGTATCCGTCAAACTTTCAAAGTATACAAATTCTCAATCATTGTGATCAAGTTTTTGATAATTCCAAAAGTGTCACTCTTGTGTGCCATAAACGCCACCAAAGAAAATCTTGATTAATCATCAGTCACAACGAGGCAGTACTGATCATTCCTGATGCTTTTATGCTTGACTGGACCAAACAAATCCATGTGCAAACGTTCAAGCGGAACTGCCACGGTGTTGATCATTTTTGTAGGGTGCGACTTCTTTCTTTGCTTTCCTTTCTGGTATGAAACACAGACGTCTTGAAGATGGAAATTTTTAAGAGGAACATTATTCACTAATTCATTCGACCCCAAATGATTCATTTTTCTTAAATGAAAGTGTCCCATCCGTCTGTGCCAAGAGATTGACTCCTTTTCTGTGGCTTTGGAAACCAAATAGGTTGCTTGTGCAGACGTTGTAATTGCTTGGCTCATATCCAGGACATACAAATCATTAATCCTTGGAGCAGATAAGAGAATCCAGTCTTTTGGAATCTTGTAACCGGGTTTCAGCATATATAACATCCGTTTGCATCAATGTGTACTGAATACTTCTTATCACAAATTTATGAAACGCTGAGAAGATTGTGATCAAGTTGTTGCACAAAGTTGATCTTATCAAAGCTTACAACCCCGTTGGATACCATTCCTTCCCCTGTAATAAATCTGCCCTATCTCTAGCAAATGCAACATAACCTCCTCTAATAGATTTAACGTCATAGAGAAGTTTCATGTCGTCGGTCATGTGCCTAGATGCCCCACTATCAACAATCCAATGACTGCTGAAAGTTCCTCCTGGACCACCCTGCACATGTACTCACATGATTAGCTGGAGATGGGTACCCAAGCCTTTGTGGTCTTGGGTCTTCCATTTTCATCGACAAAAGTTATTTCAACTTCACGATGGTTCGGAAATTGTGATGCTCCGCCTGAATTAGTAACCGTTTTTGGTTTCCAAGTCTGTTGTGTTTAACAGTTTGAATTTTTGAAATCTTAACTTCGTGATTATTAGAAGTTTTAGAAATTTATAGTTTAACTGAAACAGGTTGTTTGTGAACCACGTCAGTTTTAAGTGCCTTCTCAATTACCTTGACTTGTTGGCGTTTCTGTTTCTTTTCCCTTTCTTTTACAAGACGGTGATCTTTTTTTGAAGAAACAGATCGCTTTTGGTAATTTTGTTCACGGGGATCATCAATTTTGGCTTTTACTTTATGAAGATATGGACAATTTTGAATAGTATGTCCAACTTTATCACACTTGAAACATGATCTTTGTTCTACAAACCCCGAAGTATCATGTTGATGTCTTGGTGATGAACTTTGTGATTGCGAGGTACTTAGTCCTGAATTGTTTTGACAATTTCTTTTCAACATTTTAACTTGATTAACATGATCTAAGTTAGATTTATTTGCAAATGTTTCAAGTTTATATGTTCCCTTCGACTTCACAAAGTTCACCTTTTGATTCTTTTTTTGGTTCTGTTCCTTTCGACCTTGAGTCATTGATTTACCTTCTGGTCTGGTGTGGTTTTGCTGCTTTTTCTCTGTTGGTAATCTTTGATTGCCATTTGGTTTTCAAATTGGAATCGAAGGACACTGTGTTACCACAACATGTGAACTCGACTTTCCCAAAAACCTACTTGTCGAATCTTCAAATACTTTTCTGATTAAAGATTGATTAACATTTTCAACCGGAAAATCTTTGTCAGAATAGATTTTATCATCACCAACAAGAGTGTACAGCAAATTCACACTCTCATACTCTTGTGAGGAAGTGGACTCGACCAGAACAGTCTTAGCAGGTTTTGTGGGAGGATCACATAAAATATGATTCTCGAGAGGTATGTCCTCTTCTTTGATTACCGCATCAAACTGTGCTGAGTCAGTATCATCGGATTCATCATCTGAAGAATCAGCATCCTTAATAATAACTTGAGGATCCTGATTTTGTTCAGTAGTTGACACCCTTGTAGCCGTTGACAAATCCGAATCTGATGATACTTCCGTTTTGTATCCGAGTCCGGTTGCAAATTCCTCAATGTCTAAAGGAACAGATTGCTTAAAATAAGTTCTATTCTCCTCATCAGGCATTGCGTCATAATTGTGTCTAACAGGTGGTGGACACTTCTTATATCCAATGCACGTGACATCCTTTTTCTCTTTCTGTATGTCAATGATGTGATCCAGTACATACCTAGAATTTGAATAACTATCTAACTCTTTCATACTTTACATAGGCTAACTCTTTTTGCATGTCATCGAGACGATTGATATAACAGTTTATGTCAGTTTGTTTTCCTGAAACCATTTTAGTTAGCTCGGTTTTATCTTCTCTTAAAATTTCAACCACCGTTATAAACTTTTTTTTCATGGTTTTCATAAAACATGTTAGCCTCTGTGCATTTCGAAAGATCCACTATCAACTTTTGATTGTGGAAATATGTCACGTCATACTTGCTTTGCAAATAATCATATTTGCTTTACAAGTCCGACAATTTATCACCTAAATTAACACATTTATCACATTTATCAGAAGTTGGATTATCGACACTACCTGGTTTGATGAACTGCCCACATTAGCCATAAAGGCTGAATGATTAGAAGAAGAAGAATAAGCAGCTTCATCCACCAAGATTGATCTTCTAGGATTCCCTACTTTAGCTCCTCCCAATAATTCATCAACATCTGTATCGACTGT
Organism: Helianthus tuberosus; assembly: GCA_030545235.1. NCBI lineage: Eukaryota > Viridiplantae > Streptophyta > Magnoliopsida > Asterales > Asteraceae > Helianthus > Helianthus tuberosus. The sequence goes on along the minus strand of CM060416.1, from coordinate 64,280,785 downwards.
CACACTTGATGCTTCATCTAAATGGTCATCGCCTGAAGTTGAAGTTTCTTTATCTGAGCTTCTACTATAGCCAGAACTGTCTTCATCTTCAGATGATTCTCCACTACTAGCGGAAGATTCTCCACCACTAGCGTGCTTCAGATTCCTGATAACCTCAGCAAAACAAGCTGTTCCATCCTGATCAACACTTCCTAACTGAATCGACCAGTCACATCCTTCATCAACTTGTACCACAAGAGCCTGGTTGTTGTTTGATGCTCCTGCTTGATGAGGATTGTTAACAGGCATCATCGTACACTCGTTATTCCTGTTTTGATTCTGATTCTGCTGGTTGCCTTGATTCCTGAACGGATTCTGGTTCCCATGCTGAGCTGGCTTTGTACATTCTCTCTTGAAGTAACCTCTTTCACCACAATTAAAGCACTTGACTGATTGTTTATCGAACCCATACTTGGTGTCTTTCTTGCTTTCCAAGCTGGTTCTACCAGTCCTTTCCATGAAGTCTTTGGCTCGCCTAACCGCACTAGCAAGAGCCCATTTGATGTCCATCATATCCTTTACCTCCTTATCAATCTGCTGATAATCTTCCTGCGTCAGATTGATGTTCCCAATCTGCCCTGCTACCAACCCACAGTATGCGCTCACCAAAGTGTTCAGCAGCTCCATATGTTCTTTCGCTACTTCAACACTTACTTTCGAGAAACTTGAAGTGTCGAGCCAAACTGTATTTGGATTAGATGACTGACCAGCAAATGAAGTGCTTCTATAACAAGCTTGTTGTGGAACTGGTAGGGAATTTCTGTACATATCTCTTGCTCCGGTAGATTGATAGCTTTGCTTTGAGACTTCTAGTTGTGGATTTCCATACATGTCAGTACTTGAGACAAAAGCCGTTTGTAGCTGAGCATGTGGAGCAGGTCTTGCAACAGTGCTAGAACCTCCACAGTTACGATAATACATGTCAAGATTTTGTTGCACCGGAATCTGTTTCGCCTTCTTGATTTCTTCTTGATCTTTCTTCTCCAGAAGCTAAACGAAATCATTGATGTTGGTCGTAGCCAAGGTGCCGTTATACTTTAGAATTTCCAAGAAACCATTCCACTAAACTGGCAATGAGTTGGTAAACTTGATGACAACCTCTTCTGGAGTTGCTACTACCCCATAATTATTCAATTCAGTCAACAAGTGATAAAATCGACTTGTCAAATCTCCCAAAGATTCTCTTTCCATACATGTGAAGCCATCAAACTCCTTCTTGAGTAGACCATATCGCAATTTGCGTGACGCTTCATTTCCTAGACCTCTCGTCTTCAATGCATCCCATAACCGCTTTGACGTCTTGAAGCTGACAAACTGATGATATATATCCTTGCTCAACGCTTGAGTTAGAATAGAAAATGCTTTCTTTTCCAAATCATTTTTCTTCTTCTCGTCTGCGTAAGATCTGCAAATGTCGCGGCAGTTGAAGCGGCAACATCAAGTGTGTCACACCCCCAAAATCCACAAGCGGAGTATCACCGCAGGAGACGTGACTGACCAGGATCAAGCCACCAATCATATTGAACAATATATTAAATTAAATAAAAGTTCAACCACACAATATAATTGGTGTTCAAAAACAAGTTAACCAAATTCAAGTTAAACAGCGGAAGCATAAAACGTAAAACCATAACATAAGTTCAATAACTTTAAATGTTAACATGGCACACAATGGTCCATGTCCCACAACGACCCCTCCTGCTCCCATGCAAGCTCCTAAAGTACCTAACGACCTACAAGGCATGTAACAACGAGTCAACAACAAATTGAGCGAGTTCATAATTGGTGTTCGTTTTAAAGTTGTTTCAAAAACCCTGAGTTTGTACGCAACTATATGTTAACCAGCTTTCCTTGTTTTCCCAAACATAATCGGTGGGGGCTACCCCATGTTGTAAACCACTAGACTAGTTATATATGTTGGCGTCCTTCCCAATCCGAGGACGGATGTACGTATTCTTCCTAATCCGAGAATACGCAGGTTTAGCGTAGGCGTCCTTCCCAATCCGAGGATGGAGGTACGTATTCTTCCCAATCCGATAATACGCAGGATTAAATGTAGTCTATTAGTGGTGAATATACAGGTTTCATCTTAGCTTCTTAATCCCATTCCCAACCCATCGGGAATCCTATGCCTTAAGAGTGTGAACTCACCTTGGTTTGCTCGGTAGAGTGTTTCACTTGTTTTAGTTATTAAAACCGACCATGCCCTATTATTGATTCCATTTAACATTAGGCACATATTCAAGAACGGTCACATACACAAATATATAACACATAGCACTTAGGAAATTGTGTATTACTCATAACGTATTTAAATGTTGCCTATCTAACACGTGAACCATTATACATATCTAATATACCATATTTCACAAGTAGCACCAAAATAGTACCATACAAGTTATCGGGTTATGCAATTTAATCAATTTGTAACATACACTTATACCAGACCCAATATGGTGTTTTAGAAAAAAGGATAATACTCGACCCAAACAAATTCGAGTGACCTGATGATCATCTCAGTCATCATTCCTCTTATATAACAATTTCGTGAACATATAATCAGCATTAATTTCAACTCACACAACCCAGTTTATATATGAAGCCCAATTATGTATAAAGTCTAGTTATGTATGAGGCCCAGTTATGTGAATTAGCAACAAGTAAAGTCCCTCCCAATTAACCGGCCCAATTGTTAAAGGGTTAATCAACCTTTTAGCCGGCCCATTTATTAAATCCTTTTACCAATACCTATCCATTCTATGTTTATAACCCCAAGCCCCTTAACAGATTATAATCAAGAATTGTCTACGCACAGTTCCCTAGCATAACCAATCCTAACATTCATTGATGATCCTACGAAACTCCAATCCCACTAAACAATTACTATGCATAAACATCACCAATTTATATGCGAAGTCCGAACATAATTATATCAGAATCAACTACCAGGTACCTTATTAACATTATTATATTACCATTAAATTTACTAACCCAACCCTCGAGTCCACGCATGTTGTTAAAATTCTAAAACTCACACATATGTATTACATATCGTCAGGTAACAACTGGCAACCAACTAACTCATAAGATCCTTATTCCATATGATTCACACAAAAGATTAAGGTCTATAGAATTTCCTATAAACAAGAACACAACATCAACATACATCTATAATTGTTAAATCAAGATTGTACATAAACAATATCATCAAATATAAGGAGGTACACTAACCAAAAGAGTATGGAGAATATGGTGATGGTGATCACGACTGTGGGGGGGGGGGGTTGCTTCTGCCGTACGTAGAAGGTGAAGTAAAGTAGGGTTTGTGGTGGAATAGGATTTATTGTTGTGATATGGAACGTAACAAGGTGTTTATGTTCATAAGTTTATAAGGGTAACAACTAACAAAGTGGGCTAACAACTAAACAAAGTGGGCCGATTACAAGTTTACTTCAACTACTCACTATGGTCCGAGTTAAATGAAACACACACAAAGAACAATCAAGGCACATTAAGGACTAGTTGGGCTCGTTGGGCTGAGGAGCTCTATTTGGGTCGATATTGTAAGGTATAGTTATGAAGCCCAAAATAAATGCTAATAAGTTATTTAATCGGGTTATCAAATGTTTAAGTTTAATGGAGTTAAGATCACAAAATTACCTATCACTAACCTTGAAAGTTCGGGTTGTCACATCATCCACAACTTGAAAGAAATTTCGTCTCGAAATTTAGCACGTGGTTACTGTGGAAGCTAGTTATGTTGCGTGTTTTCCTGGTTTTCCTGGGGTGTCACATCATCCCCACGTTGGTTTGGAATTTCGTCTCGAAATTCCGCAGTAGCTTCAGCCTCAATAGTGGTTGCACTTTTCTCGAACAACTGGGGATACTTGTGTTTCATTTGGTCTTCTCGTTCCCATGTAAACTCTGGGCCACGACAGGAGTTCCAACGAACTCGAACAAGAGGTATTCTGGTACGTTTGAGAACCCTAACGTCTCGGTCAGTAATCTCTACTGGTTCCTCGATGAATCGCAGTTGATCGTCGATAGTGAGCTCCTTGAGAGGAACTATGAGGGTCTCATCTGACAGACACTTCTTCAAATTTGACACGTGGAACACGTTGTGAACTCCGGTGAGCTCTTCAGGTAGGTTCAATTTGTAAGCCACCCTGCCTATTTTCTCTGTGATTTCGAAAGGTCCGATGTATCGCGGGTTGAGTTTGCCTCGTTTACCAAAATGAACTACACCTTTCCAAGGTGAGACTTTAAGTAATACTCGATCCCCAACCTGGAACTCGAGTGGTTTCCTTCGCTTATCAGCGTAGCTTTTCTGACGGTCACGAGCTGCCGCCATTCGTTGTCGTATCTGAGCAATCTTCTCGGTTGTGTCTACGACGAGTTCTGGTACAGTGATTTGGCTGTCGCCAACCTCTGCCCAACAAAGAGGTGATCGGCACTTACGCCCGTACAATGCCTTAAACGGGGCAGCCTGGATACTGGTGTGGTAACTGTTATTATACGAAAACTCCACTAACGGGAGATGCTTTTCCTAGCCGTTACCAAAGTCGATCACACATGCCCTAAGCATGTCTTCAAGGGTTTGGACGGTGCGTTCAGACTGCCCATCCGTCTGGGGATGATACGCTGTGCTCATGTCTAATCGAGAGCCAAAGGACTTGTGCATAGCTTGCCACAATTCAGATGTAAAACGTGAGTCATGATCCGAAATGATGGAGGTTGGCACCCCGTGCCTCGAAACAACTTCCTTAAGATAGACGTCTGCTAGAGTAGAGAACTTATCCGATTCCTTGATAGCCAGAAAATGTGCAGACTTGGTCAATCGATCCACTATCACCCATATAGTATCATTTCCCCGATGTGATCTAGGTAGGCTAGTAACAAAGTCCATGGAAATTTTCTCCCATTTCCATGTCGGGATCTAGGGTTGTTGAAGTAGGCCGGATGGTTTCTGGTATTCAATCTTGACTCTCGCACAAGTCAAACATTTACTAACGTAAGTTGCTATGTTGGCTTTCATACTAGGCCACCAATAGGTAGTCTTTAAGTCGTGGTACATCTTATCCGAACCAGGATGTACTGAGTAACGAGACTTGTTGTCACACCCCGACCACGTATAACATACAAAACGTGGCGGAAAACGTCGGGGAGTGTTGTAACAGAATTAATTGTTTCATAACCATGGCATTCAAAGTTGTATTTTATTTATCAACATAAGAGTTACATTGTCTTAAATAGGAAATAAAGAGTACAAAACTTAATTAAACTAAGTCTATCTTCGTTTTATGTCTCTATGGCACAGGTCCGCCCTAGTGTCACGATCATTGTCCTAAGCAACAGCTCCTGAAAACACATGTGAAAATAGGTACGTCAGCATAAAAATGCCTGTGAGATACATAAGTTTTGTGAAAATAGGATTCATGACTTGTAAGTTTAAGAAAATGTTTAATAAAGTTTAGTCATGAACCTAGTAAATTGATTTGTTTTGTAAATCGTTTAAAAACACAATAAGATCAGATGATATGCATAAATAAATGTAAGGTTAAATGAATAACCATGTAAGATGAGTTTGTTTGTAAAACAATGTCTCGTGAAAAGTATGTTATTTGTATAAAATGTTATATGTCTTAAATTGAAATGATTTAAATAACGCTACGATATGTAATATTATACAAACACTTATATATAGGAAGTACCAACGGCGTATCCACCATGTTTGTATCATATTACACACGCCTCGTTACTCAAACCATTTACCCAAACCAACCACCAATGTAAATTGTTCATGTATAAATCACTTGTCAAGTGTTATTATGTAAACCATATCAAAATGTCCATGTCTAATGTGAATGACCAAATGTGTATATCAATGTCAAAATGTTTATGTTTAATGTAAATCGTATAATGTGTATTCAAAAATATCATGTATGGCATGTGAAATATATCAACTAAACCATAGGTAAAATGCACAAAAACAGGGTATTGAATTAAACATAGTTTAAGTCAAAGTTATGTTTTGTGGAACAAATGCATGCTATACTGATACAAACATCTATGCGGTATTGTTATAATGCATACATCCAAGCCTTGTGACTGTGTCGATAAACCCTTAAACAAATTAAAGGTTCATCTAAGTTATGTGTATCGAATTCGGTCATTCCTTCCATCCAAACATACCTAGGATGTCTGGAACGGGAGTTGTCAATTCCTATGGTACCACTACCAACTAACGAACGGCGTAGCTAATGTTAATGAATGTATATTGTCCCATTTGAACAAACCAAATGTCATACCAAAATATAATCATGTGAAAACAATGCACTAAGTATGTAATCAAATTAACATACATATCGTGAAATGTAATGTAAAACAATGTACTAAATATGCACACAATGGGCATACATAGCATAAAATGTAATGTAAAACAATGTACTAAATATGCACACAATGGGCATACATAGCATGAAATGTAATGTAAAACAATGTACTAAATATGCACACAATGGGCATACATAGCATAAACACAATGAAATCATGTACTATAAGTGTACTATTGAACATAACAAGCATATGATATGAAAAACATGGAAAAGCATGAAAGTAACAAGTAGGCACATGTGTTTCAACCCAAAATGTTTGGAAAACAGAAAAAGAGGGGTCTATGTAATCACATAAACACCTTGAAAACATTTAAAAGAGGGGGGGGTTCTATGTACTCACTTGAGATTGCTTAGTAGTCTTCGAGTAATAACCAAACAATGCTAGAGATCATGGATATCAAACGGCACCTAATATAGGTAACTATGTTAATAAACCGGACCTATATCGGAGGATTGGATAGAATGAGGTTTCATAAACCAAACGAGTATGGAGACTCGTGTAATATGGTTTAACAAAGCCTACATACTAAATGAAACCTAATCTAAGTGCTTACGACCCATTACGACCCGTTTAGGTAGCTTATGCTACTTTAAGGCGCCGTTCGCGTAAAACGCGTTCGGAACGCCTAACTAGCCCTATGATAAGTAAAATATGCCTTAACATGTCTAATATTGTTACCAAATCAGTTTAGATACCAAAAGTTATGTTACATATGCTTAAAATGAATTTTGGCGTAAAAGGGGTATTTTGGTAATTTACCTAAGGCATATATACTACCTATCATACAACTAACTAAACATCGTGACCATAAGGTATAACCTCGAAAGGTTATTCCCTATATACTATGGTCACCTAATGTGTTTGGTCGGATCCTAATGATCGACCAAACGGGTCGGGTTCGAAAGTATAAGCGATTGTTTAGATCGCTTACCTTACGACCCTATATAAGCACTAAACTAAAAGTGACGAGCTAAGCATGTTTACTAAGTTTAGAAAACAGTTTTGGTATCAAAACAAACGGTTTTGATAGCCAAGAGTAGTTTGGTTACAAAATACGCAATAACACGCATTTTGGCCGAAACTACGACTCGGCACTGAGCCTAGATAACGTGGTAATCAGTAGGTATAGTCACTAGGGACTATAACCATCATGATTACGCTCACGTTATGAAGTTCAAACGAACTTCGCATTGACCATAAACTGGTCAATGCAGAAAGTCAAACAAAGTTTGACTTTCGGACACGAAAAGCAATAAAAGAACGAAGGAACACTTACAAAGGGTCCCCGAAAGCTAATCTTGATCCAAGTAGCTCAGGTATGAAACAATGGTTTCAACTTAGAGCTTCTAAGATCAAATTCTTGTGGGTTTTGCAATGGGGAGGGATGGGTATTTATAGGATTCTTCGAACCGTTAGGATCGTTTCTCGAATAACGTGATCGAATCTCATCCGTACATGTGTTCGAATGTTGTGGTAACTCATTTTGCCCCCACCACAAGAGTTTGACATGTGGCATTGGCCTTTGGGGATTTGAAAGGTTGTTAATCAGAAGTTTAATTCACTGAATCTGGTCTTGGAAACTGACGCGGGCCACGTAAGGTATCACCTTGGGTTTACGAGGGCCGCCTGGCCTGCCTGATCAGTAAACAACTTTCAGTAATGACAGTTTTGGTCCCTGTTGTGGTTTAAGGCCATTTCCGACACGTTTAAGGCCCGTTAAGAGAATTTTAAGGCCCTAAAATGATGCCTAAACATTGTGGACATGAACCATGCTCAAAAATATGCCGGATGTTGGTTCGTTTGGTTGTACGATCGCGATGATCGCTTAATTACGACGGAATGCGCATAAGCGCGAAAAACGATCCAAATGACGCGACGAATGGATTTTTATCAAGCCAAACACTAAAATAAAATATTTTAGTGCTTACATAAATTTTTGGATGTCCGGATGTATTCAGAACGTAAGTTATGCGCGAAAATGCAAACTTGTGCATTTTTTGACGCTTTTAGTCCCTGAATGACCCAAAAGTTTATTTTAGCATACCGAACCCCTCAAAGCCTATTTCTAAGCTATGTAAAGGATATTTATGGTATGTTTAACTTATGGCCATGTTCCGGAATGTTCGTTACAGTCCAAATTGGCATACTTTCGCAGTTTGTCAAGTTTAGTCCCTGTAAGCGAATTAACTTGTTTTTGCCATACCAAAGCCTTCAAAACTTATTTGTAAGTTATGTAAGGGTTATTTAAGGTATGTTAAGCATATGTTGATGTTCCGGAGTATTTTTCGCGTTAAACTGAGTACGTTTACGCATCAGTTTGCTTATAACTCTCAAGAAAGTGATATAGAGTTTGAAATTACACAAAAGTCAAAACATGAAAAATGTCAAACATAAATAAACAAGCATTGAGATCAAATAAATTTGTTTTATTGATAACCAAACTGTTCACAATGATTACAAGCACAGATGTTACAGTCTCCCCTACTTGTGGAAATTTCGTCACGAAATTTATTTAGAGGAAACTCGTGGGAAAAGATGCGGATATTTCGCCTTCATTTGATCTTCGCGTTCCCAAGTAAACTCAGGTCCACGTTTAGCTTCCCAGCGCACTTTGACCAAAGGAATGTGCTTGCGTTTGAGCCACTTGACTTCACGTTCCATGATTTCCACTGGCTTCTCAACAAATTTTAGTGTTTTATTAACACGAATTTCGTCAAGCGGTATGTGGAGGTTCTCATCAGCTAAACACCTCTTGAGATTGGACACGTGAAAGGTTGGATGAACATTTCCAAGTTCAGGAGGTAACTCAAGTCTGTAGGCTACCTTACCGATTCTTTTGACGATCTTGAATGGTCCAACGTATCTAGGTGCAAGTTTTCCTTTCTTTCCAAATCTAATCACACCTTTCCAAGGTGAGACCTTAAGTAATACTCGATCACCGACTTGAAATTCCAAGGGCTTGCATTTTGGGTCCGCGTAACTCTTTTGACGGCTTTCTTAATCTTATCAGTTGTCTCTAAAATGAGGGCAGGTCCAGTAAGCTGAGCCTCACCGATCTCATTCCAGCAGACTGGTGAACGACATTTTCGACCATAGAGAGCCTCGAAAGGAGCCATTTTGATGCTGGTGTGATAACTGTTGTTGTAGGAGAATTCAATCAACGGAAGATGTGAATCCCAACTACCACCAAAGTCGATCACACAAGCTCTAAGCATATCCTCCAGAGTCTGGATTGTTCTTTCAGATTGACCATCCATTTGCGAATGATAAGTTGTGCTCAGATTAAGTTGGGTCCCCATAGCAGATTGCATGGTTCTCCAAAAATGAGAAGTGAAACGAGCATCTCTGTCAGAAATGATGTTCAAAGGAACACCATGTCGAGCTACAATTTCATCCACATAGATTTTAGCAAGTTTGTCAGCAGGAAAATCCTCATGGATTGGCAAGAAAGGCGCTGACTTAGTAAGACGATCAACAACTACCCAGATGGCATCATGACCTTTCTTTGTACGCGGAAGTTTAGTAATGAGATCCAAGTAATGTTTTCCCATTTCCAAACTGGTATCTCTGGTTGCACCAATAAACCAGAAAGACGCTGATGTTCAGCCTTAACCTTAAGACAAGTAAGGCATTTTGATACATATAAGGCAATGTCTTTCTTCATACCAGGCCACCAATACTGAATACGGAGGTCCTTATACATCTTATCTGAACCAGGATGAACAGAATAACGAGACTTATGGGCTTCATCCATAAGCAAGGTGTGAAGGTTATCTTGGCTTGGGACCCACAAACGGTCCATGAAGTAATAGGATCCATTGTCCTTCAGTTCAAGATCAGGTGCTATGTGATAAGGAAATTCCTTATCCATCAAACCTTGTGAAACACAAGTTTGTTGAGCCTGAGAAATGCGGGCTTGGATATCGGATTGAGCTTGGATCACAGATTGAACACGAACACAATGAAGCTTAGTACGTCCCTTACGACTCAATGCATCGGCTACGACATTCGCCTTACCAGGATGGTAGCGAATTTCGCAGTCATAGTCGTTTAGAAGCTCGACCCAATGTCGTTGCCTCATGTTGAGTTCTTTCTGATTGAAGATATGTTGAAGACTTTTGTGGTCCGTGAAAACCACACATTTTGTTCTGTACAAATAGTGTCTCCAGATCTTAGGAGCGAAGACAACTGCACCTAACTCAAGATCATGAGTGGTGTAGTTTTTCTCATGTATCTTCAACTGCCTCGATGCATATGCTATGACTTTGTTTCTTTGCATTAGAACGCAGCCAAGACCTAATTTCGATGCATCGCAATAAACGACGAAATCATCATTGCCCTCAGGCAAGGTCAGAACAGGCGCGTCGCAAAGTTTTTGTTTCAAAGTCAGAAACGCTTCCTCTTGTTTGAATCCCCAATCAAAGGGCTTGTTCTTCTGAGTTAGAGCAGTTAGAGGAACTGCAATCTTTGAGAAGTTTTCAATGAAGCGGCGGTAATAACCCGCAAGTCCAAGAAAAGAACGAACCTCAGTAGGAGTAGTAGGCGTATCCCAATCCTTAATCGCACTGATCTTGGAGGGATCTACATGAATACCTTGTTCGTTGACAATATGTCCTAAGAATTGAACCTCTTTAAGCCAGAATTCACACTTGGAGAATTTGGCGAAAAGTTGTTCTTTCTTTAGGAGTTCCAGAGTAAGACGAAGATGTTGCTCGTGATCAGTTCGCGTCTTAGAGTATATCAAGATGTCATCAATAAAAACAATGACGAACTGATCCAAATAAGGCTTGCAGACCCTATTCATTAAGTCAATGAAAATAGCAGGAGCATTAGTCAAACCGAATGGCATGACTGTGAACTCATAATGCACATAACGAGTGTGGAATGCTGTCTTGGGAATGTCTTCTTCATGCACCCGAAGTTGATGATATCCCGATCGCAGGTCAATCTTTGAAAAATAAGAAGCACCTTGTAACTGATCAAAGAGATCATCGATGTGAGGTAGGGGATATCGATTCTTGATGGTAAGCTTGTTAAGCTCATGATAATCGATACACATCCTAAAAGATCCATCCTTCTTCTTGACAAAAAGAACGGGAGCACCCCAAGGTGAAAAGCTAGGATGAAAAAAACCCTTGTCAGAGAGCTCCTGAAGCTGCTTAGACAACTCTTGCATCTTAGACGGTGCAAGACGATATGGAGCTCTGGCAATGGGATTTGCTCCAGGTACGAGATCAATACGGAACTCGACTTGGCGTGCTGGGGGTAGACTAGGTAAATCTTCAGGGAATACTTCAGAATAATCCCGAACAATAGGAATATCTTGAATACACTTATCTTTGCCTTTATCTGCTGTGACATGTGCCAAGAAGGCCACATAATTCTTTCACAGATACTTCAGAGCTTTAAAACAAGACATGAGTTTGAGACCACCAGCAGGTTTCTCACCATGAACCTGTAGGATCTCGCCTGTCGAAAGCGGTACACGAACAATCTTCTCAAAACAAACTACCTCTGCACGATGCTTGGCTAACCAATCCATACCCACTATAACGTCGAAGCTTCCAAGTTGCATAGGCGTGAGGTTAATAGGGAAAAGATGGTCGTTAAGGTTTAACTGGCAGTTGCGAAGAACATAATCAAGAACAATGGGTTCAGCATTAGCAACCTCTACTGTCAAAGGTTTACCTAGTTTCGTTCTAGACACGTGAAGTAATGGTTCAAAAGATAATGACACAAAACTCTTATCGGCACTCGAATAAAAAAGAACAGATGCAGGCTTATTATTAATAAAGAACGTACCATTCACCACTTCATTGTCTGCTTATGCCTCTTGTGCATTCATGTTGAAGACTCGCCCTCGAGCCTGAGCCTGATTCTGATTTGCATTCACCAATCTTGGGCAATGGTTACGGTAGTGGGTCAGATCCCCACAGTTGTAACAAGAACCTGGCGGGTAGTATGGTCGTGCAGCTTGACCTTGTTCCTGAGTAGGAGGCTGAGCAACTCGTTGAGCCGGGTTCTGAACTGCCCGATTCTGAGCAAACCGACAAACATCGGCAAGATGACCTAACTTCCCACAGTTAGTACAGAAACGGCACGGATGTTGCGGCTGATGGTGACTGTTGCGTCTATTGCACAAAGGTGCATTCCCTGTATAGGGCTTCTTCGCTGGAGGCTGTGCGGGTTGGTTGGGAGCTGCCTGGTTAACTTGGGCAGTGACAGCAAAATTTTGGGAAGCCTTATGCTTCCTTGACCTTTTTGAAGAACTAGAATCCTTACCCTTCTTGTTTTGACCTTTCTTGCTATCTTCTTTGTCAGACGCCTGCTTCTTACCTTTGTCACCCTTTTTATGCAGCTTTTCCTTTCGATCCTGCGACTCAGTCAATGTCGCTGCTAACTCGATCGCCTGACGGAGTGTAGTAGGGTTACTACCAGTAATGATGTCTTGTACTGAGTCAGGTAGACCATCGATGTACCTTTCGATAGCCTTGTCGAGTGGGGTAACCATTGTTGGGCAAAGCAGACTCAACTCCTCAAACCTATCAGTATACGCCCTGTGCTCACCACTGTCCTGTTTCAAGTCATCAAACTCTCTCTCCAAAGCTCGCTGTTCATGACGAGGATAAAACTCCCTCATCATAAGAGCTCTAAGTTCAGCCCATGTTTGTGCTAGAGCAACTTCTGCACCACGGTCTCTCATAACCCCGTTCCACCATGTAAGAGCCCTCTTCTGAAACACACTTGAAGAAAACTCGACCTTGCGATTATCCGGACACTGAACATGACGAAATGTGCTCTCCGTTCTCTCGAACCACTGAAGGAGCCCAGTTGCTCCTTCCGTACCACTAAACTTGAGTGGTTTAGCCGAGTTAAAACTCTTGAAATTGCAAGGAGCATTGTTGTTGTTGTTGGCTTGGTTCCATTGAGCAAAGAGGTTCGGGAATTGAGCAGCCATTTGCTGCGCAATGATTTCTGCCAGTTCGGCAGTCGCTATCTGATTTTCGCATCGAGGAGGCATTCTAAAAGAGGAAACATGAAAGGAAATGAGTGAGATGATTGGATGAAGAGAATGAGATGAAACAAAATCAACAAAAGCAAAGATGGTGGTCATCTGTTTGTTACCACAAGGTAAACAAACGACACATTGACTAATCAAAGCAAATGGGTCAAAAATAATGTATCGCGAAGACATGCTCGCCTATAAGTGAACACTCACCCCAAGAGTTCCCAGGTAAGAGTGACTGGTCCGGTTATGGGGATTGTACGAACACTCTAGCCTTAGACAGAAAACCCAGGGTACATGCATTCCCTCTTCCAGTTTGCACGTGTTCACATTATCTAAAAACCCAAAACTTTGACGAGATTTTGAAAATTTGGAAGGCAAAAGGCCAAAAATCAAACTGGAAGGGTTCAAAACCTTACAACAGAGGGTTCAAAACCTAGTAATCAATCATCCAAAAACAGATGATTAATTTTCAAAGCGGATTCGAACTTGATGTTCCCGTTGTGGTTATCACCTAAGGATAGGTGAAGTGCATGTTTTAAAATCTAAACACAAGATAACTTGTGTTGGGGTCCTAGAAAGGTTATAGTCTAGGTTAAAGAATTACTAATAACCTAATTCCCTATAACCATTGGCTCTGATACCAACTCTTCTGTCACACCCCGACCACGTATAACATACAAAACGTCGGGGAGTGTTGTAACAGAATTAATTGTTTCATAACCATGGCATTCAAAGTTGTATTTTATTTATCAACATAAGAGTTACATTGTTTTAAACAGAAAATAAAGAGTAAAAAACATAATTAAACTAAGTCTATCTTCGTTTTATGTCTCTAAGGCATAGGTCCGCCCTAGTGTCACGATCATTGTCCTAAGCAACAGCTCTTGAAAACACATGTGAAAATAGGTACGTCAGCATAAAAATGCCTGTGAGATACATAGGTTTTGTGAAAATAGGATTCATGACTTGTAAGTTTAAGAAAATGTTTAATAAAGTTTAGTCATGAACCTAGTAAATTGATTTGTTTTGTAAATCGTTTGAAAAACAATAAGATTAGATGATATGTATAAATAAATGTAAGGTTAAATGAATAACCATGTAAGATGAGTTTGTTTGTAAAACAATGTCTCGTGAAAAGTATGTTATTTGTATAAAATGTTATATGTCTTAAATTGAAATGATTTAAATAACGCTACGATATGTAATATTATACAAACACTTATATATAGGAAGTACCAACGGCGTATCCACCATGTTTGTATCATATTACACACGCCTCGTTACTCAAACCATTTACCCAAACCAACCACCAATGTAAATTGTTCATGTATAAATCACTTGTCAAGTGTTATTGTGTAAACCATATCAAAATGTCCATGTCTAATGTGAATGACTAAATGTGTATATCAATGTCAAAATGTTTATGTTTAATGTAAATCGTATAATGTGTATTCAAAAATATCATGTATGGCATGTGAAATATATCAACTAAACCATAGGTAAAATGCACAAAAACAGGGTATTGAATTAAACATAGTTTAAGTCAAAGTTATGTTTTGTGGAACAAATGCATGCTATACTGATACAAACATCTATGCGGTATTGTTATAATGGATACATCCAAGCCTTGTGACTGTGGCGATAAACCCTTAAACAAATTAAAGGTTCATCTAAGTTATGTGTATCGAATTCGGTCATTCCTTCCATCCAAACATACCTAGGATGTCAGGAACGGGAGTTGTCAATTCCTATGGTACCACTACCTACTAACGAATGGCATGGCTAATGTTAATGAATGTATATTGTCCCAATTGAACAAACCAAATGTCATACCAAAATGTAAGCATGTGAAAACAATGCACTAAGTATGTAATCAAATGAACATATATAGCGTGAAATGTAATGTAAAACAATGTACTAAATATGCACACAATGGGCATACATAGCATAAAATGTAATGTAAAACAATGTACTAAATATGCACACAATGGGCATACATAGCATGAAATGTAATGTAAAACAATGTACTAAATATGCACACAATGGGCATACATAGCATGAAATGTAATGTAAAACAATGTACTAAATGTGCACACAATGGGCATACATAGAATAAACACAATGAAATTATGTACTATAAGTGTACTATTGAACATAACAAGCATATGATATGAAAACATGGAAAAGCATGAAAGTAACAAGTAGGCACATGTGTTTCACCCCAAAATGTTTGGAAAACGGTAAAAGAGGGGTCTATGTACTCACATAAACACCTTGAAAACATTTAAAAGAGGGGGGTTCTATGTACTCACTTGAGATTGTTTAGTAGTCCTCGAGTAACAACCAAACAATGCTAGAGATCACGGATATCAAACGGCACCTAATATAGGTAACTATGTTAATAAACCGGACCTATATCGGAGGATTGGATAGAATGAGGGTTCGTAAACCAAACGAGTGTAGGTCCCTGAATCCCGTTGGATCTTAACAAGACAGATAATCTATCAAGGGTGCGGAATCCCCTTGATTGATCTTCGAACCCAGAAACAAGAATAAGTAGAAGAACAATAACTCGAACACACAAACACACAAACACACAAACTTCCAAACTGATCTTCTGTGATTATCAAACCCTTAGAAGTGTTTTACAATCACTAAGATCTACTAGAACCTAAACAGCCGATTTCTGTTTTGTTCTTAAGCTCTCACACTTGAATGCTCTCTCAAGTTGTCTAAAGTGTCTCTAGTGTCTAACCCTAAACATGTAGCAGAAGGGTGTTTATATACTACAACCTCCCATACACGAATTGGGCTCTGGCCCGTATACAATTACATAATAAATTCGGACCTAATAAACTTCATACAAACTTGGACTTGATTGGGCTTGATAATCTCGAAATCTTTAAGTCTTCATAGTCCAATCTACTGTTTAATATCCAAAGACCAATCCACAGCTGTTGTCACATAACATGCACCAACAAACTCCCCCTTGACAATAGCTTGCAAAGGAAACTTTAGTCTTCAGAATCTCACAGTCTTTGGTCTTTGGATAGCGTCAGCTTCAACATGAATTCTGTCTTTGTCAGCAACATCTTTGTTAGCAACAGACTCCCCCTAAGCTGATGCATCCAATCACCAAATCTTCCAAGTTTTGATTCAACATTCAATGTGTCTTCACAGCATCCACTCTGCATTGTAGAAGGAGGATTCTACCAAGCAGCAACAAACTCCTCCTCTCTTCACAGCAACTTCTCATCAACAGACTGCTTCAATCTGTATACTATAAAACAACATCTCGAGAAACCATAAGAATTTTTCAACATAGTTAAAGAATTATTATTGTACAAGAGATAGTTAAACTGTATCAGATTAAGCATTTTCAAACAAAGCACCAACACGCACAAATTTTAACAAACACCTTATAACCAGCATGAATTAAAAATTTTTGCACCCACTTTCTAACACAGTCTCCCCCTTTTGGTAACAACTCCTCCAAGAATAACAGTTTTCCGTACATTAAGAATTTTAACAGAAAAAGACACTATTTTTGGATTTTTATATATTCAAATGTAAAGACTGAAAGCAGTAAATAAATATTTACAGACATTCTTTTTGCGAGTTTCGAGGGTAAGAGAATCATATCAGTGTACGGTCATGTCAAAACGCTCTTGTTGTTCTTTTAGTTAACATTTAGATAAGCATCCTATAACGATTATCGGTATTGCTGTCCACATAAGCTCAACTTATCATATGTAATCATGGCGAGGGGATACGTTAAGGTATGATTTATACTTACCGACCGGTGTTCATCCACATCACGACACATTCCCGTATCAAGGTATGCACGAGGGTTCATCTTACCGGTGAGTATACCGATTATCATCTGTTTGACCGTATATGATGTGAGAAAATCACTTATTTTGATTGAAAGCAAGCCCTATGTGATAGAATCACTTATTGATGAGGAACTTGATTTTCAGATGCATGAGGGCACAGGAGCAAGTCCGTGAACAGGTCAGTACTTTCGTACAGCAGAGAGACGAACTTGACTCCCGGATAAATGTGATATATTATCACTTATTTTGGGGACATGTGATTGTTGATCACTTATTGAGGTCGAATGCAAAATGTACACGTATGTATGATATCATGGAAGACCTAGACATGCGTCCCCGTTATTTTTCTCGGTAAAAGATACAACCATGATACCCAGATGATAAGCAGCATAAAGACCGAATATTTCAGAACCTCGGCAATCTCTCAAACGAAATTTCGGTACTAAGACCATATGCCAATGAATGGTTCCCACCCGGTCGTCAGTCGATTTAAGTTTATATCACCCTGCACACTTTAAAATGATTGTGAGCCTACCGATACATCTTATATAGAGCTGCTTAGCACATTTCGTTTAAGGTTTAAAGAGGTTTAGACAGACCACTGATGTACTATCATTTTCTCTTTTGCTCGCCAGGAAACTCATTTTTGCTTTTCTATTGTTTTTGTGTTTTTGAAATTTTTTGATGTTTTTGTATTTTTGATTTTTTTAAGAAAAACAGTAAACTATTTACAAAAATTCTTATGAAAAACCAGTTATTCAGGATTCCTCATCCCATTGAGTTCGACTAAGTGTTCAAAGCGAGCTCGATCAAAAGCTTTTGTGTAAAGATCAGCAAGGTTATCTTCTGTGTCGACTCGGTGCAATTCAATTAATCGTTTTTCAGCACAATCCCGTATAAAGTGATGACGTATGTCAATGTGTTTAGTTCTACTGTGCTTTACGGGATTGTTTGTGATTGATATAGTGGCATTATTATCTATCATAATAGGAGTACGAGTGAAATCCAAACCGTAATCGCGCATCTGCTGTTGGATCCAGAGAACCTGAGAGCAACAGCTACCCGCAGCAATATATTCAGCTTCACATGTAGAGGTAGACACACAGGATTGCTTCTTGCATTGCCAAGACACGATCCTGCCTCCTAAGAACTGACAACCACCTGTTGTAGACTTTCTGTTTGATTTGCATCCTCCAAAGTCTGAATCAGTGTAAGCAACGAACCTCAAATCACTATCAGCTGGATACCACAACCCAAGTTTAGGTTTCCCCTTCAAGTAACGAAGAATCCGCTTCACTGCTTTCATATGTGACTCCTTTGGATTTGCCTGATATCTGGCACACAAGCATACGGCAAACATGATGTCGGGTCTTGAAGCAGTCAAGTACATTAGAGAACCAATCATCGCCCTGTATTGAGTTGGATCAACATCTTCAGTGCTTTCATGATCTGGGCCGAGATTGTGGTTTTCACAGATGGGTGTGTTGAAAGTAGAGCAATCATTCATTTTGAATCGAGTCAAAATGTCATACACATACTTTGTTTGATGTATAAACATCCCATCCTCCTTCTGTTCAACTTGTAATCCCAGAAAGTAAGACAGCTCACCCATAGCACTCATTTCAAACTTGCTCTTCATCACCTGTTCAAATTCCTTACACATGTTTTCGTCAGACGACCCAAAGATGATGTCATCCACGTATACCTGTACCAGCAGAAAATCTTCCTTCTTTCTCTTAATGAACAGTGTACCGTCAATCTGACCTCTTTCAAAACCATTCTTGACCAGATGTGTAGACAGTGTCTCGTACCACGCCCTGGGAGCTTGATGTAACCCATACAAAGCCTTATCAAGTTTGTACACTCGATCTGGATAGTCTGGATCAACGAACCCATCTGGTTGTGAGACATACACCACTTCTTGGACTTTTCCGTAAAGAAATGCACTCTTCACGTCTAGTTGGTAAACTTTGAAGCCCTTGAATGATGCAAAAGCCAGAAACAAACGAATTGCCTCCAACCTCGCCACTGGTGCAAACACCTCATTGTAATCAATCCCCTCTTGCTGATTAAAACCTTTGACAACCAACCGAGCTTTGTTGCGTGTGACAATACCTCTTTCATCTTTCTTGCACCTAAATACCCATTTAGTGCCAATCTCTCTCTCACCTTTTGGAAGGTCCACCAATTCCCAAACCTTCAACTTAGCAAACTGGGCCAATTCCTCTTGCATAGCTTCAACCCATGAATTGTCTTTAAGAGCCATATGAATGTTCTTCGGCTCCTCTTGGGAAATAAAGCAACTATACAAGCACTCGTTCACTATCCCAGTCTTCTCAATCGAGACAAATAACCCAGAATTTTCTGCTATGCTTCTTCTCGTCTGAACACCTACAGTAGGATCTCCCAGTATCATATCAACAGGATGATCTCTATTTGCTCGTGTAGTAGCAACAGCATCGACTTCTAGATTGTCACCCAGGTTTGATCCAACCTCCCCCTGAATATTCTGATTTGCAAACGGATTAATGAAATCCTCCCCCTGGTTGGGTTCAGAGTCACTATCGCTTGAATCAGGATTAGCAGCACCTTGGGAAGTTTCCGGAGCATCTGACATATCTACATTCGATCTAGGCATAAATTCACCTTCATCGTCTTCACTTATCACTGTTTGAATCAGCTGAGAAGCATCTGCATCAGAAACCTCAGGAATATTAAATGATTTAAACACACTTTCATAATCATACAATATAGCAGGACCACTCGTTGATTGTTGAGGTTTGTAAGAAGTAATTTCTACATTGAAAACAACCTCAATTTTACCAGTTTTTAGATTAAAAACCCTTTTATTCGGTGTGCCAGGCACGTAGCCCAGAAAGTAGCCTTCATCTGCCACCTCACCGAATTTTTGTTTATCTTTGTTTCGCACAATCGTGCAGGGTAATCCAAATGGTTCAAAGCCTGTTAAGTTTGGTTTTTCATTAAACATTAACTCATGACAAGTTTTGTTAAAACGTTTAACGGTCAAAACTTTGTTTAGGACGTAGCAAGCTGTATTCACAGCTTCTCCCCAGAAAAGAACTGGTAGCTTTGAATCTGAAAGCATCGTCCTAGCGGCTTCAATCAACGTCCTATTTTTCCTCTCAGCGACTCCATTTTGCTGAGGAGTGTAAGGAGCGGAATATTGATGTTCAATTCCCTTTCGAAGACAGTAGAGATCCAGAACTCGATTTTTGAACTCCGTGCCATTATCACTCCTTATCCTCTTTATCCTTGCATCATGGACGTTTTCCAATTTCGTAAAAAGATCTATCAGCATCTCCGCTGTCTCATCTTTTGTACCTAAAAAGAAAACCCATGAATAACGTGAGTAATCATCAGTGACAACAAGACAATAGTACTTTCCACCTATGCTCCTCACGTTCACTGGACCGAATAAATCCATGTGAAGTAAATCATAAGGGGTATTAATGGAATTTACTGTTTTAGACTTATGAGGTTTCTTGTGTTGTTTTCCCTTTTGACATGGAAGACATTTATCTTCCACTTGAAACCTCAGCAATGGAACCCCTTTCACTAGCTCATTTTTAATGATATAATTCATTTTGCGGTAGTGAATGTGAGCCATGCGTCTGTGCCACAACATTGATTCAGCTTCAGATGCTTTTGACAGTAAACACGCCACCGCAGCAGTTGGATCCTTGGCACCCATGTCCATGACATAAGTATCATTTTTTCTTGGTGCACGCATAACTATCCAATCGTCCGGAATGACCAAACCCGGTTTCAACACCAATGCCTCAGTATTTGTAAAATGGACCGAGTGACCCTTGTCGCAGACTTGTGACACGCTCATCAGATTGTGTTTAAGCTGCTCAACATAGTTCACTTTGTCCAAAGTGATCTTCCCATTCGTCACTTTTCCTCGTCCAGTAATCTTACCACCTTTAGCACCAGCAAAATTTACATGTCCACCATCAAATTCTTCAAATTCAGAAAACAACCTCGCGTCCCCCGTCATGTGCCTGGAGCAGCCACTATCAACATACCATAAGTTGATAATCCTCCTTAGCAGCTCCTGCACACACCAACCGAAAGATTAGTTAGATTGGGGGACCCAAGCCTTAATGGTCTTGGGTCTTCCAGATTCATCAACTACAGGAACATCCATCCAGTATCCATCACTCCTAGCTGGAGTCTTAGATCTTGGGCCTGTTGATGGAAATGGGGCATGATTTCCATAAGGTCTCTGGTCTTGAGGGTACCTATTTGTGTTTGGACTATGTGACCTTTGAAAATTTTGATTTTGATTCCAAGAACCTTGACTGTAATTTCTAAAGCCATTGTTATAAAAAGTTCGACCACCATTATTTTGGTATCGATTTTGATATTGACCTTGACTTCTGAAATTATTTGAATTTTGATTATTCATTTTTGGTGTGTTACTTCTAGGTCTTTCATATCTGCCTGATGTAGATTCAGGCTGAAATCTTGGTTGATTTCTTTGGAAACGAGGAACTTGTGAAGTTCCTTTTTCAGCCTTATCTACACCACCAGCAACACCCGATTGTTGCTTTGGAGCAGATTTCTTTGGAGAATTTGAGACTTTCTCCTCATTATCACCTTGCTTCTCAGGTGATTTCCCTCTTTGTTTCTCACTAACTTGTGCTTCAACCTTTTTGTTAGGACAGCAGCTAGCTACATGTCCCTTTGTGTGACATTTGAAGCACGATCTCTTTGTCGAAGACTTCTTAGTTGAAGCCTTTGAACTAGATTCTGGTTTTGATGATGATGCCTTGGAAGGATCTTGCTCAGTTTGCTTAATTTCAGATTTTTCTATGTTTTTGTTTCTAGCAAACTCTACATTTGATACCTTTTCAATAACAGCTGTTTCGGTTTTCATATCACTTCCTTGAACAAAATTAACCTTTTTAACAAAAGTTTGATTATTGTTTTTAGAAGGTGTATTTTTCTTTCTCAAAACAGGTTTGCTGTTATTTTCCTTCTTAGCATCATTATCTTCAAACACATCACCTTGACTGGATGTGAAACTACTTGGTGATGTTGACAGACAGTCTGTAAGCTCATCCTCATCAGGTAGGAAAGAATAGTCATGACTAAGAGGAGGTGGGACTTCATTAAAGCCCTGGAATCCCACACTTGTCTTGTCATTAGTCTTCTTTAACCCACCCATCATATGTTTCATAACAAAAGTAGAATCTCTGAATTGACCTAACTTCTTTTCAAGTTCAACAATTTTAAGTTGTGAATCTGACAACTCTTTGTTTTTATCAGAAATCTCTTTTGTTTTCTCAGCCATCATGTCATGAGCTAAGTCTATGACTTGAAGTTTTTCATTTAATTTGCATGTTAAAGCTTCAATTTCAGCTTCATAGCCTTTTATCTTTTTCAAATATGATGACTCGTTTCTTTTAGCAAAGAAATTTGATTCTTTTACGTTAGACATTTCGCTCACAAGACTTTTGTTTTGAGTTGACAATTTGTCAACTTCACCCTGTAGTTCACGACACTTTAAGCAAACAGAAGTGGCAGAGTTACTTACCTCTCCTGTTGATTTGTCTGAGTTGGCCATGAGAGCAGCAAGTTGAGCTTCCATTCTTTTGATAATTTCATCTTTCTCATCAGCTTCCATTTCATGCTCAGACTCAGGCTTATCCTCTTCAGCATCTGTTGTCTGATCAGCCTTATCTTCCTCAACTTCACTCTTCTTCTCAACTTTAGCCTCATCTACTGTAGCTTCACCATCATTGACTGGAGTGATCTCTGCCATGAATGCTTGAGTGACATTTTCATCATTTTCTAAGTGAATGCTCCAGTCATATGAGCCTTCTCTTGCAGTAGATATCAACGCCCTTGAGTTAGAGTTAGAGTTAGAGTTGTTTGATGCATTCCGATTGTTTGAACTTTGATTCGTATTCTCATGCTTTTGTTTTTGACATTCCCTAGCGAAATGACCATAACTCTGACAGTTAAAGCACCTGACTTTGGTCTTGTCAAAACCTACGCTCTTTCCTACAAACTTCCTTCCAGTTCTGTTCATGAACCTCTTCACACGTCTCAAAATCATGGCCATCTGCCATTGTAGATCCATCTCTTCTAGATCATCAGGGTCAATCTGATCATAATCTTCATCTAAAGTGGCGGGATCAGATATTTTCCCTTGAATGTAGTTCTCATAAGACGCAACAAAAGAAGCAAGTAGAGCAAGATGTTCTTCAGCAGACTTCACACTCATAGGCATTGACTTTGCACTACTACTTTGCTTTGAAGTTGATGTTCTCTTGACTCCTGTTGATCCTCCTGCAGCAGCTACAAAACACACATCACCATCCTCATTCACAGTGACCTGCTCCTTATCACACGAAAGAAATGCAGTTGCAGAGTCGCTAGAAGCATCATGAGGTGAAGAAGATGTAAGCCCATTGTATATCCCTGGATCTTGAACCTGATCATAACCAGTGTCCTTTTTCTTCATACTAAGCTCATAAGCTCTAAGCTTTCCAACTACTTCTTCCAATTCCTTCGTGTCATAATCTGCTTCTCCCTTAATCATGAGAGTGTAGATATCCCATTTAGCCGGTAGAGCATCAAGCAGCTTGTCGTTTTTCTCAATGTCAGTATAGCAATCTATATCATAATTATCCAGTTCTGACATCAGATGGTAGTATCGAGTGATGACGTCTTCAAGTGACTCATTCTTCATGTACTTGAACACAGCAAACTGCTTCTTCAGTAGATCAACTTTGTTCTTCTTGACATCAGGATTTCCCTCATATCTCTTCTCTAGTGCATCCCACATTTCCTTTGAAGTAGTGTACTTCTTAAAGGTATGCTTGATGCCATCAGGTAAAGACATTTTAATGGCTGCCAAGGCTCTCTTTTCAGCCTCATACATTTTCTTTTGTTCGGCATCCATATCAACATAAGCAGTTATACGTTGTCTTCCCTCAAACTCATGAGTTGGGTTCACATACCCATCGTCTATGCATATCCACATACGCGTGTCCTGGTACTCAACAAAAGATTGAAACCTATCCTTCCATGTCAAGTAGTTCTCCACCTTCATCATCTTAGGTGGTTTGTTCGTCGTGCCTACCTCATGTTCCATCCTTAAGAGTTCGTTCAATTTAGACATGTTCGACATTTCAACGTAACAGACTGATAAAACCCAAAATTTTTCCGAACACAGTGGTTACCAAATTACACCGTTAGAATCGTCTCGAAAAGACGAATCCAAAGATATATAATGTCGAAAACTGAATTCGGGATTTTCCAGAGTCAAACGGCTTCTTCAGATGTGCTACAGATTGTTCTCTAAACTCGAAACACTGAAAAAATTCCTACGCTTGCCTTTCAAAATTTCACCACTTGTGAATCACACAAGATAGGATCGCACAAGACCCTTTGAAACGCACAAGGTCTTTTGGATCGCACAATCCACCAACTTTGGGCCTAACAGTCACTTTAACGGGCCTGGGCCTGATCGCACAAGTTTCTGGTTCGCACAAGCTGACTTCGGTTCGCACAAGCACTCCAAACGCACAATATCCTCAAACGTACAAGACCTCCAAACGTACAAGACCTCCAAACGCACAAGCTTAAAAATTTCAAATTTTGAATATCACAAGATCGCACAACAGCTGATTGGGCCAATCAGCCACCCAATCCCGAAACAGCAGCAGCTGTCAACAGCAGCAGCTGACAATCCGGTCGCACAAGCAAAATTTTAATCAACACTTCTTTCCTTACACGAAATCCAAGCAAAAGTCTCCTACAAACACGAAAACAGTCAAAACAAATAATCAAAACAGATTAAAATACACGAATTTAAGCTGTTCATCAAGTGTTCTTCCTGTTCTTCGCAACAACCCAGAAATTTTAACTCGAAATTGTCAAACAAACCAACTCAACTACAACTACCAACTACCAAATCAGATCAAAACTTCAGAATTTTGAACTGTTCTGCCTTCTTCTTCCTTGTTCTTGCTGTTCTTCACGAAAATTATGAATGGAGACACCAAAAAAAAAAAAAATTTCAACCGAAAAACAACTTGAATCTTGAATCCAGATCTTCAGTCTTGAACCACGCACAAGAGCAAATGCTCTGATACCAATTGTAGGTCCCTGAATCCCGTTGGATCTTAACAAGACAGATAATCTATCAAGGGTGCGGAATCCCCTTGATTGATCTTCGAACCCAGAAACAAGAATAAGTAGAAGAACAATAACTCGAACACACAAACACACAAACACACAAACTTCCAAACTGATCTTCTGTGATTATCAAACCCTTAGAAGTGTTTTACAATCACTAAGATCTACTAGAACCTAAACAGCCGATTTCTGTTTTGTTCTTAAGCTCTCACACTTGAATGCTCTCTCAAGTTGTCTAAAGTGTCTCTAGTGTCTAACCCTAAACATGTAGCAGAAGGGTGTTTATATACTACAACCTCCCATACACGAATTGGGCTCTGGCCCGTATACAATTACATAATAAATTCGGACCTAATAAACTTCATACAAACTTGGACTTGATTGGGCTTGATAATCTCGAAATCTTTAAGTCTTCATAGTCCAATCTACTGTTTAATATCCAAAGACCAATCCACAGCTGTTGTCACATAACATGCACCAACAACGAGTATGGAGACTCGTGTAATATGGTTTAACAAAGCTTACATACTAAATGAAACCTAATCTAAGTGCTTACGACCCATTTCGACCCGTTTAGGTAGCTTATGCTACTTTAACGCGTCGTTCGCGTAAAACGCGTTCGGAACGCCTAACTAGCCCTATGATAAGTAAAATTTTCCTTAACATGTCTAATTTTGTTACCAAATCAGTTTAGATACCAAAAGTTATGTTACATATGCTTAAAATGAATTTTGGCGTAAAAGGGGTATTTTGGTAATTTACCTAAGGCATATATACTACCTATCATACAACTAACTAAACATCGTGACCATAAGGTATAACCTCAGAAGGTTATTCCCTATATACTATGGTCACCTAATGTGTTTGGTCAGATCCTAATGATCGACCAAACGGGTCGGGTTCGAAAGTATAAGCGATTGTTTAGATCGCTTACCTTACGACCCTATATAAGCACTAAACTAAAAGTGACGAGCTAAGCATGTTAAAACATGCATAACTAAGTTTAGAAAACAGGTTTGGTATCAAAACAAACGGTTTTGATACCCAAGAGTAGTTTGGTTACAAAATACACAATAACACGCATTTTGGCCGAAACTACGACTCGTCACTGAGCCTAGATAACGTGGTAATCAGTAGGTATAGTCACTAGGGACTATAACCATCGTGATTACGCTCATGTTATGAAGTTCAAACGATCTTCGCATTGACTATAAACTGGTCAATGCAGAAAGTCAAACAAAGTTTGACTTTCGGACTCGAAAAGCAATAAAAGAATGAAGGAACACTTACAAAGGGTCCCTGAAAGCTAATCTTGATCCAAGTAGCTCAGGTATGAAACAATGGTTTCAACTTAGAGCTTCTAAGATCAGTTTCTTGTGGGTTTTGCAATGGGGATGGATGGGTATTTATAGGATTCTTCGAACCGTTAGGATCGTTTCTCGAATAACGTGATCGAATCTCATCCGTACATGTGTTGGAATGTTGTGGTAACTCATTTTGCCCCCACCACAAGAGTTTGACATGTGGCATTGGCCTTTGGGGGTTTGAAAGGTTGTTAATCAGCAGTTTAATTCACTGAATCTGGTCTGGGAAACTGACGCGGGCTGCGTAAGGTATCACCTTGGGTTTACGCGTGCCGCCTGGCCTGCCTGATCAGCAAACAACTTTCAGTAATGACAGTTTTGGTCCCTGTTGTGGTTTAAGGCCATTTCTGACACGTTTAAGGCCGGTTAAGCCAACTTTAAGGCCCTAAAATGATGCCTAAACATTGTGGACATGAAATATGCTCAAATATATGCCGGATGTTGGTTCGTTTGGTCGTACGATCGCGATGATCGCTTAATTACGACGGAATGCGCATAAGCGCGAAAAACGATCCAAATGACGCGACGAGTGGATTTTTCTCTAGCCAAACACTAAAATAAAATACTTTAGTGCTTACATAAATTTTTGGATGTCCGGATGTATTCAGAACGTAAGTTATGCGCGAAAATGCAAACTTGTGCACTTTTTGACGCTTTTAGTCCCTGAATGACCCAAAAGTTTATTTTAGCATACCGAACCCCTCAAAGCCTATTTCTAAGCTATGTAAAGGATATTTATGGTATGTTTAACTTATGGTCATGTTCCGGAATGTTCGTTACAATCCAAATTGGTATACTTTCGCAGTTTGTCAAGTTTAGTCCTTGTAAGCGAATTAACTTGTTTTTGCCATACCAAAGCCTTCAAAACTTATTTCTAATTGATGTAAGGGTTATTTAAGGTATGTTAAGCATATGTTGATGTTCCGGAGTATTTTTCATGTTAAACTGAGTACGTTTATGCATCAGTTTGCTTATAACTCTCCAGAAAGTGATATAGAGTTTGAAATTACACAAAAGTCAAAACATGAAAAATGTCAAACATAAATAAACAAACATTGAGATCAAATAACTTTGTTTTATTGATAACCTAACTGTTCACATTGATTACAAGCACAGATGTTACACTTGTGCGCTTCATCCATCACAAGCTCGCGTAAGTTTCCATAAAGTGGCACCCAGATGCGCCCTGTTACGTAGTAGGCGCCGTCTTCCCTTTGTTCTAACCGTTTCCTAGATTCTCGCAGGGATTCAGCCCTGATGTTCTCTGCCTTCGATGCTTCAACCTGAGCATCTCGTATCTGAGTAGGAAGACTAGATTGGATGGTAAGTTGTAGCGCTCGCACACGCTTAGGTTTTGACTCCTTTCGACTGAGGGTGTCGGCCACCACATTGGCTTTGCCCGGATGGTACTTGATCGTGCATTCGTAATCATTCAAGAGTTCGACCCATCGGCGCTGTCGCATGTTTAGCTCCTTCTGTTTGAAGATATGCTGGAGACTCCTGTGATCGGTGTAGATAGTGCACTTGGTTCCGTACAGGTAATGCCTCCATATCTTAAGTGCGAAAACAACTGCTCCCAACTCCAAGTCATGTGTAGTATAGTTCCTTTCGTGAACCTTAAGTTGGCGCAATGCATAAGTAATGACTTTATCCCATTGCATCAAAACACAAGCAAGTCCTTGGATGGACGCGTCGCAATAAACCACAAAATCGTTGGTGCCCTCAGGTAATGAGAGAATAGGCGTGCTACAAAGTCTCTCCTTTAAGTGCTGAAATGCGGACTCCTATGCATCAGCCCAACGATAGGTGTCACCCTTCTGAGTTAGTGAAGTGAGAGGTTGCGCAATCTTTGAGAAATACTTGATGAACCTTCTGTAGTAGCCCGCCAAACCCAAGAATTGGCGGATTTCGGTTGGTGTACGGGGTACAGGCCAGTTCTTGATCGAGTCAACCTTGGATGGATCAACGTGAATCCCATCCGCATTTACCACGTGGCCTAAGAAATGGACTTCGCGAAGCCAAAAGTCACATTTTGAAAACTTAGCATACAACTGCTCTGCTCGAAGAAGTTCCAGAATATGACGCAGATGATGTTTATGCTCCTCCTGACTCTTAGAATAGATCAGGATGTCGTCGATGAAAACAATAACAAACTTATCCAGGTAAGGCTTGCACACTTGATTCATGAGATCCATGAAGACCGCAGGTGCGTTTGTTAATCCGAAAGGCATGACCATAAACTTGTAGTGCCCGTAACCAGTTCTGAATGCTGTCTTGGAGATATCCTCATCTCGAACTCTCAACTGATGGTATCCCGATCTCAGATCAATCTTTGAGTAGAAGCTCGACCCTTGCAGGTGGTCGAATAGGTCATCAATAAGCGGAAGAGGATAACGATTATTCACGGTCACCTTGTTAAGTTTGCGATACTCAATACACATTCGGAAGGTGCCGTGTTTCTTTTTCACAAACAAGACTAGAGCTCCCCAGGGCGAAGAGCTAGGACGAATGAAACCCTTGTCTAATAACTCTTGTAGTTGTGCGGACAATTCTTCTAATTCTGATGGAGCCAGCCGATAAGGTGCATGAGCTATGGGCGCTGCTCCAGGAGCTAGTTCAATTTGAAACTCGACTTGACGATGAGGCGAAAGGCCAGGTAATTCCTCAGGAACTACCTCAGGAAAATCTCGTACGATGGGAATGTCTTCTATCTTTTTCTCTTTCGTTGAGGTGTTAGTAATGAGGGCTAGAATAGAAGTGTGGCCCTTTCGCAAACACTTCTGGGCCTTAAGGAAAGAGATAATGCCTACGACTGTACCACTCTTGTCACCACGAATCATGAGGGGTTCTTCACCAGAACGAGGAATACGGACGGTTTTCTCCCTGCAAAGAATCTCCGCTTGATGTTGAGGCAACCAATCCATTCCAATGACGACGTCGAAACTACCAAGAGCGATGGGAATAAGGTCGATAGAGAAAGTTTAACCAGCTAAGACGAGATTACAACCCTTAACTATGTGTGTGGCCTCGAGACTTTTACCGTTTTCTAGTTCTACCATGTGTTTGGTGTTCAAAAGTGTTGGGGTTCGCTTAAGCATCTGACTACCTTTCAAGGACACATAACTAGTATCGGTACCCGAAAAAAATAAAACAGTAACAACGAAGTCGTCAAGTAGAAACTTACCCGTCACAACGTTGGGATCGTTCCTCTCTTCACCCTGACCAATCACGAAAGCACGACCCTTGGCACCATTGCCACCATTGTTTCCATTTCCTTGGTTGTTGTTGTTGTTGTTCTGATTCTAATTCAACTGTGGACAGTGTCTCTTGAAGTGACCCTCCGCACTGATAGCATCCCTTATTACCCTGCTGGTGCTGCTGTTGGTTCTGCGGAGCTTGTGGCTGCTGTTGACGATTCTGATTCGCATGACGTGAGCTCCTGCAATCCTTGGCTTCATGACTAAACTTGTTACATCTGTGACAGTTGCCCTTAGTGCACGGTCCACTGTGGTGATAGCCACAACGATTACACTTGGGGTGATTTCCCTTGTACCCACTTTGACCTTGATTCTGATTACCTGAGGATTGCTGACCAGGGCTCTTGAAGTCGTCAGACCTTCGCTGCTGAGACTGAGACTGAACCGAAGTGGAACCCTTGCTCAAATTTCCATCCCACTTGCACTTGTTGTCACTAGGTGCATCTGAAGTAGTTGTAGCACTAATGCGCTTAGGCAGCCTGTTCTGCTCAACTGCCTGGTCAGTGAGGCGATGGGCTAGTCGAATGACTTGCTGAATGGTACCAAGGTTAGCTGCAGTCACATGGCTCTGAATCTCTGGCACCAAAAAGTTAAGGTACAGCTCAATACGTTTGATAGGGGGATCCACCATGGTAGGACACAAAATAGCCAACTCGTTTGATCTCTTCGTATACCCCTCAATTTCAGACCCTGTCATCTTCAAATTATAAAACTCCACTTCCAGCTTATGAATGTCGTCACGATGACAGTACTCCTCTTTGATCAGATCTTTGAAGTCGTTTCATGGGGTGGCATTAGCAACCGCCAGCCCTAGCAGTTGAACCTGTGCTTTCCACCAGGTGAGTGCAGCACCTTCAAGAGTTCCTGTAGCAAATTTCACCCTACGAGCCTCAGCGCATTCACACATCTTAAAAACAGACTCTATCTTCTCGAACCAGTGAAGAAGACCTACAGCTCCTTCTGTGCCGCTGAAGGTACTAGGTCGACAGTCCATAAAGGTCTTAAAGGTACATACGGGAGGCTGAGCATGCTGACCTGTCGCGTGAGAAGGAAATGACAAGTTTAAGCACAAGAGTTGGTTCGTGAAAGTAGGATCTAAACGTCCTAACATAGGTCGGTATGGCAGGTTATACCTCCTGCAGGGGCTGCTGCGAGTGCCACAACAACTCGTTCATTGATCAGAGCCATCAGTTGGGCTTGAGTCAAGTTCAAACGTCCACCCATGATCTTCACATCAAAGAAAACACATGTGAGGGAAGTGTCGTGAAAGTGCGTAAGTGTGGGAAGACAGAAGAGAGTAAGCACACATGGTTCAAGCAACAGTTGTTACGCTAACTAAACACACTATAAACAATGCACTATGTGAACTAACAAGCAGGCAATATAAACATAAACCATATCACCTATAGTGTTGAGTCTTGCACGTGGAGCGAAGCGTGGTTGTGGATCGTTGAGCACTGTACAGGTTATAGTCTGGTTTTATCAAAAAGCTTTTCCTTTTTAAAACCGAGTTCACTATAACCAATGGCTCTGATACCAATCTGTCACACCCCCAAAATCCACAAGCAGAGTATCACCGCAGGAGACGTGACTGACCAGGATCAAGCCACCAATCATATTGAACAATATAGTAAATTTAATAAAAGTTCAACCACACAATATAATTGGTGTTCAAAAACAAGTTAACCCAATTCAAGTTAAATAGCGGAAGCATAAAACGTAAAACCATAACATAAGTTCAATAAGTTTAAATGTTAACATGGCACACAATGGTCCATGTCCCACAACGACCCCTCCTGCTCCCATGCAAGCTCCTAAAGTACCTAACGACCTGCAAGGCATGTAACAACGAGTCAACAACAAAGTTGAGCAAGTTCACAGTTGGTGTTCGTTTTAAAGTTGTTTCAAAAACCCTGAGTTTGTACGCAACTATATGTTAACCAACTTTCCTTGTTTTCCCAAACATAATCTGTGGGGGCTACCCCATGTTGTAAACCACTAGACTAGTTATATATGTTGGCGTCCTTCCCAATCCGAGGACGGAGGTACGTATTCTTCCCAATCCGAGAATACGCAGGTTGAATGTAGGCATCCTTCCCAATCCGAGGACGGAGGTACGTATTCTTCCCAATCCGAGAATACGCAAGTTTAGCGTAGGCGTCTTTCCCAATCCGAGGACGGAGGTACGTATTCTTCCAAATCCGAGAATACGCAGGATTAAATGTAGTCTATTAGTGGTGAATATACATGTTTCATCTTAGCTTCTTAATCCCATTCCCATCCCACCGGGAATCCCATGCCTTAAGAGTGTGAACTCACCTTGGTTTGCTCGGTAGAGTGTTTCACTTGTTTTAGTTATTAAAACCGACCATGCCCTATTATTGATTCCATTTAACATTAGGCACATATTCAAGAACGGTCACATACAAAAATATATAACACATAGCACTTAGGAAATTGTGTATTACTCATAACGTATTTAAATGTTTCCTATCTAACACGTGAACCATTATACATATCTAATATACCATATTTCACAATTAGCACCAAAATAGTACCATACAAGTTATCGGGTTATGCAATTTAATGAATTTGTAACAGACACTTATACCAGACCCAATATGGTGTTTTAGAAAAAAGGATAATACTCGACCGATAATACTCGACCCAAACATATTCGAGTGACCTGATGATCATCTCAGTCATCATTCCTCTTATATAACAATTTCGTGAACATATAATCAACATTAATTTCAACTCACACAACCCAGTTTATATATGAAGCCCAATTATGTATGAAGTCTAGTTATGTATGAGGCCCAGTTATGTGAATTAGCAACAAGTAAAGTCCCTCCCAATTAACCGGCCCAATTGTTAAAGGATTAATCAACCTTGTAGCTGGCCCATTTATTAAATCCTTTTACCAATACCTATCCATTCTTTGTTTATAACCCCAAGGCCCTTAACAGATTATAATCAAGAATTGTGTACGCACAGTTCCCTAGCATAACCAATCCTAACATTCATTGATGATCCTATGAAACTCCAATCCCACTAAACAATTACTATGCATAAAAATCACCAATTTATATGCGAAGTCCGAACATAATTATATCAGAATCAACTACCAGGTACCTTATTAACATTATTATATTACCATCAAATTTACTAACCCAACCCTCGAGTCCACGCATGTTGTTAAAATTCTAAAACTCACACATATGTATTACATATCGTCGGGTAACAACAGGCAACCAACTAACTCATAAGATCCTTATTCCATATGATTCACACAAAAGATTAAGTTCTATAGAATTTCCTATAAACAGGAACACAACATCAACATACATCTATAATTGTTAAATCAAGATTGTACATAAACAAGATCATCAAATATAAGGAGGTATAGTAACAAAAAATATGGAGAATATGGTGATGGTGATCACGACTGGGGGGGGGGTTGCTTCTGCCGTACGTAGAAGGTGAAGTAAAGTAGGGTTTGTGGTGGAATAGGATTTCTTGTTGTGATATGGAACATAACAAAGTGTTTACGTTCATAAGTTTATAAGGGTAACAACTAACAAAGTGGGCTAACAACTAAACAAAGTGGGCCGATTACAAGTTTACTTCAACTACTCACTATGGGCCGAGTTAAATGAAACACACCCAAAGAACAATCAAGGCACATTAAGGACTAGTTGGGCTCGTTGGGCTCAGGAGCTCTATTTGGGTCGATATTGTAAGGTATAGTTATGAAGCCCAAAATAAATGCTAATAAGTTATTTAATCGGGTTATCAAACGTTTAAGTTTAATGAAGTTAATATCACAAAATTACCCATCACTAACCTTGAAAGTTCGGGTTGTCACAAAGTGCTTGATCGAAATCTGTAGTAAAACATAACCACAATTCCGTGTTTTGCCCAAGAATTTATGTATGGAATCGGTCTTCCCATCCAGGATATTCATTAATGTGCATTAGCTTCGGTGGGCAATTATTGCTTCGGGTTTAATTTTCGCTTAAAAGTATACTTTGAATACTTTGATTTTGATTTGAAACGAACGCCCATTGACTTGTCGAAACAAGACTCGCTTGAGATGGAACTGATAAAGAAGAGAGTGCGAGAGGTTCGGCCTATGATGGAGATAAACCCTTGCTCGTATACTTGCTCTCTGTATTAGAATTTATACCCCACCAATCTGAACTCATTTTGGTTGTATGATGAAGACTACTTGATTACAAACTCCAAACAAACTGTTAACGATGAATTATCAACCTTCTGCTAACAACTGTAAGAGAGACCCAAGAAAAACTATGTTCTTTGCGAAAGACTCAAACTGACGAAGAAGGGTTTTTGGTAAATGACTAAATGACGAAACACAAAGGTTTTTCATGAAAGACAACACCACGAAGAATTTGGTTCTTCGTCTAAGATAACTCCACCAAACACTTGGTTTTTCGTCTAACCCAAACCCTACGAAAAAATGGTTTTTCGTCTGAAACAATAACCAACGAAGAAGGTTTTTCGTTGACTTTAAATCACAGACAGAGAAGATATTTTCAAAAGCTAATCAGATCTTATCCTACTGATACAAAGATGCCCAATTGTCTAACACCCATCCCTAGACAACACTGTTTTCATCATTTGAAAGGCCAAGATTATCAAACAATAATATAATAATCAACTTCAATAATTCAATCTTTAAATATTCAAAACCAAGAACCCAGAATTAAGAAGAACTTCGATGAACAAATGAAGAACACCAAGAACTCCCGATGAGTTTATATGTTTTCCGGTGTCGGAAATATTTTCGAACACAAATTTTGCACAAAGTTTCAATAAAAACCATATCCTAACATGTATGCATGAGATTTAACAAGGTTTTTACTAAAACAAACAGCAAATCAACAAGATTTTCAAGATTTTAAACCTGTTTTCAAGAAAAATATGATTTCAAAATCTCAAACTCAAGAACATTTCGAGAAAAACACATGAAAATCTTTCAAAAACACAAGATAACAACTTGGTTTTAACAAGGAAAAGAGCCAATGCTCTGATACCAATTGTAGGTCCACCCGGAGGATCGAGTCAAACCTTATCCTTGTTTTCTGACAAACCCGAGAGTGCTGAATCCAAATGGGTTGTTAAACCAAGCGTAGAACACGTATACACGAAGACGATTCAACGATTAACACTCAATGTATTAATACGTATAACAGTTACAATACAATGTTTAGAAGAACTCTTTAAACTCTTAGTGTGTGTTCTCTCAATGTGTTCTCGTGTCTCACTGTGTATTCTCTCATCTCTCTCTCTCTGTGCTTGCACACCCTTAATTAGTTTGCCTTCTGTGTGCTGTATATATAGCATAAAGGTCCACGAAGAACCTGATGCCCACGAAGGACCTTAGACCACCAAGAATGGGTTCTTCGTGGTTAGCCTTTGACGAACAACTAGTGACGAAGAAGGGGTTCTTCGTCACAATCCCATATCGACGAACTACTATGGGTTCTTCGTCACAATCGCATCTCTTATCAACGAAGAATGTTCTTCGTGATAATGGTTTTTCGTACATGTGTGATCCCACGAAGAACTGTTCTTCGTGTGAAGGCTGCATGACAGCAAACATACAGATACAGTAAACAGTTTACACAGAAACATTACTAATATGCATACTGCACACACGCAGTTGCATTTACATCATTCATTACAAAGTAAACAATGTACCGGGTCAAGATAGGAGGATATCTTGACCTCGGCCTTCACTTCGTAACCGAGTCTGTGACAACGGGCACCAAACCGGTAATTTCCGTACACTTTAATTATTATTTAATGACTGCAACTATGTGCTTAAATGTAAACATTGTTTGATTTCATACTATACAAGTGAATTCATGCACGTTTTATACTACAAAATATTGCTTTATGCATTAACAAGAGCGTTGCGTCAGAAGTACTAGTAAACTCACCGGTAAGACACACTGTGTCAACAAAACTGCAGAAAGCAGTCAGACATTAGAATTGAGGCCTAGGTGTAGGTCCAAAAACAAGAATACATTAAAACCCAAGAATACATATAAGGGTTAACATATAGACTTTCCGGAGACTAAAATACGCACTAAAAAGCACCCGAAACGCACGTTAAGTGCAGAATTTTATTAAATTCAGCTATAAACAGCATTATGACACTGAAATATTATGCAGAAATTATGATTTATCATCCAGAATACTTCCCTAAGTGTCGGGAATTGAAAGTGTCACAAAAGATACTTGAAAGACACTAAACGGTGCAATTTAGCACTTTAACGAACCGGTATTTAACCTAACAACCGGGCATTACCCGGAACACAAAAATATTACTAAAAGTAATGTTTTTATTTTTCTGAGCTAGTATTGGTTCCCAAGCACACTAACATATTGCATAATGCATGAATCACACTAAACACAAGTCTTACACTTTAACTTCCCACTAAATCACCTACTTACCTAACAATTTGCACTTTACCCCCTCCATAATTTGCGGCCCAAGTGCCCCCCCCCCCCCACCCCCATCTACCAAGATCTCACAAGATTACTTGTGATATTTCTTGGATTCCTCTAAGATTATGGAAGGATTTGTCTTGTACTTTCAAGACATATTGCACAAAGGGTAAATGTTATACATGGGTTATAAGTAAAGAACAAGGCTTACACACACTTCACCACTCAACACCCTCTCCCTCTCTTGCTCCCAATAGGCCGTGAGCCACCACCACCCTCACCATCATCATTCGATCATCTCCAAACAATACAAGAGCATACAAAGGTGTCAAGGTGCATACTACTAAGCTCGGTGTGCTCGGAAGTGGAAGGACCTCTCTTACCTTCTTTTATCCACTCAATTTCTTCACTTGAACTTCCCTAGCCTTGAGCTAGTGGTAAGAACTTAGATCCTTTCATTTTTCATCTTATTTTGGTGGTTAAAGAATGATACATGATGTTAATCTTGAATAACACTAAGAATCACAAGAAAAGAACTTGAACATAAGCTTTAAATGTGAAGAGATCATGTTGTTTAGTGTTGACATACTTGTTGATGGTTGATTGTTTGTAGAAATGATGTTGATCATCATGTAGTCTTGCTAGATCATGATTAAAAAGATAATCTAGCAAGATGAGAGGATGAACATGTTTAAAGTTTATGGATCATCCTCACAAAAGTTAATGAAGTTGAAGTAATATAAAGTGTCTTGTAAAATGATGAACAAAGAAGGTTTAAAGTCTTGTAAATCTAAATATTTCAAGTGTGATTTATCAAGAAACCAAGTTAAAAATACAAGTTTCACTAAACCTTGGTTCTTACATAAATAAACATTATTTTTAGTGGTTAACAAAGTAAAGAAACACATGTGTAACAAGAAAAATACATGAAGAAGTATTTTTAGAAAACATGAACATAAGTTGTAAAGAATCATATTCTTTAAAAATGAAGTTTTTAAAAAAGCAACCACACTTTAAAGAGTAACAAGACTTACTAAATACACTAGTAAGTTACTACACATTTTTATAAATTTCCAAGTTCATGAAATAGAGAAATTTATGTATATTGTTGATGATTGTTGTTGAAATTGATTGATGATGATTTTAAAAGGAAATAAACACATGTTTTGAAAACATGGGAAACCTCCATTTTTAGGGGAAACTCTGTCAAAGTCTGTCAAAATTTTTATAAATTTTAGGGGAAATTGATTGAGAAACTTATCCCCTAAAAATGTATCTAAAAATATTTACCAAAGTTTCCCAAATTTTTGGTGTTAAGAAAAAATGATTTCTTCAAGAATTACAATTGACCTTAAGTATGTATATTTTTGAGAAAAGTATATATATTATTTGGTCACCAAATTTTGTGCTATGTGTATGTAGTATGTATTATACGTGATAGTGTATTAGGACTTGAAAATACACTAAACACCCGTAAGAAGTGAAAATACAAAAATATACATGCAACATGCTTAGGCAAATACAAGAAAATATATTTATGAAAATATATTATTTGATAGAATGAATAACTTGGACAAGTTATGAAGATGAAATAAAGTTTTGAACAAAGATACATAATTCGGGTACAAAGTGCAAAATAAAAGATACTTATATTAATTTTTGAGAAAATAATATAAGTAAGATGCATAGTTAAAAATATAAATAATTTTTAACACAAGAATATAGATACAAAAGATAGTGACTTGTGCTTGTGCGATGCAAGTCTAGTGACTAACGAAAATAAAACACGTTTAGGTCACGACGCATTATAAGCAAAACCCGGTGAAGTTTACGACGCAAGGAACGCAAAGTTGTGAGTTCATGCTCCCCGTTTTCTTTAACTGTTTTCAGTTTTATAACTTCGGGGGTGAAATACATGTTACTGAATATTTACAGGAAAGTTCATGTCCCCACTTTTAATCTTTTACATACTTTTAAACTTGGGGCAAACACATGAAAATTGATACTTGATATAATAAACGAGAGTTGATACTTGATATAATAAACGAGAATTGATACTTGATATAATAAACGGAATTGATATTTGATATAATAAACGAGAGATGATACTTGACATGATGAATACATAAACAAGAAGCACTCTTGGTGATCACTAGTACCAAGTATGATGCGTTTTGAGGAATGATACGAGAAATCGTGTCACGAATAGGGTACCATAAGCACCATTAATCGTGTACATACTTAGACCGCAGAACAAAAGGTTAGATCTAAAGGGTGTCCGGGCAGCCACACTCTCGGTGAACACTAGTACCGAGTAGTGCTTTTGTGTCTCCGTCATGAATCGACAACTAGAAAAATGCCTATGGTTTGGTGAGTTCCTATGTCGTGTCACATGTTAATGGCCTTGCAACCCATTAACTACACAAGAATATTTTATTTGTACGAAGTTCGTACACAAGAATACTTTATTTGGTTCATACCACAAGAATACTTTATTTACACAAGAATACTTTATTTTCACAAGATACTTATCATGTTTTCATACAAAGTATACAAACGTGTTCAACACAAAAATGCATGAATTCACACCAACATTATGTTGACATTTTTCCAAAACTCACGTGTATTTCAGGTAACTAAGGTGGATGTTCGCGCGGTCTTACTTATGCTCTTGGATGTCGTCTATGTTACGTTTAAATAAAGTTGTAGACTTTCAGACAATATGTTGTCTCGTGATGTAAACACTTAAACTATGATTTTCAATTATGTAATGTTGGCATTCGAAGTTATTTTATGAGAATGTAGTATGTTTACCAATCGTATGCAATGAAAACCTTTCATGATCACACCTCGTGCTTCCGCCACAGAAAGGGGTGTGACAGATTGGTATCAGAGCTGCGATTGTAGTGAACCAGGATTCCTTCTCGAGTCTAGACTACAATCACTAGGATCCTTTCACGAAAACAATATTTTTCAAAAAGTTTTCATTGCATAAAACGTCCGGCGACATCCACTACCTGAAACTGTTCACAAGAGTCAAGAAAAGACACTACGAGACTTAGGGTGCACTGGAGTAGCACTTATCTGAGATTAAGAATTACTTGCAGTTATGTGTGATAATTGATACTTACATATACTAGAAGTAGAATGTCACAAGTATACGTGACTTTACCTGAAAAAATGGCCTATCTGAAGGAAGAGATACGAGGATGAAACGACCTGTGCAGACTGTGCAAGGAGTTATGTAATTATGGATGCATACATAATTATGGAATTCAGTGCACAAAAATCACAGCAAGTCTTGTCACGTATAGATTCCCACAGTGCAAGAAAAGGTCAAACGTGAACACCAGCCTATTAAATACTCTGCTAGAGTAATAATTGTTTGATTTCACTTATGTGGTATATGCCTGTGTATATATTTACTACTACTGTCTAGTATGACGATATCAAACAAATGCCTAAACCTATTGTGTGGTGTTCTTTCAGAACATGGCACCTAGGAGAATTGTGAACAACCGAGATTCGGATCAACCTCCTCCTCCCCCACTGCCAAAGACTGCTGAAGAGCTGAACGCTCTACTGGAGGAAAGGATCTCCGCAGCTATCGCCTAGTACGAGGCAAACCGAACCCAAGATAGTGGCGGACCAAGCAACGCTAGACGAAATGGGAATGGAGATTCATCTGGAGGCAACGCAGCTCAGGGCTGCACTTTCAAGCAGTTTCTCGACTGCAAACCAATGAACTACGACGGCACAGGAGGTGCAGTAGCGTTTATGCGCTGGACGGAGAAGACTGAAGCTACCATCCGTATGAGCAAGTGTACCGCTGATCAGCAAGTCACCTTCGCTACTGGATTGTTTGTTGATGAAGCTCTGACTTGGTGGAACTTGTAAGTCCAAACTGTGGGTGATGATGCCGCGTATGGCATGACTTGGGATGAACTGAAAGAGAAAATGAGAGAAAAGTACTGCTCTCGTGCTGAACTCCAAAGACTGGAAACGGAGTTCTGGCACTTGACTATGGAAAGTGCTGATGTTAATGGTTATACTCGAAGGTTCCATGATCTGTCTAGAGTGCTTCCCTACATGGTGACTCCCGAATTTAAGCGCGTTGAATGCTACATTTGGGGATTGGCCTCAGAATTCCGTGGCATGGTAACTTCGGCCAAACCCCAAACTATCACTGAGGCTGTAACTCTGGCTGTCAGCCTTACTGAAGATTGTGTTTGTTTGAAAAAGCCATCACTGAACCCAACAGAAAAGACCGAGACGCATGCTGAGTAGTCCGGCGACAAGAAAAGGAAACATGCAAACCTGAATCAAGCAGCTCGTAACAACAAGGGTTTCAACAAGAAGTGCGACACTAACCCGCCTCAGGAGACGAAAACCCTTGCAACCATGAATGACGCTACTTCCAAGAGGTACCTGGGCACTCGGCCCATTTGCAACAATTGCAAGCGTCATCACGAAGGGGTTTGTCGTGTTCCAAAATGCAACAAGTGCGGAAAGCTGGGTCACCGCACTGAAGATTGTTGGGGAAAAGGAAAGAACCGGAATGGGAATGGTGCTGATAACTGGAATGGTGGCGGAACTGGGAAGAACCAAGGATGCTTCAGTTGTGGAAGCAATGATCATTTCATGAAAGACTGCCCAAAGAGAAACAACGCTCAGGCTCGAGCATTTTTTATTGGAGCAAAGAACGCACGCGAGGACCCTAATGTGGTCACCGGTACGTTTCTCGTTAACAATCACTTTGCATCCATATTATTTGACACTGGTGCCGACTATAGTTTCATGTCTGTGGAATTTAAACGCATGCTTGGAATTGAATCTAGTAGATTAGATATTCCTTATTCCATAGAGCTAGCCAATGGTAAACTCGTTGAGTCGGGTGAAGTTGTTAGAAGCTGCACGTTAGAACTGGGCAAACTGAATTTTAGCATCGACCTCTTAGCTATTCAATTGGGTAGCTTCGATGTAGTGGTCGGAATGGACTGGTTGTCCAAGAACAAAGCTGAAGTTATTAGTCATGAGAAAATCATTCGCATCCCTTTAGCGAATGGTGAAACTGTCATCGTGCATGGAGAAAACCAAGACGTGGCTCTACGAATCATCAGTTGTATGAAGGCACAAAAGGGCTTAAGGAAAGGATGGGTTGCCTTCCTAGCATACGTTGTAGATAAGAAGGCTGTGGAGCCAAAACTCGAAGATATTCCTGTGGTGAAGGAATTCCCTGATGTTTTTCCCGAAGATCTGCCAGGACTACCCCTGCAACGACAAGTCGAATTCCGTATAGACTTGGTTCCTGGAGCCGCTCCTGTAGCCAAGGCGCCCTATCGGCTTGCACCATCCGAAATGCAAGAATTATCTACACAACTCCAGGAGCTGTTGGATAAAGGATTCATAAGGCCAAGCTTCTCACCTTGGGGAGCTCCAGTATTGTTCGTGAAGAAAAAGGATGGAACTCTGCGGATGTGTATCGACTACAGAGAACTGAACAAGCTCACAATCAAGAATCGGTATCCACTACCGAGGATTGATGACTTATTTGATCAATTGCAAGGATCAAGCTACTATTCCAAGATCGATCTTCGATCTGGATACCATCAGTAAAGATACAAGAGGAAAGCATACCAAAGACTGCATTCAGAACACGCTATGGGTATTACGAGTTTCTTGTGATGCCATTCGGACTAACGAACGCGCCAGCGGTCTTTATGGATCTGTTGAACCGTGTATGCAAACCATATCTCAATAAATTCGTGATTGTATTTATCGATGATATCCTGATTTACTCGCGAACGAAAGAAGAACACGAGCAACACCTCAGAACTATTCTGGAACTACTGAAGAAAGATAAGCTTTATGCAAAGTTCTCAAAATGCGACTTCTGGATTCGCGAAGTACAATTTCTTGGCCACGTTGTGAATGAGAAGGGCAATCATGTAGACCCATCCAAGATTGAAGCAATAAAGAATTGGGAAGCCCCCAAAACCCCGACTGAAGTTCGACAATTTTTGGGCTTAGCGGGCTATTATCGGCGATTCATCGAGAATTTCTCAAAGATAGCTCAACCGCTAACGACCCTGACTCAAAAAGACAAGAAATACGACTAGGTTTACAAACAAGAAGAAGCCTTTCAGCTAATTAAAAACAAACTATGCGATGCACCGATACTATCATTACCCGAAGGCACTGAAGACTTCGTGGTATACTGCGATGCCTCACGACAAGGTTTGGGTTGCGTGCTCATGCAACGCCAGAAAGTCATCGCTTACGCTTCAAGACAATTGAAGGTGCATGAAAG
Source organism: Helianthus tuberosus (assembly GCA_030545235.1). NCBI lineage: Eukaryota > Viridiplantae > Streptophyta > Magnoliopsida > Asterales > Asteraceae > Helianthus > Helianthus tuberosus. The sequence goes on along the minus strand of CM060416.1, from coordinate 64,237,919 downwards.
AAATTAACTATACCACTCACGACCTGGAGCTAGGCGCAGTGGTATTCGCCTTGAAGATCTGGCGGCACTATCTATATGGTACTCGATGTACAATCTTCACAGATCACAAAAGCCTACAGCACATATTTGATCAGAAAGAACTAAATATGCGACAACGACGTTGGGTCGAGCTGCTGAATGATTATGACTGTGAGATTAAGTACCATCCTGGAAAGGCAAACGTTGTAGCAGACGCACTAAGTCGAAAAGAACGGGTTAAGACCCTAAGGGTTCGAGCTTTGGAAATGACTATTCGAACGAACCTCACTGCACGCATTCGTGATGCACAACAAGAAGCTCTTAAAGGAGAAAACCGTAAGGCTGAATACCTCCGGGGTATGTTGAAATACATGGTGCCAAATGAAGAGGGAGCCTTATACTTTAAGAAACGTATTTGGGTTCCGCTCTATGGTGGCATACGAGAAGTCATCCTTGATGAAGCGCACAAGTCAAAATACTCGATCCATCCAGGATCAGACAAAATGTATCAAGACTTAAAAGAATACTATTGGTGGTCGAGACTCAAAAGCGACGTTGCTGTCTATGTTGGAAAATGCCTAACCTGTGCTAAGGTTAAGGCTGAATATCAGAAACCGTCCGGCCTACTACAACAACCAGAGATACCCATGTGGAAGTGGGAGCAAATCTCGATGGACTTCATAACGAAATTACCCAGGACCCCGAGAGGGCACGATATGATATGGGTGATAGTTGATCGGTTAACAAAGTCTGCGCACTTCCTACTGATCTGAGAAAAAGACAGCACTGGAATGCTTGCTGAGATATACTTAAAAGAAATTGTGGCACGTCATGGAGTGCCTATCTCAATCATTTTAGACAGAGATGGACGCTTTGTCTCAAGAATCGGGCAATCCTTTCAGGAGGCCTTTGGATCTCAGTTAGATCTAAACACGGCCTTCCATCCACAAACAGACGGTCAGAGAAAACGGACTATACAAACATTAGAAGATATGCTTCGCGCATGTGTCATGGATCTAGGCGGCAGCTGGGATACTCATCTACCTTTAGTTGAGTTTTCCTACAATAACAATTATCATACCAGCATAAAAGCCGCACCGTTCGAAGCTCGGTATGGCCGCAAGTGCCGATCGCCCTTATGTTGGGCAGACATTGGAGATAAACGTATGGTTGGTCCTGAACTAGTACGAGAGACAACCGACAAGATAATACAAATCTGAGAGCGCATTAAGGTGGCTCGAGATCGACAAAAGAGCTACGCTGATCGAAGACGTAAACCATTAGAATTCGAGGTGGGAGACAAAGTTTTGTTGAAGGTCTCACCTTGGAAAGGTGTAGTACGATTCGGAAAACGTGGGAAGTTAAATCCACGATACATCGGACCATTCAGAATCTTGGAAATAATTGGTATTGTGGCGTACAAGTTGGAGTTACCGGAAGAACTTAATGGAGTACATGATACGTTTCATGTATCCAACCTCAAGAAGAGTCCAACACAAGAAAACGTGATCATCCCTGCGGATGAAGTACATATTGATGATGCCCTCCGATTTACAGAACAAACCGTTGAGGTTACCGACTGGAAAGTCAACAAGACTAGGAGGAGCAGTGTGAAACTTGTCAAAGTACGTTGAAACTCTAAGCACGGACCCGAGTACACGTGGGAACGTGAAGACCGGTTCAAAGAAAAGTATCCCCACCTGTTCAAGAAGACTCCTGCGAGAGTTAGCTCAGCCTGAATTTCGGGACGAAATTCTTTTAACGGGGGAGACTGTGACAACTGGCACCAAACCGGTAATTTCCGTACACTTTAATTATTATTTAATGACTGCAACTATGTGCTTAAATGTCAACATTGTTTGATTTCATACTATACAAGTGAATTCATGCACGTTTTATACCCCAAAATATTGCTTTATGCATTAACAAGAGCGTTGCGTCAGAAGTACTAGTAAACTCACCGGTAAGACATACTGTGTCAACAAAACTGCAGAAAGCAGTCAGACACTAGAATTGAGGCCTAGGTGTAGGTCCAACAACAAGAATACATTAAAACCCAAGAATACATTAAAGGGTTAACATATAGACTTTCCAGAGACTAAAATACGCACTAAAAAGCACCCGAAACGCACGTTAAGTGCAGAATTTTATTAAATTCAGCTATAAACAGCATTATGACACTGAAATATTATGCAGAAGTTATGATTTATCATCCAGAATACTTCCCTAAGTGTCGGGAATTGAAAGTGTCACAAAAGACACTTGAAAGACAATAAACGGTGCAATTTAGCACTTTAACGAACCGGTATTTAACCGAACAACTGGACATTACCCGGAACACAAAAATATTACTAAAGGCAATGTTTTTATTTTTCTGAGCTAGTATTGGTTCCTGAGCACACTAGCATATTGCATAATGCATGAATCACACTAAACACAAGTCTTACACTTTAACTTCCCACTAAATCACCTACTTACCCAACAATTTGCACTTAACCCTCCCCCCTCCATAATTTTCGGCCCAAGTGGCCCCCCCATCTCCCAAGATCTCACAAGATTACTTGTGATATTTCTTGGATTCCTCTAAGATTATGGAAGGATTTGTCTTGTACTTTCAAGACATATTGCACAAACGGTAAATGTTATACATGGGTTATAAGTAAAGAACGAGGCTTACACACACTTCACCACCCAACGCCCTCTCCCTCTCTTGCTCCCAATCAGCCGTGAGCCACCACCACCCTCACCATCATCATTCAATCATCTCCAACCAATACAAGAGCATACAAAGGTGTCAAGGTGCATACTACTAAGCTCGGTGTGCTCGGAAGTGGAAGGACCTCTCTTATCTTCTTTTATCCACTCAATTTCTTCACTTGAACTTCCCTAGCCTTGAGCTAGTGTAAGAACTTAGATCCTTTCATTTTTCATCTTATTTAGGTGGTTAAAGAATGATACATGATGTTAATCTTGAATAACACTAAGAATCACAAGAAAAGAACTTGAACATAAGCTTTAAATGTGAAGAGATCATGTTGTTTAGTGTTGACATACTTGTTGATGGTTGATTGTTTGTAGAAATGATGTTGATCATCATGTAGTCTTGCTAGATCATGATTAAAAACATAATCTAGCAAGATGAGAGGATGAACATGTTTAAAGATTATGGATCATCCTCACAAAAGTTCATGAACTTGAAGTAATATAAAGTGCCTTGTAAAATGATGAACAAAGAAGGTTTAAAGTCTTGTAAATCTAAATATTTCAAGTGTGATTTACCAAGAAACCAACTTAAAAATACAAGTTTCACTAAACCTTGGTTCTTAGATAAATAAACATTATTTTTAGTGGTTAACAAAGTAAAGAAACACATGTGTAACAAGAAAAATACATGAAGAAGCATTTTTAGAAAACATGAACATAAGTTGTAAAGAATCATAATCTTTAAAAATGAAGTTTTTAAAGAAGCAACCACACTTTAAAGAGTAACAAGACTTACTAAATACACTAGTAACTTACTACACATTTTTATAAATTTCCAAGTTCATGAAATAGAGAAATTTATGTATATTGTGGATGATTGTTGTTGAAATTGATTGATGATGATTTTAAAAGAAAATAAACACATGTTTTGAAAACATGGGAAACCTCCATTTTTAGGGGAAACTCTGTCAAAATTTTTATAAATTTTGACACCTAGAAAAATATAAGTTTTCGAGAAACTTATCCCCTAAAAATGTATCTAAAAATATTTACCAAATTTTCCCAAATTTTTGGTGTTAAGAAATAATGATTTCTTCAAGAATTACAATTGACATTAAGTATGTATATTTTTGAGAAAAATATATATATTATTTGGTCACCAAATTTTGTGCTAAGTGTATGTAGTATGTATTATACGTGATAGTGTATTAGAACTTGAAAATACACTAAACACCCGTAAGAAGTGAAAATACAAAAATATACATACAACATGCTTAGGCAAATACAAGAAAATATATTTATGAAAATATATTATTTGATAGAATGAATAACTTGGACAAGTTATGAACATGAAATAAAGTTTTGAACAAAGATACGTAATTCGGGTGCAAAGTGCAAAATACAAGATACTTATATTAACTTTGGAGAAAATAATATAAGTAAGATGCATAGTTAAAAATATAAATTATTTTAAACACAAGAATATAGATACAAAAGATAGTGACTTGTGCTTGTGCGATGCAAGTCTAGTGACTAACGAAAATAAAAGACGTTTAGGTCACGACGCATTATAAGCAAAACCCGGTGAAGTTTACGACGCAAGGAACGCAAAGTTGTGAGTTCATGCTCCCCCTCTTCTTTAACTGTTTTCAGTTTTATAACTTCGGGGGTGAAATACATGTTACTGAATATTTACAGGAAAGTTCGTGTCGCCACTTTTAATCTTTTACATACTTTTAAACTTGGGCGAACACATGAAAATTGATACTTGATATAATAAACGAGAGTTGATACTTGATATAATAAACGAGAATTGATACTTGATATAATAAACGAGAATTGATACTTGATATAATAAACGAGAGTTGATACTTGACATGATGAATACATAAACAAGAAGCACTCTTGGTGATCACTAGTACCAAGTATGATGCGTTTTGAGGAATGATACGAGAAATCGTGTCACGAATAGGGTACCATAAGCACCATTAATCTTGTATATACTTAGACCGCAGAACAAAAGGTTAGATCTAATGGGTGTCCGGGCAGCCACACTCTCGGTGAACACTAGTACCGAGTAGTGCTTTTGTCACTACGTCAAAAAAGGCTTACGGCCACACAAAAAAAGTGTGACCATACGCCTTTTGCCACACTTTTTTTTTCAACTCAAGTGTGACCAAAGGTCGAGTCATCGTAGGTATCATACGGCCACATTCACGTTTAGTGGCCGTCTCAACTTAAAAGTGTGGCTAAAGGGCACCCCCATTTCTTGATGGAATCAGACATTTTGTACGATAAGTGTGGCTAAAGGGTAGCAACAGCCACATTAATTTACTGTAAATGTGGTCGTTTCTATTATATATTATATGGTCACTTAAAAGTTTGTTTTAGCCACATCAATTTAAAAAAAATGTGGCAAAAACAGTTGTTGTAATCAAGCATTTCATTCATTAAGTATGGCTAAATGGTAGTAATGGCCACATAAACTCACTGTAAGTGTGGTGGTTTCTATTATTTAGTCACATGAGTTTACTATAAGTGTGACTAAAATCCATTTCTAGACACACAAAACAAGTTTGTAATTTTAAATGTGACTATTGTCTAACCTTTAGTCACACATAAACTTGTAATTTTGAGTGTGACTATTATTTAATGTTTGATCACAATTTTTTTTTCACATGACTTATGCTATCATTCCGTCACACAAAAAACAATAAAGTGACGATGTGTGGCTAATGTTTATGTAAAGCTACATGAAGTTTTGTGCTTTTAAGTGTGGCTATTGGCTAACATTTGGTCACATATAATTTACTTTTCTCATTACGCTTGCTATCATTCCGTCACATAAAAAACAAATTAACTATAGTGGCTAATGATTATGTTTAAGCCACATAAAACTATATAATTTTAAGTGTGGCTATCATCTAACCTTTGGCTACACATATTCATTTTGCATATTTCACATAAAAAACAAAATAAGGATGATGTGGATAAAAGTTATGTAAAGCCACATAAAGTTTTATTTTTAAGTGTGGCTATTGTGTTATCTTTGATCACACATAATATTTTTATCCATGACGTTTGCTAATATTTCGTCACACAAAAATAAACAAAATGGCGATGGTGTGACTAATGGTTATGTAAAGCCACATGAAATTTGACAACTTTAGATATGGCTACCGTGTAACCTTTAGCCACACATTATATTTTTTCCACATGACAATTGCTAACATTTCGTCACATCAAAATTAACAAAGCAACCATGATGTGACTAATGATTATGTAAAGCCACATGAAAATTTGTAATTTTAAGTATGACCAAAGTTTAACCTTTGGTCACACATAATCTGTTTTTACATGACGTTTGCCATCATTTTGTCACACAAAGTAATAAACTAACGATAGTGTGGCTAATGTTTATGTAAAGCCACATGAAGTTTGTCCTTTTAAGTGTGACTAATGACTAACATTTGGTCACACATGTATATTGTGGTTTTATGAGGCCATTCTGGTACAATAAAAACATCATGAAACATGAGAAAACCTAAAACCAAATAATATTAAAATTAATAAACCAAAAGTTGTGCATAATGCTTTCAATTTAAATACCAAAAATTAAACTTCTAATAAAAAACTTTCTACCATTGTTGGAAAAGTAAATGATTGTACACATAAAATAAGAACTAGTTTAGAGTGTTTTCATGTTCTTCTTGCTCCTTGTCTTTTTCTTGATGTCATCTAGCGTTGTGAAACATATCTTTTGCTTCTTTGCCATTTGATTTGTAGCGTTTTGTGTTTGAATACTTTGATAGATTTGGTACCTAAAGCAAAATATATATATATATTAAAACAAATATCAATAGCTAGAGTAATTAATCTTAATCATATATTAATAAAGAATAGACCTTTTGGCTAGTTTTAACAAGTGATTTTGGCCAAGCAACAAAAGTATTTAGTGCATCCCCAACTGTTTTCAACTCCCCTGATTCTACTGGTAAAAATGCTACTGCTTTTGTAACTTTATCAATAGAAACTTTATAGCAATCATCTTGTAGTTGAACACAACGAATGCTTTGTTTTCCCATTGACAAGTGAATTGTACCATATCCCACACAATTGTTCAAATTTAGAGTATACAAAGTACATTTGTATTTCTACAAAAAAAATTATGTTATATCAACATCTTAAGGTTAAAGTCAATAGAAATGTGTATTTCATAACACATACTTCCAGGACATTTGCTATTTGCTGAATGTGTATTATGTATATTTTCTTGTGATTCCAAATGAGATGCTGACCCAAGAAGTGAAGTCTTGTCCGTAGACAAAACATCCTTTTTTCTGATTTTCACATTTTCCTATAAGCATTTAATTAATCAAGTTATAGAAAATCAACAATCACATATAAAAACTATTAAAAATATGAAATTTTTAAATAGTTACCGTTATAATTTCTTTTGGCACCATTTTAGATGTGGTAACATGAGAAGTGACTTTTGTTTGCACTACTTTACTTGATAAGTTAGAAGTGGTAACATTAGCATTGTCCTTTGATCCAGGATTGTTGTCCATAGACTTTACCTACATTTCAGTTAATTATGTCATGAAATATCAACAATTACATGAGAAATCATAAAAAAATAATGAAATTATCATACTTTTTGCACTATTTTAGACGCGGTAGCACTAGCATTATGTGTTGATCCAACATGTTTGTCCACATAATTTACCTACAAATTGCAACAAGGGAGCAAATACAAATAATACCATTTGATGAAACAAGGACAAGTTCTAAAATTGCAATGCACATGTTAAAATTATATATATAGGTTGCAATATACGATAGCTAACAATAGTTAACATTTTATAACTATTAAGGTTTTAATTTGCTAATAAAATAAATCACTTACTTGCGTCTGACACATTTTATCTGCAGATAATGAACATATCGGTACCCTTTGTCCTTGTGCTGCAAGATGAGCTAAAAGTTGATTAAGTGTGTTATTTGTTTCTGCCATCTGCATCGACAAGGTCTTAATTTCTTCATCTTTTTTTCCACGCTCAAGTCTCTCATTGTGTAGTTGAAACTCTAGTTGTGCAATTCGTTCTTTTGATGATCCTTTTGTTTGAGGACCCTGCCAATATTTACTAGAAGTCACTCCATAACCAACACCTTTTAAAAACCCACCTTTATCTTTGCCAAATACTACTGTTAGTGCATCCGTGCCCGGATCAAGGTTTAGGGCTCCATCTTTAACTTGCGTTTCACACTCAATCTGTAAAAAAATGCAAAAAAAAATATATATAGTTAGATATTTTTTAACAAATGAACATGTATTATAGTAATGAGAAAATAAACGCAAAAAAGTTTAAAGTTAAACTTACTAATTTATCAGCTATGTCTTTTACAACATTCTTGTATTCTCCGTTTTTGTTTTCCCTTGCTTTCCTCCACATTAAAGCACGGGAGGGGATCTCATCAACTGAAAGTTCATTATTTTGTACCTTGTAATATATACAACAGAAATACCAGACACACACATTAGACATACAACCAAAAAATCACTATAAGCACAAAAAAAACTTTAATTAAAGGAATGAAGTTACCAGTTTCTCTCTTAGATAAGTATATCCTCCTCGTCCCAAGTGATGATCATAAACGTACTTTGATCGTGCTTTTTTCGTTTTTTCTGACACATCCTTGCAAAATAATTGTAATTATTTCAATAAAGTTTAAAAAAAAAAGATAAAAAAATGATGAACATTAAAATAAAAGATTAAAACCTTGAACTGTTTTGCAAATGTGTATATGTTACGAACTTGTCCCAGTCTGTTTGCTCCACCATTGAACGATATCGCTTCGGAATTTTTGCAAGTTTCTTTGGTTTACCTAGGTTAGGTACTATGTACCCCGCGTACAGGTTACCAAGTCGTACCATTACAAAACGCCTACGATATGCATCAATGTCATAAAAACGCTGTAATATATAATACAAGTTGTATGTTAGTCACATGAAATTAAATTGTAAAACTGTAAAAATGCATTTATAATTAGGAATAATAAGAGTTAACCGTTATTTCTTCCCACAGTTTATCCCTTACTTCTGTTGGCACTGTTTTCCATCCTAAAAACCTAAATCCGACATGTTCCCTTACTAGGTCTCCCAAGAAACTTGAAAATTCTGATCTATATTCTCCAAAAAACCTCCCGAATTCATCAAATGTAACTTTATGTTTTCTTCCACCCGAGTTTGTAAATGCTATATGCATTTTTGGTAACCTGGTCAACCCTCTCTTTGGTGTTTTTGTTTTAGGTACTATGTTCTCTGTCAAATCCATATCGGAGAAGTCGCTTTCAGATTCATCTGTCAAATTCCTATCCGAGAAATTGCTTTCTTCTTCAACATCCATGATGCTAGAACTGAGTTTTAAAAAATGTTATCATAGACAATAGTATGAATGAATAAATTTTTTTCATACCGATTCTGGTTAGATCGGGCCGAGCCAGGTCATAATAGAATAACAACAAAACCTTAGTTTAAAATGGAGTGAGACGCGACTGTAACAAATACATATAAAATCTTATACGTAATACCAATCACATGATTACGCAATTTTAAAATAATTGATCCAAACTGTAACAAATACATTACGAATATACACTGTGTTCAAGCTTTCAGCTACCTTACATCTATGAAATCGTTCAAAAACAGAAAGTAACTGTAAATAAAGGAGTACAAAACCTAGGTTAAAAAAGAGGAAAAAGCATGTAGTGTGTGTGTGTGAACTGAATTAACTGATTAGTGTAATTATACCAGAATTTGCTAAAATCTCACAATACCAACAAGAAGGGGCCTTTGGTAAGTCTAATACCCATATGCAAAATGTCATCAAACACGCATAAATAGATACTTAAATATATTAGACCGTGGGGTATGGTGGGACGGGGGTTTGGGGCATGGGTTGACATGTGGAGTTCGAGCCCCCCCACTGGTGAGTGACGTGTCCGTGGGGTATGGCGGGGCGTAGCTAGCCCGGCGTGGCTTGGCCATGTGTATTAAAATAAAAAATATATATAAGAGCCCTAGCTAACAAGCCAATAAGAGTCGGGCACAAAGGATCGCTAGCATGCCCCACGCCCGGCCTTAAACTCCCGCCCAAGCGGCCACGCCCAAACCTAAGCCCACCCGGGGTGATGACTTGGGCGTTTCTCTCCAACCCACGCCCCAACCCGCGCCCCATACCCCATAGTCTAAATTTTAGAAAAAAAATTAAAAAATTCGGGTTAAACGAGTCGTGTTCGGGTCAACCCACAAAAGTTCGGGTCATGTTTGGGTTCATATGTATAGTACGATTTTCAGGTTCGGGTCGGGTTGGTGTAAAATTTTCGGGTTAGGGTCGGATTGAACCCACCAACCCGCGAACACGACCCGTTTAGCACCTCTAAATAATAGACATAATCGTAATTAATTAATAATGATCATACTACTTTAGTCCTTATTGGTCAATTTTCCTATGGTTCACCTTGATTGCCTCTAATTGACCATGATTGGGCCTAATTGACCATCATAGAGTTTAACAACCCTAACTAACTTTCATTGGGCCTAATTGACCTTTATTAAGCCTAACTAACTATCACTGGCCTAATTGACAATCATTAGGCCTAGTTGACCTTTTGAGCCTAATTGGCCACCATTGAGCTCAACAACCCTAACTGGCCTTCATTAGGTTCGTTTTATTTTTCGGGTCGTGTGAGAATTCACACTCTACTCACTAGAGCATTCTAACAACTAATTCACCTTTATTGGCCCTGATTAATCGTCATTTAGGTCAACAACCCTAACTGACCTTCATTGGGCCTAATTGACCATCATTGAGCTTAACAACCCTAAATGGCCTTCATTAGGCCTAATTGACCTTTATTAAGCTCAACTAACTATCATTGAAGCTAACTGACAATCATTAGACCTAGTTGACTTTTATTAGGCCTAATTGACCATCATTGAGCTCAAAAACCGCAATTAACCATCATTTGGCCTAAATGACCATAATTGGGTCTATTTGATCACCACTGGGCTTAGTTGGCCATCACTGAGCCTTAACAACTCTAACTGGCCTTCATTGAACCTAGTTTACCATCGTTGGGTCTAATTGACCGTCATTGGGCCTAATTGACAATCATTGAGCTCAACAACCCTAACTAACCTTCATTGGGCCTAATTGACCTTTAAGAACCCAAATAACCATCATTGGGCCCAAATGACTGGTCAATTGACCGGTGTTGGTACATATTATGTGGACGCGACTTGGTTCGGTTCGACTCGGTTCGGTTCGACCCGGTTAGGTTCGGCTCAAGCCCGACGCCACGACATTCCTCCGTCGTGCGTCCCAGAGTTCGACACGCGAAGCACGGAGCGCCGCAAGCCGTTTCCCGTCGCCACATCATCATGATGATGTCATAATGATGTAACTCATGTTGACTAATTACAAATTCATGTGAATATCTGCAATATGGACGTGCATGTAATTTGGTCCAATCATCTTCATTGGGCCACCAACATTGGGCCGAACCTATAACCAATCGCACAGGCCAAACAGTTGGAACATTGGTGTAATACGTCTGTGTCGAAGGTTGGTTCGATGAGCTCGAAAGATGTCCTTCGATGGATGCATGCAGATGGACCTCGAAGGATATACCATCCTTGGAGGTATATGTGGATCCTTCGATGGCTGTATGATCGAAAGATGATGTTTCGATCAGTTATCCTGATCCTTCGACCAGATGGTCTGTGTTCGGGTATATATACCCATGATGTGTGTTCATTTCAGTTAGACACTAGAGGCAGAAAACTAGAGAGAGAGTGTAGTGAGAGAAAGTTCCGGTGAGCTTTGTATTTGTCAAATATTGTACCGAAACTTTGTCGAAATCAATACACGTAACTGTTAATCGTTGATATCTTTACGTATTGTTCACTTTCTCGATCTCGGTTTGCATCTCCGGTTGGATTCCGCACAACCGGGTGTGTTCGATAACAAGGATTAGGCGACTAGATCCTCCCCTAGCCGGACCTACAAGTGGTATCAGAGCCTTGGCTCTTCTCCTTGTTAAAACCGAGCGTTTTCGGGTTGTTTTTCGGGTTTTAGAAGCTTGTATTTTCTGGAAATTTCTGTTTATAGCTTCAAAAATCTGCATTTTTTTGTTGGAAGTTCACATAAAAACCTTGTTATTTTTCATTTTCACATGGTAAAAGTTGGTTTTTAGTGAAGTTTTGAGCAAAACCGCGTTTCGGAAATTTGTCGGTTCACCGGAAAACTCTTTAGTTTACCGGAAAATTCAAATTTTCTGGGTTGTGTCTTCATATCTTCAACCAAGCTTCAAGTGTTCTTGATATTATCAACCTTTTAATCTTGGTCAAACTTTTGTCAAAAGTGTTTGTTGTCTTGAAAATTGTTAAAAGGACTATAATATTGCACACTTTATTGGGTATGGAGATGATTTGAAAAAGTAGGGTGTATGTCAGTAAAGATTGTGTAGCCGAAAGTTGTATTGAAATTGTGATTGGATTATTATATTGGTAAGACATCATATGGTTGGTGAATTGATCATACTTTGAGCCGCAAGTGGGAGTGCTGTGTCAGGTGGTTACAAAGTCAATGTGTCAGATCGCACAAGGTGTTTAGGTCATCTTTCGATCAGGGAAGCTTCGATAGATAACTATCTTTCGAACAATCCTTCTAAGTGTGAGACTTATCCTTCGATCCAGGGTATCTACTCGAAGGATATATATTCGAAAGATAAGGATATACATTCGAAAGATAAGGATCTTTCAAATTGTGAATCTTTCGAATTTGTGAATCTTTCGAAATCATTGTTCGAAACTCAACAGTGATTTTTCGAACACTGTTGATCCTTCGAACAAATATTGATCCTTCGAATATATCTTCTGTTTAAATTTAACAAGTTTCTGTTTGTCTTGTCCTTCGTGCTTGGATCTTTCGGCTGGTCACTTATAACCTTTTTGTTGTTTTTAGTGTTATTTTCTGAATTCAATTTATCAAACATGAATCCAAGATGGAATACTCCGATAAATACGGATATGTATTATGGAACTCCGTCTCCGGATGCAGCTTCCTCAAGACCAACGGCGTTTGTCACGATCACAAATTGTTTTGGCACTCCAATCCAAGTTCCGGTCCCTCCAAAAACAGACATGTATGGAAATTCGCTTGAACCAGTTCCTCAACAAGTACCACAACAGCAAAGCCAACGACTTATCAGAACAACAGATATGTATGGAAATCCGCTTCAACCAGTTCCTCCAACAGTTGCCTCACAGTGCCATTCTTCTACAGTAGCACCATCATCTCTTGATACAAGGAACTGTAGTCAGACAAAAACGGCGTTGTATGCTGAAATTGTCAAAGATGCCAGCAATGGTGAATCCTCGGGAAATAATGACAGTTCTGAACATGACAGTAGTTCAGATGAAGATGTTTCAACTTCAGTTGAGGATGATACAACTTCAAGTTCAAGCGAGGATGGATCTGAATATGAATCATCAAGGGAGGTTGTTGATTCTGATGCAGAAAGGTCAACATCTGAGAGTGATTCCAGTCAGGTATGTGTCAAAGAACCCACTGCTGTTAGTTGTGATAACTGTGATAGTTTGCGTGTTAAATGTGCTGATTTAGAGGCAAACATGTCTGAGTTGCAAGCCAAACATGATGCTTTACAAGCTAGTTTGTTTGACTTGCAAGACAAACATGTTTCATTGAATGATAAGTGGTGTGAGTTGCAGAGCAAACACGAGGCTTTGCAAGAGAAATATGATGTGACATTCATCCACAATCAGAAATTAACCGTGGATCTTTCTAAGTGCACAGAAGCCAACATGTTTTATGAAAACCATGAAAAGGAATTTAAAACGATGATTGAAACTTTAAGGAAAGATAAAACTGAGTTAACAAAAATGGTTTCAAGAAAACAAACTGACATCAATTTGTATATAACTCGTCTTGAGATAATGCAAAAAGAGATGGCTTGTGTTAAAACTGAAAGTGAGGCGATCCGACTCAAGTTAGACAGTTATTTGAGCTCTAGCTATGTGTTGGATCACATCATTGACGTACAGAAAGAGAAACGGGATGTCACATGCATAGGTTACAAGAAATGTCCACCACCCGTGAGAAACAATTATGATGCCATGCCTGATGAGGAGTATAGAACTCACTTTGAACCATCTGTTCCTTTAGACGTTAATGAATTTGCAACAGGACTCGGTTACAAAAAGGAAGTATCTTCAGATTCGGATGCGTCAGCAGATACAAATGTGTCAACTGCTGAACAAAATCAGGATCCTCCAGTCATTGTTGAGGATGCTGATTCATCAGATGATGAATCCGAGGATACTAACTCTGAACAGTCAGAAACGGTAACAAAAGAAGAGGACATACCTCTTGAGAATCACATTCTTTGTGATCCTCCTGCAAAACCGTCTGTGACTGCTACAACCAAGTCTGTTGAATCCTCATCTGGAAGTTGTGTAAGCGTGAACTTGCTTTATACGTTGATTGGATCTGATAAAATATATTCAGACAAGGATTTCCCTATCAAAAATGTCAATCAATCTTTGATTGATAAAGTTTTTGAAGATTCTACCAGTAAGTTTTTGGGAAAGTCGAGCCCAGGAGTTGTAGTAACTCAGTGTGCTCCTATCCCAAAATCCGAAGTTAGAAAGAAATATGGGAATCAAAAATTGCAAAAACAAAACAATCAACGAAAGCAAAATCATGCCGCCCAAGGAAATGGAAAAGGCAAACAGAGCCAAAACAAGAAAAAGGACAAGAAGGTAAACTTTGTGAAAACAAAGGGAACGGACAAAATTGAAACGTTTGAAAACAAATCTAACTTAGATTTTGTTAAACGAGCAACAGTGTTGAAAAGAAATGAACCAAACTGTTCGAAACCTAGTACCTCGAGATCACAAAGTTCATCATCATCATCAAGCTCCTACAGTTATGATACTCCGAGGTTTGTTGAGCGGAGATCATGTTTTGAATGTGGCACAATTGGACATATCATTCGAAATTGTCCATATCCTCATAAACAAAAAGCCAAAGTTGATTCCCCCCATGGTAACAGTTACCATAAAAGATCTGTTTCACCAAAACAGGACCCTCGTCTTGTTAAACAACAAGAAGTGAAACAGAGAAAGAAACAACGGAAGAATGTTGAAAAGGTTTTAAAACCGGAGGTTGTCCAAACACAGTCTGTTAAGTTAGAAATTAAAAATGAAAAACAAAAACAGATTTGGAAACCAAAACCAGTAACTGTTTCAGGGGGAGCTACTTCAATTCCGAATCATCGGGAAATGGATGTCACAATTCTCGATGATGACGGACGACCCAAGTCCGTGAAGGCTTGGGTCCCCCTCTCCAACTAATCTCTGAATGAGTGTGTAGGATGTTCCAGGAGGAACTGTTGATAGTCTTAGGATTGTTGATAGTGGAGCGTCCATGCACAAGATCGGCGACATAAGGCTCCGAAATATTGTTACATTTAGGAGAATATTGTTGCCATTGATGGAGAGAAAAGAAAAAGATAAGAAGACAAACATTCCGATGAAGGAATGATGGTGAAAGAATGTGGTTGAATGAAGCTGAAAAATTCGACCAAATGAAATATGTTCCAAAGTTTGGTTGTTATGGTTTTTGTTCGGGTCCTCAGGAAAGATTCCAATGAAAAGTACGCGCCTGTAGCACGTCTGAAGCTTTTCGAAGATTCATGGATTTTTCTTCCACAAGAAGTTCAAAGTCCACAAGATGAACGTGTAGGGTACTTTTCTCTACGGTGTGATTGAAGAGAATGTGTTTGTTGATCAAACCAACCGGGTGTGCGGATGCCTTGGCATGGATTGAACAACCGCACACTACTTCTCAAGAGAAAGATAAAGAGCTTCGCTGGTGCAATGTGGAAGACCAGCCGGACCCAGAGGTTTCTGATCTTGTTGCTGTGAAGAGATTTCTCAGTAGCTACAAAATCGACTTTGAAATCCACACCGGGTGGATATCCAGTTTGGGAGAACACTCAAATTCCTTGCAATGCACGAAGCAGTTGCAGGATACGGTTTTGAATTTCTAATCTCTCCTATACTTGTCGATATTTAAGCTGCTTTATGAATTATTATCATCTCGTACAGCACTCTTTGACCAGACACGTTGATCTCGAATATCACCTCACACGTGATTGTTTCATTATGAAACTCATCAATGTTGTCATGGTCCGCACCGATGACCGACATGCCAACTGATTTTTTTTCAAAATTCGATAAATCATTTCAGATTCAAAATTTAATTTTGGTAAATGGCATTAAGGTCAAGCAAGAGTAAAACCAACATCGGAAAATCATTTTTGTAAATACCTTTGTGTTTTAAATTTGTCTTAGTTTATTGCTTTTAGGGGGAGTAAATCCAAAATTTGAAAATCCAAAAACATCAAAAAATTTCAAAAACACAAAAACAATAGAAAAGCAAAAATGAGTTTCCTGGCGAGCAAAAGAGAAAATGATAGTACATCAGTGGTCTGTCTAAACCTCTTCAAACCTAAAATGAAAAACGATAAGCAGCTCTATATAAGATGTATCGGTAGGCTCACAATCATTTTAAAGTGTGCAGGGTGATATAAACTTAAATCGACTGAAGACCAGGTGGGAACCATTCATTGGCATATGGTCTTAGTACCGAAAGTTCGTTTGATAGATTGCCGAGGTTCTGAGATATTCGGTCTTTATGCTGCTTATCATCTGGGTATCATGGTTGTATCTTTTACCGAAAAAATAACGGGGACGCAAGTCTAGATCTTCCATGATACTATACATACGTGTACATATTGCATTCGACCTCAATAAGTGATCAACAATCACATGTCCCACAAATAAGTGATAATATATCACATTTTTCCGGGAGTCAAGTTCGTCTCTCTGCTGTACGAAAGTACTGACCTGTTCACGGACTTGCTCCTGTGCCCTCATGCATACGAAAATCAAGTTCCTCATCAATAAGTGATTCTATCACATAGGGCTTGTTTTCAATCAAAATAAGTGAGAATCTCACATCATATACGGTCAAACAGATGATAATCGGTATACTCACCGGTAAGATGAACCCTCGTGCATACC
Organism: Helianthus tuberosus; assembly: GCA_030545235.1. Classification (NCBI taxonomy): domain Eukaryota; kingdom Viridiplantae; phylum Streptophyta; class Magnoliopsida; order Asterales; family Asteraceae; genus Helianthus; species Helianthus tuberosus. The sequence goes on along the minus strand of CM060416.1, from coordinate 64,221,022 downwards.
TTGATACGGGAATGTGTCGTGATGTGGATGAACACCGGTCGGTAAGTATAAATCATACCTTAACGTATCCCCTCACCATGATTACAAATGATAAGTTGAGTTTATGTGGACAACAATACCGATAATTGTTATAGGATGCTTATCTTAATGTTAATTAATTGAACAACAAGAGCATTTTGACATGACCGTACACTGATATGATTCTCTTACCCTCGAAACTCGCAAAAAGAATGTCTGTATATATTTATTTACTGCTTTCAGTCTTTAAATTTGAAATATTCAAAAAGCCAAAAAGATTTTATTTCTATTTTATTTTCGATCGTACGATGTTGGAGCTCGAGTCTTCGTTACCTGAAACCTGAACGAAAACCGAAAACGACTAAATCTTCATAAACGGTCGAAATTTGAAAGTTTTGAAAGTTAAAATTGAAATTGATATATTTGTTAAAACTTTCAAACTGTCGGACGGTAGTTGTTTGAACAATGGTCACATGTGTGTCGTTTGCTTATGATATTCCAAGCAGTTGTTCTCATTACGCGTTTAGATTTCTTGCATGTGCAGATTCTAAAGGCAAGGAGAACATGGTCGATGACAAAGCTTTGGAATGAAGACACGACGTGAAGGCACTCAAGTGATGAAGATGATCGAGTTGCCGCTGACCATCATCAATACCACAAGGATCTCACTTCATAACGAACAAGTATTTCACGAGCATAACTCAAGGGGGAGCTTATGTTAAGGGGGAGTTTGTCAACACACTTCCTACATGAAACGGGGAGTTTGTTGATACACTTTCTGCTTACTACGCGTGAAGACTTTGAAGATCCTCCGACTTAGAAGACATGGAAGATGAACCTCACGAGTAGCGTCCAAGGGGGAGTTTGTTGGTACATATTATGTGGACGCGACTTGGTTCGGTTCGACTCGGTTCGGTTCGACCCGGTTAGGTTCGGCTCAAGCCCGACGCCACGACATTCCTCCGTCGTGCGTCCCAGAGTTCGACACGCGAAGCACGGAGCGCCGCAAGCCGTTTCCCGTCGCCACATCATCATGACATCATCATGATGATGTCATAATGATGTAACTCATGTTGACTAATTACAAATTCATGTGAATATCTGCAATATGGACGTGCATGTAATTTGGTCCAATCATCTTCATTGGGCCACCAACATTGGGCCGAACCTATAACCAATCGCACAGGCCAAACAGTTGGAACATTGGTGTAATACGTCTGTGTCGAAGGTTGGTTCGATGAGCTCGAAAGATGTCCTTCGATGGATGCATGCAGATGGACCTCGAAGGATATACCATCCTTCGAGGTATATGTGGATCCTTCGATGGCTGTATGATCGAAAGATGATGTTTCGATCAGTTATCCTGATCCTTCGACCAGATGGTCTGTGTTCGGGTATATATACCCATGATGTGTGTTCATTTCAGTTAGACACTAGAGGCAGAAAACTAGAGAGAGAGTGTAGTGAGAGAAAGTTCCGGTGAGCTTTGTATTTGTCAAATATTGTACCGAAACTTTGTCGAAATCAATACACGTAACTGTTAATCGTTGATATCTTTACGTATTGTTCACTTTCTCGATCTCGGTTTGCATCTCCGGTTGGATTCCGCACAACCGGGTGTGTTCGATAACAAGGATTAGGCGACTAGATCCTCCCCTAGCCGGACCTACAACCGGTTATACCAATTGATGCGGGCCCAAGTGTGGAGGAGCAGGCTATTCTGTATTTGGAGGCCCAAGATCGTGTAACAAAAGGGGCTTCACTAAATTGGCTCTAACTTAGGCTACGAGGGTCCGTTTTGGGTGTGCGAGCAGGCGAAACGAACGTGAGAACGAGCTCCATCTTGCTGCAAACGCCTTTGGCGGTTTGGGTCATCCTCCGGGCCAAAAAACGCTTATTTCTATTAGTTATTTACATTTTTATGTTTTTTAAAGTATTTTGGGCATTTTGTTCTTGGGCTTGTGTTTGGTCATTTGTCTTTTTGAGGCCCATTTCGAATTTCGGTTTCTATTTATATGTCCCTCTAGTAATATGAATGATCAGACTTGAATTTTGACGTAATTGATTTTTCACTTCAAATTCCGTGCCTTTTGGGTGGAATCTTGGGGGGTGGGGAAGAACACACGGGTATTCTTTGAATCAACGTGTTTGATCTTGGTTTCCGTATCACGCGCTACATCACCAATTAACCGAACCGATTATTGAAAATAACTGATTTATGCAACTCTATGACATACTAGTGTCCATTGCGATCCAATAAGGCCCAATATCGTCCACCAATAGGAAAGCTAAGGTAAGAAATTTGTCATACCCCGACCCGCAGTGGACAAGGTGATCGGGGCATGATTGGTTGATACAAAGCTTACGACATACTATTTAATAGTCCAATCAAACAATACATAAATCAAAATGTTTTTAAATTTGTTATTTATAAGTAATAATTTTTCTCAATAATTTGTTATTTATCTATGATTAAAGGCAGGTGTTTGATTGCCAACATGTGGTACTTCCCACATGAATGCCTTAAAGGCAGGTGTTTAAAGACTTTGTTTCTGAACCTGCTGTTTAGTCGAACATAATTGTTATTGACATCTCTTTAATATGCCATTTGTTGTTTTTTTTTTTGCATTGTATTCTTGTGTTGGACGTGAACGGTTTCGACGTGAACCATTTGAGTAGCAGCAGCAACAGATTTTCGTTTGGTCATCAGTGGCGGAGCCAGAAATTATTTGTTGGGGTACGGATAAGGTGTTCAACCATATTTTCAAGGGGTGCTGTCAGATTTTTTGCCTAAAATATACACTAATTTTTTTTTTAAAGGGGTGCGGCCGCCCACTTGACCATAGGGTAAGTCCGCCCCTGTTGGTCATTTTGGCTTAACATTTTTTATTTAAGTTGTAGTCTTCAATGCAGTGCCCCGAACCAAAACAACCCTTTATTGTAATTGACCCGATTTGACCCGAACCCGTTATAACCCATGAACCGACCCGTTTGCCAGGTCTAGTCTTGACCAACAAGAAAAAAAAATATAATTTGAACAATTTAACTTCAAAATAAAAGAACTAAAATTTAAAAAAAAATTGCCTAAAAACCAGGCATAAACGAGGATCGAACCCACGACCCCTTGATTGCTTCACACGCACCAAAACCACTCCACCACTTCATCAGCTTGTTAAAGACTAGTTGGATAAAAAAATGTTTCGACGCGAACCCGTTTCGACGCGGTGTGTCATGTAAAATGTTTCTGCTCCCACATGATCTTTTAGCTAATTTGGTTGTGTATCTTTTTAACACTTCATTGCATTCTCAAAGGCAAAAATAATCGCTACTTGTTTCTTTTGGGTCGATAATGTGCGATTTCCCTTATATAAAGAAGGGTTGTAATTATCGCACCACGGTAGACCTTGGACATTAATTATATTGCTAATGATTTCTCTCTTAACGACTGAAACGAAGGGTTGTTGCAGGACCAAGTGCAGACCAATCATTGGGCCAGGAACCATCAGCTGTTACCATCATTACAAATGGCGATATTTAGAATTTCTGCAGCAATTGCCTTTACAAATGGCGAATTTTAATGAAACATGCAGAAATGCCATTACAAATGGCGATTTTTTAATGAAACGTGCAGCAATTGCCTTTATGAATGGCGAAAAGCTGTGAAACATGCAGAAATGTCCATTATGAATGGCGAATAGCTGGAAAATGCCATTATCAATGGTGAAAACTGCTGGCAACATGCAGAAATGGACGAAATTCTGCTGGAAAATGCCATTACCAGATAGATGACGGAGGAGAACGGATAAATCAGAAGGCAGAGAGACCGTTATATCTGAGGGACAGCACCCGGAGGCTGGTTAACTTCCCGATTGTGTTGGGTGGTATTTTTCCGTTTAGTGTTCTTCCAGATAAGCGGAGGTAGAGGACAGTGATGCTGCTGGGGTCGCAAGTAACGCCTTTCCATGTGCAAGCGGGTTGGGACTGTTCCAATTTAATGAAGCTAAGGAGCACTTGCTTCTCAACAGGGTTCAGCGGATCATAGTCGCCTGCGGCTCTGGTGTGAAGAATAAGAAATGAAAACACAAAAATGATTAATGACGACACGGGATAGAAGAAATATATTGTGATTTTGTGCAGAAATTAAAAAAATCGCCATTCAGAATGGCTTTGGCTTTGTGCAGAGATTTTAAAAGTTTCGCCATTCTAATTGGCAATTTGTGCAAATATTCAAATTTTCGCCATTCAAAATGGCTTTGTGTGCAGAAAGTCAATGATAACGGCAATTTGTTTTCAAAAATCGCCATTCAAAATGGCAAAGTGCAGAGATATAAAAGTTTTCGCCATTTGTAATGGCGAAGTGCAGGGCCATTCAATGATTTAACGTCTCAAAGTTCCTGGGCCATGATTGGTCTGCAATTGGTCCTGAAAAAGCCTGCCTTAACCATGCAAAAGCTGCGCACAGCCTACAACTTCCGAAAATTCGCCATTTATAATGGCATTTGCATCAATTGTGAAATTTTTCCAAGGCAGCACTAGTTTTGATTAATCTTTTGAAAACTGCACTACATCAGTAAAAAAAACTCACAGGTAATAATATAGCATTTTAAACTGAAACGGGTCAAACACGCCAAAATGTAATGAAATATTATCACTCTACATATGTTCTAAGAACAAATTTTAAAGAACTTAAATACTATCTAACTGGAACACTTTGACGTGTTCAAAATACAAGTCCCACTCTATCACTGGAACAACTATCTATACAACTATTGTAAGAAAAAAATACAAGGCAAGGATACAAATCACAAATACAAGTTCACCCCTTCGTCTGCATACATCACCATGCTGACCTATAGTAATTTTTTTGTCTTTTTCATGATCTGCTAGATTTCTCCATTCCAAGATGAAAAGTGATTTTAGGACACGTTGAGGTGCTCCTGGTCGCATGGCACGATCAACCTGTTCTGTTTTGCTCATTTTGACCAACCTTTTTTTGTAATTTCGGTGAGCATAGCTCTTCTCTAGAAGACGTCTTCATTAGGCGACACTTTTGAATCCTGGTTGAGAATACATTAAATTATAAGTACAAACTTATAAGAATATGCATACTGAAATACAACTTTATATACCTTCCTTCCGGCCAGGGTGCAAACAAGCCGAGCCGAGCCCATTTAAATTATGAGAACTCGATTCGATTCGAGCTTTGTTTTATAATCTTGAGCTCAGCTCGTGGGTATTGTTCAAGTTCGAGCTCGGCTCGTTTTCTATTTGTTAGTTAATTTATATTAATTATTATTATTCATATATAATTTAGTTATTTTTTCATAACTTTATTATTATTATTATTATTATTTAAATATATATATTTAATATAGTAATAAAAACTTATATAAACTATAGGCTCGCGAGCCGGCTCGAGCTCTATAAGTGAAGCTCGGGCTCGTTTAGTAAACGAGCTTGCTTTTTTAGGCTCGGGATCTTGAGCTCGTTTAAGCTCGGCTCATTCGAATATTATGACTTAATGATATTAAACTTTACGCACATGACAGTTGACTTTATCTGACTTATCTTTTGACTGCATTTACCTATCAACTGTAACCAGATGTTGACCATATTTGAAATCCAGCCGTGACTCCGATCACCTAGCCATCACTTTTCAACATGTCCATTTGGAACAATTAAATGAAATTCCACAACCACTGCGACCATATCAACACAATCAAAATTAAAACAAATACAAGACTTAATTCTCACCTGGAAATTTCCCACCATCTATGCTCTCTCCATGACTTCCTGCAAATATATATCAGAAATGTTCATACTTATGCGGTAATCCTATACAACTTTTTTGACCTGAAGGTAATAAAATAAGAACATGATAAAAAAAAAGTCAAGAGGCAAAAATGTACATACAATCACATTTAAAAAAATCACAACCCTGCAAAACACCAAAAATTAGTGTACCTATATTATAAATTCATTGCATAAAGCTAGACTTGTATGATATCTACAGAATTGTGTGAGGATATTTAACCAAGTACCCAATAAGTACAACCTTAAAACTACATCACAAGAAAAGCAGTAGTGACCATCAATCGTGTATCCTACAGTGTAAACAAGCATAGCCGACTAAAAGACAGACCACCAAGACTTATAGGAGTAGAAAGAATCAAAGAACTAGGTAGAAAATAAACTAACAATGTATAATTTATTAAAGTAATTATGGTGTACATGAGTACATCTTACCCAGGGCCGTCCCTGAGAATCTTTAAAATTTTCGGGGCCTAGGAGAGTAAAAAGACGGCCCCCTAATCACAACTGAGCCAACTCGAGCTTGGCTCGTCAACAAATTTGAACTTGAAACTACTATTTATAGAGAGTATGAAAGACATTAAAAACAAAGAAATATTTACATGATGCTAAATAAAGTTAAAAAAAAGGCCACACCAATAATGAATATGTATATATTTTATACTTCAGTTTGCACTTAAGGGCCAAATCTTAGTGAATCTATCCTCACTTAATAAGGAATCTACCATGCATAAAAAATAAAAACGCCACTACTGGGTCTCGAAGCAAAGACCTATGCAGTGTTTCGAGATGGTATTTCCAACTAGACTACAAACATTTTATTCTATGGTACTATGGTATGCGAATGTATGAGTTAAATGGACTATTTAAAACAATATAATTTTTTTTTCAAAACATCCCCGGCCCCTCGGGAGAGTGGGCCTTCGGCGATCGCCCACCCCGCCCCTCCATTGGGCCAGGCCTGATCTTACACACACAAAGTGCCCGAAAATTCTCTGCGGTCTTGGGAACAGTATCTGAGAAGAGCTGCAAAACCATATAAAACATCCGAGTTTTCAGCAATATAATATAATAAGTGATGTGAACATCTTTAGCAGATACTTCCCTTCGTAGTAAGAAAATATTTTATATCAATGCTATTTACAATACAAACCAGACATAAATATATACCTGCCAACAAGGTGTAACATCATGGGCATTTTTTTCATTTTCTTGGTGATCTCTTACATGCCACGTCCCTAAATCTAGTCAAATATGCGTTGTCAATTCATGTAAACTTGATTCTTTTAAGTACGATCATGAGCATTTTTGTCATTTTCAGAACTCTACATGTGTCAAGAGCTTTAACTAACAACATTTTGTCTAATTACGATTTCTTGGCAACAGAATTACAATAAACGAAAACAAACTGATACTTAGATGGCCTCTAAAACTATCATAATAGTTTGGTGACCTTGATGAAAAAAAAACTTATACTTAAGTTACTTCTATATACTGTATCCTAAAAGAAGTGTTTTGAGTCAACTCGCCCTAACCGATTTTGTGCTGAGCCAAAGAATTGCTCATTGAGGGTTACAGGAATACAATGTGCACAAATACCTGATGGTAGATTGTGAGCAACAATAAGTTTATTAAGCCCATTTTTATTTTAAGCTAATATAATGCACTGTACTTCAATTAAGTCATTTAGAATAGATTTATTTGCATTAAGCAATAATTAAATATATTCAATATGAATTATCTAAAAACTTAAATATATGTTTAAATCTTACGGTCAAGTCTGGTTTTCTTCGACCGGTTTTCAGCATGGCCGGCCCTGGGGGTGGGCGGGGAGGACCACCGGCCAGGGTCCGATAGTTCGAGGGGCACGTTTTTTAAGAAAAAAAAACCGACATGTATATGTAAAATATTTTTTTAATAGGGTACACACTTGCAAGCACTAACATAGGCACCCTAACAAAACTATTCTTATGGTTTAGATTAGTTATTAACCCCTTTGGCATTAGGTTTAGACCTTTAGTGAGCCCAATACCCAATTTCGTTAAGGCCTAAGGGCACATTTTTTTGAGCTCGAACAGGGTATACGAATTCTCAGGGCCGGCCCTGGTTTTCAGTATAAACCATATACCAAACCGTTTGATACAGTTTGAATTTTTTAAATAGATCGCGAACCGAACCAGTGACCGGTTTGAAACCAAACCATGAACACCCTACTTCTAACAAGATCCTGAAACTGCATGAAAATTAAACACAGCAAAATAATAATCCTCAGATTTTATATAGCATAGGTAACAACGAAATTGAAAATTTCATAAACCAGGGTTTAGTTAAACAAGTAACATCATATCAATAGAGAGCCAAATCAAGCCCTAATTTTCAAACTTCAGAGTAATTTGACCAGGCCACAACAAATTCAGAAAAACCAACATAACCACATACGAAGAACTAAATTCATAACCATAAATTTTGGTTATAAGATTTCTATAACCTAATTTCCTCATTTTTTTTCTCAAAATTTTGTTGCAAAACACCTACCAAACCAAGATGAGCTTCAATCGATGTTGATGAACTGTGGAAATTGGATATTATCAATTTTTTTCTCAAAGTTGGCTAAGCGCTTAAGGTGAACGTATGCCAGAAAGATGATGGATTAGGCCATTAGGGTTCCAATAGGGAGATGGAGGGTTTATGTTCAAGACGATTTGTAACTTTCAGCCACCACATATAAAATTTTAGAAGAGGCTAACAAAAACTACCATTTGGTCACACAAATCCGGAAGTGACTATATATGTATTGTATTTTAGTCACATCAATAAAACTCATTATGGGAGTTAATAATATTTGGTCACATTTTTTTTAGTGTGACTAGTGATTGTCACTTTTTTATTAAAAATGTGACTAAAGGTTTCGAAAAGATTTGTTTTTATTACATTAATTAAAAAAATTACATAAGTACTGTGGCAGTAGGTCACATTTGGCCATATTTTTCGGGTTGTGGTTAGGCTGGCAAGTAAATGTCACATTTTTTTAAAAAAGTATGGCTAAAGGTTTTGAACTGTTATACAATAGTCACATTAATATAAAAATACGAGGCTAAAGGTGTTTTAAAATATAATTAATGACTTTTAGCCACACATCTTTTCAAATGTGTGGCACGCTGGTTTTGGAAAAAGTGTGGCCGTAGGCCATTTTTCACGTAGTGTGTGTCTCCGTCATGAATCGACAACTAGAAAAATGCCTATGGTTTGGTAACTTCCTATGTCGTGTCACATGTTAATGGCCTTGCAACCCATTAACTACACAAGAATACTTTATTTGTACGAAGTTCGTACACAAGAATACTTTATTTGGTTCATACCACAAGAATACTTTATTTACACAAGAATACTTTATTTTCACAAGATACTTATCATGTTTTCATACAAAGTATACAAACGTGTTCAACACAAAAATGCATGAATTCACACCAACATTATGTTGACGTTTTTCCAAAACTCACATGTATTTCAGGTAACTAAGGTGGATGTTCGCGCGGTCTTACTTATGCTCTTGGATGTCGTCTATGTTACGTTTAAATAAAGTTGTAGACTTTCAGACAATATGTTGTCTCGTGATGTAAACACTTAAACTGTGATTTTCAATTATGTAATGTTGGCATTTGAAGTTATTTTATGAGCATGTAGTATGTTTACCAATCGTATGCAATGAAAACCTTTCATGATCACACCTCGTGCTTCCGCCACAGAAAGGGGTGTGACAGAGTCGAACCGGAACGAGCCGTATCCACACATAATATGCATCAACAATCAGGAAACTCCAATGGCAATTCAGCTTTCATATTCAAAATAAAAAAGATTAGCATTAAGAATTACAGAACTATATAATAATAAAATATGATCAAAAGAAACTTATGCCTTCCCCATTATGGCAACAGTCGGAATACCGAGAGGGAATTGGAAAAGCAAATGACAGCCCCTGCAAAGTAAAAAACAGAAGATGAGAAGGAAAAAACACTACGCGTTAAAGTAGAATTGATCATATGATTGAGAACCAAAGCAAACCGGATAGAAAAGAGTGTAGACACCTCTGTTTGTCATAAATTCCAGGAAAAGTGGGCCCAAAGTAGCATATAAAGCCACAAAAGTAGTTGGAGTCGATGGACCTCTGAAAAAAAAAGTGTGTATTGTTCACAAGCCGACGAATCAAAAATATAGAGAGCGAATCAGTAAATTATGCATAGCGCAACTAAAGTTGTTTGACATCATCTCTATAAGACTGAAGCCTCTTAAAAAACAAGAAAAATAGAATAAGCCATAAGGAGTTATACTACGGTTTCTAGTGAACATATGTTGGCTTCAGATTAAATCATATAGGGAAACAGAAAGAAAATACAAGTAGATATGTATTTGTATAACAACTTCACATGTATTATATATTTCAAAAAATCTATAACAAGTTATCAATCACTGAGAATTTAACCCAACAGAAGGCCTTATGTTAATGACCCAACGAAAGCCCTTATTTTAATAACCTATCAATATTAAATATGAATATTACTAGCATTTTAGAGAAATTAACAATACTCAAAAAGCTCATGGTGAACAGGAACAATTACCTGCATTGAAAAACTAGGGCTAGAGCTCAATACAAAAAGATTTAACATGACTGCATAGTAGACGAGTATAAGTTCTTGAGCCTGGCATACAATACGACATCCACAACAACCTAAATTAAACCTCAAGCTCACCAATACTGAAAAAATACAACTAAAACCCTAGTTAACCAATCAAAACACAAATATAGAAAAAATATGAGACTGACAATAGGGAAACAGACAGGGGCGATGCTTTGAAGGGGACGGGAGGGACGTCCGACCCCCCGAACTTTCCGGGCAGTGGTGTTATATATGTAGTTTTCATATAGAAATTTTTGGGTATATATGTTTTCGACCCCCCGGTTCTATAGAAATTTTTGGGTATATACGTTTTCGACCCCCCGTAAAATATTTCAAGCTTTGCCACTGGAAACAGAGAGGGTTACGAGGAGACTTACAATAATCACCACAGTCAAAGCAATTTTCTTCCTCCAAATAAATATAACGTTATGAAAAATCATAGTTGTTTCCTGCTCGCTTATTGGTTACTCATTACCGTTGCTTGAACGGATTAAGAGTCGCTAGCGCCGATGATGGAGAGAAAAGCTTAAATTAAAATTTGCCCTATCAACAAAAAACAAAAAAGGGGAATGTATGGTGGTGGGACGATGATAAGGGGTTGGGTGGGAAATTAGGGGCGGGAATAAGGAGCAGAAAATACAAATTAGTGGAAATTTTGATGGATTGAGCTGTAAATGGTGCGGTTGTGGAATAAACCACATTTTTTGGTGCCACATTTTTTTGGTTGTCTATAAGAGCATTCACATCCAAATAATCAAATTGTGTGTGTGGTGTTTTTAAAGTATAAAAAGTATAAATAGTGGTTGTGAGTGGATGAGAGAGAAAATGTTACTATTCATCTGTATATTTGGGGGGGCACTGTTCACCCCCTATAATTTTTTAATATATTTTGAAAGTGGTTGTGAGTGAAGGAGAGAGAAAAGGTAATGATAAAGGTATAAAAATATTATTTAATTAAAAAAGAGAGAGAAAATGTAGTGTTTTTTAGTGTAATTTAGGGTGAAAATATGGTGGAATGGATGTGGATGCTCTAAGGTAGTCCATAAGGTGCGGTTGAGATGGTGAACCGCATCTTATTGCTTCTGCCTCGGCATATTTTGATCGTTTGTGTAGTAGTGTTTTGAGTTTGACAAGCTATTATAGATTATCTAAAAGAAGACAGGAAACTCGTTTTTCGGTTGAGTTGTTTGAACAATGCTGGAACGGGAAGCAGCTTCTCGAAGATTTGATGAAGATTTGCAGATTCCACATGTATCAAGGGGGAGTCTATAAATGCACCCCAAGATGATAAATGCTGAATGCTGCTACTCGAAGACCTGTTGAAGATTTGCAGATCCCGCGTATATCAAGGGGGAGTATGTAAATGCACTTCTGGATGATAAATGTTGGATCCGACAACTTGATGATACTTCAGGGACTTGTTTGTTATTGTTGAAAGTTATTATATAACTATAAATTCGGACAAGTATGTGTGCATGGTGTCCCAGTTTGTGGTTTAAAGTGTGTCAGCACTTATTATTTGGCTTGTCTGAACTTAAAAGTTCTTGGGGCTGTCCGAACTTATAAGTTCATCATGGTTAGTCCGAATTTGTAGTTTAGGAGTGCCAGTAGTTAAGTACTGACAAGTGTTTCTAGTTTGTTCTATCCGTATTAATCAGTTGTCATGGTTTTTATTTCTTCTTTCCCATATTTTTAGAAAACCCCACCACCGCGATCTACCTAAGTTGCTGTTCGATTTTATTTTCAATCACCACCACTCTTCTACTTTATTATTAAAAATACGACATGGGAGACCAATTAGAAGGTCCAATTAACTACAAAAAATGTATGTTAAGTACTACATTGAAAATGGAAATTTTGCCCGCACTAGGGTGAATGGCCCTCTTGTGGTTTTGCCATGTAATAATCCTTGGGTACCTAGTAGCGAAAGAATCCTAATCCCATATAAATTCATAACCATGGTGGTGGTTATTTCTGGAAGATCTCTCATATATAAATAAGATAATTATTAAAATATTATTTAAGGGAGTGTAAAACTTGGTGATTGATTGTGTATGGTGTTGATCAAATGATAATGTTCGACGCTTCATATGGTGAATCCTCTGATCTTTGTAGTTGTTTCAAAATCAACGGATTGGGACTCATACTTGGTTATTTTAAAAATAGACATTAATCATTTGCTAGGGTGGCAAAGATTTCAAAGTTGTAGATCCCATTGAAACGGTTGCCATGTTATTATGACCAAGTACGTTGAATTATGAATGAGTCTGCTTGGCATGGCATCGGTTTAGCCTATTCAGCTTGCCATGGCAATGGATTAGAGAAAATATCTGTAGGTCCCGATATGGATCGTCAGACTACCATGATTTCTTGTTTCGGGTGCCGAAACAAGTGCGGAATCCCCGTTACCACACAAACTGAGCGAGAGAGTAAACACAATAAACGGATTCAACGTTTAACATGATGTATATTGATTTAGACAAAGTTTCGGTACAAGATTCGACAAAATACAAAGCACACCGGAACTTTCTCTCACTACTCTCTCTCTCTAAGCTCATTCAAGCTCTCTCCTTGAAACTCAGATCTGAACTGTATATATATAAAGCAGGCCTACCACTTGACGAACAACTAAGGGATCACTTATAAACCCGACGAAGAACTATATGCTTCGTCACACATGATTCCGACGAAGAACCTAGTTTGCGTAATTGGTTCTTCGTCATGAGCCAAACAAGGTTCTTCGTCAACAAGAAACACTTGGTTCTTCGTCATGCATGTTTGAGTTCCAACAGCAGGTCTTTCGTTGACTAACATGCAGATTCAAACAAAGCTTTCATTCACAGTTCATGTCCATGCAAAGTTTAGATTATATATATGTGACATCATCATGACATCAACATGGTGATGTCATGGTGATGTGGCGGCTAATGACGGTCCGCGGCTATTCGTGCTTCGTGTGTCGATCTCTGGGGCGCACGACAGAGGAATGTCGTGACGTCGGTCTTGAGCCGAACCTAACCGGGTTGAACCGAACCCAGTCGCGTCCACATCAAGTGTACCAACAAACTCCCCCTTGGACGCTGCTCGTGATGGTTTGTTCTTCACATTTTCGGATCTTGAAAAATCTTCACGTGTTCACAAGCAGGGAGTGTATCAACAAACTCCCCCTTGAATGATGCTCGCGAATCTTTGATCTTCAATACTTTTTGGTGTTGATGAGTGGTCAGCTGCTACTCGATCATCTTGCTCTTCTGATTGCATCAATGTCGTTTCTTCACTTTACGGCTTGTCATCTGACACGTTCTCTTTGTTTTTAGTTGGTTCGAATGCACCATCTGCACATGCAACAGAGCTAAACACGTAATGAGAACAACCGCTTGGAATATAGAAATAATAAACTAACGACACGTATGAGACCAACTCTCAATCAAACACCGACCTACAACAGTTTGAAATTTTAAAAATTGAACAATTTTAATCCTTTAACTTTCAAAACTTGTTAACTTCGACAGTTTATGGAGATGCAATTGTTTTCCGGCTTACAATCAGGATTTTAGGGTAGGATAGACTCGAGTTCCAACGTCGGTCAATCAAAAATAAGATAGAAGCAAAATCTTTTTGGCTTTTTAAAAAATTAGATTAAAACACACCTAAAGTCTTTTTGTAATTTTTTCTTTTTTAAATGTAAAGACGGAATGCAATAAGTAAATATATACAGAGATGCAGAAACGAAGAAATGTAAATAAATATTTACAAACAATCTTTTTGCGAGTTTCGAGGGTAAGAGAATCATATCATTGTATGGTCATGCCAAAACACTCTTGTTGTTCATTTTGTTAACAATTAGATCAACATCCTATAACGATTATCGGTATTGTTATCCACATAAGCTCAACTTATCAGATGTAATCATGGCGAGGGGATACATTATGGTATGATTTATACTTACCAACCGGTGTTCATCCACACACGACACATTCCCGTATCAAGGTATACACGAGAGTTCATCTTACCGGTGAGTATACCATTTATCATCTGTTTGACCGTATAAAATGTGAGAAACTCACTTATTTTGGTTGAAAACAAGCCCTATGTGATAGAATCACTTACTGATGAGGAACTTGATTTTCATATGCATGAGGGCACAGGAGCAAGTCCGTGAACAGGTTAGTACCAACGTACAGACAAAGAGACGAACTTGACTCCCGCATGAAAGCTGTGATATAGTATCACTTATTTTTGTTTGGACATGTGATTGTTGATCACTTATTGAGGTCGTATGCAATATGTACACGCATGTATAGTATCATGGAAGATCTAGACTTCGTCTCAATTATTTTTTAGTAAAAGATACAACCATGATACCCAGATGATAGATGATAATACAGCATAAAGACCACATATCTCAGAACCTCGGCAATCAATCAAACGAAATTTTGGTACTAAGACCATATGCCAATGAATGGTTCCCACACAGTCTTCAGTCAATTATGGTTTATATCGCCCTGCACACATTAAAATGATTGTGAGCCTACCGATACATCGAATATAGCGCTACTTATCATTTTTCATTTTAAGTTCAGTTCGAAGAGGTTTCGACAAACCACTGATTTACTATCATTTTCTCTTTTTCTCGTCAGGAAACTCATTTTTGATTTTCTAATGTTTTTGTCCTTTTGACGTTTTTGAATTTTTCTGTTTTTCAATTTTTCGGATTTGGATTTACTCCCCCAAAAATTCAAACTTTGAAAGACATCTTTTTGGATTATCTTAAGAAAAATATTCACAAAAACGATTTCCCGATGTCTGTTAACTCATGTTTTACCTCAATGCCGTTTACCAAAATTAATTTTAATCAGAAATGATTTTATCGAATTTTGGAAAAATGAGTTGGCACGTTGGTACTCGGTGCGGGCCCTGACAACATTGACGAGTTTCATATTGAAACAATCACGTGTGAGGTGATATTTGAGATCAACATGTCTGGCCAAAGAGTGTTGTACGAGATATTAGTAATTCATAAAGCAACTTAAATATCGACAAGTATAGGAGAGATTAGAAATTCAAAACCGTATCCTGCAACAGCTTCATGCATTTCTAGGAATCTGAGTGCTCTCCTAAACTGGATATCCACCAGGTGTGGATTTCAAAGTCGATTTTGTAGCTACTGAGAAATCTCTTCACATCAACAAGATCATAGACCTATGGGTCCAGCTGGTCTTCGTCATTGTACCAGCGAAGGTCTTTGTCTTTTTCTTTGAGAAGTAGTATGCGGTTGTTCAATCCATGCCAAGGCATCCGCACACCCGGTTGGTTTGTTCAAAAAACACATTTTCTTCAATCACACCGTGGAGAAATGTACACTGCACGTTCATCTAGTAGACTTTTGAACTTCAGACGTGCTACAGGTGCATACATTTTGATTGAATCTATCCCGGGGACCCGATCAAAGCCTTTAACAATCAAACTTTGGAATGATTTGCATTTTGTCGAAGCTTTCAATTTCTGTCATCAGACATTCTTTCACCATCATCTTCTTCTTTTCTTTTTCTCTCTCCATCAAAGGCAACAACTGTTAGATGTAACAATGTTTCGGAGCCTTAAGTCGCCGATCTTGTGCATGGACGCTCCACTATCAACAATCCTAAGACTATCAATAGTTCCCCCTGGAACATCTTGCACACTGATTTAGAGATTAGTTGGAGAGGGGGACCCAAGCCTTCATAGACTTGGGTCGTCCGACATCATCGAGGATTGTGACTTTGATTTCATGATGGTCCGGAATTGATTGAACTCCCCCTGAAACATTTACCATTTTTGGTTTCCAAATTTGTTTATGTTTTTCAGGTTTAACATCCGATTTAACAGATTTTGTTTGGACAACCTCCGGTTTTAACGCCTTTTCAACTTCTTTTCGTTGTTTCTTTTTCTGTTTCACTTCTCGTTGTTTAACAAGACGAGGGTCCTGTTTTGGTAAAACAGATCTTTTATAGTAACTGTTACCACGTGGGGCATCAACTTTTGCCTTTCCTTTTGTGAGATATGGACAATTTCTAACAATGTGTCCATTCTCACCGCATTCAAGGCATGATCTCCGCTCAACAAACCTCGGAGTATCATAACTATAAGAGCTTGATGATGAACTTCGTGATCTTGAGGTACTTGGTCCAACATCACAACCGTTTGTGTGTTGTGTGTAGTTGTTTTGACTATTTCTTTTTAAAATTTTAACATGTTTAACAAAATCCGTGTTGGATTTGTTTTCGAAACTTTCAATTTTATCAGTCCCTCGGGATTTCACGAAGTTCACCATCTGAAACTTCTTCTTATTTTGGCTTTGTTTGCCTTTTCCTTTTCCTTGAGTAGCGTGATTTTGCTTGCGTTGATTGTGTTGTGGTTGTAATTTTTTATTCCCGTATTTCTTTCTAACTTCAGATTTTGGGATAGGAGTACACTGAGTTATTACAACTCTTAGGCTCGACTTTCCCAAAAACTTACTTGTAGAATCCTCTAAAACTTTATCAATCAAAGATTGAATGACAATTTTTATTGGGAAATCTTTATCTGAATATATTTTACTATCACCTACTAAAGTGTACAACACGTTATCACTTTTAACAGTAGACACTGTCTCAGTGATACGATCTATCTCTTGTCTAACAGTAGAGTGCACAACAGGACTAGGAGGATCACAAAGAATATGATTCTCAATAGGAATGTCTACTCCTTTTCTATCATCTAGAGATTTATCCTCATCACCAACATCTGATTCATCATCTGACGAATCATAGTCCTCAATAATTGGAGCACTTTGTTTCGTAGATGTTGAATTTTCTGTTCCTTTAAGTGAGCTACCCGAGGAACTGTCGGATTTGAACCCAAATCCTGTAGTGACCTCCTCATAATCAAGAGGTACCCTTTGTTTAAAATGAGGCATTTCCTTTTCATCGGGCATTCTGGTATAGTTGTGTCTCAAAGGAGGCGGACATGACTTATACCCAACGCCTTTCTTATTCCCTTTCAGTTGTTGAGCGTCTATAATGTTATTAAGCACAGACCAGGAGTTAGAATAACTCTCCAATTTGAGCTTGATCGCATCATGCTCGCATTTTTCCATGGCTAGCTCTTTCTTTGTTTCCTCAATGATATTAATGTAGTTATTAATACTAATTTGTTTGTTGAAAACAGTTTTTGTTAATTCGGAAACACTTTTCTTTAAAGTTTCAATTACTGGTTTGAAATCTTTTTCATTACGACAGTTTAATAACTAAACTCTGATTGTGACTATGAATTGTTTCAGATTCATGTTTCAATTCAGCACAACTATCACACCTATCAAAATTTGGTTCATCGACACATACCTAGCTGGATTCACCCTCAGATATTGATCCATCTGCCTCAGAATCAACAACCTCCCTTGATGGATATTCGGTTCCATCCTCGCTTGAACTTGTAACATTTTCATCTGAACTACCGCTGTATCCTGAATTGTCATCATTTCCTGAAGACTCACCATCGCTGACATTCTTTATAATTTCGGCATAAAACGTAGTTCTTATTTGATCACCGTTTCCCAACTGTATGGCCGGACCACAATCGACAGTAGATTTAGGAAAATATGCACTTGGATCAAATTGAGGTTGAGATGTGGAAACTTGAGGTTGAGGTTGAGGGAACCAGGCACTCGGATCGAATTGGGGTTGAGATGTGGAAACTTGAGGTTGAGGTTGAGGGAACCAGGCACTCGGATCGAATTGGGGTTGAGGTGTAGCAACCTGTGGTTTTCCAAAATAGACACTTGGATCGAAAGTATTTGACATTGGATTGTTGTTTACGAATAATAGAAACAGGCCCAAATCTTACAAACAACAAATAACTTTCAAAGGCCTAAATGAAATCCACGAAAGATTGAGGTATTTCGTGAAGTTTAAAAGTTTGTTAAAACCAAACCCACTAAAAATAACTAGGAACCCAAGTGTAGGTCCACCCGGAGGATCGAGTAACCTCTGTTCCCTGTTTTCCGACAAACCCGAAAGTGCGGAATCCAAACGGGTAAGTTAAACCAAGTTACGAACACGTAAGACACAATATTCAACGATTAACACTCAATGTATTAATGCTAGAAAACGGTTACAATACGGTGTTTACAAATGGTCTCTGTAAACTCTCAGTTTGTGTGTTACAATGTGTTCACTCTCAAATCTATTCAGACTTGTCTATATGTTTCTGTCTTATGTCTGGGTATTTATACTAACAACATGACGAAATCCAGTCCCAGACGAAAACCCATCGACGAACACCAAAGGTCTCAACTAAATCACAGGAATTCGACGAAATCACATGTGATTTCGTCACACATGTGATTTCGCCAACATGTGTGTTTTCGCCATAATATCTTGACGAAATCAAAGTGATTTCGTCACTTTGAAGTGCCTAGTCTTCGTCCAAGATGTAGCAGCCCCACAAATGCAAGTGGCCCAAGTAAATGGTTTCGGCCCAACATAAGTTTAATCAAAAATTGATTGGCCCAAACATGTACGTGAATTGCATAAAGATCAGGATATAAGGATTAGTCAACTTTGTGACATCATCATGACGATGTCATGATGATGTGTAAACAGGAATTGGTCCGCGGCTCTCCGTGCTTCGCGTGTCAAACTCTGGGGCGCACGACGGAGGAATGTCGTGACGTCGGACTTGAGCCGAACCTAACCGGGTCGAACCGAACCGAATCGAATCGAGTCGCGTCCACATAAAGTGTACCAACAAACTCACCCTTG
This sequence comes from Helianthus tuberosus, assembly GCA_030545235.1. Taxonomy (NCBI): domain Eukaryota; kingdom Viridiplantae; phylum Streptophyta; class Magnoliopsida; order Asterales; family Asteraceae; genus Helianthus; species Helianthus tuberosus. The sequence continues at coordinate 64,201,737 of CM060416.1, read as the reverse complement.
GACGCTACTCGTGATGGTTCGTCTTCCATGTCTTTCATGTCGGAGGATCTTCAAAGTCTTCACGTGACACAATCAGGGAGTGTATCAACAACCTCCCCCTTGAATGTTGCTCGTGAATCTTTTGGACTTCAAAACTTTAGATCCTTGAGGTGTTGATGAGTGATCAACTGCAACCCGATCATCTTGGTCTTCTGATTGCATTAACTCGTGTCTTCACTTTATGGCTAGTCATCTGACACGTTCTCTTCGCCTTTAGCTGATTCTGATGTCGCATCTGCACATACAAGAAAGCTAAACACGTAATGAGAACAACCGCTTAGAATATAGACAAATTAAACAAACGACACATATGAGATCAAATCTCAATCAAACACCGACCGACAACAGTTTGAAAGTTTAGAAAATGATCAATTTTAATCCCTTACTTTCAAAACTTGTTAACTTCGACAGTTTATGAAGGTGCAATTGTTTTCCGGCTTACAATCAGGATTTTGGGTAGGATAGACTCGAGTTCCAATATCGGTCAATCAAAAATAAACTAGAAGCAAAATCTTTTTGGCTTTTATAAAGTTTATATTAAAACATACCTAAAATCTTTTGGGAATTTTTCATTTTTCAAACGTAAAGACGGAAAGCAATAAATAAATATATACAAAGATGCAGAAACTGAAAGCAGTAAACAAATATTTACAGACATTCTTTTTACGAGTTTCGAGGGTAAGAGAATCATTTCAGTGTACGGTCATGCCAAAACGCTCTTGTTGTTCAATTAGTTAACATTAAGATAAGCATCCTATAACAATTATCGGTATTGTTGTCCACATAAGCTCAACTTATCAGATGTAATCATGGCGAGGGGATACGTTAAGGTATGATTTATACTTAAAAACGGGTGTTCAACCATACACGACACATTCCCGTATCAAGGTATGCGCGAGAGTTCATCTTACCGGTGAGTATACCGTTTATCATCTGTTTGACCGTATAAAAGAAGTGAGAAACTCACTTATTTTGATTCAAAACAAGCCCTATGTGATAGAATCACTTATTGATGAGGAACTTGATTTTCAGATGCATGAGGGCACAGGAGCAAGTCCGTGAACAGGTAAGTACTTTCGTACAGCAAAGAGACGAACTTGACTCCCGGATAAATGTGATATATTATCACTTATTTTGTTTGGGCATGTGATTGTTGATCACTTATTGAGGTTGAATGCAATATGTACACGTATGTATACTATCATGGAAGATCTAGACTTCGTCTCCGTTATATTTCGGTAAAAGATACAACCATGATACCCAGATGATAAGACAGCATAAAGACCGAATATCTCAGAACCTCGGCAATCAATCAAACGAAATTTTGGTACTAAGACCATATGCCAATGTGCGGTTCCCACCTGGTCTTCAGTCGATTTAGGTTTATATCACCCTGCACACTTTAAAATGATTGTGAGCCTACCGATACATCTTATATAGAGCTGCTTAACATTTTTCATTTTGCATTTCAGTTCGAAGAGGTTTTAACAGACCACTGATTTTCTATCATTTTCTCTTTTTCTCGCCAGGAAACTCATTTTTGTTTTTCTAATGTTTTTGCGTTTTGAAATTTTCGATGTTTTTGGATTTTTCAAAATTGGATTTACTCCCCCTAAAATCAACAAACTAAGATAAATTTAAAAGACACAAAGATATTTACAAAAAAGGATTTCCCGATGCTGGTTAATTCATGTTTTACCTCAATATCGTTTACCAAAATTGATTTAATCAGAAATGATTTATCGAATTTTGGAAAAAATGAGTTGGCACGTCGGTAAACGGTGCGGACCATGACAACATTGACGAGTTTCATAGTGAAACAAGCACGTGTGAGGTGATATTTGAGTTCAACGTGTCAGGTCAAAGAGTGTTGTACGAGAGGATAATAATTCATAAAGCAGCTTAAATATCGACAAGTATAGGAGAGATTAGAAATTAAAACCGTATCCTGCAACTGCTTCGTGCATTGCAAGGAATCTGAGCGCTCTCCTAAACTGATATCCACCCGGTGTGGATTTCAAGTTCGATTTTGTAGCTACTGAGAAATCTCTTCACAGCAACAAGATCATAGACCTCTGGGTCTGGCTGGTCTTCCACATTGCACCAGCGAAGGTCTTTGTCTTTCTCTAGAGAAGTAGTGTGCGGTTGTTCAATCCATGCCAAGGCATCCGCACACCCGGTTGGTGTGTTCAACAAACACATTTTCTTCAATTACACCGCGAAGAAATGTACACTGCACGTTCATCTTGTTGATTTTGAACTTCAGACGTGCTACAGGTGCGTACATTTTTATTGAATCTATCCTGGGGACCCAATTAAAACCATGAACAATCACACTTTTGGAATGATTTTTCATTTTGTCGAAGCTTTCAATTTCTTTCGACAGACAATTATGTCTTCTTTTCTTTTTCTCTCCACCAAAGGCAACAATTTCTTTTGTCGCCGATCTTGTGCATGAACATTCCACTATCAATAATCCTATGATTATCGAAAGTTCCTCCTGGAACATCCTGCACACTCACTCAGAGATTAGTTGAAGAGGGGGACCCAAGCCTTCATAGACTTGGGTTGCCCCTGAGAATCAAGAAATGTAATTTCAATTTCTTGATGATTTGGAAATTTCACGCCTCCCCTTGAACCTTCACCCGTTTTAGGTTTCCAAGACTGTTTCCGTTTACCAGATTGTGTATTATTAACAATTTTTGGTTTTAACGGTTGTGAAGAACTTGGTTCCCTATTAATTGATTTGACTTCCGATTTTAAATCCTTTTCAACTGCTTTCACATTTTGACGTCGTTGTTTCGTTTCTTGTTCCTTAACAGTTCTTTTATTATGTTTTGGTGAAACGGGACGACGTGGAGGGTGACCTTGTTCAGAAGGGGCTCTTTCTACAAAATTTGGTTTTGGAGAGTTTGTGCAATTTCTGATAATGTGGCCAAACTCCCCGCATTTGAAACATGTTCTCCTCTCAACAAACTTGGGAGATCCGGTTCGACTTTCACGTGTTGAACGTGTTGAACCTGTAGACCCAGAGGTACTTGTTCCTTCACCACACCCGTTTGTTTGTTGGGTGTAATTGTTTTGAGCGTTACGCTTTAAAATTCTGACTTTTTGAACAAAATCGGTGTTTGATTTATTTTCAAAAGTCTCCACCTTGTCAGTACCCTTGGATGCTACAAATTTAACATCATTGTTTTTCTTCTTGAAGCGAGCTCCTTTGGTCTCAACCTTCGGTTGTGAACCTTTAGAATTTTGAGCTCGTTGTTGTTGCTGTTTACCCTTAAAAGCGACAGGTTGTTGCTTTATTGGTGATTTTTTATTTCCAAATTTTCTTCTAACTACAGCTTTTGGAATCGGATTACACTGAGTTACTGAAACTCTTGGGATCCCCTTTTCTAAAAACTAACTGGTAGTATCTTCAAACACTTTATCAATCAAAGATTAATTGACATTTTTTATTGGAAAATCTTTGTCTGAATTTTTTTTTACTATTACCGACCAAAGTATACAACACATTATCACTTTTAATGGTAGACACTGTCTCAGTGATAGGATCCATCTCTTGTTTAGAAGTTGAATGCACAGCAGGAGTAGGAGGATCACACAGAATGTGATTCTCAAAAGGCACTTCTACTCCTTTTCTATCGTCAAGAGATTTATCCTCATCACTCACATCTGATTCATCATCCGAAGAATCATAGTCCTCAACTGTGGGAGGACTTTGATTTGAAGCACATGATGACTTTTCTTTCCGATCAGATGAGCCCTCCGATGAATTGTCCATTTTGAACCCTAAGCCAGTTGTAACTTCCTCATAATCAAGAGGTACAGTTGGCTCAAAACGCGGCATTTCCTCCTCATCGGGCATTCGAGTATAATTTTGTCTCAAAGGGGGCGGACACTTCTTATACCCAACACCTCTTACGTTTCCCTTGAGTTGTTGAACGTCAATAATGTGATCGAGCACAAATCGGGAGTTAGAATAACTCTCCAACTTGAGCTTGATTGCATCATGCTCGCATTTGGCAATGGCTAGTTCCTTTTTGGTTTCCTCAACAATGTTTATGTAATCATTAATGCTAACTTGTTTATGATAAACAATTTTGGTCACTTCGGAAACACTTTTCTTTAAGGTTTCAATTACAGCTTTAAAATCCTTTTCGTTTCTAACTAAAGCCATATTTGCCTCTTTGCACTTTGACAGTTCAATAACCAAACTCTGATTGTGACTATGAACCGTTTCAGATTCAAGCTTCAATTCAGCACAAGAATTACAAACACTAGGAGCAGGAGTTTCATAATTTACCTGACTCGTAGAGACTGAGACATTTGCCATAAAGGCAGTCTGATAAGAAAAAGATCCGTCTTTAGAATTATAATCTTCCGCATTTGAGCTTTCTTCATCTGAGCTCCCGCTATAACCCGAGCTATCATCACTTTCAGAAAACTCTTCCTTGTGAACATGCTTGATGTGATTGATGATTTTTTCATAGCATGCGGTTCCACCTCCTTGATCATTATCTCTGAATTGTACTGACCAATTACACCCTTCATCAGCTTGAACAACTAATGCTCTGTTGGTTGAGGGTCCAGACTGGTTCTGATTCTGATTGTTTTTCACCGCTACTATCCTTTGTTCACGATTGTCTTGATTTGCATTAGAAGTACTCGTCTGATTTCTGAACGAATTCTGATTGCCTTGTTTGCTTGGTCGGGTGCACTCACGTTTGAAGTGACCCTTTTCGCCATAATTAAAACATGTAACCGCATCTTTATCAAACCCGTACTTCGTATTATTTTTGCCTTCCAAGCTTGTTCTTCCAGTTCGAGTCATGAAATCCTTTGTCCTTCTAACAGCACTTGCAAACGCCCACTTGATATCCATTAACTCCATTTCATCACGGTCTATCTGCTGATAATCTTCATTGGTCATATTGATGTTTCGAATTTGATTTGCTATCAATCCACAGTAGGAACTGAACATTGTGTTGAGAAGTACCAAATGTTCCTTTGCAACTTCTACACTGACTTTTGAAAGATTGGAAGTATCAACTCTGACAGTGTTGGTGTTTTGGGTAAAGGATTGTTGGTATAATGTGCTTGTTGTTGTTGTGGTTGGGCTTGAGGTTGGGGTATAGATTGTGAAAGATAAGCACTTTGATTCCACTGTGGAAACGGTGATGAGCTTGTATTGGACACAAACGCCGTTTGAAGCTTCGGTTGCTGAATGGAACTAGAACTAGCTGAAGGACCAAAACCAGGCAAATACATTTCTGTGTTTTGAGGAGGTGCAATCATTTTAGCTTTCCGAATTTCCTCTTCGTTCTTGTACTCCAACTTCTGAATGAATTCATAGAGAGTGCCATTGGCTGTATCCATAGTGCCCGTATGCTTTAGAAGTTCAATGAATGGACTCCACTTAGGAGGTAGAGCATCAGCAAACCGTGCAATCATTTCCGGATGAGTTGCAGCAACATTATAAGAACACATTTCACTAATCAAATGATAAAAGCGAGAAGTCATATCATTTAGAGTTTCATTATCCTAGAATCGAAATGACTCAAACTCTTTCTTCAATAAATCATGGCGTGTCTTTCTAGAAGCTGTATTTCCTTCTCCTCTCGCTACCAAGGCATCCCATAAACCTTTCGTGTCGACACAGTAAGAGAATTGATGATAGATTTCTTTGTGAAGCGCTTGTGTAAGAATAGCAAACGACTTTTTCTCTAAGTCATAAGCTTTCTTGTCATCTTCAAGCATATTAGTAAAACCCGCTGCAGTTGATGCTGCTACTTCGAGGGCATTGTTGCGTGGAATAATGAAGCACCTCCAAAGATCGGTGCTTTGCCCTTGAACGTATGTGGTGAAACGACCTTTCCATGTCGGAAATTCATTCATGTGATTCAATTTTGGCGGGCGATTGTTGCTACCCGTCTCACTCTCACTAAGCAATAGATTTTGAATGCTTTGATTTTGATTCGACACCAATGCCCATTGACTTGCACTTATGGACTGTTGTTGTTGAGGTATGGAATTCGACATATATACGGCCATCGAAGTCTGATTTTGAGCTGGTCGTGGGTCCGTACTCCAATCCCAAGGGCTCGTACAACTCATGATTGGTATATGTAAGTGAAAACCTGAAAAACAACTTGAAATGAAACTGTTAAGATATGTTTGCAAAGCTTCTGTTTAAAATCACAAGAATGAGAATGTTTGACGAAATCCAATAGTGATTTCGTCGATGTTATGTGTGATGAAAACAGTTGATTTCGTTGACCGAGATGTGACAAAAACAATTGGTTTTCGTTGACTGAAATGGGACGAAATTACAGGTTTTAGTTGACTGTGGAATGGGACGAAATCAGATTTCGTTGAGAATGATATAAAAACTGATTTCGTCCAAGATTCAATGATGTGGGATTTCGTCCAGCATGTAAGTGATTTCGTCTAGAAGTGCACAAGGTGTTTTCGTCCAGAAGTGCACAAGGTGTTTTCGTCCGGAAGTGCACAAGGTGTTTTCGTGGAAGCTTGATTTCGTAGAAAGGATGATATTGTTGACCAAAGATTTCGTTGACTATACTAGACAAATAAGATATTTTGTAACAATTTAGATCTTATCCTTCTGACAACCAAGACTCCTTTTTCAAACAACCTTACCTATTAGACTACTAAATTCAACTATCATCATTTGTGTCTCACAAATGTCAAACAACAATTTTATAATCACAAACAAACACAATAATTCAGACCAAATAAAGATCAAACAAAGATAATTATTCAAGAACAGTTTGAAGATGTGATGAACTGGATGAAGATTCAAGTTACCTGAAAATTTCTGAACACACTTTTGCAAATAAAGTTCAACAAAAACCCAATACTAACATGTATACAAGAGTTTTAACAAGGTTTTATATGAACTAGAAGCAAAACAACATGAATTTCAAAGATTTTAAAAACTGTTTTTCAGTAAGATATGAACTTTATAATCAAAAACCAAGAAAAACACTTTAAAAACTTTCAAAACTCAATAAAAACACTTGGTTTTAACAAGGAATCGAGCCAATGCTCTGATACCAATTGTAGGTCCACCCGGAGGATCGAGTAACCTCTGTTCCCTGTTTTCCGAAAAACCCGAAAGTGCGGAATCCAAACGGGTAAGTTAAACCAAGTTACGAACACGTAAGACACAATATTCAACGATTAACACTCAGTGTAGTAATGCTAGAAAACGGTTACAATACGGTGTTTACAAATGGTCTCTATAAACTCTTAGTGTGTGTGTTACAATGTGTTCGCTCTGAAATCTATTCAGACTTGTCTAAATGTTTCTGTCTGATGTCTGGGTATTTATACTAACAACATGACGAAATCCAGTCCCAGACGAAAACCCATCGACGAACACCAAAGGTCTCAACGAAATCACAGGACTTCGACGAAATCACATGTGATTTCGTCACACATGTGATTTCGCCAACATGTGTGTTTTCGCCATAATATCTTGACGAAACCAAAGTGATTTCGTCACTTTGATGTGTCTGGTCTTCGTCCAAGATGTAGCAGCCCAATACAAATGCAAGTGGCCCAAGTAAATGGTTTCGGCCCAACATGAGTTTAATCACAAAGTTGATTGGCCCAAACATGTACGTGAATTGCATAAAGATCAGGATATAAGGATTAGTCAACTTTGTGACATCATCATGACATCATCATGATGATGTCATGATGATGTGTAAACGGGAATTGGTCCGCGGCTCTCCGTGATTCGCGTGTCGAACTCTGGGGCGCACGACGGAGGAATGTCGTGACGTCAGACTTGAGCCGAACCTAACCGGGTCGAACCGAACCTAATCGAATCGAATCGAGTCGCGTCTACATAAAGTGTACCAACACCAAGCCCAATTACTCACCCACTTAAATAAATCATGAATTGTCAACCCACCTTTAGCAAATTGAGCCCAATTGAAGTGAGGTTTGTGTAACACCTCGAAAAAATTCACGTCCTATAATGTGTAGACACGTGTCATATGTTTGAACGTGTGAAAGAATGTTATAGAAGGACTAAAGTTGACAGTCATGGAAAGTATGTGAATATACGGGTTCTAAATGTCAACAGTGAATAAATATATTTTACATTAAACCTACATGACGCTCATACCTTCAAACGAATAAATCATGGATCATACGAAGCTAAATATGAAAGAAAGTGAGAGATTACAAACTACAGGGGTTAAATGTGTCAACATGTTTAAGTTATACCTCTGAGTGACCTTTTGACAAACCCAAAGCTTTGTAACGATTAATTATGCTCACTAGAATGCACGATATAAATTTCGTAAAGTTTCGTTATCATATGAGAAAGTTATGATCAAATTCGTGTGCGAGGGGTTAAAGCGTCAACGTTGAAAGTTAGGACTTTTCGGGTAACAATAAAGTTAACCGGGGGCTTAACAAAGTGGGTATATGTCTTGAAGCCCTTATACGTCAATTAGGAGGGTTCAAAATGCAAGAAAATGAAGTCTAAACAAAGTTTGAAGAGCCAAGGATAAAAACGCAATAAATCAAAAATTTTGATTTGATCAGACAAGGCCTCGCGCCACGCGAAGCCCCAGGGGCGGTCTACGCGTGCCGCGAGGGACTTCCAGTTCCGAAAACTTTGGGTTTTTGCCTGCTAATTGCTTTCTGCTCGACTTTTAACCGATTTTCCACATCTTTCTTGACCCCTAAACAACCCCTAAACATCTAGGGACACTTGTGGATGAGTTATGGTCAGTAGTAGACTTATTTGTCAACAATCTATGGTGAAAAATTCACTATAAAAAGGCCATGAGTTGCAACCAATGCTTCACACCTTCCATCTGCACATTGGAGCATTTCTGGAGCTTAGGCCTTCTCTCTAAGCTTCACATTTCATTCATAGGACTCTTGTAAGTTTGCTTAACCTTTCTTAGTTAAGTTTTTACTTAGTTTTAGCTTAAAAGTCAAACCGTCGTAATTAACGGTTGACTTAACGATTAATCAATAATGGTTTAGTGATTAGTCAAATTGAAAGTAGTTATAAGTTGGTAATTATGTGGGTAATAAACCCTTAAACGGGTTCCCCCCTGATTCCCACTCTAACTAGGTCAAATGTCGGGTCAAACTTGTTAATAAAAAGTCAACAGGATACTTAAATTCTAATTTATGCATGATTAACAATGTAGAACACATACAACATGTTTGATCATTAATATAACTTGGTAATTAGTGTAAGAACATGTCTAAACATGTTCAACCCGACAATTTACTGTTTAGACCCGGTTCGGAACCGAAAGTCGCAAAGCTTTGACTTTTGCTTTGACTTCAGTTCTGACCCGTTTTGGTATGGTTTAGAAATACCTAAGAGCTTCGTTTGGACCAGGTTACATGCTAGTATAACCCACCGTGATTATACACCATGGTTCATTAGTTAACCGATTAATACGCATGATTCCGTTAATTGTTCATATGTTGACCGTTATGCCCTTTTCACCTTAAAACGTGATTTTTGAAAATGTAAAAGAGTAGAAACTTTAATTACTGATATTTAAACTTGCATCCAAAATTTGACATCAATTTGAGGTGTAGTTTGAGAGTTATGCTCATTAGCGTAAATTGAAAGCTTTGTGTTAGTAAAACGGCATAATTAGCGTATGGCCTAATTAAACCTACTTTTTGGTACCAAACTTATTACCCACAGATGTAATATATTATATTGGGATTTTTGAAGATTTTTAATTAATTTTAGGCTGAGCATAACTTATAGACATAGGCTTAATCCGGAAATTGTCGGTTTTACCCTTACGGGCCATAAAATGAGTTTTACATATCTAATTGACTCCAAACCTTTTGCTACTGATCACATATGATAAATAAATTATTTTAAGCCTTCTGGAATAATAAAAATATCAGCTTTATGTATAGAACCCGGAAATGGCTTCTAATCGCCTTATTAAGCGTTTTAGCGCATAGTATGAACTAAGACTATTTTTAAACATACAAGGGTGATACCTACTGATATTTTAGGCAAATTATGATGTTTTAATAGTAAGCAAAAGTTGTTTTACTCAGACTTCAGTTTTGAGCTTTACGACTTATGTGAAATTACCAAAATGCCCCTACGAGGCATAGTTTGGTTATAATTGATAAATTTCACATATCTACTTTACCCTACTGTTATAACTTATCAAACTAAGTATTTTTGCTGATTATATCAGACCTGTAACTCAGGTAAATACTTAAACTCTTTTATAATCTTTTAAATGACCGAACTACCCCTACGGGGCATAGTTTGGGTTTAAATTCGTTTCGGGCATAATAAAAGACATCTTACTTATGTCACAACATATTTGAAGCATATTAACTTAGGAAACCTGTATATGGCTCTTACGGATACCCGTTACGCTTATTATGCGTTCGGTTTGGTTTATGTAACTAGTTTACATAAATTAGCCGAAACGGGTCAAACCTTTTCGGTTTTATCTCAAAATCCAGAATGTGTATTAAATACCCATACTAAGCAAGTCTCTGAACTTTTCGGGTCTAAATCACATTCTATCCGGTCTTCGCTTAATAGTGCGTACGAACCGTATCATTGAAACTAACCGGTCTAAGCTTAAGCTTAACTAAAGACCCGTTAGGATTCTAATAGGTTATTATAAACCTTCGTTACAGATTAGGCGAACCGGTAAAAGCTACTTGCAATTGCTTATTGTGAATTATACTTTGCTCAGGTAAATACTTTTAACTTATTTTCCCTATACGGGCTTGGGTTACGGTATATAAAATACCGCTTGGTCGGGCATCAAATCTTCCATCGTTTGGTGGTTAATTGAATAATTTGATCGGCCCGTTTAAATAGTCTTGTTTACTTAAAGCCTATCGGGGGTTAATGACCATGTCCCGGATATCCCTGGCATCATTTTACGAAATGGCCACGACTTAAGCGCGGGGTGTAGGCGTACACCCATCAGTGCACAAAAGAATAATGTGGTGTGTCTATTTATCTTTAACCCGGACACGATCTGGGCTACTAAACGCATAAGGAACATGTAATTCATTCACAAGATTATATATTTAAATAATTCTCCCAAGTTATAAAATGTTTATGCCACGTGCATCCAAATCAACTTTTAATCATTTTCCAAAATGAGTCAGTTGAATGTATTTACCAGTGTAAACTGACGTATTTTCCCAAAAAGATTAAATGCAGGTACTAAGCGTAATTGGCTGGAATTATCCTTAGCATCAATAGAAGTCTCGCAAGCTTAAGATGCCTAAAGTCTGTTGAACTATTGTTTCCATTTTGTTTTCGATCCGTCTGTGGATAAACAATCGACTGTTGTGATACATGATATTACAATATTTATTCGGTTGAATTATATCTTTTAAATTGCTTCCGCTGTGCATATTAAATATTGTGTTGTTTGACTACTATGTTGCCAACCACGTCACGATACTCCCCACCGGGCCCACCGGTGACACGTGGAAATCGGGGTGTGACAGGTTGGTATTAGAGCCAACACTGAGTGAATTAAACACTAGCCTTTTGTGTTTAATCTCAGGTATACAATTGCACATTTCAAAAAAAAAAAAAAAAAAAAAACTTTCGAGTCTAGACATATAACATAGGACAAATTCTATTTTGTTTTGATATGTTTTGTCCTTTATTTTATATATATTCTTGTCGTTATCTTATGTTGTATTGACAGGATTAATAATGCCGCCAAGATTCTTTAGACGTAGAGGACGAGGCAAGGGGCCAATCACCGCCCCCAATGATAATGAAGCAGGACCTTCGCATGTACGAGCTCCTTCTACCACCGAGAGTGACGATCCTCGACAGAACCGGAGGAACCTCTTCGAGCCGGCTAGACGGTCGGTTTCGCACAGTTCGACACCTCTTGTTCATAACCCTTATGGGCCACAGCCGGAGTATGAGCCCAATAACCCTCAACCTTCCTACATACCTTTACAGCGATCTTTATCGCACCATTCCTTTGGTGACCCTACACCTGTTTTTAGGGGCCGGTTTAACCCGGCAAATTTTATACAAGAAGCAGTGGGTTTTAACCCATTGGGACCGGAGGACCACTTCTTGGGAGACAACGCTATGGATATGGACGAGGACACGGATCTCGTCGAACCTGCCAGTGGTACACCGAACCATCCCATTGAGATTTCGGATGGCTCTTCTTTTCACGGATCGCCCTACGGTGGTCCAGACAGCTTTCAAGCGAGGTTTACTCAGCACGAGTGGTACTTCACACCCTCGCATCATTCGTCGCCTCATCAGCAGCCGCAGCAGCAGCAGGATCCCTCTGTGGATTCGCGGTTTGTAGCAGTCACGCCACCGCCTCCACCGCCACCAGTTCAGCCGGCACCTCCACAACCGCCGAGGCATAGGAGAACCGGAGCGCGGATGTCTGCGTGAGCGGGGAATTTCCATTTTAGCTCCCCATGCCAATCAAGTGGCAGTCATTACCCGCCACTTCAGGAAGACCCACAGATGGGTGGGCCTTCGCAACCAGTTGCACAGCAACCACCACCGATGGGTTTTGATAACCCGATTCCAGCATACACGGGTTCTATGGCATACAACCCGTTTGAACAACCAGCGCACACCAACTACGATTACGCTGAAGCCGACCCCTACATGGTAGCGGCAAATTACAACGCCTTTAACCCAGAAGGACCTTATGGCGCTCCTTGGGGAGCAGGGTACCCAACTCATGGGTACCAGACACCTGCCAGACCAATAATACGGACATAATCGCAGCCGCCACGATTTTCTCCCCCAGAACGGGAGGAAATTCGTCAGAGACTGGATCAGGTTGAGCGAGACTTTCACCGCGACCGTAGGGAGAGACAAAGCTTCTTCCAAGGATTGACAAGCTTGATCAAAGGGAAGAGCAAGAAGGACCACTGAATCCTTCCAATTGTTGTTGAGCCCCTGCGTGGGCCTGTCTTGCTGTATAAACCCCTGCGTGGGTATGCTTGTTTGTTTTGACCCCTGTGTGGGTCTATCTTTCTGTTAACCCCTACGAGGGTATGTTATTATTTAAGTCCCTGTGTGGACTATTATGATGTTTATTGTTAAGCCCCTGCGTGGGTAAGTCCTTGTTTAAACCCCTGCGTGGGTAAGTTTGTTTAATAAAAAGTCCCGTTTAGGGCGACGTGTAACCTTTTAATAAATTAATGGAATGTAAGTTTATAAATTTCATTTTTGCTATTATCTGCATAAATATATTATATGAAATAAATAAATCAAAATCATTCCTTTTAATAATAATCTGCCTATTTAAATATTGAATAAGAATCTTAAGAGTGAAACCTAGTCTGAGTGTCATTATGAAGACCTGGCCATGATGGTAAGACCTGTTTAAAAGATTCAAAGCCCTGTTAACATCTGTAAACATGTTAACGCTCCTGGCAGACGTGATTCATTAAAATCACACACGTCATTCTTATTATTGGATTCTTCAAAAGATTCCTAACCCAATTTAATGATCTCTGAATCATGGGTTTAGATCATCAATTGAGATGATCATACTTTGACCATACGTGGTAGTATAGCGCCTACGGGCCCTGCTCATTTCCATATGAGCCAAAAGACTGTGGTAGCGATGACTCCCTGTCAGATAAAGGTAATGAACTAGGTTCAAACCTTCATGCTTTGATTCTCTGAAATCATAGTTTATAATTTATAAATGTCCTCGTGACTAGGCCTGTTGTGCCAATATACCTTCATGTTTTGATTCTCTGAAATCATAGCTTAAAATTTAAAATGTCCTTGTGACTAGGCCTTTTGTGCCACAAATAAAACTGTTATTATTTTATAATTAGGATAAAGTTAATAGAAATCCTAAATAAATATGATTAATAAATTAACCAAATATGGTCTCTGTTTACCATGGTTAATGAATTACCCTAAGGGGCAATTCTATAATAAACTCCCAAATAAACTATTGTCCTTGTTTTCTGTAACAGTTCAATTAAAATGGCTAACTCAGACGAAATTAATAGCCATCCAGTGGAGAATATTGATAACGCCCGAGTTCATTTAACAGGTGCTGAATTGAAAGCGTTGGTAGACGACGCAGTTACAAAAGCCTTAGAGCGGCAGTACGAAGAGTATATTGGGACTCGAAGTAGGACCCTATCTACGCCGCATTCAAAGCCACCTTCCAAGAAGGAAGAGCCCAAGAAAGATGATGATAGACTTTCCTCAAACCACCACAGTGCTCCATCTCAGCAGGTTGTACTAAATCAAGATCCCCGTAGTAAGGGTTGCTCCTATAAATACTTCGTTTCATGCAAGCCCAGAGATTTTACTGGAGAAAAGGGAGCCATTGACTGCATGACATGGTTAGACGAGATGGACACAGTTGTGGATGTCAGCGGATGCGCTGAGAGGGATATAGTCAAGTTTGTGTCACAATCTTTTTAAGGCGAAGCTTTAGCCTGGTGGAGATCACTGATTCAAGCCACCGGGAAAATCCCATTGTACAACATGTCTTGGGAACAATTCGTTGCCCTCATCAGGGAAAATTACTGCCCCCAGCATGAGGTTGAGAAGATAGAGTCTGATTTTCTATCATTGGTGATGACAAACCATGACTGTCAAGCTTACCTCACGAGCTTCAACACAATGTCCCGGTTGGTTCCGTATCTGGTAACCCCGGAACCAAAAAGAATAGCTCGTTTTATCGGTGGTTTAGCCCCGAAAATTAAGGCAAGCGTGAAGGCCTCTCGGACATCTACTTTCAGATCTGTAGCTGACATATCTTTGTCACTCACTCTGGATGCGGTCAGACAAAGATCGCTGAGGAACAAAGATGTTGAAAAGAGAAAACGTGAAGATGATAATTCACGGAGGTCGAGCAAGAAGCACCGTGGAAACGGTGACAACAAGAGGGGGTCTGAGTCAAGGAAAGATGGGCACCAGTCTGGTGATAAGCCCAAATGCAAGATTTGCAAGAAAGAGCACTTTGGCAAGTGCAGACTCGAATTGAACTCGCAAAGAACTTTTGCTTGCGGGATATGCAAGTCCAAGGATCACAAGACCTTGGATTGCAAAAAGCTGAAAGATGCAACTTGCTACAGCTGTAATGAGAAAGGGCACATTAAAACCAACTGTCCTAAATACACCAAGAAGCCTGAAGAGGCCAAGAAGACAAATGCTAGAGTCTTCAGAATGGATGCCAAAGAAGCGGTTCTAGACGACAATGTGATTACAGGTACTTTCCTTGTAAATGATGTCTATGTAAGAGTACTTTTTGATTCAGGTGCTGATAAGTCTTTCGTAGATCATAAGTTTTGCAAATTGCTGAAATTACCTGTCAAAACCTTAAGTATAAATTATGAGGTAGAGTTAGCAGATAGCACCATAGAAACCGCCTCAACTGTGTTAGATGGATATGTTATATCCATTAAGAACCACTCTTTTTCTCTGTCTCTACTTCCCTTTAAGTTGGCCGGTTTTGACATAGTTTTGGGTATGGATTGGTTATCTCATAACCAGGCCCAAATCGTCTGCAACAGAAGGCAAGTGGTGATTAAGACTCCGTCTGGTGAATCACTTACCATTCGGGGAGATACCCAGTATGGGCTGCCTGAGCAAGTGACTATGCTCAAGGCTTCAAAATGTTTAAAGAAGGGTTGTGTCATCTACATGGCACAAGTGATTATTGATGAGCCTAAACCGAAGATAGAAGATATTCCTGTCATTTCTGAATACCCTGAAGTGTTTCCTGAAGATCTACCTGGCTTACCACCAGATAGGCAAGTGGAATTCAGAATTGATATCATCCCTGGAGCAGCACCAGTTGCTAGAGCACTTTACAGGTTAGCACCCACATAGATGAAGGAATTAAGAACACAACTGCATGAATTGCTAGCTAAAGGTTTCATTAAACCTAGTTCGTCTCCTTGGGGAGCACCAGTCTTGTTTGTCAAGAAGAAGGATGGATCGATGCGTCTGTGCATCGATTATCGTGAGCTTAATAAGGTCACGATCAAGAATAGATACCCATTACCAAGGATCAACGATTTGTTCGACCAGTTGCAAGGGGCAAGTTATTTCTCAAAGATTGACTTGAGGTCAGGCTACCACCAACTGAAGGTTAGAGATGAAGACGTACACAAAACTGCATTTAGAACTCGTTATGGTCATTACGAGTTCCTAGTGATGCCTTTTGGGCTCACTAATGCACCGGCCGCGTTCATGGATCTCATGAATCGCGTTTGTAAGCCTTACTTAGACAAGTTCGTCATCGTTTTCATCGACGACATTCTTATCTACTCGAAGAATCAAGCTGACCATGAGAAACACCTTCGATGTATTCTCAAACTCCTGCATCATGAGAAACTCTACGCCAAATTTTCCAAGTGTGAATTTTGGCTTCGAGAAGTCCAATTTCTTGGACATGTGGTTAGCGAGCGTGGTATCCAAGTGGATCCCGCTAAGGTTGAAGCAGTTATGAACTGGCAAGAGCCAGAGATGCCTACAGAGATTCATAGCTTCCTGGGATTGGCAGGATATTACAGGCGTTTCATTGAAAATTTTTCAAGGATTGCTGCACCCCTAACTTCCTTGACTAAGAAGAAAGTAAAGTTCGTTTGGAGCCCTAAGCAACAAGATTCCTTTGATATCCTAAAACAAAAGTTGAGCAACACCCCAGTACTGACATTGCCAGATGGAATAGAAGATTTTGTGGTTTACTGTGATGCATCGCACACTGGCATGGGGTGTGTGCTTATGCAGAAAGGCAAAGTTATTGCCTATGCATCACGACAGTTAAAGGTGCACGAAAATAATTACACCACCCATGACTTGGAGTTGGGTGCCGTTGTATTCGCACTAAAACTGTGGAGGCATTATTTATATGGAATCAAGTTTGTGATCTATTCTGATCACAAGAGCCTCCAGCACTTGTTTAATCAGAAGGATTTAAACATGAGGCAACGCCATTGGATGGAGACTTTAAATGATTATGATTGTGAAATTAAATATCATCCCGGCAAGGCGAATGTAGTCGCTGATGCCTTGAGCAGAAAGGAAAGGGTGAAACCCATCCGAATCAATGCCAAGAGCATTGAAATAAAGAACAGTTTGAATGAAAGGTTGTTAGCTGCATAGAAGGAAGCTGTGTTGGAAGCTAACTATCCTAATGAAAAGCTAGGAATAACTAAGGAGCAGTTATCTCTTGGCAAGGACGGAATTCTTAGATTGAATGGACGAATATGGGTTCCAATCTATGGAGGACTTCAAGATGTTCTCCTCCAGGAAGCCCATAGTTCCAAATATTATGTTCATCCTGGACCTGATAAGATGTACCAGGATCTAAGGGCAAATTATTGGTGGATAGGCTTGAAGAGGTCTGTAGCCACCTATGTAGCTAAGTGCTTGACATGTGCGCAAGTTAAAGCAGAACATCAAAAGCCGTCAGGCTTGCTACAACAGCCTGAACTTCCTACGTGGAAGTGGGAAATGGTAACCATGGATTTTATCACCAAGTTACCTAAGACAAGGAAAGGAAATGATACAATATGGGTTATAGTTGATAGACTGACTAAGTCAGCACATTTCTTACCCATCAAGGAGGCTTATAGCTCTGACATGTTAGCCCAGTTATACGTGGATAAGATTGTAGCCTTACATGGCATACCTGTGTCTATTATCTCTGACAGAGATACTAGGTACACGTCACATTTTTGGAAAAGCTTCCAACAATCTTTGGGCACGCGTTTGAATTTTAGTACGGCTTACCATCCTTAGACAGATGGTCAGAGTGAGCGTACTATTCAAACTTTGGAAGACATGCTACGTGCATGTGTGATCGATTTGGGTGGTAGGTGGGATAACCACTTACCACTAATTGAGTTCTCCTACAACAATAGCTACCATACCAGCATCAAGGTTGCGCCTTTTGAGGCTTTATACGGTAGAAAGTGTAGAACGCCCGTTTGTTGGGCGGAAGTTGGAGATGTCCAATTATCAGGACCGGAGATAGTCTTTGAAACAACGGACAAGATTGTCCAGATTCGAGACCGTATCAAAGCTGCCCGAGATAGGTAGAAAAGTTACGCAGATCCAAAGCGTAAATCCTTTCACTTCGAAGTAGGTGACAAGGTATTGCTTAAAGTATCACCCTGGAAGGGGGTGATGCGATTTGGTAAGAAAGGCAAACTAAACCCGAGATACATAGGACCTTTCGAGGTTATCGAACGTGTCGGGTCAGTTGCCTATAAGTTAAACTTACCTGAAGAGCTCAGTGGAATTCACAATGTGTTCCACATCTGCAATCTGAAGAAGTGCTTCGCTGATGAATCACTTGTTATACCACATACAGATGTGCATATAGATGAGAGCTTGAAATTTGTGGAAAAACCATTGTCGATTGAAGATCGACAGGTTAAGAAGATTCGAAGGAAGCATGTACCTATTGTAAAGGTCAAATGGGATGCCCGTAGAGGTCCCGAATTCACGTGGGAGGTTGAGTCCACGATGAAAGAAAAGTACCCTTATTTATTTCAGTAAATCTCGGGGTCGAGATTTCTTTTAAGGGGGTGAGGATGTAACACCTCGAAAAAATTCATGTCCTATAATGTGTAGACACGTGTCATATGTTTGAACGTGTGAAAGAATGTTATAGAAGGACTAAAGTTGACAGTCATGGAAAGTATGTGAATATACGGGTTCTCAATGTCAACAGTGAATAAATATATTGTACATTAAACCTACATGATGCTCATACCTTCAAACGAATAAATCATGGATCATATGAAGCTAAATATGAAAGAAAGTGAGAGATTACAAACTACAGGGGTTAAATGTGTCAACATGTTTAAGTTATACCTCTGAGTGACCTTTTGACAAACCCAAAGCTTTGTAACGGTTAATTATGCTCACTAGAATGCACGATATAAATTTCGTAAAGTTTCGTTATCATATGAGAAAGTTATGATCAAATTCGTGTGCTAGGGGTTAAAGTGTCAACGTTGAAAGTTAGGACTTTTCGGGTAACAATAAAGTTAACCGGGGGCTTAACAAAGTGGGTATATGTCTTGAAGCCCTTCTACGTCAATTAGGAGGGTTCAAAATGCAAGAAAATGAAGTCTAAACAAAGTTTGAAGAGCCAAGGATCGAAACGCAATAAATCAAAAATTTTGATTTGATCAGACAATGCCTCGCGCCACGCGAAGCCCCAGGGGGGGCTCTACGCGTGCCGCGAGGGACTACCAGTTCCGAAAACTTTGGGTTTTTGCCTGCTAATTGCTTTCTGCTCGACCTTTAACCGATTTTCCACATCTTTCTTGACCCCTAAACAACCCCTAAACATCTAGGGACACTTGTGGATGAGTTATGGTCAGTAGTAGACTTATTTGTCAACAATCTATGGTGAAAAATTCACTATAAAAGGGCCATGAGTTGCAACCAATGCTTCACACCTTTCATCTGCACATTGGAGCATTTCTGGAGCTAAGGCCTTCTCTCTAAGCTTCACATTTCGTTCATAGGACTCTTGTAAGTTTGCTTAACCTTTCTTAGTTAAGTTTTTACTTAGTTTTAGTTTAAAAGTCAAACCGTCGTAATTAACGGTTGACTTAACGAGTAATCACTAATGGTTTAGTGATTAGTCGAATTGAAAGTAGTTATAAGTTGGTAATTATGTGGGTAATAAACCCTTAAAAGGGTTCCCCCTGATTCCCACTCTAACTAGGTCAATTGTCGGGTCAAACTTGTTAATAAAAAGTCAACATGATACTTAAATTCTAATTTATGCATGATTAGCACTGTAGAACACATACAACCTGTTTGATCATTAATATAACTTGGTAATTAGTGTAAGAACATGTCTCAACATGTTCAACCCGACAATTTACTGTTTAGACCCGGTTCGGAACCGAAAGTCGCAAAGCTTTGACTTTTCTTTGACTTCAGTTCTGACCCATTTTGGTATGATTTTGAAATACCTAAGAGCTTCATTTGGACCAGGTTACATGCAAGTATAACCCTCTGTGATTATACACCATGGTTCATTAGTTAACCGATTAATACGCATGATTCCGTTAATTGCTCATATGTTGACCGTTATGCCCTTTTCACCTTAAAATGTGATTTTTGAAAATGTAAAAGAGTAGAAACATTAATTACTGATATTTAAACTTGCATCCAAAATTTGACATCAATTTGAGGTGTAGTTTGAGAGTTATGCTCATTAGCGTAAATTGAAAGCTTTCTGTTAATAAAACGGCATAATTAGCGTATGGCCTAATTAAACCTACTTTTTGGTACCAAACTTATTACCCACTGATGTAATATATTATATTGGGATTTTTGAAGATTTTTAATTAATTTTAGGCTGAGCATAACTTATAGACATAGGCTTAATCCGGTAATTGTCGGTTTTGCCCTTACGGGCCATAAAATGAGTTTTACATATCTAATTGACTCCAAACCTTTTGCTACTGATCACATATGATAAATAAATTATTTTAAGCCTTCTGGAATAATAAAAATATCAGCTTTATGTATAGAACCCGGAAATGGCTTCTAATCGTCTTATTAAGCGTTTTTGCGCATAGTATGTACTAAGACTATTTTTAAACATACAAAGGTGATACCTACTGATATTTTAGGCAAATTATGATGTTTTAATAGTAAGCAAAAGTTGTTTAACTCAGACTTCAGTTTTGAGCTTTAGGACTTATGTGAAATTACCAAAATGCCCCTACGAGGCATAGTTTGGTTATAATTGATAAATTTCATATATCTACTTTACCCTACTGTTATAACTTATCAAACTAAGTATTTTTGCTGATTATATCAGACCTGTAACTCAGGTAAATACTTAAACTCTTTTATAATCTTTTAAATGACCGAACTACCCCTACGGGGCATAGTTTGGGTTTAAATTTGTTTCGGGCATAATAAAAGACATCTTACTGATGTCACAACATATTTGAAGCATATTAACTTAGGAAACCTGTATATGGCTCTTACGGATACCCGTTACGCTTATTATGCGTTCGATTTGGTTTATGTAACTAGTTTACATAAATTAGCCGAAACGGGTCAAACCTTATCGGTTTTATCTCAAAATCCAGAATGTGTATGAAATACCCATATTAAGCAAGTCTCTGAACTTGTCGGGTCTAAATCACATTCTATCCGGTCTTCGCTTAATAGTGCGTAGGAACCGTATCATTGAAACTAACCGGTCTAAGCTTAAGCTTAACTAAAGACCCGTTAGGATTCTAATAGGTTATTATTAACCTTCGTTCCAGATTAGGAGAACCAGTAAAAGCTACTTGCAATTGCTTATTGTGAATTATACTTTGCTCAGGTAAATACTTTTAACTTATTTTCCCTATACGGGCTTGGGTTACGGTATATAAAATACCGCTTGGTCGGGCATCAAATCTTCCATCGTTTGATGGTTAATTGAATAATTTGATCGGCCCGTTTAAATAGTCTTGTTTACTTAAAGCCTTTGGGGGGTTAATGACCATGTCCCGGATATCCCTGTCATCATTTTACGAAATGGCCACGACTTAAGCGCGGGGTGTAGGCGTACACCCGTCAGTGCACAAAAGAATAATGTGGTGTGTCTATTGATCTTTAACCCGGACACGATCCGGGCTACTAAACGCATAAGGAACATGTAATTCATTCATAAGATTATATATTTAAATAATTCTCTCAAGTTATAAAATGTTTATGCCACGTGCATCCAAATCAATTTTTAATCATTTTTCAAAATGAGTCAGTTGAATGTATTTACCAGTGTAAACTGACGTATTTTCCCAAAAAGATTAAATGCAGGTACTAAGCGTAATTGGATGGAATTCTCCTTAGCATCAATAGAAGTCTCGCAAGCTTAAGATGCCTAAAGTCTGTTGAACTATTGTTTCCATTTTGTTTTCGATCCGTTTGTGGATAAACAATCGACTGTTGTGATACATGATATTACAATATTTATTCGGTTGAATTATATCTTTTAAATTGCTTCCGCTGTGCATTTTAAATATTGTGTTGTTTGACTATTATGTTGCCAACCACGTCACCATACTCCCCACCAGGCCCACCGGTGACACGTGAAAATCGGGGTGTGACAGTTTGTGAAGAGGAAAATATAAAAACCCATTGTCTGGCACACGAATAATTGATGGCCAATTGTTTCCCACAAAGAATTGTTTTCAAATATGAATCCACAAATATGGACTAGACAAAAAATCATTTGGTGAGGTATTTCGTGAGCAGGCCCAGACGAAGAACCAAAGTTGGTGAAGAATTTTTTTTATTTTTTATTTTTTTATAAAATGTTATCTCTGACACAAGAGTTGTTAATTTTGTCAAAATTCCATACTTTTGATCACAATATTCAAACATAAGCCACCATTTGCAGACACTATTTTCAAACAAATATATAATAAGATGTCCAATAATTCAAACAATATCAACTCAAACCCAGATATTTTGAAGAACACAATGAACACCGGTGAGGTTTATGAGATTTCCGGCCAAGGAATTTCACGGGAGAAATTTTCCGAGGACAATTTTTTTAACTTCGAAACTCAAAATAACTTGTACCTTGATAATTACCAATGTTTTAAAAAGTTTTAAACAGGAACATCAGATTTTCGAGTTTCTAGAGCAGAATATAATGAACCAGAACTGGGTTTTGGTTTCTTTTTTTTTCTTTTTCTTTTTTTAACCAAGAAAAGCTTTTAAAACCCACTAGCTAACTCGGTCTCCAACAAGAAATCGAGCCTTACGCTCTGATACCACTTGTAGGTCCCGGTCGGAGGTCCCGGTCGGACTACAATGATTTCTTGTTTCGGGTGCCGAAACCAGTGCGGAATCCCCGTTACCACACAAACCGAGCGAGAGAGTAAACACAATAAAAGGATTCAACGTTTAACAAGATGTATATTGATTTAGACAAAGTTTCGTTACAAGATTCGACAAAACACAAAGCACACCGGAACTTTCTCTCACCACTCTCTCTCTAAGCTCATTCAAGCTCTCTCCCTGAAACTCAGATCTGAACTGTATATATATAAAGCAGGCCTACCAGTTGACGAACAACTAAGGGATCACTTATAAACCCGACGAAGAACTATATGCTTCGTCACACATGATTCCGACGAAGAACCTAGTTTGCTTAATTGGTTCTTCGTCATGAGCCAAACAAGGTTCTTCGTCAACAAGAAACACTTGGTTCTTCGTCATACATATGAAGGGTACTTCGTCATGCATGTTTGACTTCCAACAGCAGGTCTTTCGTGGACTAACATTTAGATTCCAACAAAGCTTTCATTCACAGTTCATGTCCATGCAAAGTGTAGATTATATATATGTGACATCATTATGACATCAACATGGTGATATCATGGTGATGTGGCGGCTAACGACGGTCCGCGGCTCTTCGTGCTTCGTGTGTCGATCTCTGTGGCGCACGACGGATGAATGTCGTGACGTCGACCGAACCTAACCGAGTCGAACCGAACCGAGTCGCGTCCACATAAAGTGTACCAACAATATCAAAGTCTCTTGGGTGTCCAGCGGACCACCCATGAACAAATTTTATTTGCAAACACCACTCACTACTAGAAAAGCGGTCATTTTACTACCGAAATTTCCTACGCAAAAATATGCGTCGCAAATTCTGACACATTTACTACGCATTTCCTACGGAAAAAAGACCTTATTTTTTTGGGCAATTTGTGACACAATAGTGACAAATATACTAATTCTAATTATTGTGTCGGAAATGCGTAGCAACTTGCTACGCATTTCCGACGGAACCATTATTTATTTGTTGGAATTAGATTTATATGTTAAATTCATTTAAATATTAATTGTTGCGTTAGAAATGCGTAGCAACTTGCTACGCATTTATGACGAATTATTTATTATTATACTTAAATTATATTTTAATGTTTAATCAGCATTATTATTAATAATTATTGCGTAGGAAATGTGTAGCAACTTGTTACGCATTTGTGATGGAAAATTTATTGTGTAGGAAATGTGTAGCAAGTTGCTACGCATTTGTGATGGAAAATTTATTGCGTAGGAAATGTGTAGCAACTTGCTACGCATTTGTGATAGAAAATTTATTACCATATTTAAATATTTAACTAGTTTTATTATTACCATATTTTATTATTACCATACATCTCTTAATGCCCTTTCAATCATTACTATCCACCATATTAATAATAATTTATGTGCCACCATATTAATAATAAGTTTAAAAGTTTTCAATTTTCATCCTTATAAAAATCCTTAATCTTTTTATGAATGGTTTTATTTTCAATGAAAAAAGATTCAAATTATTTTCTGTATGGTCGAGTCCGGAACATCATAAAGTACAAAATCAAATCAAATATATATAAACATTAGTAAACACTCAAAAGTTAATGGCTTTCTTTTCGATAATAGTTTCATTAACCTTAAACTTCAAGTTTTAACAATACTAAATCCCTAAATTTATATTCAAGCACAAAATTCAAACGCCTCATCTAACACACTGCTAAAAGGGAAAACCATAAATTTGTATAATTTGTATAAAATGCATAACCATGATTTGGTAATTGTAAGCTACCCGAGTACCTGTTGTGCATTGCATAAAATAAATGGCAAACACCACGACGAGGCTGGGTTTAACAAGAAATGAAAATAAGTTATCGAAATTGGAAATCATAAAAATGAGTACATGTACCTCGAGTAAGATATTGTTTGGCCGGCATCGGTTAGGTTTGGTACGGTATCAATTCATTGAAATCGAAACTGATACCATATAATTTAATATTGTTACTGGTACCGATATTGTTCGGGTGGTATCGGTCAGTTCCTTAGGATAGCAATACTTGTGTTGGAATTTCTACCAAAAAAAACACTTTCCTAAAAAAAAAAAAAAACAACTTTTAGAAAAAAAAAACTTTTTATAGTAAAGTGAATATAAAACATTTTAGAAAAACTAACAATAAAAGATTACAAAATGAAAAAAAAAAAAAAGAAAACAAAAAGGTTTACACATAATTGAGCCAATCAAAAGCTTTACTTCAACTTCACATGGATCACCATCCTATGGTCCATTGTTCAATCTAACGGTTAAAAATACTCTAGAATCAAAAGCTTTAGTTTAAACCCTAAATTCCTTTTACTTTGAACAGCAGCACACCACAAACCCCCCTGCCCCCTTCTCTCTCGATCAGCCTAGCCAATCTCCGACGAGATGCCAGCCGGTGCCGGCCGCTCTCCGACAACCATGCCCCACACTGCGTCTCCTTCTGCCGACGACACTCACCCACACAAACAAACCATCACCTCTTGAGTCCTTCATCATCTTCAGGTTCAGTTCAGTCAAGATGAAGTTGAATAGATCTGGAAATTGATGTTCATACAAATCTGCATACGTTTGGTACGAATCTGGATGTGTTGTTATTGATTCGTACGAATCAAGGCTGGGGTGTGTAATTATGGATCTGCATCATTTTCATACAAATCAACAAACAGTTAATCAACAGATCTGGAAGTTATATACGAATCTGGAACAACAAGTTCATACGGATCCACGTTTTATCTGCATTGGAATTCTTTTCTCACCACTTGAGTTGCTGATTTGTTAAAGGAATATGTAATTTTATTTTCTTTTCTTTATGTTAGTAGATTTATTTGCAAACTGGTGTGTACATATATAATGATATTGCGGGCGATTACCACTACTTTAGTTGACCAAAAACTTTATTTGATTATTTCAGTATATCGACCTACTCATAAAAACGTTGTTGTCACTAATTTAATTGTATATTCTAACTTTTGGGAGTTGTTTGTTTTTTTCTGTACTTTGCTCCATGCCTAAAGCAATAAAGTTTATTGAAAAAAAAACTGATTTTAATATAGTATATGAAGTATAATAAGTATTATACCCGCGCTTCGCGACAGTGTCGTAATTCTCGTTTAATGTTAACAAACGAAAGTTATAACATAAATTTAGAAAATAAAATAAAAGAAAGCGAAAATCTTTGGAAAAATGCGTAGAAAAATGTGTAGCAATTTCTGACAGCCCTTTTCTGTCAGAAATGGGTAGGAAAATGCGTAGAAAATGCGTAAAGAAACCAGTTTCCTACGAGTGGTTTAACTACATATGCATTTCGTCACAAATTCGTAGAAAATTAAATTTCGTGACAATTGTGCAGCAAAAATTAAAAATTCACTTCCGTTAAATAGGTAGGAAAATGCGTAGAAAATGTGTAGCAATTTGTGACAGCCCTTTTCTGTCAGAAATGAGTAGGAAAATGCGTAGAAAATGCGTAAGAAACCAGTTTCCTATGAGTGGTTTTCCTACATACGCATTTCGTCACAAATTCGTAGAAAATCGTGAGTTGTGATGCATTTCCTACGGAAAATGGTGTCAGAAATTTTAATTTTTCTAGTAGTGACTGGAAACGATTTACAGATCCAGAAGTACACAATCTTTGGAAAACAATCAGCCCTTAGAAACACGAATAAATGTGTTATATACACCAAAATACATTTACTATCTTACAACATTTTTCAATACTACACACATTCAATCAATACATGTAAAAAAACACATGTAATTGCAATATAGACATGTTCTAATTTTTGGTTCAAAAGCTTTTGTTCTACTATATTTCAATCGAACTATTAGTGTTACTTTGTTTTTGATATTCATTGTTTTTTTTTTTTTTTTTTGTTTGACATGCTGACTGTGTAATCCCAAATTGAAATAGACAATTTTCAGTTATTGTTTTATTTTATTATAGAAACATTTAAAAAATCCTATATTCTTTTTAGTTCTCTATGAAAAAAGGATATTGAAATAGACAAATTTCAGTTATTGTTTTATTTTAATTTGAACCAAAATTAAAGATTAGGGTTTTCCCCCACGTTCTCACCTATATATTGTTAATTAACATCATTTAGAAAATCATTTCACGGCCGCTCTTCCATCATCTGAGATCTTACTGCCCCAATTCAGTATGCAGTTTTCTGACCTGATTGGAGGTGCAATTACTGACCAGATCGATTGTCCATGTAAGCAGTTTTCATCTTTGCTCATTAACTCTCTCTGATATGAAGATTTTAGGATTTTGGTGATGATTAACGATTCAATGTGTGTTGTTTCTTTGCTCTGGATTTGCCAAGTTTGATTCATGTTTTGAGAATTTTGTGTTTTGATAGCTGCTGACAGCATACATTGATCTATATCAGGTATGGGAATGGATCATAGCATGTTGACAGTTCATAGGAGCGCATCTATCTTTCTATCAGGTATGGTAAAATCAAGAAATCCATATTTTTGTTAAATGTTTATAAGATTCATATATTAAAGGTCCCTTTTCATGGTATATCTGGATATCAAAATTACTTTGATATCTAGATGTCTTTATCCTGGATGATGTTCAAGATTTAAGGGAAATAGGGAATTATTTAGGCATGATTTATTGGAAAGCTACCGTTTTTTTACCAACAGGTTTTTTAAGTAGATCATTGGGTAATGCTTTAGGTTTGTATAAGGCCCTCACTATTTGCACACTGGTAGGCTATCTACACACTTAGGGTTTACATACGCTGCATAGAGGTCAATACGCAGCGTATAGGGTTAGCCCTATACGCTGCGTATTGACCTCTACGCAGCGTATGTAAGGGGCAGGTACACGACCAGACAGTCAAACCTAGTACCATGCAAATCAGTCTAACATACGGTGCGTATTGACCAATACGCAGCGTATACTGGTAACACTGTATGCTGCGTATTGATCAATACGTAGCGTATGTCATACTGATTTGACACTGATACGATGTTGTCTGGGCACGTGAATAAAGTAATACGGGGAGTAGAGAGCTATACGCTGCCTAGTGAAGTAAATTTGAAAGTCTATTTATCCATGCATCTCTGGTTCCCTTCGAGTTCATCTTCTGCTTTCTTTTTCATCTTCTTCTGCACTAACAATTTACACCCCAAACCAAAATCATTTGTTCTGTTTTTTGCTCAATCTTGTTAAAATGTCATCATTTTGGACCAAGAATTATTTCGGTAATCGCTATTCTAACGACACATGGGGAGCAAATGATGCCAATGAGGAGGAGGAGGTTGTGTCTGGAGTCCCTGTTGATCAAAAAACACAGTTGCCAGACTTGAACAAGACTCCCACTCCACCTGTTGATAAACCAAATTACCCGGCGCATCAAGTGTATCCGGATTACGGATACGGGTATGAATCTCCGTACGTGCAACAAAGTGGATACGGTGCAGAGAATGCACCTGTTGATGAACCATATTACCCGACGCAGCAATCGTATCCGGGTTACGGGGTATACGGGGGTGAAGGTGGATACGGATGTTACAGTGGATACGGGGGTGAAGGTGGATACAGTGGATACTATAGATATGGGGGTGAAGGTGGTTACAGTGGATACGGTGGTGAAGGTGGATACAGTGGATACGATAGATCTGGGGGTGAAGGTGGATACGGTGGATACGGAGGCTACGGTGGATACGAAGAACATGGTAGATATGGTTATGAGCCCCGTAACACATCACTTTATGAACTATCTACCCCGGGCAATCTGTTTCAAATAAATGAGGTATCATATTAAAATAATTATTATTATTATTGTTAAAAATATTATAATTATAATTATTATTATTATTGTTATTATTGTTAAAATACTATAATTATAATTGTTGTTATTATTATTATTATTATTATTATTGTTAAAAATATTATAATTATAATTATTATTATTATTATTGTTAAAAACTATATTTCAATTTAATTATTGAACTTGGAATATCACTGATTTAATATATTAAATTCCTAATGTGTATATAAATTTAATATAACTTATAATATAACACATCCCAACTGGTAGCCTAGTTGGTTTGTGCGCGTGTTTTGTTTGCGGGAAGGCGCGGGTTCGAGTCACGTCCTTGTCCGGTTCGATTGGGTTTAAAACCCATTTTGTTTTCTGAATTTAATTAATAATTATATTAATCCTAACTAATGTATATAAGGAATTAAGTTTCATATTCTAACAGCTCCTAGTAGGAGGAGGATAAACTAGTTAAGGCGTTGCGGTTCTAAACGAGAGGTCACGAGTTCTATCCTTGAAAGGGCCGGTTCTTTAAAGAAGACCCCTTTTTACCGATTTTTGATATATTTACACTTTGGTCCATGAAGTTTCAATTTTTACAAAAATAGTCCCTGAAGTTTAAAAAATTTACACAAATGGTCCCTGTAGTGTTCAGTTAAGTATGCTAACTGAGTTAGTGTTTAAAGAAGAAATCTTTATATGAAAGTTAACCTGGCTAAACCATTCAGTTAAAATAGTTTCAATAATGACCATATTAGTCCCTCAAGTATGAGTTTCATAAAATGACCAAATGGTCCCTAAACTTTTATTTCAAAAATATATATTTATTTCTTTTATAATTATAATTATAATTATAATTATTATTATTATTATTATTAACGTAACTTTTTTTTAGCGTTTCATGTCTCTAACAGATTTGAAGAATTGGGTACAAGAAACGGGAAAGGTGTATGATTACGTAATTGTTACCCGCCGATCAAAAAATATTGGCGGTACTACTGGGATGGTATGGCTTGTGTGCGACCGTAGTGGTGAGCACCGTAGTAAAGCAACAGTTAGGAAAGCTGGTAGCAAAAAAATCGGTTGCCCATTTTCATTACTCGCCATCCGAGACTTGACGAATGACACGTGGGAGTTAAAAGTGGACAACGCGAACCATAACCACGAACTACGACGAGTCTGTTGGGCCACGCTTTTGTGCGAAGATTTACTAAAGCCGAATACAAGCTAGTGGAGCAGCTAACTGCTCAAAACATGGAGCCACGTATCATATTTCAAACCCTAAGAAAGCGGTTCCTCGACAGCCTGCATGTTTAGAAAGACGTGCAAAATGCAGTACAAAAAATTAGAGCGACAATAATGGATGGAAAGACTCCTATGCAGGTACTGGAAAGCATGCTGCATGACCACCGATTCATTTACCACACCCGACAGGAACCCAAAACAGATGTCGTAACAGAGATTTTCTTTGTTCATCCTTATTCAATCACTATGTGGCGTGCATTCCCGCACGTGATGTTGATCGACGCGACCTACAAAACAAACCTCTACAACATGCCATTTGTCCAGGTTGTGGGTATGACGTCGACCAACAAGTCTTTTTGTATCGTACATGCCATTATTTGTAAAGAATGAAGGGGTAACTACGTGTGGATGCTTGAGCGGATCAAGTCAATATTGCATGAATGTATGATGCCGCGTGTGATAGTCACGGATAGGGAGCTTGCCCTAATTAACGCGTGATCTAAAGTATTCCCGAACGCAACCAGGCTTCTATGCCACTTTCACATCCAACAAAATATAGCTAGACAATGCAAGAAAGGGTTCAATAAAGAAGATTGGGGGAAATTTATGTCGTACTGGCGGAGATTGTGCGAATCTTCTTCAGAGCCCATGTATAACTACAACTTGGAGAAAATGTATAACCGACTCGTGGTTGCCAACCGAGAAAGTAAGTGTTCCCTCAACAAACGACTCACCCAATCTATTATATTTTACACACGTTTTTACATTTCATTATTTTATTTTATTTTTGCAGGTGTCTATGATTACGTCAACGAAAACTGGCTCAAAGACTATAAAGAAATGTTCGTTTATGCGTGGACCGATAAGTATCGCAACTTTGGTCAGCGCACCACCAACGGAGTTGAGAGCCAGCACGCAAATTTAAAAAGATACGTTAC
The DNA here is from genome assembly GCA_030545235.1 of Helianthus tuberosus. Taxonomy (NCBI): domain Eukaryota; kingdom Viridiplantae; phylum Streptophyta; class Magnoliopsida; order Asterales; family Asteraceae; genus Helianthus; species Helianthus tuberosus. Next base: position 64,170,858 of record CM060416.1, on the reverse strand, counting down.
GCGCGGGAGTTCATTGGAGCGAATAGCAAGATGCGTCATTGATATAGTTGAAACTCAGTACGATGAAATACAAAAGAGTTTCACTGAGAGCATCGAAAAATCGATGAACCACCACAGACACCCACTGTTGGACAACCTACGTGGAAAGGTTTCCCATGAAGCACTTGATTTGCTGGCAAAAGAGCTACTGAGGAAGCTGGAGGTGTTGCGAAAACTTAACGCATCATGTGGTTGTCATATGTGGCTTAGCTGTGGATTGCCGTGTGCTTGTAGGCTGGAAAACTACAAACGTACAGGTAAAAAATATTAAAACCACAAACCTTTTGTTATTTTGTACGATTTAGCTGTTTCTCACACCGTATTAACTTAACTGTACAGGGCGTATGATACAACTCGACGACATATATGTATTCTGGCGTAAGCTTGACTTGCGCCTGTGTAAACTGGTAGACGAGGAAGTCGATGTTGTAGCAGAGCTCAATAATATGCGACAACATTTAGAGGCGCAGTCCCCCGTTCAGCAAAAGAGTTTGCTTTCAAAGATAAAAGCGGTCCTCACCCCGAAATCGTCAACCAAGAAACCACCTATCGTCCAGCAAAATACTCGCGGTCGGCCTACATCAAAGAAAGTACAAGAAAGGCTAGATGAAGCTGCGAGGTTAGACGAAGCTGCGAGATACAGCTCCTATGGCGAGGACAGCAGTCCATACCGCTTCCCCCAAACATAGGTACGATTTACCTCGACACAGCTCATACGTACCGTCAGAGGGCTCTCGTGGAACTAGTTCGGTTGTGAAGTCTGAAAAACCTAAAATGCGACGAAACAGTTCAACGAGTTCTAAAAAGAAGGAGACGCGGGATGATCAGGGTTTTCAATTAATGAAGGGGGACCAGCACTTGTTAAGCATTAAGATGTTTAAGAATCAAATTCCATCAGAGTTTCACTCTTACATATCGCGTATACAAGATGTGACCCCAGACGGTCATTGTGGGTACAAGTGTGTGGCTGTCGGGTTAGGTTTTATGGAACACGCATGGCACCGTATTCGAAGTGATTTACTACTGGAGATTGACCATAACAAGCCGCGTTGGAAGCATGTATTTGAAACATATAACAAATGAGACTTTAAACGAATACGTAACAGCATCGAATGGCACTCAGTGAAAGGGTGCGATCCAGTCACTGGATGGAAATGCCCAACGTAGGGCTTCTCGTAGCGCAAAGGTATAATATTGTCCTCCACGTGCTAAGCATCGAAGGGAGCTCTACCATCTTCCCATTAACGGATGCCCCACTAGATCCACGACCTCAAGCGATAACGCTCGTACATGTTCACGGGGGACACTTCATACATGCTAAGTTGGAAGGAGACTACCCCATGCCTTTAGCGACCCCATTGTGGTCGACACATCGATCAATAGCTGCGAAACGGTGGGAAGAAATGTATAGACTGCGATTACAGCACTACCACTACTACGAGTTAATCTATCCTAAATAAGACTCAGACAAAGACAGAGAACCGAGTATAAATGTTATCAAAGATTAAGCGGAAACTTGTATTTTTGTAAATTGTAGAATTTTTTTAATTTATAAAGTTTGTATCATTAAGCGGAAAAGAGTATTTAATTTTTACAATTCATAATTTTTGTATTATTTTATCAAATAATATTGTTTTCTATAAATAAACAAACGAAAACACAAAAAAAATAAAAAAAATGGAGCTTTGTATACGGTGCGTAGGGATCCCTACGCAGCGTATGAGAAGCAAATGACAAAACAGCCCCCTGTGTTTGGCTTCGTATAGCATTAGCACAAGGGTAAAAAGGTAAAATGACAAAATCAATACGCAGCGTATTGATCCATACGCATCGTATGTAAAAGGCGGACAATTTTCCCCCCAAATCAAAGTTTCAAAATATAATTATGTTAAATTACCATTTTGCCCTTTTTTAGGGATATACGAGGCTGGTTGCAAGGGCAAAAAGGTCATTTTCTGGCCTTCAGATACGCTTCGTATGGTTCTCTATGAATCGTATATAAAGGTCATGAGAATGTCCTTTATACCCTTCTATCCATGCTTCGTATAGGCTGAACAGAAGGGTATAAAGGTCATTCTCATGACCTTGATATACGCTTCGTAGAGAACCATACGTAGCGTATCTGAAGGCCAGAAAATGACTGTTTTGCCCTTGCTACCAGCCTCATATAGACCTAAAAGAAGGGCAAAATGGTAATTTCGCAAGTCAAATGACCTTTTTGACTTTTTTATACGCTTCGTAAGGACCTCTACTCTGCGCATAGGTTCTGATTTAAATCAGGAAAACCCCTACGTAGCTCTGTTCTTCCCCAATTGCAAACACACACACAATACAGAGACATACGAAGGCGACTATGTATAGGCGACCGTATGCACGCGAATTCGAAGTATAAACTAGGTATTTACTCAACCTATTTAACTAATTTTGATTTTTTTAGTATTTTATCTGTAAATCAGGGGTGTATCTACTGTAAATTAGGGTTTACAGTGAATTAGGGGTGTTTGTTTGATTTGTTTGATTGTTGTGTCTCGTTGCTTTACATGTCTAGGGTTTACAGTGAATTAGGGGTTTACAGTGAATTAGGGGTTACAGTGAATTAGGGGTCGTTTGATTGTTTGTTTCATCCATTTTGCCCTAATTTTGTCACTGTTTTAACCAGATTTGATTTGTCCTGTTTCCGTTACCGAATTTGTAATGTTCATTGATGTTTATTCGGTTGTTGTTCGTCTGTTCGTATCTGTAATCGATTTGGATCAAGTGAGTGTAGTGATTGTACTGTTCGATGTCATATATACTCACACGCACACACACTCCTTTTTGATATACATTCTGTTATAGAATATGATTCTACATTCAGATCTGAACTGTTATTGTTGCTCTTTTTTTGCGTTGATTATTATAGGTTAAATTTTTGTGGTTAGAGTTTTAGAGGATTAAATAGGTTTAGTGAGATTTTTATTTGATTTTAGTATCAAATGATGTTTTAAAATCCAGATCTGTTCGTCCTGTTTCGGTTAGCGAATTTGTAATGTTTTTTGATGTTTATTCAATTGTTGTTCGTCTGGTTGTATGTAATCGATTTGAATCGAGTGAGTGTAGTGATTGATGTAATCGACACTGGTTGTACTGTTCGATTTGATGAATACTCGTTTTCGATCTGCATTTTGTTAATGTTTCAAGTATGTGAATTTACATTCAGATCTAAACTGTTACCGTTATTTCTATTGCATTGATTGTCTCAAGTTAATTTTTGTGGTTTGATATTTCGAGGATTATATAGGTTAAGTGAGATTTTAATAGGCCCTCACTATTTGCACACATTGGCAGGCTATCTACACACTTAGGGTTTAAACGCCGGTTTACGGCTGCAAACGCAGCCGCAAACGGTTCGCTGCCGTTTGCGGCGGCGTTTGCAGCCGCAGAGGGGCGTTTCTCATAAAAAATATACATGAGAATATATATATATATATATATATATTTTTAAACTTAAATTGTTTTTTTTTTTAACAGAAAACTGTTCTTTTTAAACAGAATTTTTTTTTTTCGTTTTCTGGACGAGAAAGATGGAGGAAATGGATATAGAACAAACTACTCTGGAGCAGGCGCAGCAGAAGCGGCGGGCGCGTCCACCGCCGGATCCTCTCGAGAATCACCCGTATTTGGAGTTTCCTCCGGAGTCCGACGCTGCTCTCCGTTGCGAGAAGCTTCGGAAGATGCATACCGGTGAACATTTTGCGGTTTCTTGGAAAACCCTCCGGAAGCTCGATGTTGAAGAATGGGCGCGGGGGTTTGTTCCCCTTGATTCACCGTGGGATCGGCTGTTTGAGCTATCCTTTACGCCGAGCTACAGGGAGATACTGATCGAGTTTTTGTCGTCGTTCGAGTTTCATCCTCGTCGGCCAAATGAGGCTGTGGACCCCGCGCAGCCCCCTCCCCGGCCGAGGTTTCGTTTCGCATGGCTGGCCAGCCGCATTCTATGTCACTTGCACAGTTTGCGGTGCATAGCGGTTTGTATACGGAGGCTGAGATCGCTACGGATCTTTATACGACGGTACGTTTAACACAAATTTTGTATTGTTATTATTATTATTCTAATATATAACATATAAGATTTAATATTAATTTAACGTTTAATAAACATTCGTGTAAACAGGGGTTGGTAATGGTTGATAAACCCACGCTTTTAGGGTTTTGGGCGACGATCGCGGACATCAATCAATGGGACCACCGACAATCCAAGGGGAGGGTTACGACGATTGAATATTTTTTATTATTATTTAGTCGAAGTCGAACCGTAAGGCGCGTAGGTCCCTAACGAGCGTCGAAACTAAGATCGAAGTTTTATATTTTAACGACGATCTTAGTTTGGACGCTCATTAGGGACCTACGCGACTTACGGTTCGACTTCGACTAAATAATAAAAAATATAATTTAACGACGATCTTAGTTTTGACGCTCGTAAGGCGCGTACGGTCCTAACGAGCGTCGAAACTAAGTTCGTCGTTAAAATATTTTTTTTATTTAGTCGAAGTCGAACCGTAAGGCGCGTAGGTCTCTAACGAGCGTCGAAACTAAGTTCGTCGTTTTATATTTTAACGACGAACTTATTTTGACGCTCGTTAGGGACCTACGCGACTTACGGTTCAACATGGACTAAATAACAAAAAAAATATAATTTAAACAGAAAACTGTTTTTTTTAAACAGCTTTTTTTTTAAACAGAATTTTTTTTTTAAACAGAATTTCTTTTTAAACAGATTTTTTTTTTAAACAGAAATTTTTTTTTTTTAATTATTTAGTCGAAGTCGAACCGAAAGGCGCGTAGGTCCCTAACGAGCGTCGAAATAAGATCGTCGTTAAAATATTTTTAACGACGATCTTTTTTAACGACGATCTTATTTCGACGCTCGTTAGGGTTCTACGCGCCTTACGGTTCGACATGGACTAAATAATAAAAAAATATAATTTAACGACAATCTTAGTTTTGACGCTCGTAAGGCGCGTACGGTCCTAACGAGCGTCGAAACTAAGTTCTTCGTTAAAATATTTTTTTATTTAGTCGAAGTCGAACCGTAAGGCGCGGCGCGTAGGTCTCTAACGAGCGTCGAAACTAAGTTCGTCATTTTATATTTTAACGACAAACTTATTTTGACGCTCGTTAGGGACCTACGCGACTTACGGTTTGACATGGACTAAATAAGAAAAAAATATAATTTAAACAGAAAACTGTTTTTTTTAAACAGTTTTTTTTTAAACAGAAAATTTTTTAAACATAATTTCTTTTTAAACAGTTTTTTTTTAAACAGAATCTTTTTAATTATTTAGTTGAAGTCGAACCGTAAAGTGCGTAGGTTCCTAACGAGCGTCGAAATAAGAACGTCGTTAAAATATTTTAACGACGATCTATTTAACGACGAACTTATTTCGACGCTCGTTAGAGACTTACGTGCCTTACGGTTCGACTTCGACTAAATAATAAAAAAATTATTTTAACGAGGAACTTAGTTTTGATGCTCGGTAGGACCGTACGCGCCTTACGAGCGTCGAAACTTAGATCGTCGTTAAATTATATTTTTTTTATTATTTAGTCCACGTTGAACCGTAAGTCGCGTAGGTCCCTAACGAGCGTCGAAACTAAGATCGTCGTTAACCATCTTACTTTCGACGCTCGTTAGGGACCTACGCGACTTACGGTTCGACGTGGACTAAATAATAAAAAAATATAATTTAACGACGATCTTAGTTTCAACTCTCGTAAGGCGCGTAGGTCCGTTATGCGCGTCAAAATCCGTAACGAGTCAAATATATTGTTTTTTTATCCTCATTTAGTCGATGTCGTCTGATTATTATTTACTGACTGGTTTCCATTTATGCAGGTATTTGCACAAAATGATTTCCACTTCGATCACTGCTCGAAACAAAAGCCGGGAGTGGTGTACGAGTGGTGACTTGTTTTTCTTATATTGCCTCTTATACAAGAGGTCGTGCGCTCTCGCCTACGGGTTGTCGCAGTACTTCGCCTCCGCGCATCATCGACAGGAGCGCGGACTGCTATTCGGCGGCGCCTACGTGACCAAGATAGCCCTTTCGTTGGGCTATAATCCAGGGAATGACCGCGGCCGTGTAGGCCCGACGACACTGCCGAAGCGATGGGGATGAACACAGTAAACGGAATGCATATTACCAAAGACTTCCCATGCGGGAATCGGTTCAAGAAACAGGACGGCACGCAATACGAGCTTACACAGCTGCCGGAACAGTTCCCTCCGGTATATCCCCCGCACGATCCTGAGGCGCCGGAGCCGCATGAGCCGGCCGTCGTCATTCCGCAACCACCACCGCCGCGTGGACCACCAGGGACGCCTCAGTTCCCACGCCATGTTTGGTCCGGTCCTGACCCATCACATCAGCGGCAGCTTCGGTTAGCTGAAAGGAACAACTATCTGTTGGAGTGGGTGGCTGCGGCGCTACAGCAGCAGCGACAAAATGACGGGTTACCTCCACTACCCTTCAGCAGCAGCAGTAGTATTTTATCATTTTCTTATGTATGCACAAACTTTTCGTGTATATATCAAACTTTTGGTGTAAACGGTTTAACATATTTTGACAGCGTATATTATTATGGTGTACATATAAAATTCTGGAAGGTTATATAAAATTCTGGAAATTTAACATGTTCTGTTGTACATATAAAGTTCTGGAAGTTTAACATGTTCTGTTGCGCATAAAAAATTCAGGAAGGTTATATATGCTGCGTATTGACCTATACGTAGCGTATATAAACCTGGCAAAAATTTGATACTTCAAACCTACCAAAATGAACCCAAATTTGCAGATGTTTTATCTACGCTGCGTATAGGTCAATACGCAGCTACGCTGCGTATTGACTTATACGCAGCGTATACTCACCTTGTTTTCTGTGCAATGATTGGTTATCAGGCACTGAGATCTATGGTTTATCTACGATGCGTATAGGTCAATACGCAGCGTATAGGGTTAAACCTATACGCTGCGTATTGACCTATACGCAGCGTAGATAAACCCTGATTTTGCTAGGGTTTTGCTAGGGTTTGGTGTGCCAATAGGCACACTCTTGTATAATTATGGCATACTACTTACTATTCTGGTCATTCACTGGGTTTTTTAAATGCTCACAGCAACTCCATAGAGGGCCGTTCTTCACAGTTGAAGTTGTGTTACTCCTGGTGGTGGTTCAGAACTCTTAAATGAACGCATATGGAATGCCTATGCTAGCCCGCAGGTATATGTTCCCCTTGAAGGGGAACACATTTACTACTTCCCCAAGGACATATGGAACAGGTGTGTATTGTCTTTTTAATGCAAGTATGCATTGAGTCACCATATGTGGTGCTTTTTAAAATGGCAAACTTGCAGATAGCATAAAACACATCTCTCAAAATTAATTCCAAGTCATCTTGTATTGCTTTATTATGCTGTTGTTGTGTTCCAATTTAAGCATTTAACTGTATCTTAAATGAAAGCAAGTTATTGTTACTGTAACAGCTTGAGACCTCCATGGCTCCATGCATCATGGATTAGACAAGTAGCGTTCAACATCTTACATACCAGAAAAAATATTGTTCAAAGTGATGAATGTTCAGAGTCAGTGGTGTTATTATTCGGAACATAAGTACAGTGCATCATAATTTACTTGAAAACAAACCTGTTTAAACTCATTTACACCATTGTTTTGAGAACCAGATTGAGGCAAAGTGATGAATGTTCAGAGTCTCTAGTGTTATTATTCTGACCATAAGTCTAGTGCATCATCATTTACTTGAAAAAAAAAACCTGTTTGAACTCATTTACACCAATGTTTTGAAACCCAGATTGAGGCCCGCCCGTCGACATAGTAGTGTCACTGGCTGGTGGAACTGTAGGATTGAACCAGAAATTGATTAAATTCTTCCCATTTTACCATTATTATTTATTTAATATTTTGATGTCATCCGTTTCTTACATCTGGTTTGGCCGTTACAACTAGTGGACCAACATGGAGACCGGTTCCGGTCCTCAAACGTTGGTTACAACCTTTAAGTGAGATTGACGAATAGTTCCTGATTTATATTTGCAGGTGAAACACATACAAATATAACTCTTCTGCCAGACAATGATGTGAGCTTTTTGACTTATATATTTTAATTAGTCTGAATATAGTTTTTTTTCTTATTGTCTCATATGGATATTTTCATTCTTATAAATTAGCAAGGTGAGATGTTTGTTGAAGCGAGAAAACACACAAGTCTTTCAAAGAATATACTCGGTGCATCAGTGACATTACCGATCAACTTGTGGTTCTTTCTGTTGCCCCTCACGCACTTACAACAAGGTCCGGTTAATGTGGCTTATTTATTCCAACTCCATAGAAAACATGTTTTCTAAATTGGGTATTAGTTGTAATCAGATGCTGTCCATCCTAGTTCATTACTGGCATGAACAAGTACCTGGAAGCTCAAAGTCGTAAAATATATGTAGGAATAAGGTTCATGATGACCTTTGAGGATGAACACTTTGCTGAAATTAGGTACATATGACTCTCATTATTAACATAGAGGTTTGGTGGGACTGTGGTTGCTGTTGGGGAGTCTGAATGGAAATATATAGAGGTAGTTAATCCGTTCCTCTAAAACTCAGTTATTACTTCTAGTATCACCCAACGTATGATATTCAAACAAATTTCTACTTTCCAAAAACATTTAACTTAAACAATGTTTTACCTTCTGAAAACATTCAACTTACACAAATGTTTTACTTTTCCCAAAATATTTTACCCGAATGACCCTTTGGTGACCTCATTCTTGGTTATCTATATTGTGATAAGTGATAAAAGATACTTGTTAAATAACCACTTGACCTTTGATTTCCCAAAGGAGCACTCAAACCCAAATTAGTATATACATATGCTTATACATATAACTCCAAATAATTGTCAAACATACGACTTAGCACAAATTTACACATGACCGAGACTTGATGCAGATTGTTGAAGAAGGAACCTTTGTCAAATGTCAGTTAGAGTAGTGAGGACATTGCACAACACTCAACACATATATGCGTACTTTGAGCGGGAAATCTGATACGAGAAGCGTTACGGATTTGGTTTTGCTGTGAAGACTCAACTCAATATTTTGCGTACCTATATCATCGGTTAAGGGGGAATCTGTTTAAAGATAAAATCTCCAAACATGCATCCAGAGTCTCTTTCTTCAACTGTGGCCTGAAAAAAAGGTTAACAAGCCCAGAAAGTCCGCTAGACCATCAACATCCATTCCACCTAGCGGCCACATTTTCGAACATCCAGGAAATGGCAACGAAGATGTTGGTTCAGATGTTCTAGAATGTTCTAGAACATTCGAACCCCATCTTTCATTCAAAGAAGTCAAATCTTTTGATGATTTTCGTATTCTGGTCATTGAAGTCAGCATTGAACTTGACTTCTCCCATGATGTCAGAATGGGTTACTACAAACTATGTTTATACAAGAAACAATTTCCTCATCCGGAAGATGTGTATGACAGGTTAGGAATATGATTGGTGAAACCGTAGAGATTTGTAATGAGATTATGAAGTGCAAGCTCACCACAACTATAAAGAGTTTGAAAAATGGGATTAGTACCTGAAATCTTTCAAGGGTTTTGGCATGAATGTTGGGCTTTTACGCCATAAGATACTCACATTTGCAAGACGTGTGTTTGAATTAGAATTTCGTTGCACATAAACAGTATACGGAGGCAGCAAACGAACATAAACAAGTAAATGATCAGTCAAAGAAATTAACACCCATATGTGAGGAGTTGAAGAATAGTACTAAAAATGTGAGGATATTTTTGAAGAACGTCATGTTAACCAAGATCATCCGAGTTACTACCAATGGGCCTCTCGGCCGGTTTATGTTTATTTGTTTTAGTCTAGTTTTTATTATGGGTCAAACAATGGTTATGTTATGTTTATTATTTGGGCCGCAGGCCACATGTATGGGTCGAACAGAAGTCTTATGTCCAGTCCATTAGATTAGCGGTTAACACAAGGGTTTGGGCCGGAGCTTTTATGAAACGTCACGTCCATTATCATCAAGTAACTACCGAGCGGTTATTGTGGAACATCACAACTGTTTGCGAAACGTTGTGACTGGAAACGACGTGACCCTTCATCGCTATAAAAGCCGGCTGCCAACATCCTTGTTATTAAGGTCAGTTAGTTTGTAAAAATCAAGAACGTGTGTTTACATTCAGTTATCATATTCAAGTTCTAGTATCGTTCAAGTTCAATTCGGTTAGTTTGTTTTGCAAATCAGTTTCGTTTCAATTCATCATGAACACTTGTGAATGTTGTGGATTGTTCAAAACCGATTGTGTTTGTGGTCACAATACCATCCGTTCCGATTGGTCCTGGGTTTCTGATGACGATGATACCAACATTGGTATCAGAGCCAAAGGTTTAACAGGAAGCGGAAGGGATTGTAATCAAGAAGAAAACCGGGTTCGTGGAAACAAAGGGAAATCGGTGGTTACCGATTATGGTGATGATGTTTTTGTTCGTAGTGGAGAGTGCGGCCGGGCGGCGGAAGCGGATGAGTACGCGCAGGGGAAGCCAACCATGCGGACCGGGGTATCACCAATGAAAAAGTTTCCAAAGAAAGTGTTTCAAAGGGCTTTCGTGAAGAAGTCCGGGAAGAAACCTAATGCACCAGTGGGTAGGCCAAGAAAACCGGGGGTTCGGTGTTTCAAGTGCAAGAAGTTTGGCCACATCGCGTCAATTTGCCCCGGTAAGTATATTATATTATCACCATTGCCAATAGAGTGTGATTATATTGTGAAGGATACTTGCGGGGGTAAATGGGATTCAATCTGGGTTGTGGATCCCACGTTTAAAACGCATATGACGGGAAACCGTAATTTGTTTAAGTGTTTCAAGAGACACTTCGGGGTTGTAACGAACGAAAGTAGGAAAGATTTTTCGTTCGTACATGGAATAGGAGAAGTGAGAGTGCCGGTGGACGGCAAGGATAAGACAATCCCGTGCGTAAGTTATGCACCCAAACTTGACAAGAATGTTCTAAGTCTAGAACAACTCTTGTTTCAAGGAATTGAGACGGTCACTATGGGTGAGAAGTGTGTTTTGAAGAAAATGTTTGGTTGTCGATCAAAGGGGTTCGACATATACGAAGACAAGTCGGAAACCGATTTGGAACAAGATTATCTTAATGCTTTCTACGATAATCTTGGGGTTGATAATGGCTACAAGAAAGAGAAAGAGGAATTCCAAGAGTGTCTGGGGGATTATTATGAACGAGAATTCGAGAAGTCGAAAAACAAAAAGAAAGTGTACGGTGAACGTTCAAACGCTAGGAAAGAAAAGGTTGTGTACTCCAAGAAAGCGAAAAAGGCGTTGTTAATCTACATTGAAGGCGAGAAAGATAATCCACGCCAATCTAGAGAAATGCTTCGGGAACGGGCAATAACTCTCTCTCAACTCGAGGAGGACGTCGTTGAAAGAGATTTGATCATGGAAAGTTGCGTGGAACCAGGGGATCTTATCACACTACACGAAGAAATCAAGAAGCACCCAAGATTCTTCGACGCACCGTTCGAAGAAATTTTGGTTTGGTTCATCACGGATTTTCTAGGGATTGTTTGTGAGAAAGCAATGCCGCCAGAGTTAATTGATGGACGTGATCTCAGTCTCATACTACTACACCGCATCGTGAAGCACAACGGTGGGTTCGATGAGATAATGGAGAAAGACATGTGGGGCGATATATCGGTGAAGTATGGCTACGAAGCGGATGACGCTTACGAGATGAAGGTCGCCTACATTTATTATCTAGAGTTGGTCGAATGGTATTTCGACTACATCAAGAAGGAGCGTGCAAGAGAGAAAGTTGGCATGGCCAAAAGCTCAAGCAATTGCGGATGGATCGACGATTCAAGCGACGATAACGTGGTGGTCAAGATCGAGGTCACCAACAATCGCAAGGAGTGATCGTGATCGAAGGGCTCGGATGTTCTTGCTTAAGGGGGAGAATGAAGAACGTCATGTTAACCAAGATCATCCGAGTTACTACCAATGGGCCTCTCGGCCGGTTTATGTTTATTTGTTTTAGTCTAGTTTTTATTATGGGTCAAACAATGGTTATGTTATGTTTATTATTTGGGCCGCAGGCCACATGTATGGGTCGAACAGAAGTCTTATGTCCAGTCCATTAGATTAGCGGTTAACACAAGGGTTTGGGCCGGAGCTTTTATGAAACGTCACGTCCATTATCATCAAGTAACTACCGAGCGGTTATTGTGGAACATCACAACTGTTTGCGAAATGTTGTGACTGGAAACGACGTGACCCTTCATCGCTATAAAAGCCGGCTCCCAACATCCTTGTTATTAAGGTCAGTTAGTTTGTAAAAATCAAGAACGTGTGTTTACATTCAGTTATCATATTCAAGTTCTAGTATCGTTCAAGTTCAATTCGGTTAGTTTGTTTTGCAAATCAGTTTCGTTTCAATTCATCATGAACACTTGTGAATGTTGTGGATTGTTCAAAACCGATTGTGTTTGTGGTCACAATACCATCCGTTCCGATTGGTCCTGGGTTTCTGATGACGATGATACCAACAATTTTAGGCTCTTTCTGAAAGTTATTAGCTTGTTTTCCTTTTATGATAAACTGTAAAACATCTGAGTAATGAACTACATTTAGTGAATCAGTAATCCTTTTTTGGGTTTTTCATTGTCAGTTGTAGTTCGGATGCAGTCATTGTGGTTTTATGTTGTCTTCATCAGTGGATATGGAGGTTTGTTTAATTACTCGTATCCTATACCGATGTTCCAAAGAACGGACCAATATATGGTTAATTGAGGCATTCAACACTTGAGGCATTTTAGTATTTTCGAGTAAGCTGGTGATTGGTGAGTATTGGACCGGTTGGTTATGATGTAACATTGGATGTTTTGGTTTTTATATCTTTATAATAATAACTCATAATTTTTACTGAGACAGAAACTTATTGATAAGTTATAAGGAAACAATTTATGGGTATCTTTTGTTGGGTTAATCGGTTTCGTTTACGGATCGCGGGTCACGGGTTCAATTCGGGTCAAGAGTTGTTTGACCGAATCTTATTAGAATAATGGGATTATACCCATGGTTTAAAGGCTGCACATGTTTAATTAATGAAAACTTGGTGTTGGCTGACCAAGTAAATCGGAGATCATGGCATGCAACTTTTACGTGGAGATTGTTTATTTATTTTCAACACATGTTTTTAATAGTCTTGTTTATTATAAATAGGATAGGATATTGTTCATTATTTTGTAACCCCATTTCTCATTCAATACAGAAACTTTCAATAATCATATTCACGTATTGTGTGGTGTGTGAGGTTGTTGTTGTTGAGTGAGTGTGATTTTTGGGGCCTGAACCAACATTTAGTATCAGAGCCTAGGGCTCGTGAAGACGTAGAAGGCCGGTTTGAGAGTCGGTTTCGTGAAAAGGTTGTAGCTCGTTGCTGCGGGGCAAACGCAGCAGGAAAACAGGTTGTTCGGGACAGCAGGTGGCTGTTCGGAACTTGTTGCAGCGTTATACAGAAACAGAAAGATGTTTCGGGTCAATCGTTGTTGTGGTAGACGTACCGGTTTAGACAACGGGGTGATCGACATCAGTTTTTGGGGTTGTTTCGGGGATGTATAACAGCGGAAGACGAAGACGTTATGGTGTTCGGGTTAGCCGTTGTTTCGGGTAAGAATAGGTTGAGATGACGGGGGTGACCGTGATGAACATCGGTGTTCGTAGCTGTTAGCGGTGATGAAAGAAATATGATTCAGGGCTATTCGGTTATTAGTTGCGGGTTTGAGCAACTGGTATATATCCGGTGACAACAGCAGGTTTCGCAGGTGCCTTGATCGTGTTGTTTCGTGATAAGAGGAGACCGGCGTGTTGCGTGATAAACGGGCGTAAAAGATCCGTCAAAGCAGGTGGCTTTGGATTTGCTTCGTTTTGCAAGGTGAGAAAACAGAAGAAGCGGGTGGCTTGTTTTCTTGTCGGTGGAGAAGCCTCTTGGAACAAGTTTGATCGGGAAAAGGTACGGGTGTCAAGATAATGGCGTTGGAGTTCAAATCGGGTGACTCGGATGTGACCGGGTAGAGGTCGTTGATCCTTGATGAGTCAAGATGTTAGTGAACGTTTCCAACGTGAAGCCATGTGAGATGTTAAAAGTGTACTAATTTTTTTTTCGGGTTGAATCGAGAAGGCTTTGGGCATGACCATGGTTGAGGTCGAGAGTCCGGTAGAAGTCAAGATGGTTCGGAAAAAAAGGTGATTCGGTGCTGCGGTGAAGGCGTAAACAAACCGATTAAGGGGGTGAATGTTGGGTTAATCGGTTTCGTTTACGGATCGCGGGTCACGGGTTCAATTCGGGTCAAGAGTTGTTTGACCGAATCTTATTAGAATAATGGGATTATACCCATGGTTTAAAGGCTGCACATGTTTAATTAATGAAAACTTGGTGTTGGCTGACCAAGTAAATCCGAGATCATGGCATGCAACTTTTACGTGGAGATTGTTTATTTATTTTCAACACATGTTTTTAATAGTCTTGTTTATTATAAATAGGATAGGATATTGTTCATTATTTTGTAACCCCATTTCTCATTCAATACAGAAACTTTCAATATTCATATTCACGTATTGTGTGGTGTGTGAGGTTGTTGTTGAGTGAGTGTGATTTTTGGGGCCTGAACCAACATCTTTTGTGTGTAGAGATATGTATCTGTATTCCGTTGTAGAAATTACAATTTTTTTGGATTTCTCATAACATTGGAAGTTGGAGGAATCAAGTGTAATAAATTTGCAACTATGATGACAATCTTGGTAAGAATAATCACATGCGAGTCAATCATTTTGAATTAACTTTTCACTTGTCTGCAACTAAATTTTTTTACTAGGTACCAAGTTTGTAAGAAAAGATGCATAACTCTACTAGCACCCCCACACCGACCCCTTTTGCTTATGTTCCACAAACACCAGACACAAACAATCAAATAAGGTGTTGTTTGTTTTTGCAGACATAAACTGTCTGCATGCTGATTTCATCTGTTTTCATGTCTGCAACTGAATATGTGGTCTGAAGCTCTTCAAGCTAAAAATATAAGACTGATTGTTTTTATAAATTGATATTGTCTGTCCAAGCTACATGAACTTTGTTTTATTTTCCAAATCAAAACATCCTGAACCAATTACCTCAACTACACATTCACCTGCACACACACCTACCTTCAAATTCAACAACCTACACATCAACAAAAGGTTAAGAATCAAATTCAGTTGGGATGTTTTCGATCAGGAGCTTCATACAAGACCTTCATCAGATGACAAACTAGCTAGCAGGCTACATAATCATCAAATTCAGAAATTCAACTCTTAACAAACAAAAACTCCATACGCATATCAAACAGGAAATTCTCCCTAGTCAATTCGGAATTTACATATACCTACTACAAAATTTGAAATAAAGAATGAAATCGATACAATACCCCTTGGAAGCAGCGGCGGGAAATGCAGAAAGGTGGAGGAAACGATTGACATTGCTCCACTTTAATGATGAATCACAGAAAGATGAATTGGTAGCGTTAAGAATCATGATGTTCGTCACGGAAAGAATCGATTCATCTAGATGAAAACTGAAAGTGTGACGATGATGATGTTGAAGGTTGATGGCAGCCGCGACGGTGGTGGTGGCCGACTGAGGCGACGGTCGGCGCCGGTGACCTTACAGCAGTGGTGGTGCTCCAGTTTTGAGGGAGGAGGGTTTTTTTGTGAAGATGAGAGTGGAGGGTTTTTTGTGAAGATGAGAGTGGAGAGTTTTTTTGTGAAGATGTTTGAAGAAAGGGTGTCATGGCTTTTTTTTTAAGCTGAAAAAAGTCATTTTCAGATCTGTTAAAAAAAACAGTCTTGAAGGGTAACATCTGCGCGCCTGCAAACATCAACTCCTTTGAAGATGTTTGAAGAAAAAACAAACACCCCCAAAGTGATGAAGAAAACTTGCTTGAAGCACATCTATCCCCTCTTCCCCCTCGCACCTATACGCGTAACTTTGATATCTAATTAAATCAAGTTTTTTCCACAGTTCTAAGCGTTGATTTCTAGTGGGAGTTCTTATATTTTTAGGGTTACAATTAGATCAGACTGAAAACAAACATTTGTTTTTGCATGCTAATAGTTCTGCACATTCTTGATGTGTTGGTCCATGATGTAAAAAAATTGAGCCAAGAAAGTGGCATTAAATTCTCTTTTTGGTAATCACAAAGAAATAATCGTCTGTAGATAACAACTGCACATCTGTAGGTCCCTAACGGAGCATCTAGAGAACCTATTCCTTGTTGGTTAACAAACAAACAAGTGCGGAATCTTGTTATTATGCAAATCGAAGCAAAGAACACCATAAACACAAGATGGATTTCGCTGTTAAGGGTCAATGTTTATTTCAGCAGAGTATTGTTACAAAGGTTTACAATATGAACTCACTCTTACTGAAACTATGCTCTCTCTTATAAAGCATAGTGGGTCTACTGTATTTATACCACATACAGCAGCCCTTGCATCGAAATAGAGCCACTATATATGCTCTTTCAGTAAGGAAGCTTTCTACTTATGACTATTCTTACGAGACTTCTACTAAATTATCTTTATTCTATCCAAACTTCCGTCTAAACCGCGTCGGATCCTGAACTGCAAAGATTAACCTCAGTTTTTGTTTCAACAAAGCACAAAGTCTTCAACTTAGTTGATGACCTGGTTTGTCATGAATAAAAATAAAGGTACAACTAACTAGTTTGTCAAGTAGCCAAGTAAGATCAATCCGGGTGTTCTATACCCATCATGGCAAATGTTGGAGATGAGGCGGGGTTGTGTTACTTTGAATCTTGGAAGCTACTTGGTGTATGAAAAGTGTGAACAAGTGAGGCTTTGTGGAACTAATTCGGATAGCCAAAGCTTCCATGGTTAACACATAACTCATGTAGAAGTCTTTTAACATGAAAGGTTGAATCTAGGATGGTTTTCAATCACTTAGAACATGTATGAGCAGAATTTAAAGTATGTTTTAAGCTTGTTTTCTTGGTGGAAATCAACCACAACACAAACCCACAACTATAAGCTTAGTTGGGAGCTTGGTGGGTATAAGATTTCATCATGTTTTAATCAAAATATACAAGAAATAAGTATAAAAATTCAAAGCAGAATTTTAACTCTACTTTGGACCTCACATATAGTGAGGTTCCACCTTAATTTGCCATGGCAAACTTGTGGAAACCTTCCTACAGGTTATCCAAGTAGTTTAGAAGAAGAAAGCATGAAGAAATAAGAAGAAAAGTGAGTGAAAACTCACTTAGAATGCTTGGAACTTTCTACCAAGACATGAGAAATTAGAGAATAATAGAGAGCATAAGCGAGATTTAGATGAGTGGAAAGTGTTTTGGAGGTAGTAAGGGGATGTATTTATAGTTAGGATTAGCGTTTGGGTGTTAAATGAGGTGGTTGGGGGTTGAAAGTAGGGGAATGGAGCCAAAATTCACATGTTTTCAAAGATTCTGCCAGACCTTGGTCATTTTGCACGCCCATGTGGATCCGGTGCACGGTCGTGCGGATCGCGGATCGCAGGGTGGTACACATCAGGGGCGCGGTCATGCGAACCGCAGTGTTCATGGCCATGCGCCTTAGTTGCATGGCCGTGCACCACCTGCATAATTTACCAAACTTTCTAGAAATTTATGTTTGACCCCAGAGTTTGACAATTCCATTATTTTAAGCTAGAAACTCATATTTAAGCATGTTTTTAGGTATGCCAAGTGTATCAAAGTAGTGGTAGTGTATGAGTATAATGCACGTATAATTGATAATTTCAAGTATTTCAAGTGTCGGTTTTTGCGTATAAACATGTATTGGAGATTGTAGCGTATAACACAAGTATGTAATATGTAAAAGTGAATTCCATTATGACGAAAGTCTCTGATTACAATATCGGAAAGGAAATATGATTACAAGTTTCCAAAAAATAGAAAATCCAATACACTTTCTAAATAAGGAAAGTACATAAATGTGAAGCGTTACATTCTACTCCACCACAACCAGGTCAACTGGGCTAAACCAATTGTTGTCAAAATTGTTGGTAAACTATCATGCAAAAAAGCCAGTAGTTTCAGCAAAAACAGTAACTTCTAGTAAACCAGAAGTTACTCAAGAAACAACTGGCCAACCTTTAAGTAAAAGGAAGTTGGTATTGCAAGAAGATCCAGAAGAAGAACCAGCAACAACAACAAAGCCTGTGACAGTAACAACATTTACCTCTTCTAAAAATAGATGAAAAAAACCAAAGAGAATGAAAAAGGAAGCTGTCAAAAAATTCACAGAGAATCAAGGGAAGATGACCTACAGGAAAGCTAAGTATCTTATGGATAGGAGGATGGGGGAGATCATGAACTATACGCAACACATATTTCAAAATCACAAGTATTCTCCAAGATTCCCCCTTCAAACAATAATTATTGGTTAATCTTTCCAAGCAAGAAAGTATTGAATGGGTTAAGAAAAAATGCTCCTTATCAGGTCAATAACTTTTATGTATTCCAGAATTAGGATTCCCAAAACTTATTGGGAGAAGTGGCAAGAGTGAAGAAAATGCTTGCAGAACCAATTATGAAGATCACTCCTCCAAACAGGAAGCTTGGTAGTAAAAGAAAGCCAACACCAGTAGAGGTTGCAAAGATCTTCAAGATGAAACAATTGCTGATACAAGTTGAATGGGCTGCTAAGAGTTCCATAACAAGGTGGAAGGACACAATTGTGTCAATGGAGTTCATAGACTATCTGGATGCCAGAAGAAGAATTCAAGAGAATTTCCCTCCAAGACCAAACTGGGAGAACATCCAGATCTGCAAAACTCCCCACCCACCAAGGTAAGAATTGGCCATGAAGCCCTCATGCGTTCAAATTTACTCATGTGCGAATGAACAATTATAATTTTTATTTACCTATACAATTCAAACGTCTGTTCAACCAAGTCCAAGTTAATGACCTTTGTTTAACATTTTGCTCCACTCACTATCTGATTTCTCAAAAACATCATTTTTCCAAGTCAACTTGGCTTCAAATTCAAGTTAATGACCTTGGCTTTATCTCTGTAGTAAAATCCGAGTTTAACAATGCAATTTGAGTAGCCCGCAGCCAGTTATACAAAAACCCATTTATCAACTTGAAAGACAGATTTAGTATCCCATCATCCGCAATAAAAAAATAAATGGAAAGATAAAATACTTTTGCCTTTTTGCAACATTAAGCTAAAACACAATGAAAATCTTTTTGGTTTTGAAATGAAAACTGTAAACACTGTATAGACAGACATATTTTTGTAAGATTGTGCTTAAAGGATCATATCAGTTTAGTTTCTTTGAGACATTTAGTTTTAGAGTTTTAAATGACATTAAGAGCTTACCTTGGTGGGATGTCAAGGAGTTGTGCAGAATAAAGATGATTAACTATGAACTCAATACGTACAATCAGCATGTACTCAGGTTTATTAAAGAGAGAAGCTCGTATCATATTCAAACATTGGAAGCCTCAGGAACCGAAACACAAAGTATGAAAGACTGAGATAGATCCAAATACATGCAAGTATACCTTCACTTTAAAGTACAAAAGGCTGAAGATGTTGAGAGTAATATCATTTCTCCTGGAAAGTCAATACCATATCTAATTCAATTCAATATACAATGTTTATGGTTATAGTTTATTTGGTTTGGACCCATCATATATATATTTGTAGGACCGAGTTTCGTGACCGAAACCGTGATTCGTGTGAGATCGGTTCAAGACGGGAGAGATTAGAGATGATAAACAAACAACTTTGTATTAATCTGGTAGTAAAACATTACAAATCGGCCCGATTACATGATAACCGAACTAATACCAAAGAAGTATACATCCGGGGAGAGACCAAGTGGTGATCTCTCCCGGGTGAGGTCTCCAACCTCCTAAAATATCCTTGTGTTGCAAATGGCAAGGGTTTTCTATTTATAGTCACACCCCTTGTCTTGCAAACACACACGGTCAACCGAATAACCCTCTCGTTTGACCACTTCAAACGAGCGGGTCTATACACGTTCGATAGACCGTTTCACTAACTATTACAAATTCAGCGTAAAATAAAACTAATCTATTCGACAAGCATCGGACACAAAATCTGCATCAACAAATTCCCCCTTGTCCGTTGCTGTCGAATGCTGAAAATGCAACTGCAATCGATCTTCAGTCAAGTATTCATCTTCTCTGTGTTAACAAATTCCCCCTTGACCGATGATCCAGGTAAGTAGTATCTTGATGCTCCTTGTATAATATTTCCCCCTTAAAGTACGCGTATCCGTGTTGGGTGTTGTGCAATTTCCTCAATTGACCGATCTTCCGCTGATCTTCCAATACTCCAACCGACATTTGATAAGGGTTCCAATCTTTAAGAACTGCATCAAGTCTTGATCTTGTCATAAGAACTCTATTTCATACAAGCATACTACATTGATAGAGATTTCTGGTGAACTGTCTTCTGTAAACCGTCTTTGTGGAATCGACCAAGTAATGCACTTTAATCTTCAGCATCAACACTCAGGAAAGTCAGCTAGACCAAGTGTATCCCTTGTAAGCTCAACCAGCATGCTTAGTTGAACTACATCCAGATCTCATTGTCTAGCCTTTGTGAAGTTGACCACGTAATGCACTACGGATCTTCAGCATCAGTACTCAGGAAGTCAGCTAGACCAAGTACATCGTTTGCAAACTCAACGAATTGAGTTACCCCCAGATCCCTGTAAAATCCCAAAGAAACATCAAACCCAAAACCGAATCCTGCAGGTCTTCAGTCTTGAACTATCAGCTTTCATAAAGATTCCCCAGGTCTTCAGTGAACAGCGCTTTTGTAACTACTGTAGACTTTAGAAACCTGTATTTTTCCGTGCAAAACCCTTCACGCTGGCTGGAGAATTAATTAAAATCCTCAAATATGTGTATGTGCAAAACATTCCACGCCGAACCGTTTGTATCACCAGAAAATCACAAACTCTACCACTTGTGATTGCGTTTAGAATTTTACCGAAGAAATTCAACATACGAAAATTTTTATCCCCCCATTTCTTTGGTAAGATCTCTAAACCTTAACAGATTCTTTCCACTTCAAAGAAACTGTCGTCAAATGTTCACCAATTCCCTCCACTGAGCGGAACTGTCGTCAATCTTCATTGAATGTTCTCGGTTCCGAAAAATCACGAAAACGACTTTCTTCTTTGCATATTCTAGTTGAATAAGAACGTCCCCTAGTACCCCGTAGGATCCGACTTGTATCCCTCCAAAGACTTTGTGAACTCGTTAGGACCGGTATTGACATTCTAGGTTCATTCATTCGTTACCAAATGCGAGAATATGACAATAAACAAAAAGATTTCTTCGTTGCATATTCTAGTTGATAAAGAAATTTCGCCTAGTACCCCGTAGGATCCGACTTGTATCCCTCCAAAGACTTTGTGAACTCGTTAGGACCGGTATTGACATTCTAGGTTCATACGTTCGTTTTAAAATGCGAGAATATGACAATAAACAAAATGCTTTCGAACATTTACGAATAACCGATAACAATCATAAATATCGACGTGCGGAAGTGAACATACCGTTCTGTTTTTGGTTTTTGGCCCATAATAGTCGTGTCACCATTTTTGACGTTTGCACCGGTAACCGTGACTACCCCACAATTTTTTTTTTTTTTTTTTTTTAAATCAAGTTTTCATCATCTCTTGTTTTCATCATGCCGCAACATCCCGCGCGCTCCCAAATTCGTACGAATTTGATGTTGAAATTTGGAAGCCCGGTTCAATAATCTTCGCGAACACCCGACCCGACTCCCACTAGTAATTTGTTTACTCAAACAAATAAACTAATGAAAATCCAATACCAATAACATCTTGACTTTTAGGTGAGCCCATCACTCTATTGGCCCATCATTGAAATTCAAGACCCATCCAATAGTCAATAACCCTATCTCCATTGCAAATTCATTTCTGCCGACATACAATCATCCACACCCCAAAAGTCAAAGCTGCCATTATTTTATTTATTACCCACTAACATCATCTGCCATCATCTTCAATACACAACCTCCAAACCATCATCTACATCTGATAAACCCAAATCAGAACAACATCGCAGCAGCCGCTAATATCATCTTCTTCTCTTCGATTAACAAACATCAGAACCCCAAATCAAAAATAAATATCCAGCCGACAACCATTCTTTCTCAATCAAACTCAAAACCCCCAAAAATTTCATACATAATCTAACTCCAAATCTCTTCATCGATACACGGCATCAACCCAAAAACCCTTTTCTGCCTTGTGATAACTGATCTTTCGAGAGAACGTAAACCTCGAAGGATATCTTTCGAAGTTTTTAACCACCTCCAAAACACAGAATGTAAACCTCGAAGGATATCTTTCGAAGTTGTTAACCACCTCCAAAACACAGAATGTAAACCTCGAAGGATATCTTTCGAAGTTGTTGAGGGTTCCCACAAATATCTGGCATCTTTCGATCCAGATCTGGATCCTTCGACCCAAAGAACATCCTTCGACCCAGATCTGGATTAAGCAGCCGCCAAGAACATATCAAGAACACAGCGAGTGTTCTTATGCAGATCTTTGACGAAAACATTGTATTTTTGATTTTTGATGATGATAACTTGATTATATAGGTGAAAAACATAAAACCGAACACTTGTTTCAGCACAGATCTGAATATTCGGGTCCAGATCTGAGTTTTTCTCATTTTCACCCAACTTTTCTTCTTGAACAAAAATCACTAAAATCACAGATCTAGAGCACATGTGACTTAGTAAACGGTTAGATTTACTAAATCGGGCACCATGGCTCTGATACCAATTGTAGGACCGAGTTTCGTGACCGAAACCGTGATTCGTGTGAGATCGGTTCAAGACGGGAGAGATTAGAGATGATAAACAAACAACTTTGTATTAATCCGGTAGTAAAACATTACAAATCGGCCCGATTACATGATAACCGAACTAATACCAAAGAAGTATACATCCGGGGAGAGACCAAGTGGTGATCTCTCCCGGGTGAGGTCTCCAACCTCCTAAAATCTCCTTGTGTTGCAAATGGCAAGGGTTTTCTATTTATAGTCACACCCCTTGTCTTGCAAACACACACGGTCAACCGAATAACCCTCTCGTTTGACCACTTCAAACGAGCGGGTCTATACACGTTCGATAGACCGTTTCACTAACTATTACAAATTCAGCGTAAAATAAAACTAATCTATTCGACAAGCATCGGACACAAAATCTGCATCAACAATATTAATAAGCATATCCAAAGGACTTCTTAATGTCATTTAAATTTCCTTAAAACACCCCTAAAGCATGATGTACAAATCTTTTAAGCACCATAAAACATCACTTTCCACTTATACCCTTATTAACTCAAACAAAAACACACAGATCATGATCCTACCGTTCATCACTATCATGATCATATCCTACCGTCCATTAACTCCACACGGATCATGATCCCCACAGCTGTCCTACAATCCCTACTTTTGTACAACTTTTGTGACATTTGAATTTTGAAACTGGGGTTCAACATCGATTTGAGGATTTGGCTCCATCTTCTCTCTTTCTCATGTATATTGAACAGCTCCATCTTTTCTCTCTTTCTCAGAACACCACCGATTTGAAGATTAAATCTGGGAGATATGACGTCGAATAAGTTCGTTCTTCCGATTCAACAACCATCAGGTTTGTGTTTTTGAATCTGAGTATCCATGAGTTTTGGAACAATAATTACGATTTTTGAGGTCTAGGGTTTCAGTATCCATGAGTTTTGGAACAATAATTACGATTTTTAGATCTAGGGTTTCATAACTCACCGAATCAGGCATCGTGTAGTTTATAGGGAATCAAGTCTGCAAAGATCGGTGGCTACGGAGAAGAGTTCCCGGCTGTAGATGGTGATTGAGGTTGGTTCCGACAGACAAACTGAGGTCTGTCCGGCGACCTCCTTTTGATTTGTTTAGGTCACACGCTTTAGTTTTTGAATCTGATGTTTGTGTTTGTTTTAAACTTGCAGATCTAGGGTTTTACTTAAATTTTTGGATTTTATTTTACTACAATTCTAGAACCAAATGGGATAAATGTGGTTAGTTTAATGAACATGGTGCTCAGAAATATATTCAAGTTAAAGGGGTGTACTTATAAAGTTTTTATTGTGATTTTTGAACCATTATATGGGATTCTTATGCAAATAATTGCAGATGTAGGCTTAAGTAATGGTAGAGGTTTCCCACCAGCGCACTCTTTTTAAATATTGAAACAAAAAGGTGGGATTTTTGTTTATTATCTCTCTCCTGTACATTAATTTGCAGCAAAGTTTGAAGATTTAGGTTTTCCCTTTTTTAAAATAAAATTGGTAGTTATGAACAATTTATCAAGAATGAGTTTCTTGATATACCCATTACTAATCTTGAACTTAAAGATCTGCATGCATATGGCTATAATATGGGATAGTGTATTTATAGCCTTTCAACCTTTATGTATGTCTTTCTTTATATTATGAGAGTTTGAAGTGTGTGATTCGTAGGGGAATGGAATATAGGCATGTTATAACCTGTATTTAATGAATAGGCAAATATATGAACTGCAAGTGTTTTGAATGGGAATATTCCATATATTTTTTTTCTTGAGTAAATATGATAGGCTTTTCAACCAAACGGTATTTCCCTATAACAAGGCTATTGAAGACATAAAGGACTTGGCTTTCTTATGGATGTCGAAATAGATAAAAAAAAATAACGCCTGTTAGGTTTCTTTAAAAAGAAATAGGTCAACAACGAACTTTCCAGGTCAACCTAACGCGCCCCGGTTTAGCTAAAGGTGTTCATGGGGTTCGACAGAAAACTGACCCGGCCCTTTTAACCGTAACACAAACCCACGAATGTCGTGTACTAATCTTGTTTTATGACAATGTGAACAAATACTTGCAGGAAAATCATACCACGATATTGTTGGCAGTGCGTATTATGTTGCTTCAGAAGTGTTGAAGCAGAAATACGGGAAGGAAATTGACATACAAAATGCATGGTGATGCTGTAAATTATGCTTAGTGGCGTGCCTCCCTCATGGGCAGGTAATTTGATGCTTTTCAACTATTTTTAGGTATTCGTGTGGTTTATATAATTAGTTGAATTCTAAGCTAAAAGTGAAAATCAACAACAAATCACAGAGAGAGACAGAGGAAAAGCCATATCTGATGCTATATTAGAAGGATATATCAACTTCGAAAGTGACCCGTGGCCATCTGTTGCAAAAGATAAGGTACAGATGACTCTTTATATTGCTTTGATCGTTTTATGTAAGTTGATTATTATGATTACTATAGTATTATTATTATTATTGTTGCTGTTATTAATATTATTATTAATAGTAACTTATTTATTTATAGGAGAAGAGTCTGAAGCAGAAAATCCAGGACCATATTGCAAAAGCAATAATAGCAAAAGGTGTTCCTCTAACTATAAAGGAACATGATGCTATTGTTTCTAAGATCAAAGATAAAGCAGCTGAAGCACATGCTGAGATGCTCGCAAGTGAAAAACTGGTCCAATTAGGTGAGTTTTGACTTTTCTGATTTAACAGTATAACCAGGGGAGGATCTACCATGGGTCAAGGGGTGGCATCCGCTACCGCTTGGTCGGAAAAATTTTGACGTTTTTAGTGTAAATTTTGGAAAAATTTGACGTTTTTTCGATTTCGTTACCGCTTATTTCATAAAACGTTACCGCTTGGTCGGAATCCTAGATCCGCCACTGAGTATAACCAGTGTATGGGTTGATACACTCACAGTTAAAAAAAACTGTTGAGGCATGCGCCTCAAGGCAAGGTGCCTAAAAAAATGAGTCTGAGGCGGTGCCTCAGGGGGTTGTTTTGTACCTGTGCCTCATAGGGCTGAGGCGCTAAGAAAAGTTGCGCCTCAAGGGGTTTTGATGTCTGTTTTTTTATTTTTGTGTCAATTTTAAACATTTGGTGTCTTTTTTATATGTGTTTTTGATGAGTCTGATGATGAATTTAGTTAGTATTTTATTTTTTATATGATATATAATTTTTATATTTATTGTTTAATTCTGCCTCGGGCTTATGCCTCAGTTTGTCTCCAGGCGTACGCCTCGTGAGGCACAATTCCGTACTTTTAAACTTTGGATACGCTTATATATACCAAAAGTTAAA
Source organism: Helianthus tuberosus (assembly GCA_030545235.1). Lineage (NCBI taxonomy): Eukaryota > Viridiplantae > Streptophyta > Magnoliopsida > Asterales > Asteraceae > Helianthus > Helianthus tuberosus. The sequence continues at coordinate 64,144,476 of CM060416.1, read as the reverse complement.
TCTTTAAATTCTAAAAAAATATAAACTTCTATCTCATCCCATTTAGACCCAAAGCCCTAAAACCCTAAAATTTGTTGATTATATAAGTTAATTATTGTGATTATGAAGATAAAGAGAGGCCTGATGCTGTAAGAACTGAGCCAGTTTTCAGAGACAACAAAAGGGCATGTGTACTGGAGGTTAAAAGGGTGTTCTGTGAAGCCTGGTATTATTGAAGGTGAGCTCTAAATGTAATTTGTTAAAGTTTTAATTGGATTTTAAAACTTGTAATGCCATATATTGTCATTACTTATAACTGCTATTGTTACTCAATATTCAGATATAGGAACTGGGGATCATACAGTTGAAGCAGCTGACAAATGGTTTGAGTATGATGATGAACAGATGGATTTGATTGAAAAACACATAAATGTTATGAGGTAACTCACTAACTCTTACCCTTTTTAGCTAAACTGGTAATGTACAAATACAATAACTCGAATTTGTACCGTCGAATGAAAGTATATTACATTTGACCCGAATCATTTCCGAACAAAATTTACGTCAAAACGTAGAACAACTGAAAACGTACATAAAAACATGAAAAGGTATTATATTTAAGCCGACTTGTGTCCGGAAAAATTTACGTCAAAACGAAAACCAATTTGAATTTATATCAACACGTAAATAAAAACAAGCACGTAAAATTAGTCTTTTTTAGTTAAAGAATGGAAGTACATAGTAAACTAGAAACTTTAGAAACTTAAGGGGGTTAAAATGACATGTTACAAAGTCGAGGGGGTGTAGGTGTCAATATTTAAAATAAAAAACTTAACATTACAGTGCTCGTCATACCACACTTTTTAATATATACTTAATTAATGATATAACAAATTAGACAAACATTGACCTGGCATCATATGGGTTTTCTCCGTAAAATATAGTATATATCTGAGTGTTTGATTTACTCTGTAGAGGAACTGTTTGAAAGGCTTTTCTGCAATTACAAAGGAACTAATGTTGATTACTGTATTGTTGAAAGAGTTACCTTGGTAATATGTTTAGAGCCTACTTAGATAGTTATTTCTTAACTTGTAATAAATTTTACAAAGTTTTACATGAAAGTTTGGGCACAAAATCATATTCTTTTAAATTCGTAACTCATAAAATTAACAGAGTTACTAGTTACTGGGGTAATACGTTTTGACCCGTTTCTATTGTGCAGATTCACGTCAAAGTTTAAGCGTTATTTAACGAAGGACCTGCCAGATATTGTGATGCAGGTATCTGTGATGAAAAGGCTTCGACATCCAAATATTGTGCTCTTCATGGGTACAGTAATTTCACCTCACCACGTATGCATTGTTACTGAGTTCCTTTACCGGTAAGTCAACCTGAAATACATATATGAGAAATGAGCTATTAATTGTCAGAAATTTATATGAATAATTTATTTTTGTGAAGTGGAAGTCTGTTCCAGTTACTTCACCGAAGGAGAGTCAGATTTAATTTGAAACATCATGTTCATTTGGCCTTGGATATAGTAAGCAACTTACCGATGAGAAAAAGTGAGGCGGTGTTGCCGTAAGACGGGTAATTTAATTTCACAGCCATTTTTATATTTCTTGACCACATTTATATTTTGTTACATGATTCGCTTAAAACATTGCTTTTTTCGATATTTTTTTCACAGACTAATTCTGAAGTTCATGTTCACTGGAAAGGGGCTGCCGAAACCGTGTTAGCTGCATATACAAGATACATGGACAGTAATGAACAGCTTGTACCCCTGGATGAAGGAACGGTAGAGTATTTTAAAAAGGCCATTGAAGATATGGCTCGTGGAAGTTTGTGGTGTGTTGCAATTGCCTACCGACCACTGGGAATTGCCAGAAGGTGATCTTGTTTTGCTAGCAATAGTTGGTTTGAAGGTATGATCTTGTTCTTAACCCATGGAAAACATGCTCATCTAGCTATCATTATATCTTATATGTTGTGTTAGATGGTGACGTTGTTTGCGTTGTAGGATCCATGTCGGCCCAGTGTCCAAGATGCTGTCCAACTGTGCGTAAAGGCCCGTGTTAAGGTAAGAATGGTGACGGGTGACAATCTTCAAACAGCAAAGGCAATTGCGTTAGAATGCGGTATACTTGGGTCAGATGCGGACGCTACCAAGCCAAACCTAATTGAAGGGACGTCCTTCCATGCAATGTCGGATGCACAAAGACTCGAAGTAGCTGAGAGGATATCGGTATGTGATTTTACAACAATACCCTCTTGATTCATGCATGTGAGAGATGATATATGCGTGGTGGATAATGACAGGTGATGGGGAAGTCGTCTCCTAACAATAAACTGTTACTCGTGCAAGCTCTGAGGAAAAGAGGACATGTCGTTGCGGTTAATGGAGATGGAACTGACGACGCCCCTGCTTTACATGAGGCGGGTATCGGTCTTGCTATGGGTACTCAAGGCACTGAAGTAGCAAAAGAGAGTAGTGACATCATCATATTGGACGATAACTTTGCTTCGGTTGTTAGGGAGGTAATTAACTCAGTCTGTTTCTTTGTTCTGTTTAGATGTGATAATATCTACCCATTTACCTGAAAATGAGTTATCTTGTTTTTTTTTAACTTGGATTGTTAATTTAATTTGTCTCCAACAAGTCAAACGGGTAAAGTTTTGATATATTTAGTATCAATCAAACGGGTCAAAAGTTGCCCAACGTGATTTTATTTACAAGCCTGAGATAATTAGTTAAAGTTACAAATGTTTTAGTTATACGTTAATAATAGTTAATTATTTGGATGTTCATTATATATCCAAATCCATTTGATCGTAACTAATCAATTCATTTTGTAGGCCTTTTCAATTGTGGTCTACAAATACAGGAAATGAACCTACGGGTGGAGGCAGATCTACCAGGCAATCAACTCGACAGTTATTACAAAATTATATATCATTCTCTCCCAAAAAAGCATCCGAGATTCAGCAACTACAGACACAAGTACTAATTTTCAGAAACATTAGGAAGAATACAATGTTCTATCATCTGCTATAGGTGGCAATTGAAGCTGCAACTAGCAGCATTCCTAACTAAGGTGAATGTTTGGTACTCTGGTTCGTATCTTGTTGTGTTCAAAATGTTTTTTACACTTGATGTGGATATTGGATGTGAATTATGTAAGCCTGTGTAACTTGTTGCGATTTATAGAAAAATCATAATTTGGCTTTGATTGTGAGTCAAATATCCTGTTCGTGTTGATTTATGATTCTCATATCTTATTGGTTGTTATAACATGTTCAGAATGCTTTTAATGATTAATAAATTTTAAAATGAAATCTTGATTTCATTTTAGAAAAAAGTGCATTTTCAGATTTTTGTAGTTTACAAGTCGAAGTTATCTTTCTACATTATGATTGGTTGTTAAACCTAGGTATGGCCTATGACACTCACTTCCCAACAAGTATTTAACATTACTACAAGTAGTTAAACCTATATATATATACTAGTCGTTTACCCGCGCGATGCGGCGGGAAACATATCACTTAGGTTTATATATATATATATATGTGGTGGGTGGAGAGTTCAAATCAGAAGAAAAATTTTGTAAGAAGAAAAAAGAAGAAATTTCAACCAATAAAAATGCTTTATTTCACTTCATTTAATATAAGTATTTAACATTACTACAAGGGTACATTGGTAAATCTAAAGAGGTCATTAATTTGTAGTCTTCCTCTTTAATAGCTAACTACATTAATTTTTTTTGTAACTTATCTTCAAAATATAGATTTTTTTCAAAAAAAATAAAAATAAAATAAAATAATTTAAAGTGTTGGATAAATTACGAGTTGTGTAAGATAAATTTCAACGTGTAGGATGAATTTCGAAATATGTAGGATAACTTTTGATGTGTGTAGGCAAAAAAAAATTTATTGTGGAGGATAGTAGTCTTTATAACTAATTAATTAGTAAAAAATGATAATAAATGAGATAAGTGAAAAAGTTATTTAATGATTTACAAAATTACCCTTTGTTCTTTTTATTCTCAATTAAGTTTTCTTCTCAAATGAACCTTCCACTATATATATATATATATATATATATATATATATATATAGGGGACCGCTAGAATGAGAACCACCACGAGTTATGAGAACCGCGAGAACCACGTGCCACGGAGGGGCGTTGACCACGATTTTTTTTTTACAACTAGATCCGTATATTTTAACAACATTCGTAAAAAAAAAAAATTCAAACGGCGCGCCCGAAGGGGTAGTTTTTTACGCCCAAAGTTTGTAAAAAAAAAAGAAAAAACAAAAAAATAATAAAAACACCAAACTTTGGGTGTAAAAAACTACCCCCTCGGGCGCGCCGTTTGAAATTTTTTTTTTACGAATGTTGTTAAAATATACGGATCTAGTTGTAAAAAAAAAATCGTGGTCAACGCCCCTTCGTGGCACGTGGTTCTCGCGGTTCTCATAACTCGTGGTGGTTCTCATTCTAGCGGCTCCCTATATATATATATATATATACAGGGTATATATATATGTAGGGTCAGGATTTAGAGAAAACCATGAAAAGTGTGAGAACGGTGAGAACGCTTATCGATCGTCCCATCAAAACATTCTATGGACTAGATTGGCGCGATGATGTTTTCGTAAATAACACGAATTCTATTGAGTCGACGCGCTTAATTAAGGGTAAAATGGTCTTTACACTTCTATACCAAAACGCCAACTAATGAATAAAACGCCATTACTGGCCAAAACGCATCCCTATATAAACAAAACATTCTCATACATAAGAACACACCTCCCCCAACCTGAAATCGCCATATCTCTACTATAATAAAGCAAAACTTTTCTATCCGATGTGTCAAAATTCTAGCCAGTCCACGTCATCCTATCCTATGTGTAATTTTGTGAGATTTTTAAATTTTTATGTATTGGTTTCAAACCTGGTGAAATGTTTGGGCGGGCAAAGAAGGGGTTCAAATTTTCATTCAAATTTCAAATTGCATTCTTGTCTCTCTCTCCTAAAAGCCCTTTTGTTTCTCTCTTCCCTCTTCTCTCTCCTTCATTCTCTCGAAACCCTAAATCGATAGTCGCTCCCCTCCCCACTCAACCCTGAAGTTTGATTCACACATATGAGTTTTCAAGTTCAGTTCGCATATGGAAGGTTCTGTGTTTTGGATTAGTTTTCGCCACCGGTTAATTGAAGTTTTGTGATTGAGGTACGGAATTCTTTGATGTTGTTACTTTGATTGTGTGATTTGTTGTTTTTGTTTAAATCGATTCTTGATTTCTTTTGACTGGTAGGATTCCGTATTCTGTATAATTTAGGGAGCAAAGTGATGTCTCGGTTTAAAAGAGTTGATTATGGTCATTGGCTTCAACACCAACGAGGAATATTAACGGATTAACTATGTGTGTTAGGTATGTATTAAAGACGTTTATATCCATCAATTCGTCTGTATATTTTGATTTGAAAGCTTTGATTTGTGATTCACAGGTCCGATGTTTCTACTACTCAGTTCTTCACATACAATATGGCCCTTGAACCACCTTGGGAGAAATATGATAGGTAAATAACAAATTTCTGCAATGTTATGGTTCGTACAGTTCCTAATCTTTATTTATTTATCTCTAGACTTCAAACATTTGTTAAGTGGTTTTGCTTTTGTTTGAGGTTTTGTTAAGTGCTAATTATAAGTTTTGATATTGGAGGAAGCAATTGATGATCTCAGATATATCGAAGGGAATTCATTCCGACCCGGTGTGAACCCGATTGGTATTCACAAAGTACTCGAATTATCAGACTCGAATTTCTTGTTTTAGTCGCCCAGTTTGATACGAGTGCTTGAATAGTATTAGCTTTATTATTTATTCCCACAAAAAGAAAATAGTATAAAAGAATTTCAAAGTTTCGTTCTTAATTATTTACCTCTATCTATTGTGTCCCAAACGGGGATTATCATCTCTTTTGTGATAGTGATTTAACTTATGGTGAGGTTTTGATATAGTTTATATACATACATATATATATATGGCCGCTAGAATGAGAACCACCTCCAGTTGTAAGAACCGCGAGAACCACTCTCCACCAATCAGATTGTACCACCTCAAAGGGTATATGGGTCATTTACTTAAAACCTGCCCAAATGTCTTTTTAGTCTGACTTGCAGATATAAATCATCACCCCCAAAAAAGTTGTTCATTTCTCTCTCTCTCCCAAGCTTCGATCACCACCATGTTCTCTCCCCTTGGCCACCCCCTCTTCTTTGTTTGTAGCGGCTTCCGGCGACGGACATGCACACCGATAACCCCTAGTGGTGGTGATTGGTTTATGCCGCCCCTCCTCCCCCCTGTACCCCTTCCTTCTCCGGCCACAAGTCCGGTAAACTCTGTCTATTTTTGCTTCACCACCATCTATTTTTGCTCAGATCTGAACCGGTGGCCCCAAACAGAGGCGGAAGGCGGTGGTGAGGGCGGTGGTTTGGTGGGAGTTTGTGCAGAGGCGGAAGGCGGTGGTGGTTTTAGGGGGAGGCCGGTGGGGGTTTTGTGCAGGGATTGGTGGTGGTTTTCTGGTCGACTGGACCTTTTGTCACCACTTGTTGATTTATCTGCTTCAATGGTGATTTTGGTGATTTTTGGTAAAGTTGTGAATGCTATTTCTTTTTGGGTTTGTTGTTACTGTCATTTTTGTTTGCTACTGCCATTTTTGAATGTTTAAATCGGTCAGTGAAGGTGGGTTTTTAATTTTGTTGAATCTGGGTTTGAATCTTGTGGGTTTGAATTTGGGTTTGAATCTTGTGGGTTTGAATCTGGGTTTAAATCGGCTGTGAATGTTGAATCTGGGTTTGAATCGGATGTGAATGTTGAATCTGGGGTTTGATTCAGGGTTTGAATCTGGGTTTTTAATTTTGTTGAATCTGGGTTTAAATAGGCTGTGATGATGCAAAAAAAAAAAAAAAAAAAAAAAAAAAAAAAACAGAGAACTGACGATGGAGGGGAAAGGATGGCGGAGGGTAGGGTTTTGAACCTGCAACCCCACTTTGCAGCCTCTGATTATCGTAAAATCTGAGCCAAAAACTTCGTTTTTTTTTCAAGAATCCCCTCGTTCTTTTGATTTTTTTGAGGCGTTGATGATGATAACAAAGTATCTGAGACACATCCCGAGTGTGCGATTTTCTGGGTGCGTTCGTTTTTTGCGTAAAAACGTTTTTGTAAAAAAAAAAAAGTTAAACCGTAAAATGTAAAAACTTTTTAACATAAAACGTAAAAAGTTTTTATGTAAAACGTAAAAAGTTTTTACGTAAAACGTAAAAAGTTTTCCGTAAAACGTTAAAAGTTTTAGGTAAATCGTAAAACGTAATTTTTTTAAGTAAAACGTAAAAAATGTTAACGTAAAAAAACCGGCGCGTAAAACGTAAAAAAAAAAGTTAACGTAAAAAAACCGGGGCGTAAAACGTAAAAAACCGGCGCGTAAAACGTACAAAAACGTTAACGTAAAAAACCGGGGCGTAAAACGTAAAAAACCGGCTCGTAAAACGTAAATAACGTTAACGTAAAAAATCGGCGCGTAAAACGTAAAAAAACGTTAACGTAAAAAACCGGGGCGTAAAACGTAAAAAACCGACGTGTAAAACGTAAATAACGTTAACGTAAAAACCGGGAGCGTAAAACGTAAAAACGGCGCGTTGAAAAAACGACGCGTGAAAAAGCCGGGCGTAAAAACGGCGCGTCAAAAAACGAGGCGTGAAAAGGCCGGGCGTAAAAACGTTAAACGTTAAACGTAAAACGTTAAACGTAAAAATATGTAAATAAATCTGAATTTGAAAATGTTTAATAAAAAATAAAAATCTAATATAATAATACCAAAAAGTAATAAAAAACAATAAAGAAAAAAAGACAAAATAGTGTAATTTACTTAAATACCCTTTTGGATTAAAATATTAAAGGCAAAATAAGACAAAAAATACTTAATATTATTTTTTAATACTTTTAATCTCATCCATCCATCTACTTGATCTAATTGCTAGAAAGTGGTTCTCGGGGTTCTTACAACTGGAGGTGGTTCTCATTCTAGCGGTCCCCTATATATATATATATATATATTTGAAAAGGGTTTGTTGGTTATCAAAAAATATTTTTTTATAGAAATAGTAGAGCTTTTTGTGGCGATATCGAATCCTCTTTAAACGCAGTCCGAGCCTGCATGGTTTTGGTTCATCAAGCTCGGCTTGACTCGTGGACTATTAAAGAATTGATGATTTGATGACTCTATAACGACCGGTTTGATTTACGTAATTCTTTTACATAAATTGAACTTGTTAAATGAATTGAGTTATAAAGAAATATGAATTGATATATACGATTGAGGTACGGAATTCTTTGATGTTGTTACTTTAAAATAAAATGGATGGCTTGATCTGATTGAAGAGTTTATTGTCAGGTACCTGGATCACAATCAATTTACTGGGAGAATTCCTGATGCATTCTACAAGCACCCTTATCTAAAAGAACTGTGAGTCTTATTCTTTTTTATCTTTCAGTTTAGTGGGAGAATATTGTTGCTTACTAATTACTATTGTGCCCTTTTGCAGATACATCGAAGGGTGTTGGTGCACTTGTGTCTGTACTTTGTCTGTATTTTGTCATGATATAAAACGATGTCTTTGATGTAAGGTTGATGTAAGTTTGACCAAGTCAACCATCCTCCTGGTTTGACTTGGCCAAACAGTTGGAACATTGTTGTAAGATGTTTGTGTCGAAGGATGAGTCATCGAAGGATTGTTTATATCCTTCGATGAGCTCGAAAGATAAACCTTCGATGGATGTTGATGGACCTCGAAGGATATCATCCTTCGAGGTATATGTGGATCCTTCGATAGGTTTCAGATCGATAGATGATCCTTCGATCAGTCTATCTGATCCTTCGACCAGACGAGCTGTAATGGGTATATATACTCATGTAATGTGTTCACTTCATTGTGTGTGAGGTGTGAGTGAACTTAGTCTTGTAGAGAGCGTATTTTCAGTTGGGTCAAGGGCTGTAACCGTGTCCACTGAAATACAAGAGAAAACTTTGATATCTCGTGTGTCTACCTTTCTCTTTGTAGCTTGTGTTCTCATATAAACTACCGGTTTGCATTCTAGCTTGGATTCCGCACTTGCTAGTGTGTTAAACATAACAAGGATAAGGTTTGACCTCATCCTCCGAGGGACCTACAAGTGGTATCAGAGCCGTGGCTCTTTTCCTTTGTGTTTGTAAATACCTTTGTGTTTTTAAAATTTATCTTAGTTTGTTAATTTTAGGGGGAGTAAATCCAAATTTGAAAAAATCCAAAAACATCGAAAAATTACAAAAACACAAAAACAATAGAAAAACAAAAATGAGTTTCCTGGCGAGCAAAAGAGAAAATGATAGTACATCAGTGGTCTATCCAAACCTCTTTAAACTGAAATGCAAAATGAAAAACGATAAGCAGCTCTATATAAGATGTATCGGTAGGCTCACAATCATTTTAAAGTGTGCAGGGTGATATAAACTTAAATCGACCGAAGACCAGGTGGGAACCACTCATTGGCATATGGTCTTAGTACCGAAATTTTGTTTGAGAGATTGCCGAGGTTCTGAGATATTCGGTCTTTATGCTGCTTATCATCTGGGTATCATGGTTGTATCTTTTTCCGAAAAATAACGGGGACGCAAGTCTAGATCTTCCATGATACTATACATACGTGTACATACTGCATACGACCTCAATAAGTGATCAACAATCACATGTCCAAACAAATAAGTGATAATATATCACATCTTTCCGGGAGTCAAGTTCGTCTCTCTGCTGTACGAAAGTACTGACCTGTTCACGGACTTGCTCATGTGCCCTCATGCATAGAAAATCAAGTTCCTCATCAATAAGTGATTCTATCACATAGGGCTTGTTTTCAAATCAAAATAAGTGAGAATCTCACATCATATACGGTCAAACAGATGATAATCGGTATACTCACCGGTAAGATGAACCCTCGTGCATACCTTGATACGGGAATGTGTCGTGATGTGGATGAACACCGGTCGGTAAGTATAAATCATACCTTAACGTATCCCCGCGCCATGATTACATCTGATAAGTTGAGCTTAAGTGGACAACAATACCGATAATCGTTATAGGATGTTTATCTTAATGTTAACTAATTGAACAACAAGAGCGTTTTGGAATGACCGTACACTGATATGATTCTCTTACCCTCGAAACTCGCAAAAAGAATGTTTGTAAATATTTATTTAATGCTTTCAGTTTCTGCATCTTTGTATATATTTATTTACTGCTTTCAGTCTTTACATTTGAAATATTCAAAAATACCAAAAAGATTTTAGGTGTGTTTTAATATAAACTTTCTAAAAGCCAAAAAGATTTTATTTCTATTTTATTTTCGATCGTACGATGTTGGAGCTCGAGTCTTCGGTACCTGAAACCTGATTGAAAACCGAAACGACTGAATCTTCATAAATGGTCGAAATTTGCAAGTTTTGAAAGTTAAAAACCTAAAACTGAACAATTTATTAAACTTTCAAACTGTCGGACGGTAGTTGATTAAACAATGGTCACATGTGTGTCGTTTGCTTATGATATTCCAGGCAGTTGTTCTCATTACGCGTTTAGATTTCTTGCATGTGCAGATTCTAAAGGCAAGGAGAACATGGTCGATGACAAGCTTCGGAATGAAGACACAACGTGAAGGCACTCAAATGATGAAGATGATCAAGTTGCTACTGGCCATCATCAACACCACAAGGATCTCAAGTTGTAAAGATCAAGACATTCACGAGCATAACTCAAGGGGGAGCTTATGTTAAGGGGGAGTTTGTCAACACACCTCCTACATGAAACAGGGAGTTTGTTGATACACTTTCTGCTTTCAAGACGTGAAGACTTTGAAGATCCTCCGACATTGAAGACTTGAAAGAACGTCAAAGACTTGAAGACACGAAGATCGAGACAAAGCTACAGCCAAGGGGGAGTTTGTTGGTGCACTTGTGTCTGTACTTTGTCTGTATTTTGTCATGATATAAAACGATGTCTTTGATGTAAGGTTGATGTAAGTTTGACCAAGTCAACCATCCTCCTGGTTTGACTTGGCCAAACAGTTGGAACATTGTTGTAAGATGTTTGTGTCGAAGGATGAGTCATAGAAGGATTGTTTATATCCTTCGATGAGCTCGAAAGATAAACCTTCGATGGATGTTGATGGACCTCGAAGGATATCATCCTTCGAGGTATATGTGGATCCTTCGATAGGTTTCAGATCGATAGATGATCCTTCGATCAGTCTATCTGATCCTTCGACCAGACGAGCTGTAATGGGTATATATACTCATGTAATGTGTTCACTTCATTGTGTGTGAGGTGTGAGTGAACTTAGTCTTGTAGAGAGCGTATTTTCAGTTGGGTCAAGGGCTGTAACCGTGTCCACTGAAATACAAGAGAAAACTTTGATATCTCGTGTGTCTACCTTTTCTCTTTGTAGCTTGTGTTCTCATATAAACTACCGGTTTGCATTCTAGCTTGGATTCCGCACTTGCTAGTGTGTTAAACATAACAAGGATAAGGTTTGACCTCATCCTCCGAGGGACCTACAAAGGGAATTCATTCTGACCCGGTGTGAACCCGATTGGTATTAACAAAGTACTCGAATTATCAGACTCGGATTTCTTGTTTTAGTCGCCCAGTTTGTTACGAGTGCTTGAATAGTATTAGCTTTATTATTTATTCGAGTCAAAATGTACCGCGTTACAAAAAAGAAAAGTAACAATTTGATTCAGCCATAATTTGCAGCAGAATGATGGGCAGTCTTCAACACATGAGACGCAAAAGAATGAAACCTTCGGTCAGCCATTAGCCATTGTCCCAGCCCAAACAGCTCTGGTCCCAGCCGACCAAGCATCGATGACTCAACCGCAAGCTTATTCTTGCGTTTTTGGTTTTTATTTTAATAATATTTCTTTTGTCTTGAAATTAGATGGTAATATCGATGCTTTCTTATTAAAAAGGAGAGGTTGAGAAGATTAAGTTCCGTGGGTGTACTTGGTGAAACAGATGAACTCTCCTATTCAATGCTCATCGGTTCTGCAAGCAAGAGAGCTCAGCTCCCCAAAAAGGTGATATAATGATCTCTAAAATTGGTTGGGTAGGTTGGGTCAGTAATGGGTCAAAACGGGTAGTGCAGGTTAGGTCAAAACCATTTGTAATCATAATGAGTTCGGGTCAAAATGTACCCCGTTACAAAAAAGAAAAGTAACAATTTGATTCAGGTAAAAAGAGGTTGTTGACGTCAATAACTAAACTATAATCTTTTATTTTATATCTTTTGCAGTTCTCTAATCTTTCTCATACAATTAAGTATGCATCTACCCCGCGAAAGCTACGATCAGGTATCTGCTTTATAGCCATGTTTTATAAATACTTGATCCTTAACGCATGAAAAGTTTTATACTTTTGACTTATTTGGTAACGTAAATGACATGATTTAGTTATCATCAACTGTAAAAAAATATTAACTTAGCTAACATGTATGTTATTTGTAATAAAATATGCAATTTCAAGTTGAAAGTAGCATAATAAAAGCTTAACTGATAGTCAAAGTGTGTAACATACTAATTAATAAGACAAGATTAGAAACATGAATGTGGATCATTGTATAAATCTCATTACTCTGAAAATTGTCAATTTAAAGGATATAAAAGCTATTATCTTTTTTTTTGGTATGATTTTTATCAAAATATATATAGCTTGTATTATGAATAATTAAAAAAAATTATAAAAATAGTTGTGGCTTCTATCATATCTAACATATATGTCATGATATATATTCTGGAAAGCATTACAAGTTATAGGCCCAAATCAATCTTAGTGTCTTTCATCTTGGACGGTTAATAACTAGATTTGGGCCCAGGACCACATGTTCATATCTAGAAGCTATATTCGATTGTCCTAAATGGCTAAATGTATTAACTTTTGAACAATTCATTTCCTTCGTGCAGTTTAATGTTTTAAAACTTATAATGTTTATGCAGCTTTTATGAGCTATATATGTTATTAATGGATTTGTGATTGCATTTACACTTTACAGCATTGGAAAAACGACCACATGAGTCTCGAAAAACCTGTGCACCTGCATCATCGTATACAAGAAAAGAGATGGATGGATTCGAGTGGCGATTTAAGGATTGCACAAACAAGCACAAAATCACTATGGTTAGTAATCTAAAACTCAAAAGCCCGCTAAAATTTACCTAGTAAAAGACACATTAAACTCACATTTTATATTTTGCACGATGAACACAAAGACTCTAAACTGTCTTTAATAACAAAAGATGAAGAAGAAGAAGCAACCCAAGCTTTCTTTGCGTTGGCTCAAACATTTACCGAGACTTGTATGAATAAAACTTCAGATATGGAACTGTCATCAATCATGGTACCAGCAAATCAAACTGAAGAGACTAATGTGAAGAATGTGTTACAAAAGAGATGTTTGGTTCATGTTTACATATGTCATTTTATAAAGGTTGTGAAGACAACCAAGAGTGAAGGATGTCATGTGAATGTAATATCGGACGCCAAGAGTGTTTGTAGTCACCAAAAAGAATTTAAAGGGAAATTATTGATTATATACAAAATTTCATTTACAAAATCGAAGGTAGATAAGTCATGAAAACACTGAAAGGAATTGACTTTTGATAGTCAATGATCGATGGAAATGTAATCTTCCAAGTTTATGGTGATTATGGCTCTGAAAACACATCAGACCAAGTTTTTCCAAACCAACTATTCCACCAGGTTTAATATTTTTTTATTTAAAAAGTTGTGATGTTTGGGATAACTAAACAAACAAAAACTAAATTTCGCACTCTTCCTTCGGTTACATGAACGATTTATGACAATAAAGTTTGCCATCTTAAATACAATGGCTTCTACTTATGCACTCAGAGTGGACCCATTGTGAGTGTTATATATCAAACCAAAAATTTTATACCTGCTAAAAACGTATGATGACGGGATTATATGTTGTTTTTTTAGGGAACCACCCGACCCGCTCATTACCATGTACTTCTCAACCAGATTGGTTTACCTGCATATTAGTTACATCGTATGTGTAAGTTGTATAATTAGTTAACTAATACAAATGGATTATAAATTCAAGATTAATGCTAAAGCTGTTCGCATAACTTTGCATAATGCAGGTATCAAAGAAGCACAAGTGCCATTGAGAAAGTGAAAAGCGTTTCAGTAGCAGAGGTTGGGTAAGGATTGAAGATAATTTTTTGAGGCTAAAGTGTGGAAGTGAACGGGCTTTCTTCTGCCCTTTCTGCAGTGGATATGGGGTCAGGGCCAGACAGGTGGAGGTGCTATTTAGAAGGCTTGGGCGAGTTTACTGTTTGCAACCTTCATTACAAGCTACAGAGGTCTGGTGCATTCGATAGTGGGTTAGGTTTCGGCTGGAACAATTGGTCTCTTTTGAAAGTGATTTTTTAGCGTCGAGGGTTGCTTTAAATGGGTTACCCACATTGACAGCCTTACAACAGAGAGGAATTGGTTTGGGCTCGGTCCGATAGCCTAATATATTAATTTCCAGAGTCTTAAAATATATGTAACAATTTCTTTTTCGGGTTGTCCCAAAATAAATGCACTGTATGGTACATTTTTTTTGTTGGTAATGTTTGCCAAACATGAATGGTTATCCACTTATAAGAAATCATATAAAAAAAATTCTTTTGTAAATATAATTTTTTAACACAACGCATAACCCGTGAAGCTCACGGGTATATAACCAAGTTTCTACTATATAACATTCATCTTACAACGCCAAAAAATTCAAAACATCAAACACACCTACTAAAAAACGTCATATTTTACTATATACCAATCATCTTAGAAAACGCCGAATCTCACCAATATCAAAAATTTCCAAAAAATGGACTTTTCTTTCGGATACACTATTTCCTCATAAAAACGCCAAAAATCGTTTCTTGTATATTCAATATTGTTCTACACGAAGTTTTGGAAAATGCATTCTTTCCGGAGGTGCTGCGACTCAAATAACATTTTGCTAAATGAGATGGACAAAACTTCAAGAAAAAGATACTGGGGTCAGACTTATGTCAGTTTTTGTGTTTTGTTATTGATGAATATTATAATGGCATGAATTAGACGAATGACACTGATGAGTGGTTTGAATATACATATTCTAACAAAAAACTCATGTCATATTGTCTTTCCAAACGGCTAAAAAAACACAAGCATGACAAAGCCAAACCGGCCGTGAACATGTTTTAAAGAAGAAAGAGACCGAGGACAGTGAAGATTTGAAAGATGAATTGTTTCTATTTTTATTTTTTTAATTTTCTTTTTCTGTTGTTTGTTATGTATTTTTCAACTTAGAATAAAAAAATAACATTATATTAATAAAACGCCAAAAGTCATAATTGTTGTGAAACGCCATAATCATGTAAAACGCCAAAAACTCCCAACCTATAATAAAAGTAATTTAGAGAAGAATTATTAAAAGCTAAAAATGGAAACAAACGCCAAAAACTACTTAAAGCCATTAAAAAACGCCAAACTTGGAAGATGGAATGTCTAAGACCATAAAAACTCATAAAAACCTGAACAAAATCAGTAAAAAATACACACAGTAAGTAAACTGAAAAGACAACTACTTTATTAATATCATTTATTATAAATAAAAATCCCGCCTAAACTACGTGCCAAAAACATCCTATAAGAGAGACGTCTCTGCACAATCAACTGATCACACCACCAAAAAAATAAACGCCATCTTTCCAACAAACCATTCACTTTAAAACGCCAAAAAAGATACTTAAAAAAGCCACAGATGCGGAACGTCATTTCTTCTTTATTGAGTATTGTTCTGAATGAAGTTTTACTTAATGGATTCGACTTTGAGGTGGGTATATCTATAAGCTTTTGCTGAATGAGATGGACAAATATTCATGAAAAAACCAAGAAAAAAAGACTTTTACCCCTTAATGAAGACGGGCATTATATAGGAAAAAAAGGATCTACATAAGGTATTCAAAACAGGTTCAAAACGCCAAAAAGGTTAAAGTAGAAGAGGCTGATGACAGTGAAGATTTTGAAGAGAAATTAGATTATAATTTTTAATTTTTTTCAATTTCTATTGTTTGTTATCTATTTCGCTAATTTTATTTTCTAATTCTCTACTAAAAAAATTAATATAAAACGCCAAAAACACCAAAACAACTGATAGTGTGAAAACTGAGAGAACGGATGCTAGCAAAACACGATGTTGCTATAAAACGCCAAAAACGATGTTGGTGCATCCGTCTGTCGACTTCGTCTTCTATCGAGTCTTGTTTGTATATAGATAGATCAGGGCACGTTGTACGAGAAAAATGTCAAATATAGGATGAGAGGTAATTTCGCACGGAATTAGAATTTGTAATTCCGCTCGAAATCACATCAAATCAGTTCAAACGAAATCACTAATTTCGCTTGAAAGTGATTTTGCTTGGGCTGATTCAAGCGGAATTACCAGGTCTATAAATACTAGATAGTGTTGTGTCATTTGGCACGAAATTAGATTCCGGTTGGAGAGCCGAAGTGCTGCCGAAGTGTCTACTCGCTGTAAATCGTTGTTATATCAATCAAATAGACAATTAAAGTGAATTGCAAGCCGTTTCGAATTCGATACGTTAGTTTCCGCCTCTCGTATTGAATAGAACACCTCTGAACGACTCGTTTTGGGTCTGAAAACGATCCTACAAGTGGTATCAGAGCTCAGGGGGAGGAGTTCTACCAATTCAGCTGCAATTTCCGATTTCTACACCTTCTTTTTCAAAATTAACAACTTTTCACGGTTAAAATCGGCTAATTTTCTCACATTATACGCGTAATAGTGTTTTAACAAACCCTTGAAAGTTTCAAATCTAAAATCGACTTAAATCCTAATCAATTTTGGCAAAAACAGCTCGAAATGATGACGTCAGCGGTATTTCGCCTGGAATAAGACCTTAATTTCGCTCGAAACCAGTACTTCGCTTGAGTGATTCCGTTCGAAATCACTATTCTGCTCCAAATTGTTATTTCGCTTGAGTGATTTCGCGTGAAATCACTAATTTCGCACCAGATTGTAATTCCGTTTGAAAGTTTCACACGGGATTAGTTATTTCGCTTCAAATTGGTATTTGGTTTGAACACGTAATTCCGTGTGAAGAGGTATTTCGTTTGAGAGTGTTATTTGGTGTGAAAGATTTAATTTCGCTTGAAAGTGTCAGAGTTTTGTGAAACTTGTTACCGAAACATGGAAGAGGAATTTTATAACGCATTTGCTACTACCCCGACTACTCCGGCTAGTGTGACTCAGAACTTGACCATGGAAAATGAAACGGGCACTATGCAAAAACCGCCAAAGCTTATGAACATTGAAGAGTATAAAGGATGGGAGGAACGATTCGAAAATTGGGTGCAAGCAAATTATTTGGATGCTTGAGAGTGTGTTGAAACAAAGTATGTTAGACCGACGAATGATGATGAAGAGGAGATTGCTATTAAAGATCTAAGCATTGATGATAGAAAGAAATACAAAAATGAAAAGATGATGATTAGTCTATTGCATAAAGCAGTTAAAGAAGATATATTGATCTTACTGCAACACAATGGAAGTGCATATTCAATATGGAAAGCATTAAGATCGAAGTTTGTTGGAAGCCAAGAGATGGTCAAGAACAAAAAATCGCTTTTGAAAAAAGAATTCGATTTATTTCGGGGTTTAAAAAATGAAAACACAAAGAAAATCATAGAAAGATATTGCAATCTATTAGCAAATATGAAGAGGTTGAACATCACAAAAGATAATGAAGAATTGATTGAAAAGCTGGCTGATGCATTGCCACATGAAACTTGGGGCACATATCTTATGATGTTAAGGAACAAAAAAGGGTTTGGAAGTTTAACACTCAGCAAGTTTATTGAAAAGATTGAAGCTCGGGAGATGGAACAAAGAAAGATCTCAAGAATGAAATATTTTTTTTTGAATTTTTTTTTACAAATGTGTTTATAATACACGCATCTACGTTTATGAAAAAAAATTTGGTCCACCTCGCCCCGGATCAAAAAGTTCTCACGGTTTTTACAACTCGAGGTGGTTCTCATTTTAGCGGTCACTTATATATATATATATATATATATATATATATAGAAAAGCTGTATTGTACAAAATGGTTTAATGTACGCTACGTACGCGATGTGAAAGCACATGTTATAAAATAGCATTGATGAAATCGCATGTGATAATTTTGATGAAAATCGCATGTTGGTTTTTTATAACAATTTCGAATGTGATAATTTTGATGAAATCGCATGTTGGTTTTTTGAAACAATTTCTCATTTGGTAATTTTGATGAAATTGCATGTTAAAAAACCAACATGCGAAATTGTTACAAAAAACAAACATGCGATTTCATTGTGGGATAAAGATCTGACGGCTGAGATGATCGCGTACGTAATGTAGGATAAGGGCTCTTGTAAGCTTGTATCATATTCAAACATTGGAAGCCCCAGGACCGAAACACATAGTATCAAAGACTGAGATAGATCCAAATACATGCAAGTATGCCTTCACTTTAAAGTACAAAAGGCTGAAGGTGTTGAGAGTAATATCACTTCTCCTGGAAAGTCAATACCATATCTAATTCAATTCATTATATAATGTTTATGGTTATAGTTTATTTGGTTTGGACCCATCAAATATATATATATAGGAGAAGGATTCGTTAGGAACCACCCTTTATTGCGAGAACCGCCACAACCAAAATTACCTAAAACTAGCTAAAAAACACACATTTTTTTCTTTTTAATATTTTTATAAAAAAAATCACTGGATTTCATTAGCAAAATTTTTTTTTAAATTATTATTTAAAAAAAAAATTTTGGCTACTAAAGTAGCGATTTTACTGTAAAAAATATTAAGAAAAAAATTTGTGTTTTTTTAATTTTTTTTATATTTTTTTAGGTTTTTAGGGGTTTAGTTTTTAGCATTTTAGCTTGGGTGTTGGGGGGGGGGGGGGTTAGGTGGGGGGCGAGGTTAGGTTTTTTTTAGATTTTTTTGGGGGGGGTTTAGTTTTTAGCATTTAGCTTGGGGGGGGGGGGGGGTGGGGGTTAGGTTTTTTTTTAGGTATTTTTGGTTGTCACGGTTCTCGCAATAAAGGTGGTTCTCGCATGAAACTTACCATATATATATATATATATATATATATAGGGGAGCGCTAAAATGAAAACCACCCCCAGTTGTAAGAACCATCAGAACCACTCTCAACCAATCAGATTATGCCAACCTAAAGACTATTTTAGTCATTTACCCCAAATGTCAAATATTCTCTCTCTCTTCATTAAAGTTTCATGACTTTAAATACCTCTCTCCTCTCCTCTCTCATCTACTTCTATCTTCAACTCTCTCTTTAATTAAAATCACATATCTTCTTTTCCACCATTTTTAAATCCCCTGCTCTTCTTCTTTTCCACCTTTTGGATCTATGTTGATGCCACCTCCATCGTCACCCCTTCCGCCGCCACACACCCCACCTCCGTCGTCACTCTGCCACACAGAATACCGCCGCCACACACCCCACCTCCGTCGTCACTCTGCCATACAGAATACCGCCGCCACACACCCCACCTCCATCGTCACACGCACACAGAACTCAGATATGATATCTCTCTCTCTCTCTCTCTCTCTCTCGTTGGTTGTGTTTTTTGCAGCGGTGTGGTGGTGAACGGTGGGTGTAGGGCGTTTGTAACAGTGGGTGAATGGCGGTGTGGTGGGTGAACGGCGGCGGCGGTGTGTCGGTGACGGTGGACGAAGGAGGTGGTGGTGGGTTACCCACTCCTGTGACGGCGACGGTAGTGGTGGGTCACCCACACATTTGACGGCAACACCCACGTTTCTTCGGCGACGGTGGTGAAGGTTGCCGGTGAGGATTAATGGCGATGGTGGTGGGTTTTTTACGGCGACGATGGTGTTCCTTTGATTCTGATTGTGTAAGATGTTCTTGAAACAAATTATGATTTGTGTTTTCTTTGATTAGGATAGTTTTTTTATTTACGTTTTTTTTTAACACAAATTATGAGATTTTTTGGCAGTGATAGGTTTTTGATTTTTTGGCAGTTGATGTGTTTGATATGTGTTCTTGATTCTATGGTGATTTTGAACAATGAACTATGGTGATTTTGAACAGTGAACTATGAAACATGGTGGGTGTTTGATCTGTGTTCTTGGTTCAATGGTGATTTTGAACCCCACTTTGCAGCCTTTGATTATCGGAAAATCTGAGCCAAACCCCGTTTTTTTTTCAAGAATCCACTCATTTGTTTTGATTTTTGTTTGTTGGTTTTTTATTTTTTTCCCCAGTCGATGATGATAACAATCTATCTGAGTCACCTACCGAGTTGCGATTTCTGGTTGCGTTCGTTTTGGGTAAAAAAGGTTTTGTAAAAAAAAAGTTAAAACCGTAAACTTTTTAACCTGAAACGTAAAATGTAAAGTTTTTATCGTAAAACCTAAATTTTTTAACGTAAAACATAAAAAGTTTAATGTAAAACGTAAAACGTCAAAAGTTTAACGTAAAATGTAAATAGTTTAATATAAAACGTAAAACGTAAAAAGTTTAACGTAAAACGTAAAACGTAAAAAATTTAACGTAAAACGTAAAAAGTTTAACCGAAAAAGTAAAAAGTTTAAAAAGTTTAACGTAAAACGTAAAACGTAAACTCTTTAACGTAAAACGTAAACTTTTATGTAAAAACTATTTAACGTAAAACGTAAACCTTTTTCTACGTAAATTGTAAAACGTAAAAAATTGTGTGATAAAACGACGTGTAAACAAGGGGCGTGAATACGGGGCATAAAAACGCTGCGAAAAAAACGGGGCGTAAAAAACGTCACGTTAAAACGGGACGTAAAAAACGGCGCATTAAAAAAGTTGTTTTTTAAAAAAAAATTGAATTTAAAAATGCTTTTAATAGAAAATTCATGTTTAAAAAAATAAAAAGTAATATAATAAAACAAAAAAGTAATAAAAAAAATAATAAAGACAAAAAGACAAAAAAGAGTACTTTTACTAAACTACCCTTCTGTATTAAAATATTAAATACATAATAAGACAAAATGTATTTAATATTAATTTTAGTTACTTTTAATCTCATCTATCCATCTTGTTGATCTTTGGGAGGGTATTTAAGTAATTTTGCTATATCTCACCTTTTCAATCACACATCAGCAGCCTTTTCACAACAGTCATGCATTTTTCGAGAGGCAGAAGATGATTTGTATTATACTGTACACATTCACAATCCCAATGTTGAACTATTCCCAATACTTTTTTATACAATCCACATTCACTACTCCTGCGTATTTCATTCCACATCCCTAAATGCTCCTGCTCCATTCACCCACCTCACCAGAGTATATTCACACAAAACCCCAGTATGTCTAAGGATTCAATCACCGACAGCGATGACGATCTCACCGGCGGCAATATGGGTGTAGGCGACAATCGATTGATTGACACACCCCAATGGTTACCAAAAATTCAGTCGACAGTAGGGTTCCGACAGGATTCACTGAACGCCGGTGTTGGTGATGTCCCCAGAGACACTCTATTTTCAGGGCATAATCATTTGTCTAGTTCATCGGACAGAGAGGTTATACTTGACCACGTTCCTAGTGCCGACACCATCCATGTATCCCATGAAGCACCACCCACCGGGTTTGTTGACTGTGGATCAACTTCGGCTCATTTGCAGACTCCATCGATACCAGCGACTCAAGTGACAGACAATGGTATTCCGATTAATGTTAATCAACCATAAAATAAAAACATAGATTTATTCTGGACTAGGCACCGATTAATCCTCATTCAATCACCGTTATTCGTGATTATATACGATTAATCCATGATTAATCCCAATTAATCGCTAGTCTCACCCCGCCGGCCGACTAGCGAATAGCGATTTCAACAACCATGGTGAATGGTAAAGATTTACTTATTATTTTTAACGGTACAATACTACTAATATTAGTGGTATTCTATAGTAGTAATGATGCCTTCTTTTAAGATATATAACTTTTCATATAACTTAGCATTTTTTAACCATATATAACTTTTAGTACATTGAAACATATATAAAAATGCGGCGTTAGTTCGGCACAGTTTTTTGACGATTTTTGGTACCGGTATTGTCATATGATATTTCGGTGTTACTAATTAACATATGCTGGTTTTTGGCGATTTTTACGAGGACAATACCGGTATTTGCAATGGCGAACTTAGTGTAAAGTGGGGGTGCACCCCCCCCCCCCCCCCAATGTTTCAGTTAGAAGTGCAAAATTTCCTATTTTTTGTCCGAAAAAATTTAAAATAATATAGGATTGTCCCCACAATTATTTTGCATAAATATTTATACAATATATAAATTAGGTCCTATAATCTTTTCCGCCCCCTCGGAACTTTTAGTCAAGCTTCGCCACTGGGTACTTGAATGTAAAATTCGGTGGCAATTTGTATAAGTACATATATATTTAGTGGCAATTTGTATAAGTAAATATATATTTAGTGGTTTATATACACTGTGATACATACTCATATACATACAAACAAACATATACGCACAATACACCTATACACATCTATACGTATATACATGCATATACATAGAAATCAAT
Source organism: Helianthus tuberosus (assembly GCA_030545235.1). Taxonomy (NCBI): domain Eukaryota; kingdom Viridiplantae; phylum Streptophyta; class Magnoliopsida; order Asterales; family Asteraceae; genus Helianthus; species Helianthus tuberosus. The sequence continues at coordinate 64,121,727 of CM060416.1, read as the reverse complement.
TACATGCAATTGAAAGAGACTAAATGTTGGGATTGAACCCTACCAGAGGAACAGATAATGTAAAACCAAAACCAGGTCACAACAGAGGATTCACAATAAGCAGCAGTTTACACTTTGCTCTCCCCTTGAAAGTGAGTTATAACAACTGATGGTCCCTATCTGCTGTTCATATTCAACTACTGCTGTCCTTTCTACTGCTGATGAAAACCCTGAAGTATCCAACACTGCTGGTCCTATCTACTGATGATAAAGCACTGCCCAGTCAAGGACTGATCAACCTTGAGGAAAGCACTGACATAAAGAGAAAGCAGCTGTTTAGTGAAATATCTGTTTTATGTATAGTCAGTGGTTAGGTTAGCAGTGTTTGTGTAAGGACAGTAGATACAGGTTGTTAGGCTGTTAGACGTCGCTTTCATGGTGACGTCAGCTGAGATACCTCAGTAGTTTGGTTTGCCTATAAATGTAACAGTGCCCTGTACTGTTACATTTGATTGACTGAGCAAGTTCTTCTCCTCATGTCTAATCCTTTCATCTTGTGTGCAACCAACCTTGGGGCATCAGGCTGAGGGGGAGTATAGTTTGTAAGCATGACTGTAATTCTTTGCTTTGATTTGTAATCTTTTGACTCTATGTGAAGCAATTGTTTATCAAACTATTTCCTCCTTTGATTGTGTTTACAAAGTTTGTTTTCATTTCCGCTGCACCTAACATGTTCCTCCTTTGATTTGGCGATTGAATTTTGAAAATATAACGACACTCTAGTTGTGGGGGCCGTCCAAAAACAGAGGAAACTCTGTCCGTTTTTCGAGAAAACCCGAAAACAAAATGTGTTTTTATTACAAAACGAACTATCCTATTAATTTTTTTTTTAAAAACAAATAGAAGTGTAACAATACCTTCGACAACACTTTTACAAGATACAAAAACGACGATTCATATATTGTTTCTAACATCAAACAAACCAATTTCGTTTTATAAAATGAATATCGCTTAAATATTTATTTCAAATACCAAACAACCCAAATTCGATTTATAAAACGAATATAATTTATACATATATTTCAAATGTCAAACAACATGAATTCGTTTTTACAAAAATAAATATAGTTGTATATTTATTTCAAGTATTAAACAGTACGAATTCTTTAATAAAAATAAATATAGTTTTATATTTGTTTTAAACTTCAAGCAAAATATTCATTTTAGTTTCCTTAGTAATCTTATCGACAATAAATGAAACTTAACGAATATAACTTAGTCATTTTTGTTAAGTTAACAATTTACCGTCAAATCGTTCGGTCAACGATTCGGTAGAGCTCGGTAACACGTAGTTTAGTTACCGCTTTTGGTTAGAAACTTATAAGACATTTCGTGTTAGGAATATTGTAGAATGCGCGCTAGCGAGACAAGTCTTGGAAACGACATCACAAAGTCATACTTAGCTAGCTTTGCACAAGGCAATTCAGGTGAGTTCATAACCCCACCTTTTTACGGTTTTACATTTTTATAAATGTTTTCGGGGTGGAAAGACATGCACTTTTTGCAAAGCATACATGGTTTTCAATAAACATGAATTACATATTTCTAAACCATTTTACAAACAAGTTTTAACTGACACAAATGGTTTACGAAAAGCTTATGTTCGATCCCGGATTTTCAAACAAGCGTATTTTTCGAAATGTGCATACACACGAATTCTGATTTTCTAAACTACGGGAAAATACAAATACAAGGAGGTACATTAAACTAAGGAATGACACAATAGATCATGTCACGAATAGGGTAACATAAGCACCATTAATCAACAATATACCTAGACCGCGGAATAAAAAGGTTAGATCTAATGGGTTTCAGGCAGCCACACTCTTGGTCACTCTAGTACCAAGCAGTGCTTTTGTGTCTCTAGTCGTGAATCGACAGTCGTGGAATCGACGGCTAAAAATGCCTATGGTTTGGATGCCTCCTATGTCGTGTCATACGTTAATGGCCTTGCAAACCATTAGCAATATCGTATTCCTTACATATACAGAACTCAGTTTCAATACGTCTTTACAAATTACATACCATGTTTTATATAAATTCAAAGCATAGGATTATGCATGCATGTTGTCAATGTCGGGGTGGACATTGATGGTTATACAAGTTTTACAAACACAAGAGTTTACAAAAGCATGGTTTTTGCGAATATAATGCGTTACAAATACAGAGTTTCCAAATAACATGACAAGAAAATGATTTTAAATACGTTTTCTCAACAATACTTCAAAAATCGGTTATTTAAAAAGATTTATTTCAAATCTTTTACAAACAAACTATGAACTCGCTCAACTTTATGTTGACTTTTTCGCATGTTTCTTTCTCAGGATTACTTTTCAGAAACTATGGCACGGTTGGAATAGGAGAACCATGTGGAGTCGAGTACTTAGTGGCGTTCATTTTCTAAAAGACTTAGCTTATTTGCTTCCGCTGTGCAATGAAGATACCGGTCCAGTCACGCCTATAGGCTTCAGCGAATTAGGTTTCTGTAGAGATACCTAGGCTCTAACCTCACGTTCCTCTGGGAACTTAGATCATTAAGACTTTGAATACGTACAGAATGCCTAAGACTCGAATATGGTCTCCAACCGTTGCCAAAAACAAAAAGGTCAGAATTTTGTTCTAAACATATGCAAATATTGTGTTTTATGCACGGTACACAAAACAATTACACAGAGAACACTAAACTTTGAGAGTTTAGGAAACATGCATTTAAGACCTTCGGAAACTTATGTCTAAGTTCATTAAAGGTCATCACGTAGGTACCACGTCTATTAACTCGGGTAAACGCCATTATTATGTCGTCTATGCTATTTTACTTAACCGAACAGGCAACCTACGCAAAACGAAACACGGGCATGCAAATTACATGAAACACAATCCATACATCAACGGAAGTTGAAGTACGTCACATACGACTATCGAGGCGAGGCTTTTGAAAACACACGATGGCGCCATTCAACGCCGACACTAGATTCCTATCAGCAGGAGAACTAACGATCAGGAAGCGGCAACTTGTACGCGATCCTGCAACGACATGAATCACGCCAGGAGAAGACGTATGTCTCCGCATTCCCCCTATCTTATTAACGACGAGTACGCTATGATCGACATTCCATGGTAATGTCACCTAACAACCGGATATCACACGCAACCCCAGGTAAGGTCCTCAAATTTCTTTTATTGAAATTTTGACTTTCACACTTACTGAGTAGATTTTCGTATCTCTACTCCTCTTAATGGTCATTGTATCACGATCATTTCTTTCCGTATAGCGAATATTCATTTGCTTCATTTCTTGAAAATTCGTATGTTATGCATGCATCATTTGCTACGCATGTGGTTTCGTTTCAAATAAGCGCTTCATCAAAGTTCAAATATTATTTCGCTAAATCTAATTATTGATTTGTGATTCGAATGACCTGCATTATTGTAATTGTTGGCTCCTTTGTTATCAAGTCAACACATTTTCTTGAAATTTCTTTTCTTTTCAAGATACATACATGGTTTTTGTTGTGACCATGCTGAAAGATTCTTGTCGATACATGTATTTATTGTTGGCTTGCGCCGAAACCAAGATTCAATTGTTTAAAACTTGTTCATTACGCATATTCAATTCAACACACCATTTGATGTATTGAAAGCAACATATTCAAATTCGTATTAACAAGTGTTTCATTTGTTTTGAGTCGTAGTAGACTTGTTTGATCTATGTAGGATCGTGTACGGACCCGAAACGAGTCGTTCAGAGGTGTTCTACACAATATGAAAGGCGGAAATAGACATATTCTGTGTAATTCAGCAAGATATACACTTTAACTGTTGTTCTGATTAACTTGACAAAGTTTTACAGCGAAACAACACTTCAGCAGCACTTCGGCTCCGAAAACACACATACACGAATGACTCAAACGAAATCAGGCAACGGCTATTTATAGGCAACCTAATTCTGCTTGAACCTAACTCAAGCGGAATCACAGTTCATACGGAATTACCATTCAAACGGAATTAGCAGTTTCAAACGGAATTAACATAGTGATTCCGTTTGAAATGTCATGTTCATTTCAAGCGGAATTACATCATGTAATTTCGTTTGAACTTGCCTGTTAGCCTATTTTCTCGTTTTCCATAACCTGATTTATCTATACATATACAAGACTCGATACAAGACGAAGTCGACAGACACATGCACCAACAGACTCCCCCTCGAATGTTGACGAGTCTTACGTGTAGAGTCTTCAACGTCTTCAGTCTTTATCAGTCTGATCGCTCTCTGAAGTATTTGACAGTGTAAAACTTCTTCAATCTTCTCTTTTCCTTTCATCAGCACCAACATACTCCCCTTGAACAAATAATCTTTCCTCGGATGTTGATCGCAACCTGTCTTTCACAGGATCAGAATCGTGTCCTGGCTCTATACTCAGACTCAGAATCCAGGTTATCCTGCACATCCTCTACCCAAAAGTAAATTTTCAAATTTTCAACTTGACAATTTTAAAATTTACTAATAGAATTCTTTTAACAACACCACATTTATTGTGAGGTAGATATGATTATAACAGTTTTAAACTCTGATGAACCACTTGTGAATAAATCATTTTCTTTTCTCATTTAGAACAAAGACTCCCCCTCACGAAATGCTCATCATATTTAGCACTTGGAATTTTGAAAATCAGCTCTCCAACATCAGTTGTCGAAAATCTTTTTGAATTTTTCAAAATTTTATGCTAAAACACACTGAAAATCTTTTTGTATTTTTGAATAGAAAGAGAATGCAGTAAAGAAATATTTACAGACAATATTTTTGTGAGTTTGTGTAAGAGGATCATATCAGTTTTGACAAGTCACAAGTACCATTGAGCTTAGTTACACATTAAGAATTAAACAATTCACTTAGATTGCCGATATACTGATCCATTTAAATTTTCACACAAATTTCAACTGATTCAGGATATGAATTAGGTGTATTAAGAACTTAAACTCATTCATGTGTCCCACCTCTTGAATATACTCCCGTATCCAAATCCCAATATTCGGTCTTACAAGTGAGTATACCACATATGATATTTGTAAGGGGTTAAATGCGAAGGCCGTGAGAGCTCAGGTCAGAACTTCCGTTCAGCAGAGAGATGACGGCTTCGACTTTTGGTGGGTCCCCTTTAGAGGATCTTTTTTACAACAGCACATGATTTGCATTTTTTCAATGTTTCATCATTTTTTTTGCTGAGGGCAGGCTTTTATATCAAGCAAGCGTAAAGTATTCTCCGGGGACTAGGCCATTGCTTCCGCAAAATCAGAAGTCCCGGGATAATACCCCAGATATCACTGAGCATAAAGACCTAGTATCTCAGAAAGAGGGATCCTTTAAACGAAATTTCAGGGGTTACCTGTATATCCAAGTAGTGTTCCCCACGAAATAAGCAAGTTTGAATTTAAGTTTATATCCCGAAAAAACTTACTAAATATGTAAAAACCTATCGGCATATCATCAGTGAGACCGTTTAAAGCTATTTAAACATTACATTTCTTTAGCATACTGTAACTGTCTACTGATATACTATCATTTCCTCTTTTCTACAACAAAACTCATTTTGTATTTTATCATGTTTTTGACTTTTTCAAATTTTCAAATGTTTTTGGATTTTCTGAAAATTTCTAACTCCCCCTAAAATTCAAACACATTTAAAGGAAATTTGAAAACAAACTGTATAGGTAAAGTGACAACTGATATCGAATCACTTCAATTCGCCATCCACTTGGCATAAACAATCAGAACTCCCCCTTACAACAAACTATTTTCTCATTATGATTTCAAAACACTTAAGTTTGTTTTAACCAAAATGATTTTTCCGGAAAATAAGTTTTGTTGATTTTACCACTTGTAGGTTAGGGGTTCATCACATTGTATTTCTCAATATCACTTGAAAATTTTAACAATTTTAGATTTTTCCAACAATATCACTTGTAGAAAATCAAGTACAACTTAATGTCCCTGATTTACCACTTGTAAGTCGAAATATCACAGTTACCAACCAGTGAATTTCTCAAGAAAGATGCCTATTCCTACTCCCCAATTACCAACTTGGGAGTTCCGGCAAGTCAGGATTTTACTTGTGAAAAACTGCCATCCAAGCCTGACCAAACTTGGATGTTTTCTCCTCAATTTCACTTGGGTAAAAAGTTGCTTTCTTTGTTTCATAAAAGTCCTTTACCCCTTTGGCCTTTCCCTCGACCATTTTTTCAAAAATCTTTTTCACATTTCCATTAAACACTTTCTCGACATCAAATTCTTTCTTCTCAGAATAGAATTGGTTCGAGATTTCAACCTTCCCAACTTTTGATTTAAAATTCTCAGCTCTCAATGGTGGAAAATTATCATCATCCATTGGAGGCACTGAGTTTTCTTCTTTTACCTCAAATTTTGACTCCTCTGATTTTGTGGAATCAGATTCACTGCCAAATTTCACATCAAACTTCTTAACATCTTCATGAAACTTCTTAACAACCCACATTTGGTTGTCATGCTTAGCTCTTTTTTTATAAAAAACTTGTCTTTGAACACTCACCAACTTCATATGTTGAATTTTCAAAAATTTTAAATTTTTCCGTTGGTGGTTCATTTTTCTAAACAACCTTTTCTTTGAGTTTTTTAGAGACTTCCTGTTTTGTTTTTATTGCTTGAGAACAGTTCCATGCAATGTGACCAACTTCATTGCATTTGTAACAGGTTCTTGTCTCCTTTCTTTGATAAGCATCATTCTTCACTTTCTCTTGCTTCTTGGCAAGGAATTCTCTGTTTGATTGCTTCCAGAATGAGCTTTTTGATTCCTCTTCACAACTTGTCCCAGAAACAAATTTTGTATTTGTTTTAGAAGTTTTTTCATGTTTATAATTTTCAGGTGGGATAAAACAAAGACCTTTCTTTTTGAAATTACCGTTATGGTTTGGTTTCTTTTGAAAACCAGAACCAGAACCGTAACCTTTTTTTCTTGTTTAAACGTTGTTGAACTCTTGAAGTGTATTTTTTAGGTTTTTCAGTAAGATTTACATCTTTTATTTCAGAAATATTAATTTCTGTTAGTTTGAAAACCTTTTTGATCATTTCAGTTTTAACACCTCTTATTGGAAATTCTTTATCAGAATATAATTTGTGAGAATCATTCAAAGTGTATGCAACTTCGAATGTTTCATCCTTCAAATTAGATTATGATAACATGAATTCTTTATTGTAAACCCGTTTAACCGATGACTTTGGACTATCACCTGATGATCTCGGACTTTCAGACTTAGACTTTGACTCTGACTCCTCATCTGTTTCCAACACCTGATCGACCACCTTTTTTATTAACTCAGACTCATGATCAGTGTCAGATGATGTGAATGTGACGTCAATATTTTCTGGTAACTCATCAGTTGTTTCGGATTTTAACTCTATATTGACAGCCTTTTTGACTTGCTCCTCATTTGGTTTTCTGGGAGAATAACCTTCCCAGATCGGAGGCGGACACTTGTTATAATTCGCACTATGTTTCTTACCAGTATCCTTCTTGTCAGTCTTTTTGTCTTGAAAGGCTTCCATACCTGCAACAGTTGGATAAATTCGATCAATTAGATAATCAGAACTAGAATAACTTTGCAGTAAGCGTCTAATTCTCTTCAATCCTCTCAGTCTCCAACTCTTGCTTTAACTTTGCACATTGTTCAATATAATGATTGATGGCTTTTTGCTTCTACATCATCACAACATTCATCATTGTCAGTGTATCTTCTCTTTCAGAATTTGTCTTTTGTAGACCAGTTACCGTTCTGTTCAAAACGTCATACGACTCTTTTACATAATTAAGATTGAACAGTAATTGTTCTTTCATCTTATCTTGCTCACTCAGCTTCTCATCCTTCTCTGCACACTGCTTGCAAGATTCTAAACATTTTAAGCAAGGCTTGATAATTTCCACAATCTTTTCTATTTCAACGATCTTCTCAACTTCAACAACTTTTTCAACTTCAATCACCTTCTCCTTTTCAACAATCTTCTCAGCAATTTTAACCTCTTCATTTTGAAAAATTCTTTACATTTTGATCTTTGCTTTCACATTCCTTCTTTTTCAGTTCTTTTGCTGCTCGTCTATTTTTCAACTTCTCCAAGCGATCTGCAAAATTAAATTGAAAACTTTGAGGAGATAGTTGAGTTTTTGCAACATTAATATGCATTTCCTCCTCATCATCACTACTGTCATCAGTTGGTGTTTGATTAAAAACCGTTGTTCTTTTTGAACTTTCATCGGATGAAACAGATTCTTCTTCTTGATTCTTCTCATGAACACCAATCACTTTCATCCATTCTGTAAACAAATCAGGCTTTTGAACTATCTTTGCAATGAGTGCTACTGTTTTTGAATCAGGTGGAATGTATTTATCCCAGCTGAAGCCTTCTGCCACCTTTTCATCATCTTGATCAATGATACCATAATAAGCTTTCCTATTTGCATCTTTGAATCATTCTTCATGCGCAGTTTGTGGTTCCTTTTGTTGATGCGGTTGATGAGCAACTTGTTGATATATGGCTTTTCGATAATAATCATCTTTCCCAAGAGGATTCTTTGCTCCACTAGCTTCCTGATTCTTGCATTCTCTCTTGAAATGACCTTTCTCCCTGCATCGAAAACAAGTAACTTTAGATTTATCAAAACCCAAAGTAGACACATATGCATCCAAAAAATCATTTCTTCCTGTAATCATTTTAAACTTTTCTGCTCTTCTCAAAACACTTGCTAGACACCATTTTATGTCCATGAGCTCCATCTCTTCAGCGTCTATCTGATCGTAATCCTCTTTTATCAGCATAGGATTTCCTATCCTTCCAGCTACTAATCCCTCATAAGATTCCAGTACGGTAGCAAGTAATGCCATGTGATCTTTAGCAACTTCTTCAGAAAAACTTTGACCATTCGGAAGATTCAATGCAATGTTGCACTGTATCACACAACCATTTCCACTTTTTGAATTTTGAGAATGAAAGCTTGAAGCTGAACTCTTCGGATTAACACTTGGATATGAAGAAACTCCACTGCTGCTGTTTGAACTTTGATCAACATATCCAGATGAGTTCCCAGCACTAAAAACAGTTTGGATTTTCGGACTTATTTCAACCTCTTGAACACTGCCTTTGTAATACATCTTCACATCTTGTTGATTACTCGGATTATTCATCCTTGCAATCTTTTGCTGTCAAGGTCTTGACCTTCAATCTTTTCAATGAACTGAGAAATCGTCAATCCATCATATTCTCCGGTGTTCTTTAAGATCATTAAAAATGTACCCCACTCCTTCTGAGGTAAAGCATCAGCTAATTTGTCGACCCATTCATCTTGAGGCTTTTCAATTCCTAGCAACGACATAGATCGCACTAAGTGAAAATATCTTTCAATCAACTTCTTTGATGATTCTCCCACCAAACTTGAAAACAGATCAAACTCTTTCTTTAGCAACGCTTTCTTGCTCCTGATCATTTACTCACTTCCTTCAAACTTGACCTTAAGCGCATCCCAGATCGATCGTGATGTACCATCATGCTGAAGTAGTATAAAGATATCTTCTTTTATCGCTTGCTGAAGTAGAGTAATCATCATCTTTTCAGCTTTATACATATCTCTCTCTTTGTCATTTAATTCGGAAATCGTTTCTATAACTCGCAAATCTGTACGTGGTTTAACATATTTCTTCTCGATGCACTCCCAAGATCTCAAATGATTGGGTTGGACCCAGTTTTCAAAACGGTCTTTCCACCCATAATACTCCTCTATTCCCATGAGTTTCGGGGGGTTTTTGCAAAGTTCCGGTTTCGTTTTCCGTGTTCATGTTTTGAGCAATGGAAGCTGGACTAGTCGGAGATGTAGCAAATGCGTTGTAGAACTCTTCTTCCATGATTCGATAACACGGTTATCAAGACAGACACTTTTTAAGCGAAATCACAACTCAAGCGGAATACCAAGTTCAAACGGAATCCCTTGCACAACAACTTCAAGCGAAATACCAACTCAACAGTTTCAAACGGAATAACTAGTTCAAGCGGAATACCCACTCAAACGGAATTAACCTTTGGAGCGAAATCACTTTTCAAACGGGATCACTTCTTCAAACGAAATATCTGATTTTGTTTGAATTACTTCAAGCGGAATTACTGATTGAAACGGAATCACCAAATGAGATTATGTTTTCAAACGGAATTAACACCAACTTTCAAACGGAATTAAGCTGATGTCATCATTTCGGTCTGAACTTTCTCAAATTGGTCAGGTTATAGCTCGATTTTAGGTCCAATTTTCTCAAGGGTTTGTTAAAACACAATTTCGCTTATGATGTGAAAAATTCAGGCCATTTTAACCGTGAAATTTTGTTCAATTTTAAAAAGAAGGTGTAGAAGTTAGAAAAAGATGAAATCAAGCTGAAATCAGTAGAAGTCCTCCTCCTGAGCTCTGATACCACATGTAGGATCGTGTACGGACCCGAAACGAGTCGTTCAGAGGCGTTCCACACAATATGAAAGGCGGAAACAGACATATTGTGTGTAATTCAGCAAGATATACACTTTAACTATTGTTCTAATTAACTTGACAAAGTTTTACAGCGAAACAACACTTCGGCAGCACTTCGGCTCCGGAAACACACATACACGAATGACTCAAACGAAATCAGGCAACGGCTATTTATAGGCAACCTAATTCCGCTTGAACCTGACTCAAGCGGAATCACAGTTCATACGGAATTACCATTCAAACGGAATTAGCAGTTTCAAACGGAATTAACATAGTGATTCCGTTTGAAATGTCATGTTCATTTCAAGCGGAATTACATCATGTAATTTCGTTTGAACTTGCCTGTTAGCCTATTTTCTCGTTTTCCGTGCCCTAATTTATCAATACATATACAAGACTCGATACAAGACGAAGTCGACATACGCATGCACCAAGAATCTACGACTCCATTAAGTCATTTGATGATTCCGACACCATGTGATGGTGATTTTCACTAGTTTGAAGCTTGCGCTAAACTCGTTTAAGCATCTCATGCACGGATTTAATTATTTATTTATTGATTTGCTTTAAATTCGCTTCGATTTATCATATTCAAGCGGTCTTAACACAATTGTGTGTTATGACAATGGTACACAAATTCATTGCATATTTCGGTGTACCTACTAACGGTTCTTTCAACATCGATCCAATATTTTGCGATATTTATTGTTTCTTCATCTTCGATCAAAAACATTAATTCTTTGATGTTCCATCTTCAATTGAAAATCTTATGATGTCGTTTGAATCAAATTTTCAAATTTGCTTCATTGTACTTTGTTGATGCATATTTTGTGGACACGACTCGGCTCGGTTCAACTCAGCTCAGTTCGACTTGGTTTCGACTCGAAGACACGAAGATCGAGACAAAGATACAGCCAAGTGTTAGTCTGAGTTATGTCTTAGGTTTGATATGTGCGTTTGATGTAAGTTTGACCAAGTCAACCATCCTCCGGTTTGACTTGGCCAAACAGTTAGCACATTGTTTGTTTGATTTGTCTGTGTCGAAGGATGAGACATCGAAGGATTGTTCATATCCTTCGATGTGCTCGAAAGATGAACCTTCGATGGATGGACCTCGAAAGATACCATCCTTCGTAGTGTATATGGATCCTTCGATGGGATTCTGGTCGACAGATGATCTTTCGATCAATCTGTCTGATCCTTCGACCAGACCTGCTGTGTCGGGTATATATACCCATGTAGTGTGTTGTGTTCATCTGAGACAGAAAAATAGATAGACAAAGGGAGAGCATTCTGCTGAGAGCATTCTGTCCAAACACACACACACACTTAGAGAGTTTGCAGAACAGATTTGTAAACATTGAGCTTGTAACTGGACCTTTCATACGCATTAATACAAGTGGTGTTAATCGTTGAATATTGTGTGTCGTGCATTTGCGTGTTCTATCTCGGTTTGCATGCTAGCTTGGTTTCCGCACTCGCTAGTGTGTTTGTACACAAGGATTAGGCGACTAGATCCTCCCCTAGCCGGACCTACATACTTTCGCTTGACTTCAAACATGGTGAATTTGTTTGATCACCGCTATTATTGAATTGTTTCATTCACTACGACACCTTGTGGCGTCGGTATAACTTGCAGCATGGGCTGATCATGATCGAGCGTTTCATGCAAAACTATTTCATTAAACTTGTTGATTCTAAGTTCCATTTAGTGGATGCTATCGTTTCTAGAATTCATTTGCATATTGTGAATGTTCGTTTGGAATTCTATTGCTCGAAATTCCTCTTTTATTGGACCCCTTCTAACTTGGTCAGTATGTCTCGTTTCCTTTGACATTATTCGTATTTACTTATGCATAATGTAACTCTAAGGAGTCAACGTAGTATAAATTTCAAGGACGAAATTTCATTAACAGGGGGAGAATGTGACAACCGGTGATTTACGGCTCTTAATTACGTGATTAACAGGTGATTAACGCAATAATAAATAGTGTTTACAGCACAAATTAACTTAATTAGGCCTTTGGAGTGCCTGGGAACGTTTATCCGACTTTACAGTACGCGTATGAAGATTCGCGTGGAATCTGCGGAACATCAAACCACAACGAACTGATACCGTACAAAATACTGACAACGCCACTATTATACGCCTTTTAGTTTTAAAAATTTTATGCTTTCGACACTTATGGAGTTTGGGTTGCGATATCGGGTCTCGTAGGAATTACGGGCCACTTACACATGAGTTGGGCTTGTAGGCCCTGGGCCCAAACCCAAAACCCACAAGCCTAAACCTGCACATAATATATTAGATCTCTTCCTTAAGAATCTTATCTAAATCTATACTAAATCTCTAACAAAATCTCTACAAAAGATTTTGTCTCAAAAGATGAACACACAAGATCTCTTGAGAGATCTCAACATCTCTATATAAGACCTTTTGTCTTTTAATTCTCATTCACAAACAAACACAGGGGATCTATCTTCTCTAAACCCATGTGATCTTTCTCTCTCTCGGTTATAATATCTGACCCAAAGAAGTTTCTTTTACACAGGAGCACACTTGAACAATAACCATTACACCAGAACTCCCTACAACACCCCCCTCTCCTATCAACCTCCGATTCTGGCGACCAACATCGGCGCTGGGTGACGACTGGCAGCCTCCCCTCCGATGATCTCCAGCAACGACAGGCGGAGCCGCCGCCTCTCACGACGGTGGCGGTGATGGGATTTCTTGGTGGTGCCGGTGATGAGATCCGATGACGACCAAGATAGAGAGTCAAATCGAGAAGAGATAGAAATCGGAGAAAGTTGGAATAGAGAGAGGAAGAACGGCGGAGAAGGAGCAGCCCCGCCGCTCACGGCGACGGTGGTGGCGGCGTCGGTGTTTTGGTCCGTCGAGTTTCACAGTAAGACACTCCCCTGTCTCCGATTCATTTTTTTATTCTTTGTTTTTGTCCGATGATTGATGTTGACGTGTTGTTACGACAGCCGGTCGGAGACGAACCGGCGCCGGCGATGGCGGCGGTTATGGAGGTGCTAATCTCGGGTCAGGTCAGTCAAAAGTCCGAGATTTCGAGTCAAGTTTGGGTCATTTTCAACTTCAGGTTTTACACACGGCTTCGGTTCCAGAAGTAAGCTCGGTTCAGTTCAGATTTGGGAAGTGGCTCGGGTCAAGAGGTCAACAGCAACTCGGTCGAGTCTGGTTTCGGTTCGGGTCTCGTTACGGATGGGTCAACAGTCAACAACGGTCGGGCTTGGTCAGCATTGGTCAACCCGTGGTTCGGGTCACGCGGTTCAGTCAGACGGCTCGGTTCGGTCGACTCGGTCAAACCTGGTCAACACAGTGAGTTGACTCGGTCAACTCACCCGGTCAACTCACTTGACCCGGTCAACTCAGTCCATGTTTCGACGTCTCGACAAGAGATTTGGTAATTAATAACGATACGTTCATAGTTTATGTTTAATGGTTGTTTTACTTACGCTAAATCGAGCTCCCAAACCGACCAAACAACTGAATTATTGGTTGATATTTACTTTGATTTAATTATTATTTCGTTTAGATAAATTAGCAAGGCATTAATATTATTGATTTGGCGATTGAATTTTGAAAATATAACAACACTCTAGTTGTCGGGGCCGTCCAAAAACAGAGGAAACTCTGCCCGTTTTTAAAGAAAACCCGAAAACAAAATGTGTTTTTATTACAAAACGAACTATCCTATTCAAGTAATGTTTTAAAAAACAAATAGAAGTGTAACAATACTTTCGACAACACTTTTACAAGATACAAAAACGATGATTCATATATTGTTTCTAACATCAAACAAACCAATTTCGTTTTATAAAATGAATATCGCTTAAATATTTATTTCAAATACCAAATAACCCAAATTCGATTTATAAAACGAATATAGTTTATACATATATTTCAAATGTCAAACAACATGAATTCATTTTTACAAAAATAAATATAGTTGTATATTTATTTCAAGTATTAAACAGTACGAATTCTTTTATAAAAATAAATATAGTTTTATATTTATTTTAAACTTCAAGCAAAATATTCATTTTAGTTTCCTTAGTAATCTTATCGACAATAAATGAAACTTAACCAATATAACTTAGTCATTTTCGTTTAGTTAACAACTTACCATCAAATCGTTCGGTCAACGATTCGGTAGGGCTCGGTAACATGTAGTTTAGTTACCGCTTTTGGTTAGAAACTTATAAGACATTCCGTGTTAGGAATATTGTAGAATGCACGCTAGCGAGACAAGTCTTGGAAACGACATCACAAAGTCATATTTAGCTAGCTTTGCACAAGGCAATTCAGGTGAGTTCATAACCCCACCTTTTTACGGTTTTACATTGTTATAAATGTTTTCGGGGTGGAAAGACATGCACTTTTTGCAAAGCATACAAGGTTTTCAATAAACATGAATTACATATTTCTAAACCATTTTACAAACAACTTTTAACTGACACAGATGGTTTACGAAAAGCTTATGTTCTATACCGGTTTTTCAAACAAGCGTATTTTTCGAAATGTGCATGCACAAGAATTCTAGTTTTCTAAACTACGGGAAAATACAAGTACCAGGAGGTACATTAAACTAAGGAATGACACAATAGATCATGTCACGAATAGGGTAACATAAGCACCATTAATCAAAAATATACCTAGACCGCGGAACAAAAGGTTAGATCTAATGGGTTTCAGGCAGCCACACTCTTGGTCACTCTAGTACCAAGCAGTGCTTTTGTGTCTCTAGTCGTGAATCGACAGTCGTGGAATCGACAGCTAAAAATGCCTATGGTTTGGATGCTTCCTATGTCGTGTCAAACGTTAATGGCCTTGTAAACCATTAGCAATCTCGTATTCCTTACATATACAGAACTAAGTTTCAATACGTCTTTACAAATTACATACCATGTTTTATATAAATTCAAAGCATTGGATTGTGCATGCATGTTGTCAATGTCGGGGTGGACATTGACGGTTATACAAGTTTTAAAAACACAAGAGTTTACAAAAGCAAGGTTTTTGCGAATATAATGCGTTACAAATATAGAGTTTCCATATAACATGACAAGAGAATGATTTTAAATTCGTTTTCTCAACAATACATCAAAAACCGGTTATTTAAAAAGATTTATTTCAAATCTTTTACAAACAAACTATGAACTCGCTCAACTTTATGTTGACTTTTTCACATGTTTCTTTCTCAGGATTGCTTTTCAGAAACTATGGCACGGTTGGAATAGGAGAACCATGTGGAGTCGAGTACTTAGTGGCGTTCATTTTCTAAAAGACTTAGCTTATTTGCTTCCGCTGTGCAATGAAGATACCGGTCCAGTCACGCCAGCTCTGATAATTTCGGGGTGTGACAAGGGTGGCAAAGATTCCAAAGTTGTAGATCCCATTGAAACGGTTGCCATGTTATTATGACCAAGTACGTTGAATTATGAATGAGTCTGCTTGGCATGGCATCGGTTTAGCCTATTCAGCTTGCCATGGCAGTGGATTAGAGAAAATATCAAAGTCTCTTGGGTGTCCAGCAGACCAACCATGAACAAATTTTATTTGCAACCACCACTAGAAACGATTTATAGATCAAGAAGTACACAATCTTTGGAAAATAATCAGCTCCTTAGAAACATGAATAAATGTGTTATATATACCAAAATATATTTACTATCTTACAACATTTTACAATACTACACACATTCAGTCAATACATGTAAAAAAACACCAGTAATTGCAATATAGACATGTTCTAATTTTTGGTTCAAAAGCTTTTGTTCTACTATATTTCAATCGAACTATTAGTGTTACTTTGTTTTTGATATTCATTGTTTTTTTTTGCTTGACATGCTGACTGTCTAAACCCAAATTGAAATCAACAAATTTCAGTTATTGTTTTATTTTATTATGGCCCTAACTATTTGCACACCTTGGCAGGCTATCTACACACTTAGGGTTTACATACGCTGCGTAGAGACCTATACGCAACGTATAGGGTTACCTCTATAAGCTGCGTATAGGTCTCTACGCAGTATATGTAAAGGGCAGGTACACGACCAGACAGTCAAACCTAGTACCATGTCAAATCAGTCTGACATAGGCTGCGTATAGATCTATACGCGGCGTATAGAGGTAACCCTATACGCTGTGTATAGATCTATACGCAGCGTATGTCAGACTGATTTGACACTGATACGATGTTGTCTAGGCATGTGAATAAGGCAATACGTGGAGTAGAGAGCTATACGCTGCGTATTTCAGTAAATTTAAAAGTCTATTTATCCATGCATCTCTACTTCCCTTCGACTTCATCTTTCATTCTTTTCATCTTATTCTTCAGTAACAATTTATACCCAAACCAAAATCATTTGTTCTGTTGTTTATTCAATATTGTTAAAATGTCATCATTTTGGAACGAGAATTATTTCGGTAATCGCTATTCTAACCACACATGGGGAGCAAATGATGCCAATCAGGAGGAGGAGGTTGTGTCTGGAGTCCCTGTTGATCAAAAAACAGAGTTGCCAGACTTGAACTAGACTCCCACTCCACTTGTTGATGAACCAAATTACCCGGCGAATCAAGTGTATCCGGATTACGGTTACGGGTATGAATCTCCGTACGTGCAACAAACTGGATACGGTGCTTAGAATGCACCTGTTGATGAACCATATTACCCGACGCAGCAATCGTATCCGGGTTACGGATACGGGGGTGAAGGTGGATACGGAGGTTACGGTGGATACGGGGGTGAAGGTGGATACGGTGGATACGGGGGTGAAGGTGGATACGGTAGATACAGGGGTGAAGGTGGATACACTGGATACGATATGGGGGTGAAGGTGGATACGATGGATACGGAGGCAATGGTGGATACGATTATGAGCCCCGTAACACACCACTGTATGATGATTATGAACCATCTACCCCGGCCAATCCGTTTCAAATAAAGGAGGTATCACATTATTATTTGTATTATTTTTTTAATAATTATTATTATTATTGTTAGAATTATATTGTTATTGTTATTGATTGTTATTGTTATTGTTGTTGTTATTGTTGTTGTTGTTATTGTTATTGTTCTTGCTATTGCTATTGCTATTGCTATTGCTATTGTCATTGTCATTGTCATTGTCATTGTTATTGTTATTGTTATTGTTATAGTTATTGTTATAATTATTATTATTATTATTATTGGTATTATTATTATTCTTAAAAAGATAATAATAATAATAATAATTATTGTTGGTGCAGTTTTTGTGTCCGATGTTGTTGGAATAGTTTAGTTTGTATTTTATGCTGATTATGTAATAGTTAGTGAAACGGTCAAACAAATGTGTATTGACCCGCTCGTTTGAAGTGGTCAAACGAGAGGGTTATGGGTTTGACCGTGTGTGTGTGCAAGTGAAGTGGGTGTAACTATAAATACCACCCCTTGTCTTTCACTTGCACCAGAGAGAGTTGGAGAGTGTGGGTGAGCTCATTCGACAGTTCATAGTGAGTTCTATTGTGTGGGGGGAGAGATCACCACTTGGTCTCTCCCCGGATGTATACTCTTTTGGTATTAGTTCGGTTATCTTGTAATCGGGCCGATTTGTAATGTTTTACTACTGATGAATACAAAGAAGTTTTGTTTATCCATCTCTAATCTTATAACAACCCTCCTGAATATTTTTCTGACACCCTAATATAATTTAAAATACCCCTATATGTCTTAAAATACACCCCGTATGTGAAAAACCGAGCCCAAAATACATTATGCCATAAAAAATAAATAAAAAACAGGAAAAATGGGATTCAGGGGGGCCGCGTAAGCCACCCCTTAAGCTTACACGGGCCGCGACAGCTTCAAGGTCAGGCAAGCCCCGGTGTTGACACGTGTCAGACGCGTGTTGAACCTATGTTGTGACCCAGATCACCTACGCCTAGACCCCCCTACAACGCCGGCCGCGTAAGCTTATGCTTACCTTTACGCGGGCCGCGAGAAACTTGGATTACAGCCCTATATAAGAGGGCAACGGGCCTTCAGTTGAAACTCGCTCATTTCTGTTTCTCAATCTCGAATTTCTGATAATAGACACTATAGTCGGGTATAATACCCCTCTAATTAATGAGGTTCTGCCCTAATGTAAGTATTATAACCCCTGTTACGTATTAGATACGCTGCCCGATTGATCTAGGGTTCCGTAACGGCTGTCGAGGTTCTGCCCGACGTAGTCGTTGGAATGCCGTCTCGGGGAGGGTATTACTAATGTAAATAAAAGGGTTATTATACTAACATATGTACATTTGTGTAAATTATAGATTATCACCAGGAAACCCTTACAGAAAACCTAAGTCAGCAATGTGAGTAATCCTCTTTTTGTGTAAACCTTTTTGTGAGTAAGCTCCTTTTTGTAAATTGTTTTTACAAAATCTTAAATGTTTTACAATGCTATTAAGCAGTGATTGAGTCTTTGTAGTTCTTCAATTACTGCCGGTATGTTGGGGTTTTGTATACAAAATGTGGAACACGTTACCATTAGATAACGAGTTAGCCAATGTGTAATATGACCCACCAGTCAGGATTGACAATACTGAATGAGTAATTGTGTAGAAATAAACAATGTGATTGCTCTCAATACTGTTAAAGATAAGATGTTTCTTGATTAAACTGGGATTCACTCACCAGTATTTCCCACTGACAAATGTTTTTAAAACGCGTTTTAGGTAACAAAATGTAAAAGCCAATTAGAAGAAAGCCTCCTGATGAGCACTGACGGCTTGGAAAAATGTGGCTATAAAAGTTACCTAAAAGACGATGTTTTAAATTCAATAAAATAGGGTTTATCCCTATAAACATGTTGTAATAAGAAACTTACCCATGTGTTTATTAATATAAAATATGGTGGTTTTACTCTCATAAACATTTCCTAACTACGGTCCTGATAAAATTTCTGCTGCCAAATGAATAAATGATAAACATAAATTGATACCACCACTACTGGTCTCGCGACTGCCCGTTCCTGGGACAGATAAGGGGCGGGGGTTGCGACAGAAGGTGGTATCAGAGCTAAGCCACTGATTCAGCCACAGAAGTGTTCTGCTGACATCAATATATTATTTAAATTGTTAGGAAATTAATTATGAAAATACGTGCATATCTGTATTTTATTGTTGTGTGATATTTGACTATTTGTTAGTTTTCAGTATGAGTGATCAAGGACCCTCAGACATGTATCGTCAATTTTCCGAGTTACCTAGGAGTGAAGGTACTTCTTCACAGCCAGCCCTATCTGGGTATGCTGCTGATAATGAAGAAGGGATGTTTATCTTCAAGGCTCAGTCTGAAGAGCCCTCAGAAAAAGAGAGGATGGTTCAGTAAGGGAGCATTTGAGCGTAGGAAAAGAATGCAAAAAATGCAACAGCAAAGAGTCCTAGCAGCCGCTAAGCGAGAGTTAGATGCCCATACACAGGATATGCTTAATAGAAGCCTAGCTAATTTCCATATCCTAGCAACAACTACTGCTAACCCAAATCTGGAACAACTAGTAGCCCCACAACCCTTACCTTTATTCCCTACTCAGCCGACGGAGATAGAAGAAAACCTGGATTGTTGTCCATTTCACACGAAATGGAAGTTGGCCAATTTGTGCAGAATGGAACATGTTGGTTTGGTGCGAAATGGTGGCCCTATAAATATGGGTCTTGGGTTTTTCATTTGGAACGAATTGGAGAAGTTGTAACGAAGTGCTGCCAGTTTCTCTCCGTGTATTAACGTTGAAAATCAATGAAAACCAGTTTTAAGTTTACATCTCTGTTTCTACTCAATTCTATCACCGATTCTCAGTTACTAGAGTGTTTCCGCCTCTTTAGTGACTTTGATTTGACTCTGATCGACTCATTCAGGTCGTATATCGATCCTACAGCTTGTTAAGGTTGACAAGTTTGTTTATCCCGCCGATTTCGTCATTCTCGACATGGAAGCGGATGAGAGAGTCCCTATTATACTTGGCCGTCCATTCTTGCTTACCGCTAAAGCCCTTATAGATGTTTATGATGGTAAGATTATACCTAGGGTCGGTGAGGAGAGAGTCACCTTTGAGATAGATCGTTCCATGAACCACCCGAGTGGTTCCGATGATTATAGTGGTCCTTGCCATTCCGTATACTTCTTGAACTATTTTATCTCATGTGTCGTCCATTGTTTAGAGTATATTAGTGGTACCGACTTAGTAGGAGGAGAGAAGGAAGATGATGCGTGTCGAGTGTTATATATTTTTATGTATATTTTTAGCCCTTTTTAACACTTTAGTCAAGTTTTAAATTTATAAAACACGGTATTTTACTAACACTAAACACACATATGGGCAAGTGCACCCATCGTGAGCGTAGTATAGCGTTGGTAAGATACCGAGGTCGTCCAAGGACACAAGAGCTTTTAGTATCGGTTTATCCTCAACATCTAATCAAATCAAAATTTAGAAAAAAGGTTTTAAACATGAAAATAAAAACTAAAATGCTGAAAATAAAAATAAAATAAAAAACAGATAGACAAGATGAATCACTTGGATCCGACTCGCCTTTAGTGTAACCTTTGATGTTTTCCGCACTTTTGCACTTTTTAAGAGATTATCTTAGTTATAGTAGTAGGCCCCTCTTTTGAAGGTGACGACACTCTCAATCCAATAGTTTTAGTTAGCAAGGATACAATCCTAAAGGGTTGGATTATTGAAAGATAATTAATTAAGTTATTAATGCGTAATGTGGTAGGCCCCTCTTTTGAAGGTGACGTTACCCTCGGCTAAGTGGTTTGAGTCAGCAGGGATACAATCCCAAGTAGCCGGGTTAATGTATTAATAGTAGGTTACATATGAGGGGATCAAGCCATTCGCACCCCCACCATCCAATACCAACGGGTATTGAAGGAGGTCCTACTAAGCTTGACCCAGGTCCTTGCAGGATCTATACACTGAACAAGGCAAGAACCTTACCAAACCATTCCCTTAACCCCTGACCAAGTAGCCAACATATCTCTATATAGACCGTAGAGATATGAATGGTGTAAATCTTTTATTTTATATAGACAGTATAATAACGCCAAGAAACCATGGACAAATGATAAGGAAATTTCACCTTCAACATAAGAAACTAGTTATTAAAGTCATTAATACATAACCAAATAAAAAGTGCGTAAAGATTAACAAAACAAAAGTATTACACTAAATGCTTGTCTTCACCAAGTGATGTAAGAGACTTAGGCAAACATGGCCTTTGATTGTTATGAACTCTTACTATCAATCTTGGATCCTGAGACTACTACACACACTCTATGATGGATGATGGATGATGGTGGTGGATGTGGTTTGTGATGGTGGTGGAGGGTGGGTGAAGTGTGAGAGAGGTGGTTTGCCAAGTGATGTCTTTGAAGTGAACCTAGCACCTCTATTTATAGCCTGCACAGAAGCCCAGACACGGCCCCGTGTCCAGTGGGCACGGCCCCATGTCCATCCACTTTCTCTTTCTTCATTAATTGCAGTTTTTCTGCATTAGTTGACTACGCCCTCGTGTCCGCTGGGCACGGCCCCGTGTGCAGAAGCGTATCTGTACTATCAAGATTTTCTTGGATTCTGCGAATCTTAGCGTTGACCACGGCCGTGGGGAGCTGGGCACGCCTCCATGTTGGGAGATAGAAACTTCTACAACTTTGTCTTTTCTGCAGACACTTGGGCACGCCCCCGTGTCCGCTGGGTACGGGGCGTGTTCAACCTTCAGATGTCTTGTTTTTGCTTGGGAAGATGCTGTCGAGGGGTTGGGCATGCCACGTTTATTCCTTTTCTTGTATTTATGTTAGATTTAGCTGTATTTTTGCTTCTTTTGTTCATTTGAGCTCATTTAATCCTGAAAATACAAAAGGAAGACAAAAGCACACTTTTTCCAACATTAGTACTAAAAAGGGGTTAGTTTTATGCCTCATTTGATGTAATTTATATGTTGCATTTTACACACATCAGTGGAGGAAGAGTTGAAGTTGGTAGATGAAGTAGAAGATGAGGGAATTCCTTTAATTCCCGAAGTGTTAGCCGTTAGTGATGACACCACCCAACCCCCACCCTTAGAGCTTAAGGTACTTCCATCTCATTTAGAGTATGCTTTTCTTGGGGAGGGTTCCGAGCTACCCGTCATTATCTCATCAAAGTTGGAAGAAGGAGAGAAGTTGAGGTTGTTGGAGGTGTTGAGGGCCAACAAAGAGGCCATCGCTTGGAGGTTGTCTGACATCAAGGGCATAAGCCCTTCTTATTGCACCCACCGGATAGTCATGGAGGATGATTTCAAACCGCTGGTGCAACCTCAAAGGCGGCTCAACCCCAACATGCAAGATGTTGTGAAGAAGGAGGTTCTAAAACTCCTAGATGCCGGGATGATATATCCCATCTCTGATTCGCCCTGGGTTAGTCCCACTCAGGTTGTCCCAAAGAAGGGAGGGATGACCGTTGTCATGAATTCGAAGAATGAGCTTATCCCTTCTCGTATGGTCACGGGTTGGCGCGTGTGCATCGACTACCGAAAGTTGAATGATGCCACCCGAAAAGACCACTTCCCATTGCCGTTCATCGATCAAATGTTGAAGGGTCTCGCGGCTCAACAATTTTATTGTTTTCTCGACGGTTTTTCCGGCTACTTCCAGATCCCCATCGCACCGGAGGATTAGGATAAGACCACCTTCACATGCCCCTATGGCACCTATGCATACCGATGCATGCCGTTTGGGCTGTGTAACGCTACAGCTACGTTTCAGCGGTGCATGGTTGCCATATTTTAGGATATGATTGAGAGTTCCATGGTGGTTTTCATGGATGATTTTTGGGTATATGGTAACTCTTTTGATGAGTGTTTGAAGAATCTTGAGAGGATGTTGAAGCGGTGTGTCGAGACGAAGCATATGTTAAATTGGGAGAAGTGTCACTTCATGGTGACGGAAGGTATTGTGTTAGGACACAAGATCTCTAGGGATGGTATAGAGGTAGATCGTGTGAAAATAGATACCATTAGTAGATTACCTCCACCCACGAGTGTGAAGTCGATCCAGAGTTTTTTAAGTCATGCGGGCTTCTATAGACGCTTCATTAGGGATTTCTCTAAAATTACTCGCCCCATGACCCGTCTTCTAGAGAAAGATGTTCCATTCGTCTTTGACGAGGAGTGTCTTAAAGCCTTCAACTTTTTGAAGGAACAGCTTGTGAGTGCACCTATTCTTATCTCGCCCGAATGGAGCTTGCCGTTTGAGCTCATGTGCGATGCGAGTGACTATGCCATTGGAGCGGTATTAGGACAAAGAAAGGATAAGCACTTCCACCCCATATACTACGCGAGCAAAACGTTAAATGATGCTCAAGAGAACTACACCACCACGGAGAAAGAACTCTTAGCCTTAGTGTTTCCTTTCGACAAATTCCGCTCATACCTCGTTCTATCCAAGACCATAGTTTTCATCGACCATTCCGCGTTGCGTTTTCTTTTTCAAAAGAAAGACGCTAAACCCCGACTTATTCGGTGGATTCTATTGCTTAGCGAGTTTGATCTCGAGATTAGAGACAAGAGAGGGGCCGAAAACGTAGCAGCCGATCATCTATCACGTTTAGAGGACCCTAGGTGAGAGGAGATTCTTGAGGAGGAGATAGGAGATACATTCCCTCACCAGTCTATTGAGTTTGTAGAGGCCGAGAAGGAAGGATTGCCTTGGTTTTGTGACATAGCGAATTATCTTTCTAGTGGCAATATTGTGAGAGGAATGACCACACAACAAAGGAGAAAGTTCCTTAGCGAGTCAAGGAAGTATGTGTGGGATGATCCTTTTCTCTTTAGAATAGGGGGAGATAGGATTCTAAGACGATGCGTGTCGAGAGAGGAGGGTTGGAACATCATTAGACATGTACATGAAGGCCTCACGGGAGGCTATCATGGTGCATATGCCACCACTCAAAAGGTGTTTGATTGTGGTTTTTATTGGCCTAGCTTACTTCGTGATGCCGTCGAGTTCGTGAAAACATGTGATGCCTCAAAACCCAATCTAAGTATTGGAGGTTTTTGATGTTTGGGACATCGATTTCATGGGACCCTTTCCCGTCTCCAAAGGGAACCGGCATATACTCATGGCAATTGATACGTGTCTAAGTGGGTAGAGGCTCAAGCTCTTCTTACAAATGAAGCCCGAGTAGTCTTGAAATTCCTTAAGAAACTCTTTTTCTGCTTCGATACACCTAAAGCCTTAATTAGTGATCGTGGTACTCACTTTTGCAATGCATTGATGGAAAAATTGCTTGCACGCTACGGAGTCACTCATCGTTTTCTACCGCATATCATCCACAGACAAGTGGTCAAGTGGAGAATGCAAATCGCGGTATCAAACGTATCTTAGAGAAAACCGTTGATAAGAATAGGAAGGATTGGTCCGACAAGCTTGACGATGCATTGTGGGCGTTTCGAACCGCCTACAAAACGCCTTTAGGAACCACACCATTTATGATTGTCTATGGAAAAGCTTGTCACCTTCCCGTAGAGCTAGAGCATCGAGCGCTTTGGGCATTGAAAACCGTTAACCTTGACATGACCGAAGCCGCTAGGAAGCGTTTCTTTCAAATCCATGAGCTTGAAGAGCTTAGGGATGCGGCTTATGCTCGATCGTTGGGAATTAAGGAGAAGACGAAAGCTTCACATGATAGGAAGCTAAGGAAGGTTAAGGAATTTAGCAAAGGTGATAAAGTACTTCTCTACAATTCACGATTGAAGTTGTTTGCGGGGAAGTTGAAGTCGAAGTGGTCGGGACCTTATATGGTTCATTAGGTGTTTCCGTACAAAGCGGTGGAGATTATGGATGAATCGGATGGCCGAAGTTGGAAGGTGAATGGCCATCGTTTAAAACAATACATTGGAGGAGCAATAGACAAGAACGAGACGGAGGAAACTCCTCTCGAAATTCCATCAAAAGCTGCCATTTAGTGTTTTGGGATGAAATCCTAAGTGTAGAGTATGTACCGTTTGTAAATTTCGTTATTTTTTGTAGTTTTTCGTATTTTCATTTCGTGTGTTTGAGTAACTTTGCAGGAATCGTACCATTGAGGAGCTGAAATTGCAATGAAAACGGCATTCCAGGTAAGTCCCAACACTTAGAAAAATTTGGGATGGTTTTGGGAAGGTTTGGTAACACTTAGAAAATCTTCTAAGGCATAAAACTGGAATTTTTACGCAACGTTCTGTCCAAAAACGTCCGTCGCGTCGCGCCACACTGAATATGACCACTTGGTCGCGCTACGCGACCCCTCAGTTCAGTTTTTGTTGTTGAACTCTATTGTCGCGTCGTGCCACACCTTCTGAACTTCCCAGTCGCATTACGACCCTTATTTGAACCTTTTCGTTTTGACCCCACCTGTGGCGCTACGCTACAAATGCCTTTTATCTTCGTAGCACCGCTCGACGATATACATAGTCGAAATAAAGCCCTTAAGTCAGTTCTCTTCCCCAAAACCAAACAAAAGCCTTCTTCCTTAAACTCCACCGCAGAACATCACCCCAAACCGTTCACCCACCCTTACACCACCGTAACTCCACTATTTTCAGCCATAATTCCACCCCCGTGACCGCAATTTCATGACGCACAAAACCCACCGAACATTTTCATCATCTGGCCTTTGATTTTTTGCGATTCGGGACACTCCATTTAGGAAAAATCTTAGCTTTTTCTCGCAAAACTTCATCGAATCAAGTATGGTTTCTGTTAAATTCTCCTATACATTTCAGTTTATGTCCTCATCTAGGTTAGATATTGTCTGTTTTGCGTTATTGTCAAGTCATGTTCTGGTTATTTGCTTAGATTCACAGCTGAATCATTTGCTGGTTATGTTTGTCGGCTGAGTGTTAAGTCCGGTTGGTGTCAGTTTGTAGTCATTTGTTTTTGTTATGTCAAGTCAGCCGTATGGCTGTGTTTAGTTAGTTGCAAGTCAGGATATGTTGCGTCCGGATATATTAGTGTTCTTGATGGGATACGGGTGGCTATGGTTTGCTTTATCGATTCAGATTTAGTCTATTGGAAGGGGTGCGGCTGGCTTGGTTTGGGTTTATGCACATGATTTTCTTTCCATGCCTTACTTGACATCGCAACTTTGATACAAACTTTGGTCGTTGTTTCAAGTTGTTATTGGGCGCGGGTGGTGTCGGTTTGGTAATATTGAATGTGATTTGCTTGATGATTGAATGGTTTGGGGTATTGACGCATAAAGTTTCGACCTTGCACAATGAAACATAATTTTTGCAACGGTAAAAACCTCCTTTAACTAGGCGAAATTTTTCGAAGCTAAATCTGATTTTAAAACTAAAAAGCAACTGATTTTAAGCAAGTTTGGACGTCAATGACGGATTGTTAGGCACTCGATTTAATTGCGAACAATTAAAGTGCCGGAGGGGGATAGTGTACATTGAGTCCAGTTTAGTGTCTTTGTGTCGTTTTAGTCAAGTTTAAGTCGTATTTTAGTTGTTTTTGGGTTTACTTGAACGTACAAGTGATTTTGGCTCGCCCGTACTCAATCTCCATTCGAGCAAGTTTAATTATGACTTAGCATTTGTAAAAAGGTATCCCGGATTGTATTTCAACTTTGTTTTTCAGAATTAGCCGCGAATAAAATGCTATACGGCTATTCTAATTTTTTGAGAAAAAATTATAAAAATCCCAAAAAATATAAAAAATTCAAAAAATTCAAAAAAGTTAAAAAAAATGAAAAATACAAAAATAGTTTGTTATTATTGATAGTTTGCTTGTTTTGTCTTGTTTAATATCTGTTTTGGGGGTGTTTACCATGTATGTCCCCCAATTTCTACATGAGGAGCCCAAGATGGTGATGTTTGGGATTAAAGAGTTACAGCAGGCAGGTATAGTGTCGTGGACTGAGCCCTACAGCTGGGAGCTAATTAGGCAGGGCCCGCAGGTGCAGCCGCCAGAGGGACATCCAACTGAGGATGTGATGATTCAGGTTGACCCTACACACCAACAGTGGCCACCACAGCGACACGAGCTACGAGCACATCAGTATCCGAGGAGGCAAGCACCACCTGAGCCTCTCACTTTGCAGTCGCTCTCTGGCTATGTGGAGCAGAGATTTGACAGATTGGAGCATCTTATTGAGTTGACTCAGTTGGGTCAGGAGAGGCAGGATGATGCTCTCCGTTACACGATGAGCACGCACAGCATGGGGATCCTAGACTTCTTTCAGCCGAGACGCCGAGACAGCAGGGTGGCTCGGCTGGTGCTGGTGAGAGGTTTGATCCGGATCCTCCATTCCATGTATTTGGTGAGGACAGTTCTGGTGCAGGTGGACGACAGGAGGGCAGTGAGGAGACTGCCAGCGAGCGTGAGGAGGACTAGTGTGGGGATGATGAGATGAGGAAGCAGCAACTGACGACTACATCTTTTGTTTGATTTTCCTTTTATGCTGTTTTTGATCCTCATTTATTGGTCTGTACTTATACTGAAATACTTTGAACAGGTTGGTTGGGAAGGATGGGTTGGTTTGTGTTGAAACTGATACTTTGATGGTATGTATATATTATGATCTTTTGGGTAGTGTTTGCTTATGATGTGACATGTTGATGTTTAGCCGCTTTCGTTCACGTGTCCGAGATAAGGAGTTATTTCTGAGCGCGTTTCGAATTGGAGGGCTTTTGTGGGAACGACTGGCACTTTGACAGTCTCAGATATTCAGCTAAGTCGTTTCCCTCGTATTTTTGTATGTAATTATTTATTTCGTTTTTCAGTTTTTTAGTGTTTAGTTAGTTTTGAGTCGTATTTATGTTCTTGCATTACGGACAAATGCAATCTTTAAGTGTGGGGATGGGATACATGTAAATAATCGAGTCATAAATATGAAAAATACAAAAAACTTAAAAATTTTAAAAAATCCAAAAAAAATGAAAAATTAGAAAAATGTCTTTCGAATAAAGAAGTTTGCAAATAAAAAACAAAAATTATAGAAAATATGAGTTTTTATTCGGGTTCAAATAATAATAATATGAGATCAAATAAATCGAGCTTGTGTTTAGTTTGGGATATGTGGATATCCCTGTGTTTGGTTTTAGGTCCCTTTGAGTTAATACACCTTAATTGTCGGTCTACTAGTGGGTTTTCACCTGGGAAATATGAGAGATTGAAACTGCCAATAAGAGTATAAGGGACACCGTTATAAGTTAAAACCGTTAGATTTTTTTATCAAGAAAAAAAAATAAAAAAAAATGAGCTAGAAACTGAATGAAAGTAGCGCAGTTTTATGTAGTCTGAGTTGGGGATAGCGACTCTACAGCCGGAATGCCTCTCGGTTAGGGAAAGCAACGTCTACGCTCGTTAAAAGAAAAAAAAGAAGAAAAGTGAAAAAAAATGGAAAAGAAAAAAATTGATTGTAAATTCTCTTGGTTTTGATATCAGACGGTTGGGAATTGGTCCAGTGATTGTTCCTTTAGTTCTATAAGCTTGAGGGGGGAGTAGGTGGACCGTAGATTCTAGCATGAGGCCCTAGGTAGATTGACCACACTTAAATTAAATTCACATGATAAGGGCTTAAGAACGGATTTGGGTTTAAGGGGACAAATATATTCGCAATCGCGGCTAACACAAGCTTTGGTTTTAATAAAATATAAATATACTTTTGACCCGAGTGACTATTCATTTCTGATTCCGTTGCATAATTCTTTTTCAAGGACGAAAAAAGAGTAAGTGTGGGGATGTTTGATGTATTGCAAAATACATCTCTTATTCGTGTACAGTTTGAATAGATTTCATTTATTTTTAGTTCTGTTTTTGTTAGAATGTGCATACTTTGATGAAATCTTGTGTTTCCAGATCCCTTGTGCTAAAAACCTTGAAAACTAAAGTGTTAAAGGATGGGAAGCAAGTTTTAAAAGAGTTAGAATTATTTTTGAGAATTTGGAAAGTTGAAGCTGATCAAGAAACGCAACAGGCTGTGGAAAATGTGCTGTGGTGTCGCGCCATAGCTAGCCATCTTCATCGTCGCGCAGCGATACAAATAAAATATAGATTTCTGGAATTTGGAGTGGTCGCGACACGCGACCTCGATGCAACAAAACCGTCGCGCGATGTGACGGGGGTAAATGACGATTTTCTTGGTTAATGATTAGGGTTTGGTATAAAATCCCAAGAAACTCAACACAAAACCCTAATTACGAATTGAGAGCATTGAAGGGATCTTGGGAGCATTCTTGGAGCAATATTGAAGGTTTTGAAGCACGAGAATCAGTGGTACGAGTTCGGGACGAAGGATTGAAGACTTGCTCGGGTTTTCCAATTCCTTGTTTTGTTGATTTTTTTTCTTTCGAAACTTGGTATCATGAATTCTTACTTGAACATCTTTGATTTGTTTTCGTTATTTGACATGCTCGGCTAAACATTTAAGACACCTAGACTTTGATGAATGGATTGATATAAAGTTTTAACCTTTTTGGTTAATTGCTTGTATTTTATGGGTTGATTGTGTTTAGTAAAGAATTTGGTTTATTGATTTGATGTATATGCGTACTTTAATTCGGTTTGTTATTATCAATTGTTTGGTATGAATCTTGGTGGTTGTCTGCTACGGAATAGGTTCATGCTAGGTCTTTGACTGTGTGTTTTTGACCTTTAGGGAGAATTGACCAATAAACCCTAGAAGTAATTGTTAGTGATTTGCTAGATTTTAGTGTTCTACGAGTCCTTATAGCTGGAAGGTGCGGGGCTATAGATAGGTCTTACCCGGCGAATTGCTTTAGACTGTCTTTGGAAAAAGTCGTGCCTTAGTTGCCCCGTCGGTTTATTAGTCTATCAAGTCAAGTTAATAATTCTAAACTACCCTAGATCTATAATTGGAAAAGAGTAGGTCAATATTAGGGTACTTACACAATAACCGGTAGGATTAACGGCCTAGGTAGCACCATAAGTTTCACCTCGAGAAGGGTTGAGGGGCTTAGTTGGTGTCTTAATAGGTTTAGTATCATAAGATCCCGGTTCCATAACTCATGCAATTAACCTAATTGGTAATTACTTAAAATCAATCCAGGATTCTAGTCTATGTGGTCTCGTTCATCATATAAGACAAGCCTTTGCCTTATTTCGTATTTAGCTTAGTTTTAGTTTAATAATTAGTTTAAATAGATTCCTTAGAATTTCAGTAACCCCCCCCCCCCCCCTAAAAAAAAATTAAATAAGTTTAAGTCGTTACAAGGCTCACCGGAACTTTCCCTCTCTAGCTTATCCAAGCTCTCTTATCTAAATTGCAAACTGCCTTTATATAGTGCCTTATCCACAGACCATACGAATAACTAGCTGGGCCTAAAGTGAAGCCCACGAAGAACTGAAGTGCACGAGGAACTCAAGGTTCTCCGTGGGGTATGTAGGACGAAACATGAAGACCCGTGAAGAATATTCTTCGTTCAATCAATACAGGTTCTTCGTCATTGAAAGTTCTTCGTGGATGTTGATCTGGTCATAGTTCTTTGTCCCTTGAGGTTCTTCGTGAAGATGTCGTCAGCACATGCTGGGTTCTTCGTGAAGATGTTGTCAGCACATCCTGGGTTCTTCGTGAGCATGGTTCTTCATGGTCTATCGTGAAAGATATGCTGCACACATAAATTGCAGACATGTAGATGGCAGCAACAAATAGATGTAGACAAGCAGAACTTGCAGCAAACAAACTA
The DNA here is from genome assembly GCA_030545235.1 of Helianthus tuberosus. Lineage (NCBI taxonomy): Eukaryota > Viridiplantae > Streptophyta > Magnoliopsida > Asterales > Asteraceae > Helianthus > Helianthus tuberosus. The sequence continues at coordinate 64,090,419 of CM060416.1, read as the reverse complement.
AACAGATTGCATTTCTTGCAACTGTTTACCACACGTACAACGGTGAATACGTTCCGAAACACAATGGGGTTTCACTTAGTAACTTAGTCGTACCGAACGAGCCCTATCCACATTTATGTATCAACATAAACCTTGTTCAAGTACATCGCGGGTTGTCTCTGGTGAGGAGTCACAAACTCCACAATTTTCAAAAGTAAATTAGCTTATTTTAGTTTAGAAACTAGCCTATTTCGTATATGTATATGTTGGTTGCTTTATTCAGTAGTTTAATAAATTTGGTATACATATTGTTGTAGGCACTATTCCAGAGTTGGTTCCAAAACCCGGATTTTAGAAATGAACTTCAAAACCTTTTGAGATCGAGTTACCTGAGAAAGTTTGGAAGCCAAGATGTTGATGGTGAAGAAGCGGATGATGGCAGCGATGATGACACGGATATGATTTAAAATTATGACATTTTAGATGTTAAGTAGTTTTATGACGTATTAGTGAATTAAAACGATTTCGGATTGTGACATTTATTTTGTTTACGCTTATGAAGATTATGCTTATGTAGTTTATATTTGGTTAGTTTTTGTGGCTCGTGAACTAGAAATGGACAGGTTTTAATATGAAAAAAAACTAGAAACGGATAGGTTTTAATATGAAAAAAACTGGAAAAAACGAAAAACCTAAAAAATGCAAAAAAAAAAAAAAAACGTTTTAGTGGCGACGCTCATCGTCGGGCTTTAGCGATGAAATCAGCAATAGCGGAGACATGCTTTAGCGACGAAGTACTATATTCCAATCGAACTATTAGTGTTACTTTGTTTTTGATATTCATGCTTTTTTTTTGTTTGACATGCTGACTGTGTAAACCCAAATTGAAATAGTCAAATTTCAGTCATTGTTTTATTTTATTATTGAAGCATTAAAAAAAAAATCCTATATTCATTTAAGTTCTCCATGAAAAAAAAGATATTAAAATTCCGTGGTTTGAACCAAAATTTAAGATTAGGGTTTTTGTTGGTACATATTATGTGGACGCGACTCGACTCGGTTCGACCTGGTTAGGTTCGGCTCAAGCCCGACGTCACGACATTCCCCCGTCGTGCGCCCAGAGTTCGACACGCGAAGCACGGAGCGCCGCGAGCCGGTTCCCGCCGCCACATCACCATGACATCATCATGATGATGTCATGATGATGTCACATGTTGACTAAAGCTTTATAATCTGCATATTTGTTGAACATATGTACGTGATTGCATGTTGGGTTTTTGTCTTGTGTATGGGCCAGCCTGATTGGACCAATCACAATTACACTTGGGCTGCTACAACATAATATGACCAAGACCAAGCCCAGGCCCCTCAAATGACGAAATCACTTTGATTTCGTCAAAGGCAAATGTGATTTCGTCGTGATAAAAGGGTTTTCGTCTAGAACTGGATTTCGTCGATGTGTTTCACTATATAAACACAGACACAGAACAGAATGAATAAAACGAAGTCTGAATAGATTTCTCGGAGCGAACACACTGTAAACACACACACACTGAGAGTTTACGAGAGCATCTTGTAAACATTGTATTGTAACCGTTTTCTAGATTAATACAATGGAGTGTTAATCGTGAATCTTGTGTTTTACGTGTTCGTCACTTGGTTTAACTTACCCGTTTGGATTCCGCACTTTCGGGTTTGTCGGAAAACAGGGAATAGAGGTTACTCGATCCTCCGGGTGGACCTACAATTGGTATCAGAGCATTGGCTCGATTCCTTGTTTAAACCAAGTAGATTTTCATGTGTTTCCAGATTTGTTCTTGATTTTTGAAACAAAAAGTTTATATTTTCAGAAAAAAAAAACAGGTTTAAATCTTTGAAAATCTTGTATTTTTGTTGATTGTTCTTATAAAAATCTTGCTATTTTTCATTTATACATGTTAAGAAGGGATTTTTATTGAACATTTGCACAAAAATTGTATTCGGAAAATTTTCCGGTGGCTGGAAAATTCATTGGTTTCATCAGAAAACTCATCAAGTTCATCTCTCTTCAAAGTGTTCTTCAAATATTATTGATTTTGATCTTGAATTGATATGTTACTGAAGTGTTTTTAATTATAATATTGTAGTTGTTTGAATTTTGTGTCATACGAATGATGAAACGTTGAAAAATTGTGTAAGGATAAGGTGTTAGCTTGACTTTTTTGCCATTTGAAAGTCTTTGTGTCAGAAAGAGTAGATAAGGTTTTGATTTCATAAATATCTTGCAAGCTTGTCTGATCCTTCTTCAACGAAATCACACTTTAGTCAACATAATCATGCTGGACGAAAACACCATTTTCATCAATTGATCTGGGCGAAATCACTTGACCTGGATGAAAACACTTCTGGACGAAATCACTTCAACCTTGGACGAAATCACCAGCTTCCACACAAGCTGAACGAAATCACCATTCATCTGTCCAGTCAACGAAATCAGTTCATTCAACAATATCAAGCTATCAACGAAATCACATCAGTCTTCTTTACTGGACGAAATCCCTTATCAATCAAATTCATGGCCGAAATCACCCTTATCAGCGAAAACACATTCAACTAAATCCAAGATCTGATTTCGTCACTTATGTTCAACGAAATCCAAGATCTGATTTCGTCACTTATGTTCAACGACAACCAATTCTGATTTCATCACTTTCAGCAACGAAAACCCCTATTTTCGTCACTTGCACTTGTGTGATTTTTTTTAACAGAAGACTTGAAAAACATTCTGAACTATTGATTTAAGTGTGTAAGCAGGTTTTCATCAATAGACATCCAATATGAATTCAGTTTGGTCTTGGTCCGAATCCTCCGCACCGAAAATTACAGCAGAAATGTGGGCTTCGGTTACCAACCAACATCAAAGTGAACCAAAAATGGGAAGAAATTTGTATGGTGATCTAGTACCAGTTGCTCAGTTGCCAGCAATCCGTGTCCCAACCACCGATTTGTATGGAAACCCATTACAACCGGTTCCACAACAGCAAAGCCAACGATCTATCATAGCAACTGATATGTTCGGAAATCCACTACCTGTTCGATCTACCGGACCAACAGATCTGTATGGAAATCCACTTCCAGCTTCCTCAAGACCAACGGCGTTTGTCACAAGCACAGATTTGTATGGCAATCCGATACAAGTTTCTGTAAAGCCAGCTCCGACCACAGACTTGTATGGAAATCCACTACCACCAGTTGCCTCACAGCGCCATCGTTCTACTGTAGTTCCACCATCTCTTGATCCAAGGAACTGTATTCAAACAAGGACTGCGTGTTATGCCGAAATTGTCAAGAATGTCAGCAATGGTGAATCATCGCGAAACGATGACAGTTCTGAACATGACACTAGTTCAGTTGAAGACGTTTCAACTTCAGTTGAAGATGTTACAACTTCAAGTTCAAGTTCAAGCGAGGATGGATCTGAATGTGAATCATCAAGGGAGGTTGTTGATTCTGATGCATATAGGTCAACATCTGAGAGTGATTCCAGCCAGGTATGTGTCGATGAACCAACTGTCGTTAATTGTGATAATTGTGCTAGCTTAAGTGTTAAATGTGCTGATTTGGATGCTAATATGTCTGAGTTGCAAAGCAAACATGATGCTTTAAATGCTAAATTGTTTGACTTGCAAAACACACATGTTTCATTAGATACTAAGTGGTGTGATTTGCAAAGCAAACATGAGGCTTTGCAAAACAATTTTGAAGTGACAAATATGCACAATCAAAAGTTGATAGTGGATCTTTCAAAATGCATAGAGGCCAACATGTTTCGTGAAAATTATGAAAAGGAATTTAAAAAGATAATTGAAACATTAAAACATGATAAGACCGAGCTAACGAAAATGGTTTCAAGAAAACAAACTGAAATAAACCTTTACATCAATAGGCTCGAGATAATGCAAAAAGAAATGGCTTGTGTTAAAACTGAAAGTGAGGCGATCCGACTCAAGTTAGACAGCTATTTAAGCTCTAGCTATGTGCTGGATCACATCATTGATGTTCAGAAAAAGAAAACTGATGTCACATGCATATGTTATAAGAAGTGTCCACCACCTATTAACCACGATTATTCTTCGATGCCTGATGAGGAAAATAAACCTCATTTTGAGCCCTCAGTTTCATTGAGCCTTGAGGAATTCACAATTGGGCTAGGTTACAAAAAGGAAGTATCCTCAGATTTGGATGAATCAGCAGATGCGAAATTGTCAACTGCTGAACGAAATCAGGATCCTCCAGTCATTGTTGAGGATGCTGATTCGTCAGATGATGAATCTGAGGATACTAACTCTGAACAGTCAGAAACGGTAACAAAAGAGGAAAACATACCTCTCGAAAATCACATTCTTTGTGATCCACCTGCAAAACCGTTTGTGACTGCTACAGCCAAGTCTGTTGAATCCTCATCTGGAAGCTGTGAAAGCGTGAACTTGCTTTACACGTTGATTGGATCTGATAAAATATACTCAGACTATGATTTTCCAAACAAGAATGTCAATCAATCTTTGATTGATAAAGTTTTCGAAGATTCTACCCGTAAGTTTTTGGGAAAGTCGAGCCTAGGAGTTGTAGTAACTCAGTGTGCTCCTATCCCAAAATCCAAAGTTAGAAAGAAATATGGGAATCAAAAATTGCAAAAACAAAACAATCAACGAAAGCAAAATCACGTTCACCAAGGAAAGGGAAAAGGCAAACAAAGCCAAAACAAGAAGACTATTCAGAAGGTGAACTTCGTGAAATCCAGAGGGACTGATAAAATTGAAACTTTCGAAAACAAATCCAACACGGATTTTGTTAAACAAGTTAAAATTTTGAAAAGAAACAGTCAAAACAATTACACACAACACATAAACGGTTGTGATGTAGGACCAAGTACCTCAAGATCACGAAGTTCATCATCAAGTTCTTACAGTTATGATACTCCGAGGTTTGTTGAGCGGAGATCATGCTTTGAATGCGGTGAGTACGGGCACATTGTCAGAAATTGTCCATATCTCACGAAAGGAAAGGCAAAAGTTGATGCCCCCCATGGTAACAATTACCATAAAAGATCTGTTTCACCAAGACAGGACCCTCGTCTTGTTAAACAACAAGAAGTGAAACAGATAAAGAAACAACGGAAAAATGTTGAAAAGGTTTTAAAACCGGAGGTTGTCCAAACAAAATCTGTTGAATCAAATGTTAAACATGAAAAACAAAAACAGATTTGGAAACCAAAATCAGAAATTGTTTCAGGGGGAGCTACATCAATTCCGAATCATCAGGAAATGGATGTTACAATCCTCGATGATGACGGACGACCCAAGTCTGTGAAGGCTTGGGTCCCCCTCTCCAACTAATCTCTGAGTGAGAGTGCAGGATGTTCCAGGAGGAACTATTGATAGTCTTAGGATTGTTGATAGTGGAGCGTCCATGCACAAGATCGGCGACAGAAGGCTCCGAAATATTGTTACATCTAGGAGAATATTGTTGCCATTGATGGAGAGGAAAAAGGAATGAAGTTGAAAAATTCAACCAGATGAAAAATGTGCCAAAAATTTGGTTGTTATGGTTTTTGATCAGGTCAACATGAAAGATTCCAATGAAAAGTATGGGACTGCAGCACGTCTGAAGTTTTTTTTTTAAGATTCATGGATTTTTCTTCCACAAGAAGTTCAAAGTCCACAAGATGAACGTGTAGGGTACTTTTCTCCACGGTGTGATTGAAGAAAATGTGTTTGTTGAACAAACCAACCGGCTGTGCGGATGCCTTGGCGTGGATTGAAAAACCGCACATTACTTCTAAAAGAGAAAGTCAAAGACCTTCGCTGGTGCAATATGGAAGACCAGCCGGACCCAGAGGTCTATGATCTTGTTGCTGTGAAGAGATTTCTCGGAGCTACAAAATCGACTTTGGGAGAGCACTCAGATTCCCTGCAATGCAAGAAGCAGTTGCAGGATACGGTTTTAAATTTCTAATCTCTCCTATACTTGTCGATATTTAAGCTGCTTTATGAATTTTTATCATCTCGTACAGCACTCTTGACCAGACACATTGATCTCGAACATCACTTCACACGTGATTGTTTCACTATGAAACTCATCAATGTTGTCATGGTCCGCACCGATTACCGACATGCCAACTGATTTTTCCAAAATTCGATAAATCATTTCTGATTAAATTAATTTTGGTAAACGGCATTAAGGTAAAACATGAGTTAACCGACATCGGAAAATCGTTTTTGTAAATATCTTTGTGTTTTTAAAACTATTGTAAGTTTGTTGATTTTAGGGGGAGTAAATCCAAATTGAAAATTCAAAAACATCGAAAAATTTCAAAACCCAAAAACAATAGAAAAACAAAAATGAGTTTCCTGGCGAGCAAAAGAGAAAATGATAGTACATCAGTGGTCTGTTGAAACCTCTTTTAAACTGAAATGCAAAATGAAAAATGTTAAGCAGCTCTATATAAGACGTATCGGTAGGCTCACAATCATCTTAAAGTGTGCAGGGTGATATAAACTTAAATCGACTGAAGACCAGGTGGGAACCACTCATTGGCATATGGTCTTAGTACCGAAATTTCGTTTGAGAGATTGCCGAGGTTCTGAGATATGTGGTCTTTATGCTATTTATCATCTGTGTATCATGGTTGTTTCTTTTACCGAAACAAACGGAGACGAAGTCTAGATCTTCCATGATATCATTCATACGTGTACATATTGCATTCGACCTCAATAAGTGATCAACAATCACATGTCCCACAAAACAAGTGATAATATATCACATTTATCCGGGAGTCAAGTTCGTCTCTTTGCTGTACGAAAGTACTGACCTGTTCACGGACTTGCTGCTGTGCCCTCATGCATCTGAAAATCAAGTTCCTCATCAATAAGTGATTCTATCACATAGGGCTTGTTTTCAATCAAAATAAGTGAGTTACTCACATCTTTTTATACGGCAAAACAGATGATAAATGGTATACTCACCAGTAAGATGAACTCTCGTGCATACCATGATACGGGAATGTGTCGTGATGTGGATGAACACCGGTCGGTAAGTATAAATCATACCTTAACGTATCCCCTCGCCATGATTACATATGATAAGTTGAGCTTATGTGGATAACAATATCGATAATCGTTATAGGATGTTTATCTAAATGTTAACAATAAGAACAACAAGAGCGTTTTGACATGACCGTACACTGATATGATTCTCTTACACTCGAAACTCGCAAAAAGAATGTTTGTATATATTTACTTTTCTTAGTTTCTGCAACTCTGTATATATTTATTTACTGCTTTCAGTCTTTAAGTTTAAAATATTCAAAATGCCAACAATATTTTAGGTATGTTTTAATATAACCTTTATAAAAGCCAAAAAGATTTTATTTCTGCTTTAGTTTTGATTAACCGATGTTGGAACTCAAGTCTTCGTTGCCTGAAATCTGATTGAAAACCAAAACGACTGAATCTTCATAAACGGTCAGAGTTTGCAAGTTTTGAAAGTTAATAATCTAAATTGAAAAATCTGTTAACTTTTCAAACTAACTGTCGGACGGTAGTTGAATAAGAATTGGTCACCTGTGTGTTACTTGTTTAATGTAAACTATATTCCAAGCAGTTGTTCTCATTACGCGTTTAGATTTCTTGCATGTGCAGGTGCTAAAGGCAAGGAGAACATGTTCGATGATGAGCTTCGGAATGAAGACACGATGTGAAGGCACTCAAATGATAAAGATGATCGAGTTGCCGCTGATCAATCACCAACACCACAAGGATCTCAAGCATTGAAGTCAAAAGATTCCCAAGCATAATCAAAGGGGGAGTTTGTTAACACACTACCTAAATGAAAATGGAGTTTGTTGATACACTTTCTACTTACGACGCGTGAAGACCTTTGAAGATCCTCCGACATGGAAGACATGGAAGATGAACCCACGAGTAGCGTCCAAGGGGTAGTTTGTTGGTACATATTATGTGGACGCGACTCGACTCGGTTCGATTCGGTTCGACCTGGTTAGGTTCGGCTCAAGCCCGACGTCACGACATTCCTCCGTCGTGCGCCCCAGAGTTCGACACGCGAAGCACGGAGCGCCGCGAGCCGGTTCCCGCCGCCACATCACCATGACATCATCATGATGATGTCATGATGATGTCACATGTTGACTAAAGCTTTATAATCTGCATATTTGTTGAACATATGTACGTGATTGCATGTTGGGTTTTTGTCTTGTGTATGGGCCAGCCTGATTGGACCAATCACAATTACACTTGGGCTGCTACAACATAATATGACGAAGACCAAGCCCAGGCCCCTCAAATGACGAAATCACTTTGATTTCGTCAAAGACAAATGTGATTTCGTCGTGATAAAAGGGTTTTCGTCTAGAACTGGATTTCGTCGATGTGTTTCACTATATAAACACAGACACAGAACAGAATGAATAAAACGAAGTCTGAATAGATTTCTCGGAGAGAACACACTGTAAACACACACACACACACTGAGAGTTTACGAGAGCATCTTGTAAACATTGTATTGTAACCGTTTTCTAGATTAATACAATGGAGTGTTAATCGTGAATCTTGTGTTTTACGTATTCGTCACTTGGTTTAACTTACCCGTTTGGATTCCGCACTTTCGGGTTTGTCGGAAAACAGAGAATAGAGGTTACTCGATCCTCCGGGTGGACCTACAGTTTTTCCCCTACGTTCTCACCTATATATAGTTAACATCATTTGGAAAATCATTTCACGGCCGCTCTTCCATCATCTGAGATCTTACCGCTCCAATTCAGTATGCAGTTTTCTGACCTGATCGGAGGTCCAATAACTGACCAGATCGAGTGTCCATGTAAGAAGTTTTCATCTTTGCTCATTAATTCTATCTGATCTGAAGATTTTAGGACTTTGGTGATGTTTAACAATTCAATGTGTATTGTTTCTCTGCTCTGTATTTGCCAAGTTTGATTCATGTTTTGATAGCTGCTGACAGCATACATTGATCTATATCAGGTATGCCAAGAAATCCATATTTTTGTTAAATGTTTATAAGATTCATATATTAAAGCTCCCTTTTCATGGTATATCTGGATATCAAAATTACTTTGATATCTAGATATCTTTATACTGGATGATGTTCTAGATTTAAAGAAAATACTGAATTATTTAGGCATGATTTACTGGAAAGCAACCGGTTTTTTTTACCAACGGGTTTTTTAGGTAGACCATTGGGTAATGATTTCGGTTTTTATAATTTTGGCATACTACTTACTATTATTGTCATTCACTGTGTTTGTGTTTGTTAAATTCTCACAGCAACTGTGCTTCACAGTTGAAGTTGTGCTATACCTGGTGGTGGTTCAGCTTTCAATTTGTTTTCTTAATGGCAAATACTGCTCAATCAGGTAATAGTTTACTAAACTTAGAAATTTAATAAAAACCCTGGATTATTATTCTTTTATGTACTACGTGTATGCATTTGTAACAAAGAATACCTTCGCGATGGTGTTTCTAAAGACTTGTATGACACATTACTACCAGGTATGATTGGTCAAATTGTAAGAGTTGTTGATGAGATCGAAAGATGCAAGATCACCACAACTAAAGAAGACTTTGATAAATGGGAGAAGTCCTTGAATTCTTTTGAACTTTTGGGCATGAAGGTCGGCTTTTTACGTGATAAGGTACATACACTTGCAACCCTTGTGTTTGAATCAGAAGTTGCAGTGGATATAAAGCAGTATCTTGAGGCAAGAAACGAACATAAACGTGCCAGAGATGAAATCAATAAAGTGGCATCAAAGCTAAAGGAGTTGAAGGGAGAGGCTATAAAGTTTGCTGGGATTGCGGGTAGTTTGAAACACAAGGTTGAGACGTATGAACACAAAGGAGGAGGTTGATAAACTGTGAGAGGGTAGGCAGACTCTATCAAAAGAAAGTTAGCAGTGTTTTCTGCTTATGATAAACTGTAATCTCTAGACCGTATAACTTATGACCCATGAACTGTAATTACTGAATTAGTAATCCTTTATTCAATGATAAGTAGTAGCTTTTATACTTTTCTACCTTGACGATCCGACGCTTGAGCAGAAACTGGCCCAGACTGGTGGCATGAAACGGTAGGCTACTGCCTGGTTCACGGGCTGTGACTATTGAAGAAACAGTTCACAGTCAACACGTATTGAAAAGTGATAAAAACCAAACCAGAGAAGTGCATATTACCACTGGATAGATGAGCTGTTGGTAATCCCGCGCTAAATTAGTTGTCGGGAACGTCCAAAATCAAATTACTCATGCCCATATAGCCAACGGACTTTCACCGACGAATTCTCGTTGGTGATACTCCTTAGTGAACCCTTAACTACGAACTTCTCTCTGGTTGATTTCTGAGAACTTGCTTATCATCCATGTATACTCACCATATAAGTTCAGAAGGTCTTGAAATTGATTGAACTTCTTGTCAAAAGAACATATTAAACATATGTATGTGTTATGCTCAATAAAAGATCTAAACCATTTCCATTTGAACATAATATCAGTTTTTGATTTTTCTGCATGTAACATGATTCGATTAAATTATGTCTGTAGTGTAACATATACCAATTGCTACAACCAATGCCATTATTACCACTATCAGTGAGTTAAATCAGAAAGTTTCATAAAAAATAAATAAATTCAATAGTTGTTGCTTACATAAGAATCCAGGAATATTGGTCGATAAATTGCTTGTATACAAGAACAATAGTATACAGTTCAAATGATTTGCTTTGAAGTCTCCATTGAGACTTTAGTGTTTCATGGCCTTCAGACTACTTGATACCTCTGGTTCGTTAGTGTTTTTTTTCGGCTCAGTAACCGACTGGTTTTGTTTTAATTAGCACCATGGACGGTTAACCAAACCGAGTATATAATTAACTGATTAACAGAAACGAATTATCTGATGACAGGTTAACCAACCCGATTTTTTTACAAAAAACAAAGGGGTTGTGAATCATTGGTACCAAGAAGAAAAGCTACTGTTTATATATGTGAGTGTGATGGAGTTCTAATCAAACAGAATATTCAATTTTTGGTCACACCATATTAGTATCAAAAACATGCATTAATATCTATATTAAAACGTGGTTATATTAGTATAAAAAACTTGCATTAATATCCATATTAAAACGTGATTTAACGTAACATATTAAAAGAAAATTAACAAATACCATTTTTAGGTTTGTTTATACTTTTGCTCAAAATAAAGGATGCAGGTCCGTTTTTCTCGGAGGATCCGATACGAAAACCTATTCCCTGTTTATCACAAACATGATCGCGGGTGCGGAATCCCAGTGACGGTGCAAACCAAACACAATGTAAAACACACACGCGTAACCAAAGATTCAATATCTATTGATTAGGGATGAGTACAACCACAAACATATAAAAACAATGTTTTACAGACTCTCTCAAGTCTCTCTGTTCTCACTCATAGAATTTCACAGTGGTCTCATGAACTCATAACTAAACTGACTAACAACTTAGCTATTTATACTGACCAACGGTGAAAACCCACTGGACGAAAACCATGTGTGACGAAATCAGGGATTTCGCCACACACATAATGACGAAAACAAAAGGGATTTCGCCATATATGATTTTGACGAAATCACACAGAGATTTCATCCAATATATGAATGAGTTTTTCATTTGACATCATCATGACATCACTAAGGTGATGTCATGGTGATGTGTCGACGGGACAGGTCGCGGCTCTCCGTGCTTCGCGTGTCGAACTCTGGGGCGCACGACGGAGGAATGTCGCTACGTCGGGCTTGAGCCGAACCTAACTGTGTCGAACCGAGTCGCGTCGAACCGAGCCGAGTCGCGTCCACATAAAGTGTACCAACAAACTCCCCCTTGGACGCTACTCATGATGGTTCGTCTTCCATGTCTTTTGTGTCGGAGGATCTTCAAAGGTCTTCACGTGTCGCAAATAAGGAGTGTATCAACAAACTCCCCCTTGAATGATGCTCGTGAATCTTTTGAACTTCAATACCTCAGATCCTTTTGGTGTTGATGAGTGGTCAGCTGCAACTTGATCATCTTGATCTTCAGATTGCATCACTGTCGTGTCTTCACTTTACGGCTTGTCTTTTGACACGTTCTCTTCGCCTTTAGCTGATTCTGATGTAGCATCTGCACATACAAGAAAGCTAAACACGTAATGAGAACAACCGCTTGGAATTTAGACAAATTAAACAACGACACATATGAGATCAAATCTCAATCAATCACCGACTGACAACAGTTTGAAAGTTTAAAAATTTGATCAATTTTAATCTTTTAACTTTCAAAACTTGTTAACTTCGACAGTTTATCAAGGTGCAATTGTTTTCTGGCTTACGATCAGGATTTTGGGTAGGAGTGACTCGAGTTCCAACATCGGTCAATCAAAAATAAACTAGAAGCAAAATCTTTTTGGCTTTTATAAAGTTTATATTAAAACACACCTAAAATCTTTTTGGAATTTGTCATTTTTCAAATGTAAAGACGGAAAACAATAAATAAATATATACAAAGATGCAGAAATGAAAGCAGTAAACAAATATTTACAAACATTCTTTTTGCGAGTTTCGAGGGTAAGAGAATCATATCAGTGTACGGTCATGCCAAAACACTCTTGTTGTTCAATTAGTTAACATTAAGATAAGCATCCTATAACGATTATCGGTATTGTTGTCCACATAAGCTCAACTTATCAGATGTAATCATGGCGAGGGGATACGTTAAGGTATGATTTATACTTACAGACCGGTGTTAAACCATACACGACACATTCCCGTATCAAGGTATACGCGAGAGTTCATCTTACCGGTGAGTATACCGTTTATCATCTGTTTGACCGTATAAAAGATGTGAGAAACTCACTTATTTGATTGAAAACAAGCCCTATGTGATAGAATCACTTATTGATGAGGAACTTGACTTTCAGATGCATGAGGGCACAGGAGCAAGTCCGTGAACAGGTCAGTACTTTCGTACAGCAAAGAGACGAACATGACTCCCACAAAGAATCTGTGATATATTATCACTTGTTTTGAGGACATGTGATTGTTGATCACTTATTGAGGTCGAATGCAGTATGTACACATATGTATGGTATCATGGAAGATCTAGAGTTCATCTATGTTATATTTCGGTAAAAGATACAACCATGATACCCAGATGATAAGACAGCATAAAGACCGAATATCTCTGAACCTCGGCAATCAATCAAACGAAATTTCGGTACTAAGACCATATGCCAATGCGCGGTTCCCACCTGGTCTTTAGTCAATTTAAGTTTATATCACCCTGCACACTTTAAAATGATTGTGAGCCTACCGATACATCTTATATAGAGCTGCTTAACATTTTTCATTTTGCATTTCAGTTCGAAGAGGTTTGGACAGACCACTGATTTACTATCATTTTCTCTTTTTCTCGCCAGGAAACTCATTTTTTTCTATTGTTTTTGTGTTTTGAAATTTTCAATGTTTTTGGATTTTTCAAAATTGGATTTACTTCCCCTAAAAGCAACAAACTAAGATAAATTTTAAAAAGACAAAGGTATTTACAAAATCGATTTTCCGATGTCGGTTAACTCATCTTTTACCTCAATGCCGTTTACCAAAAATAATTTTAATCAGAAAAGATTTATCGAATTTTGGAAAAATCAGTTGGCACGTCGGTAAGCGGTGCGGACCATGACAACATTGACGAGTTTCATAATAAAAACAATCGCGTGTGAGGTGATATTTGAGATCAACGTGTCCGGCCAAGGAGTGCTGTACGAGAGGATAATAATTCATAAAGCAACTTAAATATCGACAAGTAAAGGAGAGATTAGAAATTTAAAACCGTATCCTGCAACTGCTTCGTGCATTGCAAGGAATCTGAGTGCTCTCCCAAACTGGACATCCACCCGGTGTGGATTTCAAAGTCGATTTTGTAGCTACTCCAATTTTCTGAAAAAATCTCTTCACAGCAACAAGATCATATACCTCTAGGTCCGGCTGGTCTTCCACATTGCATCAGCGAAGGTCTTTGTCTTTCTCTTTGAGAAGTAGTGTGCGGTTGCTCAATCCATGCCAAGGCATCCGCACACCCGGTTAGTTTGTTCAACAAACACATTTACTTCAATCACACCATGGAGAAATGTACACTGCACGGTCATTTTGTAGATTTTGAACTTCAGACGTGCTGCAGGTGCGTACATTTTACTTGAATCTATCCCGGGGACCCGATTAAATCCTTTAACAATCAAACTTTTGAATGATTTTTCATTTTGTCGAAGGTTTTCAATTTCTTTCGACAGACAATTCTGTCTTCTTTTCCTTTTCTCTCCATCAAAGGCAACAATTTCTTTATCGCCGATCTTGTGCATGGACACTCCACTATCAACAATCCAATGACTATCGATAGTTCCTCCTGGAACATCCTGCACACACACTCAGAGATTAGTTGGAGAGGGGGACCCAAGCCTTCATAGACTTGGGTTGCCCCTGAGAATCAAGAAATGTAATTTCAATCTCTTGATGATTTGGAAATTTCACGCCTCCCCCTGAACCATCACCCGTTTTAGGTTTCCAAGACTGTTTCCGTTTACCGGATTGTGTATAATTTACCGATTTAGAAATTTCCGGTTTTAACGGTTGTGTCAAAATTGGTTTCCTTTTAACAGTTTCTGGTTTTAAAGCCTTTTCGATCACCTTCACATTTTGACGTCGTTGTTTTGTTTCTTGTTCTTTAATAGTTCTTTTATCATGTTTTGGTGAAACGGGACAACGTTGAGGGTGACCTTGTTCAGAAGGGGCTCTTTCTACAAAATTTGGTTTTGGAGAGTTTGTGCAGTTTTTGATGATATGTCCAAACTCCCCACATTTGAAACACGATCTCCTCTCAACAAACTTGGGAGATCCGGTTCGACTTTCACGTGTTGAACCTGTAGACCCAGAGGTACTTGTTCCATCATCACACCCGTTTGTGTGTTGGGTGTAATTGTTTTGAGCGTTACGCTTTAAAATTATGACTTTTTGAACAAAATCGGTGTTTGATTTATTTTCAAAAGTCTCCACCTTGTCAGTACCCTTGGATGCTACAAATTTAACATCATTGTTTTTCTTCTTGAAACGAGCTCCTTTGGTCTCAACCTTCGGTTGTCAACTTTTAGAATTTTGAGCTCGCTGCTGTTGCTGTTTACCATTAAAAGCGATAGGTTGTTGCTTCGTTGGTGATTTTTGATTTCCAAATTTTCTGCTAACTTCAGCTTTTGGAATCGGATCACACTGAGTTACTGAAACTCTCGGGATCCCCTTTTTCAAAAACTTACTGGTAGTATCTTCAAACACTTTATCAATCAAAGATTGATTGATTTTTAATTGGAAAAGCTGTGTTTGAATAAATTTTGTCATCACCGACTAAAGTATACAACACGTTATCACTTTTAATGGTAGACACTGTCTCAGTGATAGGATCTATCTCTTGTTTAGCACCAGTTGATTGCACAACAGGAGTAGGAGGATCACACAGAATGTGATTCTCAAAAGGCACTTCTACTCCTTTGTTCTTCTCAAGAGATTTATCCTCATCACTCATATCTGGTTCATCATCATACGAATCGTAGTCCTCAACTGTGGGAGGACTTTGATTTGAAGCACATGATGACTTTTCTTTCCGATCAGATGAGCCTTCCGATGAATTGTCCGTTTTGAACCCTAAGCCAGTTGTAACTTCCTCATAATCAAGAGGTACAGTTGGCTCAAAACGTGGCATTTCTTCCTCATCGGGCATTCGAGTATAATTTTGTCACCAAGGGGGCGGACACTTCTTATACCCAACACCTCTCACGTTTCCCTTCAGTTGTTGAACGTCAATAATGTGATCGAGCACAAATCGGGAGTTAGAATAACTCTCCAACTTGTGCTTGATTGCATCATGCTCGCATTTGGCAATGGCTAGTTCCTTTTTGGTTTCCTCAACAATATTAATGTAATCGTTAATGCTAACTTGTTTATGATAAACAATTTTGGTCACTTCGGAAACACTTTTCTTTAAGGTTTCAATTACGGATTTAAAATCCTTTTCGTTTCTAACTAAAGCCATATTTGCGTCTTTGCACTTTGACAGTTCAATAACCAAACTCTGATTGTGACTATGAACCGTTTCAGATTCACATTTCAATTAAGCACATTCATGTTTCATATCAGCACAATCACTACATATGCTAGGAGTTTCAGATTTTACCTGACTTGTAGAAGCTGTGACATTAGCCATAAAGGCAGTCTGAGAATAGAAAGATCCATCTTCAGTGACAATCTTCTCCATTTCTTCTGATGTAGCATCAGCTTTCTTGATTAAGTCAGATTTTTGACATTTCATCTCCTTGGCATCATTCGACAAACTATCATCTTCAGAATCCATTCCATCCTTGACGTCCGATTCTGAACTGTCATCTTTTCCTGAAGATTCACCATCATTGACATTCTTGACAATTTCAGCATAACACGCAGTTCTTGTTTGATCACCGTTTCCCAACTGTATCGCCGAACCACAATTGACACTTGGATCGAATTGAGGTTGTGTTGTGGAAACTTGAGGTTGAGGTTGGGCTTGAGGTTGGGGTTGGGGTTGAGATCGTGAAAGATAAGCACTTTGATTGAACTGTGGTTGAGTAGTGGTAACTTGAGGTGGAGGATGGGCTTGAGGAATGGAATTCCTTAAATATGCGGCCATCGAAGTCTGATGTGGAGGGGGTTGAGGTATGGAATTCATTAAATATGCGGCCATCGAAGTCTGATTTTGACCTGGTCGTGGGTCCGTACTCCAATCCCATGGACTCGTACAACTCATGATCGATGTATGAAGTTGAAAACCTGGTCACACACTTAATAACACACTGTTAAATCACTTTTGCAAAGCCTCTGTTAAAAAACTTTAACAAGTTTCGACGAAACCCAAATTTTGGCGAAACCGTGATATTTAGAAGCGCGATTAAAATCAATTTTGCAAATACCCGACCTCCACTTTGCAATTCACGAGCCCAAAAAAAATTGTTGTGGCCCAATGATCCAAAATTCGGCCCAAGTCAACAACCCTATTAAACATCAGCCGCTAATCATATTCAGCATCAATTAAAGTTGCCGGCACTATCTTTGAATTAATTGAATAGTTAACACTATTATCATCAATCAAATTAAAATGATGGTTGCATGCTTCGAGATCTGTGATCATCAATGATTGGGACTCATACTTGGTTATTGAAACGGAAATGAAACAAAGGTATTTACAAACAGCATCTTTTTTGTGAAAACGCGGACAAGAAGATCATATAGGCTTATCTTAGCTGTCAAAATCTGTTTGTAAATACCTTTGCTTCGAGATCTGTGAATCCTCCTATCTTTGTAGTTGTTTCAAAATCAACGGATTGGGACTCATACTTGGTTATTTAAAAATAGTCATTAATCATTTGCTAGGGTTGTGACAACTAGTGATTAACGGATCTTAATTACGTGATTAACAGGTGATTAACGAAATAATAAATAGTGTTTACATCACAAATTAACTTAATTAGGCCTTTGGAGTGCCTAAGAACATTTATCCGACTTTACAGTACGCGTATGAAGATTCGTGTGGAATCTGCGGAACATCAAACGACAACGAACTGATACCGTACAAAATGCTGACAACGCAACTATTATACGCCTTTTATTTTTAAAAATTTTATGCTTTCGACACTTATGGAGTTTGGGTTGCGATATCGGGTCTCGTAGGAATTACGGGCCACATACACATGAGATGGGCTTGTGGGCCCTGGGCCAAAGCGCAAAACCCACAAGCCTAAACCTGCACATTATATATTAGATCTCTTCCTTAAGAATCTTATCAAAATCTATACTAAATCTCTAACAAAACCTCTACAAAAGATTTTGTCTCAAAAGATGAACACACAAGATCTCTTGAGAGATCTCAACATCTCTATATATGACCTTATGTCTTTTAATTCTCATTCACAAACAAACACAGAGGATCCATCTTCTCTAAACCCATTTGATCTCTCTCTCTCTCTCTCGGTTATAATATCTGACCCAAAGAAGTTTCTATTACACAGGAGCAACTTGAACAATAACCATTACACCAGAAATCCCTACAACACCCACCCCCCTCTCATGTCAACCTCCGATTCCGGCGACCAGCGGCGGCGCTGGGTGACGACGGGCACCCCCCCTCTGATGATCTCCAGCAACGACAGGCGGAGCCGCCGCCTCTCACGACGGTGGCGGTGGTGGGATTTCTTGGTGGTGCCGGTGGTGAGATCCGATAACGACCAAGACAGAGAGTCAAATCGAGGAGAAATAGAAATGGGAGAGAGTTGGAAGAGAGAGAGGAAGAACGGCGGAGAAGGACCGGTCCCGCCGCTCACGGCGACGGTGGTGGCGGCGTCGGTGTTTTGGTCCGTCGAGTTTCACAGTAAGACACTCCCCTGTCTCCGATTCATTTTTTTTATTCTTTGTTTTTGTCCGATGATTGATGTTGAAGTGTTGTTACGACAGCCGGTCGGTGACGAACCAGCGCTGGCGATGGCGGCGGTTATGGAGGTGCTAATCTCGGGTCAGGTCAGTTAAAAGTCTGAGATTTCGAGTCAAGTTTGGATCATTTTCAGCTTCAGGTTTTACACACGGCTTCGGTTCCAGAAGTAAGCTCGGTTCAGTTCAGATTTGGGAAGTGGCTCGGGTCAAGAGGTCAATAGCAACTCGGTAGAGTCTGGTTTCGGTTCGGGTCTTGTTACGGACGGGTCAACAGTCAACAACGGTCGGGCTTGGTCAGCAATGGTCAACCCGTGGTTCGGGTCACGCGGTTCAGTCAGACGGCTCGGTTCGGTCGACTCGGTCAAACCTGGTCAACACATGTGAGTTGACTCGGTCAATTCAGTTGACCCAGTCAACTATGTCCATGTTTCGACGTCTCGATAAGAGATTTGGTAATTAATAACGATACGTTCATAGTTTATGTTTAATGGTTGTTTTACTTACGCTAAATCGAGCTCCCAAACCGACCAAACAACTGAATTATTGGTTGATATTTACTTTGATTTAATTATTATTTTGTTTACATAAATTAGAAAGGCATTAATATTATTGATTTGGCGATTGAATTTTGAAAATATAACAACACTCTAGTTGTCGGGGCCGTCCAAAAACAGAGGAAACTCTGCCCGTTTTTCTAGAAAACCCGAAAACAAAATGTGTTTTTATTACAAAACGAACTATCCTATTCAAGTAATTTTTTAAAAAACAAATAGAAGTGTAACAATACTTTCGACAACACTTTTGCAAGATACAAAAATGACGATTCATATATTGTTTCTAACATCAAACAAACCAATTTCGTTTTATAAAATGAATATCTCTTAAATATTTATTTCAAATACCAAACAACCCAAATTCGATTTATAAAACGAATATAGTTTATACATATATCTCAAATGTCAAACAACATGAATTCGTTTTTACAAAAATAAATATAGTTGTATATTTATTTCAAGTATTAAACAGTACGAATTCTTTAATAAAAATAAACATAGTTTTATATTTGTTTTAAACTTCAAGCAAAATATTCATTTTAGTTTCCTTAGTAATCTTATCGACAATAAATGAAACTTAACGAATATAACTTAGTCATTTTTGTTAAGTTAACAATTTACCGTCAAATCGTTCGGTCAACGATTCGGTAGAGCTCGGTAACACGTAGTTTAGTTACCGCTTTTGGTTAGAAACTTATAAGATATTCCGTGTTAGGAATATTGTAGAATGCGCGCTAGCGAGACAAGTCTTGGAAACGACATCACAAAGTCATATTTAGCTAGCTTTGCACAAGGCAATTCAGGTGAGTTCATAACCCCACCTTTTTACGGTTTTACATTTTTATAAATGTTTTCGGGGTGGAAAGACATGCACTTTTTGCAAAGCATACATGGTTTTCAATAAACATGAATTATGCATTTCTAAACCATTTTACAAACAAGTTTTAACTGACACAAATGGTATACGAAAAGCTTATGTTCTATACCGGTTTTTCAAACAAGCGTATTTTTCGAAATGTGCATACACACGAATTCTAGTTTTCTAAACTACGGGAAAATACAAATACAAGGAGGTACATTAAACTAAGGAATGACACAATAGATCATGTCACGAATAGGGCAACATAAGCACCATTAATCAACAATATACCTAGACCGCGGAACAAAAGGTTAGATCTAATGGGTTTCATGCAGCCACACTCTTGGTCACTCTAGTACCAAGCAGTGCTTTTGTGTCTCTAGTCGTGAATCGACAGTCGTGGAATCGACGGCTAAAAATGCCTATGGTTTGGATGCTTCCTATGTCGTGTCATACGTTAATGGCCTTGCAAACCATTAGCAATATCGTATTCCTTACATATACAGAACTCAGTTTCAATACGTCATTACAAATTACATACCATGTTTTATATAAATTCAAAGCATAGGATTATGCATGCATGTTGTCAATGTCGGGGTGGACATTGACGGTTATACAAGTTTTAGAAACACAAGAGTTTACAAAAGCAAGGTTTTTGCGAATATATTGCGTTACAAATACAGAGTTTCCATATAACATGACAAGAAAATGATTTTAAATTCGTTTTCTCAACAATACTTCAAAAAAACGGTTATTCAAAAAGATTTATTTCAAATCTTTTACAAACAAACTATGAACTCGCTCAGCTTTATGTTGACTTTTTCGCATGTTTCTTTCTCAGGATTACTTTTCAGAAACTATGGCACGGTTGGAATAGGAGAACCATGTGGATTCGAGTACTTAGTGGCGTTCATTTTCTAAAAGACTTAGCTTATTTGCTTCCGCTGTGCAATGAAGATACCGGTCCAGTCACGCCAGCTCTGATAATTTCAGGGTGTGACAGATTGGTACCAGAGCTATAGGCTTCAGTGAATTAGGTTTCTGTAGTGATACCTAGGCTCTAACCTCACTTTCCTCTGGAGACTTAGATCATTAAGACTTTGAATATGTACAGAACGCCTAAGACTCGAATACGGTCTCCAACCGTTGCCGAAAACAAAAAGGTCAGAATTTTGTTCTAAACATACGCGAATATTGTGTTTTATGCACGGTACACAAAACAATTACACAGAGAACACTAAACTTTGAAAGTTTAGGAAACATGCATTTAAGACCTTCAGAAACTTATGTCTAAGTTCATTAAAGGTCGTCATGTAGGTACCACGTCTATTAACTCGGGTAAACGCCATTATTATGTCGTCTATGCTATTTTACTTAACCGAACAGGCAACCTACGCAAAACGAAACACGGGCATGCAAATTACATGAAACCCAATCCAACATCAACGGAAGTTGAAGTACATCACATACGACTATCAAGACGAGGCCTTTGAAAAGACATGATGGCGCAATTCAACGCCGACGCTAGATTTCTATCAGTAGGAGAACTAACGATCAGGAAGCGGAAAATTGTCACGCGATCCTGCAACGACATGAATCACGCCAGGAAAAGACGTATGTCTCCGCATTCCCCCTATCTTATTAACGATGAGTACGCTATGATCGACATTCCATGGTAATGTCACCTAACAACCGGATATCACACGCAACCCCAGGTAAGGTCCTCAAATTTCTTTTATTGAAATTTTGACTTTCACACTTACTGAGTAGATTTTCGTATCTCTACTCCTCTTAATGGTCATTGTATCACGATCATTTCTTTCAGTATAGCGAATATTCATTTGCTTCATTTCTTGAAAATTCGTATGTTATGCATGCATCATTTGCTACGCATGTGGTTTCGTTTCAAATAAGCGCTTCATCAAAGTTCAAATATTATTTCGGTAAATCTAATTATTGATTTGTGATTCGAATGACCTGCATTATTGTAATCGTTGGCTCCTTTGTTATCAAGGCAACACATTTTCTTGAAATTTCTTTTCTTTTCAAGATACATACATGGTTTTTCGTTGTGACCATGCTGAAAGATTCTTGTCGATACATGTATTTATTGTTGGCTTGCGCCGAAACCAAGATTCAATTGTTTGAAACTTGTTCATTACGCATATTCAATTCAACACACCATATGATGTATTGAAAGCATCATATTCAAATTCGTATTAACAAGTGTTTCATTTGTTTCGAGTCGTAGTAGACTTGTTTGATCTATGTAGGATCGTGTATGGACCCGAAACGAGTCGTTTAGAGGCGTTCTACACAATATGAAAGGCGGAAATAGACATATTGTGTGTAATTCAGCAAGATATACACTTTAACTGTTGTTCTGATTAACTTGACAAAGTTTTACAGCGAAACAACACTTCGGCAGCACTTCGGCTCCGGAAACACACATACACGAATGACTCAAACGAAATCAGGCAACGGCTATTTATAGGCAACCTAATTCCGCTTGAACCTAACTCAAGCGGAATCACATTTCATACGGAATTACCATTCAAATGGAATTAGCAGTTTCAAACGGAATTAACATAGTGATTCCGTTTGAAATGTCATGTTCATTTCAAGCGGAATTACATCATGTAATTTCGTTTGAACTTGCCTGTTAGCCTATTTTCTCGTTTTCCGTAACCTGATTTATCTATACATATACAAGACTCGATACAAGATGAAGTCGACAGACGCATGCTCCAACAGACTCCCCCTCGAATGTTGACGAGTCTTACGTGTGGAGTCTTCAACGTCTTCAGTCTTTATCAGTCTGATCGCTCTCTGAAGTATTTGACAGTGTAAAACTTCTTCAATCTTCTTTTTTCCTTTCATCAGCACCGACATACTCCCCTCGAACAAATAATCTTTCCTCGGATGTTGATCGCAACCTGTCTTTCACAGGATCAGAATCGTGTCCTGGCTCTATACTCAGACTCAGAATCCAGGTTATCCTGCACATCCTCTACCCAAAAGTAAATTTTCAAATTTTCAACTTCATAATTTTAAAATTTACTAATAGAATTCTTTTAACAACACCACATTTATTGTGAGGTAGATATGATTATAACAGTTTTAAACTCTGATGAACCACTTGTGAATAAATCATTTTTCTTTTCTCATTTAGAACAAAGACTCCCCCTCACGAAATGCTCATCATGTTTAGCACTTGGAATTTTGAAAATCAGCTCTCCAACATCAGTTGTCGAAATTCTTTTTGAATTTTTCAAAATTTTATGCTAAAACACACTGTAAAAACCTATCGGCATATCATCAGTGAGACCGTTTAAAGCTATTTAAACATTACATTTCTTTAGCATACTGTAACTGTCTACTTATGTACTATCATTTCCTCTTTTCGACAACAAAACTCATTTTGTATTTTATCATGTTTTTTACTTTTTCAAATTTTCAAATGTTTTTGGATTTTCTGAAAATTTCTAACTCCCCCTAAAATTCAAACACATTTAAAGGAAATTTGAAAACAAACTGTACAGGTAAAGTGACAACTGATATCGAATCACTTCAATTCGCCATCCACTTGGCATAAACAATCATAACTCCCCCTTACAACAAACTATTTTCTCATTATGATTTCAAAACACTTAAGTTTGTTTTAACCAAAATGATTTTTCCAAAAAATAAGTTTTGTTGATTTTACCACTTGTAGGTTAGGGGTTCATCACATTGTATTTCTCAATATCACTTGAAAAATTTAACAATTTTAGATTTTTCCAACAATATCACTTGTAGAAAATCAAGTACAACTTAATGTCCCTGATTTAGCACTTGTAAGTCGAAATATCACAGTTACCAACCTGTGAATTTCTCAAGAAAGATGCCGATTCCTACTCCCCAATTACCAACTTGGGAGTTCCGGCAAGTCAGAATTTTACTTGTGAAAAACTGCCATCCAAGCCTGACCGAACTTGGATGTTTTCTCCTCAATTTCACTTGGGTAAAAAGTTGCTTTCTTTGTTTCATAAAAGTCCTTTACCCCTTTGGCCTTTCCCTCAACCATTTTTTCAAAAATCTTTTTCACATTTCCATTAAACACTTTCTCGACATCAAATTCTTTCTTCTCAGAATAGAATTGGTTCGAGATTTCAACCTTCCCAACTTTTGATTTAAAATTCTCAGCTCTCAATGGTGGAAAATTATCATCATCCATTGGAGGCACTGAGTTTTCTTTTTTTACCTCAAATTTTGACTCCTCTGATTTTGTGGAATCAGATTCACTGCCAAATTTCACATCAAACTTCTTAACATCTTCATGAAACTTCTTAAGAACCCACATTTGGTTGTCATGCTTAGCTCTTTTTTTATAAAAACTTGTCTTTGAACACTCACCAACTGTAAAACTCGATAGGATCTTTTAATGATATCAAACGTGACTAGTGAAAGTGCGCAAATCAATCACAAGTTGATTCAAGAATAATAGTATGAATGAAACAATAATATTCAAACACAAACCAAAATATCTTGCATTCAAAGATGAACAATGACTGATACAAGACATCTTCTTTGCTTCGGCTGGCCTCTATAGTCGCATGAACTGATCAACCTCAACCAAATAGTTGAAGTTTGCTTAAATACTAAAACACATGGATTCCTATACTAGGCCCACTCGAAACCAGCCAAACTATCCCAACCCATACATATCGACCCAAAACATATATTTAACAAATACAAAATCAACTCTTTAACTATGCAATCCTTAATGTATAAACCTTCAGGTTCCAACAATCTCCCCCTAGGTTTATGTATGAAGGATCTTGAGACTTCAACGACTACTGTCACCACCCAGACGATCCTTGAGTCCACCAAATCCCTTAATCCGAATATGAATGGCTGAAACAACAGCAGCAGTCCATCCTTTTGCAATCTCTTCATACTTTTCAGTAGCTCTAATTTGATTTCGAGCTAACACCTCCAGGTCTTCAAGAGCAAGATTCAGCACATCAACTTGATCAACCAATCGAAAATTCATATCATCATCACAAACAATCACTGCCTGTCCTAGACGCTCATCATAAGCCCAGAAATGTAAGGACTTCAAAGCACCTTTTGGAATCTTTTTCACCAACGGAATCATCTTTTCTTTGTCAGTTACAGGCCAGTGCACAATCTTCATACGCTTGTTTGTGTATGGATCCCTAATGCCTTTAACTGGTTTAACAAAGGATTCTGCCGTGCTCATCGAAGGAAAGTTACGAAGAACTTCCCTCTTCAATCTCTCGAATGTGACAACCCGCACTAAACCAGGTATCCGTACAACTTAATGAATGATTAATTACTACTTGATTACTGTGCTTGTTTGAACTAGCTGATAAACTGCTACCTGCATACTGATACATGCACTTACTTGCATCATACTTTATTTGCTGTCACTACATTAATTACATACTGAACCCTAGTGACAAACATGATGCACAAAAAGCACAGTAGCACTAAACGGATACACGGCGAACATGCTGATATGACCAGCATCAGGCATACACTGCCTCTAAGGCCTGTTAAGAGCCTCAAATATTTTGGCTACACTGGTAGTGAGTGTAGGGATACAAGTATTGCAGAACCGCGTCTCTAGGAATAAGATACACTGATTCGGATGTGCCTAAAACGTACTTTAAGTACAAAACACAGCACTTTAATAATTTAACCAGCTTCTAGCTGACTAGTAAAGTGCCAAAATATGGGAAAAATATCACTGGACACTTTCTAAATTGTCGGGAAAACAAATGGTGTCACTAAAAGTACAATAACGACACTTTAAAGCTTTTGTAACGCTTTAACGGATTACTATCCAACCGAACAACCGGACTTTACCCGGAACATGAAAATATTACTATTTTCACTAAATATATTTTTCTGAGCCAGTTAGGGTCCCTGATTACCCTAACACCCGCCATAACGTGTAACATACAACTAACAAGGTTAAACACTTGGTTAACTTAATTAACAAAACAAACCTCCTAACTATCTACTTAAAATCGAACCAAGGGACCCCCCCCCCCCCCCATGGCCTATTCGGTCCCTTTGTAACTAGGAGGGGACATGTTTGTACAACCAAGATTATCACAATCTAGATTTGTCTAGTATCTTTGTGACATATTAACCCATGGGTAATAACACATGATTTTTCCTATAAATACACCCTAAACACTTGAGATAACCTTCATCATTTTTTTCACCAACAAACTACTCTCTCTCTTTCTTTGTGGATCTCGGCCGAACCCACCACACCCCACCATCATACTTTCAAGTTTAGTTCCTTGCATTCCAACATCATTCACACCTCAAGGATCGCGTATTAGGAGCTTTGGTGCACTCGGAACGCGAAGGACCTCTACCGTTAGCTTTTATCCACCTCTTTTTCGCCAAAGATCTTCCCTAGCCTTGAGCTAGAGGTATAATGTTTAAAACTTGTTCTTGAACATATCTAAAGTGGTTAAAAGGAATATTGTCGGTTAAACATCGTAAACATACATTTTGATGCATAAAAGTCTAGTAAAAACTATAAAAGTGGTGGTTAATAGCTTACAACTTGTGTAAAAGTTGTAGTAATTGGGATTTGTGTTTATCTAGACCCGATCTATGATGTGGTAGCTCGGATCTCCGTTTAACCCGACTTTGTAAGATCATGGATCTTCACATAAGCTTGTTTTTAGAAGAAACAAGGGTTAAAAGGTGAAACTCTACCACACATGAAACATGAACTTGTGTAAAAATGTTTTAACTTGTATAAAAGTTATTTTCTTGTTTAACTCGCTAATCGGACACTTATAACACGATTTAATAACATCTAAACCATAAAACAGCAAGCTGAGTCACTGTTTCAGCCGCCTTCATCAGGCTGTAAACGGACTTTAAAAACTCGAAAAACGGAATTTCAAAAGCCTAAATCGTGTCATTTCGAAAAACGAAGAAAATGGCGCTGGAATCGTATTTTTCTGATGTCGGTTACTATTTTAAAAACCTGTTTTCGTGACAGCAGCTAAGGCTGTTTGTTACTGCAGTAAATTGGGCTGTGCGTTTTCGATCACAACTTAAAACCCGAACCGAACCAGCCCCTGAAACTTTTATCTAAGATGGTCACGGATGTATTTGTGACCCTCAAACTGGAATTTCGATAAACGGACATACGAGGAATTTTTGACGAATTTTTCCACAAACTGTGATCAGAATGTGACAAATCTGATCACGGTTCGGTAAACGATTTTCTATAAATTATTGATAAGAAACTGGACCCCGATATTTTTATACAATCATTTTTGGGTCGATTAGGACGACCCGTAAAAATTTGGGAATTTTTGGAAAGGGTTAAGTATTTTATTTAGTCGTCCGAAAACAGTCCAGTTTCCACATATTGAAACTGTAACGACAAGGGTAGCGTTTCGCGTGTTAAAACGTAAGAGTTGATTGTTGATGATCGTGAGTTGTTTTCAAAAAGAAAATGATACGCTTGAAAGCGTGGCCACCTCCAGTTACAAGAGGAAACTCTGGCGAAATTTTCCTAAACACATAACACTTAGAATTATGTACACAACAAGTGTTGGAATTATTTTTGACATGTTTTCGAAACATAAATTTCGCCAAGACTTTATTTACTAAATATTCGGAGGTGGGATTTTCACAAGAATTAACGTGATAAACATATATTGTCACAACACTGTTTATGATTATTTCGTGAAAGTACATAAATATTATTTTTAGGAGTAAAAATAATATTTACAAACGTTAATGATCCCAAAACTTTGCGAACGCTTTCATCATAAATATATAAGTTACACCGGTAATTACATTACCACAAGATTGATAAAAACGTAACTTACGCACATGTATTATATCCCTCATCCTTGGGAAGGAAATTAACTACCAAGTGTATACAAAACGTAAACACGAAATAGTTGTCTAACTATTTCCAAAACCTTAACTATAAAGCTAAGGCACGGCCGTCCGTCTAATAGAATTAGCACTTGTAGGTCGTTGCACAGCTTTCTGTATTGGAGACACTTGGTAGAGACGCGCATTCACTGTGAGTTCATGTCCCCCTTTTCTCTAACTGTTTTCAGTTTACTTAACTGCGGGGGTGAAATACATGTTACTTTGTTTATAAGTACTTTATACACGGTATGAATTACGTAAGGAGGTTTAGATCATGTGAATGGGTAGTTAGAACACCGAGGGACTCGAGCGGTAGATCTATCTGGGTGTGGCGAGCCCAGCTCCCGGTCCAACAGAACAGGCCTCTAGGAGGACTAACAGAACGGACCTGGAGTGACTTGGTACCCAACGCAAAAATCGGCTAGGGTTGTGTCTTTCCTACTTGCATTTCACAACATGCTAATGGCCTTGCAAACCATTGGTGATCACAAGTCCTCTTACACTGCTACATACCAGGAAACTTTTATACTTACAAGTGTTTTACTTACTCACTTGCACATGAACTCGCTCAACATTATTGTTGATTTTTCAACTCACATGTATTTCAGGAAATTAAACGGATCTGGCACGGTATGGAACGTTTTCCGCTGCATTTGTCATGAAGTCATCAGGGTTTAGGGGATGTGTCTCTTTCCTGGACAAGACACAGTCCTTAAAACCACGTTTATGTTATGTTATAAGTTGTAATGTTGTTGAACAAGGTTATAGTTGTTGGTTAAAACAATGGTACTGTATTTTGATTTTCAAAACTTAATGGATGACTTGCATGGTTTTTAAATTCATATAGCTTGTTATGGTTAAGCTATGGTATTAAGAAGTCACACCAAAATTAACCACGCTTCCGCAAAGCCAGGGCGTGACAGCTTGGTATCAGAGCTCTGATCATAGCGAACTAGGATTCTTTCTTGAGTCTAGACTATGATCACTAGGGCTCTCACGAAAACATTTTACTGCATACCACTTAAGTCCAGATCCACAACTTTTTTACAAACAAATGTTGAGCACATTTTATTTATTATTCTAGGCTCAGTCTGGGAGGCTGAGGTAGGAGGCTAGTGGGACTAGAAGTGTTTGCTAGTGGGACTAGAAGTGTTGGCTAGTGGGACTAGAAGTGTTGACTAGTGGGACTAGAAGTGTTGGCTAGTGGGACTAGAAGTGTTTGCTAGTGGGACTAGAAGTGTTGGCTAGTGGGACTAGAAGTGTTGACTAGTGGGACTAGAAGTGTTGGCTAGTGGGACTAGAAGTGTTTGCTAGTGGGACTAGAAGTGTTGGCTAGTGGGACTAGAAGTGTTGGCTAGTGGGACTAGAAGGGTTGGCTAGTGGGACTAGAAGTGTTTGCTAGTGGGACTAGAAGTGTTGGCTAGTGGGACTAGAAGTGTTGGCTAGTGGGACTAGAAGGATAATTTGAATGTTTACGTGATGACTACATGTTTATATGACTATATGATTGATTATTATACGTATATGTGTTTGTGTTACAAACGTCATGCTTTCATCAAGTACTAGAAAGATGGACACTACGAATCCCATGGCTATAGTATCAGACGACATAGTTTCATCGAAGCACGAGGTGTACATTTCCGATACTACCGACACAGACAACGACGACTTTCAGCCCTCTGTGCGCTGCCTGAAGTCGTAGCAGAGCCTACTAATGGCTATCTTGTTGGGAATTTGCCCCCTGCCGCTTATCTCGTTGTTGATATGCCCCCGACGTTGTCTCTGAAGACGATGTCGAACTACTAAGAGGAGGACCCACTTGAGGGCGAGGCCCTATTTCTGCTAGTATTAGACTGCTGCATGCGGACGCTCCTGTAGGGGAAACTCATGTCCATTCCCCAATCCCAGACTCATTTGAGTTTCTAACATCCGCATCTTCGCACACACAGGAAATGCAGCACTACTTACACGACGCCGACCCTGATAGGGCATCATTAGCTGCACCGGATCCCGCACACAGTTTTGAGTTTGATCGCGATATTGAGGACAATTCTGATTTTCCGCCTGGTGTTGATCCAGACCATGACATTGAGTTCATGCACTTAGACCAGCCCTTGGGGGATCCTGTAGCCCTGTCGACCCCTGTGTGTTGTTACAGCTGATCTTGAGATGGAGTTTTTGATCCGGAGCCGGCCGTGGCCCCTGAGCCAGGCGCTGCTCCTGACCCCGCATTTGGAGCATGACCCTGATCATGCCAATGCACCTACTATTGCTCCTTGATTGATCATCTGCTTGGACGAGAGAAAATTTGGGGTAACTGTGCAAGACAATTTATTATTACGGGGGCCAACGTAATAACGATTTGTAGTGCACAGGAATCCTGGTGGACTCTGCGGGTCAAGCTAATGATAACCAATGCAGCAGGAAATAACTTAAATACGAATGACCAAGGCGATGTAACCCCGAGTTCATTATATTACGAGCAACAAGCCAATTAGGCAAGCCTATGTGAAGGCTCGGAATTTACTTCCCCACTCATACAGTGAGTATATTTGCGTATGAAATTGGGTGATTACATGACGGCTTACGTTGCTATATATACCCCATAGACAATTGAAACATTGTCCAACCCGCTTCACGCTATTTCGACAAAAAGGGAATGTCACCCAGGCGTGACACAAACACCAGTACATTGCCAAGGACAGAAGCCGAGCCGCAAGAACGCATCTCACAGATAAATGCACGACATGAAGCCCTCCACTCTAAGTACAACGATGGCATTACTGGAGATAACCCTCCAACTGGCTGCACCTATAAACAGTTCCTGAACTGCAAGCCTTTGAACTTTGTCAGAACCGGAGGCACCGTTGCATTTGTTCGTTGGTCCAAAAGATCGACTCCACTCTAAGAATGAGCAACTGTTCGCCCCAACAGAGTGTTACCTACATCTCAGGGATATTTCTAGATGGCACACTCTCTTAATGGAACCTCCAGGTTCAGACCCTTGGCACAGACGCTGCTTATACACTGAGCTGGGACGAGCTCAAGGAAACGATTGAGAAGAAATGTTGTTTTAGGACAGGAATTCAGAAACTTGACGTGGAGTCCTGAAATCTGAGAAAGGACGAACCAGAGACTCCTGGACATGACCAGCGATCGCACGACTTGTCTAGGGTCATCCCCTACTAAGTCATTGATGTAGTATGATATAGCGGTGTACTTGTAAGCTTTACATTGTGGTCTCGAATTGTGGCGATACAATCGCAGTATTCTCATCACATGCGATGTTCAATCAATTGTTTATGTCCTATAACATAAGAGGTTATGTGATTGACTTGTTGATAACATGAGATGTTATGTGTTGGTATTATTGGATGCATACGTACACTTCACTTGCTATGACCTAACCTATGTGAAACATCTTTTAGAAGATGCCGCCAAGACGCGAAATGCGCATGCCCACCTCTGAGGCAGAACTTAAAGAGATAATTGCTGCAGCTATAGCACAGCACGAGGCCCTACGCTCCGAACCAATCAAAGGTACCTCAGAAAATAACGGTTGTTCCTACTGGCACTTCCTCAACTACAAGCCTCCGAAGTTCGACGGCACTGGGGGTGCCATAACTTTTGTAAAATGGATTGAAAATATGGAATCCATCTTTCGAATGAGTGGCTGTACGCCAGAACAACAGGTCCCATACGTTTCTGAGTTGTTTCAAGATGGAGCTCGACTATGGTGGAATCTTCAGGTTCGAATAATGGGCCTAACTACAGCATACGCGTTAACTTGGGATGAGTTGAAAGGAATGATGCATAAGAAGTATTGCCCCCACACGGAAACCCAGAAGTGGGAAGATGAATTTCGGAGCCTAATGATGGAAGGTCCGAAGGTGTCGGAGTACGTGCAACGACTCCATGATCTGTCACAAATTGTTCCATACCTGGTAAAACCAGAACTGAAGAAATTGGAACAATTCATTTGGGAACTGGCGCCTCAAGTCTTGAGCTTGATGACAGCATCTACGCCACCAACAACCATTGTTGCAAGTAAGATGGGTTTGGCACTCGTTACGGAAGCAAATAGACTAGAAAAACTTGCAAACCCTGACAAGAAAACTCAGGTAGAATCGTCTGGAAAGAACAAAAGGAAGCTTACCGAAAATACCCAAATGAATAACGATGAACAAAGATCTATTCGAGGTTGCTTTGACTGCGGGGACAAAGGGCATTTCAAGAAAGATTGCCCTAACAAACAGGCCAGTAATAAGATTTACTTAGAAACCAAACCAAGATGTGCTGAGTGCAAGTGTCACCGGGATGGTGGATGTCAGAAGCCTTGGTACGGGAGGAAAGGACACAACAAGGAAGGTTGTGGGATGAAGAGTTCCATACAAGGAGAAAACAGTAACAACGCTCTAGGTGGAAATGGGAAAGGAAATGGCCGAATGATAGGATGCTACCATTGTAAGGAAGTTGGACATTTTAAGAGGGAATGCCTGAAGTTGAAACAAGACCGTGAGAGAAAATCCAACATCAGAGCTTGTGAGGCATGCCAGGATCCAGGTGTGACTTCTGGTACGTTCTCTAACAACCAAAACTTTTGCATCTATTTTTGTTTGATGTTGGTGCCGATTATAGCTTCGCGTCATTAGAATTTAAGAATATATTTGGTTTAACCGCTAGTAAGTTAAATATTCCCTACTCAATCGAATTAGCTAATGGGAAGTTAGTTGAAGCCAACGAAGTTATCAGAGGTTGTGTGATAGAATTGGGAGAACGTAAGTTTACTTTGGATCTACTACCAGTCCAATCGGGAAGCTTCGACGTGGTAGTAGGAATGGATTGGTTATCCGGAAACAAGGCTGAGATAGTATGCCACGAGAAGGTTGTTCGTATTCCAACCGAGGATGGTGAGACCATTGTGGTTCACGGAGAGAAGCGTGACACGCCGCTAAGATTTATCAGCTGCTTGAAAGCAAGGAAGTGTTTACAGAAGGGATGTGTTGCTTTTCTGGCGCACATCGTGGACAAGAAGGCTGCTGAGCCAAGGATCGAAGACATCCCTGTCGTAAGGGAGTATCCAGAAGTCTTCCCAGAAGACTTACCTGGACTGCCACCTCAGAGGCAAGTGGAGTTTCACATTGACTTAGTTCCAGGCGCCGCGCCTGTGGCTAAGGCACCGTACAGACTTGCGCCGTCTGAGATGCAGGAATTGTCGACACAACTTCAAGAGTTGTTAGACAAGGGTTTTATCCGACCAAGCTTCTCGCCTTGGGGAGCTCCGGTCTTGTTTGTCAAGAAGAAGGACGGAAGTTTCCGCATGTGTATTGACTACAGAGAATTGAACAAGCTGACGATCAAGAACAGGTATCCTCTACCAAGAATCGACGATCTGTTCGATCAACTTCAAGGTTCAAGCTGTTACTCTAAGATCGATCTTCGATCTGGATACCATCAACTAAGGATACAGGAGGAAAGTATCCCGAAAACAGCCTTCCGAACTCGTTATGGACACTACGAGTTCCTCGTTATGTCATTTGGTTTGACAAACGCACCTGCGGTATTCATGGATCTAATGAATAGAGTTTGCAAGCCATACTTAGACAAGTTCGTGATTGTATTCATCGACGACATCCTGATTTACTCAAAGACGAAGGCTGAACACGAACAACATCTTAGAACCATATTGGAGCTGCTACGGAAGGAACAGCTGTACGCCAAATTCTCCAAGTGCGAGTTTTGGCTACGCGAAGTCCAGTTTCTTGGACATGTGGTTAATGGGGATGGAATTCATGTTGATCCCGCAAAGATCGAGGCAATCAAGGATTGGGAAACGCCGAGGACGCCAACCGAGATTCGGCAATTCTTGGGTTTGGCTGGCTACTATCGGAGGTTCATCGAGGATTTTTCAAAAATCGCTCAACCGTTGACGCTCCTCACCCAGAAAGATAAGACGTTTGATTGAGGAATCAAACAGGATGAAGCGTTTCAGATATTGAAGGATAAGCTTTGTAACGCGCCAATCTTAGCTCTACCAGAAGGTACCGACGATTTTGTGGTATACTGCGACGCATCGCGTCAGGGATTGGGTTGTGTGTTGATGCAACGCCAAAAGGTCATTGCTTATGCATCGCGTCAACTAAAAGTGCACGAAAAGAACTATACCACGCATGATCTAGAGCTTGGCGCAGTGGTTTTTGCTTTAAAGATCTGGAGACACTACCTGTATGGTACGAAGTGCACAATCTTCACAGACCACAAAAGCCTACAGCACATATTCAACCAGAAGGAGTTGAATATGAGGCAAAGACGATGGGTTGAATTGTTAAACGACTACGACTGCGAGATAAAGTATCATCCAGGGAAGGCGAATGTAGTCGCCGATGCCCTAAATCGTAAAGAAAGAATCAAGCCCACCAGGGTTAGAGCTTTGGAAATGATTATACGAACCGACCTTTCCTTGCGCATTCGTGCTGCACAAAAGGAAGCTCTCAAGGAGGGAAACCTTGAGGAAGAATATCTCCGTGGAATGGAGAAGCTTTTGGTACCAAACGAGGAAGGGACGTTATGTTTTGAGAAAAGGATTTGGGTTCCTCTGTTTGGTGGATTAAGGGAAGTTATTTTCAACGAAGCGCACAAGTCACGGTACTCTATCCACCCTGGATCGGATAAGATGTATCAGGATCTCAAAGATTACTATTGGTGGCCTAGGATAAAAGGCGACGTTGCTGTTTACGTGAGCAAATGTTTAACGTGCGCTAAGGTCAAGGCGGAATACCAGAAGCCTTCGGGACTTCTGCAACAACCTGAGATTCCCAAGTGGAAATGGGAACAAATCTCAATGGATTTTGTTACAAAACTGCCAAGAACGCCAAGAGGCCATGATATGATTTGGGTGATTGTTGACCGCCTAACAAAGTCCGCACACTTTCTGCCAATCAAGGAGAAAGACAGTACTAGTAAACTTGCGGAAATTTACATGAGAGAGATCGTAGCACGTCATGGAGTACCTCTCTCGATCATCTCTGATAGAGACGGAAGGTTTGTGTCAAGGATATGGCAATCCTTCCAAGAATCTTTTGGCTCACAATTGAATCTGAGCACTGCGTTCCATCCGCAAACTGACGGCCAGAGCGAGCGAACGATACAGACTTTGGAAGACATGCTGAGAGCATGTGTTATGGATTTAGGCGGTAGCTGGGATAAACACTTACCTTTGGTCGAATTTTCATACAACAACAGCTACCACACCAGTATTGGTGTCGCGCCATTTGAGGCCCTATACGGACGCAAGTGCCGATCACCACTATGCTGGTCTGACGCGGGTGATAGGCAGCTTGCTGGTCCCGAGATCGTCCAAGAGACGACAGACAAGATCGCGCAAATTCTTAAACGCATCGAAGCAGCTCGCCACAGACAAAAGGCCTATACGGATCCAAACCGAAAACATGTGGATTTTCAAGTTGGAGAAATGGTTTTACTGAAGGTATCACCCTGGAAGGGGGTGGCGCGCTTTGGAAAGCATGGGAAGTTAAATCCACGCTACATTGGTCCCTTCAGAATCCTGGAAAGAATTGGGACGGTAGCATACAAGTTGGACCTACCCGCTGAACTAAATGGTGTTCACGATACATTTCATGTATCCAATTTAAAGAAAAGTCCAACTCAAATTGACGTTGCCATTCCTATCGATGAGATTCATATTGACGACACGCTCCACTTCGTTGAAGAACCTGTTGAGGTCACGGATTGGAAAATTAACAAGACCCGCCGGAGCAGTGTCAAACTCGTCAAAGTACGTTGGAATGCCAGACATGGTCCTGAATACACCTGGGAGCGTGAGGACCGGATGAAAGAGAAATACCCCCACCTATTTCCTAAGAACTCTGCTTCTACAAGCAGAACTTAAATTTCGGGACGAAATTTATTCAACGGGGGGAGAATGTGACAACCCGCACTAAACCAGGTATCCGTACAACTTAATGAATGATTAATTACTACTTGATTACTGTGCTTGTTTGAACTAGCTGATAAACTGCTACCTGCATACTGATACATGCACTTACTTGCATCATACTTTATTTGTTGTCACTACATTAATTACATACTGAACCCTAGTGACAAACATGATGCACAAAAAGCACAGTAGCACTAAACGGATACACGGCGAACATGCTGATATGACCAGCATCAGGCATACACTGCCTCTAAGGCCTGTTAAGAGCCTCAAATATTTTGGCTACACTGGTAGTGAGTGTAGGGATACAAGTATTGCAGAACCGCGTCTCTAGGAATAAGATACACTGATTCGGATGTGCCTAAAACGTACTTTAAGTACAAAACACAGCACTTTAATAATTTAACCAGCTTCTAGCTGACTAGTAAAGTGCCAAAATATGGGAAAAATATCACTGGACACTTTCTAAAGTGTCGGGAAAACAAATGGTGTCACTAAAAGTACAATAACGACACTTTAAAGCTTTTGTAACGCTTTAACGGATTACTATCCAACCGAACAACCGGACTTTACCCGGAACATGAAAATATTACTATTTTCACTAAATATATTTTTCTGAGCCAGTTAGGGTCCCTGATTACCCTAACACCCGCCATAACGTGTAACATACAACTAACAAGGTTAAACACTTGGTTAACTTAATTAACAAAACAAACCTCCTAACTATCTACTTAAAATCGAACCAAGGGACCCCCCCCCCCCATGGCCGATTCGGTCCCTTTGTAACTAGGAGGGGACATGTTTGTACAACCAAGATTATCACAATCTAGATTTGTCTAGTATCTTTGTGACATATTAACCCATGGGTAATAACACATGATTTTTCCTATAAATACACCCTAAACACTTGACATAACCTTCATCATTTTTTTCACCAACAAACTACTCTCTCTCTTTCTTTGTGGATCTCGGCCGAACCCACCACACCCCACCATCATACTTTCAAGTTTAGTTCCTTGCATTCCAACATCATTCACACCTCAAGGATCGCGTATTAGGAGCTTTGGTGCACTCGGAACGCGAAGGACCTCTACCGTTAGCTTTTATCCACCTCTTTTTCGCCAAAGATCTTCCCTAGCCTTGAGCTAGAGGTATAATGTTTAAAACTTGTTCTTGAACATATCTAAAGTGGTTAAAAGGAATATTGTCGGTTAAACATCGTAAACATACATTTTGATGCATAAAAGTCTAGTAAAAACTATAAAAGTGGTGGTTAATAGCTTACAACTTGTGTAAAAGTTGTAGTAATTGGGATTTGTGTTTATCTAGACCCGATCTATGATGTGGTAGCTCGGATCTCCGTTTAACCCGACTTTGTAAGATCATGGATCTTCACATAAGCTTGTTTTTAGAAGAAACAAGGGTTAAAAGGTGAAACTCTACCACACATGAAACATGAACTTGTGTAAAAATGTTTTAACTTGTATAAAAGTTATTTTCTTGTTTAACTCGCTAATCGGACACTTATAACACGATTTAATAACATCTAAACCATAAAACAGCAAGCTGAGTCACTGTTTCAGCCGCCTTCATCAGGCTGTAAACGGACTTTAAAAACTCGAAAAACGGAATTTCAAAAGCCTAAATCGTGTCATTTCGAAAAACGAAGAAAATGGCGCTGGAATCGTATTTTTCTGATGTCGGTTACTATTTTAAAAACCTGTTTTCGTGACAGCAGCTAAGGCTGTTTGTTACTGCAGTAAATTGGGCTGTGCGTTTTCGATCACAACTTAAAACCCGAACCGAACCAGCCCCTGAAACTTTTATCTAAGATGGTCACGGATGTATTTGTGACCCTCAAACTGGAATTTCGATAAACGGACATACGAGGAATTTTTGACGAATTTTTCCACAAACTGTGATCAGAATGTGACAAATCTGATCACGGTTCGGTAAACGATTTTCTATAAATTATTGATAAGAAACTGGACCCCGATATTTTTATACAATCATTTTTGGGTCGATTAGGACGACCCGTAAAAATTTGGGAATTTTTGGAAAGGGTTAAGTATTTTATTTAGTCGTCCGAAAACAGTCCAGTTTCCACATATTGAAACTGTAACGACAAGGGTAGCGTTTCGCGTGTTAAAACGTAAGAGTTGATTGTTGATGATCGTGAGTTGTTTTCAAAAAGAAAATGATACGCTTGAAAGCGTGGCCACCTCCAGTTACAAGAGGAAACTCTGGCGAAATTTTCCTAAACACATAACACTTAGAATTATGTACACAACAAGTGTTGGAATTATTTTTGACATGTTTTCGAAACATAAATTTCGCCAAGACTTTATTTACTAAATATTCGGAGGTGGGATTTTCACAAGAATTAACGTGATAAACATATATTGTCACAACACTGTTTATGATTATTTCGTGAAAGTACATAAATATTATTTTTAGGAGTAAAAATAATATTTACAAACGTTAATGATCCCAAAACTTTGCGAACGCTTTCATCATAAATATATAAGTTACACCGGTAATTACATTACCACAAGATTGATAAAAACGTAACTTACGCACATGTATTATATCCCTCATCCTTGGGAAGGAAATTAACTACCAAGTGTATACAAAACGTAAACACGAAATAGTTGTCTAACTATTTCCAAAACCTTAACTATAAAGCTAAGGCACGGCCGTCCGTCTAATAGAATTAGCACTTGTAGGTCGTTGCACAGCTTTCTGTATTGGAGACACTTGGTAGAGACGCGCATTCACTGTGAGTTCATGTCCCCCTTTTCTCTAACTGTTTTCAGTTTACTTAACTGCGGGGGTGAAATACATGTTACTTTGTTTATAAGTACTTTATACACGGTATGAATTACGTAAGGAGGTTTAGATCATGTGAATGGGTAGTTAGAACACCGAGGGACTCGAGCGGTAGATCTATCTGGGTGTGGCGAGCCCAGCTCCCGGTCCAACAGAACAGGCCTCTCGGAGGACTAACAGAACGGACCTGGAGT
Organism: Helianthus tuberosus; assembly: GCA_030545235.1. NCBI lineage: Eukaryota > Viridiplantae > Streptophyta > Magnoliopsida > Asterales > Asteraceae > Helianthus > Helianthus tuberosus. The sequence continues at coordinate 64,051,544 of CM060416.1, read as the reverse complement.
GACTTGGTACCCAACGCAAAAATCGGCTAGGGTTGTGTCTTTCCTACTTGCATTTCACAACATGCTAATGGCCTTGCAAACCATTGGTGATCACAAGTCCTCTTACACTGCTACATACCAGGAAACTTTTATACTTACAAGTGTTTTACTTACTCACTTGCACATGAACTCGCTCAACATTATTGTTGATTTTTCAACTCACATGTATTTCAGGAAATTAAACGGATCTGGCACGGTATGGAACGTTTTCCGCTGCATTTGTCATGAAGTCATCAGGGTTTAGGGGATGTGTCTCTTTCCTGGACAAGACACAGTCCTTAAAACCACGTTTATGTTATGTTATAAGTTGTAATGTTGTTGAACAAGGTTATAGTTGTTGGTTAAAACAATGGTACTGTATTTTGATTTTCAAAACTTAATGGATGACTTGCATGGTTTTTAAATTCATATAGCTTGTTATGGTTAAGCTATGGTATTAAGAAGTCACACCAAAATTAACCACGCTTCCGCAAAGCCAGGGTGTGACATCGAAAAACACATATCCAGGACCTCCAGGCTTATCATCTACATAAGGTGCTTTAGACAAATTTGTCAAATCAACCTTAGTGAAAGACTGAAACTGACCAAGATTTTTGTACCACTCGACAGGACCAACCTTTCTCTTTATCCACCATCTTTGGCTATCATGATCAAATCCCCAGCTAACCACACCAGAACGATTTCCAACTTTATCATAGAGAGTTTCATCAACATCCATTAAATGGTGAGTTGCATGAGCATCATCATCATCTGGATTTAGATTCTTGTTCTTCAGAATTACAAACTCCCTTTTCTTTTTAATTCTTTCAGCCTTCTCTTTGTCTGCCACTGGATCAGTAACTCTTTTGAAGTATTGTTCCATAGCAGCACTTCTCTCAGCATCATCCTTATCGAAGGCTTTTCTTCTGTTTTCAACGTCAGTCGGATCAGAAAACTCTTGTCCAAATTTCTTCTCCAACTTTCCATGTAAATCATAAACCATATTGAACAACAAACTAACATCTCCTTGAAGCCCTTTCAATCTGTTGATCTTTCTTCACTATAGTATCTTCAAGTTGGATAATCTTGGCATCTTTATGAATTGAATCTTGCTCAAGCACAACCAGTCGTTTCTTCATCTCCCTCATGCTAATAAACTCATCATCATCACTTGAGTCATCATCAAATGGCATCCTCACCGGTTCTTCAGGTCTCTTACCACTTGAACTGCTAGGCACGTCATGAACAACTCTAGAAGGACCGGCAGATTCAGAAATACCAAGTGGCATAGTCTTAATAACAGAATCAGTATCAACAGTTGTAACTTGAACATCAGCAGTGGTGGTATCCAAATCATTTCTTTGAGTGTCAGCATCAAACTCAAAGATATCTTCAGTAGTGGTGGTGGTATTAGTGACACTTTTCTCAAAATCGAAGTCATACAAACCATCATCTTCAGCAATATTCATGGATTGATCTTTGTTTTGCTCAACATACATTCCGAGTCGAGGATCCCTCCTTTTCCGGTTCAATGGCAGGGAATCAAGATCCTTTGGGTTCTCACTAGGCTCTTCACTTGATACTGAAAGATCAGAAGGAGGATTTCCCATCTTATCAGTTACAGAATTTAACAGCAAAGCCAAATTTTCAGCAGAAATCACAGGTGGAACAACAGAAACAGCAATATCAGCTTCAGCATCAGGAGGAAGCTCTTCATCTTCTCTAGAGTCACACATAATCTCAATGCCTTCATCATCAGAGTTAATTGTTAAAATCTCTGTCTCAGGCTCATCATCAATAGCCCTTTGAATGTCATGTTCTTCAGCAACTATAGCATTTGCAGGTGCATTGATTGGCGCATCATTCACTGGAACAGGTTGCACTATTACTGGATTAGCAGCTACATCTTCAGTCTCTGCAAATTGACCAAATTTCTCTAACAGAATTAAACCTTCAAATTTCTTTTCAGTACCCTTCTTTGGAGTGAGAGCACCAAAACAAGCTGGACCCATGGGCTTCAACTCCAATGTATTTCCAGATCTCTCCAACTCTGGATAGCAAGCATTAAAAATCATTTGCAAGAACCTTGGATACATAAGAAACTTGTCCTTTCTGACTCCAAACACATTTCTCTTCATCGCTTCCAAAATATACTTTGAATAATTGAAAGGCTCATTCGTTATCACACAAACAAGAGCAGCAGACTGTGTGATATTTAATTGATCTGCACCTCCTCTATTTTCTGTCATACACAACATAAACATGTGCACCAAAAGACGCCAATAAGGATGCACAAACTTCTTGACCAAAGGCGGATACTTTCCTTCATAACTCAATCGAGGTAAAATTGCCTCCACTGTTCCAGCTGGAAGCTCAATGGAGTCTGTTTCTTGGTCATTGTAATGTAATACTTCTCGAATCATCTGCTCTGTCACAGTGACAACCTTCTTTTGAATGTCAGCAACAATAACTCCCTTTCCTTCAATAACTTCTATCCTTGCACTTTTCCAAAACTCTTGAATAAGACTTTCATAGACTACTGGATTTTCTCGTAATGCGTGAACAATGCGGCAACTGTTGAGACCTTTCATTAATGACGTGTACATTTTCTTGTGTTTCTCCGGAGGCGGTGCTAAGTATCCTGCTTGATTATGTTTCGAAATGAATTTCAAATCCATAATCTGCATAAAACACAAATGCATTAGAAACATTGACAGTTATATATTTGTATTAAACTTTTTAAATCACAAAGTCAACAATCAGAACAAGTCAACAGCACCATGAATCAGATGATAAATTTTGACTTAAAACTGTTAATTTTGACTCGAGACTATGAGTTGAGTCCATGAGTCGAGACCATGAGTTCTCAAGTCGAGACCATGAGTCGAGACAATGAATTCTCGAGTCGAGACCATGAGTCGAGACTATGAGTTCTCGAGTCGAGATCATGAGTCGAGACCTTGAGGTCTCGAGTTGAGACCATGAGATTGCGACTCGTAACCACCGGTCTCGAGTCCTTATGTGTTATCTGAGTCGAGACCACACAAACAACTTCATCTTCCCAGCTTTTTGGATCAAAATCTCAAAAATAATTTTAAATTTCCTTGAAGACCAAAATATGTTCAAGACTAGGGTTTATATATCTTCAAATCTTTAAAAATTCATCATCAGATCTTCAAATCACCTGCAGAACTTCAACAAAACTCAACAAAAATAATCAAATACCTTCAAATATTTGTGAGTCGAGATCGGAAAAACAAGTTTGATGAGTCGAGACCGGAAAATGCGTCGGAAACGGTAAAGACTTGCCGGAATTTTGAGAGAGAATATCAGTTGGTCTTGAGTGAGAAATGAGGTCTCGACTCGAGACCTGTCTTATATACCTCATCCCCAAATGTGAACTGGGCCATTTACTTTGGGCCGAGACCAATTGTTGGGCTGAGTCTGATATTTAAGAATTTTTAATTCAATCAATTAATTCATTTATGAAACACATCCTTTAAATATCATATATAATTTCAATAACCCACTTAACCTTCTGAGCACATTCCATGAATGCAAAAACCTAAAACAAAAATAAATAATAAAAACTATTATTTACAAAAATAAATAGGAAATTAATGAAATTGCTAAGGGATCAAATCACGAGGTTTCGGGCTTGACTTCACTTATCAACACTGATCTACTACCGAATGATCTAGACGATTGCCAGTATATTTGTCCACCTAAACTCATCTCCTTAGACCTTTTCCATATAACTGCCTGTAACAAATTTATCATGTTTTGATTTCTTAACAATGAACACCCAAACAAATACTAATCAAATCCCGGAAATATAAACAACACACTCTATCATGCAAATAGCTTCCCTACCACATATTTCATAAGTCCAATCCAAATCTCTGAAATCTTAACTGGTAATAGATTGAGAAGAGAACAGAATAGATCTTAAGGAGATGGTATAATATACAGATCAAATGAGTTTTTCTCAATTTGATATAGGTTTCTTGGGTTTCTTTTGGGCACTTAAGGGCCTCTTTCGGGTGTTTAATTGATCTACAGCGCAACAACGTACAGCTAGGTCAGCATGTATCTGGATGCATCAGAAGCCTGACGTTGCCTAGCACCTCCAGGTCAGCATATATCTGGATGCAGCAAAGAAGATACACTACTTTTTCAGAGAAGATTTCAGAGTCAGACCAAAATTATGTGTATCGGGACAACATACAGACATTCAAATAGACATGAGCTAATTCCAAGTGATTTTCTTTTCTAAGGTCATGTACTATTTTAGTTCTAAACAGAAACAGCCAATGTTTCTGGTCTTAAGGATAGAGCCTACCAACACATCATACTAGAGTCAAACTATTTCCATACTGGTCTTACATGAGTCAGCCCTTGACCATAATGTGAAAATTCATTTCATTTCCCAGTCATGCAACGCCTCTTTTTGTATTTTTTTCAATTTTTTTAATGTTTTTGTATTTTTCATAATTTTCTCCCCCTAAATTTGAGCATAAATAAAAACTACCTCAGAATAGAAAAATTTATGAACAAATTTACCTACGAATAAAACAAAGACATGCTCAGTTAGTAAAGCGGATCATTTTCAGAAAATCCACAAGCACTTGAAATTTCGAACTGCTGACAGGTTTTGTGAACAAATCGGCAGCATTTGCATCTGTGTCGATTTGCTCCAGTTTGATAAGACCTCTATCAAAACAGTCCCGTATAAAATGAACTTTAATATCAATGTGCTTGGTTTTTGAGTGAAAAATAGGATTTTTCACAATTTGTATGGCAGCATCATTATCACAGTATATGGTAGTCTTAAGATAAGTCAAACCGTAGTCCTGAAATTGATGTTGCATCCACACCACTTGAGAGTAAGACGCCGAAGCTGCAACATATTCTGCTTCAGCTGTGGAAATACCTACCGTTTGTTGCTTCTTGCATTGCCAAAAAATGCGCCTGTCACCCAAAAATTGACATCCAGCAGAGGTGGATTTCCTGTCCTTGTCAGTGCCTCCAAAATTACTGTCAGAAAACGCAAACAGGTCAAAATTCGAATCCCTCGGATACCACAGACCAAACCTGGGTCGGCCTTTAAGGTACCGAAAGATTCGTTTAACAGCGGTAAGATGAGAAGTTTTAGGATTAGCCTGATATCGTGCGCAATTGAAGACAGCAAACATGATGTCAGGACGACTAGCTGTCAGATACATCAACGATCCAATCATAGACCTATAAAGTCGTTGATCAACAGGGGATCCTTCAGCATCTTCAGTTAACAATGGTCTTTCTGCCATTGGAGTTTCTGTCGATTTAGCGTCAGTGAACTTGAATTTCTTTAGCACATCGTCCATATATTTCCCTTGATGAATTAAAATGCCCCGTGAATCTTGCTTAACTTGTAAACCCAAAAACAATGTCATTTCACCGAGTGCACTCATCTCAAACTTCTTTTGCATAACTTTCTCAAACTCTTTGCAAAGCTCCTCACTTGTAGACCCGAAGATAATATCATCGACATAAATTTGAAACAAGATTTGATCCTTGCCCACTCTTTTGATAAACAGAGTCTGATCTATTGTGCCTCATGTGTATCCAAGAGCCAGAAAATTTTCTGTCAGAGTTGCATACCAAGCCCTAGGTGCTTGATGCAACCCATATAATGCCTTATCAAGCCTGTAGGCATATTCTGGATGGTCTGGAGGAATAAAACCCGGCGGTTGCTCAACAAAAATTTCTTCCTTCTCTTCTCCGTACAAAAATGCCGTTTTGACATCCATCTGGTAAACAGTGAATCCCATGAAGGATGCGTATGCTAAGAAAATCCGGATTGCTTCAAGTCGAGCAACAGGGGCATCGACTTCATCATAATCCAGTCCCTCTATATGTCTGAATCCTTGGACCACTAATTGTGCTTTATTTCGAACAATAACTCCTTCAGAATCTTGCTTGTTTCTGAAAACCCAGCGAGTTCCAAGCTTGCGTTTTCCTTTTGGCAACTCCACAAGTTTCCATACTCCTAGCTTCTCGAACTGGTTTAGCTCTTCGTGCATAGCATCAACCCAACCTGGTTCCTGCAACACTACATCAATGGTTTTAGGTTCAATTTGAGAAATGTAGCTTGAATATAAACACAAATTAATGGTTCCTGATTGGCTTCTGGTCTGAACTCCTGCATTCACAGGACCTATCACATTCTTAATAGGATGATTTCTTTGAACACTTGTTGGAATGGCAAATTCAGGTATCGTCTCGTCTAGAGATGTGTGTATGTTGCTTGACTCCCCCTCATTAGGTGCTAGCGGACTGTGACTCACAGGAGTGGTAACAGTACACTCTTCAGGAATAGGATCAGCAAACAGTTCTGATCTAGTTGTATTAGGTGAAATTCCACTAGATTGTGCACCTTCAGGAGATTGATGAGACATTTGTTGAGGCAGAGGATGCTGTGTAAACACCATTCCCGGTGGGTCAATGGTGTGATGTCTGAAGCTTCCATCTGTCTGTTCTTCTTCTTCTTTAGTATCTTCAAAAGATAACGGTTGCTTTGGAGTAGATATTTCTGCATCTGAAGAAACACTTGACAAAATGTTAAATGATTTAAACAAATTTTCATAATCATATAACCAATCTGGTCCAACTCTAGCATCCGTAGCATTTTCTTCGAGCCATTCAATGTTGCACGACTCGACGACCTTTTTAGTTACTTTGTTGTATACTCTATAGGCAGAGCCTTTTGCATATCCAACAAAGAAACATTCGTCCCCTTTGATTTCAAACTTTCCATTAGAGTCCATAAGTAATAATACACATGGACATCCAAAGATACGCAAGTGTGAAACCGAAGGTTTACGTCCTTCCAGAATCTCATAAGGAGTTTTCATATGACGTTTATTTACTAAAGCATGATTCTGGACGTAACAAGCCGTGCTAACTGCCTCAGCCCAAAAGAAACTAGGAAGCTTCGAGTCTGCCAGCATAGTTCGTGCAGCCTCAATAAGAGTACGATTTCTTATTTCAGCTACTCCATTTTGTTGAGGAGTTCATGGTGCACTATACTGACGATCAATTCCATTTTCGGTGCAAAATGTGTCCAAAGTTACGTTCTTGAATTCTGTCCCATTGTCAGATCGAATAACCTTCACTTTGGTGCTCGCTTGATTTTCTGCCAGAGTGATGAATTGTTTCACTAAGACTGCAGTTTCATTCTTGTGGCTGAGAAAATACACCCAGGTGTAACGTGAATAATCATCAACGATTACGAGACAATAAGCTTTCTTGCCAATACTCAATACATTCACTGGACCAAAAAGATCCATGTGAAGTAATTCGAGCACAGCTTTCGTTGAGGGTGCAGGTTTAGACTTATGAGGTTTTCGATGAGCTTTTCCTTTCGCACAAGCAACACATTTTTCAACCAACATGAAATCTTTTATTGGAAGATCACGGACTAGTTGACCTTTAGCCAGTCGGTTCAGATTTTTCATGTTTACATGCCCAAGACGACGATGCCACAGTAGACCATCATGTTCTGAAATCTTTGAGAATAGGCAAGTAACTTCTTCACACGGTTTCTTGTTCATATCAATCACATAAGCATTTCCTCGTCTCTCTGCTGACATTAAGAACCAATCTTCTGGAATGACAATCCCAGGTTTAAGTACATAACATCCTTTCTTTGTAAAGTGAACTGAATTTCCTCGATCACAAATCTGAGAGATGCTCAACAGATTGTGTTTCAGTTCTGGAACATAGTTAACATTCTCAAAGCTTAAAACACCGTTTCTTACTGTTCCTTTCAGTGTGATCCTTCCTGATTCTCCTCCCGCAAATGAGACATATCCACCATTAAATTCTTTTACATTTATCAGTTGGGATAAGTCTCCTGTTATGTGCCTGGAACAACCACTATCCATGTACCAAAGTCGCACGGTAGTCCTCCACAGCTGTTCCTGCACGATTAGCGGGATTAGGTCGATCTAGGAACCCAGCCCATAGTGGATCTAGGTTTTCCTTGTGCATCAATATATGTCACTTTTTGCCAAATTAGATTATCTTTGATCAGAAATCTTGAAGGATTTTTCATGAGAGATCTTTGGCGAAAAGTATTAGATTGTGCAGCACCAGTTTTGGGTTTCCAAAATGTGTTTGAACAATTTGAATTATAGTTACCAAAACCAATATGTTGATTTCTTTGAAAACTGTTCTTTTGATTTTGATTTCGACCTTTTGCTGCATTCCAATCTTGATCAGAAGGTTTAGTTTTGTGATAGTTGTTCTTCATTTTCTTAGACCTTTCAGTCGTCATTGACTCTGAACAACGATATCGGTTAGACTTAACCTTCTGATTTTGAACAAACTTCTTCTTGGACTGGGCACTTGGGAGTTGAACACAGTTTCTGGCAATGTGTCTAGCAATTCCACAATTAAAACATGTTTGCCGTTTCATTGTGTGAGTATTATGAAAATTTTTATACTTTAATGAAGAATCTTTGCTTGATTTTGAATGATTGGACGTTTTGATTTTCCTAAAATGTTTTGCTTGTGGCTGTACTGAGCATTTTGATGTCTGCTGATTAGAAGTTACACATTCATGTGATGTTGATAAACAATTTGACACCCTTTCTTTACTGAGATCATCATTTGAAGTTGATGTTTTAATTTCAAGAACATTTTCTAATGACTCTTTATTTAACTCAAACCCTTTTTCTTCTTTACCAAAATCAGTTTCAGTATTTGAACATGCAGAAGTCTCATCAATATGCGTTTCATCAACACATTTATCATGTGAAACTAATTCAGGTTCAATTTCCACAACAGTTTTCAATGGGATCCCACTAGATTCAACATTAGGGATGCCCACTGAGACAGATTCAGAAGAAGAATCACGATACTCTTGATTTTCTTGTGAAGAAGTTTCAGTGGTTTCACTGAATGTGTCCTGAGGGACCTCACCTGTAACACTGTCATCAACCAAAGGGTTAGAAACATCACATTCACTATCATTAACTGAAGAAAATTCATCACAGACTTATTGTTCAAATTTTCAACACAAACATTATCAGTTTTGCCCAAACCATCAGGCTCACTAGAAGAAACATAAGCACAAAACGACGCAAACAAAGACCGACCAAAAGCAATATCAGATTCAGTTTGTTCAAAATAATTTTCAGAAATATTAGTATGAATAACTGGTTCACTCCCAAGAACATCTCCACATTTTACTTCAGATACTTTATCTGCACATGAAGACGAAGTGTTAGGATCAATTGAGCCTTTAGAAACAAAATTTATTGGAGCAGACTTCTGTTTCTCAACTGGTTTGCCATTAAGTGATGCCTTATTATTTTTGGGGCCATAAGTCATTTGACTTTCATTTATCATCTCCTCCTCAGTCATAGGTAAATAAGTATAATTGTCATTATAAGGAGGAGGAGCCTGATTAAAACCCAAACCACGCCCTTTCTTTTCCTTGTATGCGAGCTGTTGATCACACAAGTTTTTGACTAATTTGCTGGAAGAAAAAAATTTCTTAATGTTAAGTTCATTTATTTGATATCTATCTCTGATATCTTCCAGTTCCTTAGTCACAGTGCACAGTTTCTCCTGAACATATAAGAGTTGAGTTATTTTCACACTTACATCATCCTTGAGTTTGACGATGTCTTTTCGCTGAGCTTCAATCTTTTCTTTATAAAGTTTTTCGTTTTTCGATAAAGTAAAGTTTTTATTTTTTATATCTTGATAATCTTGAATTAGCTCAGCGTTGTGTATTCTATAAGCTTCAACTCTTTCTCTACACTCAGGAGTACAGAAAGCAGAAAGTACCTCTTCTTTGGTGAGACCTTTGACTGGAGCTAAAAGAATCTGGGTCATGAGAGCCAAGTTTTCTGCTGATGCCTCCTCCTCTGGTACAGAAACTTGATCATTTGAGGTCATGAAAGCAATGTTGTTTGAAGCAGCTTGATTTTCTGGAGCTGAGATGTTCAGTCGCTCAATTTCTGAATTCCAATCAAAGTTGATGTCAGGCTGAACCACCAAGGCTTGAGCTAATCCCAGTGTGTGAGGACTTCCAGTAGCAGCATCATCCGTTATACTTGATGTGGTCACAAGAGCTCTCTCTCGATTAGGTGTTACGGGCTGGGCAGGAGTCTGTTCTCTATTAATCAGAGGCTTTGTGTTGTTTTGAGCATAGTGTCCTTCCTCATGACAGTTGTAACAGCGTAGTTTAAAAGGCACTGTAGACGCTCCTGTAAATGAAGCACCCCATTTGTTTTTACTAGTTCTTTTCATAAACCTTGTTGCCCTGAATGCAGCCATAGCCATCTGCCAAGTGATGTCCGTTTATTCAACATCATCAGGATGAATCTGATGTAAGTCATCGCCACACCATTTAGGAGGGTCAATTTTTCCTGCAATAAATGCATTCAAACAGTTTATAACAGAGGCTGCGATATCCAGATTTTCTGTAGACTGTTGTGTAAAGAAAGCAATCATCTCATTTTTCACAGTGGAAGCAGGAGCAGCAGTGGATGCATTCACAGCGGAAGCAGAAGCAGCAGTAGAAAGTGATGGAGCAGCTTGTGTAGGAGACCCAGAGTAATAGACATTTGCTGAAGTAGGAGCAGCCTTAGCAGATGCCGCGTTCCTAAACATTTGAAATCCTCCTTGAGACAAGAGAGCTGCGTTGTTATTGTTTGACGAAGTAGGAGCAACAGAGAATCCTGCAGCTAGCATGCTGTTCTTATAGTTGGTTTCTCTTTGTTTATCATCTAGTTCACATGCTTTTGTTTTCTTGATCATTGCAACATGATGATCCCAGCTTTTTGGTAACGCATTCAGAAGTTGTCTATTTGTCGAAGAATTTGATGTATGAATTTCTTCCATCTGCATTTGAGTGACCAGTTTGACAAACCTCTGAAGTTGGTTATCAACAGTTTCTCCATAGATATGGTTGAAATTGTTGAAATTTTGTCTCAGCAAATTTCTTCGACTCTCCTTCATGTCCTCATTTCCTTCATAAACATCGATCAGAGATTCCCACAGTTCTTTGGCAGATTTGCAGGTACGAAAACCAATAGCAATGTCTGGACCCAATCCCATGGTCAAATAGGACAGTGCTCTTTCATCTTCTTCAATTATATTGAAATCATCTTCAGTATATTGACTTTTGAGTTTCTTTATTTTTACTCCTGGTTCAGTAGGACTATCTGTCATGATCTCCCTTGGACCTCTCAGAATACTTCTCCAAATTTTAGAATCCTTAACCTTCAAATGTTGTTCAAAACGCCATTTCCACTCAGGAAAATCATTTGCATCAGTCAACCTTGGAATGCGTGTAGTGGTCCCAACCTTTGAATCCAGTTATTGCTGTTTGTTAAGGGCAGGCAAGTCAACATTATTTGCAGACATGATTAATTAATTAATTAATTATGTTTTAAGTCCAAAGTCCAAATCACGTTGCAGATCGTCGATGCGAGTCGAGAACACAGGTGCGAGTCAAGACTGTGACAATGACAACTCGAGACCTTAGTAGATTGCGAGTCGAGACTAAAAGTTGACAACTCGAGACTAAGATGGTTGCGAGTCGAGACTAGAAGTAGACAACTCGAGACTGAAGATGGTTGCGAGTCGAAACTAGAAGTAGACAACTCGAGACTGAAGATGGTTGCGAGTCGAGACTAGAAGTAGACAAGTCGAGACCAAGGCTGGTTGCGAGTCGAGACAGCAAGTTCACAAGTCGAAATCAGCTGATTTCGAGTCGAGACCCTGCAAAACAAACAATGTGATAACACCAGCAGAAATCCCTGATTATCAGCGGCTTCCAAAATTCAAAGATTTTGAAATCTTTGAATTTTAATCCTCAACAAACATTCGAGAAATCAGCAAACAACTCACTGAAATCACACAAACCAAAATCAGTAAATTCTTTCAATAATATCTAAGAACAGTTTGAAGATTGAATGATCCGTAGACAGAACATGCAACAAAAACTGTTGTCACTGCAAAACAGACACTATCAAAACTGGATCAGTAATATAAGATATCCTTGAATCAGAACGATATCAAAACCGAACCAAGAATTGGTTTCTTGGCTCTGATAGCAATTGTAAAGCTCGATAGGATCTTTTAATGATATCAAACGTGACTAGTGAATGTGCGGAAATCAATCACAAGTTGATTCAAGAATAATAGTTTGATTGAAACAATAATATTCAAACACAAACCAAAATATCTTGCATTCAAAGATGAACAATGACTGATACAAGACTTCTTCTTTGCTTCGGCTGGCCTCTATAGTCGCATGAACTGATCAACCTCAACCAAATAGTTGAAGTTTGCTTAAATACTAAAACACATGGATTCCTATACTAGGCCCACTCGAAACCAGCCAAACTATCCCAACCCATACATATCGACCCAAAACATATATTTAACAAATACAAAATCAACCCTTTAACTATGCAATCCTTAATGTATAAACCTTCAGGTTCCAACACCAACTTCATTTTTCTCAACAACCGTTTCTTTGAGTTTTTTTAGAGACTTCCTGTTTTGATTTTAGTGCTTGAGAACAGTTCCATACAATGTGACCAACTTCATTGCATTTGTAATAGGTTCTTGTCTCTTTTCTTTGATAAGCATCATTCTTCACTTTCTCTTGCTTCTTGGCAAGGAATTCTCTGTTTGATTGCTTCCAGAATGAGCTTTTTGATTCCTCTTCACAGCTTATCCCAGAAACAAATTTTGTATTTGTTTTAGAAGTTTTTTCATGTTTATAATTTTCAGGTGGGATAAAACCAAGACCTTTCTTTTTGAAATTACCGTTATGGTTTGGTTTCTTTTGAAAACCAGAACCAGAACCGTAACCTTTTTTTCTTGTTTAAACGTTGTTGAACCCTTGAAGTGTATTTTTTAGGTTTTTCAGTAAGATTTACATCTTTTATTTCAGAAATATTAATTTCTGTTAGTTTGAAAACCTTTTTAATCATTTCAGTTTTAACACCTCTTATTGGAAATTCTTTATCAGAATATAATTTGTTAGAATCATTCAAAGTGTATGCAACTTCGAATGTTTCATCCTTCAAATTAGATTTTGATAACATGAATTCTTTATTGTAAACCAGTTTAACCGATAACTTTGGACTGTCACCTGATGATCTCAGACTTTCAGACTTAGACTTTGACTCCGACTCCTCATCTGTTTCCAACACCTGATCGACCACCTTTTTTATTAACTCAGACTCATGATCAGTGTCAGATGATGTGAATGTGACGTCAATATTTTCTGGTAACTCATCAGTTGTTTTGGATTTTAACTCTATATTGACAGCCTTTTTGACTTGCTCCTCATTTGGTTTTCTGGGAGAATAACCTTCCCAGATCGGAGGCGGACACTTGTTATAATTTGCACTATGTTTCTAACCAGTATCCTTCTTGTCAGTCTTTTTGTCTTGAAAGGCTTCCATACCTGCAACAGTTGGATAAATTCGATCAATTAGATAATCAGAACTAGAATAACTTTGCAGTAAACGTCTAATTCTCTCATTTTCAATCCTCTCAGTCTCCAACTCTTGCTTTAACTTTGCACATTCTTCAATATAATGATTGATGGCTTTTTGCTTTGACATCATCACTGCATTCATCATTGTCAGTGCATCTTCTCTTTCAGAATTTGTCTTTTGTAGACCAGTTACCGTTCTGTTCAAAACGTCATACGACTCTTTTACATAATTGAGATTGAACAGTAATTGTTCTTTCATCTTATCTTGCTCACTCAGCTTCTCATCCTTCTCTGCACACTGCTTGCAAGATTCTAAACATTTTAAGCAAGGCTTGATAATTTCCACAATCTTTTCTATTTCAACGATCTTCTCAACGTCAAAAACTTTTTCAACTTCAATCACCTTCTCTCTTTCAACAATCTTCTAAGCAATTTTAACCTCTTCATTTTGAAAAATCTTTACATTTTGATCTTTGCTTTCACATTCCTTCTTTTTCAGTTCTTTTGCTGCTCGTCTATTTTTCAACTTCTCCAAGCGATCTGCAAAATAAAATTGAAAACTTTCAGGAGATAGTTGAGTTTTTGCAACATTAATATGCATTTCCTCCTCATCATCACTACTGTCATCAGTTGGTGTTTGATCAAAAACCATTGTTCTTTCTGAACTTTCATCGGATGAAATAGATTCTTCTTCTTGATTCTTCTCATGAACACCAATCACTTTCATCCATTTTGTAAACAAATCAGGCTTTTGAACTATCTTTGCAATGAGTGATACTGTTTTTGAATCAGGTGGAATGTATTTATCCCAGCTGAAGCCTTCTGCCACCTTTTCATCATCTTGATCAATGATACCATAATAAGCTTTCATATTTACATCTTTGAATCATTCTTGCATGCGCAGTTTGTGGTTCCTTTTGTTGATGCGGTTGATGAGCAACTTGTTGATATATGGCTTTCCGATAATAATCATCTTTCCCAAAAGGATTCTTTGCTCCACTAGCTTCCTGATTCTTGTATTCTCTCTTGAAATGACCTTTCTCCCTGCATCGAAAACAAGTAACTTTAGATTTATCAAAACCCAAAGTAGACACATGTGCATCCAAAAAATCATTTCTTCCTGTAATCATTTTAAACTTTTCTGCTCTTCTCAAAACACTTGCTAGACACCATTTTATGTCCATGAGCTCCATCTCTTCAGCGTCTATCTGATCGTAATCCTCTTTCGTCAGCATAGGATTTCCTATCCTTCCAGCTACTAATCCCTCATAAGATTCCAATACGGTAGCAAGTAATGCCATGTGATCTTTAGCAACTTCTTCAGAAAAACTTTGACCATTCGGAAGATTCAATGCAATGTTGCACTGTATCACACAACCATTTCCACTTTTTGAATTTTGAGAATGAAAGCTTGAAGTTGAACTCTTCAGATTAACACTTAGATATGAAGAAACTCCACTGCTGCTGCTTGAACTTTGATCAACATTTCCAGATGAGTTCCCAGCACTAAAAGCAGTTTGGATTTTCGGACTTATTTCAACCTCTTGAACACTGCCTTTGTAATACATCTTCACATCTTGTTGATTACTCGGATTATTCATCCTTGCAATCTTTTGCTGTTCAAGGTCTTGACCTACACTCTTTTCAATGAAATGAGAAATCGTCAATCCATCATATTCTCTGGTGTTCTTTAAGATCATTAAAAATGTACCCCACTCCTTCTGAGGTAAAGCATCAGCTAATTTGTCGACCCATCATCTTGAGGCTTTTCAATTCCTAGCAACGACATAGATCGCACTAAGTGACAGTATCTTTCAATAAACTTCTTTGATGATTCTCCCGCCAAACTTGAAAACAGATCAAACTCTTTCTTTAGCAACACTTTCTTGCTCCTGATCATCTTCTCACTTCCTTCAAACTTGACCTTAAGCGCATCCCAGATCGATCGTGATGTACCATCATGCTGAAGTAGTATAAAGATATCTTCTTTTATCGCTTGCTGAAATAGAGTAATCATCATCTTTTCAGCTTTATACATATCTCTCTCTTTGTCATTTAATTCGGAAATCGTTTTTATAACTCGCAAATCTGTACGTGGTTTAACATATTTCTTCTCGATGCACTCCCAAGATCTCAAATGATTGGGTTGGACCCAGTTTTCAAAACGGTCTTTTCACCCATAATACTCCTCTATTCCCATGAGTTTTGGGGGGTTTTGCAAAGTTCTGGTTTCGTTTTCCATGTTCATGTTTTGAGCAATGGAAGCTGGACTAGTCGGAGATGTAGCAAATGCGTTGTAGAACTCTTCTTCCATGATTCGATAAAACGGTTATCAAGACAGACACTTTTTAAGCGAAATTACAACTCAAGCGGAATACCAAGTTCAAACGGAATCCCTTGCACAACAACTTCAAGCGAAATGCCAACTCAACAGTTTCAAACGGAATAACTAGTTCAAGCGGAATACCCACTCAAACGGAATTACCCTTTGGAGCGAAATCACTTTTCAAACGGGATCACTTCTTCAAACGAAATATCTGATTTCGTTTGAATTACTTCAAGCGGAATAACTGATTGAAACGGAATCACCAAACGAGATTATGTTTTTAAACGGAATTAACACCAACTTTCAAATGGAATTAAGCTGATGTCATCATTTCGGTCTGAACTTTGTCAAATAGATCAGGTTATAGCTCGATTTTAGGTCCAATTTTCTCAAGGGTTTGTTAAAACACAATTTCTCTTATGATGTGAAAAATTCAGGCCATTTTAACCATGAAATTTTGTTCAATTTTAAAAAGAAGGTGTAGAAGTTAGAAAACAAGATGAAATCAAGCTGAAATCAGTAGAACTCCTCCTCCTGAGCTCTGATACCACATGTAGGATCATGTACGGACCCGAAACAAGTCGTTCAGAGGCGTTCTACACAATATGAAAGGCGGAAACAGACATATTGTGTGTAATTCAGCAAGATATACACTTTAACTGTTGTTCTGATTAACTTGACAAAGTTTTACAGCGAAACAATACTTCGGCAGCACTTCGGCTCCGAAAACACACATACACGAATGACTCAAATGAAATCAGGAAATGGCTATTTATAGGCAACCTAATTCCGCTTGAACCTGGCTCAAGCGGAATCACAGTTCATATGGAATTACCATTCAAATGGAATTAGCAGTTTCAAACGGAATTAACATAGTGATTCCGTTTGAAATGTCATGTTCATTTCAAGCGGAATTACATCATGTAATTTCGTTTGAACTTGCCTGTTAGCCTATTTTCTCGTTTTCCGTGCCCTGATTTATCTATACATATACAAGACTCGATACAAGACGAAGTCGACAGACGCATGCACCAAGAATCTACGACTCCATTAAGTCATTTGATGATTCCGACACCATGTGATGGTGATTTTCACTAGTTTGAAGCTTGCGCTAAACTCGTTTAGGCATCTCATGCACGGATGTAATTATTTATTTATTGATTTGCTTTAAATCCGCTACGATTTATCATATTTAAGCGGTCTTAACACAATTGTGTGTTATGACAATGCTACACAAATTCATTGCATATTCCGGTGTACCTACTAACGGTTCTTTCAACATCGATCGAATAATTTGAGATATTTATTGTTTCTTCATCTTCGATCGAAAACATTAATTCTTTGATGTTCCATCTTCAATTGAGAATCTTATGATGTCGTTTGAATCAAATTTTCAAATTTGCTTCATTGTACTTTCGCTTGACTTCAAACACGGTGAATTTGTTTGATCACCGCTATTGTTGAATTGTTTCATTCACTACGACACCTTGTGGCGTCGGTATAACTTGCAGCTTGGGCTGATCATGATCGAGCGTTTCATGCAAAACTATTTCATTGAACTTGTTGATTCTAAGTTCCATTTAGTGGATGTTATCGTTTCTAGAATTCATTTCCATATTGTGAATGTTCGTTTGGAATTCTATTGCACGAAATTCCTCTTTTATTGGACCCCTGTTAACTTGGTCAGTATGTCTCGTTTCCTTTGACATTATTCGTATTTACTTATGCATAATGTAACTCTAAGGAGTCAACGTAGTCTAAATTTCGAGGACGAAATTTCATTAACAGGGGGAGAATGTGACAACCGATGATTTATGGCTCTTAATTACGTGATTAACAGGTGATTAACGCAATAATAAATAGTGTTTACAGCACAAATTAACTTAATTAGGCCTTTGGAGTGCCTAGGAACGTTTATCCGACTTTACAGTACGCGTATGAAGATTCGCGTGGAATCTGCAGAACATCAAATGACAACGAACTGATACCGTACAAAATACTGACAACGCCACTATTATACGCCTTTTAATTTTAAAAATTTTTATGCTTTCGACACTTATGGAGTTTGGGTTGCGATATCGGGTCTCATAGGAATTACGGGCCACTTACACATGAGATGGGCTAGTAGGCCCTGGGCCCAAGCCCAAAACCCACAAGCCTAAATCTGCACATAATATATTAGATCTCTTCCTTAAGAATATTATCAAAATCTATACTAAATCTCTAACAAAATATCTACAAAAGATTTTGTCTGAAAAGATGAGCACACAAGATCTCTTGAGAGATCTCAACATCTATATATAAGACCTTATATCTTTTAATTCTCATTCACAAACAAACACAGAGGATCCATCTTCTCTAAACCCATGTGATCTTTCTCTCTCTCGGTTATAATATCTGACCCAAAGAGGTTTCTTTTACACAGGAGCACACTTGAACAATAACCATTACACCAGAACTCCCTACAACACCCCCTCTCCTGTCAACCTCCGATTCCGGTGACCAACGACGGCGCTGGGTGACGACTGGCAGCCCCCCTTCCGATGATCTCCAGCAACGACAGGCGGAGCCGCCGCCTCTCACGACGGTGGCGGTGGTGGGATTTCTTGGTGGTGCCGGTGATGAGATCCGATGACGGCCATGACAGATTGTCAAATCGAGGAGAGATAGAAATCGGAGAAAGTTGGAAGAGAGAGAGGAAGAACGGCGGAGAAGGAGCGGTCCCGTCGCTCACGGCGACGGTGGTGGCGGCGTCGGTGTTTTGGTCCATCGAGTTTCACAGTAAGACACTCCCCTGTCTCTGATTCATTTTTTTATTCTTTGTTTTTGTCCGATGATTGATGTTGAAGTGTTGTTACGACAGCAGGTCGGCGAGGAACCGGCGCCGGCGATGGCGGCGGTTATGGAGGTGCTAATCTCGGGTCAGGTCAGTCAAAAGTCCGAGATTTCGAGTCAAGTTTGGGTCATTTTCAGCTTCAGGTTTTACACACGGCTTCGGTTCCAGAAGTAAGCTCGGTTCAGTTCAGATTTGGGAAGTGGCTCGGGTCAAGAGGTCAACAGCAAAATATTCATTTTAGTTTCCTTTGTAATCTTATCGACAATAAATGAAACTTAACCAATATAACTTAGTCATTTTCGTTTAGTTAACAATTTACCATCAAATCGTTCGGTCAACGATTCGGTAGAGCTCGGTAACACGTAGTTTAGTTACCGCTTTTGGTTAGAAACTTATAAGACATTCCGTGTTAGGAATATTGTAGAATGCACGCTAGCGAGACAAGTCTTGGAAAAGACATCACAAAGTCATATTTAGCTAGATTTGCACAAGGCAATTCAGGTGAGTTCATAACCCCACCTTTTTACGGTTTTACATTTTTATAAATGTTTTCGGGGTGGAAATACATGCACTTTTTGCAAAGCATACATGGTTTTCAATAAACATGAATTACATATTTCTAAACCATTTTACAAACAAGTTTTAACTGACACAAACGGTTTACGAAAAACTTATGTTCTATACCAGTTTTTCAAACAAGCGTATTTTTTGAAATGTGCATACACAAGAATTCTAGTTTTCTAAACTACGGGAAAATACAAGTACCAGGAGGTACATTAAACTATGGAATGAAATAATAGATCATGTCACGAATAGGGTAACATAAGCACCATTAATCAACAATATACCTAGACCGCGGAACAAAAGGTTAGATCTAATGGGTTTCAGGCAACCACACTCTTGGTCACTCTAGTACCAAGCAGTGCTTTTGTGTCTCTAGTCGTGAATCGACAGTCGTGGAATCGACAGCTAAAAATGCCTATGGTTTGGATGCTTTCTATGTCGTGTCATACGTTAATGGCCTTGTAAACCATTAGCAATCTCGTATTCCTTACATATATAGAACTAAGTTTCAATACGTCTTTACAAATTACATACCATGTTTTATATAAATTCAAAGCATTGGATTGTCCATGCATGTTGTCAATGTCGGGGTGGACATTGACGGTTATACAAGTTTTACAAACACAAGAGTTTACAAAAGCAAGGTTTTTGCGAATATAATGCGTTACAAATACAGAGTTTCCATATAACATGACAAGAAAATGCTTTTAAATTCGTTTTCTCAACAATACTTCAAAAACCGGTTATTCAAAAAGATTTATTTCAAATCTTTTACAAACAAACTATGAACTCGCTCAACTTTATGTTGACTTTTTTGCATGTTTCTTTCTCAGGATTACTTTTCAGAAACTATGGCACGGTTGGAATAGGAGAACCATGTGGAGTCGAGTACTTAGTGGCGTTCATTTTCTAAAAGACTTAGCTTATTTGCTTCCGCTGTGCAATGAAGATACCGGTCCAGTCACGCCAGCTCTGATAATTTCGGGGTGTGACAAGGGTGGCAAAGATTACAAAGTTGTAGATCCTATTGAAACGGTTGCCATGTTATTATGACCAAGTACGTTGAATTATGAATGAGTCTGCTTGGCATGGCATCGGTTTGGCCTATTCAGCTTGCCATGGCAGTGGATTAGAGAAAATATCAAAGTCTCTTGGGTGTCCAGCAGACCAACCATGAACAAATTTTATTTGCAAACACCACTGGAAACGATTTATTGATCAAGAAGTACACAATCTTTGGAAAACAATCAGCTTCTTAGAAACATGAATAAATGTGTTATATATACCAAAATATATTTACTATCTTATAACATTTTACAATACTACACACATTCAATCAATACATGTAAAAAAACACCTGTAATTGCAATATAGACATGTTCTAATTTTTGGTTCAAAAGCTTTTGTTCTACTATATTTCAATCGAACTATTAGTGTTACTTTGTTTTTGATATTCATTGTTTTTTTTTTGCTTGACATGCTGACTGTCTAAACCCAAATTGAAATCGACAAATTTCAGTTATTGTTTTATTTTATTATGGCCCTAACTATTTGCACACCTTGGCAGGCTATCTACACACTTAGGGTTTACATACGCTGCGTAGAGACCTATACGCAATGTATAGGGTTACCTCTATAAGCGGCGTATAGGTCTCTATGCAGTATATGTAAAGGGCAGGTACATGACCAGACAGTCAAACCTAGTACCATGTCAAATCAGTCTGACATACGCTGCGTATAGATCTATACGCGGCGTATAGAGGTAACCCTATATGCTGCGTATAGATCTATACGAAGCGTATGTCAGACTGATTTGACACTGATACGATGTTGTCTAGGCATGTGAATAAGGCAATACGTGGAGTAGAGAGCTATACGCTGCGTATTTCAGTAAATTTAAAAGTCTATTTATCCATGCATCTCTGCTTCCCTTCGACTTCATCTTTCATTCTTTTCATCTTCTTCTTCGATAACAATTTATACACAAACCAAAATCATTTGTCCTGTTGTTTGTTCAATATTGTTAAAATGTCATCATTTTGGAACGAGAATTATTTCGGTAATCGCTATTCTAACGACACATGGGGAGCAAATGATGCCAATCAGGAGGAGGAGGTTGTGTCTGGAGTCCTTGTTGATCAAAAAACAGAGTTGCCAGACTTGAACTAGACTCCCACTCCACTTGTTGATGAACCAAATTACCCGGCGCATCAAGTGTATCCGGATTACGGTTACGGGTATGAATCTCCGTACGTGCAACAAACTGGATACGGTGCTGAGAATGCACCTGTTGATGAACCATATTACCCGACTCAGCAATCGTATCCAGGTTACGGATACGGGGGTGAAGGTGGATACGGAGGTTACGGTGGATACGGGGGTGAAGGTGGATACGGTGGATACGGGGCGAAGGTGGATACGGTGGATACATGGGTGAAGGTGTTACTGTTACTGTTACTGTTACTGTTACTGTTACTGTTACTGTTACTGTTACTGTTACTGTTATTGTATTTGTTATTGTTATTGTTATTGTTATTGTTATTGTTATTGTTATTATTAATTTTATTATTGTTATTGTTATTATTATTATTATTATTATTAGGATGAGGCAGGTAGGAGAGCGACTCGTCTGGAAGTACGACGAGCGCAATATGGATTACTGGATGAACCCAGACCAGTAATGTGATGATGGAGTTGGTAATAATAATAATATAATATAATATAATAATAATAATAATAATAATAATCATCATCATAATAATAAATGTTATAGTATAGACCACCTTGTGGTTAGCGATGCATAGTAGTATTGTATTGTACTTTTTAATTTCTAGCATTAGTGTGTATTTGACGCATATTATAACAGAAAGAGTAAAGTCGCAATGCTCGACGCTTTTGGTTAATATGTGTGTTGAGTGGTTATTACTCAAATTGTTAATTATTTTGTGATATTAATAATTGGTAAATGTTTAAAATCCAGATGGACAACGAGGTAAACCAGGAAAACCAGAATAACGATTACCAGAGTAACATTAACTTGGATAATGAGAATCCGAACAACAACAACAATAATGAAAACCAAGTGGATAACAGTGCCATGCAACATATAGTGGCACAATGGATAATAGATGTAATGCCATATATTATCAAAACAGTAAGGGAAGCCGAAAATAAAAGTAAACATGATACTAAGCGACCCTCTGAACCTGAAAACAGCGTGAACAATAGACTCGTACTTCAAATGCCCATTCCCAAAAGAAGGAGAACTGTGTCTTATGGTTGTTCTTATAAAGAATTTTGGTCTTGTAAACCAATGGAATTCTCGGGCAATGAAGTGGCCGTTGCATCTCTACGCTGGATAGAAAAGACTGAGGCAGTCTTAAGAATAAGTAAATGTGCTGAAGAGGATAAGATAATGTTTGCTTCCAATCTGTTTAAGAATTTAGCACTAGAATGGTGGAACACTATCCTCCAGTCAAGGGGAAGTGATAGGACTTACAATATGGGATAGGTAGAGTTTAAAAACATGGTAGAAAGGAAATTCTGCCCTCCTAATGAAAAGGAACAGATAGCAAACAAATTCCTGAACCTTAGGATGATTGGGGTAGATAGTAAGGGTTATACTACATTATTCTTTGAATATACCTGAATTGTACCAACCCTTGCTTCACCTGAACCAGTTTTAATCTCCCGTTACATCTGGGATTAATTGGGGAGATTAGACATGTAGTCAAGGCAGCTAGACCTCAAACCAAAGAAGAAGCTGTAGAACTAGCCAACACCTTGACAGATGAGTTAGTTCGTACGCGAGAAGAGGATCAAAGGAGGAACTTAACTCAGAAGCTGACTCAAGAATTTCATTCTGGAAATTCTAACCATGGGAGAAATGTAGGTTCTACCTCTGCACCTTACTGTAGGTATTGCAAAAGAAAACATTCAGGAAGATGCTCCATCTACTGTAACTTTTGTAAAATATATAGACACAAGGAGGAAGATTATAGGAAAAAGCCTAACAACAGAATATGCTACAACTGCGGAGAACAAGGTCATATCAAGCCTAACTGTCCAAAGTTAGCCCCAGCTACAAACGCCAAGAATACTAAAAATGCTAGAGCATTAGTTCTAATTGCAGAAGAAGCAAAGATGATCCCGGATGTGATAAATAGTACGTTTTTAGTTAATGATGTTTATTATTATTATTATTATTATTATTATTATTATTATTATTATTATTATTATTATTGTTAAAAATATTATAATTATAACTTTTTTTAGCGTTTCATGTCTCTAACTGATTTGAAGAATTGGGTACAAGAAACAGGAAAGGAGAATGGTTACGTAATTGTTACCCGCCGATCGAAAATTAAAATTATTGGTGGTACTACTGGATTGGTATGGCTTGTGTGCGACCGTAGTGGTGAGCACCGTAGTAAAGCAACAGTTAGGAAAGCTGGTAGCAATAAAATCGGTTGCCCATTTTCATTACTCGCCATCCGGGACGTGACGAATGACACGTGGGAGTTAAAAGTGGACAACGCGAACCATAACCACAAACGTACGACGAGTCTGTTGGGCCACGCTTTTGTGCGAAGATTTACTAAAGTTGAATACAAGCTAGTGGAGCAGCTAACTGCTCAATACATGGAGCCACGTATCATATTTCAAACCCTAAGAAAGCAGTTCCCCGACAGCCTGCATGTTCAGAAAGATGTGCAAAATGCGGTACAAAAAATTAGAGCGACACTGATGGACGGAAAAACTCCTATGCAGGCACCGGAAAGCGTGCTGCATGACAACCGATTCATTTACGACACCGGAAAGCATGCTGCATGACAACCGATTCATTTACGACAGGAACCCAAAACAAATGTCGTAACAGAGATTTTCTTGGTTCATCCTTATCCAATCACTATGTTGCGTGCATTCCCGCATGTGATGTTGATCGACGCGACCAACAAAACAAACATCTACAACATGCCATTTGTCCAGGTTGTGGGTTTGACGTCGACCAACAAGTCTTTTTGTATCGCACATGCCGTTATTTGCAAAGAACGAATGGATAACTACGTGTGGGTGCTTGAGCGGATCAAGTCATTGTTGCATGAATGTATGATGCCACGTGTGATAGTCACGGATAGAGAGCTTGCCCTAATTAACGCGTGTGCTAAAGTATTCCCGAACACATCTAGGCTTCTATGCCAGTTTCACATCGAACAAAATATATGTAGACATTGCAAGCAAGGGTTCAATAAAGAAGATTGGGGGAAATTTATGTCGTACTGGCGGAGAGTATGCGAATCTGCTTCAGAGCCCATGTACAAGTACAACTTGGAGAAACTGTATAACCGGCTCATGGTTGCCAACCGAGAAAGTAAGTGTTCCTTCAACAAACGACTCACCCAATATATTATATTTTACACACGCTTTTACATTTCATTATTTTATTTTTGCAGGTGTCTTTAATTACGTCTACGAAAACTGGCTCAAAGACTATAAAGAAATGTTCGTTTATGCGTGGACCGAAAAGTGTCGTAACTTTGGTCAGCGCACCACCAACAGAGTTGAGAGCCAGCACGCAAATTTAAAAAGATACGTTACGCGCGGGAGTTCATTGGAGTGAATAGCAAGATGCGTCATCGTTATAGTTGAAACTCAGTACGATGAAATACAAAAAAGTTTCACCGAGAGCATCGAAAAAACGATGAACCACCACAGACACCCACTGTTGGACAACCTACGTGGAAGGGTTTCCCATACAGCACTTGATTTGCTGGCAAAAGAGCTACTGAGGAAGCTGGAGGTGTTGCGGAAACTTAACGCATCATGTGGTTACCATATGTGGCTTAGCTGTGGATTGATGTGTGCTTGTAGGCTGGAAAACTACAAACGTACAGGTAAAAAATATTAAAACTACAAACCTTTTGTTATTTAGTACGATTTAGCTATTTCTCACACCGTATTAACTTAACTGTGCAGGGCGTATGATACAACTCGACGACGTTGATGTATTCTGGCGTAAGCTTGACTTGCTCCCGTGTAAACTGGTAGATGAGGAAGTCGATGTTGTAGCAGAGCTCAATAATGTGGGGCAACATTTAGAGGCGCAGTCTCCCGTTCAGCAAAAGAGTTTGCTTTCAAAGATAAAAGCGGTCTTCACCCTGAAATCGTCAACCAAGAAACCACCGATAGTCCAGCAAAATACTCGAGGTCGGCCTACATCAAAGAATGTACAAGAAAGGCTAGATGAAGCTGCGAGGTTAGACGAAGTTGCGAGATACAGCTCCTATGGCGAGGACAACAACGTATATACCGCTTCCCCAAAACATACGAACGATTTACCCTAACACAGCTCATACGTACCATCAGAGGGCTCTCGTGGAACTGGTTCGGTTGTAAAGTCTGAAAAACCTAAAATGCAACGAAACAGTTCAACGAGTTCTTAAAAGAAGGAGAGGCGGGATGGTCATGGCTTTCCATTAATGAAGGGGGACGAGCACTTGTTAAGCATTATGAGGTTTAAGGATCAAATTCCATCAGAGTTTCACTCTTACATATCGCGTATACAAGATGTGACCACAGACGGTCATTGTCGGTACAGGTCTGTGGCTGTCGGGTTAGGTTTTTGGAAATACGTATGGCCCCGTATTCGAAGTGATTTACTATTGGAGATTGACCATAACGAACCGCTATGCAAGCATGTATTCGAAAGATATGACGAATGAGACTTTAAACGAATACGTAACAGCATCGAATGGCATTCAGTGAAAGGGTGCGATCGAAGTCACTGGATGGAAATGCCCCACGTAGGGATTCTCGTAGCGCAAAGGTATAATACTGTCCTCCACGTGCTAAGCAACGAAGGGAGCTCTACCATCTTCCCATTAACGGATGCCCCACTAGATCTACGACCTCAAGCGATAACGCTCGTACATGTTTACGGGGGACACTTCATACATGCTAAGTTGGAAGGAGACTACCCCATGCCTACACTGACCCCATTGTGGTCGACACATCTATCAATAGCTGCGAAATGGTGGGAAGAAATGTATAGACCGCGGTAAAAGCACTACTACGAGTTAACCAATCCTAAATCAGACTCAGACAAAGACAGAGAACCGAGTTTAAATCTTATGGAAGATTAAGCGGAAACTTGTATTTTTGTAAATTGTAGAAAATTTTTAATTTATAAAGTTTGTATCATTTTTTATTTTTATAATTCATAATATTTGTATTATTTTTAACTTTTCTAAATTATATTTGTATTATTTATTAAATAATATTGTTTTTGATGTGTGCAAAATGCAACATATAAATTTCATCAATTGTGGCATAAAACTAACCCTTTTTTAGTACTAATGTTGGAAAAAGTGTGCTTTTGTCTTCCTTTTGTATTTTAAGGATTAAATGAGCTCAAATTACCAAAAGAAGCAAAAAGACATCAAAATCTAACATAAATACAAGAAAAGGAACAAGACGTGACATGCCTGACCCCACGACAGCATCTTCCCAAGCAAAACAGAAGACTAAACACGCCCCGTGCTCAGCCAACACAGGGACGTGCCCAAGTGTCAGCAGAAAAGACAAAGTGGTAGAAGCTTCTATTGCCCACCACGGGGCCGTGCTCAGCGGACACGGGGCCGTGGTCAACAATAATATTCGCACAATCTAGGCAAATCTTCATAGTACAAATATTCTTCTGCACACGGGGTCGTGCTCAGCGGACACGGGGGCGTGGTCAACTAATAAGACAAAGCTGCATTAAATGAAGAAAGAGAAGGATGTGGACACGGGGCCGTGCCCACTGGACACGGGGCCGTGCCCGAGCTTCTGTTCAGCCTATAAATAGGAGTGCTTGGCTCAAGCTCAAACCATCCCTTGGCACACCACATCTCTCACACTTCACCCACCACCCACCACCACCATAACACCATCACCCACCACCATCATCCATTGTCCATCATAGAGTGTGTGAGTCGTCTCGGGATCCAAGATTAATTGTAAGAGTTCGTGACAATCAAGGCCATGTTTGCCTAAGTCTCTTACATCACTTGGTGAAGACAAGTGTCTAGTGTAATACTTTTTATTTTTAATCTTTTCGCACTTTTTACTTGGTTTTGTATTAATGACTTTAATAACTAGTTTCTTATGTTGAAGGTGATCTTTCCTTATCGTTTGTCCGTGGTGTCTTAACATTATTTTACTGTCTATATAAAATAAAAGATTTTCATCATTCATATCTCCACGGTCTATATGGAGGTATGTTAGCTACCTGGTCGGGGGTTAAGGGAACGGTTTGGTAAAGGTCTTGCCATTGTTCAGCGTTTAGAGGTCCTGCAATGGACCTGAGTCAAATTTAGTAGGACCTCCTTCAATACTTAACGGTATTGGATGGCGGGGGTCCAAACTCTTTGATCCCCTCATAAGTTAACTACTATTAATACTATAACCCGGCTATTTAGGACTATATCCCTGCTGACTCAGACTACTTAGTGGAGGGTAACGTCACCTCCAAAAGAGGGGCCTACCATAATTTGCATTAATAACTTAATTAATTATCTTTCAATAATCCACCCTTTTAGGATTGTATCCTTGCTGACTCAAACTACTGGGGTGAGGGTAACGTCACCTTCAAAAGAGGGGCCTACTACAATAACTAAGATAATCTCTTAAAAAGTGCAAAAGTGCGGAAATAATCAAAGGTTACACTAGATACGAGTCGGAGCCAAGTGATTCATCTTGTCTATCTGTTTTTATTTTTTATTTTTATTTTCAGCATTTTTAGTTAGTTTTTATTTTTCTTAGCTTAAAACATTTTTCTAAACTTTTTGATTTGATTAGACGTTGAGGATAAACCGGTACTAAAAGCTCTTGTGTCCTTGGACGACCTCGGTATCTTACCAACACTATACTACGCTCACGATGGGTGCACTTGCCCATATGAGTGTCTAGTGTTAGTGAATATCGTGTTTTATAAATTTAAAACTTGACTAAAAAGTGTTAAAGGGGCTTAAAATATACACCTAATATATATAACACTTGACACCCATCAAGTTTTTGGCGCCGTTGCCGGGGACACAAGGATTTTAAGAAAGCTTAAAATCGACGGCCTAATCAGTTTTTCAAAACCTTTTTAACACGCACATTTTTTTTCTGCATTTTAGTTTAGTTTTGCATTTACAGTACCCTGTACACGGGGCCGTGTTCACTGAACACGGGGCCGTGCTGCACATTTTCATAAAAACACCCGGTAACAGTAGCTTGAACACGGGCCGTGCTCACTGAACACGCCCCCGTGTTCAACGAAATCAGTAAATTTAATTAAAACGCCCAGATACAGATCCTGAACACGGGGCCGTGTCCAGCCTTTGTTTCCGTTTTTATTTTTTGTTTTCTGATCTCGAGACTTGGTTGGGGTCTGCTGAGTGATTCTTATGGATCAATACTCAGGAGGTTACAACTACACCTATGAGGAGGATGATTATAGGAGTAATTATTGCATTAATTGTCGTAACCCACACTCGGTTCAAAATAATCACTCATATCAACCATCCAATTCATACACCTACTATGAGGAGCCCAGGTACGAACCATCAACTTCATACGCATCCTATGAAGACCAAAGGTATGAACCTCCTCCCTCATACTCATATTTTGATGAACCAAGTTGTGAGCCTTCTTACTCATACTTTGAGGAACCAAGATATGAGCCACCACCTTTGTATGCTTATTATGAGGAACCATGGCGTGAACAACCCACCTCATATGAGTATTATGAAGAACAAAATTACGACACTTATCCATCATATGCTTACAATGAAGAACAATGGTGTGAACCATCTACTTCATATGGGTATTATGAGGAACAAAGGATCGAACAACCGGATTCAAACTTTGAAAATACCGATTCTTTTTCTATAACCGAAGTGACCGATAGGATATTAGAACACCTTAAAGTTATCGATCGCTATATAAAAGAATCTCGCGCAAGGGAAGAGAAGTCCCGTGCAAGAGAAGAATTAAAAAAGGAAGAGATAACTGAAAGTGTAAAAATGGAAGAACAAATAAGTGAAGAACCAACACATGTGTTAAACAACGAAAAAGGTGAGTCCGACAACGTCAAAATTCAAGAAGAGTCTAATTTTGAAGAAATTAATCTCTTGTCACCTTCTTTCGAAAATCATTGTTTAGTACCCACTCATGCTAAGTTTTTAAAAGAGTTAAACACTAACTCTAAAATTGACGAAACAGTAAGTGTTAAGTTAACTAATGATCAAACCTCGCTAATAAAAGAAGACCCATTTGAAATTAACATTACACCGGTTCCATGTTTCTTTCAAAATTCGTTTATTAGTAATGTCACAATTGATAAAGATCTTTGTGTTAACATAATGCCTAACTACATTTTCGAAAAATTAAGTATTAGTGATTTTTCTCCACTTCAAATACCCATTTTTCTATCCAATTGGAAAGTAATAAAATCAATCGGTATAGTTGAGGATGTATTGGTTCAAACAAATCAAATGGTAATCCCGACCGACTTTGTCATCCTCGATGACGCTCCTCTAGTGTTGGGACGACCATTTGTAAAAACTCACGAAGCTTTGAAAAACCGAAAGTTCAACAATCTACCTCTTCAATTAGGGGCATTTAAAAGAAGTGTCGATCTTGAGCGGTCAATGAAATATCCATTCGGCAATAATGACCCCCTAATTGAAGATGAAGATGAACCACCTGATACAAGTGAAGAGATTGACCACTTTGTTGAAGAAGAGGTCGCCATAGAACAAACTTTTAAAGTTCTTGATCAAAGCGAGCAACCAAATAAGGAGTCTCCTAAAGACCCACCACTTGAGCTCAAAGAACTTCCAAAAGGTTTGGAATATGCTTTTCTAGACAAGGATGGTAATTTACCTGTAATTATTTCGTCAAAATTAGGTAGCTTAGAAAAAGAAAAATTAATTAGTCTTTTGAAAAAACACAAAAACGCAATAGCTTGGAAACTTGTAGACATAAAAGTAATTATCCCTTCCATGTGCACACACAAAATTTTGATGAATGATGACTACAAATCGGTAAAACAACCACAACGTCGAGTAAATCCAAATGTTCAAGAAGTGGTTAAAAACGAAGTCATCAAATTACTTGACGCTGGACTTATCTATCCTATCTCTGATAGCCCTTGGGTGAGTCCCGTCCAAGTAGTTCCAAAGAAAGGAGGTATGACGGTAATAACCAACGAAAAAAAATTAATTAATACCAACAAGAACCGTCACAGGATGGAGAGTATGTATAGATTATAGACGATTGAATGAAGCAACAAGAAAAGATCACTTTCCTTTACCCTTCATTGATCAAATGTTAGAAAGATTATCCGGTCATAAATTTTACTATTTCTTGGATGGTTTTTCAGGTTACTTTCAAATCCCGATAGCACCCGAAGACCAAGAAAAGACAACTTTCACATGTCCCTATGGAACTTTTGCTTATCGACGCATGCCGTTTGGTCTATGTAATGCCCCCGCAACATTCCAACGTTGCATGGTAGCCATTTTCCATGACATGATAGAAAAGACAATGGAAGTCTTCATGGACGACTTCTCTATCTTTTGGGATTCATACGACCAATGCCTCGATAACCTTGAACGAATGCTATCCCGATGTGAGGTAACTAACCTCGCCCTTAATTGGGAAAAATGCCATTTCATGGTAACAGAGGGAATAGTACTCGGTCACAAAATCTCATGCGAAGGAATGGAGGTGGATCGAGCAAAAATAGATACCATTTCTAGATTACCACCTCCATCCTCCGTTAGAGCTATCAGGAGTTTCCTAGGGCATGCCGGATTTTATAGGCGGTTTATCAAAGACTTTTCTAAAATCTCAAGGCCTCTGACAAAATTACTTGAAAAAGATGCTCATTTCATCTTTAACAAGGATTGCAATCAAGCATTTCTAACCCTAAAGGAAATGTTAGTCAATGCACCTATCATGATAGCACCTGATTGGAAATTTCCTTTCGAAATCATGTGTGATGCTAGTGACTTTGCAGTTGGAGCTGTCTTGGGACAAAGAAAAGAAAAGCATTTCCACCCCATTTACTATGCTAGTAAAACACTTAATGATGCACAAGAAAATTACACAACAACTGAAAAAGAATTACTAGCAGTGGTATTTGCTTTTGATAAATTTCGTTCTTATCTTGTTCTTTCTAAAACTATAGTCTATACAGATCATGCAGCCATTCGATATCTCTTCAAAAAGCAGGACGCAAAACCACGTTTGATTCGGTGGATTCTACTCCTCCAAGAATTTGACATTGAAATCAAAGACAAAAGAGGAGCAGAAAATACCGCAGCAGATCATCTTTCGCGCTTGGAAGACCCAGCTTTGGAGGCAACCAGGGACGAGCACATCAATGAAAAATTTCCAACTGAGTCCCTGGAAATGGTGGAACATAAGGAAGAACCATGGTACGCCGACTATGCTAACTACCTAGCTAGCGGTATAGTCGCAAAAGGGTGGCCACATCATCAAAGAAAAAAAATTCTTTGCCAATGTGAAACACTATTTTTGGGAAGATCCATATCTTTTCAAAATGTGTGCCGACCAACTCGTCCGACGATGCGTACATGGTAGTGAAGCACGAAGAATTCTCCGCCATTGTCATGAAGGTCCATACGGAGGGCATCATGGTGCCGCTAGTACCGCACGAAAGGTATTTGATTCAGGATTTTATTGGCCAACCATTTACAAAGACGCCCAAAGTCTTGTCAAAACATGTGACGCTTGCCAAAGAACAGGTAATATTTCTTCCAAAAACGAAATGCCACAAAATGGCATTCTTGTTTGTGAAATTTTTGATGTGTGGGGACTCGACTTTATGGGACCTTTCCCACCGTCGAAAGGAAACAAATATATACTTGTGGCAGTGGATTACTTGTCTAAATGGGCCGAGGCCGAGGCACTTCCAACGAATGATGGAAGAGTCGTGGTAAGGTTTCTGAAGAAATTATTCTCTCGTTTTGGCACACCTAAAGCATTAATAAGTGATAGAGGTACCCATTTTTGCAACCATCAACTTGAAAATTTTTAACAAGATATGGGGTCTATCACCGGGTCTCAACAGCCTATCACCCTCAAACAAACGAACAAGCCGAAGTGACTAATAGAGGTTTAAAAAGAATACTCGAAAAAACCGTAGCGATAAATAAAAAGGAATGGGCGGATAAATTAGATGATGCTTTATGGGCTTTTTGAACTGCTTATAAAACAACAATAGGCACAACCCCATATAAGCTAGTCTATGGGAAAAGTTGTCACTTGCCAGTAGAAATTGCACACAAAGCCTACTGGGCAATTAAAAATGTAAACTTAGATCTAGAATTTGCTGGTAAAAATCGATTCTGTCAATTAAATGAATTAGACGAGCTTAGGAATTATGCATACTCAAACTCGGAAATTTATAAGGAAAGAATGAAAAATTTGCGTGACAAACATATTAAACCTAATGAATTTCAAGTAGGAGATCTAGTTCTTTTGTTTAATTCACGTCTTCGATTATTTCCTGGTAAACTAAAGTCTAGGTGGTCAGGACCTTTTTCTATCACCCATATTTTCCCACATGGTGCAGTAGAAATTAAATCTCGAAATGGGCCTCCATTCAAAGTCAATGGCCAACGGCTGAAACTCTATCAAGGATTCATTGAGGATGAAGAGGAGGAGATCTTGCTCCAAACGATTGAAGAATGAAACCATCATCATACCTGGTAAGTTACGAACGATCGGGACGATGTCTAAAGCGGTAAGTTTTCTAACCAAAGCTTATGGGAAACAAAGGGCACTCACACGAGCACTGAAAAAAAAATTCAAAACTTTGCTCGGCACGAGGCCGTTCCGCTGGACACGGGGCCGTGTTCGCGCTACAGACGGGATATATCCCCTTTTTCACAACAGTTACAACATTCCACACGCCCCGTTTCCCTAAAAGAGCTCTGGTTCCAAGCGATTTTTCGCAGATTTTCGACGTCACCTGTCACTCTAACAACATCAAGGTATGATTCTATCACTTTTCGTAGTTAGATTTGTTACTTGCATGTAGTTAAAACACCAAAAATTTGGGGAAAAATCTAGGGTTCTTGAAGTTCATCCGGATCGAACCTCAAATTTTTGTTTAGATCTGTTTGCATTTAGTTAGATTAGTGTCATGGGAAGTAAATACACTTGTATTGTTCATAGATTCGCCCGATTTCTCACAAAAGCCTCAAACCCTTGTTCTTGAACCGAAAAAGATAAAATTGATAGGGTAAACGGGTTATTTTGGGAAAAACGGCACTTAGGGTTTCATTTTCGGGGGAAACCGCACCTATTGGACCAAAAATTTTCAAGTTTTCGAAACCGGGTCGAAAAATGGAATTCTTGAGTAACAGACGCCTGGACACGGGGCCGTGTCCGCTGAACACGGGGTCGTGTCCAGCCCACTGTTTGCAGTTTTGTCCGAAAATACTTCTGTTTCGTGCTAACTTTTGGTGTATTCTTTCGGATGGCTAGGAAGTTCACAAAATTTAACGCCAATGAGCTCGAGGCTAGGGCTAGATACGAGATACTTCAAACAAGGCCAGAGGAATACCCAAGGCAAGCATGCACGGAACTGTTAACCATGGTGAATCAAATCGACCGTTTCAACAACCTTGTCACAGGGCCACTAAGAATCGCTTTAACAACTCGACTTTGTTCCGTCCACGAATGCACTTTGGAATTCTATAGCACCTTCACATTCAACTCAAGGTGCGACCCATTCGACAATGATGGGGTAGCGTTCAGGTGTGGCGGAACTAGGTATTCGATCTCTATGGCACAATTTGGATCGATTGTCGGGTTGTATGCGGAAGAGGATGCGGAAAACGAGGAAAACACTGGAGGGATGCGAGAAATAGGTGAGAACGAATGCCAAGCCATTTGGGCTCAGATTGGTGAAGGGTACTACAATCCGAGCAGCACTAAGAGTACGAAGTTGAGGGATCCACTCTACAGCATCCATAGGCTCCTCGGCTACTCTCTTAGCCAAAGGCATGATAGCAGTGGCGTCGTTGGGTTAAGAGATCTTGTTGTCCTCCACTGTATTCACACCCGCAGGCCCCTTGATGTTCCGTTCCTTATGCTCCGAAACAAGCATCACAACCGCCTTGCTAGTGCACCGACCCTATCTTCTTTGGGGGATGGGTGTACCGTCTCTTCAAGCACTTCACCAGCATACCTAGGTCATTCGAAAGGAGCCCATGGTCGGCTAGGGTAGATATACACATCTGCCATTCGATGAACCTACTTTATGAGGCGGAAGACGGGACGGTAAGCTTTCAAAGGATGCAAGGTCATGCATGGAACCCGCAAGAAACACTTGTCCTCCACGCTCCACAACATCATCAGTATCAGTATCAACCCCAAGGTGATCCGGGCCAATCCTCCTCAGGAGGCGGTTTTCCTAATTTCCAAAGTTTGCATGATTTGTTGCAGGAAAACCTTATGTGCACCAGGAACACCTACAACATGGCAAGCAACACGTACCACCGGGTCGGAGCTATCGAGAGAAACATATCCGATATCCAAGATGATATTGGATATATTCGGGACCACATTGCGGGCCATGGAGGGGATGATGATGATGATGATGAGGACATGGATTAGGCGGGAGGAGCGGAGGAAGATGCGGTTGGTTGGTGATTCCCAGGTTAACCTTTTCTAATCTTGAACAATTTGAGGCCTGCGTGCCAAGTGTTGAACAATTTACTTTCCCTAACTTCTTTTATTTTCTACATTTATTTTTCTTTTAACTTTGACATGGATGCTGAATTTGGTAAAATTAGGATGTTTGCTATGGTATGGTATGGTGTTTATTGATTAAGCAGGTACATACGAGGCTTAGAGTACTAAGCATTAGTACTACTAAAGCCAGGGCAGGAAAACCGAAGAAAGAAACCTGTTTTTCAACCATGCAGATTGTCCACACGGGGCCGTGTCCAGCAGACATGCCCCCGTGCCCACTCCCCTGAACCTGCTATTTGTTTTAATTCTGCAGACCTTGACAGACACGGGGACGTGTCCACCCAACACGCTCCCATGTCCACCTTCTGTAAGTTTTCGTTACTGGCACCTGAACATGGGGTCGTGCCCACCAGGCACGGGGCCGTGTCCAGTGTCCAGTAACACCAACATTTTTGCTTTTTCACACATTTTACACATTCAATCAACCTAAAAACTTATTTTTGGGACACATTGAGGACAATGTATAATTTAAGTGTGGGGGGATACTAAAACCTTGAATCTTGCAAGTCCTAAATACAAGCCTTACACAAAACTCTATTGGAACCGCTAATCACCCCAAATTTTTTTAAAAATTATCATTTTTTTTACTTGTCTAGGTTTAACTCGGGAATTTCAAGTTCTAAAAAGGTTATATTTTTACGAATTTACAACGGATAGCGTCGTGATAAAAAGAACCAACATAAGAAAATTATGAAAGGCATGGCAAACTTAGTTAAAATTTGATTATATATATTTGATCACATAAAAACCCATTCCCACAAAAGTGAGTTTTGAGCCTTTATCGAGCATACAATTACATATCATTAAACTAAATGCTCATTTTTCGTTTCTTGTGTGAATAGCCGCTTGGTTCTTACGACTCTAGAACTTGCCATGACAATACATTCCCGGTTCTTACGAACTTAAACCCGAGTAAGTAAATGATGGAGGCATTAGGACTAACTTTTTTTTTCTACACCATTATTTTGTTTTTTTACCACCTACCCAAAATCCCCCTAGTTAGCCCCTTTGAGCCTAAACCTTTTCATTTCATAACCCAAACCAAACACCTTTTTACCCACCAAAACCTTTTTCATTTTTAACCCTTTGTTTTAGTAACAAGTTCGGTTTTTCATATGACTTTTAAAAAAAAAATGTGTGTTGATGATGAAGCAAAAGAAAATAAACAAACAAGTTCATCAAAAATAACTTTGTTTGAATAAAAGCTTCATCAAAATAAAGTTACAAAAATAAAAAGTCTTACGAAAACCGACGCTTGTTACGCTTTTCGCCCTTTTCTACTAACCACTAACCCAACCGCTTACCTTTAACCCAAGCCTAACCCTTCACCCACAAAGTCGTCTTGATATTTACAAAGGTATATAAGTTAAAAAGGAGGAGGATTGATTGCTTGGCAAGCCTATGGTAGGAGTAAAGTTCCATGCTGCTCTCGAGTGATCCACAAAAATACATCTCCGGCCGAGTATTGAGTGATCCCCGTGAGGTATGTGAGCTTGTATATAAACAGAATTTTAAAGAGGCATGTTATGCCCTAATAAGTAATTTATCTTATGAAAAGTTTTTAAATAAATGTCACGGCCCAAGACCCGGTTTGACCCGTTTCAGGAGCCGCGGCAGAAATTACTGCGGTATCGATTTAATTGAGTTTAACAGCGGAAACAGGATCGCTTAAAGCTAAAATTTTTCCCCGATTATTTATTTCACAATTAGGGATAAAACCCCGATAATTTACAATAGTAAGTTTTTACTAGAAAAGCGTGATATTACAAAATCATTTATTTAGTTTATATTGAGCCACTATCTCTAAGCTTGAAATATTCTCCAGCATTTTTCCTGAATTACAACAGATCACCTGAAACATGTTTGAAAAAGGTTTTGTCAGCGGGAAATACTGAGTGAGTTCATTCATTTTGCTAAAATGACACATTTGTTATAATTTACAGTATTAAGAGCGATTACAATGTTTCTGATATCAATCCAACTACCCACGGTACTTGCCACTCGACCCATTGGCCCATTCCTCCAATGGTGTCTGTGACTATGGTCATATCCCCCATTGGCTGCCCCAATGGTGACGATTATCAAGTAATGTATACAAAACCCCACATACCGGCTGTAACTTGGTGATTACAAAGACTTAATCCCCGTAATTATAACTTTGAAATAAACATGATTT
This sequence comes from Helianthus tuberosus, assembly GCA_030545235.1. NCBI lineage: Eukaryota > Viridiplantae > Streptophyta > Magnoliopsida > Asterales > Asteraceae > Helianthus > Helianthus tuberosus. Next base: position 64,014,289 of record CM060416.1, on the reverse strand, counting down.
TGTAAATAGATTTGATAAAAAGAGAGAATGACTCACATTGCTGATTTAATATGGTCAGAGTCTAATCTATGGTTTAGCCTTGTTAACCTAATATAGATAATGCACACAAAACTGGGTTAGTAATCAATCCAGCAATTACGATAATTTACGAGATCAAATTATCACAATGAATGATCAAATGCAATACTTTGTCCATCGAATTAACGATGATCCGTTGAATTAACAACGAACGACAAGGTATAATACTTTACCTATCGAATTAACGACAATCCGTTGAATTAACAACGAACGATAAAGTATAATACTTTACCTATCGAATTAACGACAATCCGTCAAATTAATGACGAATGATAAAGTATAACCCTAATGTGGGCGGCATTTAAACATGCATTGGATATCTTGATCGTCGGATAAATGAATCGTAGCAGCGATTGTGCTAATACCCTGTTTTGTAGCAGAATTTCGATACCCGGGGGTGAATTTGAAGTAAACAGAACGTAATATAGTGTATTTGTGAGAATTATGTCGACGTAAAATGTTCAGAAAACGACTGCCAATGTCTGCTATTTATAGGTGAATTTTGGGATGCCCTGCGCATCGTAGCAAAACATCCCCTACGATGCGTATGGGTCTTTTAAAGGCCTGCGCATCGTAGGCTATAATCTGCTACGGTGCGTATGGGTTGAAAATAGGCCCATAGACTAGCCACGACTGGGACTAGCCTTGCTGAGTTGCTACACTCGAATTTCAGTAATTTGACAACGTATTTTAGTGGATAATTATCCACTAGGGTTTACCCCCCTTGAGTTTTAGGGGCCCTAATCCTGATTCTGAAAATTATGAAAATTTCAGGGTTTGCTCAGAATCACTTGGGTCTCTCAATTAGGTTTTCCTTTTGGATTAATATATATATTAAATAGTACTTTTGATGAGAGTCGTTACATTCTCCCCACCTTAAGAAAATCTCGTCCTCGAGATTTACTGGAATAAGTGTGGATACTTTTTCTTCATTTCTGACTCCAGTTCCCAAGTGTATTCAGCTCCCCTCTTTGAATTCCACTTTACTTTGACTAAAACTAGTCGTTTGTGTTTGAGAAACTTGATCTTTCGATCCTCAATTTGAAGAGGTTTCTCCACAAATTTCAACTTTTCGTTTACTTCTATATCTTGAAGAGGTACTACCAGAGATTCGTCTGTTAAACATTTCTTGAGATTGGATACATGAAATACATCATGTACTCCAGCTAATTCTTCTGGTAATCGTAAACGATAAGCTACTGGTCCTATACGTTGGATCACTGGGAATGGTCCTACGTATCTTGGACTTAGCTTTCCTTTCTTTCCAAATCTAACTACTCCTTTCCAAGGAGAAACTCTCAACAGTACTCTGTCTCCAACTTGGAATTCTAACGGCTTGCTTCTATTGTCTGCATAACTTTTCTGACGATCTCGAGCCGTCTTCAGCCTTTCTTTGATTTGAGTAATCTTATCAGTTGTTTCTTGCACTATTTCAGGTCCTGATAACTGACTTTCTCCTATTTCTGCCCAACAAACTGGGGTTCTGCACTTTCTTCCATACAGTGCCTCGAATGGAGCAGTTTCAATACTTGAATGATAACTATTGTTATAGGAGAATTCAATTAATGGTAAGTGATCATCCCAACTTCCACCAAAGTCTATTACACATGCTCGGAGCATGTCTTCTAGAGTTTGGATCGTCCTTTCACTTTGTCCGTCTGTTTGTGGATGATATGCAGTGCTTAAATTTAGTCGAGTTCCCATAGCTTGCTGGAAACTTTTCCAGAAATGGGAAGTGAATCGACTATCTCTATCCGAAACAATGGAGAGTGGAACTCCATGTAAGGATACAATTTCATCTACATACAATTTAGCCAGTCTTTCCATGCTAAAAGTTTCTTTCATAGGTAGGAAGTGAGCAGATTTGGTTAATCGATCCACAATTACCCAAATCGCATCATTACCTTTTCTGGTTTTGGGTAACTTAGTAACAAAATCCATTGTTATAAGTTCCCATTTCCATACCGGCATCTCTAACTGTTGCAATAACCCCGAAGGTTTCTGATGTTCTGCCTTAACTTGTGAACAAGTAAGACATTTAGAAACATAGCTGGCTATGTCTCTTTTCATTCCTATCCACCAGAAATTCTTCCTTAAATCTTGGTACATCTTATTGTTTCCTGGGTGCATAGTGTACCTAGATTTATGAGCTTCTTCTAAAATCTTAGGTCTTAAGTCTCCCTGCTTAGGTACCCAGATTCTATTCTTATGGAATCTCCAAATTCCATCTGTTCCTTGTTCTAATTCCTTGATCCGCCCTTTCATTCCTTCAGCATCATCCTTGATTGCTGTAGTTTGAATATTCTTTAATTGTTCCATTAAATCTATTTGTAGATTTAATCTGAGAGCACGAACCCTTCGTTGTTTCTCATAATACTTACGACTTAAGGCATCTGCAACTACATTCGCCTTTCCTTCGTGACACTGAATATCACAGTCGTAATCACTTAAGATTTCCATCCATCTCCTTTGTCTCATGTTTAACTCTTTTTGCCCAAATATGTATTTTAAACTTTTGTGGTCGGTGTAGACAGTAAATTTACTTCCGTAAAGATAGTGTCTCCAAATCTTAAGGGCAAAAATTACGGCTCCTAATTCTAAATCATGAGTCGTATAATTCTCTTCGTGCTTTTTCAATTGCCTTGATGCGTACGCAATTACCTTTTTGCGTTGCATAAGCACACATCCATATCCTAATTTTGAAGCATCACAATATACTTCAAAATCTTCAGTTCCTTCTGGTAAGGCTAAGATTGGTGCATGGGTTAGTTTCTGTTTCAAAATCCTAAAGGCTTCTTCCTGTTTAGGTCCCCACTCAAACTTAGTGGCTTTACAGGTTAACTTAGTTAATGGTACGGCTATCTTGGAAAAATCCTTAATGAACCGTCTATAATACCCAGCTAAACCTAAAAAAACTTCTAATTTCCATTGCTGTTTGTGGAACCTTCCATTTGGTAATTGCCTCTATCTTAGCAGGATCTACATGAATACCTTCATGATTCACCATGTGTCCTAAAAATTGCACTTCCTTTAGCCAAAATTCGCATTTCGAGAATTTGGCGTACAACTTTTCTTTTCTTAACAAAGTTAAGAGTGCATGAAGATGTTCACAATGCTCTGTCTGACTTTTGGAATAAATAAGTATATCGTCTATGAAAACAATTACAAATTTATCCAAATACGGTTTACAGATCCTATTCATCATGTCCATGAATGCTGCAGGTGCATTCGTTAACCCGAAGGGCATGACTGTAAACTCGTAATGACTATACCTAGTTCTGAAAGCAGTTTTAGGTATGTCTTCTTCTTGTACCTTCAATTGATGATATCCAGAGCGTAAATCTATCTTAGAAAAATATCTAGCCCCCTGAAGTTGATCAAAAAGATCATCAATCCTAGGTAATGGATATCGATTTTTAATTGTAACCTTATTCAATTCCCTATAATCGATACACATTCTCATTGAACCATCCTTTTTCTTCACAAACAACACTGGCGCTCCCCAAGGGGATGAGCTAGGTTGTATGAATCCTTTACTTAGTAATTCATCTAATTGCTTTTTCATTTCTAACATTTCTGTAGGTGCTAACCGATAAGGTGCCTTGGCTATCGGTGTAGTTCCTGGAATTAGATGAATCCTAAATTCTACTTCCCTATCTGGAGGTAATCCTGGTAAATCTTCCGGAAATATATCAGAGTATTCTGATACTACTGGTATTTCCTTAAGATCTTTTCCCTTAGTGCTAATGATTACCGAAATCATATACACTATTCCTTGTTTTCGTTCATAATTAGCAACTTTCATTACTGATATGAACTTCATGGGTTTCCGTGGTTTAACTCCTATAATCCTAATCACTTCTCCGGTAGGTGATTGAATTTCTATGGAATTCTGATCACAAAGGATTCTAGCATGGTTGGCTACTAACCAATCCATTCCTAATACAATATCAAATTCAGCTAAATTCATCGGCAATAGTCTTGCAGAGAATTTATGTCCTAAAAGTTCTATGTTTCCTTCTTGCAAAACTTTATCTATTTTAACTGAACTTCCGTCTGCTGTTTCAACTGTAAAAATCTGCCTAGTATTGGTTAAAGGTAAACTAAGAGCTTGACAGAATGAAGTATTTATAAAACTTTGGTTTGCACCAGAGTCAAATAATACTTTTGCATACACGTTGTGAACTAGGAACGTACCCGCTATCACATCTGGAATAAGTTCTGCTTCTTGGGTGGTCAGCTGAAATGCCCTAGCATTCTTCTTAATGGTTCCTTCGGTCGTCTTGGTTTTGTTATCTACTGGTTTGACCAATTTAGGACATTCTGTTTTGTAATGCCCCGCTTCTCCACAATTAAAACAGATTACTGTTTTCTTTTTACAGTTTTCTTCACGATGTCCTACAGCTTTGCAAAAATTGCAAGTAATATCGCATCTTCCATAATGCTTCTTTTTGCATTTCCTGCAGAATGACGGACCTGGAGATTGCCCTGTCCCTTTTCTCTTGAAGCTGTTATTATTACCCACACGAAATCCTTGGGTAATTTTCTGAGCTAGTGCCTTCTTCCTATCTTCATCTCTTGTGCGCACCAATTCATCGGTCAGAGTGTTGGCTAATTCTACCGCATCGTCAATAGTGCGAGGTCTCGCAGCTTTAACAATATTGCGGATTTCGCTAATTAGCCCCCAAATATAGCGAGAAATAAGTACCGGTTCTGGCGAAGCCAGTGTTGGCACCACTCTTGCATATTCGAAGAATGTCGAGGTATATCCGCGACAGTCCACACTCATCATCCGATGATTTAGAAATTTATTCGCCATTTGTTCTTTCTCATACTCAGGACAGAATTTTCTTTCCACCAAACCCTTAAATTCTTCCCAAGTCATAGCATAAGCTATTGCTCTTCCTTTTGATTGTAACACAGTATTCCACCACTCGAGTGCTCCTTCTTTGAACAGATTGGACGAATACATGACTTGATCATCTTTACCACATTTACTTATTGCAATGACTGCTTCGGTTTTCTCTAACCAACGCAGTGATGCAGTTGCTCCTTCATTGCCTGCAAATTCAGTGGGTTTACAAGCAATGAATTTTTTGAAAGTGCAACCAGGCGTTGCAGTTTTCATTTTCTTGGTTAATGGAGCTTGATGTGGTTCCTTATTATGATTATCATGCTTATTGCCTCCATTTACACTATTACTGAAGTTATCTTCAGTAATCTGTTTGCTAGGAACAATTTGTTGCGGTTCGGGTGGATTCTTTATAGCAGCGACGAATGTTGGAATAGCATTGGCTATCCCTTGAGCAACAATGTTTTCAATATCTTGCCGAGTCATATATTGGTCTCTTGAATGTTGTTCAGAATGATTAACTTCATTAATAGGTTCATCATTATTGTTTGCCATCTGATAATGTATAAATTTTATTAGTAACTGACAAATAATATTTATATACAAATAATCAGAAAATTGAATAATACAGATATAGTCAAAATAATCGATCTTTCGATTTCATTTATATATATATCTATTATGCATCATTACTCACAGATATTATACAGAGTTTTATTGATTATTTACAAACTAACTTTATTAGTACTATTATACAACTACCATTTTATCTTTCGTCACTTGCTGTTAAAAACGCATTTCCCTCTCGTCGTATTTCCAAGCAATCTGTCCACCTATCTCCCTCATTCTATTCCCCATATCAAACAACTCTTCGCCAAAATGGCGAAGTTCGGTCATGTTTTCAGTGCTCATGGGTAGATTAGGTAATGGTTCTGGATCGAATTGTGGGAGGAAAGTGTAAGGATCGTTGACAATATTTTGAAATTGCCAATCGTTTGTCCACCATTCGTCCATTCCTATGGGTTGGGAGTGAACTATTGGATCTGGAATTGCTGCTGGTTCCCAATTCATAGGGAATTGGTTTTCAATAGGATAATTAAAAATATTATTATTATTATTATTATTGACAGGCTGAATGGTTTCACAGCTTGCCAACAGGAAATCTATTTCATCTTGAAAAGTTCTTTCCTGGGTTGGATTGGAACTTTCCCCGATTTCTCTCTGAACTGGTATAGACCCTTGCCCAACTTCCATTATTACTTCTTTAGTAATCTTCTCCATTTGTAATTCTACCTCCTTATCCTTCTTTTTGTTTCCAGTTTCCATTTCCTGTAGTCTAGGACTTTTCCTGGTTACAATTTCCTGTTGTTTGGAACTCTCTCCAGTTAAAATTTCTTTTCCCTTTTTCAAAGGATTATTTATTTTGGGCAGTCTTGGAGCCGGCTTCTTCTTACGGATTTTCCTCCATCCTACATAAGTTCTTTTCTTTTGTTTTGGCTTACTCAGGGGTGGAACCTTGAATTCTACTGGTTGTTCAACATCGGGATAGTAACTAATATATTCTTTGGAAGCTTCGACAGTTACGGGATACAGATTAAGATTCTGAAAATCTTCGGTTATCTCACTCATGCTGATGTAGCATATATGCAAAATGCATAAAATATTGAGTTAAAATTTACAAATAACTTTGTAATTTATTACATACTGTGTACTTGTTAATTACAAAGATAACTGACAAACATACTCAGATTTTAAGTTTTATTTATCACACAAGGTTTCTAGATTTATGAGAATAGAGTGCTAACTTTAAAGATTTATATTTTCTGCTACTGTAGCTAGCATATATAAATTAGCCCATTTCTCATCTAGTTTATCTTCCCAAGGTGATTTATCAATTAATTCTTGAGTTTCCCGTTTAATCCTCTTTTCTCGGATTTTCTCTTTACTTTTCTTAATAATCATTTCCCTCCTTCGAGGAGAAAGTGATTCCTCGTATTGTGCCTTACGCACGAATATTCCTTCTTCAGGAATTTCAGACTGACTTGAGGATTTGGTTCGGGATGAACTTCCTTTTTCATTAGATGATTTATCTAATTTAAGATAGATGCTTGACAGCTTTTTCTTACCCATACTGTAACTAACAAATAATCAAATAATCAGTTAATAATACAAATAATCACATAATAGTAATCAGGAAAAATTAAGTATTTCTAAATACTTAATCAAATTTACCCAGTGGCTGTAATCAGGAAAAATTGAGTATCAGCTTAACCCAGTGGCTCTGATACCACCTTTTTCTGTCACGGCCCAAGACCCGGTTTGACCCGTTTCAGGAGCCGCGGCAGAAATTACTGCGGTATCGATTTAATTGAGTTTAACAGCGGAAACAGGATCGCTTAAAGCTAAAATTTTTCCCCGATTATTTATTTCACAATTAGGGATAAAACCCCGATAATTTACAATAGTAAGTTTTTACTAGAAAAGCGTGATATTACAAAATCATTTATTTAGTTTATATTGAGCCACTATCTCTAAGCTTGAAATATTCTCCAGCATTTTTCCTGAATTACAACAGATCACCTGAAACATGTTTGAAAAAGGTTTTGTCAGCGGGAAATACTGAGTGAGTTCATTCATTTTGCTAAAATGACACATTTGTTATAATTTACAGTATTAAGAGCGATTACAATGTTTCTGATATCAATCCAACTACCCACGGTACTTGCCACTCGACCCATTCCTCCAATGGTGTCTGTGACTATGGTCATATCCCCCATTGGCTGCCCCAATGGTGACGATTATCAAGTAATGTATACAAAACCCCACATACCGGCTGTAACTTGGTGATTACAAAGACTTAATCCCCGTAATTATAACTTTGAAATAAACATGATTTTGTAAATAGATTTGATAAAAAGAGAGAATGACTCACATTGCTGATTTAATATGGTCAGAGTCTAATCTATGGTTTAGCCTTGTTAACCTAATATAGATAATGCACACAAAACTGGGTTAGTAATCAATCCAGCAATTACGATAATTTACGAGATCAAATTATCACAATGAATGATCAAATGCAATACTTTGTCCATCGAATTAACGATGATCCGTTGAATTAACAACGAACGACAAGGTATAATACTTTACCTATCGAATTAACGACAATCCGTTGAATTAACAACGAACGATAAAGTATAATACTTTACCTATCGAATTAACGACAATCCGTCAAATTAATGACGAATGATAAAGTATAACCCTAATGTGGGCGGCATTTAAACATGCATTGGATATCTTGATCGTCGGATAAATGAATCGTAGCAGCGATTGTGCTAATACCCTGTTTTGTAGCAGAATTTCGATACCCGGGGGTGAATTTGAAGTAAACAGAACGTAATATAGTGTATTTGTGAGAATTATGTCGACGTAAAATGTTCAGAAAACGACTGCCAATGTCTGCTATTTATAGGTGAATTTTGGGATGCCCTGCGCATCGTAGCAAAACATCCCCTACGATGCGTATGGGTCTTTTAAAGGCCTGCGCATCGTAGGCTATAATCTGCTACGGTGCGTATGGGTTGAAAATAGGCCCATAGACTAGCCACGACTGGGACTAGCCTTGCTGAGTTGCTACACTCGAATTTCAGTAATTTGACAACGTATTTTAGTGGATAATTATCCACTAGGGTTTACCCCCCTTGAGTTTTAGGGGCCCTAATCCTGATTCTGAAAATTATGAAAATTTCAGGGTTTGCTCAGAATCACTTGGGTCTCTCAATTAGGTTTTCCTTTTGGATTAATATATATATTAAATAGTACTTTTGATGAGAGTCGTTACAATAAATCATGACGAATAGGATTGTAAATAAATAAAAATAAAACTAAATAAAGAATCTTGGAAATCCCAACACTCTATGACAAGCCCAAAAACATTCTTCTCTACCCACTCCATTTGGGTGAGTAATAGCCACATATTAAAGAGTTTTGCTTGAGGACAAGCAAAGATTCAAGTGTGGGGGTATTTGATGTGTGCAAAATGCAACATATAAATTTCATCAATTGTGGCATAAAACTAACCCTTTTTTTAGTACTAATGTTGGAAAAAGTGTGCTTTTGTCTTCCTTTTGTATTTTCAGGATTAAATGAGCTCAAATTAACAAAAGAAGCAAAAAAGATATCAAAATATAACATAAATACAAGAAAAGGAACAAGACGTGACATGCCCGACCCCACGACAGCATCTTCCCAAGCAAAACAAAAGACTGAACACCCGTGCTCAGCCAGCACGGGGGCGTGCCCAAGTGTCAGCAGAAAAGACAAAGTGGTAGAAGCTTCTATTGCCCACCACGGGGACGTGCTCAGCGGACACGGGGCCGTGGTCAACTATAAGATTCGCACAATCTAGGCAAATCTTCATAGTACAAAGATTCTTCTGCACACGGGGTCGTGCTCAGCGGACACGGGGGTGTGGTCAACTAATAAGACAAAGCTGCATTAAATGAAGAAAGAGAAGGATGTGGACACGGGGCCGTGCCCACTGGACACGGGGCCGTGCCCGAGCTTTTGTTCAGCCTATAAATAGGAGTGCTTGGCTCAAGCTCAAACCATCCCTTGGCACACCACCTCTCTCACACTTCACACTTCACCCACCATAACACCATCATCCACCACCATCATCCATTGTCCATCATAGAGTGTGTGAGTCATCTCGGGATCCAAGATTGATCGTAAGAGTTCTTGACAATCAAGGCCATGTTTGCCTAAGTCTCTTACATCACTTGGTGAAGACAAGTGTCTAGTGTAATACTTTTTATTTTTAATCTTTTCGCACTTTTTACTTGTTTTGTATTAATGACTTTAATAACTAGTTTCTTATGTTGAAGGTGAGCTTTCCTTTTCGTTTGTCCGTGGTGTCTTGACATTATTTTACTGTCTACATAAAATAAAATACTTTCACCATTCATATCTCCACGGTCTATATGGAGGCATGTTGGCTACCTGGTCGGGGTTTAAGGGAACGGTTTGGTAAAGGTCTTGTCATTGTTCAGCGTTTAGAGGTCCTGCAATGGACCTGGGTCAATTTAGTAGGACCTCCTTCAATACTTAACGGTATTGGATGGCGGGGGTCCAAACTCTTTGATCCCCTCATAAGTTAACTACTATTAATACTATAACCCGGCTATTTAGGACTGTATCCCTGCTGACTCAGACTACTTAGTCGAGGGTAACGTCACCTCCAAAAGAGGGCTACCATAATTTGCATTAATAACTTAATTAATTATCTTTCAATAATCCACCCTTTTAGGATTGTATCCTTGCTGACTCAAACTACTGGGGTGAGGGTAACGTCACCTTCAAAAGAGGGCCTACTACAATAACTAAGATAATCTCTTAAAAAGTGCAAAAGTACGGAAATAATCAAAGGTTACACTAGATACGAGTCGGAGCCAAGTGATTCATCTTGTCTATCTGTTTTTATTTTTTATTTTTATTTTTATTTTCAGCATTTTTAGTTAGTTTTTCTTTTTCTTAGCTTATAACATTTTTCTAAACTTTTTGATTTGATTAGACGTTGAGGATAAACCGGTACAAAAAGCTCTTGTGTCCTTGGACGACCTCGGTATCTTACCAACACTATACTATGCTCACGATGGGTGCACTTGCCCATATGAGTGTCTAGTGTTAGTGAATATCGTGTTTTATAAATTTAAAACTTGACTAAAAAGTGTTAAAGGGGCTTAAAATATACACCTAATATATATAACACTTGACACCCATCAGTTTTCTATAAATAAACAAAGGAAAACACAAAAAAATAAAAAAAAAATGGAGCTTTATACACGTTGCGTAGGGATCCCTACGCAGCGTATGAGAAGCAAATGACAAAACAGACCCTGTGTTTGGCTTCGTATAGCCTCAGCACAAGGGTAAAAAGGTAAAATGATAAACCGAATATGCACCGTATTGATCCATACGCAGCGTATGTAAAAGGCGGACAATTTCCCCCCCCAAATCAAAGTTTCAAAATATAAATATGTTAAATTACCATTTTGCCCTTGTGTTGGGGCTATACGCAGCTGATTACAAGGGTACAAAGGTCAATTTCTGACCTTTATATACGCTGCGTATGGGGCTCTACGAAGCGTATATAAAGGTCAAGAGAATGACCTTTATACCCTTTTATCAATGCTTCGTATAGCATCAACACAAGGGTATGAAGGTCATTCTCTTGACTTTTATATACGCGTCGTAGAGCCCCATACGCAGCGTATATAAAGGTCAGAAAATGACCTTTTACCCTTGTAATCAGCTCCGTATAGCCCCAACACAAGGGTAAAATGGTAATTTTCTCAAGTCAAACTGTTTTTTTGACTTTTCTCTACGCTGCGTATAGGTTCTGATTTAAATCAGAGAAACCCCTACGCAGCTCTGTTCTTTTCCAAATAAAAAAATACACACAAACCGGAGACATACGAAGGCGACTACGTATAAGTGACCGTATACGACACGAATTCGAAGTATAAAACAGGTATTTACTCAACCTATTTAATTAATTTTGATTTTTTTTATTTTATCTGTACATTAGTTGTTTTTTAGGTAAATTAGGGTTTATAGTTGTTTTTTTATTAGTGTTTTGACTGGTTAAGCTTTAATTAGTGTGGATTTGTTTGACTTGTTAGGGTTTAGCCACTGAAATCATGGGTGTGATAAAAATCTGAGCATATATTATGTTCAAGATTCCAATGAAATTATCGAATGATTGCACTGTACAATCCAGCTATGCACTTCATTGTCATTTTTTGTTTTTGATTTTTTTGTCATTATTTGGGGAGTTCAGTTTGAATTCTAGGAATATTTTGATTAATTAATTGGTAATTCATGAGCATGATTTATATAAACATGTACAAAATTCTATCTTGTGTCGATAAACTGAAGCCGTTTATTTGTCTGTTTTAGCAACATTCTCCATTCGTTTGACAACAATCATGATTATTTTAAGTGCAATTTATCTGTGTGTTTGTCTGTGCAGCGATTTCGCGGTAAAGGGCGTTTAAACGGCTGCAAACGCAGCCGCAAATATTTTGTGTAGCAATACCAATATCAATAACGGGCGTGTGCACAGCTATCCGTTTGGGGCTGCTTTTGCAGCCGTTTAAATGCCCGTTTACCGCTGCAAACGCGGCCGCAAACGGCTGCGAAATCGCTGTCGTTTAAAATTATAGTATTCGGACCGTATATATGCTTTTCAAAATTTTAACATTATACGCTTTTCGTATAAGGTTATATACGCTGCGTATTGACCTATACGCAGCGTATATAAACCTTGTAAAAATCTGATGCTTCAAACCTACGAAAATGACACCAAATTTTCAGATGGGTTATATACGCTGCGTAGAGAGCTATACGCAGCGTATATAAACCTTGTTTTCTGTGCAATGATTGGTTATTAGGCAATGAGATCTATGTTTATATACGTAGCGTATAGGTCAATACGCAGCGTAGAGGGTTAACCCTATACGCTGCGTATTGACCTATACGCTGCGTAGATAAACCCTAATTTACTAGGTTTTGGACACGTGTCACTCATTGAAGGTATCCTCAAATCTATACTTATCTTATATTAACTAAATAAATAATAAATTAATATTAAATCTTATCATATTTTAATAAAATATTATCCTCAAATCTAAATTGTTAATTTAATATAATTTTAAAATAAATACCTTGTTTCCTACTTATCTTATATTAAATATATAAATAATAAATTAATATTAAATGTTATCCTATTTATTAAAAATATAATTTTTTTATTATTTGGTATAAAAAATTATATTTATTCAACTCATGTAAAACGCTGGGTTTTTAAAAATAATTTTTTTTTATTTACTATTCAAAGTTCAATTTTATAACCCGTGCAATATACGAAGTTTTTAAAGATATAACATTTTATCATTTGCTATGCAAAATTAGAACACGTGTAATACACGGGGTTTTTTAAGGATATATTTTTTTCATTTGATAGATTTTTCAACCCGACTATACATGTGTTTTTTAAAGATACGACGTTTTTAGTATTTAATATGCAAAATTACATTTATTTAATCTGTGTAATATACATGGTTTTTAAAGATATAACTATTTTTTAGATCTATTTAACATGTGTAATATATCGAGTTTTTAAGGATGTAATTTTTTATTATTTGGTTGATTTATTCAACTCGATTATACACGGGTTTTTTAAAGATACAACGTTTTTAGTATTTAGTATACAAAATTACATTTATTTAATCTGTGTAATATACATGGTTTTTAAAGATATAATTGTTTTATTGTTTGATATATAAAATTACATTTATTTAACCCGTACAATATATAGGGTTCATAAATATATAACTTTTTATTATTTAATATTTAAAACTACATTTATTTAAACTGTCTAATACACGTGGTTCTAATCTAGTTGAAACATTAAAAAAATCCTATATTCATTTAAGTTTTTTATGAAAAAAAGATATTGAAATAGATAAATTCCAGTTATTGTTTTATTTTACTTTGAACAAAAATTTAAGATTAGGGTTTTTCCCCTACGTTCTCACCTATATATAGTTAACATCATTTAGAAAATCATTTCACGGCCGCTCTTCCATCATCTAAGATCTTACTGCCCCAAATGCAGTTTTCTGACCTGATCGGAGGTGCAATTACTGACCTGATCGATTGTCCATGTAAGCAGTTTTCATCTTTGCTCATTAACTCTATCTGATCTGAAGATTTTAGGATTTTGGTGATGTTTAACGATTCAATGTGTAATGTTTCTTTGCTCTGGATTTGCCAAGTTTGATTCATGTTTTGAGAATTTTTTGTTTTGATAGCTGCTGACAGCATACATTGATCTATATGAGGTATGGGAATGGATCATAGCATGTTGACAGTTCATAGGAGTGCATCTATCTTTCTATCAGGTATGGTAAAATCAAGAAATCCATATTTTTGTTAAATGTTTATAAGATTCATATATTAAAGCTCCCTTTTCATGGTATATCTGGATATCAAAATTACTTTGATATCTAGATATCTTTATCCTGGATGATGTTTAAGATTTAAGGGAAATAATGAATTATTTAGGCATGATTTATTGGAAACCCACCGGTTTTTTTACCAACCGGCTTTTTAAGTAAACCAGTGGGTAATGCTTTAGGTTTGTATAACTATGGCATACTACTTACTATTCTTGCCATTCACTGTGTTTGTGTTTGTTAAATGCTCACAGCAACTCGATAGAGGGCCGTTGTTCACAGTTGAAGTTGTGTTATACCTGGTGGTGGTTCAGAACTGTTAAATGAACGCATATGGAATGCCTATGCTAGACCGCAGGTATATGTTCCCCTTGAAGTCGAGAATAGTAAGTCTTTTTAATGGAACAGGTGTGTACTGTCTTTTTAATGCAAGTATGCATTGAGTCTCCATATGTGGTACTTTTTAAAATGGAATATTTGCAGATAGCATAAAACCCATCTCTCAAAATTAATTCCAAGTCATCTTGTATTGTTTTATTATGCTGCTGTTGTGTTCCAATTTAAGCATTTAACTTTATATAAAATGAAAGCAAGTTGTTATTACTGTAACAGCTTGAGACCTCTGTGCATCATGGATTAGACAAGTAGCGTTCAACATTTTACATAGAAGAAAAAATATTGTGCAAAGTGATGAATGTTCAGAGTCTGTGGTGTTATTATTTCGGAACATAAGTACAGTGCATCATAATTTACTTGAAAAAAAACCTGTTTAAACTCATTTACACCATTGATTTGAAAACCAGATTGAGGCAAAGTAATGAATGTTTTGAGTCTGTAATGTTATTATTCTGACCATAAGTCTAGTGTATCATCATTTACTTGGAAAAAAAACCTGTTTGAACTCATTACACCAATGTTTTGAAAACCAGATTGAGGCCCGCCCGTCGACATAGTAGTGTCACTGGCTGGTGGAACTGTAGGATTGAACCAGAAATTGATTAAATTCTTCCCATTTTACCATAATTATTTATTTAATATTTTGATGTCATCCGTTTCTTACATCTGGTTTGGCCGTTACAACTAGTGGACCAACATGGAGACCGGTTCCGGTCCTCAAACGTTGGTTACAACCTTTAAGTGAGATTGACGAATAGTTCCTGATTTATATTTGCAGGTGAAACGCATACAAATATAACTCTTCTGCCAAACAATGATGTGAGCTTTTTGACTTATATATTTTAATTAGTCTGAATATAGTTTTTTTTCTTATTGTCTCATATGGATATTTTCATTCTTATAAATTAGCATGGTGAGATGTTTGTTGAAGCGAGAAAACACACAAGTCTTTCAAAGAATATACTCGGTGCATCAGTGACATTACCGATCAACTTGTGGTTCTTTCTGTTGCCCCTCACGCGCTTACAACAAGGTCCGGTTAATGTGGCTTATTTATTCCAACTCCATAGAAAACATGTTTTCTAAATTGGGTATTAGTTGTAATCAGATGCTGTCCATCCTAGTTCATTACTGGCATGAACAAGTACCTGGAAGCTCAAAGTCGTAAAATATATGTAGGAATAAGGTTCATGATGACCTTTGAGGATGAACACTTTGCTGAAAGTAGGTACATATGACTCTCATTATTAACATAGAGGTTTGGTGGGACTGTCGTTGCTGTTGGGGAGTCTGAATGGAAATATATACACTACAAGAAAAAGGATTAATAGCGGCGACACTATTAGCGGCGACAGCTAATATGTCGCCGCTAAAGGCCTTATCCGCACCCGGTGTCCCACGCTAAACCCTAGCCACACGTTTTGTTCATCATCCAACGGCTGGGGTTCTTCCATGTTAATAGCGGCGACAATATTAACCCATAGCGGCGACAGGTTGTCGCCGCTATTGCTCCACCTAATAAACATCCAAAATAGCGTCAGTCTTCCCTCCTTCCACATTTTCCCCAAAACATTTCCCCTCCTCTCGGGTTCTTCTGCTAATCGGCGAACACCCTTCATTTTTACCAATTTCTTGTTCAAATCGGTTAGTGTTGTTACTTTTATGTTGAATTTCTTGTTTATTTTGTTATAATAGTTGTTAATTTCTTGATTCTTGGTGTATGCTCGGGTGAATGCTAGAGAATTTCTCCACCGGCACCACCTCGTCTCCACGGCCACCACCTCATCTCCACCGTCACCACCAGATCTCCTCCTTCAAAATCAGGTTAGTGTATGTTTATTATTGTTCAAAGATAGTAGATGGGTCAAATATGTTAACTCTTGCACACTGTGATTTGTCAAATTGACTGAAGTTTAGAAAGTCAAAGAAAAGAACAAATTGGGTATGGCTGATTTTTTGATACAAAATCCATAAAAGTTTAAATGGCTGTTGTTTTTGGTTCCTTGTTCGAAGAATCAAAAGAAAGCATAAGAGGCCTTGCATAAAGAATAACAATTTGTCTGATTGATTTAATAATATTTTTAGTCTGTTAATTTTCTCCTATTGATAACTTTGATGATAAAAAAAAAACCAACCTGTGGGTCGATGGTCTTAGGACTAGCAGAAGTAACTTCTGTCATAGAGCTTTTATGTTAGTCCACTGAAAAGTGATCAAGAAATGGTATATTATAGAGCTTTTAAGCATGTTAAACACTTCATGAACCTTAGGAAACCAGTGGTCATGATGAGAGTTCTTGGTTACTATACTACAATATAATAATCTCTTTGTTTTGAGTTTGTTTTTCCCAAAATCACCAACTAGAATATACTTTCTTTGATCCCAAGCTGCAGCCGTCCAAACTCCAAAGTTGTTCCCCCAAAATTCGTTCAGGTTGTTTTTTTATATATCTCTTTTTTTTTTTCAAAATTGCCAGCTCCTATTTTCTTTTCCTTCTTGTTGTTAGCGGCCCACACCTTCCAGCCCAGCAAATTCATTCTAAACAAATGGCTTCCTAATAACAATTATTATTTGTGGCCCAACTTCACTTCTTGAGATATCAAGAACAACTGACCAAAGCTTCTTTATATTCTTTTGTGAACTTGAACTCCAAACATTATACTATTAAATTATACACCTTCAATTAAAAAGATGTATAATAATAATAATAATAATAATAATAATAATAATAATAATAATAATAATAATAATAATAATAATAAAATCCATCCGAAAGTTCACTCGTCATGTCGTTTCGCTTGTTTTGAGAACTTTGTCGTCGTGAATCCTTCCACTTCTTTCCAACTCCCATTGTAATCCTTAGTGATCATTCCGCACCTACAAAAACATTAAAACCATCCAAAGTAGATTCCATTCCACAAAAACATGTGTTTTGCAAAATATTGTTGTGAACTTGGTTTAAAAAAGCGCGAAGCGCTCCGAAGCGTTTTGGTTCCAAAAGCTTTAAGCGAAGCTTCAAGCGCGAAGCGAGAGCTTCACGTATACGAAGCGCTCCATATTATATATAATTATATATAATGTTAATTTTATATATATGTATAAAAAATAGCTATCCATATTATATATATGTATTTTATAATGTTAATTTTGTACTTTTATGCATAAATTAAAAGTTTAAGGACCAAATGTAAACTACTGAAGATAGAGGGGGTTAAATGTTTAAATAGACAAAGTATCTTTACACTTTTTAAGTAAAAAGTTAGAAGTTTCAGGGACTGAATGTAAACTAATGAAAGATAGAGGGGTTAAATGTTTAAAAACCTTAACTTATAAAAACCCTAAAAGACTAAAAGACATATACGCAGCAGCCGCATCTCTCTTCTTCTTCCCCCTTCTTCCTGGTTTCTGGCTGAAAGCAACTCCGTCGCCGGAATTTGTCGCCGGATTTCACATAGGAAGTCGCTATATCGTCGATATAAGGTCGATATGTACCTTGTAAAGACTGTTGGGCTTAAAAAATGGCCCAAATGGTGATCTGATTGGCTGGAGCGTCGCTTCACAACTTCATCGCTTCACCGCTTAAAGCTCGCTTCAGATCGCTTCATGTAATGTAGCGCTTCAGACCCAAAAAAGCGTTTTTCCCATCGCTTCATCGCCTCAAGCGCGCTTTTTTAAACACAGGTTGTGAAGGTGAAAGGCTAAATATTAGCAAACTTAAGCTGGTTAACAAATGAATGTATGTAAGAAGTTCGTTATCCCGGCTAGTATATATACAAATGAAGATGGATCTATAGTGAGAATATTGGGTTTGTCCTAAACTTTTAGGGGTCGGCTACAAGACTTCATTACCCTTTTAGTGATGTAACGTATACCCCCGTCGGTGTACCGAGCGACCTATTTTCACGCGAGGCGGGTTTGTACATGTGGCGGACCATCCCTTTCCATAGAATGGGTTGGGAGAAGGTTCCGACTCCTTATAAGGATGCCGTGATGAACCACCTAAAGGTAAATAAAAATGTGTCTAACTGATGGTTCAGTTATGTTGTCAAATAATTGCAGATTATAAGCCATTTCTCGTCCGATTTCAATCGTGATTACGGCTGCAAACGCAGCAGCAAACGGCTGCGTTTTTACACCCATTT
This sequence comes from Helianthus tuberosus, assembly GCA_030545235.1. Lineage (NCBI taxonomy): Eukaryota > Viridiplantae > Streptophyta > Magnoliopsida > Asterales > Asteraceae > Helianthus > Helianthus tuberosus. Next base: position 63,995,806 of record CM060416.1, on the reverse strand, counting down.
GCTGCTGCGTTTGCAGCCATAAACGCGCCGTTAAATGGCTGCATACGGGTGCAAAAACGCAGTCGTTTGCAGCCGTTTGCTGCTGCGTTTGCAGCCGTAAACACGCCGCTAAATGGCTGCAAACGCAGCAGCAAACGGCTGCATTTTTACACCCGTTTGCTGCTGCGTTTGCAGCCATAAACGCGCCATTAAACGGCTGCATACGGGTGCAAAAACGCAGCCGTTTGCAGCCGTTTAACGGCGCGTTTACGGCTGCAAACGCAGCAGCAAACGGGTGTAAAAACGCAGCCGTTTGCTGCTGCGTTTGCATCCGTAAACGCATCGTTAAATGGCTGCAAACGCAACAACAAACGACTGTGTTTTTACACCCGTTTGCTGCTGCGTTTGCAGCCGTAAACGGGTGCAATAACGCAGCCGTTTGTAGCCGTAAACGTGACGTTAAACGGCTACAAACGCAGCAACAAACGGGTATAAAAACGCCACCGTTTGCTGCCTCGTTTGCAGCCGTAAACGCGCCATTAATGTTTTAACGTTTTTATATAAAGTTTTAACAATTTTATTTAATTCCTAGGAGAACTTCAATTTCGATGAAGTTGAACAGGATTTGGACGCAAACAGCATAAAAGGCAGCATTAGACAAGTGCTTATGAAGCGGTACTCCAACCGCAAGCACTACGCTAAGGATGAATTTCTTACTAATGGAGGTTACGACGATGTCGAAAGAGCAAGGGCACACCACCCCGAGGATATGCCTTATGAAAACTAGCTGAGAACCATTGATCACTTCTTGGACCCCAAATATATTGCAAGATGTGAGGCAAACACAAGAGTCCACCAACTTCAACAATTCCCAAACCGTGGGGGTACATCGTCATACAGTAGCACCGCCTACAAACATGTAATGTTTTATATGTGTGTATTTGTATGTTTATGTTTATTTAACGTCTAATCTAAGTTTTAATGTTAAACAGGGTTTGAAACGTCTTGATACGTACCACAAAACTCACACCGATAAAGATGGGAATTTTGTTGACCCGGTAGCCGAGCAGATTTATGTAAGTATCTATCTAAATATATATATATATATATATATATATATATATATATATATATTTATATTTATATTTATATGAGTAAATTACAACCGGTGTCCTTTACGTTTGTACCATATTACAACCGGTGTCCTTTAACTAAAGATATTACAGAGTCAAAGCTGTAAAAAATGGGTTTGAATTGCTGTTAAAAAAGGGGGGTTATATAGGCTGGTAAAAAATATGTTTAATTGCTGTTAAATGCAGTTAAAAATGGGTCAAGTTGTTGTCAAATTCAGTTTAATTGCTGTTAGAATAGGTTTAATTGCTGTTATATAGGCTGCAAATGCTGCCTAAAAGCTGTAAAAAAGGGGGGTTTGAATTGCTGTTAAATGCAGTTAAAAATGGGTCAATTTGTTGTCAAAATTAAACTAGGTTAGCACCAAAGGACATAGGGTGTTAAAAACTAATAACAGAAAGGACGGAGCCTGTAATATCTTTAGTTAAAGGACACCGGTTGTAATATGGTAGAAACGTAAAGGACACCAATTGTAATTTACTCTATTTATATTTAATCATCTTCATAAAATACAGCTTAATTTAGAACGCGAGATTATGGGCGGAGAAAGCGGCGGTTCTCAACCGCCGAATGAGACTGCCGTGTTTCAAAACGTTTTGGGTGATCGACGAGGATGGTTCCGGGGGCTTGGGCCTAAACCTTCGAATACGCCATCGAACCCATTTAGTGCGCAACCTCAAACCCCACAACCCTTTTCGGATGTAAACTATACAATTTGACTTCAAAAATATAGCATGTATCCAAACAACATATAATATTACAATCTAACACTATAGGTTTTCAATATAATTTAGGCTTTTAGTTTTGGTTCTTTTTTTTACATATTGTTGAACCTTTAGCCGCTCTGAATACTCATAATATTGGGTTTGATATGTGTTAATGTAGGAATATGTTTCGAGTTTGTTCCAAAGTCCGGCATTCGTAAACCAACCTGAATCCTATCTTGCGGCGAGGGGAAAGCAAGCCGCTACCGACGATGACTATGATTATGACAACCTTTTTGGCAAGGATGATGAGGAGTAATTAGTATTATTGTACGGATATTTTAGAATGTTATTTTTCGGATATTTTAGGATGTTATTGTACAGAAATGTTTTATGCGATTTTAGTATGTAAAGCATTATGTTTGTTTAGTCTGTTTGTGTTGCGTAAAACTTGAAAATTGGAAGGTTTGTTTATAACGGGAATACTGCAAATGCAGCAAAAAAAAAAAAAAAAATTGGCTTTTAGCGGCGACATATGTCGCCGCTATTAAGTATAACTATTAGCGAAGACGCTTGCAGCGACGACAAATGTCGCCGCTAAAAGTCCTGATCAATAGCGGCCATATCAGTCAATAGCGGCGACAGAAGACCCTTTAGCGGCTAACCTTTAGCGGCGACTCATTACCGGCGACATGTCGCCGCTATTACCTTTAGCGGCGACATTTGGGGCTATTAGCGGCGACATTTGTCGCCGCTATCGATCTACTTTCTTGTAGTGATAGAGTAGTTAATCCGTACTTCTAGTATCACCCAACGTATGATATTCAAACAAATTTCTACTTTCCAAAAACATTTAACTTAAACAATGTTTTACCTTCCGAAAACATTCAACTTACACAAATGTTTTACTTTTCCCAAAACATTTTACCCGAATGACCCTTTGGTGACCTCATTCTTGGTTATCTATATTGTGATAAGTGATAAAAGATACTTGTTAAATAACCACTTGACCTTTGATTTCCCAAAGGAGCACTCAAACCCAAATTAGTATATACATATGCTTATACATATAACTCCAAATAATTGTCAAACATACGACTTAGCTCAAATTTACACATGACCGAGACTTGATGCAGATTGTTGAAGAAGGAACCTTTGTCAAATGTCGGTTAGAGTAGTGAGGACATTGCACAACACTCAACACATATATGCATACTTTCAGCGGGAAATCTGATACGAGAAGCGTTACGGATTTGGTTTTGCTGTGAAGACTCAACTCAATATTTTGCGTACCTATATCATCGGTTAAGGGGGAATCTGTTTAAAGATAAAATCTCGAAACATGCATCCAGAGTCTCTTTCTTCAACTGTGGCCTGAAAAAAAGGTTAACAAGCCCAGAAAGTCCGCTAGACCATCAACATCCATTCCACCTAGCGGCCACATTTTCGAACATCCAGGAAATGGCAACGAAGATGTTGGTTCAGATGTTCTAGAATGTTCTAGAACATTCGAACCCCATCTTTCATTCAAAGAAGTAAAATCTTTTGATGATTTTCGTATTCTGGTCATTGAAGTCAGCATTGAACTTGACTTCTCCCATGATGTCAGAATGGGTTACTACAAACTATGTTTATACAAGAAACAATTTCCTCATCCGGAAGGTGTGTATGACAGGTTAGGAATATGATTGGTGAAACCGTAGAGATTTGTAATTAGATTATGAAGTGCAAGCTCACCACAACTATAAAGAGTTTGAAAAATGGGATTAGTACCTGAAATCTTTCAAGGGTTTTGGCATGAATGTTGGGCTTTTACGCCATAAGATACTCACATTTGCAAGACGTGTTTGAATTAGAATTCCGTTGCACATAAACAGTATACGGAGGCAGCAAACGAACATAAACAAGTAAATGATCAGTCAAAGAAATTAACACCCATATGTGAGGAGTTGATGAAGAGTACTAAAAATGTGAGGATATTTTAGGCTCTTTCTGAAAGTTATTAGCTTGTTTTCCTTTTATGATAAACTGTAAAACATCTGAGTAATGAACTACATTTAGTGAATCAGTAATCTTTTTTGGGTTTTTCATTGTCAGTTGTAGTTCGGATGCAGTGATTGTGGTTTTATGTTGTCTTCATCAGTGGATATGGAGGTTTGTTCAATTACTCGTATCCTATACCGATGTTCCAAAGAACGGACCAATATTTGTTTAATTGAGGCATTCAACACTTGAGGCATTTTAGTATTTTCGAGTAAGCTGGTGATTGGTGAGTATTGGCCCGGTTGGTTATGATGTAACATTGGATGTTTTGGTTTTTATATCTTTATAATAATAACTCATAATTTTTACTGAGACAGAAACTTATTGATAATTTATATGGAAACAATTTATGGGTATCTTTTGTGTGTAAAGATATGTATCTGTATTCCGTTGTAGAAATTACAATTTTTTTTGGATTTCTCATAACATTGGAAGTTGGAGGAATCAAGTGCAATAAATTTGCAACTATGATGACAATCTTGGTAAGAATAATCACATACGAGTCAATCATTTTGAATTAACTTTTTCACTTGTCTGCAACTAAATTTTTTTACTAGGTACCAAGTTTGTAAGAAAAGATGCATAACTCTACTAGCACCCCCACACCGACACCTTTTGCTTATGTTCCACAAACACCAGACACAAACAATCAAATAAGGTGTTGTTTGTTTTTGCAGACATAAACTGTCTGCATGCTGATTTCATCTGTTTTCATGTCTGCAACTAAATATGTGGTCTGGAGCTCTTCAAGCTGAAAATATAATGTAAGTGCAGTTCCTGTCGGGTAACTTTCGCTTATCAGTTCTGGTCAACCAAAGCAGAAGTCCAAGTTAAAGTCAACGATAATGAAGAATTCAAGACCACATGAAGACCATGCACTGATCAAGGGGGAGTTTGTTAGTGCACTTTGGGTGATACGTGCATGCTTTCCAATTGTTAGGGTCTTTATTGTACAAGTCTTGAAACTTAGTCCAAGGTTTATCCTTGGACAATTTGTCCAAGTTTGTGTCTAGGAAAAAGGTCAGGGGTTTATGTTAGGGACAAAAGTCAGGGTTTTGGTGTAGATTATTTGTCCGAGTTTAGTCCTAGTCTATATATATGTGTTGTATAAGATTAGGGCAAGGCAGCAAATCGATTTGAGAAAGCTTTGTGCTCCTCTCCCAACTTGTTCCTCCTGGTGTGCACATCCTAGAGAGAGAGACTATGTGTTAGTGAGAGAAAGCTAGGGTTTAGATCTTTGTGATCTAAACCAGCTTGTAGATGATGTTTACTCCTTTGGTATGTAATCTGTGATGACTGATTCAATATAAAGGGTTCATCTCCTACGTATTTCTATCTTGTTCATATGTTCTTCATGTCTTGAATCAAGTGCAATGTTTGATGTTCATCATCGATCCGGTGCTTTCACAGTGGTATCAGAGCGTAATCTGTGTGAAATTCTGTGCACCTAACCCTAATCATAGTGTGTGTGTTTTGTCTGGCGGTTACTGTGTGTGAGTGACGTCATTCATCTTCCTCATCAAGAATACTCAGTGTATTCTTGATTTCTCTCACAAATCTTTGCATACTAGTGTTTCATCTGCAGTGGTTAATCATCAGGTGGATTCCGCACACCTGTTGGTGGCTTTAGCTGAGTGAGATCTTGGATTAGGAGGCCTTTCACAGTGGTATCAGAGCATGGTTACCGATTTGGAATGGTCTAACCGCCTTCCGAATCACCATTGCTCTTGATTTGATGTTTGTTTCCGCCAAACATCTTAAAGACTTGAAGATTTTGCAGAAAAGTTGAAGAAAATGAAGCTGTTCGTGGTTGTTTTGTTCTCCAAGTTGTTGCAGATATGAGGTTTGATCCAAAAATTGCTCTGTCCGAGTTTTTCTTAGTGTTAAACTTGTCTGAGTTTTAAAACTCTGTGTTTGTTGTTTCCGGGGTTTTGGTGAACTAGTGTGAAGTCACACTAGGGAGAAAGTCCGGAGACTTGTTTCTGATCTTCACCATGTCCGACTTTTATATTTTTCTTCTGTCCGACTTTTATACTAAGAAACTGGAAAATTCATCATATTTCCGAGTTTCAAGAGTAATTCATCATATTTAGCTCTTTGAGTCCGAGTGATTTCAAAATTCATATTATTTCCGAGTTTTGAAATTCTTTCTTCAGGTCCGAGTTTTGCAGTCTTCAACTAGAATGTCCGAGTTTTTAAAAGATCAGAGTTTTTATGTTCCGAATTTTGATATAAGTTGTCCAAGTTTAAAACTCTGATTAGGTCCGAGTATTAAGAACTGTTGTCCGAGTTCTTTACATCCTTGTTTCAAACAATGTCTGAGTTTTGAAAAATATATATATATATATATATATATATATATTCCGAGTTTTAGTCCGAATTTTGAGTCCGAGTTTTGTTTACTCCGACTTTTTGTCTGAGTTTTACAAAAAAAAAAAAAATCCTTTAATTAAAAAAATAAAATAAAAAAAGGGGTCGAATTTATGGGTTTTTTCGGATTTCTTTGCTTGTTCTGAATTTCTTTGTACTCTAAGTACTATTCTGATGATCTGATTCGAGGTTTCAAGAGTTTTCGGGTTTTACGAGTTCCGAATTTTCTAGAATTCCGGGTTACCTGGGGTACCGGATTTATAGCTAAATTTAGAAGTTTGTGTTGTTCGGAAGTTTCGAAGTGTGCATGTTCCGAGTTTTTCTAGTTATTCCGGGTTACCTGGGGTACCGGATAACTAACTAAGAGTCAGAATTATGTGTAGTTTGGAAACTTGAAGTCGGTTTCGGATAATCGAAAAGTTTTATGGTACTTATGTTGTCCGGATCAAGTGAGGAGGTGAAGAGAATAAGATTTTCTTGGATTTTTGTATTGTTTACAAAGAAAAAGGGGGAGTAAAAATTTTGAAATTCCTGTTTTCTTTGTAAAACAAAAGCTCGTGGTGCTACATCGAAACAAGTTCATGTTTACTATCTTTGAGATTAACTTAGTGTTAATCTTACCGGTGGCGAAGTGTTTATAACATGAAGCAAGTTAGAGCTAGTGTATGATTGAGTTTTGTCAAGGTTGTTCGAGGTTTAATCAAGTGTTGACGTGATGAAGCAAATTGTTCTTTTGGCAACTAGTTGAAGGTCAAGCCTTTATCGTATGCCGGTTAGAGTAGAGATGATTAGTCTTCTTGATCTCTCTTCCAAGTTGGTGACTGATCGGATTCTCGAAATAGGGGTTCTTACATTGAGGGGGAGATTGGAGACGAAAGTCATAGGGTAATTGGTGGATTCGTGAAGATACGAGATTGGATCTTGAAGATTCGAGATGAAACGATTTCAGACACTCGGTTGAAGACTCTGATCAAGATGGTGGATGTACTTTTACAAAGTTCAGTTTGTTATTAACTTATCGAACTTGTTATTAACTTATCGAACTGAGCTTCATGTCTTTGCGAAATTTGAAGTGTTCAAGGCTGGGCATTGGAAATCCAATGTTTCTTTCTGCTGTTGGTTAGGTTTGAAGATTAATGTATCGAGCGATATTCTGACATGTGGTTGTAGGTCGGTTCGCGTTAACTTGATTCAGGAGTAGATTGAGGGGGAGGATCAAAAGTGTTTGATGTTGGATTCTTCATGTTTCTCAAAGCGGCATTAAGTGATCGTCAGCAAGTCTTTAATTAGAAGGGTTGAAGATCGCTGTGCTCTGCCAGAAAGATCAAGTCTCAGCTAAAGTTGAAAGCATGCATGATATCATCAGTCAAGGGGGAGTCTGTAAGTGCAGTATCCGGTGACTGAAGATATCAATGTCAGATAGAACTGATAGCAACAGTTAAGGGGGAGACTGTAAGTGCAGTTCCTGTCGGGTAACTGTCGCTTATCAGTTCTGGTCAACCAAAGCAGAAGTCCAAGTTAAAGTCAACGATAATGAAGAATTCAAGACCACATGAAGACCATGCACTGATCAAGGGGGAGTTTGTTAGTGCACTTTGGGTGATAAGTGCATGCTTTCCAATTGTTAGGGTCTTTATTGTACAAGTCTTGAAACTTAGTCCAAGGTTTATCCTTGGACAATTTGTCCAAGTTTGTGTCTAGGACAAAGGTCAGGGGTTTATGTTAGGGACAAAAGTCAGGGTTTTGGTGTAGATTATTTGTCCGAGTTTAGTCCTAGTCTATATATATGTGTTGTATAGGATTAGGGAAAGGCAGCAAATCGATTTGAGAAAGCTTTGTGCTCCTCTCCCAACTTGTTCCTCCTGGTGTGCACATCCTAGAGAGAGAGACTATGTGTTAGTGAGAGAAAGCTAGGGTTTAGATCTTTGTGATCTAAACCAGCTTGTAGATGATGTTTACTCCTTTGGTATGTAATCTGTGATGACTGATTCAATATAAAGGGTTCATCTTCTACGTATTTCTATCTTGTTCATATTTTGTTCTTCATGTCTTGAATCAAGTGCAATGTTTGATGTTCGTCATCGATCCGGTGCTTTCACATATAAGACTGATTGTTTTTATAAATTGATATTGTCTGTCCAAGCTACATGAACTTTGTTTTATTTTCCAAATCAAAATATCCTGAACCAATTACCTCAACTACACATTCACCTGCACACACACCTACCTTCAAATTCAACAACCTACACATCAACAAAAGGTTAAGAATCAAATTTCAGTTTGGATGTTTTCGATCAGGAGCTTCATACAAGACCTTCATCTGATGATAAACTAGCTAGCAGGCTACATAATCATCAAATTCAAAAATTCAACTCTTAACAAAAAAAAACTCCATACGCATATCAAACATGAAATTCTCCCTAGTCAATTCGGAATTTACATATACCTACTACAAAATTTGAAATAAAGAATGAAATCGATTCAATACCCCTTGGAAGCAGTGGCGGGAAATGCAGAAAGGTGGAGGGAACGATTGACATTGCTCCACTTTAATGATGAATCACAGAAAGATGAATTGGTAGCGTTAAGAATCATGATGTTCGTCACGGAAAGAATCGATTCATCTAGATGAAAACTGAAAGTGTGACGATGATGATGTTGAAGGTTGATGGCAGTCGCGACGGTGGTGGTGGCCGACTGAGGCGACGGTCGGCGCCGGTGACCTTACAGCAGTGGTGGTGCTCCAGTTTTGAGGGAGGAGGGTTTTTTTGTGAAGATGAGAGAGGAGGGTTTTTTGTGAAGATGAGAGTGGAGAGTTTTTTTTGTGAAGATGTTTTAAGAAAGGGTGTCATGGCTTTTTTTTAAGCTGAAAAAAGTTATTTTCAGATCTGTTAAAAAAAAAGTCTTGAAGGGTAACGTCTGCGCGCCTGCAAACATCAGCTCCTTTGAAGATGTTTGAAGAAAAAACAAACACCCCCAAAGTGATGAAGAAAACTTGCTTGAAGCACATCTATCCCCTCTTCCCCCCTCGCACCTATACGTGTAACTTTGATATCTAATTAAATCAAGTTTTTTCCACAGTTCTAAGCGTTGATTTCTAGTGGGACTTCTTATATTTTTTAGGGTTACAATTTGATCAGACTAGATCAGACTGAAAACAAACATTTGTTTTTGCATGCTAATAGTTCTACACATTCTTGATGTGTTGGTCCATGATGTAAAAAAATTGAGCCAAGAAAGTGGCATTAAATTCTCTTTTTGGTAATCACAAAGAAATAATCGTCTGTAGATAACAACTGCACATCTGTAGGTCCCTAACGGAGCATCTAGAGAACCTATTCCTTGTTGGTTAACAAACAAACAAGTGCGGAATCTTGTTATTATGCAAATCGAAGCAAAGAACACCATAAACACAAGATGGATTTCACTGTTAAGGGTCAATGTTTATTTCAGCAGAGTATTGTTACAAGGGTTTACAATATGAACTCACTCTTACTGAAACTATGCTCTCTCTTATAAAGCATAGTGGGTCTGCTGTATTTATACCACATACAGCAGCCCTTGCATCGAAATAGAGCCACTATATATGCTCTTTTAGTAAGGAAGCTTTCTACTTATCACTATTCTTACGAGACTTCTACTAAATTATCTTTATTCTATCCAAACTTCCGTCTAAACCCCGTCGGATCCTGAACTCGCAAAGATTAACCTCATTTTATGTTTCAACAAAGCACAAAGTCTTCAACTTAGTTGATGACCTAGTTTGTCATGAATAAAAATAAAGGTACAACTAACTAGTTTGTCAAGTAGCCAAGTAAGATCAATCCGGGTGTTCCATACCCATCATGGCAAATGTTGGAGATGAGGCGGGGTTGTGTTACTTTGAATCTTGGAAGCTACTTGGTGTATGAAAAGTGTGAACAAGTGAGGCTTTGTGGAACTAATTCGGATAGCCAAAGCTTCCATGGTTAACACATAACTCATGTAGAAGTCTTTTAACATTAAAGGTTGAATCTAGGATGGTTTTCAATCACTTAGAACATGTATGAGCATAATTTAAAGTATGTTTTAAGCTTGTTTTCTTGGTGGAAATCAACCACAACACAAACCCACAACTATAAGCTTAGTTGGGAGCTTGGTGGGTATAAGATTTCATCATGTTTTAATCAAAATATACAAGAAATAAGTATAAAAATTCAAAGCAGAATTTTAACTCTACTTTGGACCTCAAATATAGTGAGGTTCCACCTTAATTTGCCATGGCAAACTTGTGGAAACCTTCCTATAGGTTATCCAAGTAGTTTAGAAGAAGAAAGCATGAAGAAATAAGAAGAAAAGTGAGTGAAAACTCACTTAGAATGCTTGGAACTTTCTACCAAGACATGAGAAATTAGAGAATATTAGAGAGCATGAGAGAGATTTAGATGAGTGGAAAGTGTTTTGGAGGTAGTAAAGGGTTGTATTTATAGTTAGGATTAGCGTTTGGGTGTTAAATGAGGTGGTTGGGGGTTGAAAGTAGGGGAATGGAGCCAAAATTCACATGTTTTCAAAGATTCTGCCAGACCTTGGTCATTTTGCACGCTCGTGTGGATCCGGTGCACGATCGTGCGGATCGCGGATCGCAGGATGGTGCACATTAGGGGCGCGGTCATGCGAACCGCAGTGTGCATGGCCATGCGCCTTAGTTGCATCGCCGTGCACCACCTGCAGAATTTACCAAACTTTCTAGAAATTTAAGTTTGACCCAGAGTTTGACAATTCCATTATTTTAAGCTAGAAACTCATATTTAAGCATGTTTTTAGGTATACCAAGTGTATCAAAGTAGTGGTAGTGTATGAGTATAATGCACGTATAATTGATAATTTCAAGTATTTCAAGTGTCGGTTTTTGCGTATAAACATGTATTTGAGATTGTAGCGTATAACACAAGTATGTAATATGTAAAAGTGAATTCCATTATGACGAAAGTCTCTGATTACAATATCGGAAAGGAAATATGATTACAAGTTTCCAAAAAATAAGAAAATCCAATACACTTTCTAAATAAGGAAAGTACATAAATGTGAAGCGTTGCATTCTACTCCACCACAACCAGGTCAACTGGGCTAAACCAATTGTTGTCAAAATTGTTGGTAAACTATCATGCAAAAAGCCAGTAGTTTCAGCAAAAACTGTAACTTCTAGTAAACCAGAAGTTACTCAAGAAACAACTGGCCAACCTTTAAGTAAAAGGAAGTTGGTATTGCAAGAAGATCCAGAAGAAGAACCAGCAACAACAACAAAGCTTGTGACAGTAACAACATTTACCTCTCCTAAAAATAGATGAAAAAAACCAAAGAGAATGAAAAAGGAAGCTGTCAAAAAATTCACAGAGAATCAAGGGAAGATGACCTACAGGAAAGCTAAGTATCTTATGGATAGGAGGATGGGGGAGATCATGAACTATACGCAACACATATTTCAAAATCACAAGTATTCTCCAAGATTCCCCCTTCAAACAATAATTATTGGTTAATGTTTCCAAGCAAGAAAGTATTGAATGGCTTAAGAAAAAATGCTCCTTATCATGTCAATAACTTTTATGTATTCCAGAATTAGGATTCACAAAACTTATTGGGAGAAGTGGCAAGAGTGAAGAAAATGCTTGCAGAACCAATTATGAAGATCACTCCTCCAAACAGGAAGCTTGGTAGTAAAAGAAAGCCAACACCAGTAGAGGTTGCAAAGATCTTCAAGATGAAACAATTGCTGATACAAGTTGAATGGGCTGCTAAGAGTTCCATAACAAGGTGGAAGGACACAATTGTGTCAATGGAGTTCATAGACTATCTGGATGCCAGAAGAAGAATTCAAGAGAATTTCCCTCCAAGACCAAACTGGGAGAACATCCAGATCTGCAAAACTCCCCACCCACCAAGGTAAGAATTGGCCATGAAGCCCTCATGCGTTCAAATTTACTCATGTGCGAATGAACAATTATAATTTGTATTTACCTATTTAATTCAAACATCTGTTCAACCAAGTCCAAGTTAATGACCACTGTTTAACATTTTGCTCCACTCACTATCTGATTTCTCAAAAACATCATTTTTCCAAGTCAACTTGGCTTCAAATTCAAGTTAATGACCTTGGCTTTATCTCTGTAGTAAAATCCGAGTTTAACAATGCAATTTGAGTAGCCCGCAGCCAGTAGTTATACAAAAACCCATTTATCAACTTGAAAGAAAGATTTAGTATCCCATCATCCGCAATAAAAAAAATAAATGGAAAGATAAAATACTTTTGGCTTTTTGCAACATTAAGCTAAAACACAATTAAAATATTTTTGGTTTTGAAATGAAAACTTTAAACACTGTACAGACAGACATATTTTTGTAAGATTGTGCTTAAAGGATCATATCAGTTTAGTTTCTTTGAGACATTTAGTTTTAGAGTTTTAAATGACATTAAGAGCTAACCTTGGTGGGATGTCAAGGAGTTGTGCAGAATAAAGATGATTAACTATGAACTCAATACGTACAATCAGCATGTACTCATGTTTATAAAGAGAGAAGCTCGTATCATATTCAAACATTGGAAGCCTCAGGAACCGAAACACAAAGTATGAAAGACGACTGAGATAGATCCAAATACATGCAAGTATACCTTCACTTTAAAGTACAAAAGGCTGAAGGTGTTGAGAGTAATATCATTTCTCCTGGAAAGTCAATACCATATCTAATTCAATTCAATATATAATGTTTATGGTTATAGTTTATTTGGTTTGGACTATATATATATAGGGGATGGATCATTAGAAAACTAGTTTAAATGACAAAACAATACTGAAAGCCTAAAAAAACCTAAAAAACATAACAATTTCTTTTTTTTACAATTTCTTATAGAAAAATCGCTACTTTTTATGTATGGAAAAAAAATTTAAATTTTTTTTTTGTTGTACTGCACATGTGCACTAATACTGAAAGCCTAAACCACTTAACCCAACCCCCCACCGACACCCCCCAAAAACCTAAACCCCCCCACCCCCACCCCCCAAAAAAACCTAAATTCACCCTTCCACCAAAATCCTAACCCCCCCACCCCCCACCCCCCAAAAACCTAAACCCCCACCCCCACCCTACCGAAAACCTAAAACTAAACCCTAAACATAAACCCGAAAAAAACCTAAACCCCCCACCTCCACCCCCCAAAAACCTAAACCCCCCTCCCCCCACACCCAAAAACCTAATCCTAATCCTAAACCTCCAAACCCCCCCCCCCCCCTCACCCTCCCGAAAACCTAAAACAAAACCCTAAACATAAACCCGAAAAAAACCTAAACCCCCACCCCCACCCCGCAAAAACCTAAACCCCCCCCCCCCCCCACACCCAAAAAACCTAATCCTAATCCTAAACCTCCAAAAAAAAAACTAACCCTAAAAGCTAAACTAGACTCAAAAAACTAATTTTAAGCATGGAATGCACATTCTAGTACATGTTATATTGCACATATGCACTACTATAATAATAGTATTGAAAACAAGACGACACCATAAATCTTTTTTTATGTCATAAAAAATATGCTCCAATATACTTGAATGAAAGATACAAAAATTTTGTGATCTTATGGTGCCATTTTTGTTTTAAAATGATAACGTATGGAGAAATGGGAAATGTTTGAAAAGTTATTTATTTTTTTTCCAATTTTACCCCTCCTTCATTAAAAGTCCCCCCCCCCCCCCCCTTTCATTAAAAGTCTATCCCCCCTCATTTTTAGTGGTTTTTAGTTAGTTTTCTAGTTTTCTCATATATATGTAGTTTTCTCATGATCCTCTCCCTATATATATATAGGGTTGGGCTATATAGAAAACCCTTAAGTTTTTAGAAAACTCTGGAAACTCAAATCTCCCCCCATTTTTACCCAACCTCCCCACATTTTTTTTTTTTTTGAAAAAAATTACACATGTAATATACGTGTTTTAAAGTGTTTTGGGCCAAAAAAAACAAAAAAGCGCTGAAGGGATGTTGCAAAAAAAAAATAAACAAATTTCAGCATGCTTCGGTGACTAACACGTGTTAGGCACAAAAGACAGAAACTTGCTGATTTTTTTTTTTTTAAAACATTCCTTCGGCGCTTTTTTGGTTTTTTTGCCCAAAACTCTTAAAAACATGTATATTACATGTGTTATTTTTTTAAAAAAAAAAATGTCGGGAGGTTGGGTTTTCTAGGGTTTTCTCAAAAGTGAGGGTTTTCTATCTAGCTTTAGCCTATATATATATATATATGTATGTATATATGTAGGGTCAGGATTTGGAGAAAAAGATGAAAAGTGTGAGAATGGTGAGAACGCTTATCGATCGTCCGATCAAAACAATCTATTGACTAGATTGGCGCGGTGGCGTTTTCGTAAATAACACGAATTCTATTGAGTCGACGCGCTACATTTAGGGTAAAATGGTCTTTACACTTCTATACCAAAACGCCAACTAATGAATAAAACACCATTACTGGCCAAAACGCATCCCTATATAAACAAAACATTCTCATACATAAGAACACACTTTCCCCAACCTGAAATCGCCATATTTCTACTATATAACATTCATCTTACAACGCCAAAAAATTTAAAACATCAAACACACCTACTAAAAAACGCCATATTTTACTATATACCAATCATCTTAGAAAACGCCAAATCTCTCGAATATCAAAAATTTCCAAAAAAATGGACTTTTCTTTCGGATACACTATTTCCTCAGAAAACCCCAAAAATGCCAAAAATCGTTTCTTGTATATTCAATATTGTTCTACACGAAGTTTTGGAAAATGCATTCTTTCCTGAGGTGCTGCGACTCAAATAACATTTTGCTAAATGAGATGGACAAAACTTCAAGAAAAAGATACTGGGTCAGACTTAAGTCAGTTTTTGTGTTTTGTTATTGATCAATATTATAATGGCATGAATTAGACGAATGACACTGATGAGTGGTTTGAAGATACATATTCAAACAAAAAACTCATGTCATATTGTCTTTCCAAAAGGCTAAAAAAACACAAGCATGACAAAGCCAAACCGCCCATGAACATGTTTTAAAGAAGAAAGAGACCGAGGACAGTGAAGATTTGAAAGATGAATTGTTTCTATTTTTATTTTTTTAATTTTCCTTTTCTGTTGTTTGTTATGTATTTTTCAACTTAGAATAAAAAAATAACATTATATTAATGAAACGCCAAAAGTCATAATTATTGTGAAACACCATAATGAAGTAAAACGCCAAAAACTCCCAACCTACAATAAAAGTAATTTAGAGAAGAATTATTAAAAGCTAAAATTGGAAACAAACGCCAATAACTACTTAAAGCCATTAAAAACGCCAAACTTGGAAGATGGAATGTCTAAGACCATAAAAACTCATAAAAACCTGAACAAAATCAGTAAAAAATACACACAGTAACTGAAAAGACGGCTACTTTATTAATATCATTTATTATAAATAAAAATCCCGCCTAAACTACGTGCCAAAAACATCCTATAAGAGAGACGTCTCTGCACAATCAACTGATCACACCACCAAAAAAATAAACGCCATCTTTCCAACAAACCATTCACTTTAAAACGCCAAAAAAAGATACTTAAAAAAGCCACAGATGCGGAACGTCATTTCTTCTTTATTGAGTATTGTTTTGAATGAAGTTTCGCTGAATGGATTTTACTTTGAGGTGGGTTATATCTATAAGCTTTTGCTGAATGAGATGGACAAATTTTCATGAAAAAACGAAGAAAAAAGACTTTTACCCCTTAATGAAGACGGGCGTTATATAGGGAAAAAAGGATCTACACAAGGAATTCAAAACAGGTTCAAAACGCAAAAAGGTTAAAGTAGAAGAGGCTGATGACAGTGAAGATTTGGAAGAGAAATTAGATTATAATTTTTATTTTTTTTTCAATTTCTATTGTTTGTTATCTATTTCTCTAATTTTATTATCTAATTCTCTACTAAAAAAAATTAATATAAAACGCCAAAAACACCAAAACAACTGATAGTGTGAAAACTGAGAGAACGGATGCTAGCAAAGCACGATTTTGCTATAAAACGCCAAAAACGTTGTTGGTGCATCAGTCTGTAGACTTCGTCTTGTATCGAGTCTTGTTTGTATATAGATAGATCAGGGCACGTTGTACGAGAAAAACGTCAAATATAGGATGAAAGGTAATTTCGCACGGAATTAGAATTTGTAATTCCGCTCGAAATCACATCAAGTCAGTTCAAACGAAATCACTAATTAAACTTGAAAGTGATTTCGCTTGGGCTGATTCAAGCGGAATTACCAGGTCTATAAATACTAGATAGTGTTGTGTCATTTTGCACGAAATTAGATTCCGGTTGGAGAGCCGAAGTGCTGCCGAAGTGTCTACTCGCTGTAAATCGTTGTTATATCAATCAAATAGACAATTAAAGTGAATTGCAAGCTGTTTCGAATTCGATACGTTAGTTTCCGCCTCTCGTATTGAATAGAACACCTCTGAACGACTCGTTTTGGGTCTGAAAACGATCTTACAAGTGGTATCAGAGCTCAGGAGGAGGAGTTCTACCAATTCAGCTGCAATTTCCGATTTCTACACCTTCTTTTTCAAAATAACAACTTTTCACGGTTAAAATCGGCTAATTTTCTCACATTATACGCGCAATAGTGTTTTAACAAAACCTTGAAAGTTTCAAATCTAAAATCGACTTAAATCCTAATCAATTTTGGCAAAAACAGCTTGAAATGATGACGTCAGCGATATTTCTCCTGGAAGAAGACCTTAATTTCACTCGAAATCAGTATTTCGCTTGAGTGATTTGGTTCGAAATCATTATTCCACTCCAAATTGTTATTTCACTTGAGTGATTTCGCGTGAAATCACTAATTTCGCACCAGATTGTAATTCCGTTTGAAAGTTTCACACGAGATTAGTTATTTCGCTTCAAATTGGTATTTCGTATGAACACGTAATTCCGTGTGAATAGGTATTTCGTTTGAGAGTGTTATTTCGTGTGAAAGATTTGATTTCGCTTGAAAGTGTCAGAGTTTTGTGAAACTTGTTACCGAAACATGGAAGAGGAATTTATAACGCATTTGCTACTACCCCGACTACTCCGGCTAGTGTTACTCAGAACTTGACCATGGAAAATGAAACGGGCACTATGCAAAAACCGCCAAAGCTTATGAACATTGAAGAGTATAAAGGATGGGAGGCACGATTTGAAAATTGGGTGCAAGAAAATTATTTGGATGCTTGGGAGTGTGTTGAAACAAAGTATGTTAGACCGACGAATGATGAGAAAAGGAGATTGCTATTAAAGATCTAAGTATTGATGATAGAAAGAAATACAAAAATGAAAAGATGATGATTGGTCTATTGCATCAAGCAGTTAAAGAAGATATCTTGATCTTACTGCAACATAATGGAAGTGCATATTCAATATGGAAAGCATTAAGATAGAAGTTTGTTGGAAGCCAAGAGATGGTCAAGAACAAAAAATCGCTTTTGAAAAAAGAATTCGATTTATTTCAGGGTTTAAAAAATGAAAAAACAAAGCAGATCATAGAAAGATATTGCAATCTATTAGCAAATATGAAGAGGTTGAGCATCACAAAAGATAATGAAGAATTGATTGAAAAGCTGGCTGATGCGTTGCCACATGAAACTTGGGGAACATATCTTATGATGTTAAGGAACAAGAAAGGGTTTGGAAGTTTAACACTCAGCAAGTTTATTGAAAAGATTGAAGCTCAAGAGATGGAACAAAGAAAGATCTCAAGAATGAAAGATTTTGATGGTGAACAAGATATTGGGTTGTATTACAAAGGAGGAAGAAGTGATAAAACCAATATGTCACCAAAGATCGAAACTGCATTCAATGCTAAAAGTTCATCTGGTGGATCATCTCAAGGATCAAACATCAAAACAGGATTTTCTCCATATCCATAATTTGATCTAAACTTTTCTGCAACAAAGAATGGAAAAAGATTACAATGCAACATTGTTTTAATTCTTGAGAATGGTGAAAATTTCTCAGAAGAGGTTGCTAAAGGTCACATGTCGTTGTTGGGGAACCGTTTTGGAATCATATGAGAGTTTAGTTGCAGGTCGGATCGGGAATCCAATGTTGACAAAAGAGGATTACGATCAGATTGATGCTGAAGAGCTGGAATTGAAGGATATAAAATGGTGTTTGGCGAGTGTGTTGGGGAGAGCTGAGAAGTTTAAACAAATTACGGGAAGAGATGATTTCCGTGATGCAAATGTTTCTACTTTAGGATTTGATAAATCTAAAGTTACTTGTTTTCATTGCAGGGAAAAAGGACACTTCAAGAGGGAGTGCAAAAACCGCGAAGCAAGTGGAGCTCAAAATCCGTTCAACAACAATGACTATTATCGGAAAGCAATTTATCATCAAGTTCCTCAACAACAACAAGAACCATAAACTGCACATGCCAGAAAGGCAATCGAAGAATCATCAAAAAGAGCTTGTATGGTGAATCAAGATGATAAAAAGTCAACAAAAGATTTCAGTTGGGATAAATATGTTTCAGCTGATAGTAAAGCATGTCTGATAAACCAAGATGATGAAAAATTACCAGAAGGGTTTAGCTGGGCAAATTTCAGTTGGGATGATTATGATCCTAACAAAAATCCAAATCACAAAGCTTTTGTTGCTCGAGTTGATAAAGACAGTGATAATGATGATGATTATTATGCAAGAAGAATGGAAAAGCACTTAAAAATGATGGAAGAGAGTGACAGTGATGATGGAAAGACTCAAAAGAAAAAGAAAGTGAAAAAGATTAAGAAACCTGTCAGCAGTGATGATGAAGAAGTTTGTGTGATAAGGAAAAATGTAAAAGAGGTTCCAGCTTTCAAAATTGATGCAGAAGCTGATGCACAAAAGATTCCTGTGTTGTGCAAAAATTGTGAAGCAGTGAAGAAGCAGAACAGTACTTTGATTCATAACATGAACAGATTGAAAGAATCGTATGATGTTCTAAACAAAACCATGAATCAGTACAATCAATCAAACAGTGAACAAGCAACAACCATGAAAACACTTCAAGGAGCTTTTATGACAAAGCAGAAAGTCGTCAACAATTACATTGAGAAATGTGTTGTACTTGAACAAAAATTGGAAACACAGAGAATTGAAACAGAAAGAGTTAATAGGTTGTTAAAAAGTTACTCATGTACTTCTTATGTTATTGACATGATTTATCCAACCGTTGAAGGCATGAAGGCATTTGATGAAGATGAAGTATCTGAAGAAAAGGGTTCAAAAAAGAAGAGGGACACTGAAATGAAGACATCTGGTAAGAAACAAAGTGCCAATTACAACAAGTGTCCACCCCCCGCTTGAAAATCGATATTCTCCTAGAAATCCAAATTCAAAAAGAGTAAAAAAGACAACCAATTTACAGTGGGAGTCTGAGTCTACAGAAAACTTGCCAGACAACATTGATGTTACTTTCACATCGTCTGACACTGATCATGAGTTCGAATTAATAAAGAAAGTGGTTGATCAGGTGTTGGATAACGATGAAACCGAGGAGTCAAAGTCGGAGTTAAACTCAGAGTCAAAGTCTGACCAGTCAAAGTCAACAGTCAAAAAGGACAAAAGGGTTTACAATAAATAATTTCTGTTATCAAAGTCTAATTTGAATAATGAAACATTCAAAGTAGCATATACTTTGAGTGATTCGGACAAATTATATTCTGATGAAGAATTTCCAATAAGAGGTGTTAAAACTGAAATGATCAAAAAGGTTTTCAAACTAATAGAAATTAATATTTCTGAAATAAAAGATGTAAAACTTTCTTAAAAACCTAAAAAGTACACCTCAAGAGTTCAACAAAGAGAAAATAAGAAAAAGGGTTACAATTCTGGTTCTGGTTTTCAAAAGAAACCAAACCATAATGGTAATTTCAAAAGAAAAGGTCTTGGATTTATTCCATCAAAAAACCATAAAAATGAGAAAACTTATAAACCAAAAACTGTGTTTGTTTTAGGAAGGTTAACTGAAGAAGAAAAGGAGAAGTTGTTCAGGAATCAATCAAATAAAGAATTCCCTGCTAAGATGCAAGAAGAGATGAAGAAGGAAGTTGCTCAACAAAAGAAGGAGACAAGAACTTGTTTTCAATGCAAAACAGTTGGTCATATTGCTAGAAATTGTCTAAAGGCAATCCAAACAAAACAGGGAGTCTCAGAAAAACTGAAAGGAAAGATTGTTGAGAATGAACCACCAACCAAACAATTTAAAGTTTTCAAAAATTCGAAGTTTGAGGTTGGTGAATGTTCAAAAAGGTTTTACAAGAGGAAAGCAAATCTTGACAATCACAAGTGGGTTGTTAAGAAATCCGATGATAGTTCTAGCAATGATTCTGAATCATCAAAATCAGAGGAGCTATTTTCTGGCGATGAATCTAATTCCACAACGTCAGAGGAGCCACAAGCTGAGTTGAAATTGGGAACATCAGTGCCGCCAATGGATGATGCAAATTTTCCACCATTGCGGGCTGAAAATTTAAAAAAAAATTGGTAAAATTGAGATTTCAAATCAATTTTTCTCTGAAAAGAAAGAATTTGATGTTGAGAAAGCCTTTAACCCCAAAGTAAAGCATATTTTTGGTAAAATGGTTGATGTTAAAGTCAAAGGGGTGAAGGAGTTTTATGAGAAGAAAATGAAAAAACCAGGTAAAGATGGGTCATCCCAGGTTTGTGACTGGGATGGAACCTATTATGATGAGTGAAAAATCAGGACTTGCCGGAGCTCCCAAGTTGGTAAACATGGAGCAGGAATCGGCATCTCTCTTGAGAAATTAACGTTTGTGATATTTCGACTTACAAGTGGTAAATCAGGGACATTAAGTTGTACTTGATTTTCTACAAGTGATATTTGATGTTTAAATCGGAAAATGTTAAATTTTTCAAGTAGTTATAGAAAAACAAAGTGATGAGTTGATCCCCTAAGCTACAAGAGGTTTTGTAAAATCAACAAAACTTATTTTCCGAAAAAACCATTTGATTAAAACAAACTTAAGTGTTCTGAAATCACAATGGGAAAATACTTTGTTGTCAGGGGGAGATCTGATTGTTTATGCCAAGTGGGTGGCAATTTGAAGCAATTCACAACAGTTGTCACTTTACTTGTATAGTTTGTTTTCAAATTTCTTTAAAATGGTTTTGAATTTTAGGGGGAGTAAGAATTTTTCAGAAAATACAAAAACATTTGAAAATTTGAAAAATCCAAAAACATGATAAAAGCAAAAATGAGATTTGTTGAGAAAAAGAGGAAATGATAGTACATCAGTGGACTATCATAACATGCTAAAAAATTGGAAAGTTTAAAAGTGATAAACGGTCTCACTGATGATGTGTCAGTAGGTTTTTGCACATTTAGTAGATTGTGACGAGATATAAATCTAAATTTCAAACTTACTTATCTCGTGGGGAGCATCTCTCGGATATATGGGTAACGCCTGAAATCTTGTTTGAAAGGTCCCTCTTTCTGAGATACTAGGTCTTTATGCTTAGTGATATCTGGGGTATTATCCCGGGACTTCTGATTTTGTGGAAGCAATGGCCTAGTCCCCGTATAATACTTTCTGCTTGCTTGAAATATAGCACCGCCCTCGGTACAATAAATGATGAAACATTGAAAAATGCTAATCATGTGCTGTTGAAGAAAAGATTCTCTAAAGGGAACCCACCAAAAGTCGAAGCCGTCATCTCTCTGTTTTTGCGGAAGCAATAGCCTGAGCTCTCACGGCCCTCGCATTTAACCCTTTACAGATATCATCTAGGTATACTCACATGTAAGACTGAATATTGGGATCTGGATACGGGAGTATATTCTGAGGTGGGACACGCGAATAAGTTGAAGTCCTTAAATCATTAATCTCGTATCTCAAAACAGTTGAAATTTGTGTGAAAATTTAAAGTGGATCAATATACTAACAATCTAAGTGAATCGTTTAGAACTTAAAATGTTTAAAGCTTAACGGTGTTGGTGATTTGTCACAAAAACTGATATGATCCTCTTACACAAACTCACAAAAATATTGTCTGTATATATTTCTTTATTGTATGTTCATTTTATTCAAAGATTCAAAAAGATTTTAAGGTTTTAGCATAAATTTTGAAAATACAAAAAGATTTTCGACAACTGATGTTGAAGAGCTGATTTTCAAAATTCCAAGTGCTAAACATGATGAACAGGTTTGGAAGAGTTGGTTTAAATGAAAAATGTTTTGAATGTTTGCTTACAAGTGGTCATCAGAAGTTTTTAAAATGTTAAATCATTCCATTCATACAAGTGGTTCATCAAAGATTAACATTGTAAAATCATTTGTTGTGTGTTTGTGTATACAAGTGGTAAGCAGAGAATAAATTTGTCAAAATTTTAAATTTGAGAAATTTATTTATGGGTTAAGAATGTGCAGGTTAGCCAGGTTCCGATACCTGAGTTGGATGAAAGCCAGGTTAAGATCTTGAACCTGTGGAAGCCAGACTGCGATCCCAAAGACATTTTAAGGGGAGTCTGAAGTTGTATAGAGCCAAGGTCTGATCCTGGACCTGAGGTTCATGCAAGCTGATGATGCTGATGGACTTAAGGAATCAAGAGATCTGATCAAGAGAATTAGAGAGAGATTAGAGCAAGGTCGAGATGTTGGAGATGAAAGAGAAGAGAAAGTTTGAGGATGCTTTACAATGTTAGATATTTTGGGAGAAGTCGAGAAGACTGATAAAGACTGGAGATTGAAGACTCGTCAACATCCGAGGGGGAGTTTGTTGGTGCATCCGTCAGTCGACTTCGTCTTGTATCGAGTCTTGTTTGTATATAGATAGATCAGGGCACGTTGTACGAGAAAAATGTCAAATATAGGATGAGAGGTAATTTCGCACGGAATTAGAATTTGTAATTCCGCTCGAAATCACATCAAGTCAGTTCAAACGAAATCACGAATTTCGCTTGAAAGTGATTTCGCTTGGGCCGATTCAAGCGGAATTACCAGGTCTATAAATACGAGATAGTGTTGTGTCATTTGGCACGAAATTAGATTCCGGTTGGAGAGCCGAAGTGCTGCCGAAGTGTCTACTCGCTGTAAATCGTTGTTATATCAATCAAATAGACAATTAAAGTGAATTGCAAGCTGTTTCGAATTCGATACGTTAGTTTCCGCCTCTCGTATTGAATAGAACACCTCTGAACGACTCGTTTTGGGTCTGAAAACGATCCTACAAATGCCAAATAAGGTATTACTGAAAAATCAACACTAATTCACCAATGAAATTGAACAAAACAGTAATTGCTAAACAGTAAAATGAAGAGACGGTAACATTATTGCCAAACATTTATTATATTAAAAGCCACTACATGGAAAACTGAATTTATTTATCTTTTCAAAACGCCATAATTGTCTGTCAAATTATAGACCTGAATCTTACTTGATATATTAAACATCAAGAAAATTACTGATGTTTTTTACCTCATAGACATGCATCCTGATTTAAAAAACAATAAAAACGCCAAAACATAACTAAAACACCAAAATATTAACTATGATCCTGATCTACAAACAATAAAACGCGGCGTATTTATTAAACGCCAAAATATGGAAACGGGATGTGACACGCGTTTAAAAAAAGAAATATGAAACCATAAAAAAGCCCCTCCGCCCTTCTCTATGCCGCGTGACACGTGTTAGGCCAGTAAGCGTTCTCACCGTTCTCACACTTTTGAGCGTTTTCTCCTGATCCGCTTTATATATATATATATATATATATATATATATAGGGAGAAGATCATGCGAGAACCACCTCTTATTGCGAGAACCGCGAGAACCAATGTGAACACAACAAAAAATGCCTAAAAATAGCTAAAAATCACACAATTTTTTTTTTTTTTGAATTTTTCAATATTTTTTATAAAAAAATCGCTACTGTTCGAAGCCAAAAAAATATTTATTTTTTTTTGGCTTCTAAAAGTAGCGATTTTAACATAAAAAATATTAAAAAATTCAAAAAAAATCGCATGTTAAAAAACCAACATGCGAAATTGTTACAAAAAGCAAACATGCGATTTCATTGTGGGATGAAGATCTGACGACTGAGATGATCGCGAACGTAATGTAGGATAAGGGCTCTTGTAAGCTTGTATCATATTCAAATATTGGAAGCCCCAGGAACCGAAACACATAGTATCAGAGACTGAGATAGATCCAAATACATGCATGTATGCCTTCACTTTAAAGTACAAAAGGCTGAAGGTGTTGAGAGTAATATCATTTCTCCTGGAAAGTCAATACCATATCCAATTCAATTCATTATATAATGTTTATGGTTATAGTTTATTTGGTTTGGACCCATCAAATATATATATATAGGGGACTGCTAAAATGAGAACCACCTCCAGTTGTAAGAACCGTGAGAACTACACCGTACGGGGCGAGGTGGACCAAATTTTTTTTCATAAACGTAGATTCGTGTATTATAAGCACATTTCTAAAAAAAATTCAAAAAAAAAATGTTGTGTGTGTAGTTTTGTGCACCACAAGTTTCTGTTTATGGGTTCCGTGGTACTGTAAAATTTATTTAAAATTTACGGTACCCGTAAACACAAACATGTGGTGCTCAAAACTACACACACACGACATTTTTTTTGGTTTTTTTTTACAAATGTGTTTATAATACAAGCATCTACGTTTATGAAAAAAAAATTTGGTCCAACTCGCCCTGGATCAAAAAGTTCTCACGGTTCTTACAACTGGAGGTGGTTCTCATTTTAGCGGTCCCGTATATATATATATATATAGGGGAAGGTTAAAATGAGAACCACATCGAGTTGTAAGAACCCGCGAGAACCACCCCCGCGGGGGGCCGTTGACCACGATTTTTTTTTACAACTAGATGTGTATATTTTAACAACCTACGTAAAGTTTGGGTTTAAACGGCGCGCCCGAGGGGGTAGTTTTTTACGCCCAAAGTTTGGGTTTTTTTATTTTTTTTTAATTTTTCTTTTTTTTTAACCAAACTTTGGGCGTAAAAAACTACCCCTCGGGCGCGCCGTTTAAACCCAAATTTACGTAGGTTGTTAAAATATACACATCTAGTTGTAAAAAAAAAATCGTGGTCAACGGCCCCCCGCGGGGGTGGTTCTCGCGGGTTCTTACAACTGGAGGTGGTTCTCATTTTAACTTATTCCTATATATATATATATATATTGGAGAAGGATCCGTTAGGAACCACCCTTTATTGCCAGAACCGCGAGAACCAATGTGAACACAACCAAAATTACCTAAAAATAGCTAAAAAACACACAAATTTTTTTCTTTTTAATATTTTTATAAAAAAAATCACTGGATTTCGTTACCAAATTTTTTTTTTAATTATTATTTAAAAAAAAAATTTGGCTACTAAAAGTAGCGATTTTAATGTAAAAAATATTAAGAAAAAAATTTGTGTGTTTTTTGATTTTTTTTTAGATTTTTTTAGGTTTTTGGGGGTTTAGTTTTTAGCATTTTAGCTTGGGTGTTGGGGGGGGAGGGTTAGGTGGGGGGCGGGGTTAGGTTTGTTTTAGATTTTTTTGGGGGGTTTAGTTTTTAGCATTTAGCTTGGGGGGGGGGGGGTGGGTGGGGGTTAGGTTTTTTTAGGTATTTTTGGTTGTGTTCACATTGGTTGTCACGTTTCTCGCAATAAAGGTGGTTCTCGCATGAAAGTTACCCTATATATATATACATATAGGGGGGGGCGCTAAAATGAAAACCACCCCCAGTTGTAAAAACCATCAGAACCACTCTCAACCAATCAGATTATGCCAACCTAAAGGCTATTTTAGTCATTTACCCCAAATGTCAAATATTATCTCTCTCTCCATTAAAGTCACCTGACTTTAAATACCTCTATCCGCTCTCCTCTCTCCTCTCTCATCTACTTCTATCTTCAACTCTCTCTTTAATTAGAATCACAGATCTTCTTTTCCACCATTTTTGAATCCCCTGCTCTTCTTCTTTTCCACCTTTTGGATCTATGTTGATGCCACCTCCACCGTCACCCATTCCGCCGCCACACACCCCACCTCCGTCGTCACTCTGCCACACAGAATACCACCGCCACACACCCCACCTCCGTCGTCACTCTGCCACACAGAATACCGCCTCCACACACCCCACCTCCATCATCACACGCACACAGAACTTAGATATGATATCTCTCTCTGATTGTGTTTTTTGCGGCGGTGTGGTGGTGAACGGTGGGTGAACGGCGGCGGCGGTGTGTCGGTGACAGTGGACGAAGGCAGTGGTGGTGGGTTACCCACACCTGTGACGGCGACGGTGGTGGTGGGTCACCCACACATGTTACGGCAGCCCCCACGTTTCTCTGGCGACGGTGGTGAAGGTTGCCGGTGAGGATTAATGGCGACGATGGTGGGTTTTTGACGGCGACGATGGTGTTCCTTTGAATCTGATTGTGTAAGATGTTCTTGAAACAAATTATGATTTGTGTTTTCTTTGATTATGATAGTTTTTTTATTTACATTTTTTTGAACACAAATTATGAGATTTTTTGGCAGTGATAGGTTTTTGATTTTTTGGCAGTTGATGTGTTTGATATGTGTTCTTGATTCTATGGTGATTTTGAACAATGAACTATGGTGATTTTGAACAGTGAACTATGAAACATGGTGGTTGTTTGATCTGTGTTCTTGGTTCAATGGTGATTTTGAACAGCGAACTATGTGGGTTTGTTGTGTTGGATTTGTGGCGGTGATGATGCAAAAAAACCCGCATATTTTGATAACCATGGCGCGGCAAGGATGGTGGAGGGTAGGTTTTTGAACGTGCAACCCCACTTTGCAGCCTCTGATTATCGGAAAATCTGAGCCAAGCCCCGTTTTTTAACGTAAACCGTAAACTTTTTAACCTAAACGTAAAATGTAAAGTTTTTATCGTAAAACCGAAATTTTTTAACGTAAAGCATAAAAAGTTTATTGTATAACGTAAAAAACGTAAAACGTCAAAAGTGTAACGTAAAACGTAAATAGTTTAACATAAAATGTAAAATGTAAAAAACCTAAAACGTAAAATACGTAAAACGAAAAAAGTTTAACGTAAAACGTAAAAAAATTTGACGTAAAACGTAAAACGTAAAAAGTTTAACGTAAAAAGTAAAAAGTTTAAAAAGTTTAACGTAAAACGTAAACTTTTATGTAAACACTATTTAACGTAAAACGTAAAACTTTTTCTACGTAAATTGTAAAACGTAAAAAACTGTGTGATAAAACGACGTGTAAACAAGGGGCGTGAATACGGGGCATAAAAACGTTGCGAAAAAAACGGGACGTAAAAAACGCCGCGTTAAAACCAGACGTAAAAAACGGCGCATTAAAAAAGTTGTTTTTTTTTTAAATTTGAATTTAAAAATGCTTTTAATAGAAAAATCCTGTTTAAGAAAATAAAAAGTAATATAATAAAACAAAAAAGTAATAAAAAAATAATAAAGACAAAAAGAGTACTTTTACTAAACTACCCTTCTGTATTAAAATATTAAAGACATAATAAGACAAAATGTATTTAATATTAATTTTAGTTACTTTTAATCTCATCTATCCATCTTGTTGATCTTTGGGAGGGTATTTAAGTAATTTTGCTATATCTCACCTTTTCAATCACACATCAGCAGCCTTTTCACAACAGTCATGCATTTTTCGAGAGGCAGAAGATGATTTGTATTATACTGTACACATTCACAATCCCAATGTTGAACTATTCCCAATACTTTTTTTATACAATCCTCCTTCACTACTCCTGCGTATTTCATTCCACACCCCTAAATGCTCCTGCTCCATTCACCCATCTCACCGGAGTATATTCACACAAAACCCCAGTATGTCTAAGGCTTCAATCACCGACGACGATGACGATCTCACCGGCGGCAATATGGGTGTAGGCGACAATCGATTGATTGGCACACCTCAATGGTTACCAAAAATTCAGTCGACAGTAGGGTTCCGACAGGATTCACTGAACGCCGGTGTTGGTGATGTCGCCGGAGACACTCTATTTTCAGGGCAGAATCATTTGTCTAGTTCATCGGACAGAGAGGTTATACTTGACCATGTTCCTAGTGCCGACACCATCCATGTATCCCATGAAGCACCACCCACCGGGTTTGTTGACTGTGGATCAACTTCGGCTCATTTGCAGATTCCATCGATACCAGCGACTCAAGTGACAGACAATGGTATTCCGATTAATGTTATTCAACCATAAAATAAAAACATAGATTTATTCCGGACTAGGCACCGATTAATCCTCATTCAATCACCGTTATTCGCGATTATATACGATTAATCCATGATTAATCCCAATTAATCGCTAGTCTCACCCCACCGGCCGACTAGCGAATAGCGATTTTAACAACCATGGTGAATGGTAAAGATTTACTTATTATTTTTAACGGTACAATACTACTAATATTAGTGGTATTCTATAGTAGTAATGATGCCTTCTTTTAGGATATATAACTTTTCATATAACTTAGCATTTTTTAACCATATATAACTTTTAGTACATTGAAACATAGATAAAAATGCGGCGTTAGTTCGGCACAGTTTTTTGGCGATTTTTGGTACCGGTATTGTCATATGATATTTCGGTGTTACTAATTAACATATGCTGGTTTTTGGCGATTTTTACGAATTTTTACGAGGACAATACTGGTATTTGCAATGGCGAAGCTTAGTGTAAAGTGGGGGTGCACCCCCCCCACCCCAATGTTTCAGTTAGAAGTGCAAAATTTCCTATTTTTTGTCCGAAAAAAAATTAAAATAAATAGGATTGTCCCCACAATTATTTTGCCTAAATATTTATACAATATATAAATTAGGTCCTATAATCTTTTCCGCCCCCTCAGAAATTTCAGTCAAGCTTCGCCACTGGGTACTTGAATGTAAAATTCGGTATACTGTACCGTGTACCGTTCCAAATCGATACCGAATTGAAATTATCTAAAACGCCAAAAAGTGGGGACTGATTCGGTACCCACTAAAAAATCGTTACAAAAAAATCGTGGTACCGGTACCAAGTACCAAATGCTCATGGCTACACATAGGTAGGTACATACGTTAAGAATTATTTATATGGGTTGTTTTCTACACATTTGTGACAAATACTATAAAATCGTCCAAAATGAGTCACAACTTGTGATGGATTTCCGACAGAATATAAATTTTGTGATAAATGCATAGGAAATAGCTACCAGCTTCCTACAGAATTCTAATTTCGTCTTTCTAAAGTCTAACATCGTTTTTTTTTTCAATCAATCTTTGGTACAAATTTATAATACACGAGATACTTTTGTTTTAAAAAGTTATACCTATTATACTTATAGATACCTACCAATCCATCTTCCGTACAACTTTATTATACATGAAATACTTTTCTTTTAAAAAGCTATATCTATTATGCCTATACGTACATGCATATGCACTTCCGAACCCATTACACAAAATATAATTTGGCAATCTGTATAAGTACATATTTATTTAGTGGTTTATATACACTGTGATACATACTCATATACATACAAACAAACATATACGCACAATACACCTATACACATCTATACGTATACATATGCATATACATAGAAATCAATTACATGCCATTGAAAGAGACTAAAGATGTTGAGGTCCTGAATCGAGAATCTGATATAAAACAGTAACATCATTCTAAAAGTCATTAACCTTAACCCTACATCTCCTCAAACTCCTATCCTCCACCATTTCTTTAGAAAGGTGTAAGTCTACCAAATCCTGCCTAATCTGCTACTCCCAAGTCAATTTCGGCATGCATATGTATAAATACACACACATACATTACATACATACATACATACATGCATGCATGCATTCATGCATGCATACATACATACATACATGCATACATACATGCATACATACATGCATGCATGCATACATGCATACATACATGCATGCATGCATACATGCATACATACATATATAATCACATCCACATACACATATAGATACAAACATTCATATATGTACACATACATACACAAATACATACATACCCACATACATATATACATATATACGTACTCACATTATACTCATATGCATACGCCCACATAGTTAAATACATTTAATATTTAAATAAGAATAATTATATAGGTTGTTTCTTACACATTTGTGACAAATCCTTAAATGTCGTTAGAAATGTGTCACAACTTGCAAAAGATTTAAGCATTTTGTCATAAATGCGTAACAAATTGTATTCATACATGGATTATTTCCTACGTCTTTGTGACAATTATATTTAAATATAAGCATTTTTTCATAAATGTATAGGAACTAGGCGATGACCCGCCCGCGTTGCGGGGCGATGGCCGAATAACTCTCTGCCAATTAAAAAAATAGTACTATAGTTTTGCTAGAAAAAAAAACAAAAAAAGTGTTAGGCAGCTCTTTGACACGATTTTTAGCTGGGGACAAAGTCATATTTTTATTTTTACTTGGGGAAAAAATCAATTTTTTTCCCGAGGGTAAAATCCTAATTTTTAGCTAGGGGAAAACCATAATTTTATTTTGCACCGGGGCAAAAACGTAATTTTGAATTGAGGGTAATATCGTAATTTTGAACCGAGGGGAAGTTCATAAATTTTAGCTGGGGGCAAAAGCAAAAAATTATTTTGAACTGGGGGGCAAATACGTAATTTTAAACTGTGGGCAAAACCGTAATGTTTAAGTAGGTATAAAATAATAAACTGGTGTAAATTCGTAATTTTAAGCCGGGGGAACAAAAATTTATTTTGAACTGGGGCGAAAACGTAATTTTGGCTGAGATAAAAGCGTAATTTTTTTTCGAGGGCGAAATTGTATTTTTTAGCTCGGGACAAAAGGGTAACTGTATTTTGAAGTTGAGATAAAACCGTATTTTTTAACTCGGGGCAAAAACATAATTTTAAAGTGGATATAAAATAATAACCTGGGTGTTCCAATAGGTATTGCTCGCCGCACATTTGAACCAAGGGGAGAGAAACAATATTGCAGGGCAAAAACGTAATTTTAAAGTGCGTATAAAATAATAAATTGGTTAGTCCAATGAGGGAGATGCGGCCACCCATTTGAAGCAATGGCAGGGTGATACTATTCCCTGCCATTAAATGTAATTTCGAACTATGGGCAATATCGTAATTTTAAAAAGGGGATAAAATCGTAATTTGATAGGATTACGTTTATATTATTTTATGCAAAGAAAAAAAAAACTGGCCGCCCTTTTGGCCAACAATTTGCATTCCTTGTATTATTATATGTTGGAAATACGTTTATATTATTATATTCCTATTCCCGCCGACATCTTCACACTTGTCTTTGTATATGTTGGAAATACGTTTATATTATTATATACTAGCTTTATTATTATTTATAAATATAATAGTATACATCCTTGTATTTATGTTTAATACAAGGATATTTGTCGGAGATGTGTCACAAGTTGTGACGCAATTCCAACGAATGGTTTATGTTAATTAATAAATAAATATTTTGTCAGAATTGTGTAAGAAATGTTATCATTTTCCCTTATTTATTTTGCATATATTAATATTTATTCGGTAAACAATAATAATTGACCTTTTGTACATTATTTGTGACAAATTTGAGACGCAATTGTCTATTAATTAGGGTTTTCTTATTTTTTTGTCTAAAACTTCTCACAAATTGTGACGGAATTCTGATGGATGATTTAAGTTAATTAAAAAAATAAATATGTCGTCATAAATGTGTATGAAACCATATTATTTCCCCTTTTTTTTGCTTATATAAATATTCATTCGGTAAAGAATAATAATTAACGGTTTTGTAGATTACTTCCGACAGATTTATGACGCAACTGTTAATTAATTAGGGTTTTCTTATTTTCTCATCATAAATGTGTTGGAAACGATATTATTTTCCCATATTTTTTTGGCTTATATAAATATTTATTCGGTAAAGAATAATAATTAACCTTTTGTAGCACTACTAGAAAACTTGGCAATTGTCACCAAAATTTGCTACCGAAACAATCGGTGGCAAATTTAGCCACCTATTTCCCACGGATATCTAAATTAAGCGTACTCAACGTTGTTTGGTAGCAAAGCGGTGAAAATTTTTGCCACCATCTATTTTTGATGACAAATTCGTGAAAAATATGAATAACTTCCCTAGATTATCCAAAATATACGCGTACTTTTTTAATTGCTACCGTCTTGGCGGTAACAAAATGAAATTTTAAGCGCAAATTTAACTAGGCGGGTTAATATTCCAATCATAGACAAGCATGTTTACCAAAGTTAGGTTAGAGAATTTAAAGAAGCGTGTAATTGACAAATTGGAGTCAAAATCATCGACCCTGGAATAAACTTGTGTGCTTGGGTCTTCCTCGTCCCGGTCAATTGATCGATGTTTTGTGTTCCAAGTCTCAAATATCAGTTCTGATTTATTCAAAGTCGTCAATCGTAGATCATTTAAGCCCTAAATTGATCGATGTTCTGTGTTCCAATGGATTGTATTTTTTATTGCGATTTGTTTTGATAAATTGTGGTTTCCTTTTGTTTGAATTTGTAATTTAGGCGTATGACAATCAGTGAGGCATAGACGAACTTGTTTAATAGGAAAATAAGAACTACATCATGAAGTTGATGCAAATGTAGGTTTGTTCTTCATGTAACTATGTAAGTATTCTTTATTGTTTATTTGATGTGCTATTGATATTATCTTAATCAACGTTTGATTGATGAGTTAATTACTTAATTTGGTCATGAGTTTTTAGGGTATATGGTTGTTTTTCGAAGAATTACATGTTTGATTGTGATTTATTTAGACGAATTGTCGGTTTATCCTTATTGAATCTGTAGTTTGGGCGCATAACGAACACTGGGTTATAGAAGAACTTGTTTAATCAGGAAAATAAGAGCTGCATAATGAAGCTAATGTTCAAATCTAGTATTCGATCGCAAAACTGACTTGGAATTTGATGCAAATTTAGGTTTGACCTTAATGTCATTGCTCTCTTGTTTGTTTTATTTGTGTTTGTTGTTAGCTTAATCAATGTGTGAATTTGGTCATGAGTTTTTTAGGTTATATGATTCTTCAAATGATTTAGGGTCCAATTCTCGTAATCTCGTCTATAGAAATGTTTGAAAGTTTAGGTCTTTTAATCAAAACAATTCGAAAGTTAATATAAGAGAGAAAATACTATATTACCCAAAACAAGAAAGTGACCAGACCCTTTTCATTTAGTTCACCCTTTTAGATTTGTAATTTTTTTGGTTTTCAGGCATGCTTTGAAGGTAACCCTTTTAAGACGGTACCTGGCCCGTTAAAGCTTTTCTGGCAATGCATGTAGTCCAACCCCGGGTACGAGTTCTTGCTTTCCATGTTGAATTTGATTTTATTTTTTTGCCTGTAACTCAGATGTAATAATTGGCTCTCACAACAATAAATGGTAATTGTGGTGTCTGAACTATTTAACATAATGAATCTGGTCTTTTCCATCAACAACTAAAGTGTCTCTGTTTATTATTTGTCAATCCCAATATCCAATGGCTCTGTTTATTATTGGTTGAATGTGTATTTATGAGAATTAAATGATTGTGGTATGTTGGATGCACAATTCGAAAGCGAGGGTAGTAGTCTATGGAAAAAGGTAGTGTGGAGTAAGCATCAAAATTCAAGGTTTTGGAATTTTATCCCCGTCAAAGTCTCATCTCCAGGTCCGTGGAAGCAAGTGGTGAAGATTTCTCAGGATTTGGCCGCCCTGGGTATTAACTGCGAGTCGTTGTTTCGGGGTATAGTGGGCAACAGTAAAGATATTGCCTTCTCGAATGATTGCTGGGTGATTGAAAGCCCCGTTAAAATTCAGATTCCCTGCTTGAAAATGGTTGTTGTGTTCTGCAGTATTGTTGGACCAGGGTACCTAGTTCATCAACAGAAATCAGCGAACTGGCTGAGCTTGAGGGATTATTGCAAACCGTATCAATTCCTGGTGTGGGTGACAGATGGGTGTGGGGACGGGTCTTAGCTCGTCCGGAATCTATACGACGCAAAGTTTAAGGATATATATGCAAAGTTTAGCAGGAGATAGGGCAGAGTCATAGTTTCGCTGGAATAGTTGATTAGTTGGTGTCCGCTAAAAGTTAATTTTTTGGCGTGGAGATTACATCTTGGTAGGCTGCCCACGAGAGTGGCTCTTGCAAAAAGAAATGTACCAGTTTCGTCGTTTATGTGCAGTTTTTGTGACGAGTATGTGGAGACGACTGACCACCTTTTTGTTGCTTGTCCACTAGCGATGGCAGTATGGGACCAGGTGTTTACATGGGGTAGACCCTCCCTTCCCCTTTTTTCTCTGGGGCTGGGGATGTGCTGAAACATCATGATAACTTGCGCGGGTCAAGGAAATGGCGAAAGGTTGTATACACGGTGATACAAACGACGATATGGTGCCTTTGGAAGGCACGGAACGAATGGATCTTTGACAGGAAGCAGGTGAGCATAAATAGGCTAGTGGATGAGGTAAAAGTTTTAGCTTTCTTGTGGCTGAAACACCGAGCAAAAGTGAGGGCATTAACCTGGGAACTTTGGGGTGATTTTAGTTTATCTTGTATGGGTTGCTGATGTATTTGAGGATTTGTTTTTGGTGGCTGTAACAACTGAGCTAACACACTGTTGGCTCTTTGTGGTAATATAAGTATATTTTGTTGGCAGTTCAAAAAAAAAAAAAAAAAAAAAAAACAAATGCAACTTGTTTGAAATAAATTGGGATAAGGATATGGCTAAACGAATGTTGACCGACGGACCTAACTGGCTAAACGAATATGACTATTAAGGGGACAAGAACTTCCATCGATTAATATTTTGGGCCATAATAGTCAAATCTGAGTAAATTTTGCCCATTTAATTTCTTTTAGAGTAAACTTCTATTTTGCTCCCTGTGGTTTGGTGGTTTTAATGCTTTTGCCCCAAACCTTTTAAAAACGGACATTTTACTCCCTGATCTATACAACATATCTCTATTACACTCCCCGCCTCAAACGCCGTTCATTTCAAACGTTAAAAGACTGTCATGTGCCCCTCATGTGAGGGGCAAATATGTCGTTTTAGGTTTTATTTATTTATTTTTGAGTAAACTTTCGTTTTGCTCCCTGTGGTTTGGTCATTTTAACGGTTTTGCTCCAATAGTTTAAAAATAGCCATTTTCCTCCCTGATCTTTCGAGATTGTCGCTAGTTTGCTCCCTAATCTTTCGAGTTTGTCGCCAGTTTCCTCCCTGATGGAGTTAGAGGCTGGGAACAAAATGAAGATAAGTTAGAAATATCAGGGAGAAAAATGGCTATTTTTAAACTATTGGAGCAAAACCGTTAAAATGACCAAACCACAGGGAGCAAAACGGAAGTTTACTCTTTATTTTTTAAACAAAACAAGATCTTCAAGAACAAATATCAAACAAAACCCATATATTCTTATTGTTTTCCCTTCAATTACACCTCTTGGATCTTCACAGGTGACAAATGATCTGTACACAACTGATCTCAGGCTTTCTTGAGGCATATTCTGTTTATATTACATGATAATTGGACTGATAAAGTCAGAAACTTTATATAAAATTATAAAAAAATGATGAAAAATCCCATTTGGGTTGCATTTGTTTCTTAGTCTATCAACAAGTTTAAATCCAAACCAAGACAAACTCAAAGAATTCGTTTTAAATTCAAACAACCCAGATTCGTATCTTAACCTTCACCCCACGCAACACATCTCGCCGGACCTCCGCCCTCACAACTTTCTCCCCCATTACCGCCGTAAAATAATCCGGCAATGTCATCCCCATATCCACTTCACTCATATACAACATCCCAACTCGAACCATTGGAGCAAGAACAAGTTTATTCCTATACTCCATCTTCGTCGGAGAATCGGATTTGTTTGAGTCCACCGGGTCAAAATGGGTTGACTAGTAATCCCGTGTCATCTTCTCCGATACCTTCAAGCAAACATCAACATCTTCACCCAACTCAACTAATTGTACACTCCGCTTCTCTACTTTACTCTGTTCTTGACCAAGAGAAACAATCAAATAACCGAGCTCTCCTTCACTCTCCTTCACTCTCTTTCTGTGCTTCCTATCTTGCTTTCCTTTTTATTTTCTCAATAAACCACCACCAAACACCCACCACAACCAAAAAATTAGTCACAGAATTTACCCACCTCTCCGCCGCTGTCCCTCCTCTGCGTCGACGGCGACCTTGTAACAGTCCGGCGGCGGCTGAAACTTTGTGTTAGGGTTTGGTTCATCGTAAAATAGAGAAGACAGAGAGAGATAGGAAAGAGTGGCGGTTGAAAATTTAGAAGAAAGAAGATACTAGAAGGAAGAAGATGAAAAAGATGTTGGAAGGAAGAACAAGAAGTTGGGGCTAATTAGGGTTTTAAAATGGTTTATAAATATCTAGGTTAGGAAATGACAGATTTTCCCCTCACATGAGGGGCACATGACAGTCTTTTAACGTTTGAAATGAACGGCGTTTGAGGCTGGGAGTGTAATAGAGATAGGTTGTATAGATCAGGGAGTAAAATGTCCGTTTTTAAAGGTTTGGGGCAAAAGCGTTAAAACCACCAAACCACAGGGAGCAAAATAGAAGTTTACTCTTTCTTTTAATTATTAATAATCTGGATTGTGATTTGTGAGGGCACAAGAGCTTTCATTGATTGACATCTTACTGGTCAACTGTCTATGTATGATAACAGGATTACGTACCAACGGTTTTCGACAATTTTAGTGCAAATGTGGTGGTAGATGGGAGTAGGGATGGGATTGGTACAGTACCCGTACCTATACCCGTACCAGTACCGAAAATACCGGTACCGAATTTGAACAAAACTAGGTACCAAATACCGTACCAAATATATAGGTACGGTACGGGTATTTTCGGTACAGTACCCGCTTGGTACCATTTTGTTTTTATTTACTTTTTGAGCACTTGTACGAGTACTAAATATGTAAAATTGACATGAGTACCAATATAGTACGAGTACCAAATAGGTAAAATTGGTACGAGTACCAATACGATACGGGTACCATATAGGTAAAATCAATACGAGTAGACTATAAATACCATAATATGAAATAAAACATAATACAAAAACACTTTTAAAGGTATACATAGAATTCGGTACCAGTACCCGTTTTTACCCGTACCCGTACCAATACCGAAAGTACCGAATACCAAAATCAATAAAACTGGGTACCGATACATGTACCAAATACCTAAAATCGGTACGGGTACAGGTACGGGTACGGGTACGGTACGGGTACGAGTACGGGTATTTGGGAAAAAAAGCTCATCCCTAGATGGGAGCACAGTTAGGGGCTGTTTGGTAGCCTCTTAATAACCATTCAGATGCTACCTCTTAATGGTTTAAAACCTCTGAATGAATAAGAGGTAACCTCAAGTCTGAATGGTTAAGAGGTAACCTCTGAATGGTAAATCATCACGTGTCATATTCTTCTACCTTCTCATTGGTAAAATTCTTAATGGTTCCATTAAGAGGTAGCCTCTTAATGACCATTCAGAGGCTACCAAACAGCCCCTTAATCTTGGGTTGTGGGATACTGCGGGTTGAATTCTTAGTTTATAAGTTGGAAATCTGGTTTTTCTTGTTTATGGTCTGTTTGGTGCTAAAGTTTTGTTACTTTTATGAACAGGACAAGAAGATTACAATAGACTTAGACCATTGAGCTATCGTGGTACTGATATTTTCATACTTGCTTTTTCTCTCATTAGCAAGGCCAGCTATGAGAACATATAAAAAAAGGTAATTATGGCCCCATTAGGTAATCATTTTATCTACCGGAAGAATCAAATTTTACTTGTGACAAAGGAAATAATAAAGTTGTATTTGGATCTTAGAATAAAGAAAAATAATCCATATCTTTTTTACTAATGATAATACTAAGGTTTTGAGTTGACTTGATCTTGTTTTATAGTTACTTAGTATATGTGTATTTAAGTTTTTCTAGTTGGAATGTTTGAGTTTAAATCAGAAATCAAATAGTTTTTGTTAAAATCATATCACTAACAACCATTTTATGTTTTATGTCTTTTTTTCTTAGTTGGATGTAGTAATCCGATTTTTATTTGAATGCTAAAGATTATATATTTTTATTGACCTTTTATCCCTTTAACATTGAAAGCCGTATATTCGTATAGTATTTCTCCTTTTTATAACACCAATGGGTTTGTTTTACGTTTGTTGCAATGTTCAGTGGATTCCCGAATTGAGCCACTACGCGCCCGGCGTTCCAATCATCCTTGTTGGAACAAAGCTCGGTTAGCTTCTTTCAACCTTAATTATTTACCAAGTACAGAGACAAGTTATTGCATTATTATCCTGTTCCATGGCCGGCCTTGAAGGTAGGCGGGGAGGACCACCGGGCAGGGCCCGATATTTTGAAGGGCATGTTATTTTAAAAAGAAATCTGATATGTATATGTAAAAAAATAAATTAATAGGGTATATCCATACAAACACCAACATAGTCCCACTTACAAAACTATTTTTATGGTTTAGATTAGTTATTAGCCCATTAATAGTAGGTTTAGACCTTAAGTGAGCAGCCAATACCCAATTTCGTTAAGGCTTAAGGGCACGTTTTTTCGAGCTCGAACAGGGTACACAAATTCTCAAGGCCGGCCCCTGTTCCAAAAAGACATCAAGGTTGGATGACTATATTGGCTGTACTAGAAAATGTCCAGGTTGATGAAATCCAGAAAAGTTAATAACTGAAGATGATTGATGTAATACCTCACCATACATACGGGTCGTATAGATATTATACGAGACGTATGACTAACCCTAGAATGCACCACCTTAAGGCGTACTGTATGAATAAAGTCATATGGGTTGTATGACTGCTATTGCGACAGAAACCTGATCGGGTTGACACTCCTCCAAGCTATTGAGACACGTCCGTTTTGTAGATTCAACATCTGAAACTACAAATTTCCATGTCCTTGTGGTCTAGTCGCATTGGTAAGTGGAGGTTGATTAGGTGGCATTTAGGAGTAACAAAAATGTTATTAGAAAAAAAAAATCTAAAATGACAAATTCACTATATATACAGCTTCATCCCTGTCTAGATGGACATCTCTCTCTCTCTCTCTCTCAAAAAACCAAACAACTCAAACGTGAACGGTGAATGTGTGTTTTGTAATCAACTTGACCCATTATTACTTTTCGTTAATTCTGATTTCTTGATTCTATTCATTGGTTGTTTTGTAGATTGAAAAGTTGAACTTAGTTATCAAGGAGCACGTTAAGGAAAAAGATGAAGAAAAAGAAAGGTTCAATGGAATTATTACGGGTTGTTGGCTGAAAAAGAAAAAGATAAGGTGGATAAAGATGCTATGCTTGATAGGATGTCACAAATTGAAGCTATGTTAACAACTACAGTTCAAAGATAGGCTATAAACACTTGGTTTTGAATGTTTAGAGATGTTTATTTATTAGGATAATTTTAATTATTATGTTTTAGTTGGTATTTTTTATGTACTTTTGAAAACGAGATGTTTTATATAATTTTGAGATTTTATTAGACTTCTTTTTACACTATTTGTAGTTTTATTGATATGCAATTTTGATGAAAATAGCAGGGAGAAAAAAATCTAAATTAAAAACCAAAATTGGTTGCAAATAACTATATCAAGGCGGTCACAACTCGGTCGCAAATTGTGTTAAAAAATGGTGGCTAAATGGTATCAAAACTCGCAGATTGTGTAAAAAAATGGTGGCAATATCGGTGGCTAAATGGTGGAAATATCGGTGGCTAAATGGTATCAAAACGTCGATGGCTAAATGGTGGTAATATCAGTGTGAAAACGCGTCACAACTCGGTGGCAAACCCGGTGGCAAACAAGGCGGAGCGTAGCAAACATGAAGCGGTGGCAAATAATTTTGACCAATTTTGTCGTGGTAAAAATAAGGTAGCAAAATATAAAAATGGTAGCTATTTGGTAGCATTAGAGCAATTGACACGGGTGTTTTTGTCACTGTATTTTCGATGGCAAATTGGTGACAACAAGGAAATTGCTACCATTTTGTAACAAAAAATTACATGACAAAAACCATGTTTTCTAGTAGTGTAGGTTATTTCCGGCAGATTTGTGACGCAAGTGTCAATTAATTAGGGTTTTATTATTTTTCGTCGTGGATGCATCGAAAATTTGTAACAAAATTTTGAAATTTATTTTTGTAGGAAATTCGTCATAAAAGTGTTGTAATCTGTGACAAAAAAAAATGGTGTCGGAAATTTCTGTAGGAAATTGTCCCCTTTTCTAGTAGTATTAGACAATTGCACTTTCATTTACCCTACCATTAGTAATACACTACTTTTTACTTTACAAATATTAGAAATGCCCATGCATCTATATGTATGAACAAGATATAACGTGTTTTGGACACACTACTTTGAATACACTTTCCTTTTCATCTATCATACTATCCATAATACACTACCATTAACTCCTACTATCCCTAATATACTACCATTACCTCCTACTATCCATAATACACTACCATTACCAATATACATAGAATGTTTCACTTTATGCACATGTGCATCAACACCCTTCATACCATACCAAACAACATATTACATCATAAAGTAACAAATATAACCAAACCATCAACCATATATAATTAAATAAAAACATGTATATTGGCCAACTTCATCATTCAAAATCATAAACTTTTCACATTTTCACGTTATATCACCTTCATACATATAGATGCACATGTGCATTTTTTATATTGCTAATGTAAAAAGTACTGTATTATGGATGGTAGTGTAAATGTGTTGGATCTGAGTTTGGTTTTGATGGTATTTTTCGTTTGAATTAGAATGAAGATGGATGAGTTGTGCAGCGAATTAAGATGGAAACAAACTTTGCATACAATCAAACGAGAGTATTGCTTTGATCAAACACTTTTCACAAAGAACCGAAAGATTGAATTTAATTTCAACAACGATTACAATGCAATGCTTAATACAAACTCCCCCTCAGCCAGAGCTCAGTGTTTGTTCGTGCAGAGAAGACGATTTTGCAAAGAGCTAATAGAACAGTACAGAGCACTGTTCTATTTATAGGCACTAGCAAACCACTGAGCATCTAAGCTGACGTCACCATGAAAGTGACATCTAACCTCCTAACAAACTCTAACCTCTGATCAATACAAACACTGCTATACTAACTACTGCTATTACTTTTCATTACATAAAAGACATCTAAATAACTGCTGCAACCTTCCACTGCTGTGAACCCAACAGTACTTGTCTGGATCAGCAGTGCTTGACTCAAGGCAGTAGATTGAACAACAGAGCTTTAGTCTTTCATCATGACTTTACTTGATCAGCAGTTTGGAGGTCAGCAGTTTGGAGGTCAGCAGTTTGCACGATCAGTAGATAGGAGGTCTGTAGATGTTGAAATCACTTTCAAGGGGAGAGACTTGTATGTAACATCTGCTTATTCTGGATCCACTACTCTGATCCAGTTTTGGCTTTAATTATCTATTCCTTTGATAGGGTTCAATCCCAACAATCTCCCCCTGGAAAGTGACATCTAACCTCCTAACAAACTCTAACCTCTGATCAATACAAACACTGCTATACTAACTACTGCTATTACTTTTCATTACATAAAAGACATCTAAATAACTGTTGCAACCTTCCACTGCTGTGAACCCAACAATACTTGTCCGGATCAGCAGTGCTTGACTGAAGGCAGTAGATTGAACAGCAGAGCTTTAGTCTTTCATCAGGACTTTACTTAATCAGCAGTTTGGAGGTCAGCAGTTTGCACGATCAGTAGATAGGAGGTCAGTAGATGTTGAAATCACTTTCATGGGGAGAGACTTGTATGTAACATCTGCTTATTCTGGATCCACTGCTCTGATCCAGTTTTGGCTTTAATTATCTGTTCCTTTGATAGGGTTCAATCCCAACAATCTCCCCCTGGAACAGATAATGCCAAAACTCTTCATTATTGTGGAACTTTTATTGCCTCATTAACAGTTCCCTTATCTGACCTTTAAGCTGTAACTCAAAGTCTAGGGCATCTGTGTCATCTTCATCCCTACCTAGTGGAAGATCAAGGAGATCCTGCATATCTTCAAGACTCAGGCCAAGAGCTTGTTCCCTTGTTATTTTCTTCACTTCTCCACCTGAACATAGTCAATACATGGGTCTGTTTGTCAGTATCCCACTTTACTACTTTTGAGCCTGGTGGGTTTCTTGGGAGATTTTTATTTGAAGAGGTATTTGGTGAAGCTGGCCTATTGATGACTGTCTGAGCAGTACTTGCAGGTTGATCCAATCCAAGAGTTTCTACAATCATTTTCTTGATGCCTTCTTTTACAAGGACATCTCCTTCTATGAGCTCTTGAATGGTTTCAGCACCTGACTGTTTGTGTGGCCTTCTTTTATAGATAGCTGCACCAGTTGGAGCAGTGGCTCTCCTGATTTGCAGCTTTGATGGTCTTTTTGAAACCTCTGCTTCAGGATAGTCAGGCTTTTGAGGAACTGTGGGATCTTTCTTTCTTAGTTCCTCCAACCTTTTATAGGTGGCCCTGACTGTATCTTCTTTCCATCTTGCCACTTGATGTTTTAACCCATAATCAGCAGCAACCAACTCCTCTTTCATTCTCTTCAGCTCAAGTGATTTTTTAGGCACATTCTTTTTGTACTTTGACCAATCAGGAGGAGTGTGTTTGACCTTTTTGTTTATCAACTCTTGAATCCTGGCTGCTTCTTGTTCAAGCTCAGGAATGGTCCACTCCTTGTACATATGCTTCTCTCCCTTGTATTTCTTTATTGCCATAATGCTTTCAATGTAGTCTTTTCTCAGAGTTTCATCTGCTCTTTCTGAAATTTGTTGACATACATTTTTTGCAAACTGTTCCGGGGATCTGACTTGTGTGAGCAAGTATTGATAGTTCTTCTGTATTTCCCTATCAGATTTCCCTTGGGTATTTCTTTTTGAGATATCCTCTGCTTGCTTAGCCTTGATTTTCAAGTATTCTTCAATATTGTTAGGCCTGGGATATCCTTTAACTGATGGCAATCTCCTTTTAGCAGGGTTATCCTCATAGTAGAAAGATTTGATTTCTTCTCTGGCTGCTATTTGTTCAAGAGGAAATTGAACACCTGCAGGAGCTAAGGGCTGTTGAAGATGTTGGTGGTGGTGAAGTGTCATCATATTTAAGAATTAGTCTTCTCCTTTTTGTTTGAGGAGGGACTGATGATGCTTTAGGTGGATCAGTGGTGGTGATTTGAGTGGCAGTGGTTTATGATTGACTAACAGTTGTTGAAACAACTGGTGTTTCAACCACTGTTGTCATTACAACAGATGTTGTAACATCTGTTGTCTTCTGATTTTTGGCAGGAGACGATGGTGGTGGTGTTACTTTTGGTGGTGATGGTGGTGGTAAAGCAGTGGTTGTGGTGTGTGTTGAAGTGGTGTGTGTTGAAGTGATAACAGATGTTGAAACCTCTGAAGTACCAGCTGTAGTTGATACAGCAGGAGTTACAACAGCTGTTTGGGTGGAGGTTTGATGTTGGAGGCTTTTGGATGGTGGTTTTGGAGTATGCTTTGTGAGTCTGGATGGGATGGATTTGGGTTTTCTTTTTGGCTTAGGATTTTTAGCATCCTTTGACTCAGAACAACCCTGCGCACTCAGCTCCATGTAAGCTCTTTTCTCCTCATTCCACCTTGACCTATCCTTTGCCTCTCTGTCCCTTTTTACACTAGCTATAGCTTCATCAAGTGCATTTTGGGTAACATCAACCTTTTTGCTACCATCTGGCAAAGGAATATTTTTGGTCATAGCATCTTTTTCTGGTTCAATGTAGAGACCATCATCTATTCCCTTCTTCTTCCACTCCTGAATTTTCTCCCCCTTTTTGGCATTATCTGGGGGAAGTTGATCAATAAAGAGAACTGTTGGAGGAGCAGTGCCAGTGGTTTTCAATAAATGGGCCTTGAGAGCCTTGATGTCTGCTTGTGTGTTCTTGAACCTAGACTCCATTATGTTTCTCATGGACATGTATTTCATGTTGCTGCTCAGCCATTTCTTTTTGTTGTTGGAGAAAAGGTTGGAAGAGGTTCTAGAGCTCATTTGTAGCAGGTGCTTGTGGTGGAGCAGGTGCTTGAGGTGGAACAATAGTGGATTGCATCTTTTGTACCTTCAACAGCTGTTGCAGCATTTCTTTGATATCTGCAACTGAAGTATCCAGTTTATCAACTCGTTCTGTCAATTCCAAATATTTTAAACCATCACCCAATTTAATGGGATCATCTGATTTCCCACTAGCAGTGGTTTTATCAGTGGTTGAAGTAGG
This sequence comes from Helianthus tuberosus, assembly GCA_030545235.1. NCBI lineage: Eukaryota > Viridiplantae > Streptophyta > Magnoliopsida > Asterales > Asteraceae > Helianthus > Helianthus tuberosus. Next base: position 63,951,106 of record CM060416.1, on the reverse strand, counting down.
GAGTGTACTCCAAACATTAACCACTGATGCCCCTTTTTCTTGGTACTGGGGTCTTCTTCCTTCAACACTTGACAATCTTTTGATGTTTCCAGTGGTAAAAAAGAATCCACTGGTAGATGTCAGAGGTGCTATGGAAGGAATTGCCTCCAAGGAAGTCTTATTAATGTAACCATTGTCCAGATGTAAACCAGTGGGTTCAACATTTGTAGTGGCTGCATCACTTGGATTACCACCAAGAGTTACTTGTAACTCAAGGGGTGTAACCTCCTCAGGTTGTGTTGGTGGGTTAGCAAAGATTGATACATCGGACCCAGTCATTTGTTGAGGCATGTTCTCATTGATAGGTGATTGAGAAGGACTGGTTAGTGCCTGGTTCAAATCAATTGCATCCAACAGAAGTTTAGTTGGTGGGGGAATTGTGGATGTGATTTTGGTGTAGAAAGAGAATCTGCCCCGGGCATTGGGCTGTGGATGATGGAAACGAGTGATTCCAGAGCATCATATTGTGGATTCCCGATGTGTACAACCTGTTCTTTTTGAGAAGAAGCAGGAGGAGTTTCGGTTATGGGTTGAGATATTTGTACCACCTGCTGTGAGGAAGTAGCAGTAGTGGTTTCTTGTGACTTTTGTTTTGTCACAGGCAGTTGCTCTGGTATCTCATCCTCCAGAGTTGCCTTTTTGATTGGTTTGGGGGGTTTTTGATTTTTCTTTTTCTGTTGCTTTTTGGTGATTTTAGGTGTGGGTTTCAAAGCAGTTGTGTTGCTACTTTGATCACCTTGAGCAATGGGCTCAGCAGCAGATACTTGAGGAGCAGTGGTAGCTGCTAAATTCTGCTCAGGCATCTCTGCTTGTGTTTTGCAAGGTGTTAACATTCTGGTAAAAGTTTCAGCAGTTAAGTTGTGCATTTCTAAAGAGTCACCTTGGTTTATTTCAGCAATATCATCCTTACTGAATTTCTTTTCAAAATAATAGCTTAAAAACCTGGGAAACAGTAAGAATGATTTTGTTTCAAAATTTTTAACCAGATCATTAAAGATTTCCCGAGAATAATTAAAATTTTCTTCTTGAAGAATAGCATATCCCAGATTTTGAATTTTTAATGGTATTTCACTAAAAGCAGTGGTTTTGTTTGAAACACACATTAGGAGGGTATGAAATAGAAATCTTGTTGTAGAAGGGAAGTAACCTTTTTGTAAGGTGTCCTTTTTGACTTCTGCATTATACCCTCTTTCCAGAAAGTCATTTTTAACTCGTTTTTGGGAAAAGTAATTTTACCTTCCTGATCGTTAAGTTGAAAGACCTCTGAGATGGATTGTGATGTAATCTTGACGGCTTTACCCTTTAGAGAAGAGTTAATGGCGATTACAGTGTCTCCTTGTTTTTCAAGGGTTGCATTCTTCCAAAACTCTCTTTGGGTTGTCAAGTAAATTGGTGCATCTGCTGTTAACAAAGTTTTATACTTCGATGCAGATATGGTATCAATGATGGAGTTGAAGATATTTGTGGTGCTGGGTTTTGTGAGAAGACCCAGAAGATTGTGAGATGGTTTGTGTGGAATTTCAATGGGTGTTGCCTTTTGAGAGGCTTGTGTTGAAGATGATTTGGAAGTGGGTTTTGTAGATGGCTTCGATTTTGTCATTTTGGAGATGATGATCGAAGAAGATGTTGAAGGAATTTGATGAAGAAACTGCTTTGAGAAGAGAATTTTTGAGAATTCAATTCGACAGTAAAACCCTGTTTTGGTGTGAAGTGGGGGTTTTATAGAGGAAAAAGTGAAGGCTGACGTGGCAACGGTTACAAAAGGTCTGACCACTATGTACTGCCCACATGCCAACCCCTGGTGAAATGAAGGACAGTACTTTTATGAAAGATACTGATGAAGGCAGTGGTTACAACGGTAAAATGGAAGCAGTGGATGATTTTCACTATCAGTGGATAGCATTTCAGTGGATAAGACACTGCTTTTGAACAACAGAGTTTATCAAGGAAGTGAGAGGACATAGGATGGCTTTCAGCAGTGGACAGACTTTGAAGTAGAGCAGACTTTTGAACAAGCAGTGGTTATGGCAGACTTTTAAGGATTTTAATGAAAACTTCATTTTTAGCTATTTTTAAGGATGGATTTTTGATTTTCTGAAAACATTTTAATGCTTTTATTCATAAATAAACAAGATGTTGCTTGTTATTCCATGTTTAGCATGCCAATCCTAGAGACCAAACATTCAAAGCTGCCAGTATCTAATGCTTTTGTGAGCACATCTGCCAGCTGGTCTTTAGTTGGAACATGATGCAGAGAAATCAAACGTTTTTCATAGCAATCCCTCACAAAGTGATGTCTGATGTCGATGTGCTTGGTGGTTGAATGGGAAACTAGATTTTTGATGATATTTTCTGCTGCCTGGCTATCCAACATGAGTGGTGTCTTTAAGGCAGTGATAGCAAAATCCAGCAACTAATTTTGAAGCCACAGGAGTTGGGCTGTACAGCTTGTAGCAGCAATGTATTCAGCTTCAGCAGTGGATGTTGAAACAGCTGCTTGCTTTTTGCTTTGCCATGAAACCAAGCAATCACCTAGAAACTGGCACCCTCCTGATGTGGACTTCCTTGTGGTGTGACATCCAGCAAAGTCACTGTCTGAAAAACCAGAAAGCTTGATATTCCCATTAGCTGGATACCAGATACCAAGTGTGGGAGCACCTTTTATGTATCTGAAGATCCTTTTTTCAGCAATGAGATTTGATTTTTTGGGAGCTGATTGACTTCTTACACAGACACATGTTGCAAACATGATGTCTGGTCTAGATGCAGTTAGGTATAATAAAGACCCAATCATGCATCTATAAAGTGTTTGGTCAATCAGCTCATCCTTTTCATCAGACATGACAAGCTTATTTGTTGCCATGGGTGTGCTGCATGGTTTACAATCATTCATATCAAATTTGTTCAAAAGTTCTTTAGCATATTTGCTTTGATGAATGAAAGTTCCATTTTGCAGTTGCTGAACTTGGAGACCAAGAAAGCATTGCAGCTCACCCATTGCACTCATTTCAAACTCAGCTGTCATGAGTTCCCTAAACTCTTCACACATTTTGTTGCATGCGCTTCCAAAAATAATGTCATCCACATAAATTTGGACAAACATTAAATCCTTCCCTCTCCATTTTAGAAACAGTGTTTTATCAATGGTACCTCTTTTGAAACCATTTGAGAGTAGGAAGTTGGAAAGAGTTTCATACCAAGCTCTAGGTGCTTGTTTCAGGCCATACAAGGCTTTGTTTAGCCTGTAGACATGATCTGGATAAAATGGATCCTCAAAACCTGGAGGTTGACACACATACACCTCTTCTTGAATTGTACCATAGAGGAAAGCACTTTTGATATCCATTTGGAACACCTTCATGTTGTGGTTGACAACAAAGGCCAGGAACAGTCTTATAGCTTCCAATCTTGCTACAAGGGCAAAAGTTTCATCATAATCAATCCCCTCTTCCTATCTGTAACCTTGAACCACAAGCCTGGCTTTATTCTTGACAACAATGCCCCTTTCATCAGTTTTGTTTTTGAAGACCCACTTTGTGCCGATGGGACTAACCTCTTCTGGCAGTGGTACAAGCTCCCATACTTGTTGTCTTTTGAACTGTTGGAGCTCCTTTTGCATGGCTTCTACCCAGCTGTTGTCTTTCAGTGCCTCTTGGTACTTGACTAGCTGATGGAGTGATAGAAAACCAGAAAAAAGACAAATGTTTTGGGTATGGCTTCTTGTGAGCACCCCTTCATTGATGTTGCCAATGATTTGATCAGGTGGATGAGATCTCAAGAAGATTAAATCTTCTTGGTATGGTATGATGGCATTTGTTGGTGAAGGCTGCAAATGTGTATCATCTGAGCTAACCACTGCTGGTGACTTTAATGATCCAGCTGTGGCTTCAAAAGGTGGTGGAATGGGAGGTAATGGTCAGGACACATGCTGACTTTTATCCATTGTTTGGGGACTTTTGTCAGCAGTGTTTGTTGATGTGGAAGCAGTGGTTAAGGGGCTACTTTGGTCAACAACTGTTGAGGTAGCAGTGGTTGAGCTTTGACAGCTGCTTTGAACATCTGTTGCTCTTCCCATTTTGGCAGACCTTTGAGGGATGATGATTTCATACCCATAGTCTGGTGTTGAATCCTCTGATGGACCTGCACTGTTAGTCTTGACAGCAGTATTTTCAAAAGTGAATTTATCAAGATCAAACAGATCTGCAGGATTTACTGGGATTTTCATGGATGAAAGTTCATTGAACTTTACATTCAAGGTCTCCTCCACTGCCTTGGTCCGTGTATTAAACACTTTGTAGGCCTTGGCAGTGGTTGAGTATCCCAGATGATAACCACAGTCAATTTTTGCTGCAAATTTTGAAATGAAATCTTTTAAGTTCAAAATAAAGCATGGGCAGCCAAATACCTTGAAGTATGAGATGAGTGGTTTGATTTTATACAGAAGTTCATAAGCAGTCTTTTTGTGCCTGGGGTTTATTAAAACTCTGTTTTGGACATAGCAAGCAGTATTTACTGCCTCTGCCCAAAAAGTTAATGGCAAACCTGAATCAGCAAGCATGGTTCTGGCAGCCTCAATCAAAGTTCTGTTCTTTCTTTCAACTAGCCCATTTTGCTCTGGTGTTCTAGGGATGCTGTACTGCCTTACAATCCCTTTCTTCACACAGAAGGCATCCAACTCCTTATTTTTGAATTCTGTGCCATTGTCACTCCTGAAGACTTTTACTTGAAGGTCAAATTGCTTTTCAACCTATGTCACAAAGTCTTGCAAAATGCCTGCAGTCTCATCTTTTGAGTGTAAAAAGAAAGTCCATGTAAACCTAGAGAAGTCATCAACAACAACCAAACAATATCTTTTCTTCTTGTGACTCATGACTTGAACTTGGCCAAACAAATCCATGTGCAGCATTTGTAAACACTGGGTTGTTTTGGACTCTTCAATGGACTTAAAAGAGCTTTTATGCTGTTTTCCTTTTAAACAGGAAACACAACGCTCAGGACATGAAAACAATTTTTGTGGTAGGCCTCTTACCAAACCATTTTTTGAAATTTCAGTGATTGTCTTAAGATTTGTGTGCCCCAGTCTTCTGTGCCAAAGTTCTGTCTCTTTGTTAGAGGCAGCTGAGAACAGACAGACATCAGCTCTGGGACACTCTTTTGACATATCAACAACATAAACATTGCCACTTCTTTGAGCAACAAGTTTTGTTTGACCAATTTTTATTATTGCTTCAATCTTTTTTACCATTTCTGGTCCAACAATCCTACAACACTCCTTTGTGAAGAATGACCCATACCCCTTGTCACTCATTTGTGAAACACTCAGGAGGTTGAATTTCAGACTGTCTACCAGATTGACATTTTCAAATTTTACATTGCCAGACTGTACTGTACCAGACCCCAGAACTTTCCATTTACTTTTATTCCCAAAGGATATATCACCCCCTCCATGAATTTTGAAATCTTTGAGTAGGGCTTTACATCCAGTCATGTGCCTGGAGCCTCCACTATCAACATACCAGAGGCTATCTAAGCAGGCATAAGCTCCCTGCACATGAAGTAAAAGGATTAGTTCATTAGGGTTTCCAAAGACAATAAGGCTTTGGATGGGGTCTCAACAGTGTCTGGGATGGATGCAGATTGATGGACAGTGGTTAAGTTAGGGGTTTGGACACTTTTAGGACTGTTTCTTGCTAACCACTGTTGGGGGTCTTGACCAATCACCTGTTGATAACCAAAAGGATGCCTATTCACTTTAGGTTTAGAGGGCCTTTTGTAGGTCTCATAAACGTGTGGAATCCTTTGGTAAGACTGTTTCTCCTTACCTCTTCTGTATTGATTGGCAGGGGGTGCATCAGTAACCTGAACATCTCTTTTGACAGATATTTGGTTCAGCTGTTTTGTGACAGCTGTTTGAACTGGCACAAACAGTGGTCGGTTCTTGGTGAATTTGACAGATGATGTTGATGGACTCAAGGATGTTTTAGCAATGTACTCATTCTTTTTCACATCAAAGTTTTTGAGATACACACATGCTTGAGTTTTGTGGTTTGTTTTACCACAGACTGTGCAGCTTTCAGCAGGAACAATGACACTTGTTTTGTTCAAATCATATGCTTTTAAATGGAAACAGTCTTTTGTTAGATGATTCATTTTCTCACAAAATTCACAAAACAGGTTATTGATCTTTTCTCTCTTCTTTCTCTTTTCAGACTCCTTTGCAACAGAGTTTTTAACCTCTGTTGAGATGTCCTTGAGAGGAATGATTTTAGCTTTTGGAGCTTTAACACCATCAGTGGTTGTAAAGTCCATGGGCTTGAAATTTTCAAGAATATCACACTCATCGGACCATGTGGGTTTAAACTGGTATTTCTCAGTCTCCTCAAAAGTAGAGGATCCCATTGGTCTGTCAAGTGTGATTTTGTTACCAAGTTTGTCAGTGATTTTCACTTCTTGGCCATTCTTGTTTGTGGGGATGAACTCAGTTGTTACATCAGTGGTTTGAACAGATTTTTTCAAAAGCAGTGTTTTCATCATCATGTTTTCTATAACCAACACCAAATTTCACATTGCTTTTAATCTGTTTTTCAAGCATAACCTCATACCCCTTGCATGATTCCACCGATTTTTCACAGGTGATCTGGGTGGACTCCAACTCCTTTTTGCAAACTTGGTATTTTTCTACCATAGTTTGGAGTTGGGTTTTGGTTATGCTCTGCTATTCTTTCAGGCTGCTGATCTCTTTTCCTTTTTCAGTCAATTTGTTTTTAAGTTCTTTTAAAGATCTTTCAAATTTGACTTCATCAGTTAAGGTTTTATCCCGAAGGTTTTCATTTACCTCTTTGATGTTAGCAAAAGCAATAATGCAATTATCTGAACACAGTTTTTCAAGAACTTCAGGTGATACCTTGGCAGCAGCCATCATGGCACAATCACATTGACGATTTTCTTCATCATCAGCTCTTACTTCCTTCTCACCTGCTCTCTTCTCTTCCTCTTCTTCTTTGTCCTCTTTGGACCAGGGATCTGTCAGTGGTTCAATCAGGGTTTCTGAATTTTCTTCCAGCAGCAGTTCACCAGCAACTGCATTAACAACTGCTTCAGCCACTTTATCCACTGTTTCAACACTTAGCTGTTCACCTTCAGTTTCTACCTCCTCTGGTATTGACTCTAATGCCATCAAACAGAATTCATCATTAGAAGGTTCATTAAAAGCATAGAGTGCAAAATTTTCATCACCAAGCTCATCAGGTATGCTGCTCCAGTCAACAAAGCCTTGAGTGAAAAAGCTTTGCTGATCTGGTTGTGCCACTGCTGGAGCAGTTGTTTGAGGTGCAACAGGTTGCACTTGTGCCTGAGGGACAGGGGTTTGAACGTACTGAATTTGTGGAACAGTGGTTTGGACATAATGCACAGGCACAGGGGTTGTAGCATAGTGAGCAGTGTTAACATGGGCTGCAGGGGTATATTGGGTATAGTGAACAGTGCTTTGATTTTGTGGTCTTGGGTTTAAGCTGGGATGCGTAATTATAGGACCAGTAGTTTGACTCCTGCATTCCCTAGCAAAATGACCTAGCCTATTGCACTTGTAACACTTGATTTTCGATTTATCCAACCCAACCCTTAAATTTCCATGTAACCATGGGAATTTTCTCCATGTTCTTTTGTAGAATTTGCTTGTTCTTACACTAAGCAAAGCCAATTGATGCAAGATGTCCATCTCTTCTAAGTCAGTGGGATAAAAGTGTTGCAAATCATTGAGTTCAAAGCACAAATTATCTGACATCTGGTTTTCACAGTTTGCAGTAAAAGCATAATTTGCAGAGTGAGGATCAAGGTTGTTAAAATTTCCACCAGCAGTTATATTAATGAAGTGATCATAACCTTGTTCCTTACCACTGCTACCAGATTCTTCCTGACCAAAAAGAGCTATGCTACCGAATGAATAATCATCAGTAACTTTGCCAGACTCTTGCAACTTCTTTTTCTGGTTCAACTCCCTTTCATAGGTCAGGAGTCTACCATGAAGTTGGATCAAGGTCAGATCTTTGAACTCAACAGAGTTTCTAGTCACAAATGCAATTGTGTCCCATTTATCAGGTAGTGATCTAAGAAACGTACTATTTTGTGTTGATTTTGGAAACTCAACGTTAACAAGACTTAGTTCACTGATGAGACAACTAAAACGTTCAAACTGTTGGGTCAATGATTCACCCTTAATGTAACAGAAGGTTTCATACTGTTGATTCAGAATTTCCCTATTGTTTTCAATGACTTCTTCTGTTCCCCCAAACTGTCCCTTTAATGCATCCCATAGCTCTTTGGCACTGTTACATTGTAACAGTCCAGCATAGATCTCATTGGGTAATGCAGATGCTATGATGCTAAATGCTTTGGCATCGAGTTCGAACTTTTGAAAATCAGTTTCAGTATAGTTTTCAGATGGTTTAGGTATGAACTTCTTTGCATCCTCAGCACTTGGCACCATAGGAACATGGGGACCAAAAATAACAGACGTCCAACATCCATTGTTCTGTTGAGCAAGGATGTGACCCATCCTTCTCTACCAGATGTTGTATTCATTACGTTTAAGCATGGGTGGTTTGAAAAGAGAGCCAATGTTATTTTTATCCTCTTGTGATTATGATGTCATCCTGGTTGTTTTACAGGCACTGATTAATCAACTTTGATGGTGATTAAACCTTGCTCTGTTTTTCAACAAAACGAACAAACGATCAGTATCAACTATTATAACTATTTATGTCAAAGTGATTGTTAAATCAAATTTGACTGTCCGAGCTCTGATACCAATTGTTGGATCTGAGTTTGGTTTTGATTGTATTTTTCGTTTGAATTAGAATGAAGATGGAAGAGTGGTGCAACGGAATTAAGATGGAAACAAACTTTGCATACAATCAAACGAGAGTATTGCTTTGATCAAACACTTTTCACGAAGAACCGAAAGATTGAATTTAATTTCAACAATGATTACAATGCAATGCTTAATACAAACTCCCCCTCAGCCAGAGCTCAGTGTTTGTTCGTGCAGAGAAGACGATTTTGCAAAGAGCTAATAGAACAGTACATAGCACTGTTCTATTTATAGGCACTAGCAAACCACTAAGCATCTAAGCTGACGTCACCATGAAAGTGACATCTAACCTCCTAACAAACTCTAACCTCTGATCAATACAAACACTGCTATACTAACTACTGCTATTACATTTCATTACATAAAAGACATCTAAATAACTGCTGCAACCTTCCACCGCTGTGAACCCAGGAGTACTTGTCCGGATCAGCAGTGCTTGACTCAAGGCAATAGATTGAACAGCAGAGCTTTAGTCTTTCATCAGGCCTTTACTTAATCAGCAGTTTGGAGGTCAGCAGTTTGCACGATCAGTAGATAGGAGGTCAGCAGATGTTGAAATCACTTTTAAGGGGAGAGACTTGTATGTAACATCTGCTTATTCTGGATCCACTGCTCTGATCCAGTTTTGGCTTTAATTACCTATTCCTTTGATAGGGTTCAATCCCAACAAAATGAAAGTGCAATTGTCTAATACTTGTAATGTATTACGGAATTTGTCAAAGAAATGATATATATGAACATGTGCATTGAGAATCATTACTAGAATTTTTTTTGGTAACGAAAAATAGCGATTTTAAATAAAAAATAATAGAAATTTTTTTTGTATGTTTTTTAGGTATATTTAGGGTTTTTTTTTTTTTTTTTTTTTTTTTTTTTGTTTACATTGGTTCTCATGGTTTTAGCAATAAGAGTGGTTCTCTAATGAACCCTACCCTATATATCTATATATATATATTTGAAAGATCCTTGTTTATTATTAATATAATTATGGAGTATATTCTTATACTTTTTTATACAAGTATTTAAATAATTAATGGAATAGCTTATATATATGGGGAATGATCTACTAAAAAGTAGATTTTGCCTAAGTAGCTTAAGAAGGATTGTGATGATGCCATGTAACATTCCATATAAGTGGGAAGGAAGGGCATTTTGGTCCTTGTAAATAGGAGTGTGAAAATGACATGTAGCATCCCTTTTGTTTTCTAAAAAATACAAAAAAATATCCATTACAAAAAATCTAGCACAAAAAATCCAGTACAAAAAATGTCGTACAAAAAATATTGCACAAAAAAATCTAGTATAAAAAATTCAGCGAAAAAAATATATTACGAAAAATCTTGCAAAAAATTGAGAAAAACAATTTTAAGACAAAAAAAGTTAAGCACAAAAATATAGTACAAAAATCCTGCACAAGAAAAGTTATATAACATAGAAATACAACAAATTTTTGTGTGATTTTTTAGTTATCATATTTTATATAGCAATATGGTACACAAATTAAATATAAAACTTTTAAATAATTTAGCGACTAATAATAAAATATGTGTAGAACACAACACTTTTAAATAATTTTGTTACGCTTAATAAAATTATTGTAGGATCCAACACATTAATGGTGGTGAAGGAGAAAATTATTGTGGCATTAATGAGACTTGAGTAACTCTTTAAAACATTTATTATTATTCTAAATCAAATTGTCTATATTACCCTTAGTAATTAAAATTTAATTAAAAATGGACAAAAATGATATCTTAATTCCCGACCATTGATAAAAAAAAATATAAGGTCTAGATTAATTTATTTTTCTTCTTTCAAGAAGATTCTTCTCAAATGAACCTCCCTATATATATATATATATATATATATAGGGAGGAGTTCATGCGAGAACCACCCTTATTGCGAGAACCGCGAGAACCAATGTGAACACAACCTAAAATAGCTAAAAAAACCTAAAAAAACCTAACCTAACCCCACCCCCCCCCCCCCCCCCCCCAAAAAAAAACCTAAAACCCCTCCCCAACCCCCCAAAAACCTAAACCTCCCCCACTCCCCCAAGCTAAAATGCTAAAAACTAAACCCCAAAAAAACCTAAAAAAAAATCTAAAAAAATAAAAAAAAATCTAATTTTTTTAAATATTTTTTATGCTCAAATCGCTACTTTTAGTGGCAATTTTTTTTTATTTTTTTTTGCCTTCGAAAAGTAGCGATTTTTATATAAAAAATATTTAAAAAAAATTGTGTGATTTTTAGCTATTTTTAGGCATTTTTGGTTGTGTTCAGATTGGTTCTCGCGGTTCTGGTAATAAGAGGTGGTTCTCGCATGATCTTCTCCCTATATATATATATATATATATATAGGGATTGGGTAAAATGAGAACCACCTTGAGTTGTGAGAACCGTAGGAATCAATATAAGTTGATTTGGATGGATAAGATTAAAAGACAATAAAACAATGTAATGATTGTGTTTTAATTAATGACATTTTGTTTTTTACTGAGAAAAGGGCATATTGGTCTTTTTACTATGGCTTTAATGATTGGTATAATTAATGAATTTGTTTTAATTAATAAGATTGTTTTTTAATTAAAAAAATTAAACATGCGTTATTGATTTTCTTTTAATTCTCAGATTTTTTTATTTTTAATTATCAGATAATTTTTTACGACCCGGTTTTTATAAAAATTTTACACCCCGTTTTTAACTTTTTTAAGACCAGGGTTTAAACTTTTTTTACGCGCCGGTTTAAAGCTTTTTTTACACGCGGTTTTAATCTTTTTTTACGAGCGACTTTTAACTTTTTTACGCCCCGATTTTAAACTTTTTTTGCGCGCCGGTTTAAAACTTTTAGAGTAAATTGCCACTATCGTCCCTGAAGTTTAGATCTGTTTGCTAGTTTCATCCAAAATGATTTTTTTTTGTGCCAAATAGCCCTTCACCTTTAGCATTTTTTGTCATTTTCATCAAAACCACTTAATTTATTTTTTTCTGTTAAGTTGTAAGATATTTGGATGGAAATAGCAAATATAAAACCTTAGGGATAATTTTGGCAATTTACTTAAATTCTTTTTAATTTCTTTTATTTAATTAATTAGTTTTGTCACATATATATAAAACAGAATATACATGTGGTTCTTATAAAAAAATTAATAGTTTTGTCACATAATTATTTTAAATTTTCATCCAACCACTAACTCAGTTATTTTTTTCTGTTAATGTGAAGGTTCTTTTAAATTTTATAATGTAAGACAAAAGTTAATTTCCATTTTTTTTATACACATCAGTTTTATAAAAATAAAATCTACTTCTACCTCTAGATTTTATAAAACCAAATTGCTAGTGACCTTATAGAAAAAGGTCAAATAAACAAATTTTATCATCTGTACTAAGTTTGTAATTGATCTTCTACTCTTTTAAATTCGGTACTAACAAAAAACAGAAGCCGCTACCCCCCTATCAAACAACGTATCGTTCCCAAACCTTAAAATTACCCACCAAATAGTAAGTATAAGGCCATGAGCCAAAAGTTTCTTTACTCAAACCACTTGAGAGAAATATTAGCTAGTTACATTCGTAATCTTAATTAGATAAATATTTTATCTCTGCCAACATATTTCTTAGGTGCTCAACACATTAAAAACATGGAATGCTGTACAATTTTTTTCTATCTCTACACTTGATTAAGTACTAAAAGTTGTAATCGACTATTATGTGCTGCACACCATTGATATTTATTTTATATATCGTTTTCTATTTATAAAACTGATCAATATAAAAAACTGGATACTAATTTTTGTCTTAATTTATAAAATTTAAAACATCATTCACCTTAACAGAAAAAATAAACTGAGTTACTGGTTTGAATGAAAATTTATAAAAATTATGTGACAAAACTATTTTTTTTTTTATAAAACCAACATGTATATTCTGTTTTATATATATGTGATAAAATTTATTAAATAAAAAAATTATTTGAGTAAATTGCCAAAATTGTCCATGAGGCTTTATATGTGCTAGTTTCATCCAAATATCCTTCAAATTAACATAAAAAGTAAACTAAGTTAGTGATTTGAATGAAAATGACAAAAAATGCCAAAGGTGAAGGGCTGTTTAGCACAAAAATGTCATTTTGTATAAAATTGACAAACGGGCCTAAACCTCATGGACGATTTCTTGTATAAAATCGGTAGCATAACATTACAAACCGGCCCGATTACAAGCAAGCCGAACCATACCAAAGGAGCATACATCCGGGGAGAGACCAAGTGGTGATCTCTCCCCCAAGTCTAAAACTTTCAAATGTTTCAATTGACTAAGGGTTGGTATTTATAGCCACACCCCCTTCACTTGCAAACACACATGGTCAAACGAATAACCCTTTCGTTTGACACTTCAAACGAGCGGGTCTATGCACGTTCGTTTGACCGTTTCACTAATTATTACATAATCAACATACAATTAATCTAATCTCTTCGAACAACATCGGACACAAAAACTTCACCAACAAATTCCCCCTTGTCTGTTGCTGTCGAATGCTGAAAATGCAACTGTAATCGATCTTTAGTTAAGTATTTGTTGATGTCATCTTCTCTGTGTTAACAAATTCCCCCATTAACTGATGATCCAGGTAAGTAGTATCTTGACTTGAGTCTTCATAGCAATATCAAACCCTTGAAGCTTCCCTTATAATATTTCCCCCTCAAAGTACGCGTATCCATGTTGGGTGTTGTGCAATCTCCTCGCAAGGATAAATTGACCGATCTTCCGCTGATCTTCCAGTACTCCAACCGGAATTTGATAAGGGTTGCATTCTTTAAAAACTGCATCAAGTCTTGATCTTGTCATATGAACTCTATTTCATTCTAGCATACTACATTGGTAGAGTTTTCTGGTGAACTGTCTTTAGTAAACCATCTTTGTGGAATCGACCAAGTAATGCACTTTGATCATCAACATCAACACTCAGGAAGTCAGCTAGACCGACTATATCATTTGCAAGCTCAACCAGCACGCTTAGTTGAACTACATCCATATCTCATTGTCTCGCTTTTGTGAAGTTGACCACGTAATGCACTACGGATCTTCAGCATCAGTACTCAGGATGTCAGCGTGACCAAGTACATCTTTTGCAAACTCAACGAATTGAGTTACACCCAGATCCCTGTAAAATCCCAAAGAAACATCAAACCCAAAACCAATTCCTGCAAATTCCCCCTCAACTGCTAGGGTTGGAATCCACACTTGTCAGCCTTGAACTATCAGTTCTCATAAAGATTCCCCAGGTCTTCAGTGAACAGTGCTTTGAAACTAATGTTGACTTTATATACATGTTGTTTCCGTGCAAAACCCTTTGCGCTGGTTGGAGAATTAATTAAATTCCTCAAATATGTGTCTGTGCAGAACATTCCACGCAGAACCTTTGGTATCACCAGAAAATCACAAACGCTACCACCTGTTATTGCGTTTAGAAATTTACCAAAATAAATTCCAAAACATGTGAAAATTTTTATCCCCCCATTCTTTGGTAAAATCTCTAAACTTTAACAAATTCCCACCTCTGAGCAGAACTGTCGTCAACTTCACCGAACAAATTCTCTCCCCTGAGCAGAATCTCTCGAATATTCTCGGTTTTCAAGAAATTACGAAAGCGACTTTCTTCTTTGCATATTCTAGTTGCTAAAGAAAGTCCCATAGCCCCGTCGGATCCGAATTGTAAACCCCCCAAAGTTCTGCTAACACCTAATCCGAAAACTTCCATCATAGGCATAACTCTTCGACCTTGTGAACTTGTTAGGACCGGTCTTGGCTCTCTAGGTTCCTTCAATCGTTTCCAATTGCGAGAATATAACAATAAACAAAATTCTTTGGAGCATTTAAGAACACCGATAACAAACAAATTTTCACGTGCGGAAAAAATATACCGTTTTTGGCCCATAATAGTCAAGTCACCAATTTTGACATTTGCATAGGTAACCGTGACTACCCCACATTTTTCAAAATAAATCATTTCTTTTCATCATCCTAAAGTGATCTTGCGCACTCCCGAACCCCGTACAAATTTTGACGTTAAAGCTTGATTCAAATAAACTTCACGAACACCCGACCCCACTTTGCTTAATTTCAAAAGCACCTCATCAGCCTACCAGCAACCCAACAGAATTTTGTTCGACAAGTTGCATTGGCCACCAATATATATGCAACTTAAATTAGCAGCATACATATATTTTTAATTATGTCACCAGCCCACCATTGGTTGTATAAGAAAACTTTACACACATTGAATTTTGGCCCAAATAAAAATCTAACTCAAATAGACACCACTCTTCGGTTCAATATGCATGTGATCCAAAATATAGTGCAAACCATTTCTTAGATGTCCAATCTAATGGGGCCCAACATGTTACCCTGGTATGCCCCATCTAACAATTACTGTACAAGGCCCGAAAATAATGATGGCCCAATCATGTGAGGAATCCCATGGAACCCTAGACACAAACATGTGTCAGCCGCTAACATCATTAACTTTCACTCTTCTTCCTTGTCATCCTCCACCTTTAATCAAACAATCCAGCCTACATCATCCTCGTACAACCGCCATCATCTTCTAATCTCTCCCTCTCTCTCTCTGCGATACACAATGAACATCCGCAGCAGATATTCATCTTATTTGAAGAAGATTACCCGACCATCGTTTGTCATTGCACCCTCCTCCATCTCTTCTAATTTCACGATGAACATCCACAGCAACAGCAGCCGTCATCCTCACTTCCAACACCTATCAAACCTGCAATCAATCACCATTTGAGTGAACAACTGCACAGGTTCCTCGTGAGGGGGTTCTTTGGCAGATGGAGGAGGTTTTTCGTAGGGGGGCGGTTTCGACATTCAGGTTTTTCGTGAGAAGGTTCTTTGGCAGATGGAGGTTTTTCGTAAGGGGGGGTTTTTCGGCATTCAGTTTTTACGTGAGAAGGTTCTTCGTGATGATTTTTGGGGTTCAGGAGGACTGAAGAAACCCTAATGTTTCTTATCCAGCCGCCACCCCTTTAAGAACACAGACCAAACTGTTCTTCTACAGATATGAGGAAAAACCCTCAAAAGATGATGAAAAATTGATGAACTTGGTGTGAAACATAAAACCCAACTCTTTTGTACAGTCCGATTTATCTCAGACCCGTATATTTGGTTCCAAATCTGGGTTTTTCCTCTTTACACCATTTTCTACATCTTGAACAAAAACCACAAAAATCACTAGACCAGATCTCAAGTGACTTAGTAAATGGTTAGATTCACTAAGTCGGGTACCATGGCTCTCATACCAATTGTAAGTTCTTGATTCGGACCGAAAGCCGTGATTAGTGTGTGATAATGTTCAAAAATGGAAAGATTAGAGACGGATAAGACAACTTTCTTGTATAAATTCGGTAGCATAAGATTACAAACCGGCCCGATTACAAGCTAGCCGAACCATACCAAAGGAGCATACATCCGGGGAGAGACCAAGTGGTGATCTCTCCCCCAACTCTAAAACCTTCAAATGTTGCAAATGACTAAGGGTTGGTATTTATAGCCACACCCCCTTCACTTGCAAACACACACGGTTAAACGAATAACCCTTTCGTTTGACCACTTCAAACGAGCGGGTCTATACACGTTCGTTTGACAGTTTCACTAGCTATTACATAATCAACATACAATTAATCTAATCTATTCGAATAGCATCGGGCACAAAAACTGCATCAACACCCCCGTGTCTTTCAGCTATCAACGTCACCACATGATACATGACTAACCATTCGCCGCTTTTAACGCACGTTTTTTCAATAAACCAAATTTAAACATACTATTTTTCTAATAACAATACGATTCAGTCACCAACCTTTGTTGACCCAAAAAACTATTTTTACACATGATACATGTGAACAGATTTGAAGAGAAGATTGGACATAAGATGGGCCTTAGTTAACAAGAAACGGATTAGCTTAGTTTATATGTTATAAACAACGTTTCATATGTTTTAGTGTTTGTTTGGATTAATTTGTTATGAGACACATTCAGTTTAGATTAATGATAATTTAAAACACGCAATAGCAAGTCATAAGCTTTGGATGAACCCAATCATGCCCCGATCACCTATTCCGCTACGGGTCGTGTGTGACAGAACATTGATAACACTAAAACCAACAACATTGTTTTTATGTGAACCGCAAAAGATTTGTAAATGTTTTTATTTACATTGAAAGTTGTTATGGATAATTAACTTATCATATGATCCACCGCGTATTTCAGTCATGCATTTTGGATGATGTTCGAGATAGGCCGCCATAAAAGCCAGCTTTTTCGGCGGCCTTTAGGATAGTTGCCGGATTGTATGGGAAAAAATGAATTATTTAGGCATGATGTACCGGGGGCTTTCCCCGCCACCGGTTTTGTAAGTAGCCCATTGGGTAATGCTTTAGACTTGTATATATATTGCATACTTCTTACCATACTGCTCAATCAGGTAATAGTATTGCTAGATCATTATTCACTGCACAGCTTTCACTTCCCGAAGAACCTGTTATCCATAATTATGTACTAGATCTATGGAGTTTTCATTTATTCTCCAATAATGCTATGCTGATCATAATGTTCATGTTTTTCAGAACTCCTAAATCACCGCTTATGGAATGCCTATGCTAGACCGCAGGCATATGTTCCCCTTGAAGGGGAGCACATTTACTACTTCCCCCAAGGACATATTGAACAGGTTTGTATTGGATTGTCTTTTTAATGCAAGCATACATTGAGTCTCCATATGTGGTGCTTTCTAAAATGGAATACTTGCAGATATGATAAAGCGCATCTCTCAAAATCAATTCCTACACTTGTATCAGTTTCATTATTTTGTGATTTAAGCATTTAATTGTATCTAAAATGAAAGCAAGTTGTCGTTACTGTAACAGCTCGAGGGCTCCATGCATTATGGATTAGACCAGCAGCTTTCAACATTTTGTTTACCAGAAAAAATACTGTGCAAAGTGATGAATGTTGAGTTACGGGTAAGTCTGTAGTTATAATTCTTGTCATAAGTCTTGTGCATCATAATTTACATGAGAAATGAATGTTTAAACTCAGTTACACCCGTTGTTTTGAAAATCATATCAGACCCGCCGGTTGGTCAACCGGGGGTGGGGCGTGCCGGTTGATGGTATCAGTACTTTTTGAGTGTGACTGGTTTGTTGGTCGAACCGGAGAACCAGGGGTTGAACGGGAAATTGATTAAATTATTCACATTTTAAGTTTTTTTATTTGATCCGGTTTGACCAGTAAGGAGACCTGTTCGACGTCCAGTCTCGCCCTAAAAACTTTGATTACACCCTTTAAGTGAGATCGACTAATAATTCAGGATTTATTTTACAGGATGAACCGAGCACTGGTGAAATGCATGCAAAGATAACTCTTATGCCAGATCATGATGTGAGCATTTTGACTTAAATATGTTAATTCATGTGACTATATAACTTTTTTTTGCCTTTTTGTCTCATTTGTTCCTTTTCATTCTGATAAATTAGCAAGGCGAGATGTTTGTTAAAGCGAGAAGGCACACAAGTCTTTCAAAGAATTTGCTCGGTGCATCTGTGATGTTAAGTCACCATCAACTTGGGGTTCTTTCTGTTGCCTCTCACGCACTTAAAACACAGTGCCGTTTTTCAGTCATATATAAACCCAGGTATAAACCATAATTAATGTAGTTTACTTATTCACATTCCACAGAAAATATGGTTTCTAAATTGGGCATTTTATGTAAACAGATGTTGTCTATCTTTGTTCATTATCAATGTGCACAAGTACCTGGAAGCTCAGAATAATATAATATATGTTGGAATGAGGTTCATGATGACCTTTGAGGATGAATACTTTGCTGCAAGAAGGTACATATGGTTCTCATTACTAAGAATATTTGGGTGCTTAAAAAATTTCATTAATAAATGTGTTATGCAATTTATCAATACAGGTTTGGTGGTACCGTTGTTGCTGTTGGGGAGCCTGAATGGAAATCCATAGAGGTGGTTAATCCGTCCCTCTTAAACTCAGTTATTAATAATAATCATCATCATCATACTCAGTAAATCCCACCAATAGCAAAGCTAAGTTAGGGTCTAAGGAGGGTAAGATGTAGACAGCCTTACCTCTACCCGGTAGAAATAGAGAGGCTGCTTCCGGTGAGACCCCCGGCTCGATGGTAGTTTTGTATCAAGCCTTGGACATAGGGCACATAACACTCGGCAATTAAAACAAAGGCCATCAACCATCCCCTCTTTTAACATTATTTTCACGAAATTAGTAAAATAACATTAAAAGTAGTGCACTTTCACATTTGCCCCCAAGCGCCCACACATATATACATTAGTTATATTATTATTATTATTATTATTAATGATAATAATAATAATAGTTTCTGAAGCTTTCCGGTTTTTCAATCTATTTCAGGTTGAGTGGGACGAGAACTCAACATTGCTTCGCCCGAACAAAGTTTCATCTTGGGAGATTGAACCTTCTAAAAGGAGCATCTGGAGTTCATGTTTAAGAAAGTTAAAAAAGCTAGTTTGTTGTGCCTGCTTGTAAGGCTTTAATTTGCTTTTGTTTTTGTAAAGGCTTTATATGTTGTTTTCTTTTGACAGATAAAGTTTTATAAATCCATCAAATCAACTAAGTTTATGTATGGAGATTGTTAAAATGAATTTATGATTCCAAACAAACCATAACAATATTCACTAGTTTGAGTCAGCGGAAAAAGGTTCGGGTTGAACTCATGATCATGTTTAGTTAAGAGGGTTGGTTTCCATAATAATTCACTATTACTAGGGCATTTATGTTGGTACATTTATGTGTCTGTAACTTTGTCTTGGTTACGTTATATATTATAGGTCTTTTGTTATCGAGTCTGTTAATTCCGTCAAGTCTACCTAGTCGGATATCCTCCTATCCTACTTGGTATGACGTTTTGTCTCTGTATTTGTAATGTATGTTAAACATATGCTAGTGTGCATAGTGTTTACAAATAGTTAGTCTTGTCTCATGCTTAACTAATTAATAGGTTCATATGTTCTGTCCATGTTTAATAGTTGACCAAGATTCAAACATCATAGTGGCGAACCTTCCAATGTTTGTCGGTGGGTGTGTGTGACGAAGAATCAATCTTCGTCACACATATTCTTCGTCACATAGGAGTTTGCCAGTGGACAATATATATAGCTAGTTATGTTTAACAGTTAAGGTATGAGAGCATAGAGAAAAACTTAGAGTTTATCGTTCAAGCATTGTGTGTATATGTTTGATGTTGTTCTCGTCCTTTTAATCTAAAGTGAATCTTTGGTTATCTGTTGTGTTTATTTGCTATAATCTGTTTGGTTTGCATCGTCACCGGGATTTCGCACTCGTGATTGTGTTTGTGATAAACATGGACTAGGTTTGGTATCGATCCTCCGAGGAAAACGGACCTACAAGTGGTATGAGAGCCTTGGCTCTTTTCCTTGTTTAAAACCAAACATTGTTGAGTTTTATCAAGTTTGTTTTATGATTTTCATGAAACTGATCTTTTTGAAAAGTTTATGTTTTTAAGAAAAACTTTCTAAAATCTGGGAAAATCAGTGGTTATGGTGTTATTTTGCTGTATTTTTTATAGAAAACCTTGTTATATTTCATGCTTACATGTTAGCATTTGGTTTTTGTTGAAAGTTTAAGCAAAATAGTGTTTCGGAAAATTTCTCCGGTGAAAATTTAGCAGGAATATTCATCAAGTTCATAGTTGCATTCAAAATGTTCTTGACTATCTTCAAAGTGTTCTTGATAATATCTGTTGTTTGATCTATATCTGAGTTCCAATTATTTGTTTGCATTATTTGTGTGCATTATTGGTACTTCATTAAAATATATTTGTTTGACAAATTGAAAAATGATGACGGATTGGGTCTGTTAGGTCTGTCACAGCAAGTTGTTAGCTTGAAAAACGTGTCACCAACTTGTGTCATATAATATTTGTTCAGTTTTGCAAAATATCTAATTGTTCGTCAAGTTGTGTTAAACGAAGTTCTATTCCTCATTAAAATTGTTTGAGGCGAAGATTATCATTCTTCGTCAAAGTTGTGGTTGATGAAGATTCAAACCTTCGTCGTACAAGACTTCGTCGTACTTAGACTTCGTCGTTCCTTATATTTGTCGTTCAATACTTCGTCGTTCAATACTTCGTTGATACTTGGTCGTCGTCCATACATCGTTGACCATAGTTCGTCGTCGTCCATGCTTCGTTGATCCATACTTCGTCGCACATGTTTGTCATTTGTTAACAGAAGCTTTACAAAACTATCTTAACCATTTCTTTTCAAGTGTTTGATCAGGTACACTCATACATACATCAATCATGAGTACTAACCCTTGGGATTGGAGCAGTAGCTCAAGCATGGCTCTAGATCCGACTTCCGCAGAGGCGTGGATCAAGATTATGATGCCACAACAAACAATTTCTGCAGGTCAATGGGCATGCGTAGCAAATCAAAATCAAAGTATCCAGAATTTGCTAATGAGCGAAAGTGAAACGGGTAGCAACAATCGACCGCTAAAGCTAAATCATATGAATGACTATCCATATTGGAAAGGCCAATTTCATACTTACGTTCTAGGGCAAAACACCGAGCTATGGATATGTTTCACTACACCATACAACACAGCTCTTGAAGAAGCAGGTTCAAATCCAACAACATTGGTAAATATGACTGAAACAGACAAGAAAGCGTACGATCTTGAAAAGAAGGCGTTTGCTATCTTGACGCAAGCTCTCCACAAAGACATATTGTAGGTCCGTTTTTCTCGGAGGATCCGATACGTAACCTATCCTTGTTTATCACAAACACTATCACGGGTGCGGAATCCCCGTAACGATGCAAACCAAACAATGTAAAGAGTATAACACAAACAGGTAATCAAAGATTCACTTAGATTAACAGGATGAGAACAAACTGCAAACACATACACATAATGCTTGACGATAAACTCTCAGTTTCTCTCTATGCTCTCATAAACCTAACAGTGAAACATGCCAAGTATTTATACTGTCCTTGTACGAAAACACTATGGACGAAATCACTAGTGATTTCGCCACACATGTCTCACGAAATCACAATGGGATTTCGTTACTGTGATTGTTGATGAAAACACACGTGTTTTCATCAAAACCAAATAAGGACAAAATAAATAAGGCATAGATGGACAGTCAAGTATGATTACACAACCTCTAAACATAATGCACACTAGCATTATGTTAAGATACAAATACAAAGACAATACGTCATACCAAGTAGGATAGGAGGATATCCGACTAGGTAGACACGACGGAACATACAGACTCGATAACGAAAGACTGTTTAACATACAACTAAACAAGACAAGTTACAGACACAAAACTGAACTAACAAACTCCCCCTTGTCTGTTGCTTGGTCTTCGTTCTTTGAGTCTTCAATCTTCAGTGTTGTTCGGACCACGAACTGCTCGCGTGTATTCCTCGGTAGTAGCAATAGCAAGCGACACGCTGGAATCGCAAACCTTGATGCTCGTCCTGGTCTTCGTAGAAAATGTTGTGCCTATATAATTTTTCAATGTCAGCTGCGGACATGTTAACGATCCACATCGGATCTAACATTCTGAAATTTTCACGATTTCCATAAAAAAACAATCACTGCCTCGTGCGTGTCGGAGTCATAACACCAAATTCTCATTTCTCCTAGAAAGTTCTGCGGCATCGGCATCAAGGGTATCCTAACCACAACTTTCGCTGGCTCATAAACAAGCTTGTATCTGCCAGTGTTGGTTGTCGGATCTAGAGTAAACTTGATTTGTTGATAAATAGGGAACTGAGGCTTGTATGACTTGTCTTTCCATCCAGACTTCTTGTTCATCTTTATCAGCCGTTCGAATAAAGTTGCACCTTCAAAGTTTGAGCGATTTATGAGATCAATTTTCGTCAATGCTGCCACATCATAAAAAGGCAAAGATAGTATGCTTAGCAATGACCGGAAGTATTGAATTCCAAATTCCCGTTTGACGGCAATGCAATGTATTTCTTTGACGAACATCCAACAGAGGTTTCGTCCACTCGGCTTCGCTTTCTCAAACCGTAAGTAATCGACTTGAGTGACGTCTGGCACAGGTTTGGAAACCTTGGATAAAAACTATTTTCGCCATTCGGGGAATGCATCTGCGACATTTTCAGACGTATCACGGTTCTTTAAATGCTCATCTATGACGTCCACATTCTCTTGTAACCATTCTTCATCAAAAGGAGCGAATTCAGTGCCGTCTTGACGCACATACGTGGACTTCTTCTCATTTCCCTCAAAAATAATCTCTTCAATGTTTTCAACATCAGTAGATTCGGACTCACTAGGCTTTCGATCAATCTCTGCATCATCAATCTCCCTAATTGCGTTTAGAGCAAGCAAATGCTCATGTGAAAGATCCTCGATAATTTCACCTTCTTCAAGTAATTCCCCAGTGACTGGATGGACAACCTGTAATGCAAGATCAGCACTGCTTGGAACATAAGATGTACCTTCAATCTATTGAACTGTTCCAGAGGAAGTTCCTTGAGTAGATTCGAACGCTGGCGGCTGAACAACAACAATTGTAGAAGATGTAGCGGCTGGCGGCTGCTGTGATGTAGTAGAAGGATCAGGATTCCCTTGATCTTCAGGATCATCATCCCGTTTCTGCATAACTTCTTATTTCTTACATCGATCATCCCACAGAGTAGCAACCCGCTTTTGAAGTATAGTGCTACTTCTCTCTCTTTCTTCGTCTGCAGCTTTCAAACGTGCATTCTCAGCTTTGAGTGAATCAATCTCAACTTGTTGGCGTTCTAACACAGTTTGTTGTTGACCAACAGTGAACTTCAACTTGTTTATTTCCACCAATTGACTGACCTGATCATTTTTTATAATCTTGATAAAATCAGTTTGCCTTTGAATACGATCTACAGCCGCTTCAAGTTGAGAGAATAGGAAGTTGTTCTTCTCTTCTTGAGACATTTCAGAGAATATCCTTTGACGTTTAGAACTAGGCTGAGAAGTAGTTGCTCTAATTGCAGCAACCAATGATCTTTGTGGAGCAACTTGAGGAGTTACAGTTGGAGTATCAGGAGCTGATGTAACCACAGGAGGTGGTTGAGTAGTTGTAGTTGGTGGTTCTATCGACCTCGGAGGAGACGGCACCATTGTAGAAGCTTCTTCAGCTGTGAATCCAAAGTTTGGATCCATTTCAGCTTCCTGTGTAGGCTCAGAAGGAACAGATTGCTGAGTAGACGAAGAAGTACCAATGTTCCTTTTAGCTTTCTTCTTATGAAGGACAACCGTTTTCTTTTTCTACACACGTTCAGTCTCAGATGGAACATAATCAGAATCTGTTCGCTCATCTCCACCAGCACTACTAGCGCCAGGTGCACTAGCTGCTGTCGCTTCAGCATTACCACCATCACCATCACCACCTTCTTCATCATCATCACTATCAGATGAATCAGATGAATCGCGCTTTCGCTTGAGCTTTTCTTTCATCCTCTTTTCGAACTCAGGCTCTTCATCATCTGACTGGCTGTCATTGTGACGCCATTTGTCATTAGCAGGAGCCACGTAGTTTCTGTTTGCTAGAGCACCAAACATCTTCCTTGGAGGATCAGACTCTTTATATTTCTCAGTTGAGTGACCCTTGAACAAGTTAAATGAATGATCCAACATAGTTTCAATATTGAGAATGTCAGTGTCGGCTTTGGGTAGATCAGGATGTTGAGCATTCATGATCATTTGCATAAATCTCGGATACATCCAGAATTTCTTTCCGGTCGTCCGAGATCCAGTTCTTCGTAAGTTGTCTTTCGTATTAGCGAATAAGAACTGTGATATGCTAAATGGCTTATTCAGAACAAGCGCTACCATCAAACCGATGAGATCGAATCCAGTCATGTCATAACCTGCACAATTTTTGCCTAAACATTGAATGAGTACATGTTACAGGAACTTGTACCGCATAGGAAATGTAGCTTTGTTGATTTGCCCAGCAAAGATATCAGCAATACATTTCATCCTGAGCAGACATCCACATGTGCACATGATTGGTACAGAAAATGGTGCATCAGCAACGTCTTGCAATTCCAAAACAGTGTTGAGAATCTCTGGAGTGACATCCACATTCAGCTTATGAACTTGCCCTTGGATCACTTCCTTTCCATCAACTTCAATTATCTGAGCTGTATCCCAAAATGCTTTAATCAATGTCTTGTAAACCGGTGTCGAAAAAGTAACAACCTTGTTTATCCTTGATTCCCGAATCCATTGCGTGATTTCATTAAAATCGACAAACTTTCCTTCCGGATCAAGATGAGCAATCATATTATGTTGCTACTCAGACATGATTTCTTCTTCGGTTTTGTTTGCATTCTTTGTCGCGGGTTTGCGTGATTTCGGAGCCATTCTGTGTTGGACAAAAACACGTTATGAGAGCGAGTTATGTGACAAATATAAAATATATATAAGTATACATATTTAATATCTATTTTGGACATTAAGTATGTATAATATATATACTGTATAATAGTTGCCAAGTTCACAGTAAGGTAACAAATTTCACAGTTAATAAAATATTTCTAAGTGTTTGTGAAATGGACCCTGTGACGAAATCACTAAATGAATTACTCAAACACATATATGACGAAAACACTTGTGTTGGGCTTTAAACAGTTAGCCCATACACCTGGATGACGAAATCAGATGAGATTTGACGAAAATACATGTGGTCCGACGAAAACACCTGGGTGATTTCGGCAATTTGGGATTTCGGCAAAAAGGATTTTGTCAACCATGGATTTCGGCACAAAGGGGATTTCGGCACAAAGGATTTTGTCAACCATGGATTTCGGACATTTGAGGGTTTTTGTTGAAACCCAGTTGTTTAATAAATCAAACCCCCAGTTTATTTTCAATCAAATCACCCTTGTCAAACAAACCCAATTCCGAACAACATAGACACACCCCTTGTTTGAATAAAAAAAAAACATTTCTGTGACATTTGATAACACTCAAAAGAAAGATCAGTTGGTTTATACTCATTTACGATAATTTACCGAATATTAAACCAACAAGACATCAAACAATCAAGATATTAATCAGACAAACAACCAGAAATCTAGCATATCCAATGTAACCACAACCATAAACAATCTCAACCCCAAACCCCTGTTTTAAACCCGAAACACAAACCAAGTCAAAAACCCAGATAAATTTATAACATATACACATAAAAACTATTACATTCAAACATTACATGTCAGTGTTTAAACAAGAAATTATAAGATCATAAGCAGATGAAACGTCATCAAGTTAATGGGGGTTTTAAACAAACAAAAATCAAAATCAGTGGGTTCAATCAGGTTTTGAACAAGTTTTTGATGTATTTGAGTACCTTGGATGGTTAAAAGATCAAGAAATCGAAAGAATCTTGAAGTCGGTTGGGGTTTTTGGCAAAGAAGATGGATGAACAGTAGGAAAAGATCTTTTTGAGAGTGATGTTTTGGAAAAGTTGAAAAGCAATAATGCAGAAGGACCCCTTTTATGCTTGGTCCCACTCGACGAAAACAGAACAGGTGACGAAAATTGTTTTAATCACATTCGGTGGACGAAATCGGTTTGGGGTTTGGGCCGACGAAAACGCTTTGGGACCCGGTTATGAATTTTGCTTTGGGCCGAAGAAATCGGTTGGGGGTTTGGGCCGACGAAATCGCTTGGGCTTTAAACAATGAAAACCCATTTATTAAGGGCTTCAAACAAACTTTGAACACTTGTATGATGAAAACCATTTGTTTGGGCTTTGAACAATTTGTTGGGGCCGATGGAATCAGTTAAGGGCCAATGAAAACCAATTTGTTTGGGCTTTAAACAATTAGTCCAAACATCTTGTATGATGAAAACACTTTGTTTCTGAAATTCAGAAACACTTTGTTTTTGTTGATCAGTTAAACCAGTTTTTCATTTACAATCAAACTTTGAACACTTTTAAACAATGTTTTGGCTTTGTTAGAACAACCAACTGCAAAAAGGGCATTTTGATGAAGTAGAAAACACAAACAAGTCAGTTTCAGGCTTTTCGGCATAAAACTTCGAGTTACCAACATCGGCTAATCAAAACAAATTTTACGAAATACACTACAACATAAATTAAAGTGCAGTAAACTAACGAAAGACAATAACATTAGAAATTTGTACAAGAAACAACTTTTTACGAGTTTTAAGGTAAAAGAATCATTACCAGCTTACGGTCTTTGTCAAAACGGTTTCTGATTTCTGTTTAAAGCTTTAGAAAAGTATTCTACCACAATTATCGGTATTGTTGTCCACCTAAGCTCAACTTATCAGATGTAATCATAATTAGGAGATATGATTTACGGTAAGAGTTATACTTACTTGTCGGTGTTCATCCACTCACGACACATTCTCGTATTAAGGTATGCACGAGAGTTCATCTTACCGGTGAGTATACTGCTTATCATCCGTTTGATCGTATAAAAAGATGTGAGAAACTCACTTATTTGATTGAAAACAAGTCCTATGTGATAGAATCACTTATTGATGAGGAACTTGATTTTCAGATGCATGAAGGGCACAAGAGCAAGTCCATGTATAGGTCAGTACTTTCGTACAGCAAAGAGACGAACTTGACTCCCGGATAAATGTGATATATTATCACTTGTTTGTTTGGACATGTGATTATTGATCACTTATTGAGGTCGTATGCAGTATGTACACGTATGTATAGTATCATGGAAGATCTAGACTTCGTCTCCGTTTGTTTAGGTTTGATACAACCATGATACCCAGATGATAAGACAGCATAAAGACCGAATATCTCAGAACCTCAGCAATCAATCAAACGAAATTTCGGTACTAAGACCATATGCCAATGAATGGTTCCCACCTGACTTGAAGTCTGTTAGGTTTATATCATCCTACACATTTTAGTCTGATTGTGAGCCTACCGATACATCGTTAGTAAAGCTACTTATCATTTTTCAATTTTTCTTTTTCTTTTGGCCATATTGACAGACCACACCAGTGTATATCTTCACTTTCCCTTCTTTTCTCCAAGAAACTCATTTTTGGTTTTCTATTGTTTTTGAGTTTTTTTTTATTATTCAAATTTAAAGACAGAAAGTAAACGACATATTTTTGGATTTTTGATTTTTCACATGTTTTTGTATTTTCTGAAATTTCTCCCCCTAAAATGCGAAAACATAAGTAAACTGAAAATCTTTTTGGATTTTTGACGCTTAAGAAAATATTTACAAAAACGATCAGCCGAACGAAGTTTACTCTTGTTTCACCTTAATACCATTGACCAACAAAATATAGTCAAAATGAGATTTGTCAAAAGCTTTTGTAAACAGGTCAGCACGCTGTTCATCAGTGTGGATGTTAACAACATCGATTAATCTTTTGTCAAAACAATCACGTATGAAGTGATACTTAATTTCGATGTGCTTGGTCTTGGAGTGTTGGACAGGATTTCTAGTGATAGATAAAGCAACATTATTATCAACATAAATAGAGGTAGATAGGAATTCAAAACCGTAGTCGCGCATTTGTTGCTGAATCCACAGAACTTGAGAGCAACAACTTGAGGCAGCAATGTATTCAGCTTCACAAGTTGATGTAGTGACACAAGTTTGCTTCTTGCACTGCCACGTGACTAAGCGACTTC
This sequence comes from Helianthus tuberosus, assembly GCA_030545235.1. Lineage (NCBI taxonomy): Eukaryota > Viridiplantae > Streptophyta > Magnoliopsida > Asterales > Asteraceae > Helianthus > Helianthus tuberosus. Next base: position 63,922,424 of record CM060416.1, on the reverse strand, counting down.
CTAAGAATTGACATCCAGCCGTTGTGGATTTCCCATCTATTTTGCATCCACCGAAATTTGAATCACTAAAAGGAACCAAGTCAAAACTATCATCCTTAGGGTATCAAAGACCGGTGTCCGAGCAACCCTTCAGATAGCGAAAAATCCTTTTAACAGCTCCAAGATGAGATGCTTTTGGGTTAGCTTGATATCTTGCAAGCAGGCACGTTGGATACATGATATCAGGCCTCGATGCTCTAAGATACATGAGAGATCCGATCATAGCGCGATAATAAGAAGAGTTGACACTTTCACCCTTCAAGTCCGGAGTAATCCCGTGATTAGTCGGAAGTGGGGTACCAATGGGCGTTGTGTCAGACATCTGGAATCGGCTCAAGATGTCTCCAACATATTTAGTCTGATGGATAAATATCCTAGACTCAGTTTGTTGAACTTGGAGGCCCAAAAAGAAATTCATCTCTCCCATTGCGCTCATTTCGAACTTCTCCTGCATAACACGTTCAAATTTCCTGCATAAAGTATCGTTAGTGGAACCAAAAATGATATCATCAACGTATACCTGTACCAACAAAAGATCTCCATCCTGTTCCTTGATGAAAAGAGTACAGTCGATAAGACCCCGGCGAAAACCGTTCTCCAGTAGATAAGTAGATAAGGTTGCATACCAAGCCCTCGGTGCTTGATGTAACCCGTAGAGAGCTTTGTTGAGCAACCAAACCCGATCGGGATGGATAGGATCTTCGAAACCTGGAGTTTGTTTGACATACACCTCTTCTTCAACACTACCATGTAAGAATGCGCTTTTGACGTCCATCTGATAGACTTTGAATCCTTTAAAAGAAGCATAAGCTAGAAAGATCCGAATAGCTTCCAGACGAGCAACCGGTGCATAAACTTCATTGTAATCAATGCCTTCAATTTGATGAAAGCCCTGAACAAGCAATCTCCCCTTGTTGCGAATGACCACTCCACGATCATCCTTTTTGCACTTGTAAACCCAACGGGTGCCAATTTTCTTGTAGTTGTCGGGTTTTTCAACAAGTCTCCAAACACCCAGTTTCTGGAACTGTTGTAGTTCCTCTTGCATTGCTTCAACCCAAGAATTATCCTTTAAGGCTTCTTTCCAAGATTTCGGTTCTTCTTGTGAAACGTAACACGCGAAGGACCAATCATTTTGAAGACCAGATTCTCTAATGGCTGAATACAAACCAGCACTCTGGTTGTTTCTCAGCTGATTACGCGTCTGCACTCCTTGCTGGACATATCCTATGATATTCTGCTGAGGATGGATATCGTGTATCCTCATTTCAGGATTTTCAGGAACACGAGCATTAACACCCAAATTGTTAATATTAAGATCAACAACCAACTCCATACCTGAAATATGCGTGGAAGTGGATGCATTCCCTTCAGCAGTATCAACATCCTGCACATGAGAAGTTTCAACAGAAGTACCCTGAAGAGGAGCAACTGGAGCTGAAGTGCCTTCAGTCGCATCCAGATATTCATCATCTTCCGATGACTCATTGTACTCAGTAGCATCTTCAAATCCCTCCTTTTGAACTGTGTTGTTAACCGAATTAGAACCGTGTGGGTTAACAATAACAGGTCTAACCAATGGCGAGTCAGCAGCGTTGTCACTATCAAATAACATTCTAGCAGCTGCAGAATCTTTGTCAAAGGTTGGCAGATCAAAGGAGTTGAATAGCCCATTGTAGTCGAACATCCAAGGATCACCCGGAGCCCTAACAGGACTTGTATACCTTTTTGGTAGCCAGATTCCAAATACGAAAATTCGGAGTAGCATATCCAAGGAAGAAACCCTCAATAGCTTTTGCGCCAAACTTTCCACCCGGCTCAATCATAGTGCATGGACCGCCAAAAGGTTCTAGAAATGAAAGATCCGGTTTCCATTTATGTAGAAGTTCGAAACAAGTCTTTCCATATCTCTTAACTGTAAGAACTCTGTTTAATGTGCAGCAAGCAGTCGACACAGCCTCCCCCCAGAACTGAACAGGAAGCTCCAACTCTACCAACATCGTTCTTGCAGTTTCAATTATCGTCCGATTCTTCCTCTCCGCGACACCGTTTTGTTGTGGAGTGTATCGAGAACTGTATTCATGAAGAATGCCCTTAGAAGTACAGAACTCATCCATCACACGGTTCTTGAATTTAGTTCCATTGTCGCTTCTGATCCTCTTAACTTTCAACGTGTAGAGATTTTCCAACATTGTAAGAAGATCATTGAGGATGCCAGGAGTATCACTCTTGTGTGCCATAAAAGCTACCCAAGAAAATGTAGAATAATCATCAGTAACCACTAAACAATAAGCATCCCCGAATGTTGTTTTGTGTCTCATAGGTCCAAAGAGGTCCATATGAAGACGTTCGAGAGGTATGCTAACAGTGTTGATTTTCTTCAGAGGGCGAGACTTCTTCGTTTGTTTCCCTTTCTGGCACGAAACACATATATCTTGTAGATGAAAACTTCTCAGGGGCACGCCATTCACAAGATTGTTTTTCACCAAATGGTTCATTTTTCTTAAGTGAATGTGCCCCACTCTTCTGTGCCAAGATATAGACTCCTTCTCCGTGGCTTTTGAGACAAAACATGCGACTTGTGAAGAAGTCGTAATCGCTTGGCTCATATCAAGAATATAAAGATCATTAACTCTTGGAGCCGATAAGAGAATCCATTCATCTGGAATTTTGAAACCAGGTTTCAGCACATAACAACCGGCATCATCAAAATGCACGGTGAATTTCTTGTAGCAGATTTGCGAAACACTTAGAAGATTGTGATCAATTTACGAACATAATTGATCTTATCGAAACATACAACACAATTGGAGATCATTCCCCCTCCAGTGATGTATCCGCCTTTGTCACCAGCAAACGCGACATAGCCTCCTCTAATATTTCTCACATCATATAGAAGCCGTAAGTCGCCTGTCATGTGCCTAGATGCTCCACTATCAACAATCCAATGACTATTAATAGTTCCTCCTGGAACACCCTGCACATATCATCAATGATCAGTTGAGGATGGAGACCCAAGCCTTAGTGGTCTTGGGTCGTCCCTAAGCATCACGAAAGATGATCTCGATTTCTTGATGATTTTGTAACACAACACCTCCCCCTGAATTTTCACCCGTCTTAGGTTTCCAAGTTTGATTTGTTTTACCAGATACATTTTTATGAACAGATTCTAAAACTTCTGGTTTTAAAAATTGTGAAGAACTTGGTTCCCTGTTGACCATTTTGACTTCAAATTTTAAAGCCTTTTCAATAGCTTTGACGTTTTGTCGTCGTTGTTTCGTTTCTTGTTCCTTAACAGTTCTTTTATCATGTTTTGGTGAAATGGGATGACGTTGAGGGTGAACCTTTTCAGGTGGTGTTTTCTCAACAAACTTATCTTTTGGTGTGTTTGAGTAGTTCTTAATGATATGCCCAAACTCCCCACATTTAAAACATGTTCTCCTTTCCACAAACTTAGGAGAATCCGATCGACCAACAGATGTTGAACTCGTAGAACCTGAGGTACTTGCTTTTTCATCACACCTGTTTGTATGTTGAGTGTAATTGTTTTGACTATTACGCTTTAAAATCGTGACTTGCTGTACAAAATCGGTGTTTGATTTGTTTTCAAAAGTCTCAATTTTATCCGTACCCTTCGATTCCACAAATATGACATTACTGTTTTTCTTCTGATAACGAGCTCCTTTTGTTTCAAATTTAGATTGAGAAACGTTATGCTTTTGAGCTCTCTTTTCTGGTTGTTTACCCTTAGCAGCAATAGGTTGTTGCTTTGTTGGTGATTTTTTATTTCCAAATTGTCTCTTGATTTCAGCTTTTGGAATTGGGTCACATTGAGTTACAATGACTCCTGGAATGGTCTTTCCCAAAAACTTGTTTGTATTATCTTCAAAAACTTGATCAATCGAAGATGGATTGACATTTTTAATTGGAAAATCGTGATCTGAATAGATTTTAGAATCACCAACCAAAGTGTACAACACGTTATTACTCTTAATGGTAGACACAGATTTCTTGTCATTCCTGACAGGATCTATCACTTGTTTGATAACTGGTGGAACAGCAGGAGTAGAAGGATCACAAAGAATATGATTCTCAATTGGAACTTCCACTCCTTTCATCTTGTCAAGTGATTTATCCTGATCACTCATATCTGATTCTGGTTCATCATCAGACGACTCATAGTCCTCAATGATTGGAGGACTTTGTTTCGTAGATGTTGAAGTTTCTGTTTGCTCAGATGATGTACTTGAAGAATTATCCGATTTGAACCCTAGGCCAGTAGTAACTTCCTCATAATCAAGAGGCACACTGGGTTCAAAACGAGGCATATCCTCTTCATCGGGCATTCGAGTATAGTTGTGTCTCAAAGGGGGCGGACACTTCCTATACCCAACACCTTTCTTGTTTCCCTTCAGTTGTTGAACGTCAATAATGTGATCGAGTACAAATCGGGAGTTAGAATAACTCCCCAACTTGAGCTTGATTGCATCATGCTCACATTTGGCAATGGCTAGTTCCTTTTTGGTTTCCTCAATGTTAATGTAATCGTTAATACTAACTTGTTTATGATAAACAGTTTTGGTCACTTCAGAAACACTTTTCTTTAAGGTTTCAATTACAGATTTAAAATCTTTTTCGTTTCTAACCAGAGCCATATTTGCCTCTTTACACTTAGACAATTCAATAACCAAACTTTGATTATGACTATGAAGCTTTTCAGATTCAAGCTTCAATTCTGCACAAGAATTACAAACACTAGGAGCAGGAGTTTCAGAATTTACCTGACTCATAGAGGCTGAGACATTTTCCATAAAGGCAGTTTGAAAAGAAAAGATCCGTCTTCAGAGAAGAACTTCTCCATTTCTTCAGATGCTACCGCAGCCTTCTTAATCAGAACTGATTTTTGACATTTCAACTCCTCTGATTCATTTAACAAGTCATCAAGATCAGAACTTGTTTCTTCCTTCACATCAGATTCAGAATGATAATCGCCCGAAGTAGAACTTTCTTCATCAAAACTCCCGGTATAACCCGAACTGTCGTCACTTTCAGAAAATTCTTCCTTGTGAACGTGCTTGATGTGATTGATGATCTTTGCATAACACGTTGTTCCTCCTCCTCCTTGATCACCTTCCCCAAGTTGTATAGACCAATTACACCCTTCATCAGCTTAAACGGTTAATGCTCGATTGGTGTTTGATGGTCCAGACTGGTTCTGGTTCTGATTGTTATTCACCGCTACAATCCTTCGTTCACGATTGTCTTGATTTGCATTAGAAGTACTCGTCTGATTTCTAAACGGATTCTGATTGCCCTGTTCGCTTGGTCGGGTGCACTCACGTTTGAAGTGACCCTTTTCGCCACAATTGAAACATGTACCCGCTTCTTTATCAAATCCGTACTTTGTATGTTGTTTACTTTCCAAAGAACTTCTCCCTGTTCGAACCATAAAGTCCTTCGCCCTTCTAACAGCACTTGCGAACGCCCACTTTATATCCATCAACTACATTTCATCACGGTTGATTTGTAGATAATCTTCGTTGGTCAAACTAATATTTCCAATTTGACCTGCGACCAAACCGCAGTAAGCACTGACCATTGTATTAATGAGTTCCATATGTTGCTTTGCTACTTCAATGCTAACATTTGAGAGGTTTGATGTATCAACATTGACTGTGTTAGGGTTTATGGGTGGAGGATTGTTGGTATAATGCGCTTGCTGTTGTTGTGGTTGGGCTTGTTGTTGTAGTGGTTGGGCTTGTTGTGGTGGGACATGAATATAAGCACTCGGATCGAACTGAGGTTGAGTAGTGGCAACTGGAGGTGTAAATGGAATATAAGCACTACCAAATTGAGATCTAGAATAAGCCTGAGCTTGAGCACTCAAATGCGCTGGCGGAAAATAGGCACTCGGATCGAAGACCGGAGGTGGAGTTGATTGTGGAAACGGAGAAGAGTTTGTATTTGATACAAACGCCGTTTGTAACTTTGGTTGCTGAGCTGAACTGGAACTAGCTAATTGGTTAAAACCTCTAAGATACATTTCGGTATTTTGAGGAGCAGGAATTCGTTTAGCTTTCCGAATTTCTTCATCATTCTTGTGTTCCAGCTTCTGAATGAATTCATAGACATTGACTTTGGCAGCATCTAGAACACCCGTATGCTTTAAAAGCTTAATGTATGGGCTCCACTTTAGAGGTAGAGCATCAGCAAACCGTGTAACGATTTCCTGTTGAGTTGCAGTAACACCATAGGCAAACATTTCACTAATCAAATGATAAAAACGTGTAGTCATATCATTTAGGGTTTCATTTTCCAAGAACTGAAATGATTCAAACTCTTTCTTCAATAGATCATGACGTGTCTTTCTAGTAGCTGCATTTCCTTCTCCTCTTGCTACCAAAGCATCCCATAATGTTTTCGTGTCCGTACAATAAGAGAATTGATGATATATTTCTTTGTGAAGCTCTTGGGTAAGAATAGCAAACGACTTTTCCTCTAAGTCATAGGCTTTCTTGTCATCTTCATGCATATTAGTAAAACCCGCTGCAGTTGATGCTGCTACTTCGAGAGCATTGTTTCATGGAGTAATGAAACACCTCCAAAGATCGGTGCTTTGCCCTTGAACGTATGTGAGGAAATGACCTTTCCGTGATGGAAAGTCGTTCATATGATTCAACTTTGGTGGGCGATTGTTGCTGCCCGTTTCGCTCTCGCTAAGCAAAAGATTCTGAATGTTTTGATTTTGATTTGATACAAAATCCCATTGAGTTGCACTTATAGATTGCTGACCAAAAACATTCTTTACCCATGCTGCTGCAGAGGTTTGATCTTGACCTGGTCGTGGGTCCGTACTCCAATCCCACGGACTTATACTACTCATATTTGATATTAGAACGATAACACCTGGTCAAACACTTGAAAACACAAAGTTAGATACCTTTTGCAAGTCCTCTGTTTAAAATTACAGTAATTTATGAATATCTGACGAAATCCAATAGTGATTTCGTCGAAGTTATGTGTGACGAAAACAGTTGATTTCGTTGACTTGAATTGGACGAAATCAGAAGGATTTCGTTGACTGCAATTAGAAAGAAAACAGGTGATTTCATTGACTTGATTTGGATGAAATCAGAAAGTTTTCGTTGACTGAAATTGAAGATGAAATTGGATTTCGTTGAAAATGCAAATCCTGTAGGATCGTTTTAGACCCGAATGAGTCGATCAGAAGAGTTTATCTCTAAACGAAAGGCGGAAACAGACGTGTAGAGTTCAATTCAGCAAGATTCACGCTTAAAACTGTTGTAATATTGATTTCACACTGTTTTACAACCTGACAACCCTTCGGCAGCACTTCGTTGCTCTGGACGGAAAGTTACAAATGATGACAGTTTGAAGCCTATTTATAGAGAGAGAGACCCATGACCGTTTGAAGGTGACACACACCCTTCAAACGGTCATGCATGTTCAAACGGTCATGCATTCAAATGACTACAAATTTGACTTTCAAACTGTTACATCTAAAATTTTGTTTTGTCTTCACTTGATGATGCTTATGATGATATCATATATATGATGTCATCATCATATATGATGACATCACTCTTGTTCAGCAGTGCAACGAACCCGAGACTCGATATAAGATGAAGACGACAGATGTGTGCACCAACAGACTCCCCCTCAGATGTTGACGAGTCTTAAGTGTCGAGTCTTCGCATCTTCAGTCTTTATCAGTCCTCTCGAACTCTTTGAAGTGTCTGACGCTGTAAGAATCCTCAAATCTTCTCTCTTCTCTTTTCATCATCAGCAAATTTCCCACGAACAATCTCTACTCGGATGTCTTCAGACTCCCCCTTTCGATATACTAGGATTGCAGTCTGGCTTGTTGAAATCACATAGTCTTCAGGTATCGGAACCTGGCACTCTATCTTCAGGTTCAAGATCGAAACCTGGCTACACCTGCACATTCTTAACCCAGAAATAAATTTCACAAATTTAACATTTAACAAATTTATAAACCCAGATTCTCTCTCAAATTAAACCAGAATGATTTATCAATGATAAATTCTGATGAACCATTTGCAAAAATTAATCATTTTTCTTTTCAAAAACACATTCTCCCAAACCATTTGTTCATCATGTCTAGCACTTAGGATTTTGAAAATCAGCTCTCCAACATCAGTTGTCGAAAATCTTTTTGGATTTTTCAAAAATTATGCTAAAACACACTAAAAATCGTTTTGGATTTAGAGATATTAAGAAATGCAGTAAAGAAATATTTACAGACACTATTTTTGTGAGTTCGTGTAAGAGGATCATATCAGTTTTTGAGACAAGTCACCAACACCGTTAAGCTTCATTTCATTTTAAGTTCTAAACAATTCACCTAGATTGTCAGTATACTGATCCACTTAAATTTTCACACAAAGTTCAACTGTTTCGAGATACGAATTAATGTCTTAGAAACTTAAACTCAATCGCGTGTCCCACCTCAGAATATACTCCCGTATCCAGATCCCGATATTCAGTCTTACAGGTAATTATGACACAAATGATATCTGTAGGGGTTAATAAATTATGAAGAATCATGAGAGTTCAGGTCAGAACTACCGTTCAGCAGAGAGATCATGACTTAACTTTTGGGTGTGTCCCCTTTAGAGGATCTTTTTTACAACAGCATTGCTAAGCAATTTTATTGTCTTATCATATATGCCGAGGGTGATGCTATGTTTCAAGCATTGCGGAAAGTATTATTCGAGGACTAGGTCAGAACTTCCATTCAGCAAAAGTCCTGGAATAATACCCCAGATATCACTGAGTATAAAGACCTAGTATATCAGAAAAAGGAATCTTTCTAACGAGATTTCGGGGGTTACCCATATATCCGAGAGATGTTTCCCCACGATATAAGCAAGTTTGAAATTTAGGTTTATATCTCGTCACAATCTACTAAATGTGCAAAAACCAACTGGCACATCATCAGTGACACCGTTTATCACATTTTTAACTTTACATTTCTTTAGCATGTCGTGATAGTCCGCTGATGTACTATCATTTCCTCTTTTATACAACAAAACTCATTTTTGAATTTATCATGTTTTTGTCTTTTTCAAATTTTCAAATGTTTTTGGATTTTCTGAAATTTTTACTCCCCCTAAAATGCAAACACATTAAAGGAAATTTGAAAACAAACTGTACAAACAGCGTGACAACCAATATCAAATCACCTCAATTCGCCATCCACTTGGCATAAACAATCAGAACTCCCCCTTACAACAAACTATTTTCTCATAATGATTTCAAAACACTTAAGTTTGTTTTAACCAAAATGATTTTTCTGGAAAATAAGTTTTGTTGATTTTACCACTTGTAAAATTAGAGGTTTGGTTCATCATATTGTCCATTCAATCTCTTGTATCAGGATTACATCAAGTTCAACCTAATGACCTTGAGTAATCACTTTGTCAGAATCAACCTCTTACCACTTGTAAGTATATCCAAAACATATAACCACATATATGAATAAACATCTACACAAATACATGTTACCAATCAAGATGCCGATTCCTGCTTCACACTTACTAACCTGGAAGCTCCGGCAAGTCACACTTAACCTGTAAAAATTAATCACATTTAAAAATCTTTCACAAAATCTAAAATAACCAGAAGGATGCCGATTCCTGATCCACGATTACAAACTTGGGATCTCCGGCAAGTCAGGTTTTTTTAATGAAAGAAAATATCCACCCAAGCCTGATCAGCCTTGGGTGTTTTCAATTCAGAAGCAGTTGGGGTGTAAGTTGCTTTCTTTGTAGCATAAAACTCCTTTACCCCTTTAACCTTCCCATCGATCATTTTTCCAAAAATTTTCTTTACGTTTGCATTAAAAGCTTTCTCAACATCAAATTCATTCTTATCAGAATAAAATTGATTTGAAATTTCAACCTTTCCAACCTTTGATTTAAAATTCTCAGCTCTCAATGGTGGAAAATGAACATCATCCATTAGAGGCACTGAGTTTTCACTTTTTACCTCAACCTGTGGCTCCTCCGATTTTGTGGAATGAGATTCATCGCCGGATTTTACCTCAGATTTCTTAACAATCCAAGCTCGATGGTCAAGATTTCCCCTCTTCTTGTAAAACCTTTTCGAACACTCTCCAACTTCATATGTTGAATTTTTGAACACTTTGAATCTTTCGGTTGGAGGTTCAATATCAACAATCTTTTCTTTAAGTTTTGAAGAAACTTCCTGTTTTGTTTGAGTAGCTTTTGGACAATTCCATGCAATGTGACCAACTTCATTGCATCTGTAACAGGTTCTTGTTTCTTTCCTTTGATAAGCTCCATTCTTCATCTTTTCAGCAAGAAACACCTGGTTTGACTGTTTCCAGAATAAGCTCTTTGCTTCTTCTTCATGGCTAGTTCCTGCAACATATGTCATTTTTGATTTAAAATCCCGAACATATTTTTCATTTTTATAGTTTTCAGGTGGAATAAAACCTAAGCCTTTCTTTTTGTAGCTACGATTTTGGTTAGGTTTCTTTTGAAAATCAGAACCAGAATTGTAACCCTTTTTCTTGTTTAAACGTTGTTGTGCTCTTGAGGTGTAAGGTCTTGGTTTTCTTGTAAGATTTTCATCTTTTGTTTCAGAAATATTATTAATTTCTGTTAGTTTGAAAACCTTTTTGATCATTTCTGGTTTAACACCTCTTAATGGAAACTCTTTATCAAAATAAAATTTGTCAGAATCATTCAAAGTATACACAACTTCAAATGTTTCATCATCCAAATTAGATTTTGACAATAAAAACTCTTTACTATAAACCCGTTTTCCCAACAATTTTGAACTCCTTTCGGACGAACTCGAACTCCCAACTGACTGACACGAACTTTTGGACTCGGACTTTGACTCTGACTCCTCATCCTTATCCAACACCTGATCGACCACTCGTTTTATCAGTTCTGACTCATGATCTGTGTCGGACGCTGTGAACATGATGTCAATATTGCGTGGTAAAACATCGGTTATCTCGGACTCCAACTTTATATTGACTGCCTTTTTTAGTTCTTCCTCGTTAGGTTTTCTAGACGAATACCCTTCCCAAATCGGAGGCGGACACTTATTATAACAGACACCCTGTTTCTTACCAGTATCCTTTTTCTTCTTTGGCTTTGTTTCTTCACCTTTAAACGCTTCAAATCCTTCAACTGTTGGATAAATTCTATCAATTATGTAGTCACAACCTTTGTAACTTTGCAGCAATCTTCTGATTCTTTCATTCTCAGTTGCTTCACTATCCAACTCTTTCTTCCATTTTGCACATTCTTCTATGTACAAGTTGATCTCTTTCTGCTTTGTCATCATGGTAGCATTCAACATCTTCAAAGCTTTCTCTCTTTCAGAGTTAGTCTTTTCCAGACTATTCACAGTTCTGTTCAATACATCATATGACTGTTTCAAATTTTTTACATCAAACAACAACTTTTCTTTCAACTTTTCTATCTCACTAAATTTCTCATCTTTTTCTATACATTGTTTACATGACTCTAAACAAGTAAGACAGGGTTTTGTGATTTCAACGATCTTCTCGACTTCAATTATCTTTTCAACTTCCACAATCTTCTCAATCACTTTGACCTCTTTCATTTCCTTTGCAGCTTTCCTTTCTTTTAGTTTCTTCAATTTTTCTGCAAAATAAAATTCAAAAGTGTCAGAAGATAAATGAGTTTTTCCCAAATTTATCTGTTCCATCTCTTCATCACTATCACTTGTTTCTGATGAACTGTTTTCAGATGAAACATATCTTTCATCTTCATTTTTCTCTTCATCAGATAACACTTCCATCCATTCCTTCAACATTTCTGGCTTTTGAACAATATGTGCAATAAAAACTTTAACATTAGGATCAGCTGGAATGTACTTGTCCCAGCTAAAACCATCAGCCACTTTCTCGTCATCTTGATCCATGATGCCATAATAAGCCTTTTTGTTTGCATCTTCGATCATTCTTCCACGTGCCATTTGTGGATCTTTTTGTTGATGTGGTAGATGAGTAATTTGTTGATAAATAGATTTCCTATAATAATCATCTTTCCCAGACGATTCCTTTGCTCCTCTCGGCTCCTGATTCTTGCACTCTCTTTTAAAGTGACCTTTCTCCCTGCAACGAAAACAGACAACTTTAGATTTATCAAATCCTTGATTAGAAAGGTTTGCATCCAAGAAATCATTTCTTCTTGTAACCAATCTAAATTTTTCTGCTCTCCTCAAAACACTAGCTAAGGCCCATTTAATATCCATCAGTTCCAGCTCCTCTGCATCAATTTGGTCATAATCTTCTTTTGTGAGCATCGGATTACCAATTCTTCCGGCAATCAACCCTTCATAAGACTCTAATGCAGTGACCAATAATCCCATATGATGCTTTACAACTACTTCAGAATAATTTTGACCATTTTGAAGATGTAGAGCCACATTGCACTGAATTAGATGACCATTTCCAGCAGATGAACTTTGAACACTTGGAGGATTCACCGTTGAGAACCCACTAGTGTTGACTGATCCTTGACTGCTTGGTGTAGATTGATTTCCAGCACTAAATGCAGTTTGTATCTTTGGACTTGCTTCAGCAGTTTGAACATTTCCTTTATAGTACAATTTAATATCTTGTTGATGAGTAGAACTGTTCATTCTAGCAATTTTCTGCTGCTCCAGATCCTGTGCCTCCAACTTCTCTATAAACTGTGCAATCGATAACCTTCTAAACTGTCCGGAATTTTTCAATATCATCAGATATGTACCCCATTCCTGTTGCGGTAACGCATCAGCAAGCTTTTCAACCCATTCTGCTGGAGTTTTTGTAATCTTCAACTGTGACATAGTGCGTACAAGATGACAGTATATTTCAATAAGACTCTTTTTTGTTTCACCAGGCATGCACGTAAATAGTTCAAATTCCTTTTTCAACAAAGCTGCTTTAGTTTGTAGCATTTCAGTACTTCCCTCAAATTTCTTTCCAAGAGCTGCCCAAATAGAATAAGCGTTTTCATCATGTTGAAGCAACACAAATATATCTTCTTTAACAGCTTGTTGTAACAAATTGATCATCATCTTTTCTCCTTTGTAACTCTCTCTTTCTTGCTCCGTGAATTCTGAAATGATTTTACCGACTCCCGCTGAATTCTTTGGCCTCTCATACTCAGTTTCGATGCTCTCCCAAGCTTTTAGATGATTCGCCTGAACCCAATTCTCAAACCGTTTCTTCCATCCGTGATAATCTTCAATTCCCATAAGTTTCGGGGGTTTTTGCATTGTTCCGGTTTCATTCTCCATGTTCATGTTCTTAGTAATTTCGGATGGACTAGTCGGGGTTGTAGTAAACGCGTTGAAAAATCTTCACTCATGATTCGATATCGAAGAATTTCTCAAACTAGCTTTCAAACGAACTGGTTCACCTCGTGAAAACACCTTAATCACCTGACAACAAACAAACAAAAACTACAATCAGTTTAAAGGATTATCAACTAACAGAATAAGACTGGTACTCGAACTGGTGAATATTCTGTGCGGACTGAAGGTTGACAAACTGTGCAGACTGCTATGACCCGGATCAAATTCAAACGACCTGACTCTTTGAAACCTTTGAACTCCAAACTGTGTGGACTAGAACTAACTTGTGCGACCTGGAGATTTAATGCGAACTAAATTCAATGACAAACCACACGACCTGATCTTATTTCCAGGTGAACCGAACTCGTATCAAACGACCTGATGACCTGACAACCTATTTACCACTTGTTGAAAAAAAAACTTATCAACTCTGCTCACCTCGAATAAACTTTGAACACCAAATATATTCAATCTAAATGTGCCATTATAATCAAATCTTTGTACCGACAACATCACAACACAAACAATTTTCAATCAATTGGGCCGCTATTAATTTTGCACACATGAGCCGATTCAATTTATATGGGCTTTCAACAACTCAATTACAAAGATCAATTTCAATACAGATTGGGCCTCAACACAATATCAAATGTAGCTCTACAAATGTCCAACAATTGATAATGGATCTATACTATGCAAATTTCAAATCATACTTTGAATTTCAAAATTCAAATACATGTGCAACCGACAATTTTAACACATCTCGATGAAATCAATAGTTGATAGAAACGATGGACAGTTCACATGTAATTCTTTTAATGGCCGACATTCAGTTATTACGACATACAAATTCACATGCAATCTGATATTATCACATGCAATTGACCTTTAAATTTTTTAAAGATGGCTGACACCTTATCTAAAACTTAATTGAATCACATGCAATGTATTGAACCAAGCAATCACGTTACCAACTGACACAAACAAGTGATTTCTTTTCCAACATACTGACACCTCGTAACATGTTATACACAACTCGATGCACTATCACGTGAAATATTAAATCACTATCAAACGGGAACCATGTTTCAAACGGTCATGTTGGCAACTTTCAAACGGTCAGACAATTTTTCAAACGGTCATGTCCAGATTTCAAACGGTCAACCCAAAATTTTCAAACGGTCAGTCACCTTCAAACGGACATGGTCAATTTCAAACTGACAACCATGTATTTTCAAATGGTCATGTGCATTTTCAAACTGTCAGGTGTAAATTTCAAACGGTCACGGTCAATTTCAAACGGACAGGTTCTGGACTCGTTCAAACGGTCATCAGTTTTCAAGCCATTTTTACCACTTTTACTTCGAATTTTAAGCTAAAACTTTCAAGGGTTTGTTAAAATACAATTACGCACACATTGTGAAAGTTTTAACCGATTTTAACCGTGAAAACTTGAAATTTTGAAAGAAGATGTAGAAAAACAGAAATTTTCAAGCTGAATCGTATAGAACTCTTCTTCCTGTGCTCTGATACCACTTATAGGATCGTTTTCAGACCCGAATGAGTCGATCAGAAGAGTTTATCTCTAAACGAAAGGCGGAAACAGACGTGTAGAGTTTAATTCAGCAAGATTCACGCTTAAAACTGTTGTAATATTGATTTCACACTGTTTTAAAACCTGACAACCCTTCGGCAGCACTTCGTTGCTCTGGCCGGAAAGTTACAAATGATGACAGTTTGAAGCCTATTTATAGAGAGAGACCCCTGACCGTTTGAAGGTGACACACACCCTTCAAACGGTCATGCATGTTCAAACGGTCATGCATTCAAATGACTACAAATTTGACTTTCAAACTGTTACATCTAAAATTTTGTTTTGTCTTCACTTGATGATGCTTATGATGATGTCACATATCATCATATATGATGACATCACTCTTGTTCAGCAGTGCAACGAACCCGAGACTCGATATCAGACGAAGACGACAAATGTGACGAAAACAGTGATTTTTGAAAACGTTTGTTTTCGTCCAGATAGGTGTTTTCGGCTGGAGATAGGTGATTTCGGCTAGAGAGAGGTGATTTCGGATGAGAAGTGATTTCGCCAGTTGTTTTTCAGCTTGATATTGTTGACTGAACTGATTTGGACGAAATCAGAAGGATTTTGTTGATTGTGGTTACCAGCTATTAGATATTTTGCAAACCTTATCTTCTGACAATATCACAAGTTGGTGACAACAATTTCAACAAAGCATGGTTCTCTGTTTTCGAAGGTCACTTTTTCTCACCAACTAATCATCACAGTACACTAAATGCAAACACCTTGAATTAAATATTAATAAACAAGGTAAGTAGGAACTCCATAAAGATCAAACACAGAGATATGCAAATAATCAGTTTGAAGATTTCAAGAACACTTTCAAGAACACTTTGAAGATTATGAAATTTCCGAAAATGATTTTGCCTATATTTTCAACAAAAACCCAAATGTCAACATGTATAGATGCAATATAATAGGTTTTCAATAAAACTATAGCAAAATAACACTTGTAAACACAGATTTTCAGCAGAATTTCCAGAAAGAAAAATAAAATTTTTCAAGAACAACAATCTGAAAATAACAAGAACACACTTGTTTCATACAACACAATGTTTGGTTTTAAACAAGGAAAAGAGCCATAGCTCTGATACCACTTGTAGGTCCGTTTTTCTCGGAGGATCCGATACGTAACCTATCCTTGTTTATCACAAACACTATCACGGGTGCGGAATCCCCGTAACGATGCAAACCAAAACAATGTAAAGAGTATAACACAAACAGGTAATCAAAGATTCACTTAGATTAATATGATGAGAACAAACTGCAAACACATACACACAATGCTTGACGATAAACTCTCAGTTTCTCTCTATGATCTCATAAACCTAACTGTGAAACATGCCAAGTATTTATACTGTCCTTGTACGAAAACACTATGGACAAATCACTAGTGATTTCGCCACACATGTCTCACGAAATCACAATGGGATTTCGTTACTGTGATTGTATGTGTTTTCATCAAAACCAAATAAGGACAAAATAAATAAGGCATAGATGGACAGTCAAGTATGATTACACAACCTCTAAACATAATGCACACTCGCATTAGGTTAAGATACAAATACAAAGACAATACGTCATACCAAGTAGGATAGGAGGATATCCGACTAGGTAGACACGACGGAACGTACAGACTCGATAACGAAGGACTGTTTAACATACAACTAAACAAGACAAGTTACAGACACAAAACTGCACTAACACATATATCACCAATTCTCTTATTGTAATACAACAAAAGCCTTGTAGGACATCCTAGTTACAAGAGGAGAAGGGAATGCGGCGACAAGGAAGACTCGCCAAGACTTGTTGAAAAAGGAGATTGACGCATTTTTGTTTATAGAAAACGAAACTTTAAATGAAATGGCAACTCGTTATTATCATTTGATAAGTGAAATGTTTTCTTACCAGCTTACTGCAACTCCACAGGAAATGGTGACAAAGTTTGCTGATGCTCTACCACCGAAGTGGAGCCCTTTTATTGAACTATTGAAGCATACAGGTGTCTAGATACTCTCAGTATCTATGAATTCGTTCAAAAGCTGGAAAATAAAAATGAAGAAGAAATCTGAAAGGCGAAACGAATCTCAACCCTTCAGAATCCAGAGATGTACTTTGGAGGGATTAATCCTGTTGCAAGCTCCAGTCAGCAACCAAAACTTCAAACGACGTTCATGTCCAATTCAAGCCCATTTCCTCCAGCGATAAATGTTAATCCCTTTTGATTTGTGCCCGAACAACCTCAACCTAAACCTCATTTTGATACTAGTTCCTGTTTCTTGCAATCACAACCTCAAGTTGCTCAACCTCAATCTCAGCCTCAATTTGATCCTAGCGCTTGGTTCCCAAAACCGCAAGTTGTTACCCCTCCACCTCAACCTCAACAAGCATTCTATGGTAACAATTTTTCTCAACAGCAAAACCCCAATACCGCCAGACTTGATACTTCAAACCTTCCCAAGGTCAATGTAGAAGTTGCCAAAGAACACATGGAACTTCTTAGCACAATGGTCAATGCTTATCGTGGGTTGGTTGCAGGTTAGATTGGAAACATAAATCTGACCAATGAAGATTATCAACAGATTGATAGGGATGAAATGGAGTTAATGGATATCAAGTGGGCTTTTGCAAGCGCGGTTAGACGAGCTAAAGACTACATGAGCAGAACCGAGAAGACTAATTTGGAACGCAAAAGGGATACAAAGTACGGGTTCGACGAAGATGTTGTCACATGCTTTAACTACGGTGAAAAGCATCACTTCAAGCGTGAGTGCACTCGCCCGAGCAGACAAACAAATCAAAATCCCTTCAGGAATCAAACAAGTACTTCCAACCAGAATCAAGCTAACTAGGAAAGAAGGATAGTAGCTATCAACAACCAGACAAACACCACCAACACTAACCAATCAGGTCCTACTAACACCAACCGTGCATTAGTTGTTCAAGCTGATGAAAATTGTGATTGGTCCGTACAGTTTGGAGGTGGTGATCAAGGAGGAACTGCATGCTATGCTAAGATCATTAATCACATCAAGCATGTGCGTAAGGAAGAATTCTCCAAAAGCGATGATAGCTCGGGTTATACTGGTAGTTCAGATGAGGAAAGCTCGAGCATTGGAGATTATTGTTCAGAATCGGATGTAAAGGAGGGAAGTGACTCTGATATTGATATTTTGTTGATGGAAGCTGAGAAGTTAAAGTGTCAGAAATCTGTTCTGATCAAGAAGACTGATATTGCATCGAAAGAGATGGAGAAGTTCTTTTCTGAAGACAGATCTTTCTCTTACTAGACTGCCTTTATGGTAAATGTCGCAGCATCTTCAAGTCAGGTAAATTCTAATACTCCACTCCTAGCATATGTAGTAATTGTGCAAATCTTAAACATGAATGTGCTAAATTGAAACAAGGATATGAAACAGTTCATAGTCACAATCAGGGTCTAGTTATTGAACTGTCAAAATGCAAACAAGCAAACATGGCCTTAGTTCGCAATGAAAAGGAGTTTAAATCAGTTATTGAAACCCAAAAAAAAAGTGTTTCCGAGTTATCAAAAACTATTTATAACAAACAAACTGGTATTAATAACTACATTAATATCATTGAGGCAACAAAGAAAGAGCTAGTTGTCACGAAATGTGAGTATGAAGCGATAAATCTCAAATTGTAGAGTTATTCTAACTCCCGATATGTGCTTGATCACATCATTGACGTTTAGAAACTGAAAGGGAATGTGAAAGGCGTTGGGTTTAAGTCGTATCCACCGCCGTTGAGACACAACTATACCAAAATGCCTGATGAAGAGGAAATGCCACATTTTGAACCAAGTGTACCTCTTGATTATCAGGAGGTCACTACAGGATTAGGGTTCAAATCGGACAGTTCCTCAGCTAGCTCATCTAAAGGAACATAAAAATTCTACATCTACTGAACAAAGTGCTCCAACTGTTGAGGACTATGATTCGTCAGATGATGAACTAGTTGTGAATGATCAGGATAAATCTCTTGATAAGATGAAAGGAGAAGAAATTCCAATTGAGAATCATATTCTATGTGATCCTCCTACTCCTGCTGTGCACTCTGTTGCTAAACAAGAGATAGATCCTATCAAGGAATCTGTGTCTACCGTTAAAAGTGAGAATGTGTTATATACTTTAGTCGGTGATGGTAAAATATATTCGAACAAAGATTTTCCAATTGAAAACGTCAATCAATCTTTGATTGATAAAGTGTTTGAAGATACTACCAGTAAGTTTTTGGGAAAGGAGATCCCGAGATTTATTGTAACTCAGTGTGATCCTATTACAAAATCTGAAGTTAGAAAACAGTACAGAAATCAAAGATTACCAACAAAGCATCAATCTATCGCTTCTAAGGGTAGACAGCAAGATCAACGAGCTCAGAAACCAAAGTTTGAAACAAAGGGAGCTCGTTACAAGAAGAAAAGTAATGATCTCAAATTTGTAGCATCAAAGGGTACTGATAAAGTGGAAACTTTTGAAAATAAATGAAATACCAAATTTATTCAACAGGTCAAAATTTAAAAATGTAATAGTCAAAACAATTACACTCAACACACAAATGGGTGTGATGAAGAAACAAGTACCTTTGGGTCTACAAGTTCGACATCAGGTTGTCAATCAAAATCTCCTAAGTTTGTTGAAATGAGATCTTGTTTTAAATGTGGAGAGTTTGGACACATCATCAAAAACTATACAAACTATCCCAAAGAAAAGTTTGTTGAGAGAGCCCCTCCTGAAAAGGGTCACCAACAACGTCGTTCTGTTTCACCACAACAAGATAAACGCACTGTTAAAGAACTATAAACAAAACAACGACGTCAAAACGTCAAGGCGATTGAAAGGGCTTTAAAACTAGAAGTAAATCTGTTAAAAAGGAACCAAGTTCATTACAACCGTTAAAATCAGAAATCTCAGAATCTGTTAATAATACACGGTCTGGTAAACCAAAGGAATCTTAGAAATCTAAAATCAGTGAAGTCTCAGGGGGAGACATGATATTTCAAAATCATCAAGAAATCGAAATCACATTTCTTGATAATCAGGGACGACCCAAGACCACTAAGGCTTGGGTCCCCAACTCCAACTGATTGTTGAATGATATGTGCAGGGCGTTCCAGGAGGAACTGTTAATAGTAATTGGATTGTTGACATGGAGCATCTAGGCACATGACTGGTGACTTACGACTTCTTTATGATGTAAAAAACATTCGAGGGGTTTATGTCGCATTTGCTGGAGACAAAGGCGGATATCTCCAATGGTGTTGTGAGTTTCGATAAGATCAATTATGTACGACAAATTAATCACAATCTTCTGAGTGTTTCGCAAATCTGCGATAAGAAGTTCACCGTGCATTTTGATGATGCCTGTTGCTACGTGCTGAAGCCTGGGTTTAAAATTCCAATGGAATGGATTCTCATATCGGCTCCAAGGATTAATGATCTTTATATTCTTGACATGATCCAAGCGATTACAACATCTGCACAAGTCACTTGTTTTGTCTCGAAAGCCATAGAAAAGGAGTCTATATATTGGCACAGACGAATGGGGCACATTCACTTGAGAAAAATGAACCATTTGGTGAAAAACAATCTTGTGAATGGTGTGCCTGTGAAGAATTTTCATATACAAGATGTCTGTGTGTCGTGCCAGAAAGGAAAGCAAGCGAAGAAGTCTCAGCCGATTAATAAAGTTAACACTGTCAGCATACCTCTTGAACGTATTCACATGGACCTCTTTGGACATATGAAACACAAGACAACCTTTGGGGATGCTTATTGTCTGTTGGTTACTGGTGACTTCTCTAGATTTTCTTGGGTATGGTTTATGGCACAGAAGAGTGAAACTCCTGAAATCCTCAAGAATCTTCTTACTTTGCTAGAAAATCTATACACGTTGAAAGTGAAGAGGATCCGAAGTGACAACTGCACTGAGTTCAAAAACCGCATAATGGATGAGTTCTGTACTTCTAAGGGCATTCTTCATGAGTACAGTTCTCGGTACACTCCACAACAAAACGGTGTCGCTGAGAGCAAAAATCGAACGATAATTGAAACTGCAAGAACGATGTTGGTAGAGTTGAAGCTTCCTGTTCAGTTTTAGGGGGAAGCTGTTGCTACTGCTTGCTATACTCTAAACAGAGTTCTCACAGTTAAAAGGCATGGCAAAACTTGTTTCGAACTGTTACACAAAAGGAAACCGGACGTTTCTTACTTAGAACATTTTGGCCGTCCATGCATTATGTTTGAACCGCACGGAAAGTTTGGCGCCAAGGCTATCGAGGGATTCTTTCTTGGATATGCTACTCCGATTTTTCATGGTGGAATTTGACAACCAAAAAGATTGAGTTATGGGGTGAAGTAAAGGTTCAAAGGTATACTAATTCTGTAAGAGCTCCAGGTGATCCTTCGATGTTCGATTATGATGGCCTTTTCGACTCCTTTAATCTGCCAACCTTTGGTACGACCAATTGTTGTTAACCCTCAAGCTTCTACTTCGGTTAACAATATTGCTCAAAATGAGGAAGTTGAAGGTGCCGCTAATTACAATGTGTCGTTGGAAGATGATGTATTACATGATAAAACTGAAGGCTCTTCGGCTCCAGCTGTTCCTGTTCAAGGTACTTCTGAAGCAAATACTCATGTGCAGAATGTAGACACTGCTGAAGGAAATGCTTCCACATCTACGTCTATGCCAGGCATGGATTTGGTTGTTGATCTTAATTTTAACAATTTGGGTATTAATACACGTGTTCCTGATGTTCCTAAAACGAGAATTCATGATACTCATCCGCAGCAGAATATTATTGGAGATGTCCAAATTGGAGTGCAGACGCATAATCAGCTGAGAAACAACCAGAATCTTGGTTTGTATTCAGCTATCAGAGAATCAAGTTTACAAAATGATTGGTCCTTCTCGTGTTATTTTTCATAAGAAGATCCAAAATCTTGGAAAGAAGCTCTAAAGGATAATTCTTGGGTGGAAGCGATGCAGGAAGAACTTCAACAATTCCAGAAACCGGGTGTCTGGAGACTTGTTGAAAAACCCGACGATTAAAAGAAAATTGGTACTCGTTGGGTATACAAATGCAAAATGGATGATCGTGGAGTGGTCATTCGCTACAAGGCAAGATTAGTTGTTCAAGGCTTTTGGCAAATCGAGGGAATTGACTACAACGAGGTTTATGCACCTGTTGCACGTCTGGAGGCTATTCGGATCTTTCTAGCTTACGCTTCTTTCAAAGGATTCAAAGTCTATCAGATGGACGTCAAAAGCGCATTCCTTCATGGGATCATTGAAGAAGCTGTGTATGTCAAACAACTTCCTGGTTTTGAAGATCCTATCCATCCCGATCGGGTTTGGTTGCTCAACAAAGCTCTCAATGGTTTACATCAAGCACTGAGGGCTTGGTACGCAACCTTATCTACTTATCTGCTGGAGAATGGTTTTCGTCGAGGTCTTATCGACTGTACTCTTTTCATCAAGGAAACATATAGAGATCTTCGGATGGTACAGGTATACGTTGATGATATCATTTTTGGTTTAACTAACGATGCTTTGTGTAGGCAATTCGAGCGTGTTATGCAGGAGAAATTCGAAATGAGCGCAATGGGGGAGATGAATTTATTTTTGGGCCTACAAGTTGAACAAACTGAGTCCGGGATATTCATCCAGCAAACTAAATATGTTGGTGATATCTTGAGCCGGTTCCAGATGTCAGAAGCGACGCCGATTGGTACCTCACTTCCGACTAACCACGAGATTACTCCGGACTTGAAGGGTGAAAGTGTCAACTCTTCTTATTACCGCGCTATGATCGGATCTTTAATGTATCTCACTTCCTCGAGGCCTGACATAATGTATCCAACGTGCCTGCTCGCAAGATATCAAGCCAACCCGAAGGCATCTCATCTAGCTGCTGTAAAAAGGAAATGTTCGCTATTTAAAGGGTTTCCCGCACACCGGTCTCTGGTACCCTAAGGATGATAGTTTCGATTTAATCGTGTTCAGTGATTCTGATTTTGGTGGCTGCAAAATAGATGGCAAATCCACAACGGCTGGATGTCAGTTCTTAGGAAATCGCCTGGTCACATGGCAGTGCAAGAAGCAGACTTGTGTCACTACATCAACTTGTGAGGCTGAATACATTGCTGCCTCAAGCTATTGCTCTCAAGTTCTGTGGATTCAGCAACAAATGCGCGACTACGGTTTTGAATTCCTATCTACTTATATTTTTGTTGATAATAATGCTGCTTTACAGATTACTAGAAATCCTGTGCAACACTCCAATACCTAACACATCGAAATTAAGTATCACTTCATATGTGATTGTATTGATAAAAGACTAATCGATGTTGTTAAGGTCCACACCGATGACCAACGTGCAGATCTTTTCAAAAAAGCTTTTGACAAAACTCGTATTGACTATCTTTTGTTGGTTAATGGTATTAAGGTGAAACAAGAGTAAAACTTATTTCGGAAGATCGTTTAAGTAAATATTTTCTTTAAACTGAAAAATAAAAAAAAGATTTTCAAAATATTTATCTTTTCGCATTTTAGGGGGGAGAAATTTCAAGAAAATACAACAACATGTGAAACATTAAAAAATCAAAAAATATGTCATTTACTTTCTGTCTTTAAGTTTTGAAAAATTTGAAAAAGTTCAAAAACATTAGAAAATAAAAAATGAGTTTCTTAGATAAAAGAAGGGAAAATGATGATATACACTGGTGTGGTCTGTCAATATGGTCAAAAACAAAAAGAAAAATTAATAAATGATAAGTAGCTCTACAAACGATGTATCGGTAGGCTCACAATCAGACTAAAATATGCAGGATGATATAAACCTAACAAACTTCAAGTCAGGTGGGAACCATTCATTGGCATATGGTCTTAGTACCAAAATTTCGTTTAAGAGATTGCCGAGGTTCAGAGATATTCGGTCTTTATGCTGTCTTATCATCTGGGTATCATGGTTGTATCTTTTACCGAAATATAAAGGAGACGAAGTCTTGATCTTCCATGATACTATATATACGTGTACATATTGCATACGACCTCAATAAGTGATCAACAATCACATGACCAAATAAAATAAGTGATAATATATCACATTTATCCGGGAGTCTAGTTCGTCTCTTTGTCTGTACGATGGTACTAACCTGTTCACAGACTTGCACCTGTGCCCTCATGCATCTGAAAATCAAGTTCCTCATAAATAAGTGATTCTATCACATAGGGCTTGTTTTCAATAAAAAATAATTGAGAATCTCACACCTTTTATACGGTCAAACAGATGATAAGCGGTATACTCACCGGTAAGATGAACTATCGTGCATACCTTGATTCGGGAATGTGTCGTGAGTGGATGAACACCGTCAAGTAAGTATAATTCCACCGTAAATCATATCTCCTAAGTATGACTACATCTGATAAGTTGAGCTTATGTGGATAACAATACCGATAATTGTGGTAGGATACTTATCTGAAGCTTTAAGCAGAAATCATAAACCGTTTTGACAAAGACCGTAAGCTGGTAATGATTCTCTTTCCTTGAAACTCGCAAAAAGTTTGTTCCTGTACAGTGTCTTTGTGCTTATTATTGCTTCTCGTTAGTTTACCGTTTTTTTAATTCGATTCTAGGGTAAGTTACAAAGTTTGTTTTTGATTACGCGAAGTTGAAACTCGAAGTTTTCTACCGAAGAGCCCGAAACCGACTTGTTGGTGATTTCACTACCTCATAAAATGTTCTTTTGCAAAATCTAACACAAGACAAAATCTGTTCAAATTCAAACATTTGTGTTTCTGTGTTGAGTGGTTAACGAAGACTTCTTAAGGTCTTCGACGAACTTCCTTAGTCGACGAAGATTCAATCTTCGTCGAACATCAAAGGTGGGCTAATTCACTTTGGCCCAAACCAATCTTCGTCGAACCCAACAAATCTTCGTCGCAAACCAACCTTCGTCAAGTGGGTCCAGTTATAAAAAGGGGGACCCTGTGCATTATTGACATCACTAAAAAAATCTCACCTTTCAAAACACACCCACTGTTCATCATCTTCAACCTCCGGCGAAAAACCCCTTTAACCGACATCAAAAATACTTTTGATTTCTCTTCTTAATATACCAAACCAAGGTATCATAATGGATATGAAACATGATCGAAACCTTTTTAAGACCTCTGTTCATGTCCGATTAACATCTGGGACTCCTTTCATGTCACACCCGCTCGTAGCGGAAGCGCGAGGTGTGATCTGTTCGGTTCTCATTGCATAACGATATGAGTAAACATACTAAATGAATAAAACATGCTCCAATGCCATTGTCATAATTGTTCAAAAGATCGCAACATAAGTTAAGAACAATGTTTACAAACCATCAAATGAAAAAGAAGTTGTCATTGTTTCATACATCAAAATGTAGGTCTTAAAATGTCAAGGCTTTGACCACTATATCACTGCAAAGAGGCGGTATATAACAGGCAAACCCTTCAATAGTTGGCATGGAGTCATGATACTTGTTTTCCTAGAACTGAAATCTTTGCATTGGTCCACTAATTCCCTGAAATACATGTAAGTTTGAAAACATCAACAAAACTTGAGCGAGTTCAGGCAGTTTAGCTGTATAAAATGTATCTGTATCAAAACATTATGTAAGATGTATTTGTCTCAATTGTAATTGTATCCAAACTAGATATAAGATGTATCTGTAAAATGTGAGATGTATTTGTATCAAATGTAGTATGAAAAGCGTCAATGAAATCATGATCATTAATGTTTTGCAAGGACATTAATATGTGTGACGAAATAGGAAGTAATCCAAACCTAGACGATTTTAATTGTATCGACACCTGTCGTAGGGACACAAACGCACTCCTAGGCAAATGAATGGCCATGAGTGGGGCTCCCCAAAACCCATTAGATCTAACCCTTTTGTTCCTTGGTCCAAACTTGGATTAATGGTGCTTTAGTTATGGCCCTAATTTCGCACATGATCTAAGGTGTTTCATTCCTTGACTTATCATACTATTGTACATGTATTTTCCCTGATAGTTGTAAAGCTTGAAAAGTATTTAAGATGAAAAGGGGACATGAACTCACAGAATTGCATCCGTAAACTGTATGTAATTGTAACCTCACTTGTAGTTGTCTTGAATTGTATCACGACCTACAAAGGTCCTAGATTTATTATACACTTCGGTCTTTGTATTGGCTCATGTACAAGTCTTCTATCTTGAATATGTATTAAGACTTGTTTGTATTTGTTATTCGTTGAACTGTGTATTAGATGTATGAATTGTTAAACTGTTATATATATATTTCACCAAATATATATATATATGTAATCTTGTATCTTATGAGTTGTATCATCTGATCTTGTCCTCTTGATTTTATGTCTTGTATGAATAAATTGTATAATTGTATTTTCACCAATTATATGTCATTGGGCCGAACCCATGTTTTCATGTCATTGGGCCGAGCCCATGTTTTAAAGTTATTGGGCCTAGCCCAAGAATTTATGTTATTGGGCCCAAATGTTATTGGGCCTAAATAGTATTGGGCCTCAAGAGTATTGGGCCTAAAATAGTATTGGGCCTTAAGATTATTGGGCTTAAATAGTATTGGGCTTAAAGTTATTGGGCTTAATGTTATTGGGCCTTAGCCCATATGTTTTGATATTGGGCTTAGCCCATGTATTCATGTTATTGGGCTTAGCCCAAGTATTTTGATAAGCACATTATGAAGATAAGCCCATTTATGAAGTTAAGCTCATTTGAAAATGTAAGTGCAATGTAAAGTATAGCCCACTTGAAAATTATAAGCCCATTCGTAAAGTTAAACTCATTTGAAAATGTAAGCCCAATGTGAAGTATAGCCCACTTGAAAATTATAAGCCCATTTGTAAAGTTATCTTTCATTTTTTATAAAATCACCAAGTGTAGGCTTTTTAGTTAAAAGAAGACATAAGAATTTTTATAAGTTCTAAACTTTTGGGTATTGTTAAGAGTAACATATTTATATGTCCGCATCGAAAGATCGCCGAAACGTCGTAGTAACTTCTCGGATTGGCGTTATGTTATAGATTTGTCCATCGTCCGTTTTGACCATAATTTGTGTCTGATCATTCGGATCGTCCGTAACTTGTTTTTAAGACATATTTCTATGTAGTCTTGTAAGACTTTGATTGTAATGTATCTTATGTTTATTTGTTACATTGAATTCAAGTTCCTAGTTTTGATATGTGTAACTAATACACCAAGTATCATATTTCACATAAGTTGTTAAAGTGACCAAATATATATTTTCTCAAAAATATATATATTTATCTAACTTTGTTTTTATAAAAAC
Organism: Helianthus tuberosus; assembly: GCA_030545235.1. Lineage (NCBI taxonomy): Eukaryota > Viridiplantae > Streptophyta > Magnoliopsida > Asterales > Asteraceae > Helianthus > Helianthus tuberosus. Next base: position 63,895,029 of record CM060416.1, on the reverse strand, counting down.
CATTCTTTAAAATCTTTTTAGTCTTGTAAAGATTTATCCAAAAATAATGGTTTTGTTAACATGTGATTTTTAATAAATATTAGCCATATAACCTTTGTAATATGTACTTTACCATGTTTAAATAAACATATCATTTTCTTTTCGAATTCACCAATCAATTTACTCATAACATTCTTAAAGAATAACACATGAGATTTATAACATAACCTCATTAAGATGATCTCAAAATCATGTATGATTTTTGGTATGATCATAACATATGTTAACTAGATCAAAGACCATATTTACTTCTAGTTTCATCCATTTTTACAAAAATCTCAACTTGTATGTTTCTTTTTATAATTTTGTAAAAGTCTTGTTTTTGATGAAAAACACTAAATACTTTAACAACACAAAAGAATATGATCATCCATATAAACATTATGTTTAACATAACCCTTTTCAAGACTTTAATGTATACTTGTTAGATTATGTTTTTAAACATCATCTAACAAGTTTACATATTATGTTCATCTTCACTAATTAAAATAATCAAGTAACCAGTTTCATATCACAACATAAACAATTTATATATTATGATCTTTGATTTATTTTTGTGTATTTTCATCTTCATATTCTATGATCATTCAAGATATTAAATTTTACATAAATAATATATTCATAATCAAGAATGAAACAAAGATTAGGATGCTCACAACTAGCTCTTGTGGCTAGGGAAGATCTTAATTAAGATGTTGAGCAAAGATGATGAAGATTATGATGGTAGAAAGCTCTTGGATGGATGAAAATGCTTCCTTCAAATTGGAGATGTCTTAGATCTTCATAACTTCCATGAAAGTACACCTTGATCATCAAGAAAATGGCTAGAAAATAAAGATGAATGAAGGTGTTCATGGCTGAATTTTAGTGAAGGAATATGAGAGGTTAAGTGTGTGAAAATAATGGTGTAAATATGTAGAAAATATATAGTTAGGATAAGTCTTTCATGACTTTAATCATCCATTCTTTTACCACTTGCATAATTAAGTAAATATCTAGATATTTTTGCATGTGAAATATGGGTGTGGGACCCATTAAAAACGTTCACAACATGGGGGGGGGGGGGGTAAAGTGTAACATTTTTATAAAAATGTCTTAAACATGTAGATATTTTGGTAATTAGGCTAAGTATGGTGATTAGGGGTAATCTTTCACCATTAGGAGGTAATTAGTGATTCAGAATGTTAATTATCATTAACAATTTCACTAAACTAGTAGAAATGGTATTTTGATATCTTAAACGACTTCCGTTTGGTCGTTGGTTCGATAAAAGCACTTTTAATTCCTACCGACGAAGTTTTTCTGTAAGTTGTAAATCCGCAACCAAGAGATGTATAAAGGGATTTGGAATCTCAAAATAAGCTTAACTAGTTCACCAAAGCTTTCATTTGGTTGTTTTCGATGTCGGAAATGTCGTTTATTAGCTTGTCGGTGCAGAAACGCACAAGTTGTGGGGGTTGCAACGCAGCGTCGAAAGCTTAGGTTTCGGACACCCCATTAATATCCTCATATTGTTTCCATATGTTTGTCATCATTTGTCATATTTCTGGAGTCCCGGAAATGCTAAATTATTATTTTGGACGAGTTAAAATTATCTTATTTTTAGTGAAATGGACGATTTAGCGATTAGGGCGTTGTACCGGAAAGTCTTGTATCTTTGTAAGATATGTTTTCGTATTACTGTTCTCTTATATAAACGGACTCAGTTATGTTATCCGTGTGTCGTTTTTCCTTGTTTTGTTCTGTTTTCACGGTTTTGCTGGCATGAATACTATAACCGTGAATAGTGCGCGCAACACTTTTTTACCAACACTTTTAGGACATTGTTTAATTGGTTTCGCAATACGACGAAAACCAACATATGTTATATCATTGTTTTCTTGTCCTAACACTGTCGTCTAATGTACGACACAGTTACGTAATTAAATTACGCTAATTGCATGAGATTATATACTAAGAATAGTGATTAGACTGTACGGAATTTCCGGTTATTTGCCATTTGTCACATTTCATGTCTGTGATTATTGATAATACCTGATGTAAATCTTGTTATTTTGATTGTTTATCATAGAATGATTGAATGTAACTGATATTATATGTAGAGTGTTATATCATAGGTCTTGTTTTGGGAACCGACTCGACTACTTTTCCATTCGCTAGTTCGATAGCGAAAGGAGTGTCTAATTTATTTGAATTTAGTCTAAGCACATCTTTAAGCTCTAAAGATATAAAACTATAGTATGCGCCAGTATCAAATAAAATAGATGCAAAATGATCGTTGATAGGAAACGTACCCATGATCACATTAGGATCTTGTCGTGCCTCTTGAGCTCCTATTACAAAGGCTCGTTCGTGGCCTTTGTTCTCCTTGGGACAGTCCTTCCTAAAGTGTCCCATTTCACCACATCTATAACAACCTTGGTTCTTTCTTCGTCCATTTCAATTACCACTGCCTCCATCTTTCTTGCCTTTGTTTTTATTCCCTTTGTTGTTACTCCATCAATTTTCAGTGCGGTGACCCGTCTTCCTGCATTTATCACACTTGGTGGTTCGGCATCCACCATAGTGGTGATATCCATACTTGTTACACATTTGTGCATTTCCATTATTTTTTTACCACTCGTTTCAGTTGTGGTAACGAATGCCTTGGTTTTTCTTAGTCGTGGGGGTTTTCTTTTGTTTGTTGTTGGATGTTGAACCTTTCTTGAAATACAAATACTTTCTCTTATTGTTACCCGAAGAAGACTCCACATGCGTCTCCTTTTTCACTACACCTTTATTTAGTTTTCCCATCCTTACTACATCCTTGGTAAGACTTAAGGCACGAGTTATAGCCTGAGCAATTCTCAATATGGTTCCTCCAGTTCCGTCATTGTTTGCATCGTGGTTTGGTTCGTGTTGTACGATTGCTTCTGCGACTCGCTGGTTCAGTAGAGAATTGAGCTAAGCTCGTGTTGTAGGTAAGGGTTTCATTTGGGCTTAGAAAGTGTTACTTCGTTCTTGTGCCATGATCTTCATATATATATAAAATATATATCGAAGAGATTAGACATGAACGAAAATAAAAACACATCATCACGCACAATGATCATAAGGTCAAGATAGATCATAATGATACTTATGCAAATCTTTCGCAGCATATTCATAACATCCTTGCAGGGATGTAAAATAAATTACAACAATGTGTCAATAAAAAATACCAACTTATATATACCATGTCACCTTGTAATATTTATTTTTGTGAAGAAAAAAAAATAATCTCAGAGTTACATCACTTCGGTCCATACAAGACATATAGTAATATATAAAATAAGGTGAGGTCTTTTCTTCGCATTGTTCCTTACTTGTTATTCAATTCTCCAAGTCTTCAACAGTCTTTAGTCTTTCACAAAATCGGGTATACTTCCCAAAAGATAGTAATTGAACATAACTACCATGGCGTGGGATGTGAAACTGAAGACATTGAAATTAGACCGTGAAGGCATGTAACCTCCTCCTCGAGACCAAAACTGTGCCTAAGGGTGGCAGTTGATTGGTTCTCAAGGGTACAAATGCATTCCTAAAATAATAGAGGCGCATTATGGAATGGAGAGTGTGGAGGTACTGATAGGGGAAAATGATGGTAATGGGGCATTCCGGTGGTAGTCGAGTAGCAGAAATCTGAGTCTCAAGATTATGGACTCGTCGGAAGGGAATAACAAGCTGAATCTTGAAAGGTAGATCTCTATAATTTATGGTAGAAGGCAGAAAATGGCATGGATGATATGGATTAGACGGGTTCCTGCCCGATGGTAGAGGTTGAGAATGTGCATCGGACTAGTAAGGTGGAGAGTAGTGAGTGATAGGATGTATGTGTTGTCCATATGCCTAAGTGGAACAACCTTCTGTTTAGGAGGGGAAAATCAAGCGGTCACCTCTATCCTTACAGTATGTATTTCATACCCCATGGACCTTGGTCGTCCAAAGTAAGGAAAATCCTTTGTCGCATTAGCTTATGTGACGAATACATTGGTATTGTTTGAGCTTAACGAATCCTAAGAAGATTGTTATGATTTCCATAGATGTCGAATGGAATACGGTAAGAGAGTTGCGCCATGGCTCGTGCCATATTACCCTTTGAGACAAAACAAATGTCATATGATGTATTTTATCGCAACAACTCCAATGAATAAGATAAGGTGTGATAGGCACCCTGAGATTAACCCAAATATTGGAATTCTAGAATGTTTAAGGAAAATCCTTCCCGGATGGTTATCCTAATTTGTTTGCTTAGATGACTAGTCTCAACTGACTTGTGATATAGATCGGATGCTAGGCACGAAATCAATACGTGTAGTTTTTTTAATATATTGTGGGGAGTTTTAGTAATCACCTTAGTTAGCATTCTAAGAAATGGAAAAATTGAATCTCAAGTAACAACTCAAGAATTTTGAACAGGTAGTGATCACTAGTCTGACTCGCAGAGCTCACCAGGATTCCCATCCACTGCAAGTTATTATTACGTGGGCCCCCGTAATAATAAATTGCCTTGTATGGTCACCCTAGCGTTCCCTCGTTCAAAACAGACCATCAGTCGGAGAGGGGGACATGACTGTCTATTTAGCTTTAACATAGAATGGACCTTCGTGATGGTCCACGCACTAATACTTGTAGCCATCGCTCGCGGAATGGCACGACGTTAAGAAATTGAAGTAAAGAGGATTTATAACAATAATGGCTGAATGGGCACCTTCAAGTTGAGTGTTTCATCTTCCTTATCTTGACAAGAATGTCACCAATCATGATTAATATGAACCGTAGGAACCTTGTTCCTATTAATAGAGTGTTCATCCAAGGCTACGACCTCCGCCTCATTGTCATCATCGAAGTCAGGCATTTTCCGTATCCGAGGGAAAACAACCATCTTTTATGGAATGTCTAGCTCAGTGTTTCACTTAGGGACTACACCCTACCATAAGCTCATCAACAGATGTGAGGTCAATACACTTGTTATGAGAATCCAGAATAATAATAGAATTTGAATACTAAGATATTATGGTCGTGGCAAAATAATCCATACAACGTATACATGTGAACCACTTATAAATAATAATTTTTGGGCAATTGTACCTTGTTTTCATTGTAGGTTATATCATATATCGTTTCAAATTCAACCTATTGTTATCATGTCCAATCCTCACTGACTAGTTCACATAGTATCCTTGCATTATCGTTTTGATTTATTGTTTAGTACTAGTGGAGGATCTTTGTATCCGTGCCGTTGGAATAACTCTTGTTACAATTTCATAAAGGACTCACAATTGACTTTTTATAAAATGACCATTTTGAAATTGTAGACTAGACTCCAAAAGAATCTTAGTTCACTACAAAAGAAGCTCTGATACCAGGTCTGTCACACGCTGATTTTCGGTTTCTGCAGAAGCGTGTCGCGAGGTGAGGCCAGAGCGGCAATCGTTACATTCAATCAAGTAAACAACATATTTAAACCATGAAAAGATGTTCATCCTTACATTCGTTTAAAGAAAATTTACAACCATACGTTTGTTTGAAACGTACCATACTTGACATTATTGTACCAAAACACAAGTTTCCAAATACATTGTTTCAAACATAAGGACTAAACGCAAGGTAACATTTCACAGCTTGACTTGACATTCCCACCGACACACTTTCCCGAGGCCATCAACTAATTTCCTGTAAATCATGTTAGTTTTAAAAACATAAAAAAACTTGGTAAGTTCATGTTATTAGTTTTCGTATCAAATGAATCTTTAAAACATTTGAAATAGTAAATTCGTTTTGTATAGTATAATTCGTAGCAAATGAATCTTTAAAACATTTGAAATAGTAAATTCCTTTTGTATATGTAACATATGTGCTTGTAATCATTGTGAACAGTTCTTTTATCAATAAAGCAATGTTATTTGATCCCAATGTTTGTTTGGTTGTGTTTTACATTTTTCATGTTTTGACTTTTATTCAATTTCAAACTCTATATTGCTTTCTAGAGAGTTATATGCAAACTGGTGCGTAAACGTAACCAGTTTAATGCGAAAAATACTCCGGAACATCAACATATACTTAACATACCTTAAATAACCCTTACATAACTTAGAAATAAGTTTTGAAGGCTATGGTATGACAAAAACAAGTTAATTCGCCTACAGGGACTAAACTTGCCTAACCCGAAGCTTTGTAACGATTAATTTTGCTCACTAGAATGCACGATAAAAATTTCATAAAGTTTCGTTATCGTACGAGAAAGTTATGATCAAATCCGTGTACAAGGGGTTAAAACGTCAATGTTGAAAATTATGACTTTTCGGGTAATAACAAAGTGGCCAAGGACTTAACAAATAAGGTATAAGTCTTGAAGCCCTTGTATGTAAATATGAAGGGGTCAAATTGCAAGAAATAAGTTTGATTGACATTTCGAAGGACCAAGAGCCAGGGATGCAAACTGAAAAAGAAAATATTGCCCTGATGACATGCTTACGGACCGTAAAGGTCCACCCTTACGGTCCGTAAGGGAGGCCCAGATGCAGAAAAACATTTTTCTCAGCTGTTAACAGCCTTTAACCCCTCCAAAGGCCAAGGCCAAGTGTCAAACTCTTATGGTGGATGGCAAAATGAGTTACCACAACTTTCCAACAAGTGTACGGCTTAGATCATGCCCCCTTTTCCAAGAAACGATCCTAACGGTGAACCGAAAACTATAAATACCCACCTTATGTGCACTCATTCCTCACAAGAATCTGATCTAATGTTCTCTAAGTTGAAACCTTTGTTTCATACCTGAGCTATTTTGATCTAGATTAGCATTCGGGGACCCTTTGTAAGTGTTCCTTCGTTCTTTTATTGCTTTCGAGTCCGAAAGTCAAACTTTGTTTGACTTTCTGCATTGACCAGTTTATGGTCAATGCGAAGTTCGTTTGAACTTTGCAACATGATTGTAATCACGATGGTTATAGTCCCTTGTGACTATGCCTACTGATTACCACATTGTCTAGGGTCGTAAGGGTAAGCGATCTAATAAATCGCTTATACCTTCGAACCCGACCCATTTGGTCGATCATTAGGATCCGACCAAACACATTAGGTGACCATAGTATGTAGGGAATAACCTTCCGAGGTTATACCTTATGGTCGCTTCGTTTAAGTAGTTGTATGATAGGTAGTTTATATGCCTTAGGTAAATTACCAAAATACCCCTTTAACGCCAAAATTCATTTTAAGCCTATGTAAGATAACTTTTGACATCTAAACTGATTTGACAACAATATTAGACATGTTAAGGCATATGTTACTTGTCATAGGACTAGTTAAGCGGTCCGAACGCGTTTCACGCGAACGACGCGTTAAAGTAGCATAAGCTACCTAAACGGGTCGTAATGGGTCGTAAGCACTTATGTTAGGTTTCATTTAGAATGTAGGTTTTGTTAAACCATATTACACGAGTCCCCATACTCGTTTGGTTTACGAACCCTCATTCTATCCGATCCTCCGAGTTAGGTCCGGTTTATTAACATAGTTACCTATATTAGGTGCCATTTGATTCCGTGATCTCTAGCTTTGCTTGGTGGTTATCTTAGGACTTCCGAGCAATCTCAAGTGAGTACATAGACCCATCTTTTACTGTTTTCCAAACATTTTGGGGTGGAACACATGTGCCTACTTGTTACTTTCATGCTTTCCTGTTTTCACATCATATACTTCCTACGTTCATTAGTACATTTATAGTACATGATTTCATTACATTTTATGCTACGTATGCCCATTGTGTGCGTACTTAGTACATTATTTTACATTACATTTTATGCTATGTATGCCCATTGTGTGCGTACTTAGTACATCGCTTTACATTACATTCTATGCTATGTATGCCCATTGTGTGCGTACTTAGTACATTATTTTACTTCACATTTTATGCTATGTATGCCCATTGTGTGCGTACTTAGTATATTGTTTTACATTACATTACATGCTATGTATGTTCATCATACTTAGTACATTCGTTTCACATCACATGCTATGTATGTTCATCATGCTTAGTACATTTGTTATTTATTCACATGCTTACATTTTGATATGATATTTGGTTTGTTTTGATGGATCAATATACATTCATTAACACCGATCACGCCGTTCGTTAGTAGGTAGTGGTACCATAGGAATTGACAACTCCCGTTCCGGACATCCTGGGTAGGTTTGGATGAAAGGAATGACCGAATTCGATATACATAACTTAGATAAACCTATAATTTGTTTAAGGGTTTATCGCCACAGTCTCAAGGCTTGGATGTATGCATTCTCACAATACCTCATAGATGTTTATATCAGTATAGCATGCATTTGTTCCACAAAACATAGCTTTGATTTAAACCATGTTTTACTTCAATACTTTGTTTTTGTACATATGGTTTAGTTGATATCTTTTCACTAACCATACATATCATTTTGGGTTACACATTACATGATTTACATTTGACACATAAACATTATTGGCATTGGTTACACATTACATGATTTACATTTGACACATAAGCATTATTGACATTGGTTACACATTACATGATTTACATTTGACACATAAACATTATTTACATTGGTTATACATTACATGACTTACATCTTGACAATAAAAATTTTGACATATTATTCAATACGTTTGGCAATTGGCTTAAACATAGACATCTTACATTGTTGGTTTGGTTTGAGTAAGTGATTTAAGTAACGAGGCGTGTGTAATATGATACAAGCATGGTGGATACGCCGCTGGTACTTCCTATATATAAGTGATTGTATGGTATTACATATCGTAGCGTTATTTGAATCATTTCAATTTGGACATATAACATTTTATACAAATAACATACTTTTCACAAGACATTAATTTACAAACAACTTATTTTATACAAACTCATTTTACATGGTTATTCATTTAACCATACATTATTCTCTTATTTATACATATCATCTGATCTTATCGTTTTTCAAATGATTTACAAGACAAAGCAAATTACAAGGTTCATGACTAAACATTTTCTCAAACATAAGTCATGAATTCTGTTTTCACAAAACCTATGTATCTCACAGGCATTTTTATGCTGACGTACCTATTTTCACATGTGTTTTCAGGAGATGATGCATAGGACTTATCAAGATACACATAGGCGGACTTGGGCCTTAGTGACAATAAAAGATGCAAGACTAGTTATTTATGTTATGTTTCTTTGATTGTCAAGACATTGTAACTCTTTAAATAAATAAAACAATATTTCAATTTCCATGTGTTATGAAACAATGATTCTGTTACAACACTCCCCGACGTTTTCCGCCACGTTTTGTTGTTCTACGTGGTCGGGGTGTGACAGAAAAGTTGGTATCAGAGCTCATGGTTATAGGGAATTAGGTTATTAGTAATACTTTGTCCTAGTCTATAACCTTCCTAGGACCCTAACGCGAGTTTACTTGCGTTTAGTCATAAAACAATACTGTCACCTATCCTTAGGCGACAACCACAACAAGAACACAAATTTCAAAACCGCTTTGAAAACTAATCATCTGTTCTAGGATGATTGATTACTAGGTTTTGAACCCTCTATTGTAAGGTTTTGAACCTTCTTTTATAAGGTTTTGAACCCTCTGTTAGAAGGTTTTAAACCCTCTATGTTTTCAAATCTCGTCAAAGTTTGGGTCGTATAATGTGAACACGTGCAAACTGGAAGAGTGAATGCATGTACCCTGAGTTTTCTGTCGAAGGCTAGAGTGTTCGTACAAATCCGCAGTATCGGACCAGTCACTCTTACCTGGGAACTCTTGGGGTGAGTGTTCACTTATAGGCGAGCATGTCTTCAGTAATACATTAATATGATCCGCTTACTTTGATTTGTCACCGTCTCATTTGTTTGCCTTAGGTAACAAACAAATGATCGCAAATTCTTATGCATTACCATTCTGTTTTGTTTAGCCGATGACGCGTCACTTGTTTCTTCCTATGTCTTTCATTTTTTCTAGAATGTCTCTTCATCACGATGACGCCCAGATATCCGAGCAGACTGCCAAATTGGCTCAGCGAATAGGCGAAGTAGTCCTGAAGACTGTTGAATTAGCTACTGCCATGTATCGTCTCCAGGATGAAGCCACTCAAGAGTCACCAAGACAGGCAGGACCTAGTCAGGTGACAGCACCACCAGCCAAGAAACTAATCGAGGAATCAAAGACCATGGATGAACGATCCCCTAAGAAGTCAAAGAAGCGAAAGCCTTCTCAGAACTTCGCCGTGGTCGCTTACAATGGTCAAGCCATCCCCAACCAACCAGCTCAACCCCCTGCTAGGAAGCCATACAGTGGAACTGCACCCTTGTGCAACCAATGTAGCCTTCATCATCATGCTAGGGTGAGGTGCCGCAAATGCCAGATTTGTGGACTTATAGGTCATACAGCAAGGGTTTTCCCAACTGTAGCTGTACCAAATCAAGCTGGCGACAATCCTGCTCAAGCTCGTTTCTCACGAGGGTCTTGCTACAACTGTGGCAAGATGGGCCATTTCCAAAGGGATTGTCCAAAGCTTGCTAATGCAAATCTGACCCACGGATGAGCAGTTGGCTGAGTAGAAGATGTTGCTATCTTATGCTTTTGTTTCCTTCGTTTTCTAGTAATGTGAAACAATCTGTTTTATTCATAAATAAAGTTGTTGTTCGCAATTCAAATATACAAGTATAGTTACATGTGTGTATGGCTTTTCCCTATAATACCTACATTAAGGAACTATGTTCCTTACAAACTACTCTTGTGATTCTCTCTTTCAAATGATCGCTCATGATTCCCAATAAAATTTTAACTACTCGTTTCATTCTAAGATACGAAGTACAGAAAAATAAAGTGACATTATGAGTAATCATGCTCCTGCACATCTGTGCCTTTGAATCCTTGGTTAGATAACTAAGGGTATTTTCAAATCTCATACCCATTACATTTTGATTTTTCAACATACACAGTACAAGTATTTCAAAAACAATCTTCATGATCTCAAAACATTTCATATAGTTTGAAAACAATTTTTTTTTCAAATGCATTGTCTATGTTATTTCAAAAACACTGGTTATGTTTTCAAAAACAACTTTCATAATTTCAGAATATTTCATATAGTCTGAAAACAATATTAACACAGTACATTTTCTTATCAAGTGCATGATTTCGAGAAGCATCATTCACGTCTTTCAAAAACCATGTTCATGATTTCAAAATTTATCTCGCATGATTTTAAAACAATTTTTTTTAAAATATATACCTACCTGATACGCCTACTCTATGATTTCAAAGGTAATATATATATAAGGTTTCAAAAACATTGAACACATTTTTAGAAACCCCATGCATAGTTTTCCAAAAATATTTTCTTCATACATTGACTTAACTTTCAAATTTCGCTTCATATGTCGCCTTGGCATATCTGGCATCTCAACTTCATAAGCATTTTACTACATGTTTTGACCTAAGCACATCAAGTGCAAGGTTTCAAAACATCTTCAACTTCTAAAATCCATATGGGATCTTTTTATCTTCATATTTAGACCCTTGTGGATGATTATCATTCAAACCAGAGTCCTTGATTCGATTCCTTTTGTACTTAAATTCGAAAATTTCGGTTCCTTATAATCGAAATTGAATTTTTCTTTTAAAAAATCTTTCTTTCGTTATAGTTAGATTCTTGATAATGTTTAAAGTACCAAATGAAATCCACGAGATGGATTCCTAGTGTGCTTTAAATACATGTGCTCTGTTAGCAGAACAAATTTTTAGTTAAACAATTTTGTGGTTATGTGACTATGTGTTTATGCACCTTATGTTTTCTTTTATGCATTTTGTGCTTTTACACTATGGATATTCGTTATCCAAATCCTCACAGAATCTTTCATATCTTCATATGAGGGATTCATAGCAGGATATCCAAAAGGTACTACCTTAAATCCTTAATGAGCTTCTATGTAATAGTTAAGACCCTTGGATTATATAGTACCGCTCCATGATTCATAAGAGACCCTTTTAGTGGTCTAGTCAAAAAGATTGATTCAGAATCTGGTTAAAAAAATGACATATGGTGATATGGCTGACAGACTCCTTGATAGTCTACTTAGATCATTTATTGATTTAATTAAAAAGACTCTATGGCGGTTTAGTCACACTCATCACAGGTTTGTTCATTTGGTTTTACCCTACACATTATAAAATAGACTGTGTGAAGTATGCAAGGAATTGTCTAATTATGGACGCGTACATAATTATGAAATTCAGTGCACGGGAACCACAGTAAGATTTATTATGTGTAAGAACCGATAGTGGCAACAATAACGAAACGTGCACAATGTACAGGAGGTATGGTGGACGCACCAATGACGCTTCATATACTTGTATATAAGTATCCCTCTTACATTGCATGTCACACCCCGACCACGTAGAACATACAAAACGTGGCGGAAATATCAGGGAGTGTTGTAACAGAATTAATTGTTTCAAATCCATGGCAATTGAAGTTGCGTTTTATTGATTAAAAGTGTTACAATGTCTTAACAAACAAATAAATACAACATAATTAACTAGTCTTGCATCTTTTATTGTCACTAAAGCCCAAGTCTGTCTATGTGTATCTTGATCATCTTATGCAACAGTTCCAAAAACACATGTGAAAATAGGTACGTCAGCATAAAAATGCCTGTGAGATACATAGGTTTTGTGAAAATAGGTTCCATGACTTATGTTTGAGAAAATGTTTAGTCATGAACCTTGTTATTTGCTTTGTTTTGTAAATCATTTGAAAAACAATGAGTTCAGATGATATGTATAAATAAGTGAATAATGTATGGTTAAATGAATAACCATAGTAAAATGGATTTGTATAAGATAAGTTGTTTGTAAAACAATGTCTTGTGAAAAGTATGTTATTTGTATGAAATGTTCTATGTCTCAAACTGAAATGATTCAAATAACGTTACGACATGTAATACCAAACAAACACTTATATATAGGAAGTACCAGCGGCGTATCCACCATGCTTGTATCATATTACACACGCATCGTTACTTAATCACTTAATCAAACCAAACCAAACAATGTAAAATGTTCATGTCAAGATGTAAATCATGTCAAAATGTCTATGTCAAATATCCAAGTCAAATGTCTATGTCAAATATCCATGTCAAATGTCTATGTCAAATATCCATGTCCAATGTTGATAGCCCAAAAGTAGTCAAGTAATGTATAACCAAAATGATATGTATGGTAAGTAAAATTTAGACTACTTAAACCATAAGTAAAAATGTACAAAACAAAGTATTGAAGTAAAACATGGTTTAAATCAAAGTTATGTTTTGTAAGATATATGCATGCTATACTGAATATGAACATTTATGCGGTATTGTGAAAATTCATACATCCAAGCCTTGAGACAGACGGATAACTATGTAAAAGTGAGTTATCAAGAGAATATGTATTCGGATTCGGTCATTCCTTTCATCCCCTTTCCCTGGGATGTCCGGAACGGGATTTGTCAAGTCCTATGGTACCACTACCTACTAACGAACGGCATGATCGGTGTTAATGAATGTATAGTATAGTTTAAACAAACTAAATGTCATACCAAAATGTAAGCATGTGATGAAGATAATGTACCTAGTATGCTAGAGTAAACATACAAGGTAGAGCTGTAAAACAATGTGTTCATATGTTACTGGAACATATGCAACAGAGATGCAATGTAAAATGATGTACTAAGTATGCTAAGTTGTAACAACTGTGCTTGTAATCACTATAAACAGTTCTTTTATCAATAAAATAATGTTATTTGATCACAATGTTTGTTTTGTTATGTTATACATTTTTCATGTTTTGACTTTTATGTAATTTCAAACTCTACATCGCTTTCTGGAGAGTTATACGCAAACTAGTGCGTAAACGTACTCAGTTTAATGCGAGAAATACTCCGGAACATCATCATATACTCAACATACCTTAAATAACCTTTAAATAACTTAGAAATAAGTTTTGAAGGCATTGGTATGGCAAAAACAAGTTAATTCGTTTACAGGGACTAAATATGACAAACTGCGAAGGTATGTCAATTTAAACTGTAACGAACATTCCGGAACATAACCATAAGTTAAACACACCTTAAATATCCTTTACATAGCTTAGAAATAGGCTTTGAGGGGTTCGGTGTGCTAAAATAAACTTTTGGGTCATTCAGGGACTAAAAGTGTCAAAAAGTGCACAAGTTTGCATTTTCGAGCATAACTTACGTTCTGAATACATCTGGACATCCAAAAATTTATGTAAGCATGACTATATTATATTTTAGTGTTCGCCTTAAGAAAAATCCATTCGTCGCGTCATTTGGATCGTTTTTCGCGCTTATGCGCATTCCGTCGTAATTAAGCGAACATCGCGTTCGTACGGCTAAACGAACCGACATCCGAGATATTTTTGAGCATGTTTTAAGTTCCCTATACTTTAACTTCATTTAAGAGCTTTGAAATGGGGTTAACGGGCCTTAAACGTGTCAAAAATGGCCTAAATACAGTTCAGGGACCAAAACTGTAATTCTGCCAAAGTTCACCCATACGATGCGTATGGTATTTATACCATACGATGCGTATGGGGTCTCCAGACCAGGTGCAATGTTTAAACAGCTGTTAACAGCTGCAAACCACTCCTAATCCCAATGCCAAGTGTTGATCTCTTATGGAGAGTGACCAAATGAGCCACCATAAGCTTCCGACACTTGTACGGGTGAGATCAAGGCACGTTTCCCGATAAACGATCCTAACGGTGGTGCATTTACTATAAATACCCATCCATACTCAACACAAAAACCCACAAATCTGATTAAGGAAGCTCTAAGTTGGAACCTTCGTTTCATACCTGAGCTATTTTGATCTGGGTTAGCATTCGGGGACCCTTCGTAAGTATTCTTTCGTTCTTTTCCTTATTATTTACTGCTTTTCGAGTCGGAAAGTCAAACTTTGTTTGACTTTCAGCGTTGACCAGTAATGGTCAATGCGAAGTTCGTTAGAACTTCGCAACGTGATTGTAATCACGATGGTCATAGTCCCTTGGGACTATGCCTACTGATTACCACGTTGTTTAGGGTCGTAGGGTAGGCGATCTAATAAATCGCCTATACCTTCGAACCCGACCCAGTTTGGTCGATCATTAGGATCTGACCAAATACGTTAGGTGACCATAGTGTAGGGAATAACCTTCCGAGGTTATACCTTATGGTCACGACGTTTAAGTAGTTGTATGATAGGTAGTTTATATGCCTTAGGTAAATTACCAGAATACCCTTTTCATACATAATTGGTAATTAAGCATATGTAACCTAAACTTTTGTCACGTAACTGATTTTGTAACATGTTTAGGCATATAATACTTGTCATAGGACTAGTTAGGCGGTCCGAACGCGTTTCACGCGCACGATACGTTAAAGTAGCATAAGCTACCTAAACGGATCATAATGGGTCAATAAGACTTAGGTTAAGTTTCATTTAGCATGTAGGCTTTGTTAAACCATATCACGTGAGTTCCGACACTCATTTGGTTTACAAACCTTAATGCTACCCAGTCTTCCGAGATAGGTCCGGTTTATTAACATAGTTACCTATACTAGGTGCCGTTTGATTCCGAGATCTCTTTCATTGCTTGGTGATTATCTTTATACAACTGAGCAATCTCAAGTGAGTACATAGACCCCTCTTTTACTGTTTTCCAAACTGTTTTGGGGTGGAACACATGTGCCTACTTGTTACTTTCATGCTTTCCTGTTTTCATATCATATACCGACTATGTTTGTTAGTACATTATAGTACATGATTTCATTACTTTTCTGCTATGTATGTTGACTGATAACATGCTAAGCACATTGATTTACATGACTTTTCTGCTATGTATGTTGACTGATAACATGCTAAGCACATTGATTTACATGACTTTTCTACTTTGTATGTTAACTTAGCATACTTAGTACATTGTTTTCATATGACATGTATACAACTACTATGACATTTGGTTTGCACAAACGGGTCTTTATTACGTTCATTAACATTTGCTACGCCGCTCGGGAGTAAGTAGTGGTACCATAGGACTTGACAAATCCCATTCCTGACATCCCGGGTTTGTTTGGATGTAAGGAATGACTGAATCCGAATACAATTCTTTTGATAACCTTGACTGAAAGGGTTATCCGACTGTCTCAAGGCTTGAATGTATGCGTTAACTTACCACATAAATGTTTGTATCAATGTATCATGCATCACTTTACAAAACATAACTTTTTGATATATTCAAAATACTTTGTTTTGTACATTTTTACTTATGGTTTAAGTAGTCTTATTTTACTTACCATACATAACATTTGTTACACATTACTTGACTACTTTTGGACTTATAAACATTTGACATGATTTATACAAGGACTTTTGACTATTGGTTTAAACATAGACATCTTACATTGTTTGGTTTGGTTTGATTAATTGATTAAGTAACGATGCGTATGTAATACGATACAAGCATGGTGGATACGCCGCTGGTACTTCCTATATATAAGTGTTTGTATGGTAATATATATCGTAGCGTTATTTGAATCATTTCAGTTTAATACATATAACATTTTATACAAATAACATACTTTTCACAATACATTGTTTTACAAACAACTTATCTTATACAAACTCAGTTTACAATGGTTATCCATTTAACCATACACTATTCTCTTATTTATACATATCATCTGATCTTATCGTTTTTCAAGTGATTTACAAAACAAATCAAATTACAAGGTTCATGACGAAACATTTTTCTCAAACACAAGTCATGAATCTTATTTTCACAAACCTATGTATCTCACAGGCATTTTTATGCTGACGTACCTATTTTCACATGTGTTTTCAGGAGCTTTTCCATAGGATGTTGATCATGATACTAGGGCAGACCTGTGCCTTAGAGACTTTAAAAGAAGATAGACTATGTTTAATTATGTTCTGAACTCTTTAATTTCCTGTTTGAAACAATGTAACACCTTTGTTTATAAATAAAATACAACTTTGTTTGCCATGGATTTGAAACAATTAATTCTGTCGCAACACGCCCCGATGTTTCCGCCGCGATTTGTTGTTTTACGCGGTCGGGGTGTGACATAAGAGTTGGTATCAGAGCCAATGGTTATAGGGAATTAGGTTATTAGTAATGCTTTGACCTAGACTATAACTTTTCTAGGAACCTAACGCAAGTTATCTTGTGTTTAGATCTTAAAACATGTACATCACCTATCCTTAGGTGATTAACAAAACAAGGAACCAAAATTTTTCCGAAACGATTTTTGAAAAACAATCATCTGTTTTTGAATAAATTTTTTACAAGGTTTTGAACCCTCAATTGTAAGGTTTTGAACCCTCTGTTATATGGTTTTGAACCCTTTTCAGTATTGGTTTTTGGCCTTGTGCCTTCAAATTTTCAAAATCCCGTCAAACGTTTTGGGTTTTAAATAATGTGAACATGTGCAAACTGGAAGGGTGAATGCCTGTATTCTGAGTTTTCTGTCTAGGCAAGCACTTCGTATACATCTCAACCAGACGCGAGACCAGTTGTGCTTACCTGGGAATTCTTGGGATGAGTGTTCACTTATAGGCGAGCATGTCTTCATTATACATTATTTTTGACCCATTTACTTTGATTAGTCGCTGTGTGTTGTTTGTTTGCTCTGTGATACGGACGAATGACCACCATCTTTGCTCTTGTTGATTTTGTTTCATCTCATTCTTTTCATCCAATCATCTCACTCGCTTTCTTTCATGTTTTCCTCTTTTAGAATGCCTCCTCGACGCGATCCTCGAACTTTTACTATTGAAGAGATCGCAGCCCTGGTTTCTCAACAAGTGGCTGCTGTACTTCCCGGGGTTGTAACTCAAGTCCACGATATATTTAACAACAACGGCAATAACAACAACAATAACGCACACTGTAATTTCAAGAATTTCAATTCTGCGAAGCCGCTTAAGTTTTCTGGGTCGCAAGGAGCAACTGCGCTCCTACGGTGGTTTGAAAGTATCGAGAGCACATTCTTACACGTGCAGTGTCAGAATGCGCGTAGGGTTGAATTTGCTTCAAGCGTGTTTGAGAAGCGAGCGCTTACCTGGTGGAATGGTATTAAGCGCGATAGGGGTGCCGAAGTGGCGTTGGCACAGACATGGGAAGAGCTTCGGGCTCTCATGATGAAGGAGTTTTGTCCCCGTCATGAAATTCGAGTTTTGGAACGAGAGTTTGATGGCTTAAAGCAAGATGGGGCTGAACACCGTGCATACACGGATCGTTTTGAAGAACTCAGTCTATTGTGTCCCACCATGGTTACCCCTCCGGATAAAGCGATCGAGAGGTATATTGATGGGCTACCTGATTCTATTCTGGAGATTTTGACTGGTGTTAATCCTACTACCCTTCGCCAAGCTATCGAGTTGTCTGCTACCCTCACTGAGACTCTAGTCAGGAAGGGTAAACTCACCCGCAAGGGTGATAAAAAGAAGGAGACTAATTCTGAGAAAAACAAGAATAAGGGTAAGGGTAAGGAAGGTGAAGCATCAAAGAAATCAAGGAAACGAAAGGGTGCCCAAAATTTTGCTGTTACTGCACAGGCTCAAGCTGCACCAAATCAGCCTGCGCAACCACCTGCCAAGAAGACTTATTTTGGCAATGCACCTTTGTGCAACAGGTGTAACGGCCATCACCAACCACATCTCCAGTGTCGTCAGTGCACCAACTGCGGAAGATCTGGTCATCTTGCTGTCGACTGCCGCATTCCTGTCAATCAGAACCAGGCAGTTCGTAACCAAGCTCAACAGGTTGCTCAGCCTCCTGCCCCGCAACAGGGCCAAGCTGCACGACCTCATTTTCCTCCTGGTTCGTGCTACAATTGTGGGGATCTGACCCACTACAGGAACCGGTGCCCAAGGCTAGTCAACCAGAACCAGAATCAGAATCAGGCTCCGGCTCGAGGCCGAGTTTTTAACATGAATGCCCAAGAGGCGCAGGCGGATGATAACGTGGTGAACGGTACGTTCTTTATTAATAATCAGCCTGCATCTGTTCTCTTTGATTCGGGTGCCGATAAGAGTTTTGTGTCATTGTCTTTTGAGCCGATGCTTCGCGTGTCTAGAACGAAACTAAGTAAATCTTTGACAGTAGAGGTTGCTAGTGGTGAACCCATTATTCTTAATTCTGTTCTACGCAACTGCCAGTTGAACCTTAACGATCATCTTTTTCCTATCGATCTCACGCCTATGCAACTTGGAAGCTTCGACGTCATTGTGGGAATGGATTGGTTATCCAAGCATCACGCAGAGATAGTTTGTTCTGAGAAGATTGTTCGTGTACCGCTTTCGACAGGCGAGATTCTGCAGGTTCAAGGTGAGAAGCCTACCGGTGGTCTCAAACTCATGTCTTGTTTTAAAGCTCGGAAGTATCTGCGGAAGAACTATGTGGCTTTCTTAGCACATGTTACAGAAGATAAAGGCAAGGGTAAGTCTATTTCAGATATTCCTGTCGTTCGGGATTATTCTGAAGTATTCCCTGAAGATTTACCTGGTCTACCTCCAGCACGCCAAGTCGAGTTCCGCATTGATCTCGTACCTGGTGCAAATCCCGTTGCCAGAGCTCCATATCGTCTTGCACCATCTGAGATGCAAGAGTTGTCTAAACAGCTTCAGGAGCTCTCTGATAAAGGTTTTATCCGTCCTAGCTTTTCACCTTGGGGTGCTCCCGTTCTTTTTGTTAAGAAGAAGGATGGATCCTTTAGGATGTGTATCGATTATCGTGAGCTTAACAAGCTTACCATCAAGAATCGATATCCCCTACCTCGCATCGATGATCTCTTTGATCAGTTACAAGGCGCTTCTTATTTCTCGAAGATTGATCTACGTTCCGGATATCATCAACTTCGGGTGCATGAAGAAGATATTCCTAAGACAGCGTTCCGTACTCGGTATGGGCACTATGAGTTCACAGTCATGCCATTCGGTGTGACTAATGCTCCTGCTGTTTTCATGGACTTAATGAATAGGGTCTGCAAACCTTATTTGGATCAGTTCGTCATTGTTTTTATTGACGACATCTTGATTTACTCTAAGACGCGAGCTGATCACGAGCAACATCTTCGTCTTACTCTGGAACTCCTAAAGAAAGAGCAACTTTTCGCCAAATTCTCCAAGTGCGAATTCTGGCTTAAAGAAGTTCAATTTTTGGGGCATATTATCAACGAACAAGGTATTCATGTAGATCCCTCCAAGATCAGTGCGATCAAGGATTGGGATACACCTTCTACTCCTACTGAAGTTCGTTCTTTTCTTGGTCTAGCGGGTTATTATCGCCGCTTCATTGAAAACTTCTCTAAAATTGCAGTTCCTCTAACTGCTCTAACTCAGAAGAAAATGCCCTTTTTCTGGGGATTCAAACAAGAGGAAGCTTTTCAACACCTGAAGCAGAAACTTTGCGATGCGCCTGTCCTATCATTGCCTGAGGGTGATGATGATTTTGTCGTGTATTGTGATGCATCTAAATTGGGTCTTGGCTGTGTTCTGATGCAAAGGAACAAAGTCATAGCCTATGCATCAAGACAATTGAAGATACATGAGAAGAACTACACCACTCATGATCTTGAGTTGGGTGCAGTTATCTTTGCTCTCAAGATCTGGAGACACTATTTGTACGGTACAAAATGTGTGGTTTTCACGGACCACAAAAGTCTTCAGCATATCTTCAATCAGAAAGAACTCAACATGAGGCAACGACGTTGGGTTGAGCTTTTAAACGACTATGACTGCGAAATTCGCTACCATCCTGGTAAGGCGAATGTCGTAGCTGATGCATTGAGTCGCAAGGAACGTACTAAGCTTCATTGTGTACGTGTTCAATCTGTTATTCAAGCTCGATCTGATATTCAAGCCCGCATTTCTCAGGCTCAACAATCTTGTGTTTCACAAGGTTTGATGGATAAGGAGTTTCCTTATCACATAACACCTGCTCTTGAACTGAAGGACAATGGATCATATTACTTCATGGACCGTTTGTGGGTCCCAAGCCAGGATGATCTTCGTACCTTGCTTATGGATGAAGCCCATAAGTCTCGTTATTCTATTCATCCGGGCTCAGATAAAATGTATAAGGATCTTCGTATTCACTATTGGTGGCCTGGTATGAAGAAAGACATTGCCTTATACGTATCAAAATGCCTTACTTGTCTTAAGGTTAAGGCTGAACATCAGCGTCCTTCGGGTTTATTGGAACAACCAGAGATCCCAGTTTGGAAATGGGAAAACATTACTATGGATCTTGTTACCAAACTCCCGCGCACAAAGAAAGGTCATGATGCCATCTGGGTAGTCGTTGATCGTCTTACAAAGTCAGCACATTTCTTGCCAATCCGCGAGGATTTTCCTACTGACAGACTTGCTCAAATCTATGTAGATGAAATTGTGGCTCGACATGGTGTTCCTTTGAACATCATTTCTGACAGAGATGCTCGTTTCACTTCTCATTTTTGGAGAACCATGCAATCTGCTATGGGGACCCAACTTAATCTGAGCACAGCTTATCATCCGCAAACGGATGGTCAATCTGAGAGAACAATCCAGACTCTGGAGGATATGCTAAGAGCTTGTGTGATCGATTTTGGTGGTAGCTGGGATTCACATCTTAAATTGATTGAATTCTCCTACAACAACAGTTATCACACTAGCATCGGAATGACTC
This sequence comes from Helianthus tuberosus, assembly GCA_030545235.1. NCBI lineage: Eukaryota > Viridiplantae > Streptophyta > Magnoliopsida > Asterales > Asteraceae > Helianthus > Helianthus tuberosus. Next base: position 63,873,195 of record CM060416.1, on the reverse strand, counting down.
CTTTTGAAGCTCTCTATGGTCGAAAATGTCGTTCACCAGTCTGCTGGAATGAGATTGGCGAGGCTCAACTTACTGGACCTGCCCTCATTTTAGAGACAACTGACAAGGTCAAGAAAGTTCGTGATAACCTTCAGGCAGCTAGAAACCGTCAGAAGATTTACGCGGACCCAAAACGCAAAGCCTTTGAATTTCAAGTCGGTGATCGAGTATTACTTAAGGTCTCACCTTGGAAAGGTGTGATCAGATTTGGAAAGAAAGGAAAACTTGCACCTAGATACGTTGGACCATTCAAGATCGTCGAAAGAATCGGAAAGGAAGCCTACAGACTTGAGTTACCTCCTGAACTTGGAAATGTTCATCCAACTTTTCACGTGTCCAATCTCAAGAAGTGTACAGCTGATGAGAACTACTCCATACCGCTTGACGAAATTCGTGTTGGCAAAACACTGAAATTTGTTGAGAAACCAGTGGAAATCATGGAACGTGAAGTCAAGTGGCTTAAACGCAAGCGCATTCCTTTGGTCAAAGTTCGCTGGGAAGCTAAACGTGGACCTGAGTTTACTTGGGAACGCGAAGACCAAATGAAGGCGAAATACCCACATCTTTTTCCACGAGTTTCCTCTAAATAAATTTCGGGACGAAATTTCCACAAGTAGGGGAGACTGTAACAACTGTGCTTGTAATCACTATAAACAGTTCTTTTATCAATAAAATAATGTTATTTGATCACAATGTTTGTTTTGTTATGTTATACGTTTTTCATGTTTTGACTTTTATGTAATTTCAAACTCTACATCGCTTTCTGGAGAGTTATACGCAAACTAGTGCGTAAACGTACTCAGTTTAATGCGAGAAATACTCCGGAACATCATCATATACTCAACATACCTTAAATAACCTTTAAATAACTTAGAAATAAGTTTTGAAGGCATTGGTATGGCAAAAACAAGTTAATTCGTTTACAGGGACTAAATATGACAAACTGCGAAGGTATGTCAATTTAAACTGTAATGAACATTCCGGAACATAACCATAAGTTAAACACACCTTAAATATCCTTTACATAGCTTAGAAATAGGCTTTGAGGGGTTCGGTGTGCTAAAATAAACTTTTGGGTCATTCAGGGACTAAAAGTGTCAAAAAGTGCACAAGTTTGCATTTTCGCGCATAACTTACGTTCTGAATACATCTGGACATCCAAAAATTTATGTAAGCATGACTATATTATATTTTAGTGTTCGCCTTAAGAAAAATCCATTCGTCGCGTCATTTGGATCGTTTTTCGCGCTTATGCGCATTCCGTCGTAATTAAGCGAACATCGCGTTCGTACGGCTAAACGAACCGACATCCGAGATATTTTTGAGCATGTTTTAAGTTCCCTATACTTTAACTTCATTTAAGAGCTTTGAAATGGGGTTAACGGGCCTTAAACGTGTCAAAAATGGCCTAAATACAGTTCAGGGACCAAAACTGTAATTCTGCCAAAGTTCACCCATACGATGCGTATGGTATTTATACCATACGATGCGTATGGGGTCTCCAGACCAGGTGCAATGTTTAAACAGCTGTTAACAGCTGCAAACCACTCCTAATCCCAATGCCAAGTGTTGATCTCTTATGGAGAGTGACCAAATGAGCCACCATAAGCTTCCGACACTTGTACGGGTGAGATCAAGGCACGTTTCCCGATAAACGATCCTAACGGTGGTGCATTTACTATAAATACCCATCCATACTCAACACAAAAACCCACAAATCTGATTAAGGAAGCTCTAAGTTGGAACCTTCGTTTCATACCTGAGCTATTTTGATCTGGGTTAGCATTCGGGGACCCTTCGTAAGTATTCTTTCGTTCTTTTCCTTATTATTTACTGCTTTTCGAGTCGGAAAGTCAAACTTTGTTTGACTTTCAGCGTTGACCAGTAATGGTCAATGCGAAGTTCGTTAGAACTTCGCAACGTGATTGTAATCACGATGGTCATAGTCCCTTGGGACTATGCCTACTGATTACCACGTTGTTTAGGGTCGTAGGGTAGGCGATCTAATAAATCGCCTATACCTTCGAACCCGACCCAGTTTGGTCGATCATTAGGATCTGACCAAATACGTTAGGTGACCATAGTGTAGGGAATAACCTTCCGAGGTTATACCTTATGGTCACGACGTTTAAGTAGTTGTATGATAGGTAGTTTATATGCCTTAGGTAAATTACCAGAATACCCTTTTCATACATAATTGGTAATTAAGCATATGTAACCTAAACTTTTGTCACGTAACTGATTTTGTAACATGTTTAGGCATATAATACTTGTCATAGGACTAGTTAGGCGGTCCGAACGCGTTTCACGCGCACGATACGTTAAAGTAGCATAAGCTACCTAAACGGATCATAATGGGTCAATAAGACTTAGGTTAAGTTTCATTTAGCATGTAGGCTTTGTTAAACCATATCACGTGAGTTCCGACACTCATTTGGTTTGCAAACCTTAATGCTACCCAGTCTTCCGAGATAGGTCCGGTTTATTAACATAGTTACCTATACTAGGTGCCGTTTGATTCCGAGATCTCTTTCATTGCTTGGTGATTATCTTTATACAACTGAGCAATCTCAAGTGAGTACATAGACCCCTCTTTTACTGTTTTCCAAACTGTTTTGGGGTGGAACACATGTGCCTACTTGTTACTTTCATGCTTTCCTGTTTTCATATCATATACCGACTATGTTTGTTAGTACATTATAGTACATGATTTCATTACTTTTCTGCTATGTATGTTGACTGATAACATGCTAAGCACATTGATTTACATGACTTTTCTGCTATGTATGTTGACTGATAACATGCTAAGCACATTGATTTACATGACTTTTCTACTTTGTATGTTAACTTAGCATACTTAGTACATTGTTTTCATATGACATGTATACAACTACTATGACATTTGGTTTGCACAAACGGGTCTTTATTACGTTCATTAACATTTGCTACGCCGCTCGGGAGTAAGTAGTGGTACCATAGGACTTGACAAATCCCATTCCTGACATCCCGGGTTTGTTTGGATGTAAGGAATGACTGAATCCGAATACAATTCTTTTGATAACCTTGACTGAAAGGGTTATCCGACTGTCTCAAGGCTTGAATGTATGCGTTAACTTACCACATAAATGTTTGTATCAATGTATCATGCATCACTTTACAAAACATAACTTTTTGATATATTCAAAATACTTTGTTTTGTACATTTTTACTTATGGTTTAAGTAGTCTTATTTTACTTACCATACATAACATTTGTTACACATTACTTGACTACTTTTGGACTTATAAACATTTGACATGATTTATACAAGGACTTTTGACTATTGGTTTAAACATAGACATCTTACATTGTTTGGTTTGGTTTGATTAATTGATTAAGTAACGATGCGTATGTAATACGATACAAGCATGGTGGATACGCCGCTGGTACTTCCTATATATAAGTGTTTGTATGGTAATATATATCGTAGCGTTATTTGAATCATTTCAGTTTAATACATATAACATTTTATACAAATAACATACTTTTCACAATACATTGTTTTACAAACAACTTATCTTATACAAACTCAGTTTACAATGGTTATCCATTTAACCATACACTATTCTCTTATTTATACATATCATCTGATCTTATCGTTTTTCAAGTGATTTACAAAACAAATCAAATTACAAGGTTCATGACGAAACATTTTTCTCAAACACAAGTCATGAATCTTATTTTCACAAACCTATGTATCTCACAGGCATTTTTATGCTGACGTACCTATTTTCACATGTGTTTTCAGGAGCTTTTCCATAGGATGTTGATCATGATACTAGGGCAGACCTGTGCCTTAGAGACTTTAAAAGAAGATAGACTATGTTTAATTATGTTCTGAACTCTTTAATTTCCTGTTTGAAACAATGTAACACCTTTGTTTATAAATAAAATACAACTTTGTTTGCCATGGATTTGAAACAATTAATTCTGTCGCAACACGCCCCGATGTTTCCGCCGCGATTTGTTGTTTTACGCGGTCGGGGTGTGACATAAGTTAACATACAAAGTAGAAAAGTCATGTAAATCAATGTGCTAGCATGCTATCAGTCAACATACCTAGCAGAAATGTAATGTAAATCATGTACTAATAGTGTACTAATGAACATAACAAGTATATGATGTGAAAACAGGAAAGCACGAAAGTAACAAGTAGGCACATGTGTTCCACCCCAAAACAGTTTGGAAAACAGTAAAAGAGGGGTCTATGTACTCACTTGAGATTGCTCAGTTGTCTAAAGATAACCACCAAGCAGTGCTAGAGATCTCGGAATCAAACGGCACCTAATATAGGTAACTATGTTAAATAACCGGACCTAAATCGGAAGACTGGGTAGCATTAGGGTTTGTAAACCAAACGAGTGTGGAGACTCGTGTGATATGGTTTAACAAAGCCTACATACTAAATGAAACCTAACATAACTGCCTATGACCCATTACGACCCGTTTAGATAGCTTATGCTACTTTAACGCGTCGTTCGCGTGAAACGCGTTCGGATCGCCTAACTAGTCCTATGACAAGTGTTATATGCCTAAATATGTTACATAATCAGTTATGTGACAAAAGTTTAGGTTTCATATGCTTAATTACCAATTATACATGAAAAGGGTATTCTGGTAATTTACCTAAGGCATATAAACTACCTATCATACAACTACTTAAACGATGTGACCATAGGGTATAACCTCGGAAGGTTATGCCCTATACTAGGGTCACCTAATGTATTTGGTCGGATCCTAATGATCGACCAAACTGGGTCGGGTTCGAAGGTATAAGCGATTTATTAGATCGCTTACCCTACGATCCTAAACAACGTGGTAATCAGTAGGCATAGTCCCAAGGGACTATAACCAACGTGATTACACTCACGTTGCGAAGTTCAAACGAACTTCGCATTGACCATTACTGGTCAACGCTGAAAGTCAAACAAAGTTTGACTTTCTGACTCGAAAAGCAGTAAAAATAAGGAAAAGAACGAAAGAATACTTACGAAGGGTCCCCGAATGCTAATCCCGATCCAAGAACTCAGGTATGAAACAATGGTTTCAACTTAGAGCTCTCAAATCAGAATTCTTGTGCAAAATGAGGTTGTGTGGGTTGGGTATTTATAGGAATACCCGAACCGTTAGGATCGTTTCATGGAAAACGTGCCATTATCCAACCCGTACACTTGTCGGAACCTTATGGAAGCTTAATATGATCCTTATCTTAGTGACTAAGCAACTTAAAACATGTGGTTAAGGATCAATCAGCTGCAACTTGTGTTTAGAACATGGAATCTGGTCCAGAATAGGCAGTCGCGTAGCGCGACTGCATAGGCCCTTAGGGCTCGCGCTACGCCACTGCCTCCCAGTTCCAGAAATGTTTCAAAAGTGACAGGTTTAGTCCCTGCAGCCCGTTTAAGCGATTTTCGATGCGTTTGAACCCCGTTAACCTCATTTCAAGGCTCTAAAATGAAGTTAAAGTATAGGGAACTCAAAACATGCTCAAAAATATGCCGGAGGTTGGTTCGTTTGGCCGTACGAACGCGATGTTCGCTTAATTACGACGGAATGCGCATAAGCGCGAAAAACGATCCAAATGACGAAACGAATGGATTTTTCTTATGGCGAACACTAAAATATAATGTATTCATGCTTACATAAATTTTTGGATGTCCAGATGTATTCAGAACGTAAGTTATGCGCGAAAATGCAAACTTGTGCACTTTTTGACACTTTTAGTCCCTGAATGACACAAAAGTTTATTTTAGCACACCGAACCCCTCAAAGCCTATTTCTAAGCTATGTAAAGGATATTTATGGTATGTTTAACTTATGGTCATGTTCCGGAATGTCTGTTATAGTTCAAATTGGCATACTTTCGCAGTTTGTCAAGTTTAGTCCCTGTAAGCGAATTAACTTGTTTTTGCCATACCAAAGCCTTCAAAACTTATTTCTAAGTTATGTAAAGGTTATTTAAGGTATGTTAAGCCTATGTAACTATTCCGGAGTGTTTGTTGCATTAAACTGGTTATATCTACGCATCGGTGCGCGTATAATCTTCCAGAAAGTGAATTTAGAGTTTGGATTTGAACGAGAATTGATATGTGCAAAATGATACACATATTTTTACAAATCCCAAGTATGAAATATAATATTTCATTGGTTCGGTATTTGTTTGATGGCCGTGGAGGCAAAGGTGTTACAGTCTCCCCTACTTTAGGAAATTTCGTCCCGAAATTTATTTAGAGGAAACTTGTGAGAGTTTAAAACATGAAGTTGAAAAGATCAAACATTGGTTAGGGTTCTTGAACTTCTAGTAACCTTAATAACATTATGTTTGCAATGTAAGAGGAACACTTATATACAAGTATATGAAGCGTCATTGGTGCGTCCACCATGCCTCCATTACATCGTTCTCATTTTGTTATTGTTGTCACTATCGGTTCTTACACATAATAAATCTTACTAGATTTCTGTGCACTAAATTTCATAATTATGTACGCGTCCATAATCAGACAATTCCTTGCACAGTTCACACAGTCTATTTTATAATGTGTAGGGGAAAACCAAATGAACAATCCTGTGATGAGTGTGACTAGACCGCCATAGAGTCCTTTTGACTAAATCAATAAATGATCTAAATAGACTATCAAGGAGTCTGTCCAGCTACATCACTAGATGTCGTCTTTTAACCAAATTGTGTATCAATCTTTTTGACTAGACCACTAAAGGGTCTCCTATGAATTATGGAGCGGTACTTATATAATCCAAGGGTCTTAACTATTACATAGAAGCCCATTGAGGATTGAAGGTAGTACCTTTTGAATATCCTGCTACGAATCCCTCATATGAAGATATGAAAGATCCTGCGAGGATTTGGATAACGAATATCCAGAGTATTAAAAACACAAAAATGCATAAAAGAAAACATAAGATGAATAAACACATAGTCACATAACCACAAAATTATTTAACTAGAAGTTTGTTCTGCTAACAGAGTACATGTATTTAAAGCACACTAGGAATCCATCTCGTGGATTTCATTTGGCACTTTAAACATTATCAAGAATCTAACTATAAAGATAGAAAGAATCAAAAAGAAAATTCGATTTCGATTACTAGAACCCGAAATGTTCGAATTAAGGTACATAAAGAATCCGATTAAGGACTCTGATTTGAATGATGATCATCCACAAGGGTCTAAATATGAAGATAAAAAGATCCCATATGAATTTTTAGAAGTTGAAGATGTTTTGAAACCTTGCACTGGATGTGCTTAGGTCAAAACATGATGTAAAATGCTTATGAAGTTGAGATGCCTGATATGTCAAGGCGACATATGAAGCGGAATTTGAAGGTTAAGTCAATGTATGAGGATAATATTTTTGAAAACTATGCATGGGGTTCTTTTAATAAAAATGTGTTTAACGTTTTTGAAACCTTATATATAATACTTTTGAAATCATAAAGTAGGTGTATTAGGTAGATATATTTACAAAAATGTTTTAAAATCATGCGAGATGAATTTTGAAATTATGTATAAGGTTTTTGAAAGACATGAATGATGCTTTTCGAAATCATGCACTTGATCAGAAAATGTATTGTGTTAATATTGTCTTCAGACTATATGAAATATTTTGAAATTAGAAAGGTTGGTTTTGATAACATGGCCAATGTTTTTGAAATAACATAGACAATGCATCTAGAAAAAAAAAAATTGTTTTCAAACTATATGAAATGTTTTGAGATCATGAAGATTGTTTTGAAATACTGGTACTGTGTATGTTGAAAAATCAAAACGTAATGGGTATGAGATTTGAAAATACCCTTAGTTATCTAACCAAGGATTTAAAGGCATAGATGTGCGAAAAGCACGATTACTCATAATGTCACTTAATTTTCTGTACTTTGTTTCTTAGAGTGAAACGAGTACTTAAAATTTTCGAGGGAATCATGAGCAATCATTTGAGAGAGAGAAATCACAAGAGTAGTTTGTAAGGTACATAGTTCCTTGATGTAGGTATCATAGGAAAAGCCATACACACCTAGCAGGGGGTTGAGCTGGTTGGTTGGGGACTGCTTTACCATTGTGAGCGACCATGGCGAAGTTCTGAGAAGCCTTTCGCTTCTTTGACTTCTTAGGGGATCGTTCATCCATGGTCTTTGATTCCTCGATTGGTTTCTTGGCTGATGGTGCTGTCACCTGACTAGGTCCTGCCTGTCTTGGTGACTCTTGAGTGGCTTCATCCTGGAGATGATACATGGCAGTAGCTAATTCAACAGTCTTCAGGGCTACTTCGCCTATTCGCTGAGCGAATTTTGGCTGCTTGCTCAGATATCTGGGCGTCATCGTGATGAAGAGACATTCTTGAAGAAAAAGAAAGGCATAGGGAGAAACAGGTGAAAGATTATTGGACAATCAAAACAGAATGATAACGCATGAAGATTGCGATCATTTGTTTGTTACCTAAGGCAAACAAATGAGACGGTGACTGATCAAAGTAAATGGGTCAAAAATAATGTATCGCGAAGACATGCTCGCCTATAAGTGAACACTCATCCCAAGAATTCCCAGGTAAGCACAACTGGTCTCGCGTCTGATGAGATGTATACGAAGTGCTTGCCTAGACAGAAAACCCAGAATACAGGCATTCACCCTTCCAGTTTGCACGTGTTCACATTATTTAAAACCCAAAACCTTGACGAAGTTTTGAAAACTCAAAGAGGTTCAAAACCATATAATAGAGAGTTCAAAACCTTACAATAGAGGGTTCAAAACCTAGTAATCAATCATCCTAGAACAGATGATTAGTTTTCAAAGCGGTTTTGAAATATATGTTCTTGTTGTGGTTGTCACCTAAGGATAGGTGACAGTATTGTTTTATGACTAAACGCAAGTAAACTCGCGTTAGGGTCCTGAGAAGGTTATAGACTAGGTCAAAGCATTACTAATAACCTAATTCCCTATAACCATTGGCTCTGATACCATCTTTTCTGTCACACCCCGACCACGTAGAACATACTAAACGTGGCGGAAATATCGGGGAGTGTTGTAACAGAATTAATTGTTTCAAATCCATGGCAATTGAAGTTGCGTTTTATTGATTAAAAGTGTTACAATGTCTTAACAAACAAATAAATACAACATAATTAACTAGTCTTGCATCTTTTATTGTCACTAAAGCCCAAGTCTGTCTATGTGTATCTTGATCATCTTATGCAACAGTTCCTGAAAAACACATGTGAAAATAGGTACGTCAGCATAAAAATGCCTGTGAGATACATAGGTTTTGTGAAAATAGGTTCCATGACTTATGTTTGAGAAAATGTTTAGTCATGAACCTTGTTATTTGCTTTGTTTTGTAAATCATTTGAAAAACAATGAGTTCAGATGATATGTATAAATAAGTGAATAATGTATGGTTAAATGAATAACCATAGTAAAATGGATTTGTATAAGATAAGTTGTTTGTAAAACAATGTCTTGTGAAAAGTATGTTATTTGTATGAAATGTTCTATGTCTCAAACTGAAATGATTCAAATAACGTTACGACATGTAATACCAAACAAACACTTATATATAGGAAGTACCAGTGGCGTATCCACCATGCTTGTATCATATAACACACGCATCGTTACTTAATCACTTAATCAAACCAAACCAAACAATGTAAAATGTTCATGTCAAGATGTAAATCATGTCAAAATGTCTATGTCAAATATCCAAGTCAAATGTCTATGTCAAATATCCATGTCAAATGTCTATGTCAAATATACATGTCCAATGTTGATAGCCCAAAAGTAGTCAAGTAATGTATAACCAAAATGATATGTATGGTAAGTAAAATTTAGACTACTTAAACCATAAGTAAAAATGTACAAAACAAAGTATTGAAGTAAAACTTGGTTTAAATCAAAGTTATGTTTTGTAAGATATATGCATGCTATACTGAATATGAACATTTATGCGGTATTGTGAAAATTCATACATCCAAGCCTTGAGACAGACGGATAACTATGTAAAAGTGAGTTATCAAGAGAATATGTATTCGGATTCGGTCATTCCTTTCATCCCCTTTCCCTGGGATGTCCGGAACGGGATTTGTCAAGTCCTATGGTACCACTACCTACTAACGAACGGCATGATCGGTGTTAATGAATGTATAGTATAGTTTAAACAAACTAAATGTCATACCAAAATGTAAGCATGTGATGAAGATAATGTACCTAGTATGCTAGAGTAAACATACAAGGTAGAGCTGTAAAACAATGTGTTCATATGTTACTGGAACATATGCAACAGAGATGCAATGTAAAATGATGTACTAAGTATGCTAAGTTAACATACAAAGTAGAAAAGTCATGTAAATCAATGTGCTAGCATGCTATCAGTCAACATACCTAGCAGAAATGTAATGTAAATCATGTACTAATAGTGTACTAATGAACATAACAAGTATATGATGTGAAAACAGGAAAGCACGAAAGTAACAAGTAGGCACATGTGTTCCACCCCAAAACAGTTTGGAAAACAGTAAAAGAGGGGTCTATGTACTCACTTGAGATTGCTCAGTTGTCTAAAGATAACCACCAAGCAGTGCTAGAGATCTCGGAATCAAACGGCACCTAATATAGGTAACTATGTTAAATAACCGGACCTAAATCGGAAGACTGGGTAGCATTAGGGTTTGTAAACCAAACGAGTGTGGAGACTCGTGTGATATGGTTTAACAAAGCCTACATACTAAATGAAACCTAACATAACTGCCTATGACCCATTACGACCCGTTTAGATAGCTTATGCTACTTTAACGCGTCGTTCGCGTGAAACGCGTTCGGATCGCCTAACTAGTCCTATGACAAGTGTTATATGCCTAAATATGTTACATAATCAGTTATGTGACAAAAGTTTAGGTTTCATATGCTTAATTACCAATTATACATGAAAAGGGTATTCTGGTAATTTACCTAAGGCATATAAACTACCTATCATACAACTACTTAAACGATGTGACCATAGGGTATAACCTCGGAAGGTTATGCCCTATACTAGGGTCACCTAATGTATTTGGTCGGATCCTAATGATCGACCAAACTGGGTCGGGTTCGAAGGTATAAGCGATTTATTAGATCGCTTACCCTACGATCCTAAACAACGTGGTAATCAGTAGGCATAGTCCCAAGGGACTATAACCAACGTGATTACACTCACGTTGCGAAGTTCAAACGAACTTCGCATTGACCATTACTGGTCAACGCTGAAAGTCAAACAAAGTTTGACTTTCTGACTCGAAAAGCAGTAAAAATAAGGAAAAGAACGAAAGAATACTTACGAAGGGTCCCCGAATGCTAATCCCGATCCAAGAACTCAGGTATGAAACAATGGTTTCAACTTAGAGCTCTCAAATCAGAATTCTTGTGCAAAATGAGGTTGTGTGGGTTGGGTATTTATAGGAATACCCGAACCGTTAGGATCGTTTCATGGAAAACGTGCCATTATCCAACCCGTACACTTGTCGGAACCTTATGGAAGCTTAATATGATCCTTATCTTAGTGACTAAGCAACTTAAAACATGTGGTTAAGGATCAATCAGCTGCAACTTGTGTTTAGAACATGGAATCTGGTCCAGAATAGGCAGTCGCGTAGCGCGACTGCATAGGCCCTTAGGGCTCGCGCTACGCCACTGCCTCCCAGTTCCAGAAATGTTTCAAAAGTGACAGGTTTAGTCCCTGCAGCCCGTTTAAGCGATTTTCGATGCGTTTGAACCCCGTTAACCTCATTTCAAGGCTCTAAAATGAATTTAAAGTATAGGGAACTCAAAACATGCTCAAAAATATGCCGGAGGTTGGTTCGTTTGGCCGTACGAACGCGATGTTCGCTTAATTACGACGGAATGCGCATAAGCGCGAAAAACGATCCAAATGACGAAACGAATGGATTTTTCTTATGGCGAACACTAAAATATAATGTAGTCATGCTTACATAAATTTTTGGATGTCCAGATGTATTCAGAACGTAAGTTATGCGCGAAAATGCAAACTTGTGCACTTTTTGACACTTTTAGTCCCTGAATGACACAAAAGTTTATTTTAGCACACCGAACCCCTCAAAGCCTATTTCTAAGCTATGTAAAGGATATTTATGGTATGTTTAACTTATGGTCATGTTCCGGAATGTCTGTTACAGTTCAAATTGGCATACTTTCGCAGTTTGTCAAGTTTAGTCCCTGTAAGCGAATTAACTTGTTTTTGCCATACCAAAGCCTTCAAAACTTATTTCTAAGTTATGTAAAGGTTATTTAAGGTATGTTAAGCCTATTTCACTATTCCGGAGTGTTTGTTGCATTAAACTGGTTATATCTACGCATCGGTGCGCGTATAATCTTCCAGAAAGTGAATTTAGAGTTTGGATTTGAACGAGAATTGATATGTGCAAAATGATACACATATTTTTACAAATCCCAAGTATGAAATATAATATTTCATTGGTTCGGTATTTGTTTGATGGCCGTGGAGGCACAGGTGTTACATTGCAAGCATGATGTTATTAAAGTTACTAGAAGTTCAGAACCCTAACCAATGTTGTTCGATCTTTTCAACTTCACGTTTTAAACTCTCACAAGTTTCCTCTAAATAAATTTCGGGACGAAATTTCCACAAGTAGGGGAGACTGTAACATCTGTGCATGTAATCATTGTGAACAGTTCTTTTATCAATAAAGCAATGTTATTTGATCCCAATGTTTGTTTGGTTGTGTTTTACATTTTTCATGTTTTGACTTTTATTCAATTTCAAACTCTATATCGCTTTCTGGAGAGTTATACGCAAACTGGTGCGTAAACGTAACCAGTTTAATGCGACAAATACTCCGGAACATCAACATATACTTAACATACCTTAAATAATCCTTACATAACTTAGAAATAAGTTTTGAAGGCTATGGTATGACAAAAACAAGTTAATTCGCCTACAGGGACTAAACTTGACTAACCCGAAGCTTTCTAACGATTAATTATGCTCACTAGAATGCACGATAAAAATTTCATAAAGTTTCGTTATCGTACGAGAAAGTTATGATCAAATCCGTGTACAAGGGGTTAAAGCGTCAATGTTGAAAATTATGACTTTTCGGGTAATAACAAAGTGGCCAAGGACTTAACAAAGAAGGCATAAGTCTTGAAGCCCTTTTATGTAAATATGAATGGGTCAAATTGCAAGAAATAAGTTTGATTGACCTTTCGAAGGACCAAGAGCCAGGGATGCAAACTGAAATAGAAAATATTGCCCTGATGACATGCTTACGGACCGTAAAGGTCCACCCTTACGGTCCGTAAGGGAGGCCCAGATGCAGAAAAACGTTTTTCTCAGCTGTTAACAGCCTTTAACCCCTCCAAAGGCCAAGGCCAAGTGTCAAACTCTTATGGTGGAAGGCAAAATGAGTTACCACAACTTTCCAACAAGTGTACGGCTTAGATCGTGCCCCCTTTTCCAAGAAATGATCCTAACGGTGAACCGAAAACTATAAATACCCACCTTATGTTCACTCATTCCTCACAAGAATCTGATCTAATGTGCTCTAAGTTGAAACCTTTGTTTCATACCTGAGCTATTTTGATCTAGATTAGCATTCGGGGACCCTTTGTAAGTGTTCCTTCGTTCTTTTATTGCTTTCGAGTCCGAAAGTCAAACTTTGTTTGACTTTTTGCATTGACCAGTTTATGGTAAATGCGAAGTTCGTTTAAACTTCGCAACGTGATTGTAATCACGATGGTTATAGTCCCTTGTGACTATGCCTACTGATTACCACGTTGTCTAGGGTCGTAAGGGTAAGCGATCTAATAAATCGCTTATACCTTCGAACCCGACCCATTTGGTCGATCATTAGGATCTGACCAAACACATTAGGTGACCATAGTATGTAGGGAATAACCTTCCGAGGTTATACCTTATGGTCGCTTCGTTTAAGTAGTTGTATGATAGGTAGTTTATATGCCTTAGGTAAATTACCAAAATACCCCTTTAATGCCAAAATTCATTTTAAGCCTATGTAACATAACTTTTGACATCTAAACTGATTTGACAACAATATTAGACATGTTAAGGCATATGTTACTTGTCATAGGACTAGTTAAGCGGTCCGAACGCGTTTCACGCGAACGACGCGTTAAAGTAGCATAAGCTACCTAAACGGGTCGTAATGGGTCGTAAGCATTTATGTTAGGTTTCATTTAGTATGTAGGTTTTGTTAAACCATATTACACGAGTCTCCATACTCGTTTGGTTTATGAACCCTCATTCTATCCGATCCTCCGAGTTAGGTCCGGTTTATTAACATAGTTACCTATATTAGGTGCCGTTTGATTCCGTGATCTCTAGCTTTGCTTGGTGGTTATCTTAGGACTTCTGAGCAATCTCAAGTGAGTACATAGACCCCTCTTTTACTATTTTCCAAACATTTTGGGGTGGAACACATGTGCCTACTTGTTACTTTCATGCTTTCCTGTTTTCACATCATATACTTCCTACGTTCATTAGTACATTTATAGTACATGATTTCATTACATTTTATGCTACGTATGCCCATTGTGTGCGTACTTAGTACATTATTTTACATTACATTTTATGCTATGTATGCCCATTGTGTTCGTACTTAGTACATCGTTTTACATTACATTCTATGCTATGTATGCCCATTGTGTGCGTACTTAGTACATTATTTTACATCACATTTTATGCTATGTATGCCCATTGTGTGCGTACATAGTACATTGTTTTACATTACATTACATGCAATGTATGTTCATCATACTTAGTACATTCGTTTCACATCACATGCTATGTATGTTCATCATACTTAGTACATTTGTTATTTATTCACATGCTTACATTTTGATATGATATTTGGTTTGTTTTGATGGATCAATATACATTCATTAACACCGATCACGCCGTTCGTTAGTAGGTAGTGGTACCATAGGAATTGACAACTCCCGTTCCGGACATCCTGGGTAGGTTTGGATGAAAGGAATGACCGAATTCGATATACATAACTTAGATAAACCTATAATTTGTTTAAGGGTTTATCGCCACAATCTCAAGGCTTAGATGTATGCATTCTCACAATACCTAATAGATGTTTATATCAGTATAGCATGCATTTGTTCCACAAAACATAGCTTTGATTTAAACCATGTTTTACTTCAATACTTTGTTTTTGTGCATATGGTTTAGTTGATATCTTTTCACTAACCATACATATCATTTTGGGTTACACATTACATGATTTACATTTGACACACAAACATTATTGACATTGGTTACACATTACATGATTTACATTTGACACATAAACATTATTGACATTGGTTACACATTGCATGATTTACATTTGACACATAAACATTATTTACATTGGTTATACATTACATGACTTACATCTTGACAATAAACATTTTGACATATTCAATACGTTTGGCAATTGGCTTAAACATAGACATCTTACATTGTTGGTTTGGTTTGAGTAAGTGATTTAAGTAACGAGGCGTGTGTAATATGATACAAGCATGGTGGATACACCGCTGGTACTTCATATATATAAGTGATTGTATGGTATTACATATCGTAGCGTTATTTGAATCATTTCAATTTGGACATATAACATTTTATACAAATAACATACTTTTCACAAGACATTAATTTACAAACAACTTATTTTATACAAACTCATTTTACATGGTTATTCATTTAACCATACATTATTCTCTTATTTATACATATCATCTGATCTTATCGTTTTTCAAATGATTTACAAGACAAAGCGAATTACAAGGTTCATGACTAAACATTTTCTCAAACATAAGTCATGAATTCTGTTTTCACAAAACCTATGTATCTCACAGGCATTTTTATGCTGACGTACCTATTTTCACATGTGTTTTCAGGAGATGATGCATAGGACTTATCAAGATACACATAGGCTGACTTGGGCCTTAGTGACAATAAAAGATACAAGACTAGTTATTTATGTTATGTTTCTTTGATTGTCAAGACATTGTAACTCTTTAAATAAATAAAACAATATTTCAATTTCCATGTGTTATGAAACAATGATTCTGTTACAACACTCCCCGATGTTTTCCGCCACGTTTTGTTGTTCTACGTGGTCGGGGTGTGACAGTATAGTATAATGAAACTTGCGCGATCATTAGTGTTTTGCAAGGACACTAATTTGTATGCCAGAATAGGAGGCAACCAAACCTTGACGACTTATTTCGTGTGGGTTAATGACACTAGTTTTGGACACAAAGGCACTATTAACGATCGTTGTTATCGTTGTTGTTAAGAGTGGGGCTCGCCAAAACCTAATAGATCTATCTGTTTGTTCCTCCGTACTTGTTTATTCATTAATGGCCCCTTCATTTAAAACACCTATCCGCATGTGATATAATTTCATTTTTTATCGTCATACCAATTGCAATATGTATTCATCCCCGGAAGTTTAAAACTATTGTGATAACTCGTTTAAATCCCTGAACGTTTCGTTGTTTTACTGTGTAACTACATGTACATTAAATGAATTGAATATGGTGGTTGATTTTATTTGAACGATTGTGTGCTTGGTAATGTGTAAAGTGAATTACGCGAAAGAGGAACCCGAAACTGAAGTATAGTGATACGTTATTTTGTGAAACGAGATATTGTAGTAGGTTAAATTGCGACAAGGAACATCTCATTTAGTTATTTTGCCAAACTCATGAAACCGCCACTTTATAAACCCAACCCAAAACCCTTCCCCTTGTGCAACAAACCGGCCCAAACCCCCACCCCATTTCCCCTTATGCAAAACTATAAGCCCAACCCACACCCTCTTGTTCTTTGCAGCCCATTAAGCCCAAACACCCCTATGTTTTAATTAAATACGTATATGCATGAGATCAAAAAAAAAAAAAAAAACCTACCCTACCCCCCTTGGTGCGCGACGGCAGGAGCCCCCCTGGTTCGAAATCCAGCTTCTTGTTCACCTCTCATCTTCGTTAGTTCCTTCTCTCCGCTCCAAGGTTAATGTTCTTGATTAGATTGTGGTTCATGGTGTGTTTATGTGTAGACATGGCTGTGATCTTTAGTCTTGTATGATAAACATATACTGATTTCAAAATTAATTTCGGGTGATTATGCTATTGTTTGAGTTAATTGATGATACGCATGCATACATGATCATTGACTGCGTTTTTGCGATAATTATGATATCTTATATCTAGGGTTGTGGTGATCATATACATGCGTTTCGGTATCGTTTAAATGAAAAACAGATTGCTGATTAGCAAAAACAGCCAACTTCAATTGGCTGTAAACGGGTCGTTATAGATCGAAAAATTGATTTTCTAAAGTCTAAATCATACGTTTTCGAAAAACGCTTCAAATAGAAATCGAATCACATTTTTCTCAGGTCTCGTTTGCTACTTTTAAAGGCCTGTTTTGTACAGCAGCAAAAGCTGCTTTTTTCCTGCAGAAAATTCGTGTTACGCTTTTTGCTATAACTTGTAATCTGGATAGTGTTAGGCCGCGATTTTTGTACAGTAGCTGGGTATGGATGTTGTCGTAAATCTCCAACTGGAATTTCACCAATCGGGCTGACGATGAATTTTAAATGAATTTTTCTGTGGACTGCAGTCAGAAAGTGACGAATCTGACTACAACCCAGTAAATGGTTTTTATTAAATAATGGGTAAGGAATTAGGTCTTGAGATTTTTACACAGGGTGACATGGACCATTTAGAACATCCTTTAAATTACTTAGTATTTTTGTATTAAGATAACTATTTTATAAAAATAACCGAAAACAGCCCAGTTCTGGACCTGGACGTAAGAGTTGTAACGTTATAAGTTGTTATTTGCGTATCTAAATGTCGTTTATGCTATCTGATAATGATCCAACTTGCTTAATGTCAACCAAGTGTTATGTGAAGTATTGTGTGGTTGTTCATGAGTAGTTATATGTGTATGTGCGTAAATTGTCATAGTGAATGCATGGTACGTGTTAGATACGTGTAGGAGCTTTGTGCCTTACTTGAACACACTACCAAACTAAATGGTAATTGTAATAGGACGTGATTGACCTACTTTGACTTCTAACCATTTTAAGAGACCAACCGAGCAATCAGAGGTGAGTTCACACTTTTCTTCAAAGCATGGGATTTCCGGTGGTTTGGGAATGGGTTAAACAACTATCCCACTTGGGTGGGATGTAACCTACGTATTCTCCTTGGGCAGAATACGTATTACCGTCCTCCTTGGGTAGGACAACAACCTTTTATAATTCATGTCTTTAGATTACTAGATAACACCTCTATCTTAAGTCCTCCATATTTTGTATCGACTTAATCATCAGGCCAATGGCGAACGGGTTATTACTTAAATAGCGCTATTAGGTTTGACAAGCCTCACACCGTACCGCAGAGGACGGGCGTGGACTAATATACTTGGGCACTTAGTCAATGATGATAGACATTGACACGGGGCACTAAACATAACTACAGTCAGTAGTCGATACGGTAACGGGTCTAGTGGTTTAAAACAGTGGGGTAGCTCCCCATGGCATGTTTTATAAAGAACAAGAAACATAACAACTTTTGGGTTTTTGAAACAACATTAAAACGAAATAACCAACTGTGAACTCGCCAACTTTTTGTTGACACACTACTGCATGCTTTGTAGGTCGTTAGGTACATGGCTGGAGCTTGCACGAGGAGTGGGCGTTGTGGCAAGGAACCAACTGTTGGATTCCTAACATTTAAACTTTATGCTTTTAAACTGCTTTATGGGTTTTAATACTTTATGCTTCCGCTAACTTTTAAACATGGTTTTGGATTGTGGTTTGGTGAACACTAAACGTTTTGTTTGCAATGGTTTTACTTTACTTAAATGTTCAATATGATTGGTGGTATGATCCTAGTCAGTCACACGCCTCGCGGTATTACTCTGCTTGTGGATTTTGAGGTGTGACAACTATAAACATTTAAAATAAAAGTGGAAAACATGAACTCATAGATTTGCACATTTGCATTATGTGCAAATCTCAATTCGATTCCCGGTCTTCGTTTGTTTCTTGACCTACAAGTGTTCTAATCTCATTAGACACTTAGGTTTATGTTTGTTATTCGTACATGTATCTCATCCTGAATTTCTTTTTTGGTTCTTGTATTCGTTTGCTTTCTTTGTATATATATATTGTATTTAGTTTATGTTTGAATGGACTTAATCCATGTGATAGGTTTTAAGCCTAATTTGTATGTTTAGTGTATATGGTCCTAGCCCAAATGTCTTTGTATAAGTGGGTCTAATCTAATTATTTTAGTTAAGTGGACCTAGCCCAAATGATTTTGTTTAAAGTGGGTCAAGCCCAATTTGATGTGCAAGAGTGGGCCTAGCCCAAAATAGTTTTATAAAATTGGGCCTAGCGCAATTTAGTTTATAAAATTGGGCCTAGTCCATATAGGTTATGTAAGAATGGGCCTAGCCCAAACTAACTTCTAAAAAGTGGATCTAGCCCATGTTAGTTTATACAAACTGGGTTTAGCCCAAGTATTCTTGTAAAAGTGGGCTTTAGCCCAATTAAACTAAAAATAGGTTTTACTCCAAATATTTTTGTGAAAGTGGGCCTAGCCCAATCTTAAAAGTGGACTTACCCCAATTTAATTCATGGACTCTTTTTAGTCTAAAATATATGGGCTTGATCATAAATAATAATACTTGTATTTTTATAAAAATTTAGTTTTATAAAAATTGTTACTTATGTCAATATTTAATCTTTCTAGTGCAAAATCTTTTAAAGTGTGTGTGACGGCTCGTATCGTATCGATTCGGTTTATTTATGTCGTTTGTCCCGTTCATGTCGTCCGTCTGGTTTATGTCCTTTGTTTCCGTGCCATATATTTTATTTTGTCCGGATTTGTCAAAAAGTGTCCACATTGTCCAAAGTGTCCGAATTGTCCGATTGTTTATTTATGTCCAAGGATGGACATTCCATTTTTTTAGTTTTGTTTTCCAAGTGTTAATATATATATTTTAGTAATTTTTGCAGAAGTGTATAATTTTGTATTTATTCATACATGAACTAAATACATAATATACATAAAAAATATATAATTATGATACTTGATGAATCTTTAAAGTATACATTTTATCTAAAATATATACTTTGTCATTTTTAGTTTAGAGATCTTTATAAACATGAACTTATAACTTCTAGTCCAAAAATTCGTTTAATCAAGTTTAAAGATTTCAAGTTGTTTACTAGTCACTAATTCCTTTGTTTAACACTTTTTGGTTATAACCAAATTTATAAAAATTTTGCCATAGTTTCCTTTAAACTATGGACTTTTCCCATGTTTAACCAAAACTTGTGTTCAAATCATTCCAACTCAAATATCATCAAGTATCAATAATCATCCTATTTTGTCAACAAAAGTGCTATGAACATGTTGTAGTCTCCATCTTTCCCAAAAGGAAACTTTATTCATGATTTTTGCCAAAAATTTGTAGACATAATTTTATTTAAAACTTCATGTTTTAGGTGACATAGGTAGTCATTTAGAGAATAAACATGTGTTCAAAACTCTTTTTATTAACACATTTCATGTTCTTGATTCTTTCCAGAAATGAAAACTTTATTGGTATATTTTAACAAAAATTTAGTTTCTTGGATTTTAAATAATCACTCATGTTTTTCTAACATGCATGTAACCATTTCAATCATAAAAACCCATGTTCATAACTTTTGTTCATGAATTTTGTTAGATCTAACATGCATGTGTTTAGATCATACTTTTGTACAAGAATAAACAAGATTCATAATTTCTAACATAGACTTCTTCAAGTTCATCCAAAATCATCAAGAAATTATAAGAATAAAATTATAGTTTTAATTTTTCTTATTGTTGATCAAGTGGGTTTTGTTTTGATTCAAGATGAACTTGTATTCATAACAAAATCGAAAATAATACAAATGTAGAAACTAGTGAAGAATCTTACAAGTTTGCTTGTATGAACAAGATGAAGGTGATGATAAAAATATGATGATCCAAGAACTCCTAATGCTACCAAAGTGCTTCTAGTGTATTTTCAAGTCTTGTAAATGCTTTGAATCAACCATGCACCTCCATATTAGCATGATTTCCTTGATTTTGAATATTTTGTAACACCTGTGCCTCCACGGCCATCAAACAAATACCAAACCAATGAAATATTGTATTTCATACTTGGGATTTGTAAAAATATGTGTATCATTTACACATATCAATTCTTGTTCGATTTCAAGCTCTAAATCGCTTTCTGGAAGGTTATACGCGCACTGATGCGTAAATATAACCAGTTTAATGCAACGAACACTCCGGAATAGTGAAATAGGCTTAACATACCTTAAATAACCTTTACGTAACTTAGAAATAAGTTTTGGAAGGTTTGGTATGCCGAAATCAAGTTAATTCGCTTACAGGGACTAAAGTTGACAAACTGCGAAAGTATGCCAATTTGAACTGTAACAGACCTTCCGGAACATGACCATAAGTTAAACATACCATAAATATCCTTTACATAGCTTAGAAATAGGCTTTGAGGGGTTCGGTATGCTAAAATAAACTTTTGGGTCATTCAGGGACTAAAAGTGTCAAAAAGTGCACAAGTTTGCATTTTCGCGCATAACTTACGTTCTGAATACATCTGGACATCCAAAAATTTATGTAAGCATGACTACATTATATTTTAGTGTTCTCCTTAAGAAAAATCCATTCGTCGCGTCATTTGGATCGTTTTTCGCGCTTGTGCGCATTCCGTCGTAATTAAGCGAACATCGTGTTCGTACGACCAAACGAACCATCATCCGGCATATTTTTGAGTATGTTTTGAGTTCCCTATACTTTAACTTCATTTTAGAGCCTTGAAATGAGGTTAACGGGGTTCAAACGCATCGAAAATCGCTTAAAACACAACAGGGACCAAAACTGCCAATTTGGAAACATTTCTGAAACAGAGGGGCAGTGGTGTAGCGCGAGCCCTAAGGGCCTATGCAGTCGCGCTACGCGACTGCCTATTCTGGGCAGAAACATGCAAAAAACTCATTTTTCGCATTTTCGGGACCAGATTCGATGTATCGACAGCTGTTTACAGCTGTTTTGCACTCCCAAATCCTTTGCCAAGTGTTGATTCCCTATGGTTAGTGGCAATTTAGTCACCATAACCTTCCGACACTTGTACGGACATGATTAAGGCACGATTTTCGACAAACGATCTTAACGGTTCGGGTATTCCTATAAATACCCCATCACCCCAACCTCATTTCTTACAAGAATTCTGATTTGAGAGCTCTAAGTTGAAACCATTGTTTCATACCTGAGTTCTTGGATCGGGATTAGCATTCGGGGACCCTTCGTAAGTATTCTTTCGTTCTTTTCCTTATTTTACTGCTTTTCGAGTCAGAAAGTCAAACTTTGTTTGACTTTCAGCGTTGACCAGTAATGGTCAATGCGAAGTTCGTTTGAACTTCGCAACGTGAGTGTAATCACGTTGGTCATAGTCCCTTGGGACTATGCCCACTGATTACCACGTTGTCTAGGGTCGTAGGGTAGGCGATCTAATAAATCGCCTATACCTTCGAACCCGACCCAGTTTGGTCGATCATTAGGATCCGACCAAATACATTAGGTGACCATAGTGTAGGGAATAACCTTCCGAGGTTATACCTTATGGTCACATCGTTTAAGTAGTTGTATGATAGGTAGTTTATATGCCTTAGGTAAATTACCAGAATACCCTTTTCATGTATAATTGGTAATTAAGCATATGTAACCTAAACTTTTGTCACATAACTGATTATGTAACATGTTTAGGCATATAACACTTGTCATATGACTAGTTAGACGGTCCGAACGCGTTTCACGCGCACGACGCGTTAAAGTAGCATAAGTTACCTTAATGGGTCGCGATGGGTCGATAATACTTAGGTTAAGTTTCATTTAGTAAGTAGGCTTTGTTAAACCATATCATATGAGTTCCTACACTCATTTGGTTTACAAACCCTCCTGCTACCCAGTCTTCCGATTTAAGTCCGGGTTAATTATGTAGTTACCTATATTAGGTACCGTTTGATTTCCGGGACTCCTCTATCTTACTTGGTAGTTGTTCAAGACTCCTAAGCACTCCCAGGCGAGTACATTATTCCCCTCTTTTACTGTTTTCCAAACTGTTTTGGGGTGACTCATATGTGCTAAATGTTTTATCAATGATTTCAATAACAATTACTATGTGGTTTCAAGAACAATAACAATTATTTCAAGAACGCTAACAATGATTTCAAGAACGAATACAATGATTTCAAGAACGAATACAATGATTTCAAAAACTAATAACAATTTCAATAAAGTGAACGAACTTGTTGGTTGTAGTTTACATGACCGATGACATTCATTAGCAATGATCAAGCCGACCAGTATTAGGTTATGGTACCATAGGATCTGACAAATCCCGTTATTTACTGCACCCATTGTTATGTGTGGGGGTTGTGGGTAGCGACTGAATCTGTAATTATTAACTTATCCTTTGGTAAGGGTTTGTTAAGAACGAGAGCGAGAGCGAGATGGAGCGAGGAACGCGTCAAGAAGGTTTGAATGTTATTAGAGAATCGACCATAAAGTAGTTTCACAATTAAAACAAGAACGACTAGAACGATTTTACAAAATGGGTTAACGATTGGGTAAACATTTGTACATGATTGACATTTGATCATGTATTTTCCACAAAACATAACTTTGATTTAAACCAAGTTTTACTTCAATACTTTGTTTTTGTGCATATGGTTTAGTTGAGACATTTCACTTGCCATACATGGATATTTGACATAGACATTTGACATGGATATTTTGACATAGACATTTTACATTGTTTGGTTTGGTTTGGTTAAGTGATTAAGTAACGATGCGTGTGTAATATGATACAAACATGGTGGATACGCCGCTGGTACTTCCTATATATAAGTGTTTGTATGGTATTACATATCATAGCGTTATTTGAATCATTTCAGTTTGAGACATAAAACATTTTATACAAATAACATACTTTTCACAAGACATTGATTTATAAACAACTTATCTTATGCAAACTCATTTACATGGTTATTCATTTAATCATGCATTATTTTCTTATTTATACTTATCATCCGAACTTATTATTTTTCAAATGATTTACAAAGACAAAGCAAATTACAAGGTTCATGACTAAACATTTTCTTAAACAGAAGTCATGAATCTTATTTTCACAAAACCTATGTACTCGCCAGCATTTCTTTGCTGACCTCGTTTTCACATATGTTTCAGGTATTGTTGGATGATATCGATTGATAAGATGCATGCTCACATAGGACTGGACAAGGCCTTAGTGACTCAATAACAATGATAGACTATGTTTAAATAGTGTATTTAGATTTCCAGACGTTGTAATTACTCAATGTTTAATAAAACGAAACACTTTTGATATCCATGGTTATGAAACATTAATTCTGTTGCAACACGCCCCGATGTTTCCGCCGCGATTGGTTGTTTTACGCGGTCGGGGTGTGACATATTTGAATGTTGAAGATGGTAGTGTTTGGTTTGGCCGATTTAGAGAGAGAGAGAGAGAGAGAGAGAGAGAGAGTAGGAGATCAAGAGTTTTTGTGTGTTGTTGGAAAAATGAAGGAAATGGAGTGTTTTAGAAGATTTGGTTAATATTGGTTCTTCCACTAATCATGCTCTCAAGTTCCCAACACATCAACTAGAGGTAAGTGGTATGGGGACCCACCCCAAAACCGTGTGCAAGAAGGGCGGGGGGGGGGGGGGGTGTTTTTGCTTTTTTTTTTTTATAAAACTTGATTATTATATAAACCTTCATAAACTTTGATAATTTATATAAAAATTTCTATAATGTTTCAAGCTTTCATACTTTAAGGTAATGTGACACTGGATAAAACTAACCCATAAAAATTGTCGGTTCGTTGTTCGGTTGAAAAAGTTGGTTCAGATCGTGTATCGGGTTGAATACTAGTATTGTACAAAACTTATACAATTTCATAAGAAAATTTGGTGTTGCACATGTTTTACTATTCGATTTATTAATTCATCATTCCGGACTAAAAATTTTATTATTTCTAACACAGTTCCAGTACCGGCTTGGTTGTCGGGCAGTTTGCAGAACTAGTTGTGGAGCTTTATACAGTAGGATTTAAATACCGATTTTGTGTCGTTTTTAATACCCGTTATCTTATTTATGACATATAATATTTATTTTTGGGTTTTTCGGACAGTTACTGTTTCGTTATGCGGAATGTTGTACACTTCCGCAGGATTACTATACTTTTCTGCGGACTTGGACAATTTGGTTTTTAAATGGATTTTACTAAATAATATAATTGGACGAAGTTTTTATGGAATGTTTGTGTAGACATATCTTTATGTCTCGTTTTTGTCATGCCAGACTGTAGCGCGACCAGTACTGACTGGTATTGTTTGTTCGCATTTCTGCTGCTAGCCTATGATATAGTTTTATTCGTTTTCAATCGTGACCGGATTGTTATCATACTATACTATAATTTTCTACGATCCTAGACATTTTAGGACTTAATTAAATAAATTCAAGTCGGAAAACGCGTAAATGTATATTATAATAGTTGTTCAAGTTGTTGTACGAAATTACTGGTATTTTGCCGTGTGTCACAAGCACATCAAATGTAAATGATGTCGGTGCCACTCAAACCTCCAATGATGCAGATTCAAGTGATTCCGATGATGACGTAGAAGCTACTCAAACTACAAATGGTAATCCTTATGTTGATTTTTCAAAATATCCAGATGTTGGTACGTCTTCTTGAAATGTTCAAGCATCCGGTAATGCATCTACTGAGGGGGAGATCCAGTCAAATTCGGTACAAATCAGCAAGTTCCAGCTGTTCCTGTCACTCGGACAAATAGGAATCATCCTATAGATAATGTTATCAGAGATCCGCGTGGAGGAATAATGACACCGAGCAGAAGTCTTAATGATATGCAGTGTTTGTTCACAGAAATGAAACAGAAAAAGATCTATAGCTTAAGCCTGCACGAGTGCTTTATTTCACAGATAGAGCCGAAAAACTACCATATGGCGCTGAAAGATAGCTCATGGTGTGACGCGATGCAGGAAGAGTTGGCTTAGTTTGACAAGCTGAAGGTTTGGAACTTGGTAGATCTTCCAAAGGGCCAACACGCAATCAACACGAAATGGGATTTTAAATGTTAAAAGGATGATAAAGGCACAGTCGTCAGGAATAAAGTTCGTTTGGTGGTGCAAGGTTACAATCAGGAAGAAGGGATCGATTACATGAAAGTTTATGCGCCAGTGGCTCAACTTGAAGCAATTCGTTTGTTCCAAGCCTTTGCTGCTCACATGCATATTAAAGTCTATCAGTTAGACGTTAAAAGTGCATTCCTTTACGAGAAGTTGCAAGAAATTGCGTACGTTTCCCAACCGCCGGGTTTTGAAGCTCCGGAATCATTGAACAAAGTTTACTTGCTGGACAAAGCTTTATACGGTCTTCACCTCATGCCTGGTACGAGACACTTTCAAAGTATTTGTTGGCAAACGGATTCACTCGTGGTGCAATAGATTCCAATCTATTCATATTAAAGAAAGGGGGAGATTTCCTGATTATGCAAATATATGTCGTTGACATTATTTTTGGTTCTTCAAATGAAGGGCTTTGTCTGGAATTCGAACAAGTTATGAAATCGAAGTTTGAGATGACTGCAATGGGTGAGCTGAAGTTTTTCCTCGGGTTGCAAGTGGATCAAGAAGTGAATGGTATGTATATTCATCAGACGAAGTAAGTTCACGAGATCCTCAAGCGATTCAACATGGAAGACAGTCTGCCTTACGAAACTCCGTTGCCTACCAATCATAATCTGTCAGATGAAAAAGACAAAGATCATGAAGTGGATCCTTCGGTCTATCGTGCAATGATTGGTTCTTTAATGTATCTTACTGCATCTCGACCCGACATAATGTTTTCCGTATGTTTATGTGCTAGGTACCAAGTCACTCCGAGAGAATCGCATTTGAAAGCGTTAAATGGATTTTTCGCTATCTTAAAGGCAAACCAAGACTTGGATTGTGGTATCCAGTTGAGGGAGGCTTGGATTTAATAGCATATGCGGATGCGGATTTTAGCGCGTGCCCGATCAACAGGAAATTAACCTCTTGTGGTGCTCAACTGCTTGGAAGCCGCCTGATATCCTGGCAATACAAAAAGCGACTTTCAGTGTCGCTGTCCACATGTGAAGTAGAATACATCTTAGCTTCGAGCTGTTTGTAGGTCCTAATTCTCAGAGGATCGATTAACGAAACCAAATCACTTGTTTATCACAAACACAGTCACGAGTGCGGAATCCCCGTGACTATGCCAAACCCAACATAGATAGTTACAACACTAGGTAACCAATGAATCACAGTCAATTGATTAGATGAGAACAAGGTTCAAACAGATACACACAAAGTTTGAAGTAAAACTCTCAAGGTATGCTTTCATTGTTTCAAAGTGAAACCATGTGTGGTTTATATAGCAGCCCAAGCCCAAATGTTGACGAAACACTAATTGGGCCTGACGAAACATCCTGGACGACGAAACTCTAGGAGTTTTGTCACCCATCATGACGAAACATGGGGTTTGTGACCAAAGGGACTTTCGTCATGCATATACTCGACGAAACCTAGAGTTTCGTCGAAGGCTGCAATTGTTGTGTGCTGCAAACTGTCAAACAGTTTGCAGCAGGTAACTATAAACACACAAACAACATATTAACTTAAATGTAACATGCATTGTTTCATATAACATTACATAACGAACGAGACAAACTTGTTGGACACTTAGAAAGATAGGAGGATATCTGAGTAAGGTCGACGGCGAATACTGACTCGATAGTACAAAAAGACCGTAAATTACAACGTCAATAAAGACAAGTTACAGACACCAAAATAATGCATCAATAAACTCTCCCTTGTCTGTTACTGTCTTCGGTCTTCAATCTTCCGTCTTTAGTGTTTCAGCGTCCAGGTGCTTCCAGCATGAATTCCTCGGTAAAAGCAGTAACAAGCGACGCGTTGGAATTTTAGCGCTTGATGTGCGTCCTTGTCTTCGTAAAAGATGTCATGCCGAAATAGCTTGCTGAGGTCGTTCGCCGACATATTCACGATCCACATCGGATCCAGCATTCGAAAGTTTTCACTATCACCATTAAATATAATCACCGATTCATGTGTATCCGGATCGTAGCACCATAGCCTCCTATCATCACGAAAGTTCTGTTTCATCAGCGGGTTGATAGACAAGCTTGTATCGCGCCGTATTTGTCGATGGATCCAAAGTGAACTTGATTTGTTGATAGATGGGGAAATGAGGCTTGTACAATTCGTCTTTCCAGCCTGTCCTTTTATTAAACTATATTTTGCGAGCGAACAATGTTGCTCCTTCGAAGTTTGAACGATTAACAAGCTCAAGCTTCGTCAAAGCTGCAACATCGTCAAAAGGTAAGGACAAAATGCTTAGAAGTGAACTGAAGTACTGAATACCAAATTCACACTTGATGGCTACGCAATGAATTTCCTTTAAGAACACCCAGCTCAGAATCCTTCCATGAAGCTTGACCTTTTCAAACTGCAGAAAATCGACCTGTGCTTCGGGAGGCGTAGGCCTTTCAGCCTTTGACAAGAAACATTTTCTCCATTCTTCGAATGAATCAGTCGGATTATCAGAAGACGCCTGATTCTTCAATTGTTCATCATTGTCATCCTAATTCTCTTTCATCCATTCTTCATCAAATGGATCAAACTCCATCCCGTCGGCACGATCATAACTTGTTTTGCTGTTTTCCCCTTCAAATACAATCTCTTCAATGTTTTCAACATTTTCAGTTTCTGGTTCAACCGGCATTTTATCAATTTCAGCATCATCAACTTCTTTCATCGCGTTCAAAGCTAACAACTGTTCATGCGACATATCAGAAACAATCTCTCCCTCTTCTAGAATCTCTCTAGTGATAGGATGAACAGCCTCCAAAGCAAGATCAGCTGTACTAGGAACAGAAGATGTACCCGGTAGAGAGCTTTCGATGTAGGAAGTGCTTTCAAGATGTTGTATTTCTTCAATGGTTCCATTGGAGGTTCCTTGCGTAGATCCAAGTTGCGCAGGCTTAAAGACAACCAAATGTGTAGAGGAAGTTACTGGCGGTTGTCCTGAAGTGGCAGAAGGGTCGGGGTTCCCTTGATCTTCAGGATCATCATCCTTTTTCTTCAACACTTCTTGTTGTTTACATCTATCGCCTCATAGAGTATTGACCCGCTTTCTAAGAAACTCATAGCCTTCAGTTATTTTCTTAACTCCATCAACTATCGTGGTGTTTCGAGAATCGTACCACTGTTTCATAAAGTCATGTCTTTCTTTGAGATCATCGACCAACCTCTGAAGTTGAGTGCTGCTTTCTTTCATGCAGTTCATTTAATACCGCGAGTTTTATCTGCCGCACGCATCTGTTGCAACTGACGCTCTCTTACTTCGTCTGCAGCTTTCAAACTAGCATTTTCTGCCTTCAACTGCTCTATCTCAGCCTGCTGGCGTGTGATTTCTGCTGCTTATCGCCCAACGGTGGCATTTAACGTGTTAATTTTCCAACTGTTGCTTGATCGAGTCAGCTCTTTTGGCTTGTATCACTTCAGTATGCATGGTGATCTGACCTGCAGCAGCTTGAAGTTGAGTGAATAGGAAGTTTACGTTTTCTTCCTGATCCATCTGAGAGAATATAGTCTGTCTTCGCTCTGCGGTCGGCTGCGACGTAGTGGCACGAATCGTTGATGCAATAGAGCGAGTGGGTGCCTGAGGAGTCACTGCAGGAGTTTCAGGTGTTGAACTCACTACAGGAGGTGCTTTTGAAGATCTAGGAGGAGATGGCACCATTTTCGAAGCTTTAGTGGCCGTGAATCCAAGATTAGGATCCATTTCCGCTTCTTGTGAAGGCTCTTGAGGAACTGATTGCTGAGCAGATGAAGAACCAATGTTCTTTCTTGCTTTCTTCTTTCGAAGGACAGCCGTTTTCTTTTTCTTTAAGCGTTCCACTTTGGTATCCGAAGGAATGTATTCAGGATCATTCTCTTGCCTAATCCTCCTGAGCCGCTTCACACCACGTTCATCAAAGTAAACTTCACATCCAGGCTCAGGTGGATTGTCATCTGATTCAGAATCCTCCTCGGCACCACCAGCTGATGTACCACCAGCTCCACCAGCAGACGATGCACCAGCAGTAGATGCACCAGTAGATGCACCAACGGCACCAGCACCTGCATCACCACCATCACCAGCTTCATCATCATCACTATCACTGTCAGACGAACCTGAATCCTCTGGACCAAACTTTTCTACCATCCTTTTCTTTAACTCTGGCTCTTCATTATTCGATTGGCTGTCATCATGACGCCATTTGTCATCTGCCGGAGCAATGTAGTCTGGTTTGCCAAGAGCACCGATCAATTTCCTAGGCGGCTTGCTTTCTTTATATCTCTTGGCTACAAGCGCCTTGAATATCCTTAATGAATTCTCGATCATTGTTTCTATCTTCAGGATGTCGTCGTCAGCTTTTGAAAGACCGGGATGCTGAACGTCCATGATCATCTGTAGAAAACGAGGATACATCCAAAATTTGTTACCGGTTGTTCTACTACCAGTTCTCGTCATATTCTCTTTCATATTGGCAAAGATATACTTTGAGATGCTAAACGGTTTGTTCAGCACCAATGCCACCTTGAGACCTACAAGGTCATTGCTTGCCATATCATATCCTGCACGTCTGTTGCTGATACAATGAATAAGAACGTGCAAGAGAAACTTGTAACGTAACGGCAAATCTCCCTTGTTGATTTGAGAATTGAGGATGTCACCAATACACTTCATCCGTAATAAACAGCCACGAGTACACATCATTGGAATTGAGGACGGAGCATCCTCTTTCATGTTGGTTCCTTTATTTAGTAGTTTAATAAATTTGGTATACATATTGTTGTAGGCACTATTCTAGAGTTGGTTCCAAAACCCGGATTTTAGAAATGAACTTCAAAACCTTTTGAGATCGAGTTACCTGACAAAGTTTGCAAGCGAAGATGTTGATGGTGAAGAAGCGGATGATGGCAGCGATGATGACACAGATATCATATAAAATTATGACATTTTAGATGTTAAGTACTTTTATGACGTATTAGTGAATTAAAACGATTTCGGATTGTGACATTTATTTTGTTTACGCTTATGAAGATTATGCTTATGTAGTTTATATTTCGTTAGTTTTTGTGGCTCGTGGACTAGAAATGGACAGGTTTTAATATGAAAAAAACTAGAAACGGACAGGTTTTAATATGAAAAAAACTGGAAAAAACGAAAAAACTTAAAAAATCCAAAAAAAAAACGTTTTAGTGGCGACGCTCATCGTCGGACTTTAGCGACGAAATCAGCAATAGCGGAGACATGCTTTAGCAACGAAATACTATATTCCAATCGAACTATTAGTCTCCATTTAGACTTTAGTGTTTCATGGCCTTCAGACTACTTGATACCTCTGGTTCGTTAGTGTTTTTTTGGGCTCAGTAACCGACTGGTTTTGTTTTAATTAGCACCATGGACGGTTAACCAAACCGAGTATATAATTAACTGATTAACAGAAACGAATTATCTGATAACTGTTTAACCAACCGGATTTTTTACAAAGAACAAAGGGTTGTGAATCATTGGTACCAAGAAGAAAAACTACTGTTTATATATGTGAGTGTGATGGAGTTCTAATCAAACAGAATATTCAATTTTTGGTCACACCATATTAGTATCAAAAACATGCATTAATATCTATATTAAAACGTGATTATATTAGTATCAAAAACTTGCATTAATATCCATATTAAAACCTGATTGAACGTAACATATAAAAAGAAAATTAACAAATACCATTTTTAGGCTTGTTTATACTTTTGCTCAAAATAAAGGACAAAAAAAAAATCTTCCAAATTTTCACTCATTTAATGTCAAGATGCTAAGCGCTTCGTTTGTGCGCAAACCCTCCAGGTGGATTTCTTTTCTACCTAACAGTCATCACTGGATGATCTGTTCAAAGCTTGTCACCACCTGGTGAACAACTAAAAATATATGTTACCACCGGGTACATGAAACTGAAAAAATGCCAAAGTGCGGCAAAAGATACCAAACTGTTGGTATACCACCTAAAGTCGAGCCTTCATCTCTCTGTCGGTGCGTGGCACTAACCTGAGCTCTCAAGGTATCGCAATTTTAGCCGGATACAGATAGTATTTGGATATACTCACCAGTAAGATGTAATTTTTGGTAGTCCTGATACGGGAGTATATTCTGAGGCAGGGAACACAGTTATATCTGTTAATAAGACACTTAACTACATATCTTGAAAACAGTGTTCGAACACGTGCTAAAGCTTAAGTGGACAAGTATATCGTTAAACATCTTGACCTGTCATTATCATTCTTTGTGCTTAAAATCGTTAAATGGATACTAACTGTGATAGATTTTGACAGATAAGCCCATATGATCTTCTTGTCCACGTTTTCACAAAAAGATGCTGCTTGTAAATACGGTCGTTTCATTTCCGTTTCAAATATTGAAAAATTACAAAATGATTTTTGGTGTGTTTTAATATAAAGTTTGAAAAACACAAAAAGATTTTATTTCTGGTTTATATGAGTGGGCTTTATATTTTTAAGGATACTCAAAAAGGGTTTTACAATTTTGAAAAACGGATTAAAAAGACCATCCGGTGAGGTAATTTAAAATAAGTCTTTTAATAAAAACAATCGGTCTCGCTAAGTTTTACTAAGTGTGGATCTTCGTGTGGCATATGGTATATGTTTAAATGAAGTTTCACTAGTACAAAATTGATCAAATGATGCGGTTAAATTGGCTATAAGATGCAGTTCTAGACCCGCATCTTATGGCATGCCATCTTATAGCTACAAGCCAAAAGATTCGAGTCCAAGAGATGCGTTTCTAGACCCGCATCTTTTGATATATTAAGCAAAAACTACTTTTTCCCAGGATACTCAAAAGATGTGGTTCTAAAACCGCATCTTTTGGTGTTTAAACTAAAAATGTATTTCTTCTTCTATTTTCTAAAAAATTTATTAAAAATTCCCACTATAAACGAATTATCTAAAAATAATAAAATATACAAAAAAAAAAAAAACAAATTTAAATTAAAACCAATATAAAATAACACAAGAATATAAATTACAAATGTTTCAAAGTAACACAAGTTACAAAAGTTTCAAAGTAGCACAAATACATATATCTCTAAAGATGTTACTGATATGCAATAACTTCCGAACCGATGTACTATCAATCCAAACTGCCATCTTCAATTCATAACTAGAATCGGAACCGTAGAATTTGCCAAACAAAACATAACGTCTGCAATACGTCAAGAACACAGGTTTGAGGACCATTGATTACACATATAGCTATACGAGTTATAGAGTAGAGCTGCCAGCTAGAAGTAAAGAATCATACATATTTTAAAGTACAGCCCAGAAGCATCACCTATAGATTACGCATGCACTCTAGATTTAGAATTTCTTTTAAACCTAATCTGTTAAGTTGCCCTATACTAGTTAAACGTTAGATTCCAGCTCAGGCCATAATGTCATTTTAATGAATATATCATCATAAACCACAAAATCCCAATTTCCTAAACAATAAAACGTACACCCACCATACCAACCAAGCTATTGTATAACCTACCCAAGGGACATCCTGGCTGAAATGTTTTCAACTTGCTATGAATGTTTAGTAAGGAATTTTTATTAGTTGCTGTGAATTAATACATGAAATGAATAGTGAAGGCTTTGGTTATCCACACATCCCCTAACCCTATACACCCCTCATTGCCCTATACGCCTGAAAATGGACCCACCAGATAAGCCCCTCATTGCCCTATACGTTTACTTTTTGGTTACTTTTTCACACATCCTATTATTTGTCAATGATTAAGTGTCAGCCAATGATTGCCCAATCATCCGCTCTTTTGTGTAGATTAAATTTGAAGGGAATGGAGGGTTTTCAAGTGGGTGAAATATTATTTAAAAAAACTTTATATATTTTTTTAAATTGTTGTTAAAATAAAAAAAAATATAAACATTTATATTTATTATTATTTATTGTTATAAAAGGAAGGTATATAAATGTCATTTTTTTTATTTAATATATTTAGAAAAATGGCAACATTTTTATTTATTAATTATTATTATAAAACGTCAACATATTTTTTAATTAGTGTTATAAAACTTCTACATTTTTTATCAAGTGTTAGTATAAAACGTCAACATTTTTTTTAATTAGTATTATAAAACGTCAACATTTTTTTTTAAATAGTATTATAAAACGTCAACATTTTTTTAAATTAGTATTATAAAACTTCTACATTTTTTTATCAAGTGTTAGCGTAAAACGTCAACATTTTTTTTAATTAGTATTATAAAACTTCTACATTTTTTTATCAAGTGTTATTATAAAACGTCAAATTCTCTGTAATCCATAACGCAAAAAGAAACGTAAATACAAAATGTAAGTGAACATTGTTTGATAAAATAACACAAAACACAACACTTTCATACAAAATGTAATACAACACATAGCCGAAACCCTAAACCCTAAACCGTACATACTAAATCGCTAACTATTACATATTATTACTTAGATTCACACGAACCCGTTGTGTATCTGAATCAGGTTCTCAAACAAACCGTGAAATCGAACAGTTTCTTGGTAGATTCCTTCCGGTTTCAAAGCCAGTTGAGGATTACGAGTGTTCTAGACTCGTTCAAGGCATGCTTGTTTCAAAGCCGGTCTGGTTTCTCCGAAGCTGTTTTTTCTCAGTTTGACTTCAAAGCGTTGTTAACTACCAAAAGAATGCATACACAAATAGTTCTAGTGGACGAAGCAAAGAGACCGTTGTGTATCTGAATATTGTGGTCACAGAACTACCGGGCGTCGGTAGATGCTATCAAGAGTGCACCCGAAATCGATAATATGAGAGTTCCGTGCTATTTGCATGGTAACATCTTACAATGTCGGAGTTCCGGGTGACTTGGCTATAGATGTGGGATTATGCATCCCCCACCGCCAAGCACCACACCCTAGACCGACGTCGGATGTCAGATTAAAAAGGTGACTTGGCAATTGATGTTGGATGATGCATCCCCCACCGCCAAGCACCTCACCCTAGACTGACGTCCTGGCGCATGAATCTGAAATATGAGCTCAAGTACTCGTTTGAATCTGAAATATGAATGCAGCGCACTTCTCCATAAGAATTACGTTTCCACCACCGTCAAAACACCGACTTACGATATCCTATTAAAAAACATAGAATTATAGTGTTAGACTCGATATTAGAAATTATATTGTAAAATATAATAAACAAACAACACCACCACCAACACCACCACCACCACCACCACAGCCGACCACCCACCACCACCATAGCCGACCACCCACTATCACCACAGCCGACCACCAACACCAGTCGGCCGCCCACCACCTTCCACCCACAACCTAA
Source organism: Helianthus tuberosus (assembly GCA_030545235.1). NCBI lineage: Eukaryota > Viridiplantae > Streptophyta > Magnoliopsida > Asterales > Asteraceae > Helianthus > Helianthus tuberosus. The sequence goes on along the minus strand of CM060416.1, from coordinate 63,837,458 downwards.
CCACCACCAAAACCACCATCCCAACTACCACAACCTACCACCCTCAACCACCTCAACAACCACCACAGCCTACCACACACAACACAACACCACCTCACCATCGTCAACCACCACAACCCACCACCTCAACCACCACAACCCACCACCTCACCACCGTCAACCTTAACAAACCAACAACACAGCCCACCACCCACAAACATCACAGGCTACCACCCACAACACCACCACATCCACCACCGTCAACCACCACAAACCACCACCTCACCACCGTCAATCTTAACAAACCAACACCACAACCCACCACCCACAAACACCACAGCCTACCACCGACTACACAACACCACCACCACCCTCAACCACCACCCACAAACACCACAGCCCACCACCCACAAAACAACACAACCACAACCACAACCGTCAACCACAAAAACCCACCACCCCAACACCAATATACCCGACCAAAATAAACCACAAAAATCAGAGAAAAAATGAAAATTAAACATAAAAATACGGAATACGAACTAACCTTAAATACTCCGAGCGTATGAAGAGATACGAGAACGATAACAATACGAGAAACAAAGAATCCGTGCGTGTGTGTACTTCCGGATCTTCATCATGTGGTCCAACGTTGGTCTCGTGTGGTCCAAGACCTTTTTGGGTATATAGTTCGTCAAAGAGCAGGCTTGTTGCTAAATAAGCCTAACAAAACGAATATATACGGCCCTCATTGATCTATATGAAGCGTATGTATTTACTTTTTGAAAAAGTTGTCAGTCTATATAGCCCTCATTGATCTCTAAGGGGCGTATGAATTTATTTTTTCTGAAAAGCTGTCAGTGTATACGACCGTATAGGTCAATGTGAAGCATATACACCACCTAACTTTTTGTTATACGGACCTCATAGCACTATGTGAGGCATATGTATTTACTTTTTCTGAAAAAGTGGTTAGATTTTGTACTTTATACGCATCTCATTGTGCTATGAGCGGCGTATTGAGTCTTTTTTTTTCTAAACAAATACTATTACTTACGAGAGAGTGTAATCCATATCCATCTTAACATTCACAATGGTTATTGTAGATGTGGAAGGCAAGCTGGGATAAAAACATCTTGGACGGATATTAATCTCGGGCGTTAATTTTACACCTGCTCTCAAATTGTATGTACTTTAAGCACTACTACCTCCGTCCCATTAAAATTGTCATATTTTGAATTTTCAAAGTCTTTATTTATAAACTTTGACATATATATTTTTTTTATTAATGTGTATGGTCTAATATTTTTGAAACTTCAAAATACTTAGTTGTGTTTAAAAAAAATTTGACACTTTTAATGGGACGGAGGGAGTATTTTTTACACTTAGAAACACTAATTCGCCTTCGGTTTCAGCGTTCTCGGTGCAAATTCTTTGCGTGGATCGACCCTCCCATGTGTCCTCGGGCAGTTCAAGTCATCCGAGGTTTGCTGGATACGAAAGCAGTACTTGAACACGAAGTCAAGTATTTGAAAGAGGAGGTTCGAATGTATAAAGAGCAAGTAGCAGAAATGGAAAATAAAAATTCAAGGGTCGTTCGTAAGAGGGACACCTGTTTGATAATCTGTTGGATTTTGTTTTTTTGTCCGTATTTGTGTTTGTCGTTAGCCGTATTTAAGTTTATGTAACTTATGTAAACGAATGTAATGACTCTCGTATTTTGGTGATTTAGCGGAATGTTATGTCTTGAGAGTTTATTGGTTTCTAGTTTTATATTATTTTAACTCTAAAATGTTAACGGAGTTAAATGTTGAATAAGAAATCCTTTATAAAAATTTAACGTATGAAGGGGGGAAAAAGTTAAAGCGTATAAAGTGTATAAAGGATATACTATAACCAATTTATCATCTCCTGTACAGGAGGATAAACTTGTTAAGGCTTGTGTGTTCTATGCAAAATGTGCGAGTTCGAAACCTTGGGGAGGCCGGTCCGATACAGAAGGACCCCTCCCTTTTTTATTTGTGTAATTCTAATTTTTCAAATCCAGTCCCTGAGGTTTGTTTTGCACAAGAACAGTCCCTGCTCAGTAAGTAAAAACTAACTGTAATTCTAATTTTTCAAATCCAGTCCCTGAAATTCTTATGACCGTTTATACCCCTTCTGCACATGCTTAGCATTTTTTAAAAAGACCAATATACCACTTCGTTATAAGAATCCCAATACCTATGGAACCCGGATTGAACAAGAAATGAACCTTATAAACATGACAATACAGCTGTAAAATACAAAAAAACCAACATAGATGCTGATAAAAGATTAAACATGCTACCATCCATACATGCTGATAAAAGATTAAACGTTTATACAAAAACAACCGGGCATACAACTAAACATAAATAACAAAAGAGGAATAAAAATTTGTTCGTACAACCACATTAAACCCAAAATACAACCAAACGAAACAGATAAACACTACTCCTAAGCCATTTCCTCGTCACTGTCATCAGAACCACTATCATAACATGTCAACTGCATCTGCGTGTCAGATGGGCCTGCCTGCGTGCCGGACGGGCAGGCTCCCGAGTCGGACCCCGGATACACTCGTGGTTTTGGCGGGTCTCGAACTGGCATCCCCGCCTCGGTACGCCTATCAGCCTCGCTAGCCATCATCCACTCCATCATATCCTCCATCTGGTCCATCCGCCGATCCTTCAGCGCAACCTCCCCATCACATCCGTCTGACCCGCCACAAGCCTCTCGAGGAGACGCTGAGTGGACTGAGGCAACCTCACCGCATGATAGACGCGCTGAGGATGCTGTGGCGGCTCCTGCGGATGCCCCTGCTCAACCTCAGGCTCGACGTCACCCTCTCCAATAGGCTCGTCAACAAAATGAGGCATATCCACTTCCGCAGCCTCTAGCAGATGTTGATGTACTAACGGCTGGGCTACGGAAATCTGATCGTCCAAACCGACAAACAGATAACCAATGCCCAGAAAGTTCACAGCCAAGTTCATCCCTCTCATCGTCCTAATACCCAAATACTCGAAAGGGGCAGGCGCTGGCAACTCACCGATGAATGGAAAATACCGACCGCAATGCTGGGCAATACGCGTGATGAACGCCCCTCCGTGCAATCCGCCACGCTTCTGATGTCGGGAAAATGAGGCGAAATACTCCGCCAGGCAGCGATGGAGGACGCACGGCGTCCCCGTGAATAAACAGTAAAGAGAGAACAGGTCGGTTTTCATGACCCACTCGTTGCTTTTGCCAGGCCCAGATATCGATGTGGCAATGCAGCTGTGTATGTAGCGAACGAGTGGGTCAGGAATCAACGAGACACGGGCCTTATTACTGAAGGGTACATCATAGAGGGTGGGCCACCAAGCAAGCAACTGATCATCAGGCATAGATGTGATCGCGGTGGTATAAATATCCCGAACCAACTCCTCATCAGTGTAGAATCCGGTGGCCAAAGCAAACTGACGCAGCGACATATTCTGTCGCTCCCCGAATAAAGAGAAAGTTATCTCAGCAGGGGGTGGTTCCACCATCGGATCATCCATATCTGAGTTAGGTTGCTCAGCAGGCCGTGGTTGATAGATAAACATGGAGAGGAACTCCACCATCAAAGGCCTATAAGAAGACCCAGCCGCATGAAAAAACATACGATCCCACGGGTTATTTTCCCCGATTATACCCCAGGCCCTCTGCTCCTCGCCACACTCCCGTAACGTGTCCCAACACAACGCCCTCTGCTGCCTCACTCTCATACCCCTGAACTTGGCAAAACGCTTGTATTCCGTACTGTGCTGGGGAAGTCTAAAAAATCGTACTGCTCACAATTACCCCCGGCCATCGGATTGAATACCAGACCACCATTTGGTGCCTGTTGTTCCTCATCTGACCACATATCTGCAACAATTAAAAGTTAATATTTTGTCAAATATTAACAAAATTACGACAACCCACAACTACCACAACCAACCCACAACCACCACAGCCAACCCACAACCACCATCAAACCCTAACCCATAGATACAACCACCACCGTCCTAACCTCAACCACTCTAACGACCACCACCGTCCTAACCTAAACCACTCTAACAACCACCACCGTCAAACACCTCTACCGCTAAACACCACAACCAAAATATTTCAGAAAAAAAACCGTAAAAAAACAGTAACAAAAAGGAAAGATGAAGATGTTACTAACCTCTTGTGAAAATTCGCACCGTATGGTTTGATACGGGATAGAAATGGTATACGGGAGAGAGTTGTGTGTGTTTTTGGTGTTTTGGTGTTTTGGTGTGTGTGTGTTTGAATTGATTTTGATCTAGTTTTCCCTCTTTAGTGAGTTGAAAAGTTGTTTGTGTTGGTTTACACTCCTCATTGGCCAATACACGGCGTATAGATTGCCTACCAGCAGCCGCTTACTGTGCTATGAGGGGCATATAGAGGCTGGTATACACCTCTCATTGCCCAATATGCTGCATATGATGCCTTTTTTTTAATGAAAATAGTGATGTAAATAAGTGGTTTTACATTATAAAACAATGTAATCAACATTTTTTATAAAATAAATGTTTCTTACAGTATATTTGAAAGATAATAGAATGTAAATTAAAAAAATTAAAACATAATAATACCATTAAAGAGTTTTATGTGTTACAACGAGAACCTACAACAAGTTAATAAAGTCTCTTCGAACACTTCTATTACTAGGAACTAACTTATTACCCTGTGAAAGACGAGACATGTACATTGTCTCCCACTCCATAGCTTCAGTACTTCAATACATATTCCATAGTCCATTCGGTGGAGGCATCGGACCATCATCCGTTAACTTAACCATGATGAAATGGCCATCTTCCACATAGTCAATCGAAAGAACAGAATGGCCCTCCCCCGGACCATCAAACATGGGAAAGTATGTTTGACAAACACCATTGCTTAATTGTTGAACAACCACACCAAATTTTTGAGCCACCAACAATCCGGCGTATGGCAAGAACATCCAGCATGCCATTGGTGCAGGTTCCACGTGCAACCAGTTTATTGATCGATATACTGTAGTGTAAAATCTGGGATCAAAAGAGTCAAGAATAGGCCACCACCGGTCTTTGTTAATGAACATCTCATCCAGTAGCTCTTGGCGGACCCACATCCAAGCATTCTGGTCCAACTCCAAACCCATAGCCACCGATCGAAACCCACAGTTACCGTCAGGCTGGGCATCTTCCATATGTGTTATGTATCTCCGATACATAGATGGAAGCCAGTCCTTAAAACGATCGATCATGTTTTTGTACCTGTAATTGGAAAATATAATGTGGAAAATCTTTATGAGGGAAAATGTATGTATGGAAATACGTAGGATATTATATAGGTCAATGATTGTTGACGTACCTATCCCCCACCAACAGTGGAAAATCTTCATCTATAATTTCAACTGTCTTTTTAGCCTTATTTTTCTTTGAACGACTGCGTTGCACTGCTGGCTTTTAAGCCTCCTCGTCCTTCTTTGGCTTTTGCCTTTTGCTTCGGACTGGGTATCTTTACGTCTCGCAACCTCCTCCTTCTTTTTTTGTTGTGCTTTAGAGGTTGGGCGCCCCCGAGTATCTTGTTGTACCTCAGGCGGTTGATGGTCAGTCATACTTGGATTCACCACCTCCTTTATCTTCGACAACATACTTTTTAACACTATCGGTGGTTGCGCCTTCAGTTGTTGCATGACTCTGTCCATTTCCTCCCGAAGATTATTATCGTCTTCCTTAAGTTCTTCAGTATTGAAATCTTGTTTTGTCCAGAATTTGTCTATGGCAGCAAGAGGAATTTTGCAATCTGTATTTTAAAAACAATAGTTAGAAATGAGGGCGGTGGGTATTCATATGAAGTAGAATAAAAGGTTGAAGCATGTTTTTATTACTTGTATTTTCCCACCACTCCATCTGACAAGCATATGGCAACCCACAACTCGTAAAAAGCTGGTGACCACAAGTCCCCTCTACTGCAAGCAACGTACGTATCTTTTTCTTCTCCACAAGAAACAAATCTAATGCTTTCAGGGAAACATTACCACGTAGGATATCAAAGAATGATATCATGTGGTCCCCCATTTTCAAGGACCGGCTATCCTGAATAGTGAGGTTTATTTGTATGCGTTGTGACTCTACAACTTTGTCAACAAGCCACACAAGTCTATGGAGCGAGCTGTTTGGCCCCTTAAGGTATCTCTTAAACTTAGCATGTTGGCTTTCAACTCTGTTGGTTGTATGTTGACCAAAGTTAGGGCTTGTGTTAGTCCAGGCTGAAACGAACTTTTCTTTATAGGGTAGTAGCCAAACAGTATACAAATAGTCCAAAACTCCTAAAAAACAGAAGATAACGATTTGTAATGTTTGTATTGTAACACCCTGACCAAAGGCTGAAACAAACTTTTTCTGATAAATTAACTATTTTTAAATAAATAATTAAACAAATAAAACTATGTAATTATTGGATTAAATTGGTTAAAAATCGAATTTTGGGAAAAATATTAATTTTATATTTTCGAACATCATTATGATGTTAAAATAATTATATAAAAATTTTCAGGTTTTATAAAATTAGTTTACTATTTTTAATGAATTTAATAAGATTAAAACTAACTTAATTCATAATAATTAGATAAAACCAGAAATAATTATAGTTTATATTTTTAGTATATCAGGTTTGATGTATATGAGTTTATAAAAATGTTAGTTTTTATAAAAGTGATAAAAAAACGTAAAAAAAAATAAAAGGTGTGTGCCGGGTCGGATTTTAAGAAGTGTATAAAACAACTAACGTTAGGGTATCAATCAGCTCCTAATGGAGGATAAACTGGTAAAGAAGGGGTGCTTTTATACGAGTGGTCCGGGTTCGATCTTTGCTAAGGGGCGGGTTATACAAGAAACCCCCCTTTTTGTTATTTTAATTAACAAGTCCCTCAACTTATAGTTTCACAAAATGTCAAAATAGGCCCCTATAGTTTGTAAAATATAATTGAGTATATAAAATTCTCCCATTGAGGGGCGGGTTACATGTATGTGTGTATACATGAATGAATGTGAAGTAATATAATATGTACCTGATCTATGGTCGTTAGTCAGCCGCGTATATAGCCGCTCAAAGTTATAATTGTATAGCGTCTCAATGGGAGAATTACACAATCGAGACAAAGAAAGCTTGAATATTTTTCATTCTTCAGCCGTTGCAAATTTTGCCTTGTTGTGTTTTAGAATATTTTGTGAGATATGCCACCTACATAGCAATTTGGATGCTTTTGGGAATACTTTATCGCAAGCATTCATCAAAGCTTTATCGCAATCAATTACTATCACGCGCGGTTCCATACCCTCTACCAACAATCCTTTGAGCTTCTGTAGGACCCCCAAGAAGTTATCATGTTTTTCTTTAGAGATAAAAGCATGAGCGACACAAAACGACTTATGTGTCGATGTCACACCCACAATTTGAACAAACGGAAGTCTATACTCATTCGTTTTGTAAGTGGTATCAATCATCAACACATGTGGAAAAGCACGCCACATTATGTACGAGTACCGATGAACAAAAAAAACCTCCTCGACCGCATTTGTTTCCGGACTCACCCGGGTGTGGTAAACATACCTTCCTTCATGCAACATTTGCTCCAATATCTGCATTGGAGTCCTATCACCGTACATTTTGACTTTAATCTTTTTTATCAAGTTTTGTATGTCTCGTAGAATGCACACGCTCTGTGGGTTTTGTTTTCTTATGGTTAAATGTATGTTCGTAGGCTCCATGTTTTGAATATAAAGTCTCTCTACCAATGATTCTTCGTCTGGGGTCAACCTTCTCACAAACGCGTGACCCTCGAGAAATACCACAGGCTCATGGTTATGATCCTTTTGCTTCACCACTAAGCTCCAATTGCCACTACTTGCGTCTAGTTTCCCTATCATTTTAAAAGGACACCCAATATTTTTGCTACCAGAACGCCGAACTGTTGCTTTACTTTTGCATGTGCCTCCACGGTCGCATTGCAACCATATCTTCATTGTCCTTGCTGACGAATCTTAGCATTTTGTTACCGTTCGTTGGGTCACAATGATGTAACCTTTCGTAATTTATGTTTTGTAAGCCCAATTCTTTAACTCGTGAAGTGTCACAAATACCTGAAACAACGGTAATTTAAACTATATTTAAAACTATATTTGTTTAAAATCTAATAAACCCTATACATAACGAATAACACGTATACAAAATCAACATTGTCTAAAATCTAATAAAAATTATACATAACGAATAACACGTAAACAAAATCAACTTTGTCTAAATTCTAATAGGCACCCTTCTAATAAACCTATACATAACGAATAACACGTATACAAAAATCAAAATTGTCTAAAATTTAATAAACATTATACATAACGAATAACACATAAGTGACGGTTATGTTATACCTTTCCTTGTTTTTACGGGTCATTAGCACCATCATCACCGCCACCACCATCGTCCCCACCACCACCTTCGTCCCCACCACCACCATCGTCCCAGCCACCACCATCGTCCCAGCCACCACCATGGTCCTCGTCTTGATCACTTTCCTTGAAGTGTGTAACACCTTTCTCGATTTTGTTATCGTCTTCCTCGAAGTCAAAAGCACCTTCCTCGGACTTTTTCTTGTGTTGTTTTTCCTGATGGGAATGGTAAGTCCCGTATGCGTGTTGCGGATAGCTTTGAGCCACGTAAGATGGTCCCGCCTCCTCTACGACCTGAAACAACTTAATGGTTAGACTAAAATAACCAAAACGACAATATGAATTTTTTACCTGGTTCAAATCAGGCATCACGGGCCGCACACTCCCTTCCTGATGCGAATGGTAAGTTCCGGCGTGTTGCGGATAGCTTTGAGCCACGTAAGATGGTCCCGCCTCCTCTATGACCTGAAACAACTTAATGGTTAGACTTTAATAACCATAACGCCAATATGAATTTTTTACCTGGTTCAAATCAGGCATCACGGGCCGCACACTCCCTTCATCACAACGACGCACGGAAACCACCTCCTCCTCAACTCGATCAATGCCGGGTAACCAAACGCTTTCGGAGACGTATGACTCATTCGAACTTTCACCAAAAAAAATATCCAAAGTCCCAATTTGACATCGTGATTCGAATCTAATTTAACCAGACCGTTTTTTTGAAAATTTTTATCATTTTCATCACTTTTTTGGGATTTTTGAACATTTGTATTACATGAATCCCGTAAGCTTGGGGTAAAGGGAAAAAATTCAAAACAATACGCAGCGTATAGGGCCATGAGCGCGTATATATGGATCACCTTTTCAGCCTTTTCAGTCTGAACTCAGCTGTCTTGTCAGCAATATACCTTAAATTCAGAGATTATAGTACCAATGAGCAGCGTATAAAGCAATGAGAGGCGTATAGGGTTTAATGCTCCAACTACCACCTTTCTAATACACCGCTCATAGGGCAATGATGGGCGTATAGCTTTACTTTTTCTAACAATATATAATGCACTAAACCCCTATACAACCCTCATTGCCTTATACGGGGCTGATGGGGGGGGGGGGGGGTGTCACTACTTTTGGGGGATGTACCAATACCCTCACCCATAGTGAAAAGCAAATGACAATATCCAAATTAACCATATGCGTAGCGATGGAAATAGAAAATTTAGAAACTGAAGTAACTTACACTACCAAATTTAATAACAATTGAGCATCAGAACAATACCCACAACAATGAATAGGAATTGCCAAGAACAAAGCAACATGAATCTTTCCCATTGAAAATCCTTTCGACTATCCTGAAAAATCATAAACCTTAGCATTAACAGACAATTTAAAAAATTCAGGTTGGAGATGTCTTCCAATATGAGCAATGGTTTGCATTAACAAATAAGAAAAAAATTAACTGACTATCATTACACATGTTGAAACTTTATGCTTAATCACTTGATTTCAATAGAAAGTGACTTATGCAAATTAAAAACAAAGTTAAAAGCACATATACAGTTGTATGTATCCAACTTCTCATAATATAAGAGCAAATCATTAATCAATTTCCAGCTAAGCACATCTATACAATATATATATAAAAGGATAAACTACGACACTGAATTGCCCATAAAAATAGTATCACAGATAATCTAAATGGACACCTACAATCCATACAACCTTCAAATAATCACTTAATTTCAATCAAAAGTGATTTTTACCAGTTATCCAACCTGTACAGCCTGTAAAACTTGTTACCTTCAATCTAAATGGCAACCCATAATCATAAAAACCACGACCAAAACCAATTGATTAAATTATCCTACCCAATTAACATGAATTTGGAATTTCAACTCTAATATCAGTAACAAATGTGTAAACATGTAACTAGGGTAGTTAAAATCAAGTAACTGAACCTTAACATACATGACGACCCATCAGTGTAGGTCCACCCGTAATATCGAGTCAAACCTTATCCTTGTTTTCCGACAAACCCGAGAGTGCGGAATCCAAACGGGTTGTTAAACTAAGCGTAGAACACGTATACACGAAGACGATTCAACGATTAACACTCAATGTATTAATACGAATAACAATTACAATACAATGTTTACAAGAACTCTCTGTAAACTCTCAGTGTGTGTGTTCTCTCAATGTGTTCTCGTGTCTCACTGTGTATTCTCTAGTCTCTCTCTCTCTCTGTGCTTGCACACCCATAATTAGTTTGCCTTCTGTCTGTTGTATATATAGCATACAGGTCCACGAAGAACCTGATGCCCACAAAGGACCCCCACGAAAGACCTTAGACCACGAAGAACGGGTTCTTCGTGGTTAGCCTTTGATGAACGCTGTTGCATTTACATCATTCATTACAAAGTAAACAATGTGTCGGGTCAAGATAGGAGGATATCTTGACCTCGGCCTTCACTTCGTAACCGAGTCGAACCGGAACGAGCCGTATCCACACATAATATGCATCAACAAACTCCCCCTTGGATGCTGCTCATGGAGGTTCATCTTCCATGTTGTAGGATCTTCAAAGTCTTCAAGTGTCACAAATAGGAAGTGTATCAACAAACTCCCCCTTACAAATAGGAAGTGTATCAACAAACTCCCCCTTTGATTATCCTCGTAAATCTTTTGATCTTCGATACTTTAGATCCGTGTGGCATTGATGAGTGGTCAGCGGCAACTCGATCATCTTGATCATTTGAGTGCATCCATGTCGTGTCTCATTCCGAAGCTTGTCATCTAACACGTTCTCTTTGCCTTTAGCTGATTTGAATGTCGCATCTGCACTTACAAGAAAACTAAACACGTAATGAGAACAACCGCTTGGAATATAGTTAACATAAACAAACACATGTGACCATTTTTGAATCAACTACCGTCCGACAATTAGTTTAAAAGTTTAACACATTTATCAATTTTAGTTTTTAACTTTCAAAACTTGCAAATTTTGACCGTTTATGAAGATTCAGTTGTTTTGGTTTTCGTTCAGATTTCAGGTAACGAAGACTCGAGTTCCAACATCGGGTAATCAAAGCTAATATAGGAATAAAATCTTTTTGGCTTTTATAAATTTTATATTAAAACACACTTAAACTCTTTTTGGAATTTTGAATATTTCAAATTTTAAGACTAAAAGCAGTAAACAATGTAAATAAATATAAATAGAGATGCAGAAACTAAGAAATGAAAGAAAATATATACAGACATTCATTTTGCGAGTTTCGAGGGTAAGAGAATCATATTAGTGTACGGTTATACAAAAACATTCTTGTTGTTCATTTTGTTAACATTTTGATAAGCATCCTATAATGATTATAGGTATTGTTATCCACATAAACTCAACTTATCAGATGTAATCATGGCGAGGGGATACGATTAAGGTATGATTTATACTTACCGACCGGTGTCTATCCACACACGACACATTCCCGTATCAAGGTATGCACGAGAATTCATCTTACTGGTGAGTATACCATTTATTATCTATTTTGATGTATATGAAAATGTGAGATACTAATTTATTTTGAATTGAAAACAAGCCCTATGTGATAGAATCACTTATTGATGAGGAACTAAATTTTCAGATGCATGAGGGCACAGGAGCAAGTCCTTGAACAGGTTAGTACCATCGTACAGACAAAGAGACGAACTTGACTCCCGCATAAAAGCTGTGATATATTATCACTTATTTTGTTTGGACATGTGATTGTTGATCACTTATTGAGGTCGTATGCAATATGTACACGTATGTATAGTATCATGGAAAATCTAGACTTCGTCTCCGTAATGTTTTGGTAAAAGAAACAACCATGATACCCATTTGATAAACAGCATAAAGACCACATATCTCAGAACCTCGACAATCTCTCAAACGAAATTTCGGTACTAAGACCATGTGCCAATGAGAGGTTCCCACCTGGTCTTCAGTCGATTTAAGTTTATATCACCCTGCACACTTTCAGGTGATTGTGAGCCTACCGATACATCATATATATAGCTACTTATCATTTTTCATTTTAAGTTCAGTTTAAAGAGGTTTCAACAGACCACTGATGTACTATCATTTTCTCTTTTGCTCGCCAGGAAACTCATTTTTGTTTTTCTATTGTTTATGCGTTTTTGACATTTTTTGATGTTTTTGAATTTTTCAAATTTGGATTTACTCCCCCTATAATGTAAAAACTATGATAAAATAAAAACACAAAGATATTTACAAAAATGATTTTCCGATGTCGGTTTTTACTCTTGCTTGACCTTAATGCCGTTTACCAATAATAGAAAGTCAAATCGTGATTTGTCAAATGCTTTGGTAAAAAGGTCGGCACGTTGGTCATCGGTGTGGACCTTAACAACATCGATAAGCCTTTTATCAAAGCAATCACATATGAAGTGATACTTGATTTCGATGTGTTTGGTCTTTGAATGCTACATAGGATTTCTAGTGATCTGTGAGGCAGTAGAATTACCAGCTAAAATAGGAGTAGATAGGAATTCAAAACCGTAATCACACATTTGTTGCTGAATCCACAGGACTTGGGAGCAACAACTTGAGGCAGCAATGTATTCAGCTTCACAAGTTGATGTAACGACATAAGTCTGCTTCTTGCACTACCATGTGACTAGGCGATTTCCTAAAAACTGACATCCAGCCATTGTGGATTTGTCTTCGATTTTGCATCCGCCAAAATCAGAATCATTGAAAGCGACTAAGTCAAAGTTATCATCCCTAGGGTACCATAGACCGGTGTCCGGGCATCCCTTCAAATAGCGAAAAATCCTTTTCACAGCTGCTAGATGTGAGGCCTTCAGGTTAACTTGATATCGGGCAAGCTACATTATGTCTGGTCTTGAGGCTGTGAGGTACATAAGAGATCCGATCATTGCGCGGTAAAATGAATAGTTAGCAACTTCACCCTTCAAGTCCGGATTAATTCCGTGATTTTACTGAAGTGGGGTACCAATGGACGTTGCATCGGACATCTGGAATCGGTTCAAGATGTCACTAACATACTTGGTCTGATGGATGAATATCCCAGACTCCGTTTATTGCACTTGTAGGCCCAAAAAGAAAGTCATTTCCCCCATGGCGCTCATCTCGAATTTCTCCTGCATAACACGCTCGAAATCCCTACACATAACATTGTTAGTTGAACCAAATATAATATCATCTACGTATACCTGAACCAATAGAAGATCCCCATCCTATTTTTTGATGAAAAGAGTGCAATCGATAAAACCTTGGCGAAATCCATTCTCCAACAGATAATTAGATAAGATTGCGTACCAAGCTCTCGGTGCTTGATGTAATCCGTAGAGAGCTTTGTTGAGCAACCAAACCCGATCAGGGTGAACAGGATTTTCAAAACCTGGAGGCTATTCGACATACACCTCTTCTTCAATGACACCATGTAAGAATTGTCACACCCCGACCACGTGGAACATATAAAACAAGGCAGAAACGTCGGCGAGTGTTGTAACATAATCATTGTTTCATAACACATGGAAATTGAAATATTATTTTATTGATTAAAGTAGTTACAATGTCTTGACAATCAAAGAAACATAACATATATAACTAGTCTTGCATCTTTTATTGTCGCTAAGGCCCAAGTCCGCCTAAATGTATCTTGATAAATCCTATGCATCATATCCTGAAACACATGTGAAAATAGGTACGTCAGCATAAAAATGCATGTGAGATACATAGGTTTTGTGAAAACGAGATTCATGACTTATGTTTAAGAAAATGTTTAGTCATGAACCTTGTAGTTTGCTTTGCTTTGTAAATCATTTGAAAAGTGATAAATAAACCAAATGATATATATGTATAAAAGAATAACACATGGTTAAGTGGATAACCATGTGAAATGAGTTTGTATAAATTAAGTTGTTTGTAAAACAATGTATTGTGAAAAGTATGTTATTTGTTTAAAATGTTATATGTCCAAATTGAACTAATTCAAATAACGCTACGATATGTAATATCATACAATCACTTATATATAGGAAGTACCAGCGGCGTATCCACCATGCTTGTATCATATTACACACGCCTCGTTACTTAAATCACTTACTCAAACCAAACCAACAACGTAAGATGTTTATGTTTAAACCAATTGCCAAATGTATTGAATAATATGTCAAAATGTTTATGTCAAGATGTAAATCATGTAATGTATAACCAATGTCAATAATGTTTATGTGTCAAATGTAAATCATGTAATGTGTAACCAAAATGATATGTATGGCTAGTGAAATATATCAACTAAACCATATGCACAAAAACAAAGTATTGAAGTAAAACATGGTTTAAATCAAAGCTATGTTTTGTGGAACAAATGTATGCAATACTGATATAAACATCTATGCGGTATTGTGAAAATGCATACATCCAAGCCTTGAGACTGTGGCGATAAACCCTTAAACAATTTAAAGGTTTATCTATGTTATGTGTATCGAATTCGGTCATTCCTTCCAATCCACACCTACCTAGGATTTCAGGAATGGGAGTTATCAATTCCTATGGTACCACTACCTACTAACGAACGGCGTAGCTAATGTTAATGAATGTATTGTTCCATTTTAAACAAACCAAATGTCATACCAAAATGTAAGCATGTGATGAAAATAAATGTACTAAGTATGCAACAATAGACACACATAACATGTTATGTGAAACAACTGTACTAAGTATGCAACAATAGACATACATAGCATGTGACGTGAAACAACTGTACTAAGTATGCAACAATAGACATACATAGCATGTGATGTGAAACAACTGTACTAAGTATGCAACAATAGACATACATAGCATGTGACGTGAAACAACTGTACTAAATATGCATACAATGGGCATACATAGCATGAAATGTAATGTAAAACAATGTACTAAGCATGCACACAATGGGCACACATAGCATAAAATGTAATGTACAACAATGTACTATTAGTGTACTATTGAACATAGCATGTATATGATGTGAAAACAGGAAAACATGAAAGTAACAAGTAGGTACATGTGTTTCACCCCAAAACAGTTTGGAAAACAGTAAAAGAGGGGTCTATGTACTCACTTGAGATTGCTTAGTAGTCCTTGAGTAACAACCAAACAATGCTAGAGATCTCGGAATCAAACGGCACCTAATATAGGTAACTATGTTAATAAACCGGACCTATTTCGGAAGATCGGATAGAATGAGGGCTCGTAAACCAAATGAGTATGGGAACTCATGTAGTATGGTTTAACAAAGCCTACATACTAAATGAAACCTAACCTAAGTGCTTACGACCCATTACGAGCCGTTTAGGTAGCTTATGCTACTTTAACGCGTCGTTCGCGTGAAACGCGTGCGCCTAACTAGTCCTATGACAAGTATTATATGCCTAAAATGTTTAATTATGTAACATAATCAGTTAAGTGACGAAAGTTTAGGTTACATATGTTTAATTACCAATTACACATGAAAAGGGTATTCTGGTAATTTACCTAAGGCATATAAACTACCTATCATACAACTACTTAACGAAGCGACCATAAGGTATAACCTCGGAAGGTTATTCCCTATATACTATGGTCACCTACTGTGTTTGGTCGGATCCTAATGATCGACCAAATGGGTCGGGTTCGAAGGTATAAGCGATTTATTAGATCGCTTACCCTTACTTCCCTAGACAACGTGGTAATCAGTAGGCATAGTCACCAGGGAATATAACCATCGTGATTACAATCACGTTGCGAAGTTCAAACGAACTTCGCATTGACCATAAACTGGTCAACACAGAAAGTCAAACAAAGTTTGACTTTCGGACTCGAAAAACAATAAAAGAACGAAGGAATACTTACAAAGGGTCCCCGAATGCTAATCTCGATCCAAGTAACTCAGGTATGAAACAATGGTTTCAACTTAGAGTTTCTCAAATCAAAATTCTAGTGGGTTTTGCAATGGCATGGGGGGGTATTTATAGTTTTCGGTGAGCCGTTAAGATCATTTCTTGGAAACCGTGCTTTGATCTTGGCCATACACCTTAAGATAGTGGTTTTTTGAAAACCATTTGAGCCCCTAGTATTGCCCAATACCATGTGCACAAGTGAAATGGACCTGATTCAATGTTTCTGCAAGTTTTCTGCTGTCTGGGGACTGCTTGCGCACCGTAACACTCCCAGTGTTGAGGTGCGCAAGGACCAACTTTGGCAGAATGGCAGATTTGGTCCCTGTTAGTGTTTTGAGCTATTTCTGACATGTTTAAGGCCCGTTAACCCAATTTCAAAGCTCTAAAATGAAGTTAAAGTATAGGGAACTTAAAATGTGCTCAAAAATATCTCGGATGTCGGTTCGTTTGGCAGTACGATCGCGATGTTCGCTTAATTACGACGGAATGCGCATAATCGCGAAAAACGATCCAAATGATGCGACGAATGGATTTTTCTTATGCCAAACACTAAAATAAAATGTTTTAGTGCTTACATAAATTTTTGGATGTCCGGATGTATTCAGAACGTAAGTTAAGCGCGAAAGTGCAAACTTGTGCACTTTTTGACGCTTTTAGTCCCTGAATGACCCAAAAGTTTATTTTAGCACACCGAACCCCTCAAAGCCTATTTCTAAGCTATGTAAAGGATATTTATGGTATGTTTAACTTATGGTCATGTTCCGGAATGTCTGTTACAGTTCAAATTGTCATACTTTCGCAGTTTGTCAAATTTAGTCCCTGTAAGCGAATTAACTTGTTTTTGCCATACCAAAGCCTTCAAAACTTATTTATAAGTTATGTAAAGGTTATTTAAGGTATGTTAAGTATATGTTGATGTTCCAGAGTATTTTTTGCATTAAACTGGTTATATTTACGCATCGGTGCGCGTATAACCTTTCAGAAAGCAATTTAGAGTTTGGAATTGAACAAAAATTGATATGTGCAAATGATACACATATTTATACAAATCCCAAGTATGAAATACAATATTTCATTGGTTTGGTATTTGTTTGATGGTCGCAGTGACCCAGGTGTCACAAGAATGCACTTTTCACGTCCATCTGGTACACCTTGAATCCTTTGAAGGAAGCATAGGATAGAAAGATTCGAATTGCTTCAAAAATTCATTGAACAAATCTGATGAAATCCTTGAACAAATAATCTTTCCTTGTTTTGAATGACAATTCCACGGTCATCCTTTTTGCACTTATAAACCCAACGGGTACCAATCTTCTTGTAATCATCAGGTTTATCAATGAGTTTCCAGACACCTAGCTTCTGGAATTGCTGCAGTTCTTCCTGCATAGCTTACACCCAAGAATTATCTTTCAAAGCTTCTTTCCAAGATTTTGGTTCTTCTTGTGATACATAACAGGCGAAGGACCAATCATTCTACAAACCCGATTCTCGAATAGCTGCATACAAGCCCGCAATGTTGTTGTTTCGCAATTGATTTCTCGTCTATATGTCACTTTGTACATTACCGATGATGTTTTGTTGAGGATGGGTATTATGAATTCTTGTTTCTGGATTATCTGGAACTTGAATATTTGTACCCAGATTGTTGAGATTAAGATAAACAACCAAGTCAATACCCTTAACTGGCAAAGAGGATGATGCAGTAGCTTCAGCTGTTTTGGGGCAATCCACTGGGGGTGTTGCCTCAGAAGTACCATGTACAGCTTTTTGGCCTGCATCGAGAAATTCATCATCCTCTGAATATTCGTTCAGTTCAGTAGCATTATGAAAATCCTCATTGTCGAGAGCATTATTGTTAACCGAAGATGGTTCTTGATTGTTGACAATAATTGGACGAACCAACGGTGAATCTGTTGCATTGTCACTCTCGAAAAACATCTGTGTAAGAACACTACTGCAACTTCTTCAATATTGATCAAACTGAAGAAGTCATCGTACTCAAACATCCAGGGTTGACCAGGACATTTGACTGGCAATGTGTGCCTTTGTACTCTGACTTCAGACCATTCCACGACCCTTTTTGTCTCTAGATTCCAGACTCTTAAGTTCGGGGTGGCATAAATAAGAAAGTATCCTTCAATTGCTTTTGCCCCAAACTTTCCATTCGGATCGATCATTGTGCAAGGAGCTCTAAACGGTTCAAGAAATTGTAAATCTGGTTTTCGATTGTTGAGAAGCTCAAAGCATGTCTTATTGTATCTTTTAACTGTAAGGACTCGGTTCATTGTGTAACAAGCAGAGGCCACAGCTTCACTCCACAATGGAATGGGTAACTAGGACTTTACCAACATAGTCTTAGCAGTTTCGATCAATGTACGGTTCTAATGCTCAGCGACGCCATTGTGTTGAGGAGTGTAACTTGAACTGAATTCATGAAGAATACCTTTGGATGTGCAAAACTCCGCCATTGCATGATTTTTAAATTTAGTTCCATTGTCGCTGCGTATCCGTCTAACTTTCAAAGTATACAAATTCTCAATCGTTGTGATCAAGTTTTTGATAATTCCGAAAGTGTCACTCTTTTATGCCATAAATGCGACCCAAGAAAATCTTGAGTAATCATCAATCACCATGAGGCAGTACTGATCATTCCTGATCCTTTTATGCTTGACAGGACCGAACAAATCCATGTGCAAACGTTCAAGCGGAACTGCCACGATGTTGATCTTCTTTGTAGGGTGCGACTTCTTTCTTTGCTTTCCTTTCAGGCATGAAACACATACGTCTTGAAGATGGAAATTTTTAAGAGGAACACCGTTCACTAATTCATTCGACACCAAATGATTCGTTTTTCTTAAATGAATGTGTCCCATCCGTCTGTGCCAAGAGATTGACTCCTTTTCTCTGGCTTTGGAAACGAAACAGGTTGCTTGTGCAGACGTTGTAATTACTTGGCTCATATCAAGGACATACAAATCATTAATCCTTGGAACAGATAAGAGAATCCAGTCTTTTGGAATCTTGTAACCGGGTTTGAGCACATAACATCCATTTGCATCAAAGTGTTCTGAAAACTTTTTATCACAAATTTGTGAAACGCTTAGAAGATGTAATCAAGTTGTTGCACAAAGTTGATCTTACGAAAGCTTATAACCCCGTTGGATACCATTCCTTCCCCTGTAATAAATCTGCCCTTATCTCCAGCAAATTCAGCATAACATCCTTTAATAGATTTAACGTCGTAGAGAAGTTTCTTGTCGTTGGTCATGTGCCTGGATGCCCCACTATCAACAATCCCATGATTGCTGAAAGTTCCTCCTGGACCACCCTGCACATGTACTCACATGATTAGTTAGAGATGGGGACCCAAGACTTTGTGGTCTTGGGTCTTCCATTTTCATCGACAAAAGTTATTTCAACTTCTCGATGGATAGGAAATTATGATGCTCCCCCTGAATTAGTAACCGTTTTTGGTTTCCATGTCTGTTGTGTTTTACCAGTTTGAATTTTTGAAATATTAACTTTGTGATTACTAGAATGTTTTAGAAATTTCTGGTTTAACTGAAACAGGTTGTTTGTGAACCACGTCGGTTTTAATTTCCTTCTCAATTACCTTGACTTGTTGGCGTTTCTGTTTTTTTCCCTTTCTTTTACAAGATGTGGATCTTGTTTTGAAGAAACAGATCGCTTTCGGTAATTTTGTTCACGGGTATCATCAACTTTGGCTTTTAGTTTATGAAGATATGGACAATTTCGAATAATATGTCCAACTTTATCACACTTGAAACATGAACTTCGTTCTAGAAAGCCCGAAGTATCATGTTGTTGTCTTGGTGATGTACTTTGTGATTGCGAGGTACTTGGTCTTGAATTGTTTTGACCATTTCTTTTAAACATTATAACTTGTTTAACATGATCTAAGTTAGATTTATTTGCAAATGTTTCAAGTTTATCTGTTCCCTTCGACTTCACAAAGTTCACCTTTTGATTCTTCTTTTGTTTTTGTTCCTTTCGACCTTGAGTCGTTGATTTACCTTTTGGTCTGGTGTGGTTTTGCTGCGTTTTCTCTGTTGGTAATCTTTGATTGCCATTTTGTTTTCGAACTTCAGCTTTTGGAATCGAAGGACACTGTGTTACCAAAACGTGTGAACTAGACCTCCCAAAAAAACTACTTGTCGAATCTTCAAAAACTTTACCGATTAAAGATTGATTAACATTTTAAATCGGAAAATCTTTGTTAGAATAGATTTTATCATCACCAACAAGAGTGTACAACAAATTCACACTCTCAGACTCTTGTGAGGAAGTGGACTCGACCAGAACAGTCTTAGCAGGTTTTGCGAGAGGATCACATAAAATATGATTCTCGAGAGGTATGTCCTCTTCTTTGATTACCGCATCAGACTGTGCTGAGTCAGTATCATCGGAATCATCATCTTAAGAATCAACATCCTCAATAACAACTGGAGGATCCTGATTTTGTTCAGCAGTTGACACACTTGTAACCGTTGAAAAATCCGAATCTGATGATACTTCTGTTTTGTATCTGAGTCCGGTTGCAAATTCCTCAATGTCTAAAGGAACACATTGCTCAAAATAAGTTCTATTCTCCTCATCAGGCATTGCGTTATAATTATGTCTAACAGGTGGTGGACACTTGTTATATCCAATGCACGTGACATCCTTTTTCTCTTTATGTATGTCAATGATGTGATCCAGCACATACCTAGAATTTGAATAACTATCTAACTTAAGCTGGATCGCCTCACTTTCATACTTTACACAGGCTAACTCTTTTTGCATGTCCTCGAGACGATTGATATGACAGTTTATGTCAGTTTGTATTCTTGAAACCATTTTAGTTAGCTCGGTTTTATCTTCTCTTAAATTTTCAACCACCGTTTTAAACTCTTTTTCATGGTTTTCATAAAACATGTTGGCCTCTGTGCATTTCGAAAGATCCATTATCAACTTTTGATTGTGGATATATGTCACGTCATACTTGCTTTGCAAATAATCATATTTGCTTTGCAAGTCCGATAATTTATCACCTAAATTAACACATTTATCACATTTATCAGAAGTTGGATTATCGACACATGCCTGGTTTGATGAACTGCCAACATTAGCCATAAAGGCTGAATAATTAGAAGAAGAAGAAGAAGAAGAATAAGCAGCTTCATCCACCAAGATTGATCTTCTATGATTCCCTGCTTCAGCTCCTCCCAATAATTCATCAACATCTGTATCGACTGTCACACTTGATGCTTCATCCAAATGGTCATCGCCTAAAGTTGAGGTTTCTTCATCTGAGCTTCTACTATAGCCAGAACTGTCTTTATCTTCAGGTGATTCTCCACCACTGGCGGAAGATTCTCCACCATTGGCGTGCTTCAGATTCTTGACAACCTCAGCAAAACAAGTTATTCCATCCTGATCAACACTTCCCAACTGAATCGACCAGTCACATCCTTCATCAACTTGTACCACAAGAACCTTAACGGATTCTGGTTCCCATACTGAGCTGCTTTGTACATTCTCTCTTGAAGTGACCTCTTTCACCACAATTAAAGCACTTGACTGATTGTTTATCGAACCCATACTTGGTGTCTTTCTTGCTTTCCAAGCTGGTTCTACCAGTCCTTTCCATTAAATCTTTAGCTCGCCTAACCGCCCTAGCAAAAGCCCATTTGATGTCCATCATATCCATTTCCTCCTTATCAATCTACTGATAATCTTCCTGCGTCAGATTGATGTTCCCAATATTCCCTGCTACCAACCCACAGTATGCGCTCACCAAAGTGTTCAGCAGCTCCATATGTTCTTTCGCTACTTGAACACTTACTTTCGAGAAACTTGAAGTGTTGAGTCGAATTGTATTTGGATTAGATGACTGACCAGCAGATGAAGTGCTTCCATAACAAGCTTGTTGTGGAACTGGTAGTGGATTTCCGTACATATCTCTTGCTCCGATAGATTGATAGCTTTGCTTTGAGACTTCTGGTTGTGGATTTCCAAACATGTCAGTACTTGAGACAAAAGCTGTTTGTAGCTGAGGATGTGGAGCAGGTCTTGCAACAGTGCTAGAACCTCCACAGTTACCATAATACATATCAGGATTTTGTTGCACTTGAATCCGTTTCGCCTTCCTGATTTCTTCTTGATCTTTGTTCTCCAGAAGCTGAACGAAATCATTGATGTTGGTCATAGCCAAGGTGCCGTTATACTTTAAAATTTCCAAGAAACCATTCCACTGAACTGGCAATGAGTCGGCAAACTTGATGACAACCTCTTCTGGAGTTGCTACTACCCCATAATTATTCAATTAAGTCAATAAGTGATAAATTCGACTTGTCAAATCTCCCAAAGATTCTCTTTCTATACATGTGAAGCCATCAAACTCCTTCTTGAGTAGATCATGTCACAATTTGTGTGACGCTTCATTTCCTAGACCTCTCGTCTTCAATGCATCCCATAACCGCTTTGACGTCTTAAAGCTGACAAACTGATGATATATATCCTTGCTCAATTCATATTTCTTCTTCTCGTCTCCCATAAGATCTGCAAATGTCGCGGAAGATGAAGCGGCAACATCAAGTCCTTGATCAAAATATGTAGTAAAACATAACCACAATTCCGTGTTTTCCCCAAGAATATACGAATTTTAGTTTAGGAGTGCCAGTAGTTAAGTACTGACAAGTGTTTCTAGTTTGTTCTATCCGTATTAATCAGTTATCATGTGAAGATCCACTAGCGGAGGATCTAATAACCTAAACCTTGTGACATGAACAAATGCGGTTGTGCGGAATCCAACCGGGTAAGCAAACCGAGATCGAGACACAAAACAGACAACAACTCAACGTTCAAAGCTTCAAATATATTAAAACCAGAAGTGTTTGTTTACAATGATTACAGAAAATTTTACTCTCACAAACTCACTGGTTCCCTCATGTCTGTGTCTCTTAGTGTATAATCTGTCAAGCAACTTGTTTAAATAGGCGAAGCATAACAGCACCTCCATGAATAGTTAGAAAAGCCCACAAAGAGTTAATCAGCCCATGACGAGTCACTCTTTGTGGCAGCATAGGGTGTTGATGCGGCTATCGTGGGCCACTAAAAAAATATAACCTAACTTTACCTATAGACAGGGTAAGTCGGGTGTCGAATCCACGAGGAGCATGTGGTCACTATCGCACGACCCGTTCGATTAGTTAGACTATTTACAAATAATGTACAAAGTGATTATGAGGATTGCTATTTTTATTTATTTGTTTTGTTTTTAAAATAAATCGGAATGAACCGACAAATTGATGTTATCAAAATCAATTGAATATTAACTAAAACTGTAAACTAAACTAAAAAGTTGAAACAAGAAATTAGAATACGGATCACACCCGGTTTGATAATTGCAAGACCTAGGGTTCCTACATGTTTTAATTCAACTCCATTGCATAACGATTAGCGGATTTAGTGTACCATGACTTAGGTGCCAATAACTATTAACGTCCCGAAGAATGGACAAGAATGCACTTTGTAATCAACAGAAGTAAATCCTAACCACGACAACGCATAATTACACATAACCATTTCGCAAAGTCATAACTTTATCATCGTTCGACAATTCACGAATACGAAACAAATGCAAACAATTGTCTATGGTTTACATAATCAACACAAATTATCACAAATCGAATCAAACTACAAATAAATAAACCCTAGAAAATCTTACAACAATATACACCGGGGTGAATCCGACGAGAATAGCCGCTCATTGTTGAATGGACGCGATCACAAGCTTGAGATAGTGATGAAGACATGATCGGCTCAGTTAGATGTAGGAAACTTATGATGTTGGAGAGCCAAAAAAAGGTATATGGTTGCCCCCCTTCTGTCGATGATAGATGATCATGTGATTATGGGCCAAAAGTCTTTTATGGAGGCTGCCCAAAATTTTGAATAAAATGGAGCCCAATAAGTGTTGTCCGCTGCCCATCAATGATGTTCGATAATGATCCTCTTGGGCTGTGAGTTCAAGAGCCCAATTATTATAATATATGGCTGCTCAATATTTCGAGATGATGAATGATGATGTGATTTTGGGATCCAAAAGTCAATGAAAGGTGCTGCTCATAACTCGATGATGATGATCAATGTTGTTGACATTGTGTCACTATCTCTCACGTGTATACATGGTTGCCCTTCACATATGTTGTTGTTTTCTTTTCTAAAAGACACTTCCCTCAAAAGTCATCAAAGATACAATATTTCGTGGATGCCGAAGTGTTTTATCATTTGGGTTTTATGTTTCGTCACCAAGCACCTTAACTTCACCAAATTCACGCGTTTAACCTACAAACAAACAAACACTCACAATAAAGCAATTCTAAAAATATAATCATATAAAACCGAACAAAACATGCAAGATAAGCCCATAAACACTCATGTGTCAGACTCTCCGTCACATCTCCACACTTACCTTTTGCTTCCCTCAAGTAAATCTCTCTTTCACTTTCACGTGGGTCGAACGAGAAACACACTTCTCATTCCCGAGACAAAGGTTAAGGTCTAATGTCATACCCGGTTCAAACTTTTTTACAATTTATGAAATATTTAACGGAAAAGTGAATAATCCCATATAACATGGTTATCCAAGACTAACCCACCCTTGAAACCAATAAATCATGCACATCCCTCACAATGTTGTGACACATGGGACACTGCGACCATCAAACAAATACCAAACCAATGAAATATTGTATTTCATACTTGGGATTTGTACAAATATGTGTATCATTTGCACATATCAATTCTTGTTCGATTTCGGGCTCTAAATCGCTTTCTGGAAGGTTATACGCGCACTGATGCGTAAATATAACCAGTTTAATGCAACGAACACTCCATAATAGTTAAATAGGCTTAACATACCTTAAATAACCTTTACATGACTTAGAAATAAGTTTTGGAAGGTTTGGTGTACTGAAATCAAGTTTATTCGCCTACAGGGACTAAATTTGACAAACTGCGAAAGTATGCCAATTTGAACTGTAACAGACATTCCGAAACATGACCATAAGTTAAACATACCATAAATATCCTTTACATAGCTTAGAAATAGGCTTTGAGGGGTTCGGTGTGCTAAAATAAACTTTTGGCTCATTCAGGGACTAAAAGTGTCAAAAAGTGCATAAGTTTGCACTTTCGCGCATAACTTACGTTCTGAATACATCCGGAATCCAAAAATTTATGTAAGCACTAAAATATTTTATTTTAGTGTTTGGCATGAGAAAAATCCATTCTTCACTTAATTTGGATCGTTTTTCGCGCTTATGCGCATGTCGTCGTAATTAAGCGAACATCGCGATCGTACGACCAAACGAACCGACATCCGGGATATTTTTGAGCATGTTTCATTTCCACAATGTTTAGGCGTCATTTTAGGGCCTTAAAGTTGACTTAATGAGCCTTAAACATGTCGGAAATGGCATTAATGCACAACGGGGACTGAAATGGAAACTTTGGAAACTGTTTGCTTATCAGAAAGACCTAGGCGTGACACCTAGCCCCCATGGTGTCACGCGAGGCCCTTTCAAATCAGCAAGAGTTGTTTAATCAATTGCAAACAGCTGCTAAACACTCCAAAGGCCAATGCCACTTGTCATTACCTGATCATGGGGGGCCAAACTTGGGTACCAAGGTGTTGCAACAAGTGTAAGGTTGAGATTGAAGCACGGTATTCGAGGAACGATCCTAACGGTGGTCCATTTACAATAAATACCCAACCCTTTCATTTGCAAAAACCCACAAATCTGATCTCAAAGCTCTAAGTTGAAGTCATTGCTTCATACCTGAGCTATTCGATCAAGTTTTACTAGCGGGGACCCTTTGTAAGTGTTCCTTCGTTATTTTATCGCTTTTCGAGTCCGAAAGTCAAACTATGTTTGACTTTCTGCATTGACCAGTTTATGGTCAACGCGAAGTTCGTTTGAACTTCATAACGTGAGCGTAATAACGATGGTTATAGTCCCTAGTGACTATATCTACTGATTACCACGTTATCTAGGCTCAGTGACGAGTCGTAGTTTCGGCCAAAATGCGTGTTATTGCGTATTTTGTAACCAAACTACTCTTGGGTATCAAAATCGTTTGTTTTGATACCAAACCTATTTTCTAAACTTAGTTAAGCATGTTTTAACATGCTTAGCTCGTCACTTTTAGTTTTGTGCTTATATAGGGTCGTAAGGTAAGCGATCTAAACAATCGCTTATACTTTCGAACCCGACCCATTTGGTCGATCATTCACATTAGGTGACCATAGTATATAGGGAATAACCTTCCGAGGTTATACCTTATGGTCGCTTCGTTTAAGTAGTTGTATGATAGGTAGTTTATATGCCTTAGGTAAATTACCAAAATGCCCTTTTTATGCCAAAATTCATTTTAAGCATATGTAACATAACTTTTGACATCTAAACTGATTGGGCAACAATATTAGACATGTTAAGGCATATTTTACTTGTCATAGGACTAGTTAGGCAGTCTGAACGCGTTTTACACGAACGACGCGTTAAAGTAGCATAAGCTACCTAAACGGGTCGTAATGGGTCGTAAGCACTTAGGTTAGGTTTCATTGTAGTATGTAGGCTTTGTTAAACCATATTGCATGAGTTCCCATACTCATTTGGTTTACGAGCCCTCATTCTATCCGATCCTCCGATTATAGGTCCGGTATATTAACATAGTTACCTATATTAGGTGTCGTTTGATATTCGTGATCCCTAGCATTGTTTGGTTGTTACTCAAGGACTACTAAGCAATCTCAAGTGAGTACATAGACCCCTCTTTTACCGTTTTCAAACTGATTTGGGGTGAAACACATGTGCCTACTTGTTACTTTCATGCTTTTCCATGTTTTCATATCATATGCTTACCATGTTCATTAGTACACTATTAGTACATTGTTTTACATTACATTTCATGCAATGTATGTCCATTTTGTGCATACTTAGTACATTGTTTTACATTCCATTTCATGCTATGTACGCCCATTGTGTGCATACTTAGCACATTGTTTTACATTACATTTCATGCTATGTATGTCCATTGTGTGCATACTTAGTACATTGTTTTACATTACATTTCATGCTATGTATATCCATTGTGTGCATACTTAGTACATTGTTTTACATTACATTTCATGCTATGTACGCCCATTGTGTGCATACTTAGTACATTGTTTTACATTACATTTCATGCTATGTACGCCCATTGTGGCATACTTAGTACATTGTTTTACATTACATTCTATGCTATGTATGTCCATTGTGTGCATACTTAGTACATTTATTATTCATCACATGCTTACATTTTGGTATGACATTTGGTTTGTTTAAATGGGATAATGTACATTCATTAACACCGATCATGTCGCTCGGTAGTAGGTAGTGGTACCATAGGAATTGACAACTCCCATTCCTGAAATCCCGGGTTTGTTTGGATTGGAAGGAATGACCGAATCCGACTACATTTCTAGGTGGACCTTAGACTTTGTGCTAGGGTTTATTCTACAGTCACAAGGCTTGGATGTATGAATTTTCACAATACCGCATAGATGTTTATATCAGTATAGCATGCATTTGTTCCACAAAACATAACCCTGATCTAAACCATGTTTAACTTCAATACCTTGTTTTTGTGCATTTTACATATGGTTTAGTTGACATATTTCACTTACCATACATGACATTGATATACACAATTCATGATTTACATTAGACATAAACATTTTGACATTGATACACACAAAACATTTTGAGATTTGATTATACATAAACATTTTACAATGGTGGTTTGGTTTGAGTAAGTGATTTAAGTAATGAGGCGTGTGTAATATGATACAAGCATGGTGGATAGCCCGCTGGTAGCAGAAGTCAAGCCGGCACCAAAATCAAGGAAGCCTCTCGTCTCAACAATGAAGCCACTCAAGACCCACCAAAGGAAGAAGAAGTCAAGCCAGCACCAAAATCAAGGAAGCGTAAGGCTTCAAGGAAACCCGCAGCAGTTACACCTAATCAAGCGGGACCTAGCCAAGTGACAGCACTACCAGCCAGAAAGCCATACAACGGAACTGCACCCTTGTGCAACCAATGTAGCCTTCATCATCAGGCTAGTGTAAAGTGCCGTAAATGCCAAATTTGTGGACTTATAGGTCATACGGCAAGGGTTTGCCCAACTACAGCAGTACCAAATCAAGCAGGACCCATCCGGGTGGCAACACAACCTGCTAAGAAGCAATACAAGGGAACGGCACCAATATGCGACAAATGTAATGGGCATCACCAAGCTCACTTACAGTGCCGTCTGTGTGTATCATGTGGACGAGTTGGTCACCTGGCAAGTGCTTGTCGACGTAACCCGAACCAAGGTAGTCCAAACCAACCACAAGCCAACTCTGCTCAAGCTCGTTTCTCACCAGGGTCTTGCTATAACTATGGCGAGATGGGCCATTTCCTAAGGGATTGCCCAAAGCTTGCTAATGCAAATCCAACCCACGGATGAGCAGTTGGCTGACTAGAAGATGTTGTTATCTTATGCTTTTATTCTTCTGTTTTCTTGTAATGTGAAACAATCTGTTTTGTTTATAAATAAATTATTGTTCACAATTCTGATATACGAGTGTAGTTACATGTGTGTATGACTTTTCTTATGATACCTACATCAAGGAACTATATTCCTTACAAACTACTCTTGCGAATTTTCCCATTCTTGCGTTTGCTCATGATTCCCTTGGAAAAATTCTAAGTACTCGTTTCACTCTAAGAAACAAAGTACAGAAAATAAAGTGACATTATGAGTAATCGTGCTTTTGCACATCTGTACCTTTGAATCCTTGGTTAGATAACCAAGGATATTTTCAAATCTCATACCCATTACGTTCTGATTTTTTCTCAACATGCATAACATAAGTTTTCAAAACAACCTACATGATTTCAAAACATTCTATATATAGTTCGAAAACATTTTTAATATAGTGTATTTACTTAACATAACAAATGCACAAAGCTTTGTCTGTATTTTCAAAAACAACCTTCATGATTTCAAAATGTCTCATATAGCCTGAAAATAATATTAATACAATATATTTTCTTATCAAGTGCATGATTTCAAAAGCATCATTCATGTTTTCCAGAAACCTTATACATAATTTCAAAATTCATCTCGCATGATTTTAAAACATTTTTATAAATATACTTACCTAGTACACCTACTTTATGATTTCAAAAGTATTATATATAAGGTTTCAAAAACATTGAACACATTTTTTAGAACCCCACGCATAGTTTTCAAAAACATTTTTCTCAATACATTGACTTAACTTTCAAATTCTGCTTCATATGTCGCCTTGACATATCTAGCATCTCAACTTCATAAGCATTTTTTAGTTCATGTTTTGACATAAACACATCCAGTGCAAGGTTTCAAAACATCTTCAACTTCTAAAATCCATATGGGATCTTTTTATCTTCACATTTAGACCCATGTGGATGATTATCATTCAAATCAGAGTCCTTAATTGGATTCCTTATGTACCTAAATTCGAACATTTCGGTTCCTTATAATCGAAATCGAATTTTTTCTTTTAAAAATCTTTCGATCTTTATAGTTAGATTCTTGATAATGTTTAAAGTACCAAATGATATCCACGAGATGGATTCCTAGTGTGCTTTAAATACATGTGCTCTGTTAGCAAAACAAATTAACAAATTAAAGATCTAGATAAACAATCTTTGTGGTTATATGACTATGTGTTTATGCATCTTGTGTTTTCTTTTATGCATTTTGTGTTTTTGTATACTCTGGGTATTCGTTATCCAAATCCTCGTAGAATCTTTCATATCTTCATATGAGGGATTCGTAGTAGGATATTTAAAAAGGTACTACCTTAAATCCTTAATGGGCTTCTATGTAATAGTTAAGACCCTTGGATTATATAGTACCACTCCATGATTCATAAGAGACCTTTTTAGGGGTCTAGTAAAAAAGATTGATTCAAAAATCTGGTTAAGAATGACATGTGATGATATAAGCTGAAAAGACTCCTTGGTTGTCTATTAAAATCATTTATTGATTTAATAAAAGGTACCCTTTGGTGGTCTAGTCACACTCATCACAGGTTTGTTCATTTGGTTTTCCCCTACACATTATAAAATAGGCTGTGTGAACTATGCAAGGAATTGTCTAATTATGAACACGTACATAATTATGAAATTTAGTGCACAAAAACCCAGTAAGATTTATTATGTGTAAGAACCGATAGTGACAACAATTACAAAATGAGAACGATGTAATGGAGGTACGGTGGACGCACCAATGACGCTTCATATATTTGTATATAAGTATCCCTCTTACATTGCAAGCATGATGTTATTAAAGTTACTAGAAGTTCAGAACCCTAACCAATGTTGTTCGATCTTTTCAACTTCAAGTTTTAAACTCTCACAAGTTTCCTCTGAATAAATTTCGGGACGAAATTTCCTAAAGTAGGGGAGACTGTGACACCTGGGTCACTGCGACCATCAAACAAATACCAAACCAATGAAATATTGTATTTCATACTTGGGATTTGTACAAATACGTGTATCATTTGCACATATCAATTCTTGTTCGATTTCGGGTTCTAAATCGCTTTCTGGAGGGTTATACGCGCACTGATGCGTAAATATAACCAGTTTAATGCAACAAACACTCCGGAATAGTGAAATAGGCTTAACATACCTTAAATATCCTTTACATAACTTATAAATAAGTTTTGGAAGGTTTGGTGTGCTGAAATCAAGTTTATTCGCCTACAGAGACTAAATTTGACAAACTGCGAAAGTATGCCAATTTGAACTGTAACAGACATTCCGAAACATGACCATAAGTTAAACATACCATAAATATCCTTTACATAGCTTATAAATAGGCTTTGATGGGTTCGGTGTGCTAAAATAAACTTTTGGCTCATTCAGGGACTAAAAGTATCAAAAAGTGCATAATTTTGCACTTTCGGGCATAACTTACGTTCTGAATACATCCGGACATCCAAAAATTTATGTAAGCACTAAAATATTTTATTTTAGTCTTTGGCATGAGAAAAATCCATTCGTTACGCAATTTGGATCGTTTTTCGCGCTTATGCGCATGTCGTCGTAATTAAGCGAACATCGCGATCGTACGACCAAACGAACCGACATCCGGGATATTTTTGAGCATGTTTCATGTCCACAATGTTTAGGCGGAATTTTAGGGCCTTAAAGTTGACTTAACGAGCCTTAAACATGTCGGAAATGGCATTAATGCACAACGGGGACTGAAATGGAAACTTTGGAAACTGTTTGCTGATCAGAAGGACCTAGGCGTGACACCTAGTCCCCTTGGCGTCACGCGAGGCCCTTTCAGATCAGCAAGAGTTGTTTAATCAATTGCAAACAGCTGCTAAACACTCCAAAGGCCAATGCCACTTGTAATTACCTGATCATGGGGGGGCAAACTTGGGTACCAAGGTGTTGCAACAAGTGTAAGGTTGAGATTGAAGCACGGTATTCGAGGAACGATCCTAACGGTGGTCCATTTCCTATAAATACCCAACCCTTTCATTTTCAAAAACCCACAAATCTGATCTCAAAGCTCTAAGTTGAAGTCATTGCTTCATACCTGAGCTATTCGATCAAGTTTTACTAGCGGGGACCCTTTGTAAGTGTTCCTTCGTTCTTTTATCGCTTTTAGGGTCCGAAAGTCAAACTATGTTTGACTTTCTGCATTGACCAGTTTATGGTCAACGCGAATTTCGTTTGAACTTCATAACGTGAGCGTAATCACGATGGTTATAGTCCCTAGTGACTATATCTACTGATTACCACGTTATCTAGGCTCAGTGACGAGTCGTAGTTTTGGCCAAAATGCGTGTTATTGCGTATTTTGTAACCAAACTACTCTTGGGTATCAAAACCGTTTGTTTTAATACCAAACCTGTTTTCTAACCTTAGTTAAGCATGTTTTAACATGCTTAGCTCGTCACTTTTAGTTTTGTGCTTATATAGGGTCGTAAGGTAAGCGATCTAAACAATCGCTTATACTTTCGAACCCGACCCCTTTGGTCGATCATTCACATTAGGTGACCATAGTATATAGGGAATAACCTTCCGAGGTTATACCTTATGGTCGCTTCGTTTAAGTAGTTGTATGATAGGTAGTTTATATGCCTTAGGTAAATTATCAAAATGCCCTTTTTATGCCAAAATTCATTTTAAGCATATGTAACATAACTTTTGACATCTAAACTGATTGGGCAACAATATTAGACATGTTCAGGCATATTTTACTTGTCATAGGACTAGTTAGGCAGTCCGAACGCCTTTTACATGAACGACGCGTTAAAGTAGCGTAAGCTACCTAAACGGGTCGTAATGGGTCGTAAGCACTTAGGTTAGGTTTCATTGTAGTATGTAGGCTTTGTTAAACCATATTACGTGAGTTCCCATACTCATTTGGTTTACGAGCCCTCATTCTATCCGATCCTCCGATTATAGGTCCGGTATATTAACATAGTTACCTATATTAGGTGCCGTTTGATATTCGTGATCCCTAGCATGTAAGATTAAATATATTTATTTTATATTTAATCTAGTAGCCATTATAATCATTTACATTATATGGATCAAAATATATAACAATCCTATTAAATAATTAGTTGGTAATTGTTGATGGGCCTAATTACCCTTATTAACTAATTAGGGTTTCCTCCTGGGTGCTTATATAAGGAGATTAATGTAGAGGTTTCAGGGTTAGACACATAACCTAACTAATTCACATTAACATCATCAATCGACCTCCTCTCCATAGCCGATTCCCTTGTCGGTTTCTCATCATCACCATCATTAGATTGCACCCTAAGGAGGAACCAGATCAAACTGAAAACTATGTCAAACCTTATTGCTAATCTACATCTGGATTCTCTGCTGGCCTATGCTGATGCAATCAAAGGTATGTTCACCTGTTTTCCATTATGTTTAAACAGAACTAATCAACATGTGGTATCAGAGCATATGTTGATTAGTCGGTTCTATTTTCGTATCCATTATTCTGGGATTGAAATCTGGAAAACAGAAGTTTTGAAAACTCAATAAAACTCACGGCTGTTTTCGGGTCATATGTGCCGAGATCAATGTTTTTCGGGAAAAGAATGTTTTTTTAAATGACTCGGAATCATAATGGTAAATCTTAATTGTACCGAAATCTGTTTAAAGCCTTAAAATTCAGGTTTCGGGTTCCAGAATCATGTTTTTATTTTTAGGGTTCATCATGTCTTCTTAGGAAAATTCGAAATTCCTTTATGTTTTGGAATATAATTTGGATTTTAAGTGTTATTTCCCTGTTTGATCCAATTTAATCTGTTAAGTTTATTCAAAAACTGTTAAAGGATACACAGTTATAATTTTCGAAATATTATGATAAAATTAGATCATCACTAAAACAGGAAACCATATCTCAAAATCCCTAACAATTCGAATTTTCGGTTATGTTTTCATATTAATAGTTGTAACAGAAGTTTCGAGATAAGTTTTAACCACCCGAGACAAAGGTTTCGATTCGAGACCACAAGAACTCGACTCGAAATCATAAGTGTTCTCAAATGTTTATAACTCGAGACAACGATTTCGACTCGAGATCATAAGGTCTCGACTCGATACCACTGAGGTTTCGACTAAGGGCTTAAATCTGTACAACTCGAGACAAAGGTCTCGACTCGAGACCATAAGGTCATAACTCGAGACCATAAGGTTGCGACTCGAGACCATAAAGGTCACAACTCGAGACCTCATAAGGAGTCGAGATCTCATAATTCACAGTAGTCGAGACAATGAGGTTGCGACTCGAGATCTCACTCGAGACCTCATAACTGACTCAAGACCTGACTCGAAACCTCATTATTTTAGGCTGTTTAATGTGAACTAAGATTTAGCTCGGGGCTCCGCTCCAAACCCCATGCGGGGGCACGCTGTCAGGTGGTTTGCTATTAAATGATTGGTTTTGTAAATACTTAGTTAATTAATAAGGATCAAATAATGTTTTACAAAACCAAAATAGCTTTACTTGAATGAGCTTCTGATGTATCATTTCTGGCCAAAGCTGATTTGATGCATCTACTTATCATCCAAGTATTACGAAAGCTATGTTAAGTGTGCATCATAAACATGAATGTCTTAATATCTGGGCAAAGCTGATTTAATTCCTTCATAGATGGCATACTTAACAAGTGCATAACTAAAGTGATTGTCTCAATTTCTGGCCAAAGCTGATTTGTTACAACCACTTTGCACACATGCTTAAATGATTACACTTCTGGCCAAAGCTGATTTTTTTTCGTTTAAGTAGAACTTTAAATAAGTCTATTATTTTGATGTTAGTAATAGACATATCACAACCTCTTCACACATTGATCCTTATATTAATGATCCTTAATTAATTTTTATGATCATTTCGTCTGCCTTATTCTTAGTACCCATAATTTTACTCACTAAAATTTTCTTCTATAAGTCTATATCTCATCCACTCTAATTCCTAAATCTAATATGTTTTGCTTAAAGTTTCTATAAGAATTAGCTCTTAAATTAAATCCTTGATTATCTCTTAAGACATGATAATCCCATTGCTCTCTTCTGATAAAGCACTACATAAGAAAAGTAGAGCATGATGATTAGGATAAATCGAACATGATGTCTCTTATGATAATCAAGAATAAGTGCTGTCACTAAAAGGTTATTCCAGATTAAGTCTTTCCTAAGACTAATCTATAATTGTGGAATAATCACTAGAACTCCTAAGATGCATGCCTTCATTTAAAATTATAAACTATAAAGCTAAGTGGTATATGTGAATACATAATAATGTACAATACCATGACCCATAAAGTTAAGGGCTTACGCATGGAAATAAGTACATTTTTTCCAGTACATTACATACTAAGATTTTCACTTGTACAATATGATGCCTTATAAATCAACTATAACACTCAAAAGTACCAAAGTATAATGAGTGTGTTGATAAGCAATATATGTGCATAGAAATAAATGTTTGAAACTGGAAAATAAGATGTTATTCACCTTACAACCACTAATAGTTTAAAAGAGGATTGTTCTAAGGTCCATAGACAAATTACAAGTGCTAATTCCAACTTTAAGGTTCTTCAAGGGAAAATCTCACTGCATAATTATGTCATTAGACTAGGCATAAGCAACGAGACTATCCATTATTCAAAAGAACAGTTGGATAAGTTAATTAGGTAGTCACTTACTAATGATATTTAAGTCTGATAATTTTTAGTATTCCAATTAACACATGATTAGTTGACTCTAGTTCCATACGTTTCCTTACCAGAACTCGACAAATAACTAACACGAGAGTTAGTGACAAAATTAAATGTTATGACTTTAGGAACCATAATAAGCAATCTTCTAACAACGCTTTTCGACACCTTATATATTCTGAAGATTAATCAGAATATAGTATCATAATTAAGCAATGTTATGAAGATTGTGAGGTTTGCATAGTCAACATAAAGTCATACTTACCTTAAACTCTCATTTTATTTGTTCTAAATATCTGGATTGAAACATTACTAAGATAAAACTAGATGATACCTTACACTTTCACAACTTTTTGTCATCATGCAAATGAGAATTTGACAAAAGGAAAAATGAGACTTATAAATTTCATCCATTATAACCGAAATTCAAGAGAAATCATGACATGGTTAATGAGGATGATTTTTTATCTAATCTCGTTCTAAGTGATTTTAAATCATGACGTTATAGCCCTAAATATTACTTGGCTTAAGGAATAAGTATGGGTCCATCATAAGTCATTCGTGGAACTTATTCCAAATGGAATATTCAGACATAATTTATTTATCATTTGAAAGACTACCAACTTGTATCTAAATTTTGTCGCATATGGCCCACGGTCTTAGAAGAAATCTATTCATATACATACTTTATAAGATTTCTATTAAATATGTCCCTAAAGTTTCTTATGATATCTGGACATTAAAGAAATCAAATAAAGTCTAACGTATATATGATTGGTTCCCACGTCACGTACCTCATTGAAACTTCTCTTGTAGCATTTCTAGAGATATTAAAGATCAGTGGGAGCATTAAGTGTCTTAATAATAACTTGCAATAGTTGCAAGAGGTGGGGGAGTGAAAATTTTATATTACCTAAATTTGCACCTCTTGTACAAGACACCGCTCCATCACGACATTGTTCTATCATAACTTGTCTCCTTAAAATCTAATGCTACTCTTACAAAAGTTTCATTGTTGCTTAATTGTGGGCACACTTAGATTTCTTACCTAAACTAACATAATCCTCAACAAGAGAAATCACAACCACTAACGTCATTAACTTGTTTCTCTATTAGAATTTGTTGGTCATTAAACATTGACCCTAAGCATGCTGAGTTCCTAAAGTTTTCTAAGGTCAGTGGGAGAAGTCAAAGTCCTTATCATGATTTGTAAGGAATACAAGAGGCGGGGGGAAGAGTGTCATTAAATTTCACTCCGAATTTAACTCCGATTAGACCTCTTGTACACCATACTGCACCAACTCTTTCAAACTTAGAAGGAAAATGATAGCAACCTAACCAAGAGCTAATCCATAAAACTGAAACTTCTAATGAACCCAATAATCAACTCAGGAGGTCATCTAGGTTTAAAAGCCTACTAACTTTGATGATTACATAACCTCCCTAACTGAAGTTGAAATGGATTTTGGAAATGTTTACTGATCCTATCTCTTCAAATTAAGCCATTAGTGTCAATCAATCTTCTAAATGGAATAAAACAGTTTTCTAGTAAAACTGATTTTATGTGTTCGTATAACGTTTTGGATTTGATTGAATTACCTAAGAGTGTTCATAACTAAACCAAATCCTGATACAAACGTTAAGACACTAAGAAACATGATTGATTGTCAAAGGTTATACTTAGGAAGAGATAAATTATCAAAGTTTTCTTTGAGGATCATCATTGTTCTAGTAGCTTATAATAGTTTAAGGCTACATTAGATTAGATGAACATTAAAAACAATTTTCCCTAACAAACTGGCTGACACATTTACATGTTCATAAAACAACCTAAAAGTTCTAAACTGAAGGTTAAGGAACACTTTGTTTGTAAGTCAATAAAATCCATGTATGGGTTAATGCAAACATTATAATGTGATGAAATCTTAACGTAATTATTTTCATCAACAATCAAGTGGATTAATGTACCTACCTCAAGATGAGTGGGAGCAACTAAAACAAACTTGTCTATATAGATGACATTCTTTTGACAAGTATATGTTACATAAGTCAAAGCATTGTTAACACAAACTTTGATATAATAAATCTCAGAGATATCTCTTACGTGATTGATATCATAACATACTGAGATAGACCCAATGAGATATTAGTTCCGTTCCATAAGTTTAACATTAAATGGGTCCTTACATATGTAACAATCAATACTGCTCTCCTTCAGAGGATAATATGGTAAATGGGATTATTTTTTACGCTTCATTAATTGGAAGCCTTATGGAAGTTTAAGTCTATACTCGTTTAGATATTACTCACATTGCAACACACTAGATATGCCTAGATTAATGTGAAGCATCTAATGGAGTATTACAATATCTTTAAAAGAAACGAGAGGCTATAATTTGAAGAAGAAGTGAGAATTAAAACCGGTTTATTACTCTAACTTTGAGATATTCAAAGATGACAAAATGTAATTTCGGGTATATCTTTATATCAGCAGAGAAAACCTATTTCATGGAGAAGTCATAATGCACTGATATTTACAACCTAAGTTATAACGACATAATATAGTCACTAAATGCTGTTGGAAATTTATCAGTGGACTCATAAGTTTATTAACTCCATATAATTAATTTTTTGAAGACTTAGTGTGATAAAGTCAGCTACCATGACTCCTTGAACAGTAACAGTTCAAGAGGTGTTGCATTAATTTTTGATACGCAATTAATTTTTCGTTTATTAACCAATTGAGGAAACTAAGTTTTGTATCGAATACATTCATGATATGCTTAAGGATCCTATAACTGAATGGCTATTACCCATAAGTCTTATTAAGAGAGCTCATAGACGGGTATAAATTAATGGCCGTGCGCAATTGCATATCGTACTATGAATGACTAAGTATTAGTTAATTTTCCTCATCAGTTTGATTTTGTATGTCTCTAAGAATATGTCAAGTTGACATAACGGCATATAGACAAATAAAGTTACAAATCAAACAAAGGGCTTATGCGTATTTTGATCATGACGAATAGGTCTTAAATTAAGGCTATAGTATGACTAATGGGGGTCCTGAGTCGCATAATGATTCAACGGCTGTATTTCTCTGCTATAGTACTTGTTTAAGGCTAAAATGAGTGTTAACTCCTGATCAAGCTTACCTAATACTCATAGTAAATGTTTACTCGGCTAAGTGGGAGAATGTAAGATTAAATATATTTATTTTATATTTAATCTAGTAGCCATTATAATCATTTACATTATATGGATCAAAATATATAACAATCCTATTAAATAATTAGTTGGTAATTGTTGATTGGCCTAATTACCCTTATTAACTAATTAGGGTTTCCTCCTGGGTGCTTATATAAGGAGATTAATGTAGAGGTTTCAGGGTTAGACACATAACCTAACTAATTCACATTAACATCCTTAATCGACCTCCTCTCCATAACCGATTCCCTTGTCGGTTTCTCATCATCACCATCATTAGATTGCACCCTAAGGAGGAACCAGATCAAACTGAAAACTATGTCAAACCTTATTGCTACATCTACATCTGGATTCTCTGCTGGCCTGTACTAATGCAATCAAAGGTATGTTCACCTGTTTTCCATTATGTTTAAACAGAACTGATCGACATAGCATTGTTTGGTTGTTACTCAAGGACTACTAAGCAATCTCAAGTGAGTACATAGACCCCTCTTTTACCGTTTTCAAACTGTTTTGGGGTGAAACACATGTGCCTACTTGCTACTTTCATGCTTTTCCATGTTTTCATATCATATGCTTAGTATGTTCATTAGTACACTATTAGTACATTGTTTTACATTACATTTCATGCTATGTATGTCCGTTGTATGCATACTTAGTACATTGTTTTACATTACATTTCATGCTATGTATGTCCATTGTGTGCATACTTAGTACATTGTTTTACATTACATTACATTTCATGCTATGTACGCCCATTGTGTGCATACTTAGTACATTGTTTAACATTACATTTCATGCTATGTATGTCCATTGTGTGCATACTTAGTACATTGTTTTACATTACATTTCATGCTATGTACGCCCATTGTGTGCATACTTAGTACATTGTTTTACATTACATTTCATGCTATGTACGCCCATTGTGTGCATACTTAGTACATTGTTTTACATTACATTTCATGCTATGTACGCCCATTGTGTGCATACTTAGTACATTGTTTTACATTACATTCTATGCTATGTATGTCCATTGTGTGCATACTTAGTACATTTATTATTCATCACATGCTTACATTTTGGTGTGACATTTGGTTTGTTTAAATGGGACGATGTACATTCATTAACACTGCCGCTCGGTAGTAGGTAGTGGTACCATAGGAATTGACAACTCCCATTCCTGAAATCCTGGGTTTGTTTGGATTGGAAGGAATGACCGAATCCGACTACATTTCTAGGTGGACCTTAGACTTTGTGCTAGGGTTTATTCTACAGTCACAAGGCT
Source organism: Helianthus tuberosus (assembly GCA_030545235.1). Classification (NCBI taxonomy): domain Eukaryota; kingdom Viridiplantae; phylum Streptophyta; class Magnoliopsida; order Asterales; family Asteraceae; genus Helianthus; species Helianthus tuberosus. The sequence goes on along the minus strand of CM060416.1, from coordinate 63,797,206 downwards.
TGGATGTATGAATTTTCACAATACCGCATAGATGTTTATATCAGTATAGCATGCATTTGTTCCACAAAACATAACCATGATCTAAACCATGTTTTACTTCAATACCTTGTTTTTGTGCATTTTACATATGGTTTAGTTGACATATTTCACTTACCATACATGACATTGATATACACAATTCATGATTTACATTTGACATAAACATTTTGAGATTTTATTATACATAAACATTTTACAATGGTGGTTTGGTTTGAGTAAGTGTTTGATTTAAGTAATAAGGCGTGTGTAATATGATACAAGCATGGTGGATACGACGCTGGTACTTCCTATATATAAGTTCTTGTATGGTATTACATATCGTAGTGTTATTTGAATCATTTCAATTTAAGACATATAACATTTTATACAAATAACATACTTTTCACAAGACATTGTTTTACAAAAAAACTTATCTTATACAAACTCATTTTACTTGGTCATTCATTTAACCATACATTATTCTCTTATTTATACATACCATCTGATCTTATTGCTTTTCAAATGATTTACAAGACAAAGCAAATTACAAGGTTCATGACTAAACATTTTCTTAAACATAAGTCATGAATTCCATTTTCACAAAACCTATGTATCTCACATGCATTTTTATGCTGACGTACCTATTTTCACATGTGTTTCAGGATATGATGCATAGGATTTATCAAGATACACTTAGGCAGACTTGGGCCTTAGTGACAATAAAAGATGCAAGACTAGTTATTTATATTATATTTCTTTGATTGTCAAGACATTGTAACTCTTTTAATCAATAAAACAATATTTCAATTTCCATGTGTTATGAAACAATGATTCTGTTACACACTCCCCGACGTTTCCGCCACGTTTTGTTGTTTTACGTGTTCGGGGTGTGACAAATGTTCTCTCCACTCGGTTTATAATTTGGCTAATTTTTTATGATGTATTAGAACTTTCAAAAGTAATCACTCAAAACCGAATAGAACACGTACCAGCATAGACTTGCAACTCAATCATTCTCCACCACCGAACACGAATACTAAGCACAAGTCAAAAGGTCTTTGCAGGGTTGTAATGGGGCTAGGTTAAGGGTATGGAATAGGATGTTTTTTTTAAGTGGCTAAGGTGATGAAAATTTTGATTTTTATTATAAACGACTACTCTAAACAAAACAAAACTATAAACATCAACTACAAGGCAACAACTTTAGCCTTTTATTCAACAACTACTAACTTCTTATTTTTGTATTTTTCTCAACATTTTCTGAATTTACTTTTTTTTTTTTTGCATAAGTAAATCACAACTATACAAACAAAGACTCCTATGATTGAATTTTCATCACACGGGGTTAAAAAGAAAAGGTTTAATGGTTGTGGGCTAAATGGGTTGGTCAAACGGAAGGATTAGGCTCAAAATGGGCGACTAGGGGATTTATTTGGCTAAGGATAGATAAATGCTTTTAAAGGAAAAGGTTCACCTAATGCCTTAATCATCCTCGTACTTGTATTCGGTCTATGGTCTCAAACGTATCAAAAGTCGCAAGTTCTACAATACATGACTAATGGTCCACTCAAACAAAGAAACATGAATATGTAATCCTATTATGTAAAAGTGGCTGAAAACCTCACATATATAAAGGGTATGGTATGTGATATGCATGATGTCCTAGTTTATTAGGCGAATTATTCCCAAATAACCAACCGCTAAATACCCGTCGTGCTATTAATTTGAACTTGACCATGACAAAAGACCAAATGGGTTGTGCCATCCCTCGTTAACTTAGTTACTTGTGCTTTTTAGATCGCTTTTTAAACAAGACATTTATTGAAAATTTTTGAAATTCCCCCCATCCCCACACTTGAGGTAAACATTGTCCTCAATGTGTAGTGTTTAAATGAACGGGTCAAAATCGAAAAACTTTTACTACTCCCCCATCCCCACACTTGTGGTAAACATTGTCCTCAATGTGTAAGAACTAGAGTTTTAAAACGCACAAGGGATGTGACACGGCTAACCTCCCTAAAATTTAACCCCAGAAAATAAAATACAATTTACAATCCACTTATTTGCTAACTAAAAATCAAAATTAAAAAGAAACGTATGCACCTGATTTTTGAGCTCATTCCTCATGTGCTCTTCTTCTCTTTAAGAAAGCGGTCGTCCCACGAACATAATGTACCTACAAATCTTAACCTTGTGTTGAATCATGCTTCTCACAACTACTAAAATTTATTAGCTACCAAGTTCTACCACTTTTATGAAAATATTACGAAGTCATACGTTAATTCACTTTGATTTATGTGGAAAAATAATTTACAATAACAACAAACCTAACTCACTTTCGTAGGAATCACGGTTGCATTTAGCTTATGCAACAAGCCCTTTTAAACCTCCCGATAGCTCGGGAGGACGAGTAGGTCTCGTGAGGGTTATATAGGGAACATGTAGGATCGTTTGTGTGACCCGACGAGTCGTTCAAAAGATATCTCATCCAATACAAAAGGCGGAAACAGACGTATCGAAGTTATTTCAGCTGATTTGCACACAGAATCACTTTAAATGTCTCTTGTATTGATATCAGATCGTTTTACAAAGCTGGAGACACTTCGGCAGAGCTTCACTACCGGAATCGAAACGTTACAAATGAGAGACTCAAGGCAACTATATATAGGCAATGCCATTTCGCACGAGATGACTCACACGAAATGGCCATCTCCATTTCGTGCGGAATGGACTTTCCCATTTCGTGCGAAATGGACAAGTTCCATTTCGTGCGAAATGGTCGCACTCACATATTTCTCGTATTTCGTGCCCTGATCTATCTAATCTAATTCAAGACTCGATACAAGACGAAGTCGAAAGACATATGCACCAACAGAACACACCCACAACGTTCATTTAACTACTAAAATAAAATAAAACAAATAATAATACAAACACTACAACAATCATACCTGATTTACCTCTCATGGTGGTCGAAGTGCACATTTGCCTACCGAGTTTCTAACATACGCTTGGTAATTAGCATGCCGAATCCATACTTTTTTTATTATATTCGGCATACGCAATGTACAACTTCGGGGTCGTTTCTTAACAACATGGCCAATGTCTTGCAATGCCACCCTTCGAATCCTTATGCACAAACCCGCATCCCCAACTTTGTTGGTTGGAGTGATAAGTTTGGAAGAAGGATGAATATGAACGTGAGCTTCCTTCGAATCCGATTCGTCTTGCGGTGTCACGTCTTCTGGTCAGTTCAAACATTCAATTACTTGCTCCGGAAGTTCCATAACGTCTTCCACCACATCACCATCCACCATTGTACCATTAGCCAAAACCTCCCGCTCGCGTTTAATTTGGGTTAATTCCTCCGCTAATTGACCCACTTGCACCACCAATGCTTCATGGGCTTTATCTCTCACTTCATTCACTTTCTTCATATATTTGATATCCTGGTGATATCCTTTCACCATGTTTATGAGAGCATCAAGCTTGGAATGCATCGAATCTTGTGGTTTCTCGTATGCCGGTTGAGGGTATTCATTATAATAATCATCATACTCCTCCTCCCGGTAACTTGAGAAATATGGTGATTTGGGTTCATAGTAGTATTATTGATAATGTGGTGGTGGTGGATTACCGCATGGATAATATGAGGATGGACCATTGAAATCTTCATAATCTGCCCTCCTATATTCATATAATCCGCTGAGGTAGTCTTCCCGATCCTTGTTGGCTTGAACTTTTTCGTAGAAAATAGAGCAATCCTCTAAATAATGCTCTCCGCTTCCGCAACACTCACACGGATCATCATCTACCCAATTCATATTGAAAGATGGTGCCTGCAAAAGATGTACCTGCACAGACAAGCTCGACCACCCAAAGTAAAATCACAAAAATACAAGAAAGAAAAGCTAAACTAAAATCGAACAAGAAATGAAATACTAAGCGCACTGGTTCCCCGGCAACGGCGCCATTTTGATGCGGCTGTCGTGGGCCACTCAAAAAATATAACCTAACTTTACCTATAGACAGGGTAAGTCGGGTGTCGATCCACGAGGAGCATGTGGTCAGTATCGCACGACCCGTTCGATTAGTTAGACTATTCACAAATAATGTACAAAGTGATTATGAAGATTGCTATTTTTATTTATTTGTTTGGTTTTTAAAATAAATCGGAATAAACCAACAAATTGATGTTATCAAAATCAATTGAATATTAACTAAAACTGTAAACTAAACTAAAAGTTGAAACAAGAAATTAGAATACGGATCACACCCGGTTCGATAATTGCAAGACCTAGGGTTCCTACATGTTTTAATTCAACTCAATTGCATAACGATTAATGGATTTAGTGTACCGTGACTTAGGTGCCAATAACTATCAACGTCCCGAAGAACGGAAAAGAATGCACTTTGTAATCCACAGAAGTAAATCCTAACCACGACAACGCATATTTACACATAACCATTTCGCAAAGTCATAACTTTATCATCGTTCGACAATTCACGAATACGAAACAAATGCAAACAATTGTCTATGGTTTACATAATCAACACAAATTGTCACAAAGTCGCATCAAACTACAAATAAATAAACCCTAGAAAATCTTACAACAATATACACAGGGGTGAATCCGACGAGACTAGCCGCTCATTGTTGAATGGAAGCGATCACAAGCTTGAGATAGTGATGAAGACATGATCGGCACGGTTAGATGTAGGAAACTTATGATGTTGGAGAGCCAAAAAAGGTATATGGCTACCCCCCTTCTGTCGATGATAGATGATCATGTGATTATGGGCCAAAAGTCTTTTATGGAGGCTGCCCAAAATTTTGAATAAAATGGAGCCCAATAAGTGTTGTCCTCTGCCCATCCATGATGTTCGATAATGATCATCTTGGGCCGTGAGTTCAAGGCCCAATTATTATTATATATGGCTGCTCAATATTTCGAGATGATGAATGATGATGTGATTATGGGATCCAAAAGTCAATGAAAGGTGCAGCTCATAACTCGATCATGATGATCAATGTTGTTGACATTATGTCACTATCTCTCACGTGTATACATGGCTGCCCTTCACATATGTTGTTGTTTTCTTCTCTAAAAGCCACTTCCCTCAAAAGTCATCAAAAATGCAATATTTCATGGATGCAAAAGTGTTTTCTTATTTGGGTTTTATGTTTCGTCACCAAGCACCTTAACTTCACCAAATTCACGCGTTTAACCTGCAAACATACAAACACTCACAATAAACCAATTCTAAACATATAATCATATAAAACCGAACAAAACATGCAAGATAAGCTCTTAAACACTCATGTCTCACACTCTCCGTCAGGTGTTCGACACTATGAGTCTTCGTCCAGGAGGACCTCGACGAACCCTAGGAGTCTTCACCATGTAAGGGGTTCGTCCACCATGACTCTTTGCCATGTTATGAGGGTTCGTGACTTGGAGGCTTCGTCGGCAAGGAGAAGTGTTCGCCATTTACAGTCTTCGTCGCTATGGGAAGGACGAACCCTTTGAGGGTTCGTTGATGAGACCCTTCGTGAGGTATATATGATGAACAGTGAAGGTTCTTCATCGATGGGGAGACTCCCATGAACCCTTCACTCTTTGTGGATAGATGCAACATTAGACAAACTTGCAAAAACTCAATTAACAGAACATTATCATCAAACAGTTGCTGGCATATAACTGTTTTACACTAAACATCGTTTAACCACCATACTGGGTCAAGATAGGAGAATATCTTAACTAGGGTCTTCACTTCGTAACGAATTCGAACCGAACCGAGTCGTGTCCAAATAATATGTATCAACAAACTCCCCCTTGGACGCTTCTCATGAGGTTCGACTTCACACTGTCGTTGGATCTTTGAAGTCTTCACATAGCACTGTCAGGAGGTGTATCAGCAAGCTCCCCCTTGAACGTTGCTCGTGAGACGTTGATTTTTAGATATTTGATCCTTGCGGTGTTGGGAAGTGATCAGTAGCAACTCAATCATCTTGATCCTTTGATTGCATCCATGCGGTGTCTTCATTCCAAAGCGCGTCATTTAACACGTTCTCTTCGCCTTTAGCTAGTTTCAATGCCACATCTGCACATACAAGAAAGCTAAACGCGTACTGAGAACAACTGCTTGGAATATAATCAAACAACACACATATGACTAACTCTCAATCAAACACCGACCGACAGCAGTTTGAAAGTCGTAAAATTTGAACAATTTTAGATTTAACTTTCCACACTTGTTAATTCTAACCGTTTATGAAGATGCAATTGTTTTAGGTTTCGATCAGGTTTCTGGAGGAAAAGACTCGAGATCCAACATCGGGCAAACGAAAATAAGATAGAAATAAAATCTTTTTGGTTTTTATAAAGTTTATATTAAAACATACCTAAAATCTTTTTTGATTTTTTTAATATTTCAAATGTAAAGACGGAAAGCAGTAAATAAATATCTATACAGAGATGCAGAAATGGAAAGCAGTAAATAAATATCTACAGACATTCATTTTGCGAGTTTCAAGGGTAAGAGAATCATATCAGTGTACGATCATGCCAAAACGCTCTTGTTGTTCAGTTAGTTAATATTAAGATAAGCATTCTATAACGATTATCGATATTGTTGTCCACATAAGCTCAACTTATCAGATGTAATCGCGGTTAGGGGATACATTAATATATGATTTATACTTACCGACCGGTGTTCATCCGCACACGACACATTCCCGTATCAAGGTATGCACGAGAGTTCATCTTACTAATGTTGGAAAAAGTGTGCTTTTGTCTTCCTTTTGTATTTTCAGGGTTAAAAGAGCTTAAATGAACAAAAGAAGCAAAAACACAGCAAAATCTAACATAAATACAAAGAAAGGAATAAACGTGGCATGCCCGACCCCTTGACAGCATCTTTCCAAGCAAAAACAAGACTTTAGAAGGTTGAACACGCCTCGTGCCCAGCAGACACTGGAGCGTGCCCAAGTTTCTGCAGAAAAGACAAAAGAGTAGAAGCTTCTATTTCCCGACACGGGGGCGTGTCCAGCTCCACACGACCGTGGTCAACGCTAAGATTCGCAGAATCCAAGCAAATCTTGATAGTACAGATACGCTTCTGCACACGGGGCCATGCCCAGCGGACACGGGGGCGTGTTCAACTAATGCAGACAAACTGCAACTAATGAAGAAAGAGAAAGTAGATGGACACAGGGCCGTGCCCAATGGACACGGGGCCGTGTCCGGGCTTCTGTGCATGCTATAAATAGGGGTGCTTGGTTCACTTCAAAGGCATCACTTGGCAAACCACCTCTCTCCCACTTCACCCACACTCCACCACCATCACAACACCCTCATCCACCACCATCATCCATCATCCATCATAAAGTGTGTGTAGTAGTCTCGGGATCCAAGATTGATAGTAAGAGTTCTTGACAATCAAAGGCCATGTTTACCTAAGTCTCTTACATCACTTGGTGAAGACAAGCATTTAGTGTAATACTTTTGTTTTTTAATATTTTCGCACTTTTTATTTGGTTTTGTATTAATGACTTTAATAACTAGTTTCTTATGTTGAAGGTGAAACTTCCTTATCATTTGTCCATGGTGTCTTGGCGTTATTTTACTGTCTATATAAAATAAAAGATTTATACCATTCATATCTCCACGGTCTATATGGAGATATGTTGGCTACCTGGTCGGGGGTTAAGGGAAGGGTTTGGTAAGGTTCTTGCCATGTTCAGTGTATAGATCCTGCATGGACCTGGGTCAAGCTTACTAGGACCTCCTTCAATACCCACTGGTATTGGATGGCGGGGGTGCAAATGGCTTGATCCCCTCATATGTAAACTACTATTAATACACTAACCCGGCTACTTTGAATTGTATCCTGCTAACTCAAACCACTTAGCCGAGGGTAATGTCACCTTCAAAAGAGGGGCCTACCACATTACGCATTAATAACTTAATTAATTATCTTCCAATATTCCAACCCTTTAGGATTGTATCCTTGCTGACTTAAACTACTGGGTTGAGGGTAACGTCACCTTCAAAAGAAGGGCCTAATACTATAACTAAGATAATCTCTGAAAAAGTGCAAAATTACCGAAAACATCAAAGATTACACTAAATGCGAGTCGGATCCAAGTGATTTATCTTGTCTATCTGTTTTTATTTTATTTTTATTTTCAGCATTTTTAGTTTTTACTTTCATGTTTAAACTTTTTTTCTAAAAATTGTGATTTGATTAGACGTTGAGGATAAACCTGTATTAAAAGCTCTTGTGTCCTTGGACGACCTTGGTATCTTACCAACGCTATACTACGATCACGATGGGTGCACTTGCCCATATGTGTGTTTAGTGTTAGTAGAATATCGTTTTTTATAAATTTAAAACTTGACTAAAGTGTTAAAAATGGGCTAAAAATAGAGTTAAAATCATATAACGCTACACACGCATCAAGTTTTTGGCGCCGTTGTCGGGGATACAAGGATTTTAAGAAAGTTAGGAATTAACGGCCTAATCGTTTCTTTCTTGTTTTTCTGTTTTTTTAGGATTTTTCTTAATTTTTCAGCTTCTGCAGAGCTCAGCACGGGTCGTGCCTGCTGAACACACCCTGTGCCCAGTATTTGGTACTGGCAATCCTGTTTTAAGTTAGACAGTAGCTGAACACGGGACCGTGCCTAACCAACACGCCCCATGCCCAAGTATCAGTTACTGAAAACAGAACCGTAAGATCCCGACGGTTGGTAATTTCTGACACATCCATGAGCGATACCGTTTTTTTACTACCGCTCCTCTTATGGTACGTGGTGTCAAATATGTGGCGGAACTCATGAAGATTTAAATTGTTATTTTTTAAATTACACTCCCCACTATATAGACCCATTGTTTTCTTGTAGCCTTAAGAGGGGCGAAAATAAAAATAATCCTTATCTCTCCCTCGAATGCTCTCAATCATCTATTCTAAATGAAACGATTCTCGAAGAATTTTTTCAATTAGAAGATCTAATTCTTAATTGTATAAAAGAGCTTGAGATGGACATAACTAATTCATCTCAAGACAACGCCCAAGAAGAATTAGTAAGGACGCATTCGGATAAAAACAACACCGCCGTTCCCGAATTTACCTCTAACTCTTGCGAAGACTTGAGCGATAGTCGTCCCTGTGTCGATTGTGCCGTGAAGGACTCCCCATCGACCTACGTCAATGCATACATAGACCTGAGCGATTCGACATACACCTTCTTTAACGAGAGCCCGGGAAAGGATTGGACTTGTCCACCTACATTTAGCATAGGAATCACCCTGACCGATAACCTCTTGCGTTCTCGTCAAAATCTAGGGCAACTTAGGTATCTCAGGCATTTCGGTGTTGTTCCGTCCAGTAAGAAGCCACCCGATCCGGATAAAATCCTTAAAAATAGACAAAACTTCATAAACAGCCTCTAGACACGGGGTCGTGTCCAGGTCAGCACACCCCCGTGTCCACCAAAAGATTCTCGTCTGACTTTTGGTCAGAATACGGATAAAAAAGTGTTAGAATCTTGACTGCACATGGGGCCGTGTCCAGCATGTTGTCGTTTTCTATAAATGCAGCATGATTCCTACACACTTTGGACCATTCCAAAGACAGAGATTTGGTGGGATCTTCACACATACCATACTAGGTATATTCTAAAGAAGGTTCTCAACAACCATCTTGTTGTTTCCACTTTTGTCCATTGCCTTCTTCTTCATTTTCTCCTCAATACCTCCATTAGAGCTTGAAATCATCATAGAATCAAGCTTTATTGTGATATTTGTTAGATGTTTATTCAAGGAATCTTGTTAAAAATAAGTTTTACAACACTATTTTAAGTTATTTCTGCTTAAAAATGCTTCAAAAGTCAGAAAAATAATTTAAAGCTCTAAGATTGCTTGTTTCAAAAATCTGCAGAAAAGTTAACACGGGGACATGCTGAGTGAGCACGGGGACGTGTCTGAGGTACTGTTTCACTAAAGTGAATTCTTTTCGGTTTGTTTTCTTAGAATGTAGAGCAGAAACAGTGGAACATCATCATCACACTCTAGAAACAACCGACTTGGAAGAAGGTCATCGGTAGAAGACTCCCTCGTCAACTATGTCTATGCCTTGAGAGAAGCCATAGATGAAATAACGGGGATTGAGGAAGTTCTGGTCAACCGTATCAATCATTTATTGGTGGTACTAGAAGGATGTCTTAGAGAGGGCAACCATTTGCACCAAATGTTGAATATTCTCGCTTCTCCTCCTTTGGTACCAATCGTTACCCAAAGGGTATGGAATGTGGTACCGGAAGTTATCATACCGGCCGAGTGGTACGCCATACATGCGGACCCCCTCAAGACATTCTACATGGGGTCCCGGTTGCCACCGCTCTTCCCCCACAAGATGTTGCGGAAAATGGGCCCGCCTTCTTCTTCCCGAAAGAGATAGAGGAGTGGCTGAACGACATCTAGAGGTTACCTCTCGGCTCCGAGTTCTACAATGACTATGAAATACCAGGTAGCTATTTCCGGACTTTTGTTAATCCTAAAATAAGGGTAGAACTCGTTAGGATAATTTCGTGTATCATTTGACCTAACTATCTTCGGAACTATCTAGTTTTCTATTTTTCCTTGTTTCTCTAGGACCTTTATGTAATTCTCTCTAATGAATGATGGATTTTAAAATTATTTGATGTTTGAATGATGTTGTAATGGGTAAACCACACTCGGGATGGTGAAAGATACTAAGGGAAGCATGAACCAACACCCCATGCACAAAAACAGAGCCACCCGACAATTTTTCTTCATTACAGCAAGTTCAGCACGGGGCCGTGCCCAGCCAACACGCCCCGTGCTCAAGGATCTGCAGAAAAACGCCCAGTTCAGGTAACTGGACACGGGGCGTGCTCACTGAACACGCCCCCATGCCCAACCTTCTGTTACTTTCTGTTACTGACGATCTGAACACGGGGCCGTGCCCGGTCACCACGGGGTCGTGTCCAGACGCCTAGTAACATAAATTTTTGTTTTTACACACCTTTTTACACATTCAATCAACCTAAAAACATATTTTCGGGACACATTGAGGACAATGTGTAATTTAAGTGTGGGGGGATGCGAAAACCTTGAATTTTGCAAGTCCCAATTACAAGGCTTACACAAAACTCTATTGGAACCGCTAAAAACCCCAATTTTTTCAAAAACTTTTCGTTTTTTTACTTGTCTTGGTTTAAATTGGGAATAACAAGTTCTAAAAAGGTTATATTTTTATAAAATTACAACCAATAGCATCGTGATAAAAAAAACAACCAACATAAGAAAATTATGAAACGACATGACAAATCTAATTAAATTTTTTTATATATATACTTGATCACATTAAAAACCCATTCCCACAAAAAGTGAGTTTTGATCCTTTAATTGAGCATATAAATACACATATTTAAAAATAAATTCTCATCTTTTATTTCTTGTGTGAATAGCCGCTTGGTTTCTTACGATTCTAGAACTTGCCATGATGATACATTCCCGGTCCTTACCAACTTAAACGCAAGTAAGTAAATGATGGAGATATTAGGACTAACAATTTATCTTTCAATACCATTATTTTTCTCCTTTTTATCACCTACCCAAAATCCCCCTAGTTAACCCATTTGAACCTAAACCTTGTCATTTCTAAACCCAAAACAAACACCCTTTACCCACCAAAACCCTTTTTCTTTTTTTTTTACCCCTTATTTTAGTAAAAAGCCCGGTTTTCATGTGAAATCCCTTATTAAAAATTAAAAAAAATATGTGTTATGAAGCCTAGCAATAAACAAATAAGTTCATCAAAAAGAAACTTTGTTTGAAAATGCTTCATTAAACTAAAAAGTCACAAAAATCAAAAGTTTTACGAAAACCGACGCTTTTTACGCCTTTAGCCCTTTTCTACTAACCACTAACACAAACCACCTACCTTTAACCCAAGCCTAACCGTTCCCCAAAAGTTCTCTTGATATTTACAAAGGTTTATAGTTAAAAAGGAGGAGGATTATTGCTTGGCAAGCATATGGTAGAAGTAAGTTCCATGCCGGTCTCGAGTGTTTCACAAAAATACATCTCCGGCCAAGTGTTGTGTGATCTCCCGTGAGGTATGTGAACTTGTATATAAATAGAATTTTAAAGAGGCTTGTTATGCTTAAATAAGTAATTTCTCTTATGTAATGTTCTAAATAAATCATAACGAATAGGATTGTAAATAACATAAAAATAAAGCCTAATAAAGATCTTGGAATCCCGACACTCAAGACAAGCCCAAAAACTTTTACTTCAACCCATTCCATTTGGGAGTGTAAGCCACATTATAAAGAGTTTTGCTTGAGGACAAGCAAAGATTCAAGTACGGGGGTATTTGATGTGTGTAAAATGCACCATATAAATTACATCAAATGAGACATAAAACTAACCCTTTTTAGTACTAATGTTGGAAAAAGTGTGCTTTTGTCTTCCTTTTGTATTTTCAGGGTTAAAAGAGCTTAAATGAACAAAAGAAGCAAAAAACACAACAAAATCTAACATAAATACAAAGAAAGGAATAAACGTGGCATGCCCGACCCCTCGACAACATCTTCCAAAGCAAAAACAAGACTTCAGAAGGCTGAACACGCCCCGTGCCGAGCGGATACGGGGGCGTGCCCAAGTGTCTGCAGAAAGGAAAAAAGAGTAGAAGCTTCTATTTCCCGACACGGGGGCGTGTCCAGCTCCACACAGTCGTGGTCAATGCTAAGATTCGCAGAATCCAAACAAATCTTGATAGTACATATACGCTTCTGCACACGGGGCCGTGCCCAGCAGACACGGGGGCGTGGTCAACTAATGCAGACAAACTGCAATTAATGAAGAAAGAGAAAGTGGACGGACACGGGGCCGTGCCCAATGGACACGGGGCCACGTCCGGGCTTCTGTGCAGGCTATAAATAGGGGTGCTTGGTTCACTTCAAAGGCATCTCTTGGCAAACCACCTCTCTCCCACTTCACCCACACTCCACCACCATCACAACACCCTCATCCACCACCATCACCCATCATCCATCATAAAGTGTGTGTAGTAGTCTCGGGATCCAAGATTGATAGTAAAAGTTCTTGACAATCAAAGGCCATGTTTGCCTAAGTCTCTTCCAACAATTGGTGAAGACAAGCATTTAGTGTAATACTTTTGTTTTTTAATCTTTTCGCACTTTTTATTTGGTTTTGTATTAATGACTTTAATAACTAGTTTATTATGTTGAAGGTGAAACATCCTTATCATTTGTCCGTGGTGTCTTGGCATTATTTTACTGTCTATTTAAAATAAAAGATTTACACCATTCATATCTCCACGGTCTATATGGAGATATGTTGGCTACCTGGTCGGGGGTTAAGGGAATGGTTTGGTAAGGTTCTTGCCTTGTTTAGTGTATAGATCCTGCAAGGACCTGGGTCAAGCTTACTAGGACCTCCTTCAATACCCACTGGTATTGGTTGGCAGGGGTGCAAATGGCTTGATCCTCTCATATCTAAACTACTATTAATATACTAACCCGGCTACTTAGGATTGCATCCCTGCTGACTCAAACCACTTAGCCGAGGGTAACGTCACCATCAAAAGAGGGGCCTACCACATTACGCATTAATAATTTAATTAATTATCTTCCAATATTCCAACCCTTTAGGATTGTATCATTGCTGACTCAAACTACTGGGTTGAGGGTAATGTCACCTTCAAAAGAGGGGCCTACTACTATAACTAAGATAATCTCTTAAAAAGTGCAAAAGTGCGGAAAACATCAAAGGTTACACTAAAGGCGAGTCGGATCCAAGTGATTCATCTTGTCTATCTGTTTTTATTTTATTTTTATTTTCAGCATTTTTAGTTTTTATTTTCATGTTTAAACCTTTTTTCTAAAAAAATTGATTTGATTAGACGTTGAGGATAAACCGGTATTAAAAACTCTTGTGTCCTTGGACGACCTCGGTATCTTACCAACGCTATACTACGCTCACGATGGGTGCACTTGCCCTTATGTGTGTTTAGTGTTAGTAGAATATCGTTTTTTATAAATTTAAAACTTGACTAAAGTGTTATAAAAGGGCTAAAAATATTGTTAAAAATCCGGACGGATGGCCTGTATGGGTGTTTGTATATTTGTATATGTATGTATTTTGTATCTAGACAAAACAGGGAACAGAGCGTTATCTGTCATATGTAATCCAAATGGATGACATGTGTCATCCGGACGGATGGCCATCCAATCGGATGGCAATCCGATCGGATAACCATCCGATCGGGTGACACCCACACCTTCCCTTGATTGCCTATAAATGGTGGACTAGGGACATTTGTCTAGAACCTTTTGTCAGATTCTCAAAGCGAAGCTCTGTCCAGTTTGCATTCGGATCTTTTGTACTTTCACATATTATCAGTGGAATTGGACATGTTAAGCATTGAGATTGTTGTATGTGATTCTCATACGATGCCGAGGGATTCCGCACCTCGTCATTGATCAATTCCACCATGTTCTTCTACTAGAACCGTTCCTGATTGTGCACCTACAAATTTCCTCTACCGTCTTCTTCTTCTTATTCTCAACACTGGCATATATCTCCCTTTTTATGCCCTCTGCAACCTCTTTCCAGTAGTTCGGATTCGCTTCATGTCTTGCGACCCATACTCCTACAGTTGGAATAGCAACAACAAGTGCTTCAAAATTTGAGGATCAACTGCTGGATTCCCTTGAGGATCAACAAAACATTATTTCTCTTTACTCCATCTATCTTCTCGCTTTGCTTCCATGAAAGCCTCATAGACCTCACTCAAATATATTCGCGCATGAGGTTTCTCTCTACTTAGTCTCATTTCAGCGACCAATGCCCTTTTCTCTTCCTTTATGTATTTACCCCAGTTAAACCCTTCATCATCATGAATTTTCCATCTTTATCATCATTAATCGTCACCATAGCTTGTTTCTTTTCTTTGGATGACCCTTCCTCAATCTGCTTTTAATTTGTTCTTGACGGTTGTTCATTGTTGTGATTATAGATGGCTTTCTTATAGTAGTCTTCGTGAAAAAGATTCACACTATCATCTGCAACTTGGTTTTTGCATTCTCTCTTGAAGTGCCCTTTTGTTTGCACTTAAAACATGTGACTTTTGCTTTGTCGGATCCCAGCTTCATATCTGAACCTTCCAGACATTTTCTCCTAGTGATCACCATGAAACGTTGAGCCCTCCTGATTACCCTCACCATACATCATCGAATATCCATGAGCTCCATCTCTTCCGGATCTACCTGATCATAGTCTTCCTTTGTCATGTTTGGATTTCCTATCTTCCCTGCGATCAGACCTTCGTAAGATTCCAGAAGAGGAGCTAAGAAACTCATATGTTGTCTAGTCAAATCAGTGTTTAAATTTGGAGAATCTTTCGAGTTTTGATTCGGATTTGATTTTGATGATGCAAAAGATGGATGATATCCAGAATCATAACTCGGAGATTTGGTCTTTGAAAAATCACCAGAATTTTCAGCACTGAATGCCGTACTGATCTTTGGTGACTGATTGTTCAGCAACATACTTCTTCGATACTACAGATCCACATTTGACTGATAACTTGAACTGGTCATTTTGTTTGTTTCTGTAACTCTAAATCATGACCTACAACTTTTTCAATCAAACCATCCAAAGTAATCTCGTCAAACTTGGCATCATTTTTCAAAACTATCCCAAAAGTTTTCCAATCATCAACCTACGGTAATGCCTCGACCAGTTTGTCAATACTTTCTTCCCTTTTCTTCATGATCCCAAACCTCTCCAGCTCGATCTTCAACTGACAGAGTCTTTCTATAATTTGTCGAACAGTTTCTCCTTTCATGCAACCGAATAGATCAAATTCCGTTTTCAGCAGAGAGATTTGTTTTTCTTGATATCCTTACCTCCTTCGGCTTTCAGCTTCAATGCTTCCCACATCGACTAGGATGTTTCACCATGTTGAAGTAAAAAACAGTATATCCTTTCTAACCGATTGTTGCAATAATGTTACCATTTTTCATTCATTAGAATGATCCTTCTTATCGAGATCTGAAATTTTTTTAATTGTAAGTAATCCATGTTTATCATTCATTGGATTTTCATATCCAAAAGTCAACATAATCCAACTATCATAAGCATAAGCCTTCACCCAGTTTTCAAATCTTGTACTCCACCAATGATAATCTTCAATATTCATTAGTTTTGGTGGCTTTTGATGATTTCCGTAAACATTATCGTGGTTCAAATTCTCAGAAATAACACTCGTAGCAGTCTTTGGATTTTCTTGAGTTGTGAATGCATTGTAAAATTCTTCAGCCATGATTCCTGCAAACAATCAAACAAACACTTGATCAAACTTGAAAAACAAACAACATAAACACTCTGTTGGTACGAAGCTGAAATAGTGGGTTCGTACGAAGGCACATTGAAATAATTTAAATCTCAAATTCCCGATTCATACGAAGCTGCCGGGTTCATACGAATCTACTTAAACTAAATACCCCGGTTCGTACGAAGCTAAAATTTGAAAAATAACAACTTTTGGAGTGGGTTCGTAAAAACTCAGTTTTGTAACAGCAGCCATGTATTTCAATGATTTGATGAGGATTTTGTTAAAATTTTGATCTGAAACTTTGTAGGATTAATTCAAACTGGTTTTCACACAACATATTCAAAATTTAGCCAATTTTAACCGTGGAAACTTTGTAGATCTGAGTTTTAAAGTTCAAAAGAATATGTAGAAGATGAGTAGAAGAAGATATGAAGAAGATGAAGAAATTTGTTGTTGAATTTGAAGAAGTTACTTGAATTTCCATGCCTTCAATTCGTGCAAACAATCACCCGCTCTGATACCACTTGTGGATTCGCTCCTTGGATCGATTCCTTGACCGTTGTATGCGATGCACATGTATCTTGTGTGGAATCTAAGTATGTGTGTGGATCAGACACAAAGATGTAATTATAAGTTGTTTTCTATTGATATTTGACAAGTACAAAACCACAAAAACAACCTAACAGAGTTTCCCCTCTCAAGCAAGCAAAGTTCTCTAATGAACAAGACCCAACACACATATATAAAGTAGTAGTGGCTTCGTACGAAGCTGGACAAGCTCCCTTCGTACGAAGTTAGCCCCTTTGTATGAAGCGGCCTAATCCTCCCTTCGTATGAAGCTACTTAAGCTCCTATGTACTTTACGCTCTACTCTGTTCAGCACCAGTCTTGTATCATCTGTTTAAGCTATGATACATGATTGACGGAAGTGATCGACATACTGTACTCACAATTCTGTTATTTCAATAACAAATAACCCAATACACCATTCACACACTAAACATATAGATGTTAAGCATCATTTTATTCGTGATTGTACTGAAAAAGGTTTAATTGATGTAGATAGAGTTGACACCTTAGACAACTATGCATACCTTTTTATAACGACATTCGATCGAAGGAGGATCGGGAACTTAGTCCGAATGATCGGGATTATAAACCCTGAGTAGGATGGTTGCACAAGCCCTCATGGAAACTTTATTTTTCCGTTTCTTTGTACATTTTTCTGCTTTTCGTTAAACATAAAAAAATCCAAAAAGATTTTACTTTGTTATAAGATATTTTTATAGAAACCCAATCACTTTAGAAAATAAAAAAAAAATTGAGGACGCGTTGATTGTGAGAAGAAATGATAGTACATCGGCAGTCATATCTTTTACATTTACAGGGTATCTTATAAAATTAAAAACTAAACTGTTGACAAATTCATTATATGTTGTAACGATATCTTTTACATGTTAATACGAATCTAATTTTTGTATATAAAGATAAAGAACTGTGTAAGTTGTGTGCAACATCTCTCGGATATATGGTCTTGGTACCGTAATTTCGTATGAGAGATTACCAAAATCCTGAGATACTAGGTCTTTATATCTGATTATTATCTGGGGTATTATACCTGGTCTTCTGATTTTGCGTCGGCAATGGCCTAGACCTCGTGTAATACTTTGCTAAGCGCTTCGTTTGTGTGTAAACCCTCCATGTTGATTTCTTTTCGTCCTAACAGTCATCACCGGATGATCTGTTCAAAGCTTGTCACCACCGGGTGAACAACTGAAAATATATGTTACCACCGTGTACAAAAAAACTGAAAAAAATGCCAAAGAACAAAAGATACCAAACCGTTGGTACACCACCTAAATTCGAGCCTTCATCTCTCTGTCAGTGCGGTGGCAATAACCTGAGCTCTCAAGGTTTGGCAATTTTGGCCAGATACAGATAGTATTTGGATATACTCACCTGTAACATGTAATTTTTGGTAGTCTTGATACGGGAGTGTATTCTTAGGTGGGTAGCACAATTATATCAATTAATAAGACACTTAACTGCATATCTTGAAAACAGTGTCTGAACACGTGCTAAAGCTTAAATGGACAAGTATATCATTAAACATCTTGAACTGTCATTATCATTCTTTGTGCTTAAAATTGTTAAATGGATACTAACTCTTATAGATTTTGACAGCTAAGTGTAGGTCCCGATTCTCGGAGGATCAAATACGAAACCAAATCACTTGTTTATCACAAACACGGTCACGAGTGCGGAATCCCCGTGACTATGCCAAACCAAACACAGATTGTAATAACACGATATAACCAATGAATCACAATCAATTGGTTAGATGAAGACAAAGGTTCAAACAGATACACACACAGTTTGAAGTAAAACTCTCTGAAGGTTATGCTCTCATAGTTTTAGTGTGAAACTATGAGGTGTTTATATAGGCAACATGACACAAGATATGACGAAACTTGAAAGGGGGCCGACGAAACTTCAAAGGTTGACGAAACTCCTAGAGTTTCGTCACTTAGCATGGTGAAACTTAGAGTTTCATCACAAGGAAGTTTCATCATGGTGAAACTTAGAGTTTCATCACAAGGAAGTTTCATCATGGTGTAACTTAGAGTTTCATCACAAGGGAGTTTCATCATGGTGAAACTTAGATGAAACTCGGGAGTTTCGCCATACAAGAGCTCGAAGAAACTTGGATTTTCGTCGATGGCTGCCAAACAGGATATGCTGCAAACTGTTAACAGTTTGCTGCAGACCGATATAAATACACAAAAAGACATAAACCAAGTATGCAACATGCATTGTTCATTTATACATTACATTATAAACGAGACAAACTTATCGGACCCAAGTAGGATAGGAAGATATCCGACTTGGTCTTCATTCTGTAAAAGTGTCAAACCGAACGTGCCGCGTCCACACAAAATGTATCAACAAACTCCCCCTTGGACGCTGCTGTGATGGTTCGTCTTCCATGTCTTTTATGTCGGAGGATCTTTAAAGGTCTCCACGCGTCGTAAGTAGAAAGTGTATCAACAAACTTCCCATTTCATTTAGGAAGTGCGTTAATAAACTCCCCCTTAAAATAAACTCTCCATTGAGTTATGCTCGTGAATCTTTCGATCTTCAGTGCTTTAGATCCTTGTGGTGTTGATGAAGGGTCATCGGCAGCTCGATCATCTTTGAGTGCCTTCACGTCGTGTCTTCATTCCAGAGCTCGTCTTCTATCACGTTATCTTGGCCTTTAGCTGGATTGAATGTAACATCTGCACATGCAAGAAAGCTAAACGCGTAATGAGAACAAACGCTTGGAATATAGACAAATTAAACAAACAACACATATGAGATCAAATCTCAATCAAACACCGACCGACAACAGTTTGAAACTTTAGAAAATGTTCAGTTTTAATCCTTTAACTTTCAAAATCTGTCAACTTCCACCGTTTATGAAGATGCAATTGTTTTCAGCTTACGATCAGGATTTTGGGCATGATAGACTCGAGTTCCAACATCGGTCAATCAAGAAATAAACTAGAAGCAAAATCTTTTTGGCTTTTATAAAGTGTATATTAAAACACACCTAAAATCTTTTTGGTCTTTTTGAATACATGAAATGTAAAGACAGAAAGCAGTAAATAAATATATACAAAGATGCAGAAACAAAAAGAAGTAAATAAATATTTACAAACATTCTTTTTGCGAGTTTCGAGGGTAAGAGAATCATATCAGTGTACGGTCATGCCAAAATGCTCTTGTTGTTCAATTAGTTAACATTAAGATAAGCATCCTATAATGATTATCGGTATTGTTGTCCACTTAAGCTCAACTTATCAGATGTAATCATGGCGAGGGAATACATTAAGGTATGATTTATACTTACCGACCGGTGTGCATCCACTCATGACACATTCCCGTATCAAGGTATGCACGAGACTTCATCTTACCGGTGAGTATACCATTTATCATCTGTTTTGACGTATATGAAAAAATGTGAGATACTCACTTATTTTGAGGAGGAACTTGATTTTCATATGCATGAGGGCATAGGAGCAAGTCCGTGAACAGGTCAGTACAACGTACAGCAAAGAGACGAACTTGACTCCTGGATAAATGTGATATTTTATCACTTATTTGATTGAACATGTGATTGTTGATCACTTATTGAAGTCAAATGCAATATGTACACGTAAGTATGGTATCATGGAAAATCTAGACTTCGTCTCCGTTATTTTTCGGTAAAAGATACAACCATGATACCCAGATGATAAGACCGCATAAAGACCGAATAACTCAGAACCTCGGCAATCTTTCAAACGAAATTTCGGTACTAAGACCATATGCCAATGAGTGGTTCCCACACAGTCTTCAGTCGATTTAGGTTTATATCACCCTACACACTTTAAAATGATTGTGAGCCTACCGATATATCTTATATAGAGCTGCTTATCGTTTTTCATTTTAAGTTCAATTCAAAGAGGTTTCGACAGACCACTGATTTACTATCATTTTCTCTTTTTCTCGCCAGGAAACTCTTTTTTTGTTTTTCAATTTTTTTGTGTTTTGAAATTTTTCAAAGTTTTTGAATTTTCAAATTTTGGATTTACTCCCCCTAAAATCAACAAACTATGATAAATTTTAAAAACACAAAGGTATTTACAAAAACGATTTCCCGATGTCGGATTAACACATGTTTTACCTTAATGCCGTTTACCAAAATTAATTTTAATCAGAATTGATTTATCGAATTTTGGAAAAATTAGTTGGCACGTCGGTAAGCAGTGCGGACCATGACAATGTTGACGAGTTTCATATTGAAACGATCACGTGTTAGGTGATATTTGAGGTCAACGTGTCAGGTCAAAGAGTGTTGTACGAGATGATATAATTCATAAAGCAGTTTAAATATGGTCAAATATATGAGAGATTAGAAATTCAAAACCGTATCCTGCAACTGCTTCGTGCATTGCCAAGAATCTCAGCGCTCTCCTAAACTGGATATCCAACCGGTGTGGACTTCAAAGTCGATTTTTGTAGCTACTTCAATTAATATGAGAAAACTCTTCACAGCAACAAGATCAGAAACCTCCAGGTCCGGCTGCTCTTCACAGCCAAGGCATCCGCACACCCGGTTGGTTTGTTCGATAAACACATTTTCTTCAATCACACCACGAAGAAATGTACACTGCACGTTCATCTTATGGATTTTGAACTTCAGACGTGTTGCAGGTGCGTACATTTTGATTGAATCTATCCTTGGGATCCGATCAAAGCCTTTAACAATCAAACTTTGAATGATTTTCATTTTTTCGAAGCTTTCAATTTCTTTCATCAGACATTCTTTCACTATCATATTCTTCCTTTTCTTTTTCTCTCTCCATCAAAAGCAACAACTCC
Source organism: Helianthus tuberosus (assembly GCA_030545235.1). Classification (NCBI taxonomy): domain Eukaryota; kingdom Viridiplantae; phylum Streptophyta; class Magnoliopsida; order Asterales; family Asteraceae; genus Helianthus; species Helianthus tuberosus. Next base: position 63,775,389 of record CM060416.1, on the reverse strand, counting down.
TAGATGTAACAATGTTTCGGAGCCGCATGGACGCCCCACTATCAACAATCCTAAGACTATCAATAGTTCTTCCAAAAACATTCTGCACACTCATTCACAGATCAGTTGAGGATGGGGACCCAAGCCTTAGTGGTCTTGGGTCGTCCCTGAGCATCACAAAATGTGATCTCGATTTCCTGATGGTTTTCTAAAACAGCAGCTCCCCCTGAACTTTCACCCGTCTTAGGTTTCCAAGTTTGTTTTTGTTAACCAGTTTAATTATTATGAAAAGATTTTGAAACTTCTAATTTTAATGATTGTGAAGAACTTGCTTCCCTATTAACAGATTTGGCTTCATATTTTAAAGCCTTTTCAACTACTTTGATATTTTGACGTTGATGACGGGGGTAGCTCAAACCTTAATAAACTGATTAGAGACACAACTGCTTAAAAGGTTAAAAGGTTCGGAAATGGTCCAACGATCATGAACAGTAAAAAGGACAAGCACAGTGTCCGATCACATCAACACTTAACGTGTGAAACCTTCTGCCCAGCCGTAACCAGAACATGTTGGAGAGCACACCCTTTTGTCCGCAGGTCCAAACCCTTCAACCCCCAAAATGGGCAAACCCCTCACTGCAAGCACAGATTCACTAGTCACGGGTTTCTCCTTTGAGAAACACCTTCCCCTATAAAATGCAGGCCATTCCACCATGCCATTCACTCCAGGATCAGCAGATGTCATTCTAACTCTCTGATTCTCCTTCTCCCTCTTGAGAACTAGCTTCATGCTTGCTTCTCTTCTTCACACTAAATAATTCATCTTCACCAACGATCGCTTTCTGGGCTGATTTCTAATCAGCTCAAGATCTAAGGAAGATAAAAACAATACTAGTGAATCTCTCTCCACGTCTTGCAAACGTGGGGGGACCCCACGACCTGCGTTAGGCTAATCGAACCCCTGAACCCTTTTACCCCAGAGATATCGCTACATGCCTTGGTCTATTATTTGTTGTATCAACAAGTTGGCGCCCACCGTGGGGCTACGCCATTTACTTTATCTTAAAGACCTGTTGTGTAGCTCCATTTTCTCTTTACATCATGTCTGAAAGCGAGTCTCTCGGTCAGGTAAATCAGGTGCCTAACAACATCGATTTAACACCAAATTCGGGTTGGATCTCACCGGTCTTATCTACACCTCTTTCTACTCCCAGAAGTACTCCACCGGGATATGTTCCCGGAATTCACTTCTTTTCAAACACAAACCCATCTCGGTCAGGGGTTGCACCTACTCAAATCGATGTAATGCATACACCGGAACGCATAGATCTAACACCCGAGTAACTAGCAAGAAATTTCTTATAACTGAGATCTTTTCTCAACTAGCATGTGAGCCTAGAAAGGAAAAAAGAGATGAGAATAAGACTAAATTATGAGGAGTCTGAACCCTCAATATCACCTGGCCCTCCATCTCTTCCTTTTATTAGCTCATATTCAGCCACATCTTACAGTAAAGCTGGTCCTAGTGTGACAGACCAACCACTCAATCCCTTTAGCTTTTGGGGAGGCCTAGTCCAATCACTTTTCCCTTATTTACCTCCCAAACCTTTGCAACCGGTGCACCTATTGGGCATGAAACCACTCTTTATCAATCATGGAAGTCACTAGCTTCAAGTGTTCCCTCTCCCATCACGACTTCGTGAAAACAAGCCATGGTCACCCCTCCTTTGGCTCGAGGTGCGGTCATGAGCACATCCATGGGAATGCCTTATACAGTAAGCCTTTAACCTTATGACACAGATAATGGCATCTTTTATTAGTACCATCAGAAAGCCTTTAAGGATTTAACCTTATGCCCTAGCTGATGACACAAATGATGGCACAATTTCCTTTGCAGCACGTGAAAGTTGGTTGATGACACAGAAAGCCTTCAAGGCTTTAACCTTAATTTCATCAACCAAGTGCCAACCACTCACCAGGGTACCTCAAGCGGTAACCCAGCTTCAAGGGTTGTAAAATACCTCCCAAAACCTTACAAGCCCAACAACTTGTCTTGCTTCTCCCAAACAAATTGTTGAGTACGAGTTTCAAACCCAGATAAAGATACTATTACGGTGCTGAAAACCACCTCCAAATCTTCGTCGGGGCAACAAGAATTGAAAAATGGCCCAACCCCGGATGTTGTCTCATGTTCATACGAACCCTTGAAGGGTCTCCACGCATATGGTTTAATGACCTTCCTGAACAATGTATTCAGACCTTTGACGATTTTAGCAAAGGTTTCCCATAACAACATGACGATGAAAGTCTCAGAGACTTCACCGAAAGGTACCAGAAGGAAAGTTTAACTTACGCCAATGAAAAGATTAGGGTTACAGGGTTCATGAATGCTATAAATTCCAAATATCTCACAAGAGACTTCAATAAATGCCTGCCCAAAACCCTTGAAGAAACACTCGAAAGGGCTGAAGCCCACATTCGAGGAGAATAAGCTGAAGACATCAAAAAAAAAAGAGAACTCTTAACTGGAGCTTCCAATATGGCTCTTATGACAAATGATTCAAATGTTCGGATTCCTGAAGGCCGGAACCCTCCAAGCTGAGAAAAAACCATATACTTTACAGCCTTAAACAAGACTCCGCACGAGATCTTGGCAACCGAAGAGGTAAAACACAGCTTCCGCCCTCCTCAACCTTTGTCAAAAAAAAAACAAAAGATTAGAAAAATCAAGCTAGTATTGTGAGTTTCACGAATAGAAAGGTCACCATACCAATGATTGCTTCCAACCCAAAAAGAGGATTGAAGAAGCCGTCAAGTCCGAACTAGCTCACTTGGTTGAAGGGGTCAAGGGCAAGATGGTTGAAAAATAAAAAGTAGGAAGCGAACATGGTCGACCTTGAAAACAAAGCTTCCCACAAACGCCATCATTTTAAGGCATGGGAACGTCAATATGTTTGTTTCCCACCATCAGAAGGAGAGTTGCTTTCAAACCCTCTGGTGATGGAATCCAACATAGGAACCATCAAGACACAAAAGGCTTACATTGACACATGTTTGAGAGAGGCTTTAACCCTCTCAGCGACGATGAACGTTCAAAGCTTCAACAGTCTGAATCCTCCATCGAAGGTATCGTAGACATACCTATCAAGCCTTTAGGCCAAATAACCCATTATGTTTGTTCAACGAGAGAACAAGGGGACAAACCGAACAACTCACTTCTGCGGTGATCAATATCCCTTCCAACTATGATATCATCATAGGAAGGCCAGGGCAAGGTGTGTTCGGAATGGCAGTTTTAGTTGGTCAAGGCACTGTGAAGTTTCCCACTGAAAAAGGGATAGCAATCCTTCAACCTACCCAAGAAGCTTTTTTGGTTGAAGGGGAAAGCTCAAGAAAGGACGAAGACGATGAACAAGGGTTGGACATAAACCCAAAATATCCTCAACAGGGGATAAGGGTAAACCCTAACCTTTCCAAAGAAACCATCTCATACCTTAAAAAGCTGCTCTTGCACTATGTCTTTGCTTGGTTCCCGGAAGATATGACCGGCATCCCTCGTAGCATTGTTGAAACATGAAGTTATGGATCCCACCTGATGTTAAGCTCATTATACAAAAGAAACGGAGCCAAGCCCTTAACAGAAGCCTTGTATAACGCCAAGAGATGGAAAAGCTTGTTCTAGCTGGAATCCTTCGAGAGGTCAAGTATCAATCATGGGTAGCCAATCCGGTAATGGTTCAAAAACCCGACAAGTCTGGGAGAATGTGTATCGATTTTAAAGACATGAACAAAGCACGCCCAAAGGATTGCTACCCGCTACACGAAATAGACCTCAAGGGTAACTCGCTCACAGGCTTCCCATTCAAGTGTTTTCTTGACACCTAAAAGGGTTACCATCAGATCCTAATAATAAAAAAAATATGAATAAATCCGCATTTCACACTGATAAAGGTATATCTTGCTATCAAAAAATGCCTTTTGGTTTAATAAATGCATGTGCCACTTATCAACGTCTGGTTGACAAAGCGTTTGCCAGACAAATCGGCAAAAACATTAAAGCTTATTTTGACGATCTGGTGATCAAGAGCAAAACGGAATACCAAATGCTCGATAACATACAAGAAACCTTCCAAAACTCGAGAAAGATCAACATGAGGCTTAATCCAATCAAGTGCCCGTTTGTAGGGCACATCATGGGGAAATAAAGCATAAAATCCAACCCTCAAAGGATGTGCTAACAAGAAAGACTTTCAATGGAAAGCTTACAGCTTTGAAGCATTTTTCCTCAAAAGGAAGCCTTCAACCAAATGAAGCAACACTTGGCTTCACTCCTAGCCATTTCGGCTCCAGAAACAGGAGGAACAACCTCTATCTACATTTCGATTGCTGAAAATACCATAAGTACGGCTCTAATCATTGAACGAAACAAAGTCCAGATAACCGTTTACTTCAAAATTAGCAGAAATCAAATATTCTTCTTTAAAAAAAAGAAAAAAAAAACTTGTTCTAGCCCTAGTCCAAACGGCTAGAAGGCTTCAAAGGTACTTTCAGTCACACCCGATACAAGTGATCATTGACTAACCAATTAAGAATGTGCTTGAAAAACAAGAAAATTCCGGACGATTAGCCAAATGAGTTGTGAAACTAGGTGAACACAAAATCACCTATGTCCTGAGAAAAGTTGTCAAAGCTCAAATCTTGGCTGACTTCATCTTGTAAGTCCCTAAAGAAGCCATAACAGAAGTTAATACAACTGCAGCTGAACCCTCCAACCCTGATACCTGGAAGCTCTTTACCGACGAAGCTTCCAGCATTGAAAGGTCAGGAGCAGGGCTAGTTCTAATTGATCCTAACGAATTGTAATTCACGTATGCCCTTCGTCTTGAATTTCAGAATACAAAAAACAAAGCTGAGTATGAAGCATTGATTGCTGGGCTCAAGCTTGCAAAATATGGGTGTCAAAAGGCTTCAAGTCTTCACAGACTCGTTGCTTGTTTCAAACCAAATAAGTGACAACTACATAGCCAAAGAAATGGGGGTTCAAAAGCTTCAAGTCCTTACAGACTCTCTTAAGCTAAGACAATAACAGCTACATAGCAAAAGAACCCAACATGTATTAGTACCGAGAGAAATCAATGGAATTGATGAACACATTTCAAACATTTTCCATAAAAAAAGTTCCAAGATCTCAAAACAAGAGAACTAATGCACTAAGCAAACTTGTATCTCCTACGTTTGGCCACCTCACCAAGAAGGTACTAACTGAGGTGTTAAAAACCTCATCCATCTAAAGACTTGAGGTTCAAGATGTGATCACTAAAAAAGGGCCAAATTAGATGACTCCCATTGAAAGGTTCCTCAAAATGATGAATTACCTAATGACCAGACTGTGGCTAAAAGGGTTCGTATCAAGTCAAGGCAATATGTGTTACAAGGAGATATCCTTTACAAAAAGGATACCTTGCACCACTACTTCGATGCGTTGGCCCAGAACAAAGCCAATATCTGATCAAAGAGGTTCACGAAGGGATATGTGGAGCTCATTGTGGCCCAAAATCGGTAGTGTCAAAGTTGATGAACCTCGAACACTTTTGGCCTTCCATGCATCGAGATACCTCCGAACAATTGCGAAAGTATGAAGCTTGTCAGTTACATGCTCCGGTACCCAAAAGCCTCAAACATGACCCCGTTCCCATCTCCTCGGCTTGGCTATTTCACAAGTAGGGAATCAACATCGTTGGTCCATCCCCACTAGCCAAATGAGGAGTCAAGCTCTTATTGGTAGCCGTGAACAACTTCACCAAGTGGCCAAAAGTAAAACTATTGGCAAAAATCTCAGGGAAACAGGTCATTGATTTTGTTTACGAAAACATAATCTGTCGTTTTGGGCTCCAGGGGTACTAGTTACGGATAACGGGAAGTAGTTTACCGAGAAGCCTTCTAGCTCCTAGTGTAAGGAGTTCAGAATAACTCAAGTATTTAGCTCGGTAGCTTACCCACAATCCAATGGCCAGGTTGATAGGACAAACCGCAACATTGTTGAAGGGATTAAATCTCGATTGGGAAGATACGACAACAACTGGCTCGAATAACTTCCCAATGTGCTATGGGAAATTCGAACAATCAAGAAAACGAGCCACAAGAAAACACGCTACAGCCTAGTGTTTGGATCAGAGGTTGTATTCCTAGCTGAAATCGGAGTAACAACACAAAGAACATTTAACATCGACCTCGAGCCAAATAAGAAAGAGACGATGTTGAATTTGGAACAACTCGAATAGGCTCGTGATTAAGCAGCCATACAAAAAGCAAGGCACAAGCAAAACATGGAATTTCATTACAATACACGGGTGAAGCATGAACACTTCAAGCCTGGGAACCTTGTGCTTCGAAATAATGAGGCATGTAAGAAAGAAAGCCAAGGAAAGCTCGGCCCTAAGTAGGAAGGGCCATACACTATCCTTAAAGCCCACAAAGGGGGATCATACAAGCTGACAGGTCCGCAAGGCAAAAAGCTTCCCCGCCATTGGAATGGCAAAAACCTTAAAAGGTTCCATGTTTAACCAAAACGCATTACAAATAGTTCCCAAAAGTTGTTCTATTCCCCTTGTAATCAAAATACTTTGAAATGAATGAACGATGAATCAAAATTTGTCTTTCTATCCTATAATGAGGTTGAGAACCTAGCAAGAAACTCCATGGCAAGGGCCATGTAAGGGGATGAGCTCCCAGGCCACATCGCTCAATAGGTTCAAGGGTTGAATGGACCTATATAAGGGGTGAGTTCCTAAATCAATACAACTCCATGAGACTCATAGAAATCTTGAAAAACATGTCTCATAGACGGGTTTGAACAGCCTACACCAAATGTTCCTTAAGCCCCAACATTGGCTTACGAACCAAAAAGACTCTAAGTGAATGTCATACATAGGATAGAGGTTGTATCTTCTTGTTAAAAATATCCTAAGGCTAAGTGACTGCAGCACTGAACCCTTTAAGGTATAAGTAACATAAGATGCACCGCCCAAAACAAAGACAACATACAAAACCAATAAAAACACAAGGGAGAAACAGAACAACACAATAGACATACCAAGATAAGTTAAAGATAGCAAGGGCCATACTGGCCATCAAACATAAAACATTGTCCACAAGCCTGCCAGGCTTTAACCACCAAGGGGCCTAAACGGTTCCCTTAAAATAAAAGGATGTTCAAACAAACAATCCATAACATTGTTCGACATGCTAAGAATACTACAAATCAAAGTTTCTTCTTCACTTGTTAGCATCAGAGATGGTAGACTTTGCTGCATCACCCTTATTCGAAACCCCATCATCTTGGGTGTTTTTAGCCATCCTCTTTTTCCTCCCTACGACACCCGTTGTCTCGAAGGCTTCAAGGCTTGAACCATTTGAGCCCTCACCACCTTCAGAACACGTTTCCTCGCTATCTCCGGAGCAAGGACATTTCTTCGAGAGGGACTTCAACACTTCGTTACAAACAACCTCATTAAGGCCCTAGGGCTTTAGCTCCCGCAAGACAGACAAAGGTTTACCAAAACACTGGAGACTTCACCCACATAAGGGTAAATCATATGCTCAATCTTAAAAAGTTGTTCCCTTGAAGACTTTGAAGGCTTTGGGTTGAAAAAGAGAAGACTTTTCCCAAGGCTCCCCAGGTTCACAAAGATTTGTAACCAGCAAACAAACCTCGGTGTCTCCTATGAGCAAGAAGCTTGGTGTACACATCACCCAAGACTTTGTCAAACTCCGAAGAATGGAGAAGATAGGTAACCACTTGCTGGAATCCATGCTCAATGAGCCATTCATTATCAGTAGTTTCCTGGTCAGGTGAAGCCTTTAACCCTTCTTTCTCCTCTAATAAGGCCTTTTTCTGAACAACCAAGGCAGCCTTATCGACCCAGACTTGAACCTTGTTGTTGGTGCACTACATCTGTCGACTTCGTCTTGTATCGAGTCTTACACTAGTTAGAATAGTTCAGGGCACGTAGAATGAGAAAATGTGTTAGAGATGAGAAGATTTCGCTTGAACATATATATGTTGAAGGGTTTTTGCTTGAAGCATCTCAAGCGAAATCATTACATCAGATTTCGCTTGAGACATGCTGATGTCCATCCCAAGCGAAATCCTTATAGTCTATATATAGGAGTTCAAGTTCAAGCGAAATAGGAGAGGAACATTTGTGTGATTTCCATACCGAGGTGCTGCCGGTGTGAGAACTGATTGTAATTGCATTCATATCAATACAAATCAGTGTTAAAGTGTAGATTCAGCTGTTTATAGATCAAATACTTGTTTTCCGCACCTGTATTTGATGGAATTCCTCTGAACCGACTCGTTTAGGTCGCGAACACGATCCTTACAATTGGTATCAGAGCCCGGGTGAGGAGTTCTGTAGATATCAGCCGAAATTTATCACGTTCTCTTACTTCTACACTTTCTTTCATCAGTTCAGAAATTTTTTCTCGGTCAAAAACTGTTCAATTTCTCACGAATTGTTTAAAAATACAAGATAACAAACCCTTGAAAGTTTCATAGCAAAATTCGACCTAAAAGTGATTAAAATTGACATCCGAATGGATTTCGCTTGAAAGGATCAGATTGCAGTGAATTTCGCTTGAAATTCTACTAACATTTCGCTTCAGGGTTCTCACTTCAGACGTTTTCGCTTGAATTATTTCGCTTCAGAGATTATCAAGTTTCGCTTCAAGGTTTTCGCTTCAGGGTTCTCTCTTCAGAAAGTTTCGCTTGAACGATTTCGCTTCAAAGATTTGTTAGTTTCGCTTCAATCAGTTTGACAGATAATTTCGCTTGAAGAAAGTTCAGTTGACCAGTTTCGCTTGAAAGAATCTGTTATTAAAAATCGTGCTATTGAAACATGGATAACGATTTTCACAACGCGTTTGCAACATCGTCTAGTTCATCTTCCATTGCTCAGAACATGAATTCAGAAAACAAAACGGGGACTACTCAGAAACCCCCGAAGCTAATGAGCATTGAGGAATACTATGGATGGAAAGATCGTTTCGAAAACTGGGTGCAAGCAAATCATCTAAGATCATGGGAATGTATTCTGAAAAAGTATATGCTACCACGTACTGAAATGGAGACAGTAAAACAACTTTCAGAGTTTGGTAATGAAGAACGGGAAATGTATCGAGCTGAAAAAATGATGATCAGTTTGCTTCAACAAGCTATCAAAGAAGACATCTTTATACTACTTCAACATGACAAAACATCAAAGTCAATCTGGGATGCTTTGAAAGTAAAGGTTGAAGGTAGTGCAAACATGATTAAAAGCAAAAAGGCTTTGCTTAAAAAGGAGTTTGACTTGTTCACAAGTTTGCCCGGAGAAGATACGAAGAAACTCATTGAACGATATTGTCACTTAGTTCGAACAATGTCGATGATGAACATCAACAAAGAAAATGAGGAATGGGTGGATAAGCTAGCTGATGCATTACCTCAGAAAGAGTGGGGAACTTATTTGATGATACTAAAGAATACCGGAGTTTATGATGGGTTGTCAATCTCTCAGTTCATTGAAAAGATTGAAAGTCAGGATTTGGAACAGCAGAAGATCGCAAGGATGAATAATCCAAGTGGTCAACAAGATGTAAAGATGTATTACAAGGGTAGTGTTCCGACTCCAGAAGCTGAGAGAAGTCCGAAAATTCAGACTGCTTATAGTGTTGGGGATTCTACAGAAAAGACTGATCAAAACTCAAACAAAAGCAACAGTGGTTTCTCATTGTATCCAAGTGTAAATCCGAAAAGCTCGTCAGAAAGCTTTCAGTCTCAAAGCACAAAGATGGGAAATGGTTGTGTGATTCAATGCAATATAGCTCTAAATCTTCCAGAAGGTCAAAGTTTTTCTGAAGACATTGCGAAAGATCATATGGCATTACTTGGTTCCGTGCTTATTTCATATGAAGGTTTAGTGGCTGGTCGAATTGGAAATCCTATGCTTACCAAAGAGGATTACGACCAAATAGATGCCGAAGAGATGGAACTAATGGATATCAAATGGTGTCTTGCAAGTGTTCTTAGACGTGCTGAGAAGTTTAAAACTATCACTGGGAGAAATGATTTTCTTGATGCTTGTGTTTCTACTTTAGGTTTTGATAAATCTAAAGTTACTTGTTTCAGGTGCAGGGAAAAAGGTCATTTTAAGCGGGAGTGCAAGAACAGAGAAGTTAGTGGTGCTCAGAATCCATTTGGAAAAGATGATTACTACCGGAAAGCCATTTATCAGCAAGTTGGTCAGACACAAGACTCACAGACGGCTCATGGTAGAAAGATTGAAGATTCCAAGAAAGGATGTTTGGTAAATTTCAACTGGAGCAACTATATATCTTCTGATAGCAAAGCATGCATAGTTGATCAAGATGATGAAAAACTACCAGAAGGTTTCAGTTGGGATATGTTTGTAGATGAAAAGGGAGAGTTCAAAGCGTTCATTGCCAAGATCATTCGAGAGCCAGATTTGTTTACTACTTGGATGAGATCTATCGGGGAGAATGTGAAAAGTGAGGATGAAAAGTCTGTGTCAACCGATGAAGGGTTAGACAGTACTGATAAATTTTCAGAGATATCTGGAGAAATTTCAGAAGATCTAGATGAAAGTTTACTAAGTGCAGACGAGAGTGTGCAAAATGAGGATACTTCAGAAAAAGAAGTTGTTTATGATCAAACACCATCTGATTCTGGTATTTCAGATGATGATTCTGAAAAATCTGTAGAGTTTGATCAAACACCGATTGAGAGTAGCAGTGATGATGAGGAAGAGAAACATATTAATATTGCTAAAAATCATCTTTCTCCTGAAAGTTTTCATTTCTATTTTGCAGATCGCATGGAGAAACTGAAGGAGAAACAAGCTGCAAAAGAACAACAACAAGATGTGAAGGTTGAAATTGTTGTTCAAACTGAAGAAGTTAAAAGTGTGGATGAAGAAAAGGTGACTGAAACTAAGAAGGTAACTGGTGAAGAAAAAGTAATTGAAGTGGTAAAAACAATCGAGATTGAGAAGATTGTTGAAGTTGAAAAGCCTTGCAAGAAATGTTTGGAAACTTGCAAGAATTGCGAAGAAAAGGATGTTACATTGTTTGATCGAGAAAGATTGATAGAAAAGTTACTATCTGATATCAACTATGTGAAAGAATCTTATAGTGTGTTGAACAGAACAGTGACAAGTCTTCAAACAACGAACTCTGAAAGAGAAAAGGCTTTAACGATGACAAATTCTACGTTGATGACAAAGCAAAAGGAAATTAATCATTACATCGAAGAAAATGCTAATCTAAAGCAAGAGTTGGAGAAAGAAAAGATCGAGAATGAAAGGATCAGAAGGTTATTACTGAGTTATTCTTGTTCTGATTATGTTATTGATCGAGTTTATCCTACTGTTGCAGGTTTTGAAGCATTTCAGGATGAGAAGCAAAAGAATGAGACTGGTAAGAAATCGATTGTTAAATACAACAAGTGTCCGCCTCCTATCTGGGAAGGATATTCTCCTAGAAAACCGAATGAGGAGCAAGTCGAAAAAGCAGTCAATATAAAGTTAAAATCTGAGACAACTGACGTTTTACCAGATAACATTGACATCACGTTTACATCGTCTGATACTGATCATGAGTCTGAGTTAATCAAAAAGGTGCTCGATCAGGTGTTGGATACTGAGGAGGTGTCTGAGTCAAAGTCTGAGTCTGGGTGTTCAAGTTCGTCAGTCAACAGTTCAAAGTTGTCGGAAAAACGGTCTTACAGTAAAGAATTTTTGCTATCAAAGGCAAATTTGGATGATGAAACATTTGAAGTTGCATACACTTTAAATGATTCAGACAAATTATACTCTGACAAAGAATTTCCTATTAGAAGTGTTCATTTTGATATGATCAAAAAGGTTTTTAAAATGACAGAAATTAATTTTTCTGAACTTAAAGATTTAAAATTTACTGAAAAACTTAAAAAATACACTTCAAGAGTTCAACAAAGGTTAAACAAGAAAAAAAGGGAAAAAGTATTACAATTCTGGTTCTAGTTTTCAAAAGAAAACAAACCAAAATTGTAGTTACAAAAAGAAAGGTCTTGGTTTTACTCCATCTGAAAATCGTAAAAATGAAAAATATGTTAGAGATTTTAAAACAAAATTGACATATGTTGCAGGAAAAAGCTATGAAGAGGAGTCAAATAGCTTATTCTGGAGAAAATCAAATCAGGAGTTCCTTGCTGAAAGAAAAAGAATAGGAACTGGAGTTTTTCATCCAATTGGAGTTTTTCAACCAAAAGACACAAGAACTTGTTTTCAATGCCAAGTTGTTGGACACATCGCTCACAATTGTCCAAACAAAGTCAACAAAAAACAGGGAGTATCTGAAAAACTTAAAGAAAAAGTGGTTGAAAAGAATGAATCACCAACTACAAACTTCAAAAATTTTGATAATTCAAAGAATGAAGTTGGTGAAAATTCTAAAAGATTGTACAAAAAGAGTGCAAAAGACAATCAAAAATGGATTGTTAAAAGATCAGATGTACAATCTGGCGATGAATCTGATTCCACAAAATCAGATGAGCCACAAGTTAAAAAAAAAGATTCAGTGAATGATGTTGACATTCCATCACTGAACTTTGAAGAAGTTAAACACATGGTTGGTAAAGTGGAAATTTCAAATCAATTTTATTCTGATAAAAAGGAATTTGATATTGAGAAAGCATTTAATGGAAATGTTAGAAAAATATTCAAAAAAATGCTTGATGGGAAAGTAAAGGGGGTTAAAGATTTTTATGCAACTAAAAAGGCAACTTACAACCCTACTGCTCAAGAATTGGAAGCCACTAAGTCTGAGAAGACTTGGGTGGAAGTTTGTTTCCCATGATAGTCTAAGGACTATGCCGGAGATCCCAAGTTTATATCGTGGATCAGGAATCGGCATCTTTCTAATTTTTGAAGTTTTTGGTTGAAAGATTTTGATAGTGTTTGGATGTTTACAGGTTGTATGACTACGCCGGAGCTTCCAGGTTGGTAAGTGCGAAGCAGGAATCGGCATTTTGATTGGTAAAATGGTGATGTAGACGTAACATTCCTACAAGTGGTATTGTGTTCTACATGTGGTAATTTTTATAATTGGTATAGAAGGTGCATACATGCAAGTGGTAAATCAGGGACATTAATTTGTACTTGATTTGCTACAAGTGGTTAAGAATAGACAATGTGATGAACCACACCCCGAATTTATAAATGATTATATCATCAAAACTTATTTTCCGGAAAAATCATTTTGATTAAAACAAACTTAAGTGTTTTGAAATCTAAATGAGATAATAGTTTTGTGATAGGGGGAGTTCTGATTGTTTATGCCTAGTGAATGGCGATTTGATGCGATTCGATATCAGTTGTCACTTTATTGTACAGTTTATTTTTTCAAATTTCCTTTCATGTGTTTGTATTTTAGGGGGAGTAGAAAATTTCAGAAAATCCAAAAACATTTGAAAATTTGAAAAAGACAAAAACATGATAAAATTCAAAAATGAGTTTCGTTGTGAATAGAGGAAATGATAGTACATCAGTGGATAATCACAACATGCTAAAGAATTGGAAAGAAAAATGTGATAAACAATCTTACTGCGGATATGTCAGTAGGTTTTTGCACATTTAGTAGATTGTGACGAGATATAAACTTAAAATTCAAACTTGCTTATTTTGTGGGTAACAAAACTGCTTGGATATATAGGTAACCCCTGAAATCTTGTTTGAAAGGTCCCTTATTCTGAGATACTAGGTCTTTATGCTCAGTGATATCTGGGGTATTATCCCGGGACTTCTGATTTTGCGGAAGCAATGGCCTAGTCCCCGGAGAATACTTTACATTTGCTTGAAATATAGCTCACCCTCAGCTAAAAAATGATGAAACATTGAAAAATGCTTATCATGGCTGTTGAAACAAAAGATCCTCTAAAGGGGACACACCAAAAGTCGAAGCCGTCATCTCTCTGCGTATCGAAAGATCGACCTGAGCTCTCACGGCCCTCGTACTATAATTTATTCCCTTGACAGATATCATCTGTGGTATACTCACCTGTAAGACTGAATATTGGGATCTGGATACGAGAGTATATTCAAGTAGTGGGACACACGGATAAGTTTAAGTCTTTTAAAACATTAACATCGTATCTCGGATCAGTTGAACTTTGTGTGAAAATTTAAGTGGACAAATATACTGACAATCTAGGTAAATTGTTTAGATCTTAATATGAAATGAAGCTTAACGGTGTTAGTGATCTGTCTCAGAAACTGATATGATCCTCTTGCACAAACTCACAAAAATATTGTTTGTAAATATTTCTTTATTGCATTCCATTACAATCAAAAATTACAAAAAGATTTTAGTGTGTTTCAGCATAAATTTAAAAAAAAATCAAAAAGATTTTCGACAACTGATATTGGAAAGCTGATTGTCAAAATTTCAAGTGCTAAACATGATGACTTGGGTGTGAGGGGGAGTGAATCTTAAAATGTCAAAAGGTTTGTTAAAATCCTACAATTGGTATTTTCTTAAAAAAACCTACATTTGGTTCATCATTGGTTTGTGATATGAGAGAGTTATCTGATTATATCAGATTGTTGGTGCATTTAAATTGTTAAATTTAGAAAATTTATTTCTGGGTTAAGATTGTTACAGGTGAGCCAGGTTAATTCATTCAAAGCCTACGAAAGTCAGACTCTGATCATGAATCTAAAGTTTGCTAGCTGCTGAGGCTGATGAACTTAAGGAATCAAGAGATCTGATCAAGAGAATTAGTTTCAACAACATCTAAAAGCCAGGTTACAATACCTGAGGACTTTGAGAAGTTAGATGAGAACCAGGCAATGATCTTGTAGACAAAATTTGAGTCAGGCATCGATCCTAAAGCAGATGTTGCTGAAGAACAAATGAATGCCAGCAAATCGTGAGGGGGAGTCTGAAGATTTTTGAGAAGAAGATAGAGAGAGAAAAGCCCAGAGACTGATCAAGACTGAAGGTGTAAAGACACAGCATTATTGTGACTCGATAGTCGACTCGTCAACATCTGAGGGGGAGTCTGTTGGTGCACTACATCTGTCGACTTCGTCTTGTATCGAGTCTTACACTAGTTAGAATAGTTCAGGGCACGTAGAATGAGAAAATGTGTTAGAGATGAGAAGATTTCGCTTGAACATATATATGTTGAAGGGTTTTCGCTTGAAGCATCTCAAGCGAAATCATTACATCAGATTTCGCTTGAGACATGCTGATGTCCATCCCAAGCGAAATCCTTATAGTCTATATATAGGAGTTCAAGTTCAAGCGAAACAGGAGAGGAACATTTGTGTGATTTCCATACCGAGGTGCTGCCGGTGTGAGAACTGATTGTAATTGCATTCATATCAATACAAATCAGTGTTAAAGTGAAGATTCAGCTGTTTATAGATCAAATACTTGTTTTCCGCACCTGTATTTGATGGAATTCCTCTGAACCGACTCGTTTAGGTCGCGAACACGATCCTTACACTTGTCAGCCTCCAAGCGTTTTTCCAACTCAACCACATCAGTCTTATGCGGGAAGAAACTCCTCAAATCTTCAAACAGCAATGCTTTCTCCTTCTCAGCGTAGCCCTTAGCTTCTTTCAAAGCAACCATTAAAGCTTTCATCTCATCCCTCCTCACCGAAAAAGACTTCATATTCTTGCATCCTTTTGCGAAATCAGGATACACCCTCAAGAAGCAAGGTAGCAAGGTTGCAAGCACCCATCAACATTTTCGAAATCATCAGTTCATCGTCCATAGATGAGCAAGAACATCAAACAGTGGGAGGAGCAAAATGGGTAAGAACATCCACACAAACGGATGAAGACTTGAAGCTGTCACCAACTGTGACCTTCCAATCCGGCACATAAACCTCCCATGGATTAACATTGGTGGAACCTTCACCACCCTTCCCGGAACCCTTCAAGCTCACAACCTTTTTACCCGCCAAATCACCAAGGGCTGACCCTTGTCCTTTTTTTATTTTCCCCCAACCCCAACTTCTAAATCATCTGAAGCCTCTATGTCATTACTTAGTTCCACCGGCTCAGAAGCCGATGGTTGGTTAGTAGTCTTTATCAAACAACAGCTCGAACGACGAGTAGAGACTTTGGAAGCACCGACCCTAGTAAAGCCTTTGACATTTGGAACGTTAACATAGCCTGAACCCTCGAACCTGTGTTCAGCACCTCTGGCAACAACATCTTCGCTGGAGGTAGCCTCAACATCCCCAAACACAACATCAGATTTATCACTACTCTTGATAAAGCATAAGGCAAAACATCATACCCTGATCATACCTCATGAGCACAGGGTCACGATCCGGCTTGTCCCACAAGGTACTTACACCCATCAACACTAAAAGGTGTTCAGGAAAGGGACGAAGCCTTGAAGGACACTTCCTAATGGCTTTTAACAACCAACTATCTAGTTCAGGCTCAAATGGCTTAAGCTTGTTTAACATAGCATCAGGGTGCCTCCAAACAAGCTTAAAGAAAACAATGGACTTAGAAATCCAGAAAATTCGGTCCTTCCAATAACAAACGGTAGTAACCATTAAGGAAGTCAAACAAACATCAACTTGGGATGTCTCAAACGTGACCCAATCATTGTTCTTGGTCAACCGTAAGAAACATCGAAACAACAACGATGGGTCATACCATATCACAAGACCTCAAAGTGTAAAGTCCTAGCAAGACCTTGAGGGTGCAACTAACCAAGCGACACACGATAATACTGTAAAATATCCAGAACAAAGACCAAAAACGAATGACACAAGTTGGAAAACTCAAAATGACAACAATAAACAGCAATCGAACTAGCGGGATACTGATCGATCGATTTATCTAAAACCCGGAGCCACCGGATTAAACTTTTGATCGATCCCCCATTATTTACAAAAAGCCTCAACTTCCTATCTAGTGAGACAAGAATAACTCACATACAGATCTTTGCTAGCACCCAGGAGAGGCGATCAAAAGAAAAAAGAAAGTGAAGTATAGGCAGTTATTATTACGCAAAAGGCAAAAAATTTCCATCCATCACATTAACTGTCATTTCAAAATTCAAATCCAAAAAACTTAGACGCCTGATAACCTTTCAAGCCTTGAAGCCTTTAAGCAATAAAAATCGTGTACAAAAGTCAGAAACATTTGAGCTTACACCCCAAATACCTCTGACTTGGGGGGATGATGACGGGGGTAGCTCAAACCTTAATAAACTGATTAGAGACACAACAGCTTAAAAGGTTAAAAGGTTAAAAGGTTCGAAAATGGTCCAACGGTCATGAACAGTAAAAAGGACAAGCACAGTGTCCGGTCACATCAACACTTAACGTGTGAAACCTTCTTCCCAGCTGCAACCAGAACATGTTGGAGAGCACACCCTTTTGTCCGCAGGTCTAAACCCTTCAACCCCCAAAATGGGCAAACCCCTCACTGCAAGCACAGATTCACTAGTCACGGGTTTCTCCTTTGAGAAACACCTTCCCCTATAAAATGCAGGCCATTCCACCATGCCATTCACTCCAGGATCAGCAGATGTCACTCTAACTCTCTGATTCTCCTTCTCCCTCTTGAGAACTAGCTTCATGCTTGCTTCTCTTCTTCACACTAAATAATTCATCTTCACCAACGATCGCTTTCTGCGCTGATTTCTAATCAGCTCAAGATCTAAGGAAGATTAAAACAATACTAGTGAATCTCTCTCCACGTCTTTCAAACGTGGGGGGACCCCACGACCTGCGTTAGGCTAATCGAACCCCTGAACCCTTTTACCCCAGAGATATCGCTACAGGCCTTGGTCTATTATTTGTTGTATCAACAGACGTTGTTGTTTCATTTGTTGTTCTTTTACAGTTCTTTTATAATGTTTTGGTGAAACAGGACGACGTTGTGGGTGAACCTTTTCAGGTGGAGCTTTCTCAACAAATTTCTCTTTGGGAATATTAGTACAATTTTTAATGATATGTCCAAACTCCCCACACTTAAAACACGTTCTCCTTTCAACAAACTTAGGAGAATCTGATCGACGAACAGATGTCGAACCTGTAGAACCTGAGGTACTTGCCTTTTCATCACACCCGTTTGTATGTTGAGTGTAATTGTTTTGACTGTTATGTTTTAAAATCATGACTTGTTGGACAAAGTCGGTTTTGATTTGTTTTCAAAAGTATCGATTTTATCAGTACCCTTCGATACTACAAATTTGACATTACTGCTTTTCTTCTGGTAATGAGCTCCTTTTGTTTCAAATTTTGATTGAGAATCTTTAGGCTTTTGAGCTCGTTGAACTGGTTGTTTACCCTTAGAAGCAATAGGTTGCTGCTTTGTCGGTGATCTTTGGTTTCCAAATTGTTTTCTAATTTCTGATTTTGGAACAGGATCACATTTTGTTACAACGACTCCTGTGTGACAACTGGCACCAAACCGGTAATTTCCGTACACTTTAATCATTATTTAATGACTGCAATTATGTGCTTAAATGTCAACATAGTCTGGTTACATACTATACTTGTGAATTCATGCACGTTTTATACTACAAAATATTGCTTTATGCATAAAAGAGAGCGTTGCGTCAGAAATACTAGTAAACTCACCGGTAAAACACAATATGTCAACAACTCTGCAGAAAGCAGTCAGACATTAGAACTGAGGCCTAGGTGTAGGTCCAATGACAAGAATACATTAAAACCCAAGAGTACATACAAGGGTTAACATATAGACACTCCGGAAGCTAAAATACGCAAATAAAAGCACCCGAAAAGCACTTTAAGTGCAGAATCTTACTTATTCAGCTCAAATCAGCTTTTAAGCATATAAATATCATGCAGAATTTACGTTTCATTGTTTAGAATACTTCCCCAAGTGTTGGGTATTGAAAGGGTTACAAAAGATACCTGAAGGATACTAAACGGTGCAATTTAGCACTATAACGAACCGGTATTCAACCGAACAAACGGACTTTACCCAGAACACAAAAATATTGTCAAACACATTGTTTTTATTTTTCTGAGCTAGTTAGGGTCCCCGAACACCCTAACACACTATATATTATACAACACACCTTAACACACTAGCTTAAAACTTAACATTCCTAACTAAATCTAACTAGATTGCAAGTAAACCATTTGAAATCCAACAAGACCCCCCCCCCCCCCATGGGGACGGTTACATGAGGACTTACACACAAGATTTGTTTGATTATTTTATTGGATTATGATTGGTACTAAGGAGACATAAGACACAAGGGTTATTAGATCTCTATATAACCCACTAGTTAACCACCATTTCTTCCTCATTCACATCAAACAACAACACACTTCCCCTCCTCCTTGCTTGTTTCGGCCGAGAACACCACAACCATCATCACCACCTTCAAACTTCCTTCATGCAACCTACACATATCCAAGGGTGCTAGAGATCGTACAAGTGAGCTTGGTGTGTTCGGAAGCTCAAGGACCTCTCTCGTTTTCTTTTATCCACCACTTTTACGCTCTTGAACTCCCCTAGCCTTGTGCTAGTAGTAAGTGTCTTAGATCTTCATACTCTTCATATTTTGTTGGTTAATAGTAAAAAGAATGGTGAAATAACAAGAAACTCTAAGAACATAAACAAAGTCTTGACATAAACTAACAAAGTGATGAAGTAGTGTTAAAATGAAGATGAAATCATGTTGTTCTTGAGTCATTATGCTTGTTGAATGTTGTTTGTTAGTAAAAAAATGATATGGTTCATCACATGGACTTGCTAGATCATGTTTAAAAACATGAACTAGCAAGATGTGAAAGTTAGAGATGTGTAGGATGATGGAATCATCCACACATAAACAAATAAGTGTTTTCTTGGAAAATAAAGATCAAAGTAAGTTATAATCTTGTAGATCTAATGATCCATGAGTGGTTTTTCGAAAGAACCAAGTGAAAAGTATGAGTTTGTTAAAACTTGGATCTTACATAAACTTAACACATTTTTAGTGTGTAAACAAGTGTAGAAACACTGTGTAAAAAGAAAATTTGACAAAGAAATATTTTTTTAGAAAATATGACTAGAAGTTGTAAATGTTCAAATTCTTTAAAAATGAAGTTTTTTTTTTTAAAAAGAAGCAATCACACTTTAAAGGGGTAACAAGACTTACTAAATACCCTAGTAAGTTACTATACATTTTTATAAATTTTCAAGTTCATGAAATAGAGAAATTAGTGTATGTTATTGATGATTGTTGTTGAAAATTGATTGTTGATGATTTAAAAGAAAATAAACACATGTTTTGAAAACATGGGAAACCTCCATTTTTAGGGGAAACTCTGTCAAAACTTCTATAAATTTTGACACTTAGAAAAAATATAGGTTCTGAGGAACTTATTCCCTAAAATGTACCTAAAAGCATTTACCAAGGTTTCCCTAATTTTTGTGTTAAGAATTGATGATTTCTTCAAGAAAATAAAATTGATATTAAGTATGTATATTTTTGGAGAAAAATATATATATTTGTTGATGACAAAATGTTTTGCTAAATGTATGTAGTATGTATTATACTTGATAGTGTATTAGGACTTGAAAATACAGTAAATACTCTTGAGAAGTAAAAACACAAAAATACACATACGACATATAAGATACATAATTCGGGTGCAAAATACAAGAAACTTATAATTGTTTTTGAGAAAATAATATAAGTATGACACTTAGTTAAAAATATAAAAATTATTTTTAACACAAGAATACATATACAAAAATAGTGACTTGTGCTTGTGCGATACAAGACTAGTGACTAACGATAATAAAAGACGTTTAGGTCACGACGTATTATAAGCAAATCCGGTGAAGTTTACAACGCAAGGAACGCAAAGTTGTGAGTTCATGCTCCCCATTTTCTTTTAACTGTTTTCAGTTTTATAACTTCGGGGGTGAAATACATGTTACACATACGACAATATTTAAATGGTATGATACAAAAAAAAAAACAAGAGGCACTCTTGGTGATAACTAGTACCAAGTATGATGCGTTTTGAAAAATGATACGAGAAATCGTGTCATGAATAAGGTACCATAAGCACCATTAATCGTGTACATACTTAGACCGTAGAACATGTTAATGGCCTTGCAACCCATTAACACTTGATACATACAGAAATACATGATTTATATAAGAATACGTGATTTATACAAGATACATACAATGTTTTTCATACAAAGTATACAAACGTACATTACAAGAACTGCATGAATTCAAACCAACATTATGTTGATGTTTTTCCAAAACTCACATGTATTTCAGGTAACTAGAAGTGGATGTGCGCGCGGTCTTACTCATGCTTGTGGATGTCGTCTATGTTTTATCTTTAAATAAAGTTGTAAACTTTCTAGACAATGTTTTATGCTATCTGGTGATGTAAACGCTAAACTTATGTTTTCAAGTTATGAAATGTTAGTATTTGAAGTTATTTTTACGAGCATGTAGTATGTTTACCTTTCGTATGCAATGAGAACCTTTGATGATCACACCTCGTGCTTCCGCCTTAGAAAGGGGTGTGACAGATTGGTATCAGAGCTGCGATTGTAGTGAACCAGGATTCCTTCTCGAGTCTAAACTACAATCTCTAGGATCCTTGCACGAAAACAATTTTCCAAAAAGTTTTCATTGCATAAAACGTTCCGCGACATCCACTACCTGAAACTGTTTACAAGAGTCTAGAAAAGACACTACGAGACTTAGGGTGCACTAGAGTAGCACGCGTCTATGATTGAGAATTACTTGCAATTATGTGTGATAATTAGCATATACATATACTAGAAGTAGAATACAACTAGTATACATGACTTTACCTGAAAACAATGGCCTACCTGAAGGAAAAGATACGAGGATGAAACGAACTGTGCGGACTGTGCAAGGAGTTACGTAATTATGGATGCATACATAATTATGGAATTCAATGCACAGAAATCACAGCAAGTCTTGTCACGTACGGATTCCATCAGTGCAAGAAAAGGTCAGACGTGAACACCAGCTTATTAAATACTCTGCTAGAGAAACAATTGTTTGATGCCGCTTATGTGGTATATGCTATGTATATATACTACTACTACTGCCTAGTATGACGATATCGAACAAATGTCTAACCCTGTTGTATTATGTTCTGTCAGAACATGGCACCCAGGAAAGCTGTGAATGCTCGTGATCAACCTCCTCCTCCCCCACTGCCAAGAACTGCTGAAGAGCTGAACGCTCTACTGGAAGAAAGGATCTCCGCTGCTATCGCCCAATACGAGGCGAACCGAACTCAAGACAGTGGCGGGCCAACGCAGCTCAGGGCTGCACTTTCAAGCAGTTCCTCGACTGTAAACCAATGAACTACGACGACACAGGAGGTGCAGTAGCATTTGTGCGCTGGACAGAGAAGACTGAAGCTACTATCCGCAAGAGCAAGTGTACTGCGGATCAGCAAGTCACTTTTGCTACTGGGTTGTTTGTCGATGAAGCTCTGACTTGGTGGAACTTGCAAGTCCAAACTTGGGGTGATGATGCCACGTATGGCATGACTTGGGATGAACTGAAGGAGAAAATGAGGGAAAAGTACTACTCCCGTGCTGAACTCCAAAGGCTGGAAACGGAGTTTTGGCACTTGACCATGGAAGGTGCTGACATCAATGGTTATACTCGAAGGTTCCACGATCTGTCTAGAGTGCTTCCCTACATGGTGACTCCCGAATTTAAGCGCGTTGAACGCTACATTTGGGGATTGGCCTTAGAATTTCGTGGCATGGTAACTTCGGCTAAACCTCAATCAATCACCGAGGCTGTAACTCTGGCTGTCAGCCTTACTAAAGATTGTGTTCGTATGAAGAAGCTATCACTGAACCCAACAGAAAATGCCGAGACGCATGCTGAGTCATCATGTGACAAGAAAAGGAAACATGCAAACTTGAATCAAGCAACTCGTAACAACAAGGGTTCCAACAAGAAGCGTGACCCTAACCCGCCTCTGGGGGCGAAATCTCTTGCAGCCATGAATGACGCTCCAGCTAAAGGATACCTGGGCACTCTGCCCAAATGCAACCATTGCAAGCATCGTCACGAAGGGGTGTGTCGCGTTTCAAGATGCGACAAGTGTGGAAAGCTGGGTCACCGCACTGAGGACTGTTGGGGAAAAGGAAATAAGAACGGGAATGGAAATCGCAATGGGGCTGGTAATAGAAACAATGGCGGAAATGGAAATGGTGTTGGTAATGGAAATGGGCAAAACCAAGGATGCTTCAGTTGTGGAAGCAAGGATCATTTTGTGAAAGATTTCCCAGGGGGAAACAACGTTCAGGCTCGAGCATTTGTGATTGGAGCAAGGGACGCACGCGAGGACCCTTGTAACATCCGTCAAAAGATTTATATATGGTTAAAGATCTGTTTAATTAATTATTTATTTTGTAAAAAAAATCAATATAATAATTTATTTGATTAAATTAAATAATTTAGAGGTTATTCAGATATCCGAGTTAGTTCTAGGAAATCAACTTAAACCAAGTTAAGTAACTAATTAATTAACCTTTCAAAGTTGAGGGACTAGATTGGTCTTTTCCTAAAAACTGAAATGCCAAACCCTAACACTCTCTTTTTATTTCAGCCGACACCTTCTTCTAATATGTTGACAAAACCCAATCTCTAAGGCTCTCATCTCCTTCACATCTCTAAACACTTACCCATAAAAGAAAATGCAGTGAACTCATCATCTTCCCAAACTCATTGCACCAACATACATGTCTCTTCTCTCCCTCTCATCTTCTAAACCACACCCACTCGAAACACCCACACCCCTCTGACTTCCTCCTTCTCCGACGACAGCCGCACCCCCACACCCTCATTCATTCGTTTCTCCGGTGAACGAGAGTGAGAATATAAGCGCAATCAGAGAGAGAGAGGATGAACATGGCGGAGCCGACGTCGAGCGCCGACGAGCTGCGACGGCGGAAGGTGACGACGCCACCGTCTGCAGCGGTGATGGAGGTGCAGCTGCCGATGTTCTTGTCGGGAACCGGGTTTTAATTTCAGGCCTCGTGGTCAGTTTTAGTTTCGGGTTTTGTTTGTTCCCGATTCAAGTTTCAGGTTTGATCTCGGTTCCTACCTCGGTTCTTAGTTTGATTCAAGTTCTAATTGGTTTCTTTCGGGTCATGGCTCCAGCTTTCGGTTCAACAGGTTCGGGTCCGGTTCAGTCTACGTCGAGTCAACGGGTCAGTCAGTTCGGATTAGAGACGGGCAACGGGTCGGGCCAACCCGGTCAGATGTACGGAGATCACCACGGGAATCCTCTCATTTTGTTCAGTATATTTCCTCATCTTAAATATCGTTCATCTTATGCTCTTTACAGTTGTTTATTAAGAAAAATAGTTAATTCTTATGTATATGAACTCTATAATCTACTTATCAGATCCTACAAATAAATCACTTTTTCTTCTTGTTCAACGTTAAATTCATGGTGATCCATGTTCAAAATATCTAAACCATTTTTACAAAATAGTATACTGTCGATGATTTTTATTAATGAAGATGATGTTGTACAATCATCATCTTTTATTGTTTACATATATAAAACTAAAGTAGTCATTGCTGTTATACGAAGATGATGACCACAAGGTCATTTGAATAAAGATGATACAAAGATGATAACAAAGCATTGCTATTATTTTATCTTATTTTATTTTATTTTACTTTTTTTATTATTTATCAAGTAAAACAATAAACACTCTAGACTTCATAATAATCTCAACAAAATAATCTCTTACTCATATTTTATTCTCCTTCATAATAAACCACTAAATTAATAACATAAGTAAGTTACCAATTTTATTCCAGTTTATAAATAAAAGTCTATATGAGATAAAATATAAATTACGCATTATTAATGTATGCACAATAAATGTTAGGATTATAATTCATTTCCTTTGTTTACCAATATATAATAACGGATCGTTCTAAATATCTAGGTTAGTCTCTTTTGATCGTTCTCTTGGATTTTCACCCAATCTTTACTCGTGCGTCATCACAAGAAAACGCAACGCAACCCATGTGAGTATACTCGATCCCTTTTTCCCCTTTACACTTTGGGATGCAACATGTGTAATTATGCAAATACCTTTTAACTAAATTTAACATACTCAATCCGTGAACGAAGCATGAAACTAATGTGACTTACTTGCTATTCTTGTATGCTCTATGAACGATTTGGAACGTTATATGCTCATTGACTTGCTCGCCCACCTTAACAATTATAGCGCTATAGGATTAACGCCCCGCCCGCTATTCTATTGGGTATTGTTAAGTTACCACCCCGCTAAACTATTGGGATTAGGCTATTTTATGCGTTGTATTCTAGGGTTTGATCATATAGTACGCCAAAAATTGCATACTAGTAATCACATATTATGAATCATGTTGGATTTGAGTTTTTATTCTATTATGCTATGTATTCAAACTTGTATACTCGCCAACTTTTGTTGATTTTATTTTAATACATGTTGCAGGTTGTTAGACAACACGATGAAGAAATCAAGTTAGGATGGACTTAGATACTCATTCAATAATAAACAATGTTGTTGCAATTTGTTTTTATTTGAAACAATGTATTCAAATTTTAGTCATTAATGAAATTGGATTTAAATTTTATTGTCACATAGTGTTATGATGCTTTTGAGCGATTTATTCGTCTCATCCCGATGTTTCCGCCATCGGTTGGGGTGTGACAACCCTAACGTGGTCACCGGTATGTTTCTCGTTAACAATCGCTTTGCATCCATATTATTTGACACTGGTGCCGATTATAGTTTCATGTCTATGGAATTTAAACGTATGCTTGGGATAGAGTCTAGTAGATTGGATATTCCTTACTCCATAGAACTAGCCGATGGTAAACTTGTAGAATCGGGCGAAGTTGTTAGAGGCTGCACACTAGAACTTGGTGAACGAAGATTTAGCATCGACCTCTTACCTATTCAGTGTGAGGAGACATAAAACACAAGGGTTATTAGATCTCTATATAACCCACTAGTTAACCACCATTTCTTCCTCATTCACATCAAACAACAACACACTTCCCCTCCTCCTTGCTTGTTTCGGCTGAGAACACCACAACCATCATCACCCCCTTAAAACTTCCTTCATGCAATCTACACATATCCAAGGGTGCTAGAGATCGTAAAAGTGAGCTCGGTGTGTTCGGAAGCTCAAGGACCTCTCTCGTTTTCTTTTATCCACCACTTTTACGCTCTTGAACTCCCCTAGCCTTGTGCTAGTAGTAAGTATCTTAGATCTTCATACTCTTCATATTTTGTTGGTTAATAGTAAAAATAATGGTGAAATAACAAGAAACTCAAAGAACATAAACAAAGTCTTGACATAAACTAACAAAGTGATGAAGTAGTGTTAAAATGAAGATGAAATCATGTTGTTCTTGAGTCGTTATGCTTGTTGAATGTTGTTTGTTAGTAAAAATGATATGGTTCATTACATGGACTTGCTAGATCATGTTTAAAGACATGAACTAGCAAGATGTGAAAGTTAGAGATGTGTAGGATGATGGAATCATCCACACATAAACTGTGAACATGAACAAATAAGTGTTTTCTTGGAAAATAAAGATCAAAGTATGTTATAATCTTGTAGATCTAAAGATCCATGAGTGGTTTTTCGAAAGAACCAAGTGAAAAGTATGAGTTTGTTAAAACTTGGATCTTACATAAACTTAACACATTTTTAGTAGGTAAACAAGTGTAGAAACACTTGTGTAAAAATAAAATTTCACAAAGAAATATTTTTTTTAGAAAATATGAGTAGAAGTTGTAAATGTTCAAATTCTTTAAAAATGATTTTTTTAAAAGAAGCAATCACACTTTAAAGGGGTAACAAGACTTACTAAATACCCTAGCAAGTTACTATACATTTTTATAAATTTTCAAGTTCATGAAATAGAGAAATTAGTGTATGTTATTGATGATTGTTGTTGAAAATTGATTGTTGATGATTTAAAAGAAAATAGGAAAATTGGTATTTAATAAACCAACCTTTAACCAGTTGGTAAATAATAATCCAACCTACAGAATTGGTATATAATAATCCTACCTATCAACATGTTGGTACTCAATGAACTTCTGTTAATTTTTTTTAACTGAAGTTAGTTTTATTTATTACACAAACAGTCCCTGTAGTTATAAAAAAATCATAAAAATCCTAAAAAATAAAAAAAAACTCTAAAAATCATAAAAATTCTAAAAAAAACAAAAAAAAAAATCTTAAAAAGTAAAAAAATATAAAAAATCAAGGGTATTATGGTCATTTCACGCTTTTATTTTAAATGTTTCTTAACAAATAAAATCAAAAAGAAAAAATTACATACATACGACTAACGACATCATCTTCCCCAAACCTACAACACTATAAAACCCTAAGGGCATGTTTGGCTAAGCTTTTCAAAGTAACTTATTGACTTATTGGCTTAATAAAAAAGCCAATAAGTCATTTTAGTGTTTGGCAAATTGAAAAGTGCTTTTGAAAATGACTTTTTGAGATGAATGAAAAGGAGTTTTTAAGAAGTCACAATATTGTGACTTCTTGGCCAGCTTATAACTTTTCAAACATCAAATTACCAATACACCCCTTCTTTACCCCCTTATATCTAAAAGAATGCTCATTTTAGTCATTTTACATCAATAAGCTAAGCCAAACACTTTTTAAAAAAACAACTTATTGACTTATTGGCTTTTCCCACCCTATAAGCTAATCCAAACACTTTTTTTAAAAACTCCTTTTCAAAAAGTCCTTTTCCCAAAAGTCCTTTTCCCAAAAGTCTTTTTTAACTCTAATAAGCTTAGCCAAACATGCCCTAACTCAAATCAATCTTCATCAATTCCCATCAATGGCGTCTTGTGCTACCACCAGATTCATTTTTCGTCTCCTCCAAACCAAAAACCCTAACTTTCTTCACTCAAATCGCCATACAATCTTCACCACAATCCCCAATTCAACATCACAATCTTCGATTTTATCTCTATATTCGAATCCAAAGTTCCACCATTCAACCACCACTCCACCGCCTCCCGTTTCGAAACCTGCTGCTGTTACTACAACAACTACAACCTTTCCCAGCCGCGGTTCTTCTGTAAGGGATGTCGCCGCTACTAGACCAAAGGCGGTGTCCTTCTGTAAAGGATGTCGCCACCTGTGCTGACCGACAATGTTCACAAGTTGTTTTCGGAGATGGGCACGTTTGGAAGCTTGATTAATTCATGTTCTGATGAGTTAGCTGTAGGATTCTCGTCGGTGGTGGAACCGGATGTGTCACTGTTAATGCAGCAACGAGATCAAGATCAGAGGCAACAATGGGATTGTAAAAGGGGTGAGTTTGAATATTCTGGGTTAAGCAATGGTGTAGTCGATGTGATGGAGGATTGGGGTTTGTTTGACCAGTCTTATTGTTTGATAAGTAATTCTATTATCTTACTTCTAAAACTTTGTCATACCGATTTCACAAATTCCGGTAACTTTTTGATTTTTTAGAGTTTTATGATTTTTTTAGAATTTTTATGATTTTTTAGAATCTTTTTGATTCTTTAGGATTTTTATGATTTTTTATAACTACACGGACTGTTTGTGTAATAAATAAAACTTAAAACTAGTAACTTATAACTACAGGGACTGTTTGTGTAATAAATAAAAATTAAAAACTAACTTCAGTTAAAAAAAATTAACAGAAGTTCATTGAGTACCAACATGTTGATAGGTAGGATTATTATATACCAATTCTGTAGGTTGGATTATTATTTACCAACTGGTTAAAGGTTGGTTTATTAAATTCCAATTTTCCAAGAAAATAAACACATGTTTTGAAAAAATGGGAAACCTCCATTTTTAGGGGAAACTCTGTCAAAATTTCTATAAATTTTGACACTTCGAAAAAAAATATGGGTTCTGAGGAACTTTTTCCCTAAAATGTACCTAAAAGCATTTACCAAGGTTTCCCTAATTTTTGTGTTAAGAATTGATGATTTCTTCAAGAATAAAATTGATATTAAGTATGTATATTTTTGGAGAAAAATATATATATATATGTTGATCACAAAATGTTGTGCTAAATGTATGTAGTATGTATTATACTTGATAGTGTATTAGGACTTGAAAATACACTAAATACCCTTGAGAAGTAAAAACACAAAAATACACATACGACATACAAGATACATAATTCGGGTGCAAAAAACAAGAAACTTATAATTGTTTTTGAGAAAATAATATAAGTAAGACACTTAGTTAAAAATATAAAAATTATTTTTAACACAAGAATACATATACAAAAATAGTGACTTGTGCTTGTGCGATACAAGACTAGTGACTAACGATAATAAAACACGTTTAGGTCACCACGTATTATAAGCAAATCCGGTGAAGTTTACGACACAAGGAACGCAAAGTTGTGAGTTCATGCTCCCCCTTTTCTTTTAACTGTTTTCAGTTTTATAACTTCGGGGGTGAAATACATGTTACAAATACGACAATATTTAAATGGTATGATACAAAAAAAAAACAAGAGGCACTCTTAGTGATAACTAGTACCAAGTATGATGCGTTTTGAGAAATAATACGAGAAATCGTGTCACGAATAGGGTACCATAAGCACCATTAATCATGTACATACTTAGACCGTAGAACAAAATGTTAGATATAATGGGTTTCAGGGCAGCCCCACTCTTGGTGGCAACTAGTACCGAGTAGTGTTTTTGTGTCTCAGTCGTGAATCGACTACTAGAAAAATGCCTATGGATTGGTGACTTCCTATGTCGTGTGACATGTTAATGGCCTTGCAACCCATTAACACTTGATACATACAGAAATACATGATTTATACAAGAATACATGATTTATACAAGAATACGTGATTTATAAAAGATACATACCATGTTTTTCATACAAAGTATACAAACGTACATTACAAGAACTGCATGAATTCACACCAACATTATGTTGACGTTTTTCCAAAACTCACATGTATTTCAGGTAACTAGAAGTGGATGTGCGCGCGATCTTACTCATGCTTGTGGATGTCGTCTATGTTTTATCTTTAAATAAAGTTGTAAACTTTCCAGACAATGTTTTATGCTATCTCGTGATGTAAACGCTAAACTTATGTTTTCAAGTTATGAAATGTTAGTATTTGAAGTTATTTTTATGAGAAGGTAGTATGTTTACATTTCGTATGCAATGAGAACCTTTCATGATCACACCTCGTGCTTCCGCCTTAGAAAGGGGTGTGACATCCTTGGATCGTCTTTCCCAAAAACTTGCTTGTATTATCTTCAAAAAATTTATCAATCAAAGATGGATTGACATTTCTAATTGGAAAATCGTTGTCTGAATAAATTTTAACATCTCCGACCAAAGTATACAACACGTTATTGCTCTTAACAGCAGACACACATTCCTTGTCATCCTTGACATTCTTGTCACACCTCGACCGCGTAAAACAACAAAGCGTGGCGGAAAACGTGGGGGCGTGTTGCAACAGAATTATCGTTTCATAACCATGGATACAAAAGTGTTTCATTTCATTGAATGTTAAACAGTAACATTGTCTTAACATTGAACAAACAAGTTACATATCGACTAATATTGTTATTATGTCACTAAGGCCTCGTCCAGATCCTATGTGACTCATGCATCCTAGTAATCATCATCAAGCATCAACCCCTGAAACATATGTGAAAACAAAGTCAGCAAAGAAATGCTGGCGAGTACATAGGTTTTATAAGAGTATCGGAATCATGGCTTCGTTTACATGTTGCAGTACCTTGTTAAACTTCAAGAGTCAAAACACAAACCTCGTTTTGAAAAGCGTATTGCAACACCATTAACCAATTCAAACCAAATAGGTTATAGTTTATAAAATCTCGTAGCCATGCTTCTTAACCCAAAACATTTCGTTTTAGGAAACCATCTTGTATAACATCTCATAAAGACTTGTTAATAAAACTCGTATGTTACTTCGAAAACATCGTTGTGTGGCATCGTTTCGCTATCGTTTACCCAAGTGAACTAAAGAACGCCACGGTATGTAATATGTTGAAAACACTTATATATAAGAAGTACCAGCGGCGTATCTACCATGCTTTCACCATATTACCCCTGTCCCGTTATCTAAACACTTACCCAAAAGCCAATCGTTTATCCAACTCGTTTAATCTCGTGTGAATCATTCCCAAATCGTTAATTCGTTTAAATCGTTTAAATCATCCTCGTTTTAAGTGTGAAAACTATTTATGGTCGTCTCGCTAATAACATTCAAACCTTTGTGACTCGTCCATCGTCCAACTTGTAATATTCGTATTAACAAACCACCAAAGGGTAAGTTAACTATTATCAGATTCGGTCGTTTCCCACAACCCCCACACATAACCATGGGTGCAGTGCAATAACGGGATTTGTCAGATCCTATGGTACCATAACCTAATACTGGTCGGCTTGATCAAAATTAATAAATGTCATTTGTTATGCAACTACAACCAACAAGTTTGTTCACCTTATTGAAATCGTTATTAGTTTTGCATAACCAACTTAGTCGTTTTTGAATTCATCGTTATAACATCGAAAATCCTTTTGAAAACCATCGTTAAAACCTTGAAAACATTTAGCACATATGAATCACCCCAAAACAATTGAAAGCAGTAAAATAGGGGAACTATGTACTCACTTGGAGTGCAAAGTATCCTCAATCAATAGAACTTCAACAAACTCGAGCAAACCAGAGAAATCAAACAGTACCTAGTAATCGAAACACTAATCAGACAATAGACGCCTAACTCGGAAGATCGGGTAGAATGAGGTCTTGTAAACCAAATGAGTATTGGGACTCATGTGATATGGTTTAACAAAGCCTACATCCTAAATCGGAACCTAACCTAAGTGCTTTCGACCCATCGTGACCCATTAAGGCAGCTTACGCTACTTTAACGCGTCGTGTGCGCAAAAGCTCATTCGAGACGTCTAACTAGTCCTATGACAAGTGTTATATGCCTAGACATGTTACATAATTAGTTATGTGACAAAATTTAGGTTACATAAGCTAAATTACCAATTATACATGAAAAGGGTATTCTGGTAATTTACCTAAGGCATATAAACTACTTATCATACAACTACCTAAACTAGGTGACCATAAGGTATAACCTTAGAAGGTTATTCCCTACACTACTATGGTCACTAACCATGTTTGGTCGGATCCTAATGATCACCCAAACGGGTCGGGTTCGAAAGTATAAGCGATTGTTTAGATCGCTTACCTTTACGACCCTAGACAAGCACAAAACTAAAAGTGACGAGCTAAACATGTTAGAACATGTTTAACAAGGTTTGAAAACAGGTTTGGTATCAAAACTGTAACACCTGTGCCACCACGGCCATCAAACAAATACCAAACCAATGAAATATTATATTTCATACTTGGGATTTGTAAAAATATGTGTATCATTTGCACATATCAATTCTTGTTCAATTTCAAACTCTAAATCGCTTTCTGGAAGGTTATACGCGCACGGATGCGTAAATATAACCAGTTTAATGCAACAAACACTCCGGAATAGTGACATAGGCTTAACATACCTTAAATAACCTTTACATAACTTAGAAATAAGTTTTGAAGGCTTTGGTATGGCAAAATCAAGTTAAATCGTTTACAGGGACTAAACTTGACAAACTGCGAAAGTATGCCAATTCGAACTGTAACAGACATTTCGGAGCATGACCATAAGTTAAACATACCATAAATACCCTTCACATAGCTTAGAAATAGGCTTTGAGGTGTTCGGTATGCTAAAATAAACTTTTGTGTCATTCAGGGACTAAAAGTGTCAAAAAGTGCACAAGTTTGCATTTTCGCGCATAACTTACGTTCTGAATACATCTGGACATCCAAAAATTTATGTAAGCATGACTACATTATAATTTAGTGTTCGCCATAAGAAAAATCCATTCGTCACGTGATTTGGATCGTTTTTCGCGCTTATGCGCATTCCGTCGTAATTAGCCGAACAACGCAACCGTACGGCTAAACGAACCGACATCCGAGATATTTTTGAGAACATTTTAAGTTCCCTTTACTTTAACTTCATTTTAGAGCTTTTAAATGGGGTTAACGGGCCTTAAACGCGTCGGAAAAGGCCTTATTACACTACAGGGACCAAATCTGCCATTTTTGAAACTTTCTGTGTAGAAACTTTGAATCTGGTCCAAATTCAATTTTGCACATGTTTTAACAATACTATGGGCTGGTTTTGATGGCACATGGTATTACAATACCATGTGTGCTAAGTGTATGGCCAAGATCGCATCACGTTTTCCTAGAAACGATCCTAACGGTTCGGGTATTCCTATAAATACCCATTCACCCCCATTGCTAAAATCACTAGAATCTTGATCTTAGGAACTCTAAGTTGAAACCATTGTTTCATACCTGAGATTCTTGGATCGAGATTAGCATTCGGGGACCCTTCGTAAGTATTCTTTCGTTCTTTTATTGCTTTTCGAGTCTTTCGAGTCTGAAAGTCAAACTTTGTTTGACTTTCTGCGTTGACCAGTTATGGTCAATGCGAAGTTTGTTTGAACTTCGCAACGTGAGTGTAATCACGTTGGTTATAGTCCCTTGGGACTATGCCTACTGATTACCACGTTGTCTAGGGTCGTAGTGTAAGCGATCTAATAAATCGCTTATACCTTCGAACCCGACCCAGTTTGGTCGATCATTAGGATCCGACCAAATACATTAGGTGACCATAGTAGGTAGGGAATAACCTTCCGAGGTTATACCCTATGGTCGCTTCGTTTAAGTAGTTGTATGATAGGTAGTTTATATGCCTTAGGTAAATTACAAGAATACCCTT
Source organism: Helianthus tuberosus (assembly GCA_030545235.1). NCBI lineage: Eukaryota > Viridiplantae > Streptophyta > Magnoliopsida > Asterales > Asteraceae > Helianthus > Helianthus tuberosus. Next base: position 63,741,439 of record CM060416.1, on the reverse strand, counting down.
TTCATGTATAATTGGTAATTAAGCATATGTAACCTAAAATTTTGTCACATAACTGATTATGTAACATGTTTAGGCATATAACACTTGTCATAGGACTAGTTAGACGGTCCGAACGCGCTTTGCGCGCATGACGCGTTAAAGTAGCGTATGTTACCTAAATGGGTCGCGATGAGTCGAAAGCACTTAGGTTAGTCTCAATGTAGTATGTAGGCCTTGTTAAAACATATCATATGAGTTCCAATACTCATTTGGTTTACCAAGCCTCATCCTATCCGATCTCCCGATTAAAGTCCGGTTTATTTATAGATTTGCCGACTGATTCCGTGCTCCCTCTAGCTTTGTTTGGTTGTTGTTCAAGACCTCTAAGCATTCTCAGGCGAGTACATTATTCCCCTATTTTACTGCTTTCAATTGTTTTGGGGTGACTCATATGTGCTAAATGTTTTCGATGTTATAACAATGGTTTCAAAAACGATTAAGACGATTTATACAAAACTAATAACGATTTCATAAAGTGAACAAACTTGTTGGTTGTAGTTACATAACAAATGACATTCATTAGCAATGATCAAGCCGACCAATATTAGGTTATGGTACCATAGGACCTGACAAGTCCCGTTATTTACTACACCCGTAGTTATGTGTGGGTGTTGTGGGTAGCGACTGAATCTGTAATTGTTAATTTACTCTTTGGTAAGGGTTTATTAATGCGAGATGTTAATCTATCCTTTGGTAAGGGTTTATTAATGCGAATTATTAATCTATCCTTTGGTAAGGGTTTATTAATGCGAGTCAAGAAGGTTTGAATGTTATTAGCGAGACGACCATTTAAGTAGTTTCACGACCTAAAATGAATTATACGATTAGGGTAAACGATTGGCTTCAAAGCGACATACGGTTGGGTTTTGGTTACATATTACATGATTTACATTGGGCATGAACATTACTTTGGTGGTTTGGTTTGGATTAAGTGATTAAGTAACAATGCGTGTGGAATATGATACAAGCATGGTGGATACGCCGCCGGTACTTCCTATATATAAGTGTTTGTATGGTATTACATATTGTAGCGTTATTTGAATCATTTCAGTTTGAGACATAGAACATTTTACACAAGTAACATACTTTTCACAAGACATTTATTTACAAATAACTTATATTATACAAACTCATTTTACATGGTTATTCATTTAATCATGCATTATTCTCTTATTATACATATCACCTGAACTTATTATTTCTCAAATGATTTACAAAGACAAAGCAAATTACAAGGTTCATGACTAAACATTTTCTTAAACAGAAGTCATGAATCTTATTTTCACAAAACCTATGTACTCGCCAGCATTTCTTTGCTGACCTCGTTTTCACATATGTTTCAGGTATTGTTGGATGATATCGATTGATAAGATGCATGCTCACATAGGACTGGACAAGGCCTTAGTGACTCAATAACAATGATAGACTATGTTTAAATAGTGTATTTAGATTTCAAGACGATGTAATTATCCAATGTTTAATAAAACGAAACACTCTTTGGTATCCATGGTTATGAAACATTAATTCTGTTACAACACGCCTCGATGTTTCCGCCACGTTTTGTTGTTTTACGTGGTCGGGGTGTGACAGAAAAGATGGTATCAGAGCCAATGGTTATAGGGAATTAGGTTATTAGTAATGCTTTGACCTAGTCTATAACCTTCTTAGGACCCTAACGCGAGTTTACTTGCGTTTAGTCATAAAACAATACCGTCACCTATCCTTAGGCGACGACCACAACAAGAACATAAATTTCAAAACCGCTTTGAAAACTAATCATCTGTTCTAGGATGATTGATTACTAGGTTTTGAACCCTCTATTGTAAGGTTTTGAACTCTCTATTATATGGTTTTGAACCCCTTTGAGTTTTCGAAACTTCGTCAAGGTTTTGGGTTTTAAATAATGTGAACACGTGCAAACTGGAAGGGTGAATGCCTGTATTCTGGGTTTTCTGTCTAGGCAAGCACTTCGTATATATCTCATCAGACGCGAGACCAGTTGTGCTTACCTGGGAATTCTTGGGGTGAGTGTTCACTTATAGGCAAGCATGTCTTCGCGATACATTATTTTTGACCCATTTACTTTGATTAGTCACCGTCTCATTTGTTTGCCTTAGGTAACAAACAAATGATCGCAAATTTTTATGCGTTATCATTCTGTTTTGAATGTCCAATAATCTTTCACCTGTTTCTCCCTATGCCTTTCTTTTTCTTCAAAGTATGTCTCTTCATCACGATGACGCCCAGATATCTGAGCAAGCAGCCAAATTCGCTCAGCGAATAGGCGAAGTAGTCCTGAAGACTGTTGAATTAGCTACTGCCATGTATCATCTCCAGGATGAAGTCACTCAAGAGTCACCAAGACAAGCAGGACCTAGTCAGGCGACAACACCATCAGCCAATAAATCAATCGAGGAATCAAAGACCATGGATGAACGATCCCCTAAGAAGTCAAAGAAGCGAAAGGCTTCTCAGAACTTCGCCATAATCGCTCATGATTCCCTCGAAAATTTTAAGTACTCGTTTCACTCTAAGAAACAAAGTACAGTAAATTAAGTGACATTATGAGTAATCGTGCTTTTCGCACATCTGTGCCTTTAAATCCTTGGTTAGATAACTAAGGGTATTTTCAAATCTCATACCCATTACGTTTTGATTTTTCAACATACACAGTACAAGTATTTCAAAACAATCTTCATGATTTCAAAACATTTCATATAGTTTGAAAACAATTTTTCTAGATGCATTGTCTATGTTATTTCAAAAACATTGGCCATGTTATCAAAACCAACCTTCCTAATTTCAAAATATTTCATATAGTCTGAAGACAATATTAACACAATACATTTTCTTATCAAGTGCATGATTTCGAAAAGCATCATTCATGTCTTTCAAAAACCTTATACATAATTTCAAACTTTCATCTCGCATGATTTTAAAACATTTTTGTAAATATATCTACTTAATACACCTACTTTATGATTTCAAAAAGTATTATATATAAGGTTTCAAAAAACGTGAAACACATTTTTCTTAAAAGAACCCCATGCATAGTTTTCAAAAATATTTTCCTCATACATTGACTTAACCTTCAAAATTCTGCTTCATATGTCGCCATGACATATCAAGCATCTCAACTTCATAAGCATTTTACATCATGTTTTGACTTAAGCACATCCAGTGCAAGGTTTCAAAACATCTTCAACTTCTAAAATTCATATGGGATCTTTTTATCTTCACAATTAGATCCTTGTGGATGATTATCATTCAAATCAGAGTCCTTAATTGGATTCCTTATGTACCTTAATTCGAACACTTCGGTTCCTAATAATCGAAATCGAATTTTCTTTTTGAATCTTTCTATCTTTATAGTGGGATTCTTGATAACGTTTAAAGTACCAAATGAAATCCACGGAATGGATTCCTAGTGTGCTTTAAATGCATGTACGCAATTTACAAGACAAATTAACGAACAATTTTGTGGTTATGTGATATGTGTTTATGTGTTCTCCTCTATGATTTTGTGTGATCCGATTTTCAAATCCTCATAGAATCTTTCATATCTTCATATGAGGGATTCATAGTAGGATATTCAAAAGGTACTACCTTAAATCCTTATGGGCTTCTACGTGGTAGTTAAGACCCTTGGGTTATATAGTACCATTCCATGATTCGATAAGAGACCTTTGAGTGGTCTAGAAAAAGATTGATTCACAATTTGGTTAAAAGACGACATCTAGTGATGTAGCTGGAACAGACTCCTTGATAGTCTATTTAGATCATTTATTGATTTAATTAAAAGGACTCTATGGCGGTCTAGTTACACGCATCACTGGATTGTTCATTTGGTTTTACCCTACATATTATAAAATAGACTGTGTGAACTGTGCAAGGAATTGTCTAATTATGGACGCGTACATAATTGTGAGATTCAGTGCACGGTAATCACAGTAAGATTTATTATGTGTAAGAACCGATAGTGACAAAAATAACGAAATGAGAACGATGTAATGGAGGTACGGTGGACGCACCAATGACGCTTCATATACTTGTATATAAGTATCCCTATTACATTGCAATCATGATGTTATTAAAGGTTACTAGAAGTTCAGAACCCTAATCAATATTGTTCGATCTTTTCAACTTCATGTTTTAAACTCTCACAAGTTTCCTCTAAATAAATTTCGGGACGAAATTTCCTAAAGTAGGGGAGACTGTAACACCTGTGCCTCCACGGCCATCAAAAAAATACCAAACCAATGAAATATTATATTTCATACTTGGGATTTGTAAAAATATGTGTATCATTTGCACATATCAATTCTTGTTCAATTTCAAACTCTAAATCGCTTTCTGGAAGGTTATACGCGCACGGATGCGTAAATATAACCAGTTTAATGCAACAAACACTCCGGAATAGTGACATAGGCTTAACATACCTTAAATAACCTTTACATAACTTAGAAATAAGTTTTGAAGGCTTTGGTATGGCAAAATCAAGTTAAATCGCTTACAGGGACTAAACTTGACAAACTGCGAAAGTATGCCAATTCGAACTGTAACAGACATTTCGGAGCATGACCATAAGTTAAACATACCATAAATACCCTTCACATAGCTTAGAAATAGGCTTTGAGGTGTTCGGTATGCTAAAATAAACTTTTGTGTCATTCAGGGACTAAAAGTGTCAAAAAGTGCACAAGTTTGCATTTTCGCGCATAACTTACGTTCTGAATACATCTGGACATCCAAAAATTTATGTAAGCATGACTACATTATAATTTAGTGTTCGCCATAAGAAAAATCCATTCGTCACGTGATTTGGATCGTTTTTCGCGCTTATGCGCATTCCGTCGTAATTAGCCGATCAACGCAACCGTACGGCTAAACGAACCGACATCCGAGATATTTTTGAGAACATTTTAAGTTCCCTTTACTTTAACTTCATTTTAGAGCTTTTAAATGGGGTTAACGGGCCTTAAACGCGTCGGAAAAGGCCTTATTACACTACAGGGACCAAATCTGCCATTTTTGAAACTTTCTGTGTAGAAACTTTGAATCTGGTCCAAATTCAATTTTGCACATGTTTTAACAATACTATGGGCTGGTTTTGATGGCACATGGTATTACAATACCATGTGTGCTAAGTGTATGGCCAAGATCGCATCACGTTTTCCTAGAAACGATCCTAACGGTTCGGGTATTCCTATAAATACCCATTCACCCCCATTGCTAAAATCACTAGAATCTTGATCTTAGGAACTCTAAGTTGAAACCATTGTTTCATACCTGAGATTCTTGGATCGAGATTAGCATTCGGGGACCCTTCGTAAGTATTCTTTCGTTCTTTTATTGCTTTTCGAGTCTTTCGAGTCTGAAAGTCAAACTTTGTTTGACTTTCTGCGTTGACCAGTTATGGTCAATGCGAAGTTTGTTTGAACTTCGCAACGTGAGTGTAATCACGTTGGTTATAGTCCCTTGGGACTATGCCTACTGATTACCACGTTGTCTAGGGTCGTAGTGTAAGCGATCTAATAAATCGCTTATACCTTCGAACCCGACCCAGTTTGGTCGATCATTAGGATCCGACCAAATACATTAGGTGACCATAGTAGGTAGGGAATAACCTTCCGAGGTTATACCCTATGGTCGCTTCGTTTAAGTAGTTGTATGATAGGTAGTTTATATGCCTTAGGTAAATTACAAGAATACCCTTTTCATGTATAATTGGTAATTAAGCATATGTAACCTAAAATTTTGTCACATAACTGATTATGTAACATGTTTAGGCATATAACACTTGTCATAGGACTAGTTAGACGGTCCGAACGCGCTTTGCGCGCATGACGCGTTAAAGTAGCGTATGTTACCTAAATGGGTCGCGATGAGTCGAAAGCACTTAGGTTAGTCTCAATGTAGTATGTAGGCCTTGTTAAAACATATCATATGAGTTCCAATACTCATTTGGTTTACCAAGCCTCATCCTATCCGATCTCCCGATTAAAGTCCGGTTTATTTATAGATTTGCCGACTGATTCCGTGCTCCCTCTAGCTTTGTTTGGTTGTTGTTCAAGACCTCTAAGCATTCTCAGGCGAGTACATTATTCCCCTATTTTACTGCTTTCAATTGTTTTGGGGTGACTCATATGTGCTAAATGTTTTCGATGTTATAACAATGGTTTCAAAAACGATTAAGACGATTTATACAAAACTAATAACGATTTCATAAAGTGAACAAACTTGTTGGTTGTAGTTACATAACAAATGACATTCATTAGCAATGATCAAGCCGACCAGTATTAGGTTATGGTACCATAGGACCTGACAAGTCCCGTTATTTACTACACCCGTAGTTATGTGTGGGTGTTGTGGGTAGCGACTGAATCTGTAATTGTTAATTTACTCTTTGGTAAGGGTTTATTAATGCGAGATGTTAATCTATCCTTTGGTAAGGGTTTATTAATGCGAATTATTAATCTATCCTTTGGTAAGGGTTTATTAATGCGAGTCAAGAAGGTTTGAATGTTATTAGCGAGACGACCATTTAAGTAGTTTCACGACCTAAAATGAATTATACGATTAGGGTAAACGATTGGCTTCAAAGCGACATACGGTTGGGTTTTGGTTACATATTACATGATTTACATTGGGCATGAACATTACTTTGGTGGTTTGGTTTGGATTAAGTGATTAAGTAACAATGCGTGTGGAATATGATACAAGCATGGTGGATACGCCGCCGGTACTTCCTATATATAAGTGTTTGTATGGTATTACATATTGTAGCGTTATTTGAATCATTTCAGTTTGAGACATAGAACATTTTACACAAGTAACATACTTTTCACAAGACATTTATTTACAAATAACTTATATTATACAAACTCATTTTACATGGTTATTCATTTAATCATGCATTATTCTCTTATTATACATATCACCTGAACTTATTATTTCTCAAATGATTTACAAAGACAAAGCAAATTACAAGGTTCATGACTAAACATTTTCTTAAACAGAAGTCATGAATCTTATTTTCACAAAACCTATGTACTCGCCAGCATTTCTTTGCTGACCTCGTTTTCACATATGTTTCAGGTATTGTTGGATGATATCGATTGATAAGATGCATGCTCACATAGGACTGGACAAGGCCTTAGTGACTCAATAACAATGATAGACTATGTTTAAATAGTGTATTTAGATTTCAAGACGATGTAATTATCCAATGTTTAATAAAACGAAACACTCTTTGGTATCCATGGTTATGAAACATTAATTCTGTTACAACACGCCTCGATGTTTCCGCCACGTTTTGTTGTTTTACGTGGTCGGGGTGTGACAGAAAAGATGGTATCAGAGCCAATGGTTATAGGGAATTAGGTTATTAGTAATGCTTTGACCTAGTCTATAACCTTCTTAGGACCCTAACGCGAGTTTACTTGCGTTTAGTCATAAAACAATACCGTCACCTATCCTTAGGCGACGACCACAACAAGAACATAAATTTCAAAACCGCTTTGAAAACTAATCATCTGTTCTAGGATGATTGATTACTAGGTTTTGAACCCTCTATTGTAAGGTTTTGAACTCTCTATTATATGGTTTTGAACCCCTTTGAGTTTTCGAAACTTCGTCAAGGTTTTGGGTTTTAAATAATGTGAACATGTGCAAACTGGAAGGGTGAATGCCTGTATTCTGGGTTTTCTGTCTAGGCAAGCACTTCGTATACATCTCATCAGACGCGAGACCAGTTGTGCTTACCTGGGAATTCTTGGGGTGAGTGTTCACTTATAGGCAAGCATGTCTTCGCGATACATTATTTTTGACCCATTTACTTTGATTAGTCACCGTCTCATTTGTTTGCCTTAGGTAACAAACAAATGATCGCAAATTTTCATGCGTTATCATTCTGTTTTGAATGTCCAATAATCTTTCACCTGTTTCTCCCTATGCCTTTCTTTTTCTTCAAAGTATGTCTCTTCATCACGATGACGCCCAGATATCTGAGCAAGCAGCCAAATTCGCTCAGCGAATAGGCGAAGTAGTCCTGAAGACTGTTGAATTAGCTACTGCCATGTATCATCTCCAGGATGAAGTCACTCAAGAGTCACCAAGACAAGCAGGACCTAGTCAGGCGACAACACCATCAGCCAATAAATCAATCGAGGAATCAAAGACCATGGATGAACGATCCCCTAAGAAGTCAAAGAAGCGAAAGGCTTCTCAGAACTTCGCCATAATCGCTCATGATTCCCTCGAAAATTTTAAGTACTCGTTTCACTCTAAGAAACAAAGTACAGTAAATTAAGTGACATTATGAGTAATCGTGCTTTTCGCACATCTGTGCCTTTAAATCCTTGGTTAGATAACTAAGGGTATTTTCAAATCTCATACCCATTACGTTTTGATTTTTCAACATACACAGTACAAGTATTTCAAAACAATCTTCATGATTTCAAAACATTTCATATAGTTTGAAAACAATTTTTCTAGATGCATTGTCTATGTTATTTCAAAAACATTGGCCATGTTATCAAAACCAACCTTCCTAATTTCAAAATATTTCATATAGTCTGAAGACAATATTAACACAATACATTTTCTTATCAAGTGCATGATTTCGAAAAGCATCATTCATGTCTTTCAAAAACCTTATACATAATTTCAAACTTTCATCTCGCATGATTTTAAAACATTTTTGTAAATATATCTACTTAATACACCTACTTTATGATTTCAAAAAGTATTATATATAAGGTTTCAAAAAACGTGAAACACATTTTTCTTAAAAGAACCCCATGCATAGTTTTCAAAAATATTTTCCTCATACATTGACTTAACCTTCAAAATTCTGCTTCATATGTCGCCATGACATATCAAGCATCTCAACTTCATAAGCATTTTACATCATGTTTTGACCTAAGCACATCCAGTGCAAGGTTTCAAAACATCTTCAACTTCTAAAATTCATATGGGATCTTTTTATCTTCACAATTAGATCCTTGTGGATGATTATCATTCAAATCAGAGTCCTTAATTGGATTCCTTATGTACCTTAATTCGAACACTTCGGTTCCTAATAATCGAAATCGAATTTTCTTTTTGAATCTTTCTATCTTTATAGTGGGATTCTTGATAACGTTTAAAGTACCAAATGAAATCCACGGAATGGATTCCTAGTGTGCTTTAAATGCATGTACGCAATTTACAAGACAAATTAACGAACAATTTTGTGGTTATGTGATATGTGTTTATGTGTTCTCCTCTATGATTTTGTGTGATCCGATTTTCAAATCCTCATAGAATCTTTCATATCTTCATATGAGGGATTCATAGTAGGATATTCAAAAGGTACTACCTTAAATCCTTATGGGCTTCTACGTGGTAGTTAAGACCCTTGGGTTATATAGTACCATTCCATGATTCGATAAGAGACCTTTGAGTGGTCTAGAAAAAGATTGATTCACAATTTGGTTAAAAGACGACATCTAGTGATGTAGCTGGAACAGACTCCTTGATAGTCTATTTAGATCATTTATTGATTTAATTAAAAGGACTCTATGGCGGTCTAGTTACACGCATCACAGGATTGTTCATTTGGTTTTACCCTACATATTATAAAATAGACTGTGTGAACTGTGCAAGGAATTGTCTAATTACGGACGCGTACATAATTGTGAGATTCAGTGCACGGTAATCACAGTAAGATTTATTATGTGTAAGAACCGATAGTGACAAAAATAACGAAATGAGAACGATGTAATGGAGGTACGGTGGACGCACCAATGACGCTTCATATACTTGTATATAAGTATCCCTCTTACATTGCAATCATGATGTTATTAAAGGTTACTAGAAGTTCAGAACCCTAATCAATATTTTTCGATCTTTTCAACTTCATGTTTTAAACTCTCACAAGTTTCCTCTAAATAAATTTCGGGACGAAATTTCCTAAAGTAGGGGAGACTGTAACACCTGTGCCTCCACGGCCATCAAACAAATACCAAACCAATGAAATATTATATTTCATACTTGGGATTTGTAAAAATATGTGTATCATTTGCACATATCAATTCTTGTTCAATTTCAAACTCTAAATCGCTTTCTGGAAGGTTATACGCGCACGGATGCGTAAATATAACCAGTTTAATGCAACAAACACTCCGGAATAGTGACATAGGCTTAACATACCTTAAATAACCTTTACATAACTTAGAAATAAGGTTTGAAGGCTTTGGTATGGCAAAATCAAGTTAAATCGCTTACAGGGACTAAACTTGACAAACTGCGAAAGTATGCCAATTCGAACTGTAACAGACATTTCGGAGCATGAACATAAGTTAAACATACCATAAATACCCTTCACATAGCTTAGAAATAGGCTTTGAGGTGTTCGGTATGCTAAAATAAACTTTTGTGTCATTCAGGGACTAAAAGTGTCAAAAAGTGCACAAGTTTGCATTTTCGCGCATAACTTACGTTCTGAATACATCTGGACATCCAAAAATTTATGTAAGCATGACTACATTATATTTTAGTGTTCGCCATAAGAAAAATCCATTCGTCACGTCATTTGGATCGTTTTTCGCGCTTATGCGCATTCCGTCGTAATTAGCCGATCAACGCAACCGTACGGCTAAACGAACCGACATCCGAGATATTTTTGAGAACATTTTAAGTTCCCTTTACTTTAACTTCATTTTAGAGCTTTTAAATGGGGTTAACGGGCCTTAAACGCGTCGGAAAAGGCCTTATTACACTACAGGGACCAAATCTGCCATTTTTGAAACTTTCTGTGTAGAAACTTTGAATCTGGTCCAAATTCAATTTTGCACATGTTTTAACAATACTATGGGCTGGTTTTGATGGCACATGGTATTACAATACCATGTGTGCTAAGTGTATGGCCAAGATCGCATCACGTTTTCCTAGAAACGATCCTAACGGTTCGGGTATTCCTATAAATACCCATTCACCCCCATTGCTAAAATCACTAGAATCTTGATCTTAGGAACTCTAAGTTGAAACCATTGTTTCATACCTGAGATTCTTGGATCGAGATTAGCATTCGGGGACCCTTCGTAAGTATTCTTTCGTTCTTTTATTGCTTTTCGAGTCTTTCGAGTCTGGTTTGTTTGACTTTCTGCGTTGACCAGTTATGGTCAATGCGAAGTTCGTTTGAACTTCGCAACGTGAGTGTAATCACGTTGGTTATAGTCCCTTGGGACTATGCCTACTGATTACCACGTTGTCTAGGGTCGTAGTGTAAGCGATCTAATAAATCGCTTATACCTTCGAACCCGACCCAGTTTGGTCGATCATTAAGATCCGACCAAATACATTAGGTGACCATAGTAGGTAGGGAATAACCTTCCGAGGTTATACCCTATGGTCGCTTCGTTTAAGTAGTTGTATGATAGGTAGTTTATATGCCTTAGGTAAATTACCAGAATACCCTTTTCATGTATAATTGGTAATTAAGCATATGTAACCTAAACTTTTGTCACATAACTGATTATGTAACATGTTTAGGCATATAAAACTTGTCATAGGACTAGTTAGACGGTCTGAACGCGCTTTGCGCGCATGACGCGTTAAAGTAGCGTATGTTACCTAAATGGGTCGCGATGAGTCGAAAGCACTTAGGTTAGTCTCAATGTAGTATGTAGGGCTTGTTAAACCATATCATATGAGTTCCAATACTCATTTGGTTTACCAAGCCTCATCCTATCCGATCTCCCGATTAAAGTCCGGTTTATTTATAGATTTGCCGACTGATTCCGTGCTCCCTCTAGCTTTGTTTGGTTGTTGTTCAAGACCTCTAAGCATTCTCAGGCGAGTACATTATTCCCCTATTTTACTGCTTTCAATTGTTTTGGGGTGACTCATATGTGCTAAATGTTTTCGATGTTATAACAATGGTTTCAAAAACGATTAAGACGATTTATACAAAACTAATAACGATTTCATAAAGTGAACAAACTTGTTGGTTGTAGTTACATAACAAATGACATTCATTAGCAATGATCAAGCCGACCAGTATTAGGTTATGGTACCATAGGATCTGACAAGTCCCGTTATTTACTACACCCGTAGTTATGTGTGGGTGTTGTGGGTAGCGACTGAATCTGTAATTGTTAATTTACTCTTTGGTAAGGGTTTATTAATGCGAGATGTTAATCTATCCTTTGGTAAGGGTTTATTAATGCGAATTATTAATCTATCCTTTGGTAAGGGTTTATTAATGCGAGTCAAGAAGGTTTGAATGTTATTAGTGAGACGACCATTTAAGTAGTTTCACGACCTAAAACGAATTATACGATTAGGGTAAACGATTGGCTTCAAAGCGACATACGGTTGGGTTTTGGTTACATATTACATGATTTACATTGGGCATGAACATTACTTTGGTGGTTTGGTTTGGATTAAGTGATTAAGTAACAATGCGTGTGGAATATGATACAAGCATGGTGGATACGCCGCTGGTACTTCCTATATATAAGTGTTTGTATGGTATTACATAATGTAGCGTTATTTGAATCATTTCAGTTTGAGACATAGAACATTTTACACAAGTAACATACTTTTCACAAGACATTTATTTACAAACAACTTATATTATACAAACTCATTTTACATGGTTATTCATTTAATCATGCATTATTCTCTTATTATACATATCACCTGAACTTATTATTTCTCAAATGATTTACAAAGACAAAGCAAATTACAAGGTTCATGACTAAACATTTTCTTAAACAGAAGTCATGAATCTTATTTTCACAAAACCTATGTACTCGCCAGCATTTCTTTGCTGACCTCGTTTTCACATATGTTTCAGGTATTGTTGGATGATATCGATTGATAAGATGCATGCTCACATAGGACTGGACAAGGCCTTAGTGACTCAATAACAATGATAGACTATGTTTAAATAGTGTATTTAGATTTCAAGACGATGTAATTATCCAATGTTTAATAAAACGAAACACTCTTTGGTATCCATGGTTATGAAACATTAATTCTGTTACAACACGCCTCGATGTTTCCGCCACGTTTTGTTGTTTTACGTGGTCGGGGTGTGACAAAAACAAACGGTTTTGATACCCACAAGTAGTTTGGTTACAAAATACGCAAGAATACGCATTTTGGCCGAAACTACGACTTGTCACTGAACCTAGATAACGTGGTAATCAGTAGGTATAGTCACAAGGGACTATAACCATCGTGATCACGCTCATGTTATGAAGTTCAAATGAACTTCGCGTTGACCATAAACTGGTCAATGCAGAAAGTCAAACATAGTTTGACTTTCGGACTCAAAAAGCGATAAAAACGCATAAAAGAACGAAGGAACACTTACAACGGGTCCGCGCAAGCTAATCTCGATCCAAATAGCTTAGGTATGAAGCAAGGGCTTCAACTTAGTGCACTTTATAGGAAATGGACCACCGTTAAGATCGTTTCTTGAAAACCGGGTTTTAATCTCATCCCTACACTTGTTGAAATGCTAAGTTATGTCAATTAGCCCCCCAACATCAGGGAACAACATGTGGAAATGAGATTAGGAGTGGGTAACAGCTCTTAACAGCTGGTTTAGAAGTTTCTGAGCAACTGAGAAATGCTTACGGACCGTATGGTCCTCACCCTTACGGTCCGTAAGGACCTACTTTCACAGTTTGGCAGTTTTAGTCCCTTCAGCCCCAAAACTTGGTTTTCGATGCATTTTTGACACGTTTATGCCCCGTTAACCCCATTTCAAAGCTCTAAAATGAAGTTAAAGTATAGGGAACTTAAAATGTGCTCAAAAATATCTCAGATGTCGGTTTGTTTGGCTGTACGGTTGCGTTGTTCGGTTAATTACGACGGAAGTCGTAACGAACGTAAAAACGGTCCAAATTAAGCGACGAATGGAATTTTATCATGCCAAACACTAAAATAAAATATTTTAATGCTTACATAAATTTTTGGATGTCCGGATGTATTCAGAACGTATGATATGCGTGAAAGTGCAAACTTGTGCACTTTTTGACGCTTTTAGTCCCTGAATGACCATAAAGTTTATTTTAGCATACCGAACCCCTCAAAGCCTATTTCAATGCTATGTAAAGGTTATTTAGGGTATGTTTAACTTATGATCAAGTTCCGGAATGTTCGTTATTATACAAATCGGCATAGTTTCGCAGTTTCACACAAATAGTCCCTACGATCGAACAAAGTTGATTTCGACACACTAAACCATTCAAAACTTATTTCTAAGTTATGTGGAGGTTATTTAAGGTATGTTAAGCCTATGCCAGTATTCCGGAGTGTTTGTCGCGTTATATTGTCTGCGATTACGCACCAGTTTGCGTATAACCTTTCAGAACGCGATTTAAAGGTTGCAATCAGGATCGGATCGTATTGAAAAAAAAAATCACCAACACAAATACACATATAGAAACACCAAAACACATATAATAACACCAAAGCATTTTGTTTTATTAACAATCATCATTTTTTGTATCGTACATCGATTACAGAGTACAGTTGTCACAGTCTCCCTTACTTCAGGAAATTTCGTCCTGAAATTTAAACAGAGGAAACTTGTGAGAGCTTGAAACGTGAAGTCGAAAAGATAAGACAGTACCGGTTAGGGTCCTGAACTTCTAGTAATCTTAATAACATTATGCTTGCAATGTAAGAGGGACACTCATATACAAGTATATGAAGCGCCATTGGTGCGTCCACCGTACCTCCATTACATTGCTCACGTTGCGTTATTGTTGCCACTATCGGTTCTTACACATGATAAATCTTACTGTGGTTTCTGTGCACTGAACTTCATAATTATGTATGCATCCATAATTTGGCAATTCCTTGCATAGTCCACACAGTGCATTTATAATGTGAAGAGGAAAACCAAATGAATGAACCTGTGATGAGGGTGACTAGACCACCATAGGGTCCTTTCAGCTGTATCATCTCATGTCATTCTTAACCAGATTCTGAATCAATCTTTAACTAGACCTCTCAAGGGTCTCTTTAACTATATCAACACATGATATCTTTAAACTTTGTAATAGTACTTTATAATCCAAGGGAACACCATGTCGTGTCACAATCTTATCAAGATAAGTCTTTGCAAGTTTATCAGTGGATAGATCCTCGCGAATCGCAATAAAAATAGCTGACTTCGTTAATCAATTAACAACAACCCAAATAGCATCGTGACCTTTCGATGTACGCGGTAATTTAGTGATGAGATCCATTGCAATGTTCTCCCACTTCCAAATTGATATCTCTGGTTGTACAAGCAACCCAGAAGGTCGTTGATGTTCGGCGTTGACTTTGAGGCAAGTTAGGCATTTCGATACATACAAGGCAACAACTTTCTTCATACCAGGCTACCAGAACTTAGTACGAAGATCCTTGTACATTTTATCAGCACCAGGATGGATAGAATATCGAGACTTATGAGATTCATCCATCCCTAAAGTGCGAAGATCGTCTTGTTTCGGAATCCACAAACGATCCATGAAATAGAGTAAACCATCGTCTTTTGCTTCGAGCTTAAGCTCAAGTTGATGTGGTAATTCAATACCCATCAAGTTTTGTGAAACACAAAATTGTTGAGTTTGAAGAACGCGAGTTTGAGTATCTGATAGAGTTCGAACATAATGAAGCTTGACTCGTTCTTTTCGACTAAGCACATCAGCTACGACATTCTCCTTACCATGATGGTAGCGAATCTCGCAATCATAGTCGTTCAAGAGTTCAACCCAACGTCGTTGCCTCATGTTCCGCTCTTTCTGATTAAGAATATGCTGGAGACTTTTGTGGTTTGTGAAAACCACACACTTCGTTCCATAGAGGTAATGTCTCCAGATTTTAAGCGCAAAAACCACAGCTCCTAACTCAAGATCATGAGTCGTGTAGTTCTTCTCGTGAATTTTTCAACTTTCTAGATGCATATGCAATACCTTTACCTCGTTGCATAAGGACGCAACCAAGGCCTAAGTTGGACGCATCGCAATAGACAACGAAATCATCGCTTCCCTCGGGCAGAGATAGAACTGGAGCATTACATAACTTCTTCTTCAGCGTTTGGAATGTTTCTTCTTGCTTGGGTCCCCACTCAAAAGGCTTATTCTTCTGAGTTAAAGCAGTGAGTGGAACCGCGATCTTCGAGAAATTAGAAATGAATCAGCGATGATAACCAGCAAGGCCAAGGAAAGATCGAATCTCTGTAGGCGTCGTCGGTGTACCCCAGTCCTTAATAGCAGCAATCTTGGATGGATCCACATGAATACCCTGCTCATTGACTATATGACCCCAGAATTGAACTTCTTTAAGCCAGAATTCACACTTGGAGAATTTAGCAAAAAGTTGTTCCTTCTTCAGGAGTTCCAATGTTAAGCGAAGGTGTTGTTCGTGCTCAGCTCGAGACTTTGAATAAATCAAGATGTCATCAATAAAAACAATGACGGACTGATCCAAATAAGGTTTGCAGACCTTATTCATTAAGTCTAAAAAGATAGTTGGAGCATTCGTCAAACCAAAAGGCATGACAGTGAACTCGTAATGCCCATATCTTGTGCGGAAAGCAGTTTTGGGAATATCTTCTTCGAGAACACGAAGTTGATGATACCCAGAACGCAAATCGATCTTGGAAAAGCATGAAGCACCCTGCAGCTGGTCAAAGAGGTCATCAATTCGAGGTAGGGGATATCGATTCTTGATGGTGAGCTTATTAAGCTCACGATAATCGATACACATTCGAAAAGACCCATCTTTCTTTTTCATGAAGAGGACAGGAGCTCCCCAAGGTGAATAACTCGGACGGATGAATCCTTTATCAGATAACTCTTGAAGCTGTTTCGATAACTCTTGCATCTCCGACGGTGCAAGACGATAAGGTGCTTTTGCAATCGGGTTGGCATTGGGTACAAGGTAAATATGAAACTCGACTTGACGAACTGGAGGCAAACCAGGTAGTTCATTAGGAAACACCTCTGGATAATCCCGAACAATTGGAATATCCTGAATACTCTTGCTCGTGTCTTTCTCCTCGGTGATATGTGCCAGAAAAGCAACATATCCTTTTCGCAAATAACTTTAGGCTTTTGTACATGACATAAGCTTCAAACCTCCAGATGGTTTCTCGCCACGAATCTCCAGAACATCGCCAAAAGACAAAGGAATACAAACAATCTTATCGAAACAAACCACTTCAGCATGATGTCTGGTTAACCAATCCATTCCAATGATAATATCGAAACTCCCAAGTTGCATCGGTGTGAGATCAATAGGAAAAAGATGGTTATCAAGGTTAAATTGACAGTCGCAAATAACAGAATTGAGTACAAGAGGTTTACCAAGAGCAACTTTGATAAGGGTTTCCTTAGTAATTTAACCAAGGAATTAAAGTGATTACTCAAATTGTCACTTCGTTTCTTAGAATGAAGTGAGCACTTAGAATTTTCGAGGAATTCATGAGCGATCATATGAACGAGAGAACTACAAATACGGTTCTTTGGTGTAGGTATCGCAGGGTATGCAATACACATATGCAACTATATTTGTACATTGGAATTGTAAAATAAAGATTTATTTATAAACAAAATCGATTGTTTCTGAGTTCAAAGGAAAATACAAGAAACATAATCATAAGATTCGGATTATTCAAAGCAGCAGCTTCTTCTAATCGGCCAAATGCTCATCCGTGGGTCAGATTCGCATTGAAAATCTTTGGGTATCTGTCCCTGACATAACCCGTCTCGCCATAGGTGTAGCAAATACCAGGAGGAAAACGAGCCTGTGTTGGATCTGCTTGCAATTGGACGGGGTTCTGAAAAGCTTGGTTTAGCACAGTGACTGAACGACAGACTCGTGCCAAATGACCAATGAGTCCACAGTTGAAACATTTCCAACATTTGGCACTGGCATAGTGGTGGAGGTTACACTGATTGCACAGAGGAGCAGTTCCTAAGTACGGCTTCTTGGCTGGTGCCTGGCCAGGTTTTGCTTGATTTGGTGTAACGGCTACGGGACCCTTTGGAGCCTTACGCTTCTTTGACCTTTTTGAAGGCTTCGCTTCTGCTTCTTTCGATGCTCCTTGGGTGGTCTCATTATTGAGACGGGACATGGCGATACCTAATTCCACAGTCTTCAGGATTACCTCGCCTATTCGCTGGGCAAATTTGGCAGTTTCCTCGGACATTTGAGTGTCGTTGGGATGAAGAGACATTCTAGAGGAATGAAAGACATAGGAGAAAACAAGTGAAATATTATCGGATAATTAAAACAGAACAACAACGCATAGAAATTGCGATCATTTGTTTGTTACCTAAGGCAAACAAATGAGACGGTGATTTAATCAAAGTAAGCGGGTCATATTAATGTATCACTGAAGATATGATCGCCTATAAGTGAATACTCACTCCAAGAGTTCCCAGGTAAGAGTGACTGGTCAGAGTACAGGCACTCACCCTTCTAGTTTGCATGTGTTCACATTATTTTGACCCAAACTTTGACGAGATTTTGAAAACTTGGAGGGTTCAAAACCTTGTAACAGAGGGTTCAAAACCTTATAACAGAGGGTTCAAAACCATATAACAGAGGGTTCAAAACCTAGTAATCAATCATCCCAGAACAGATGATTAATTTTTGAAGCAGTTTCGAAATTTATGTTCTTGTTGTGGTTATCACCTAAGGATAGGTGACGATTTTGTTTTAAAAATCTAAATGCCAAGTTTACTTGCGTTCGGGTCCTAGAATTTATAGTCTAGGTCAAAGCATTACTAATAACCTAATTCCCTATAATCATTGGCTCTGATACCAACTCTTCTGTCACACCCCGACCGCGTAAAACAACAAAGCGCGGCGGAAAACGTCGGGGCGTGTTGCAACAGAATTATCGTTTCATAACCATGGATACAAAAGTGTTTCATTTTATTGAATGTTAAACAGTAACATTGTCTTAACATAGAACAAACAGGTTACATATCGACTAATATGGTTATTATATCACTAAGGCCTCGTCCAGATCCTATGTAACTCATGCATCCTAGTAATCATCATCAAGCATCAACCCCTGAAACATATGTGAAAACAAAGTCAGCAAAGAAATGCTGGCGAGTACATAGGTTTTATAAGAGTATCAGAATCATGGCTTCGTTTACATGTTGCAGTACTTTGTTAAACTTCAAGAGTCAAAATACAAACCTCGTTTTGAAAAGCGTATTGCAACACCATTAACCAATTCAAACCAAATAGGTTATAGTTTATAAAATCTCGTAGCCATGCTTCTTAACCCAAAACATTTCGTTTTAGGAAACCATCTTGTATAGCATCTCGTAAAGACTTGTTAATAAAACTCGTATGTTACTTCAAAAACATCGTTGTGTGACATCGTTTCGCTATCGTTTACCCAAGTGAACTAAATAACGCCACGGTATGTAATATGTTGAAAACACTTATATATAAGAAGTACCAGCGGCGTATCTACCGTGTTTACAGAGTACAGTTGTCACAGTCTCCCTTACTTCAGGAAATTTCGTCCTGAAATTTAAACAGAGGACACTTGTGAGAGCTTGAAACATGAAGTCGAAAAGATAAGACAGTACCGGTTAGGGTCCTGAACTTCTAGTAATCTTAATAACATTATGCTTGCAATGTAAGAGGGACACTCATATACAAGTATATGAAGCGCCATTGGTGCGTCCACCGTACCTCCATTACATTGCTCACGTTGCGTTATTGTTGCCACTATCGGTTCTTACACATGATAAATCTTACTGTGGTTTCTGTGCACTGAACTTCATAATTATGTATGCATCCATAATTTGGCAATTCCTTGCATAGTCCACACAGTGCATTTATAATGTGAAGAGGAAAACCAAATGAATGAACCTGTGATGAGGGTGACTAGACCACCATAGGGTCCTTTCAGCTGTATCATCTCATGTCATTCTTAACCAGATTCTGAATCAATCTTTAACTAGACCTCTCAAGGGTCTCTTTAACTATATCAACACATGATATCTTTAAACTTTGTAATAGTACTTTATAATCCAAGGGAACACCATGTCGTGTCACAATCTTATCAAGATAAGTCTTTGCAAGTTTATCAGTGGATAGATCCTCGCGAATCGCAATAAAAATAGCTGACTTCGTTAATCAATTAACAACAACCCAAATAGCATCGTGACCTTTCGATGTACGCGGTAATTTAGTGATGAGATCCATTGCAATGTTCTCCCACTTCCAAATTGATATCTCTGGTTGTACAAGCAACCCAGAAGGTCGTTGATGTTCGGCGTTGACTTTGAGGCAAGTTAGGCATTTCGATACATACAAGGCAACAACTTTCTTCATACCAGGCTACCAGAACTTAGTACGAAGATCCTTGTACATTTTATCAGCACCAGGATGGATAGAATATCGAGACTTATGAGATTCATCCATCCCTAAAGTACGAAGATCGTCTTGTTTCGGAATCCACAAACGATCCATGAAATAGAGTAAACCATCGTCTTTTGCTTCGAGCTTAAGCTCAAGTTGATGTGGTAATTCCATACCCATCAAGTTTTGTGAAACACAAAATTGTTGAGTTTGAAGAACGCGAGTTTGAATATCTGATAGAGTTCGAACATAATGAAGCTTGACTCGTTCTTTTCGACTAAGCACATCAGCTACGACATTCGCCTTACCATGATGGTAGCGAATCTCGCAATCATAGTCGTTCAAGAGTTCAACCCAACGTCGTTGCCTCATGTTCCGCTCTTTCTGATTAAGAATATGCTGGAGACTTTTGTGGTTTGTGAAAACCACACACTTCGTTCCATAGAGGTAATGTCTCCAGATTTTAAGCGCAAAAACCACAGCTCCTAACTCAAGATCATGAGTCGTGTAGTTCTTCTCGTGAATTTTTCAACTTTCTAGATGCATATGCAATACCTTTACCTCGTTGCATAAGGACGCAACCAAGGCCTAAGTTGGACGCATCGCAATAGACAACGAAATCATCGCTTCCCTCGGGCAGAGATAGAACTGGAGCATTACATAACTTCTTCTTCAGCGTTTGGAATGTTTCTTCTTGCTTGGGTCCCCACTCAAAAGGCTTATTCTTCTGAGTCAAAGCAGTGAGTGGAACCGCGATCTTCGAGAAATTAGAAATGAATCAGCGATGATAACCAGCAAGACCAAGGAAAGATCGAATCTCTGTAGGCGTCGTCGGTGTACCCCAGTCCTTAATAGCAGCAATCTTGGATGGATCCACATGAATACCCTGCTCATTGACTATATGACCCCAGAATTGAACTTCTTTAAGCCAGAATTCACACTTGGAGAATTTAGCAAAAAGTTGTTCCTTCTTCAGGAGTTCCAATGTTAAGCGAAGGTGTTGTTCGTGCTCAGCTCGAGACTTTGAATAAATCAAGATGTCATCAATAAAAACAAGGACGGACTGATCCAAATAAGGTTTGCAGACCTTATTCATTAAGTCCAAAAAGATAGTTGGAGCATTCGTCAAACCAAAAGGCATGACAGTGAACTCGTAATGCCCATATCTTGTGCGGAAAGCAGTTTTGGGAATATCTTCTTCGAGAACACGAAGTTGATGATACCCAGAACGCAAATCGATCTTGGAAAAGCATGAAGCACCCTGCAGCTGGTCAAAGAGGTCATCAATTCGAGGTAGGGGATATCGATTCTTGATGGTGAGCTTATTAAGCTCACGATAATCGATACACATTCGAAAAGACCCATCTTTCTTTTTCATGAAGAGGACAGGAGCTCCCCAAGGTGAATAACTCGGACGGATGAATCCTTTATCAGATAACTCTTGAAGCTGTTTCGATAACTCTTGCATCTCCGACGGTGCAAGACGATAAGGTGCTTTTGCAATCGGGTTGGCATTGGGTACAAGGTAAATATGAAACTCGACTTGACGAACTGGAGGCAAACCAGGTAGTTCATTAGGAAACACCTCTGGATAATCCCGAACAATTGGAATATCCTGAATACTCTTGCTCGTGTCTTTCTCCTCGGTGATATGTGCCAGAAAAGCAACATATCCTTTTCGCAAATAACTTTAGGCTTTTGTACATGACATAAGCTTCAAACCTCCAGATGGTTTCTCGCCACGAATCTCCAGAACATCGCCAAAAGACAAAGGAATACAAACAATCTTATCGAAACAAACCACTTCAGCATGATGTCTGGTTAACCAATCCATTCCAATGATAATATCTAAACTCCCAAGTTGCATCGGTGTGAGGTCAATAGGAAAAAGATGGTTATCAAGGTTAAATTGACAGTCGCAAATAACAGAATTGAGTACAAGAGGTTTACCAAGAGCAACTTTGATAAGGGTTTCCTTAGTAATTTAACCAAGGAATTAAAGTGATTACTCAAATTGTCACTTCGTTTCTTAGAATGAAGTGAGCACTTAGAATTTTCGAGGAATTCATGAGCGATCATATGAACGAGAGAACTACAAATACGGTTCTTTGGTGTAGGTATCGCAGGGTATGCAATACACATATGCAACTATATTTGTACATTGGAATTGTAAAATAAAGATTTATTTATAAACAAAATCGATTGTTTCTGAGTTCAAAGGAAAATACAAGAAACATAATCATAAGATTCGGATTATTCAAAGCAGCAGCTTCTTCTAATCGGCCAAATGCTCATCCGTGGGTCAGATTCGCATTGAAAATCTTTGGGTATCTGTCCCTGACATAACCCGTCTCGCCATAGGTGTAGCAAATACCAGGAGGAAAACGAGCCTGTGTTGGATCTGCTTGCAATTGGACGGGGTTCTGAAAAGCTTGGTTTAGCACAGTGACTGAACGACAGACTCGTGCCAAATGACCAATGAGTCCACAGTTGAAACATTTCCAACATTTGGCACTGGCATAGTGGTGGAGGTTACACTGATTGCACAGAGGAGCAGTTCCTAAGTACGGCTTCTTGGCTGGTGCCTGGCCAGGTTTTGCTTGATTTGGTGTAACGGCTACGGGACCCTTTGGAGCCTTACGCTTCTTTGACCTTTTTGAAGGCTTCGCTTCTGCTTCTTTCGATGCTCCTTGGGTGGTCTCATTATTGAGACGGGACATGGCGATACCTAATTCCACAGTCTTCAGGATTACCTCGCCTATTCGCTGGGCAAATTTGGCAGTTTCCTCGGACATTTGAGTGTCGTTGGGATGAAGAGACATTCTAGAGGAATGAAAGACATAGGAGAAAACAAGTGAAATATTATCGGATAATTAAAACAGAACAACAACGCATAGAAATTGCGATCATTTGTTTGTTACCTAAGGCAAACAAATGAGACGGTGATTTAATCAAAGTAAGCGGGTCATATTAATGTATCACTGAAGACATGATCGCCTATAAGTGAATACTCACTCCAAGAGTTCCCAGGTAAGAGTGACTGGTCAGAGTACAGGCACTCACCCTTCTAGTTTGCATGTGTTCACATTATTTTGACCCAAACTTTGACGAGATTTTGAAAACTTGGAGGGTTCAAAACCTTGTAACAGAGGGTTCAAAACCTTATAACAGAGGGTTCAAAACCATATAACAGAGGGTTCAAAACCTAGTAATCAATCATCCCAGAACAGATGATTAATTTTTGAAGCAGTTTCGAAATTTATGTTCTTGTTGTGGTTATCACCTAAGGATAGGTGACGATTTTGTTTTAAAAATCTAAATGCCAAGTTTACTTACGTTCGGGTCCTAGAATTTATAGTCTAGGTCAAAGCATTACTAATAACCTAATTCCCTATAATCATTGGCTCTGATACCAACTCTTCTGTCACACCCCGACCGCGTAAAACAACAAAGCGCGGCGGAAAACGTCGGGGCGTGTTGCAACAGAATTATCGTTTCATAACCATGGATACAAAAGTGTTTCATTTTATTGAATGTTAAACAGTAACATTGTCTTAACATAGAACAAACAGGTTACATATCGACTAATATGGTTATTATATCACTAAGGCCTCGTCCAGATCCTATGTAACTCATGCATCCTAGTAATCATCATCAAGCATCAACCCCTGAAACATATGTGAAAACAAAGTCAGCAAAGAAATGCTGGCGAGTACATAGGTTTTATAAGAGTATCAGAATCATGGCTTCGTTTACATGTTGCAGTACTTTGTTAAACTTCAAGAGTCAAAATACAAACCTCGTTTTGAAAAGCGTATTGCAACACCATTAACCAATTCAAACCAAATAGGTTATAGTTTATAAAATCTCGTAGCCATGCTTCTTAACCCAAAACATTTCGTTTTAGGAAACCATCTTGTATAGCATCTCGTAAAGACTTGTTAATAAAACTCGTATGTTACTTCAAAAACATCGTTGTGTAACATCGTTTCGCTATCGTTTACCCAAGTGAACTAAATAACGCCACGGTATGTAATATGTTGAAAACACTTATATATAAGAAGTACCAGCGGCGTATCTACCGTGTTTTCACTAAATTACCCCCGTCCTGTTATCTAAACACTTACCCAAAAGCCAATCGTTTATCCAACTCGTTTAATCTCGTGTGAATCGTTCCCAAATCGTTAATTTGTTTAAATCGTTTAAATCATCCTCGATTTAAGTGTGAAAACTATTTATGGTCGTCTCGCTAATAACATTCAAACCTTTGTGACTCGTCCATCGTCCAACACGTAATATTCGTATTAACAAACCACCAAAGGGTAAGTTAACTATTATCAGATTCGGTCGTTACCCACAACCCCCACACATAACCATGGGTGCAGTGCAATAACGGGATTTGTCAGATCCTATGGTACCATAACCTAATACTGGTCGGCTTGATCAAAATTAATGAATGTCATTTGTTATGTATCTACAACCAACAAGTTTGTTCACCTTATTGAAATCATTATTAGTTTTGCATAAACCAACGTAGTCGTTTTTGAATTCATCATTATAACATCGAAAATCGTTTTGAAAACCATCGTTAAAACCGTGAAAACATTTAGCACATATGAATCACCCGAAAACAATTGAAAGCAGTAAAATAGGGGAACTATCTACTCACTTGGAGTGCAAAGTATCCTCAATCAATAGAACTTCAACAAACTCGAGCAAACCAGAGAAATCAAACAGTACCTAGTAATCGAAACACTAATCAGACAATAGACGCCTAACTCGGAAGATCGGGCAGAATGAGGTCTTGTAAACTAAATGAGTATTGGGACTCATGTGATATGGTTTAACAAAGCCTACATCCTTAATCGGAACCTAACCTAAGTGCTTTCGACCCATCGTGACCCATTAAGGTAGCTTACGCTACTTTAACGCGTCGTGTGCGCAAAAGCGCATTCGAGACGTCTAACTAGTCCTATGACAAGTGTTATATGCCTAGACATGTTACATAATTAGTTATATGACAAAATTTAGGTTATATAACCTTAATTACCAATTATACATGAAAAGGGTATTCTGGTAATTTACCTAAGGCATATAAACTACTTATCATACAACTACCTAAACTAGGTGACCATAAGGTATAACCTTGGAAGGTTATTCCCTATACTACTATGGTCACTAACCATGTTCGGTCGGATCCTAATGATCGCCCAAACGGGTCGGGTTCGAAAGTATAAGCGATTGTTTAGATCGCTTACCTTTACGACCCTAGACAAGCACAAAACTAAAAGTGACGAGCTAAACATGTTAGAACATGTTTAACAAGCTTTGAAAACAGGTTTGGTATCAAAACAAACGGTTTTGATACCCACAAGTAGTTTGGTTACAAAATACGCAAGTATACGCATTTTGGCCGAAACTACGAATCGTCACTGAGCCTAGATAACGTGGTAATCAGTAGCTATAGTCACAAGGGACTATAACCATTGTGATTACGCTCACGTTATGAAGTTCAAACGAACTTCGCGTTGACCATAAACTGGTCAACGCAGAAAGTCAAACATAGTTTGATAAAAACGCATAAAAGAACGAAGGAAGACTTACAACGGGTCCGCGCAAGCTAATCTCGATCCAAATAGCTCAGGTATGAAGCAAGGGCTTCAACTTAGAGCACTTTAGATCAGATTTTTGTGAGGAAGAATAGAAATTAAGGTGGGTATTTATACGAAATGGACCACCGTTAGGATCATTTCTTGATGACCGGGTTTTAATCTCATCCCTACACTTGTTGAAATGCAAAGGTATGTCAATTGGCCCCCCAACATCAGGGAACAACATGTGGAAATGTGATTAGGAGTGGGTAACCGCTGTTAACAGCTGGTTTAGAAGTTTCTGAGCAACTGGGACATGCTTACGGACCGTATGGTCCTCACCCTAACGGTCCATAAGGACCTACTTTCACAGTTTGGCAGTTTTAGTCCCTGCAGCCCCAAAACTTGGTTTTAGATGCATTTTTGACACGTTTAAGCCCCGTTAACCCCATTTCAAAGCTCTAAAATGAAGTTAAAGTATAGGGAACTTAAAATGTGCTCAAAAATATCTTGGATGTCGGTTCGTTTGGCCGTACGGTTGCGTTGTTCGGTTAATTACGACGGAAGTCGTAACGAACGTAAAAACGGTCCAAATTAAGCGATGAATGGAATTTTATCATGCCAAACACTAAAATAAAATATTTTAACGCTTACATAAATTTTTGGATGTCCGGATGTATTCAGAACGTAAGATATGCGTGAAAGTGCAAACTTGTGCACTTTTTGACGCTTTTAGTCCCTGAATGACCATAAAGTTTATTTTAGCATACCGAACCCCTCAAAGCCTATTTCTGTTGATGCACAAGAATGTCTGTTGACTGCATCTTCATCAAGTCATAAATCAAGAAAGTCAAGATTGGATCTTAAAAGTCAAAATTAGGGTTTTATACTTGATTTCGCTTTAATGTACATGATGTTAGATGGGATTTCGCTTTAAGGTACATGTTGATTTCGCTTTAATGGCTTGACATTGAAGCGAAATTAACATTAGTATAAATACCTAGCATGTGTTCATTCATTGTAACTATTGGAGCGAGATCTGGTCATAAGCTTGGTAACCGAACTCTGTCAAAATTGATTCAGAAAGCTAATAAAGTGAAGGAATTGAATAGGAAAGTTGTTGTTACGTTGCGTATACTGATTCCGCCTTTATACGTGATGATGAACTTGCTCAACTGATCGTTTAGGGTTACGACACGGTCCAACAAGTGGTATCAGAGCTTCAGGACGAGGAGTTCATACTACATCAGCTGATTCGACACTATTCTCACATTTCTACTCAATTTCTCTTTTATATTTTTGGTTTAAACAAGTTTCAACGGACAAAATGAGTTGAATCTCAAGTATTTTGAGCGAAACTAGTTGTTAATCAATCCTTAACAATATCAGACCTTAAAACTTAGTAAAAATCAATCAATTTTATCAAAATCTCAATCGGTTTTCGAGCAGAAACTTCATCTTCAGATCTAGAACGAACTTGCGGTCAAAATTGAACAATAATCATATCATTGTGTTCGGAATTAAGTGTATTACAATCCTTAAAAGTTTCAGATTAAAATTCAGCGTAAAAATGAGTAAACTCGTGATTCCGCTTTTGTGTACATTTGGTCTTAGTTAATTTCGCTCCAAGAGACAAAAGTTAATTTCGCTCATTTGGACAACTGCTGATTTCGCTCATACGGACGAGTGGTGATTTCGCTCATACGGACTTTGTTATTTCGCTCATAAGGACAAAGTCTAATTTCGCTTATGTGTCATAAGTGATTTCGCTCCAAGAAACAAGATCTGATTTCGCTTCAACAGTCAAATCAGATTTCGCTTTTGTGTCACTTTAATTGATTTCGCTTATAAGTCAATCTGACTGATTTCGCTTTAGTATCAGTGTTTGTCAAAAATTTCGAAAATTTGTCTAAGTGTTTGCTGATTGTTTGTTGCAGGTACATTCATAATGGATGATCTTTTCTTAAACCCGTTCAGTGACATGTATGCGTTTGCTGGAAACTCGGGAGATGTTTCATCTACAAGCAATGAGAACGAGAATCCACCAAAAGAAAGGAAAAAGGAAGCTTGGGAATCGGAAAGTGCATTCGGAACGTTCAATAAACCCCCAAAGCTAATGGCTATTGAGGAGTACAGTCGTTGGTCCAGAAAGTTTGAAGATTGGATGATGGCATTCGCGTTTCCAAGTTGGAAAAGTCTGAAAAATGGTTATGACCAAGGAAACAAGAATGGGGAAGTTTTAACAGGATCTGATGAGATTGATTCATTCGTAGCCGAACAAAAATGTGTGGCGTTGTTATTTCAGTCTGTTCGGGAGGATATCATCTCATTGATAGAATATTCAAATGCTAAAGCTCTTTGGGCAAAGTTAGAAAAGAAATGTGTCGGTAGTCAAGAAATTAAGAAAAACAAAAAGAAACTTCTTAGAAAAGAATTTGATCTGTTTGGATGTTTAAAGAACGAGTCAGTGTGTAAAATGATAGAAAGATTCGGTCATCTGAAGCTGGAATTAGTAAGACATGATATCGACATTCCTGAAGAAGATCTTATCGACAAATTGTTCGATTCGTTGCCTGACGAGATGGATTGGAGATATTATGCGCTGATGCTGAAGAATACCATCAAAGAACCAGAAAAGCTGACATTAGATTTGCTGATTGAAAAACTCGAGAGTCACGAGTTGGAGTTGAACAAGACGTACAAAGTTAATCATTCATCTTATCAACAAAATCTGGATCTATACTATCCAAAGAGCATGATGCCGAAAGCTACTTCACCAAAAACTGCATTTTCTGTTGAAAATGTGTCGACAGCCGGCAAAGAAAGTCAAAGTGGTCAAAGCAGTGGAAGTCACAGTGGTTTTCACAGTGGATCTTCATTTTCTGGAAATGCTGATGCAAAGAATCGTTTTCAATGCAATATTGCAATAGACTTGAAGAATGCTCAAAATTTTGATGAAGAGTCGGCAAAGCAGCAAATGATTTTCCTAGCATCGGTGTTGGAATCGTATGAAGGATTGGTAGCTGGGAAGATTGGCAATACAAATCTGACGAAAGAAGATTACGATCAGATTGATCCGGAGGAAATGGAACTGATCGATATTCGTTGGGCTATGGCAAGTGCTGTTCGTCGTGCACAAAGATTCATGGAAATTACAGGCAGAAAAACAATTGGTGGTGCTTCTACTAAGCTGGGGTTCGATAAATCGAAGGTGACTTGCTTCAAGTGTAAGCAGAAGGGTCACTTCAAGAAAGAATGCCGAAATGCTTATGTTGATGAGTCGGAGAATCCTTTCAGAGATGATTACTACAAGAAGGCGATTTATCACCAGAATAAATCCGAGCCACCTAGATTGAAGCAGGTTGAAGACAACAGAGAGAAATCTAGAGCTCTTGCAGTGATTTATGATGATGAGGGATATGATTGGAGTCAAGAGGTTCTACCAGAAGAAGATGCGGTTGGTTACGCATTCATGGCGAAAAATGAACCTATTCCATGGAAAGATGAGAGAACTGAAGAGCAGAAGTATAAATACAGAAAGATGATTTCGGAAAACAAAATTACTAGACTTTCTAGAATCTATCTGGATGCAAAAAGAGCCAAAAGATGGGATCCAGACAGAGAGTGTTATCTTGATGAGTATGGAAATATTGCAGTTGATCACAAAACTCTCGATATAGAAGTCTTAATCAAGGAAATGAAAGAAAATGATGAGTATTGGCAACACAAATAGTGGGGAACTCCAACTTCGAAAATGATTGAAGAGGAGAAAGAGGAGAAAGAAAGAAAGGAGAAAGAAGAGATAGAAGGAAAAGAATCCAAGAAGATTGATACTGGAGTTATCGATACTACGTAGGAGTTGAATGCAGAGAATCTGGGAAAAATGGCTGACAAACTGCTAGCTGCCAAAGCACTTGAGGTAGACTCTAACTCCGTGTCTGAGTCAAAAAGCCAGGTCAGTTCAGATGTGTCAACAAATGCGTCAGGTAAAAAGATCGAAGGAAATGCTGATTGCAAAAATTGCAACAAAGAGTGCAAATTTTGTAATACTGTCACGTATCTCAACGGTGAGAAAATTAAAGATCTGACAGCAAAGGTCAGAAACGTTGAGAATCAGATTCTTGGTCGTGACAAAACAGTTAAAGCTTCAACTGAACGGATAAGAGAATTAACTGCTCAAATTGAAACTGATAAAATTGATCATGACAAAATTAAACAAGAAAATGAAAAGTTGATTCTTGAAAACCGTCAGATTTCTGAAAAATTTGAAAAACTCAAAAGCACAATGAAAGATTGTGATGATCGAAATGGTAAAACTTTTAAAGAAAATGAACATTTAAAAGCAGTGCTTAGAGTTAAAGAAGAATCAATCAACAAACAACTGGATGAAATCGCTAAATTGAAACTTAAAGTTCAAGAGGCTGTAATCGAAAACGAGCGAATCCAGTTGAAGCTTAACAGTTATAGTTCCGCAAGCTTTGTTTTGCAACATATCATTCCCAAACCCATCGGGAAAGACAAAGCGGGCGAAGATGTGTATTCTGATGGAACTGGGGTGGGTTTTCATCAAGTACCACCACCTGTTCTTCATAATTACACTAAAAAGCAGTCTGGGTTGGTTGAAATTGAGGAAGAAAAAGAAGTTATACTTCCGGAGAACATTGATGTTACTTTTTCTACATCATCTGATGATAGTATTCAGACAGAGATTGTTAAGAGCACAGCTAAAAGTGTTTTGAATAGTGATTCAGCTGAAGATGATGGGTGTTTCTTGGACAAATACATTCAGAAATCAAAGTCCAAAAACAACTTAAGTGATGAACCGGGTCTTGTGATGTACAAGATGGCTGGATCTGATAAGTTGTATTCAGATTCTGAGTTTCCAATTGAGAATGTTAATGTGAAAAAGTTGACGAATGTTTTCAAATTGGTTGAAGTTGAGTTGTCAGAAGTGAACAGTTTGTGTCAAACAAAAAGGCAAATGAATTTTGAGAAAGATAAAGCTTATTACAAAAAGCCTGTTGTTCCACCACGTTTTTATAATAACAATCGAAACAATTGGTCGGGTGGTTATCGGGGTGGTAATAGTTATCAGAAAAAGAGTTTTCAAAACAAAAGGTTTGCTGAAAAGAAGGTGTTTGTGAACAGTTCAAGTTCACATTCTGATGAAGAGAATGCAATTTTTTAAAAATCAAATAAAGAGTTCTTTGAGAAAAGAGCTTCACATTATCAGTCTGAAGGCACAAGTCTAGGTGTTGATACTCGAACATGTTTTAGATGTAATCAAGTGGGTCACATTGCACGAAAGTGTACTAATGTGAAGCCTAAGACTGAGACTGTGAAGTTTCAACAGAAGAAAGTTGATGTGAAGGGTAAAGCACCAATCGTTGTTGAGAAAAAGAGTGTGAAAAATGACAACATCAAAGTGAAAAATGAACCTGTTAAGAAAGTGGTAACTAAAAATGACAAATTTTACAAACGGGTTGCATTATCTCAACAAGTTTGGAAACCAAAAATTGAAATGAAAATTTCAACTTCTGAAGTGAAAAAGGCTGAAGAATCAATTTCGGTTGATTATGATGCAAATTTTCCACCTTTGAAGGCTGAAATTTTCAAAATTCAAGTTGCTAGAGTCAAGGTTACACCTAAGGCTGATGAGGCCTGGGTGGACACCATGTTCGAATAAGCAGTTTGAATTGCCGGAGCTTCCTGGATCGCGAAGCATGAATCGGCATCTTTATTAAAATGTTTTAAAATCAACTTGTGGTATGTGCAGGATCTTCCAAGAGCTATTTCAAGATGGATCATGGATAGTGGCGCATCTCGACATATGACAGGAAAAACTGCATTGCTATATGATGTGAGGAATATCAATGGTGGTTATGTGGGATTTGCTGGTCATGAAGGTGGTAGAATTGTTGGTGAAGGAACGTTATCCAATGGGATTGTGACGTTTGAGAGAGCTAACTACATCACTGAGCTGGAAAACAATCTGCTTAGTATCTCGCAGATTTGTGACAATCAGTATACTACTCACTTCACTGATAAAGAATGTTTGATTTTGAAACCTGGTTTTGTTATCCCTGAAGAATGGATTATTATGAGGGTACCTAGAGTGAATGATTTATATGTGTTAGATATGTCTGTAGCAACTACAACTACTGGTCAAGCACATTGTTTCGTGTCTAGAGCAACTGAGAAAGAATCGAGATTGTGGCACCGAAAGATGGGGCATATATATTTTAGAAAAATGAATCAGTTGGTGCACAATGATTTGGTATTGGGAGTTAATATCAAAGGTTTTCATCTGGAAGGGGAGTGCATTAGCTGCATCAAAGGCAAGCAGAAGAAAAAGTCACACCCTACAAAGCAAGTCAATTCAGTTTCAAGACCTCTAGAAAGACTTCACATGGATTTGTTTGGTCCGGTGAATGTCAAAAGCATTACAGGAGATTACTATTGTTTGGTCGTTACTGATGATTATTCCAGATTTTCGTGGGTTTCTTTCTTGAAGACGAAAGATGAAACATTTGATAGTTTGATGGGTCTGTTCAGGAAGATTGAGAATTTGTACCAAAGGCGTATTAAGAGAATTCAAAGTGATAATGGTACTGAATTCAAGAACAGCAAGATGGAAGAATTTTGTGATGAAAGAGGTATTTTGCATGAGTTTAGTGCTCCGTACACTCCGCAGCAGAATGGAGTCGCAGAACGCAAAAACCGGATACTAATCGAGACGGCTAGAACTATGCTCGCAGATTCAAAGTTACCGATTAATTTTTGGGCTGAAGCTGTTTCCGCCGCATGCTATACGCTCAACAGGGTTCTCACTGTCAAGAAGTTCAACAAAACATGTTTTGAGCTAATCAATAACCGCAAACCGAATTTGAAGTATCTAGAACCGTTCGGGTCACCTTGTACGGTTATAGAGCCTCATGGAAAGTTTGGTCCGAAGTGCATTGAGGGTATATTTGTTGGTTATGCAAATCCGTTACGACGTGTCTTCGTTCCAAGTGAGAAGCGGATTATTGAAGCTGCAAATGTTGAATGTCAAGGTTATACTATGCCGCCGCAGAATCCTGGTGATTCATGGCGTTATCATTATGACAAACTTTGGGATTCGTTTGACATGAGAGAAGAATCAGAGGAAGATGAAGATTTCTTTGATGAGTTGGATATTTTGCGTGAATATGAGTCGCAGTTAAGGTTCCCAGCTGAGTATTCAGGAAGACCACGGGAAACTTCAAATGACGATGAAGCAGGTCCAAGTAATGCTGGTGAACATGATGATGTCCAACAAAATGAAGTTGCTCAGGATAATCAGTCGGCTCAGAATGATAATCTAGAAGCTGAAAATATGCTAGTTTTTTATCATGGTGATTCAGATTCTGAGGGGGAGCAAATTCAATTTTCAAGACAAACAAACCAAGTTGGTGAACAAGATGGAGAACAGAATGTTACTAATCTGGAGGGAAATGTAGATGTTCCAAGTGAAGTGATGCCGCGAACTTTTTCATATCATCCAGAGGAGTTGATCATAGGAGAATTGCAAGCAGGCGTTCGCACTCGAAATCAGATTGATAAAGGGCTTACATGTTTTTATACAAAAGTTGCTCCTTTGCAAACTGAATTCTCATTGAGTTGTTTTATCTCGCAGGTTGAGCCAAGAACTTACAAAGAGGCGCTTACTGAAGACTCTTGGGTCAATGCTATGCAGGAGGAACTTAGTCAATTTGAGAAATTGGGAGTGTGGAAGTTAGTTGATTTGTCGGATGGTCATAGGAAAATTAACACCAAGTGGGTGTTCAAGTGTAAGAGAGACAATAGAGGAGTTGTCGTAAGGAACAAAGCTCGACTCGTTGTTCAGGGATTTAGTCAACAGGAGGGAATTGATTTTACTGAAGTCTATGCTCCTGTAGCACGACTAGAGGCGATCAGAATTTTCCTAGCATTTGCGTCTTGGAAGAACTTCAAAGTATATCAGTTGGATGTTAAATCGGCTTTTCTCTACGGGAAGGTTAAAGAGGAGGTTTATGTCGGTCAGCCACCGGGCTTCACCGATCCAATCCACAAAAACAAGGTCTACTTATTGGACAAAGCGCTGTATGGTTTACACCAGGCCCCGAGAGCTTGGTACGAGACTTTGTCTCAACACCTACTAGCCAACATGTTCATTCGTGGAAAAGTGGATGCCACTCTCTTCACTAAAGAGGTCGATGGTCATCTTCTGATAGTTCAGATTTATGTGGACGATATAATATTTGGGTCGACAAATGAAAATCTATGCAAAGATTTTGAATCAGTGATGAAGCAGAAGTTTGAAATGTCATCAATGGGGGAGATGAAATTCTTTCTGGGATTACAAGGTGAACAACTTCCTGAGGGAATTTTCATTCATCAGTCAAAGTACGTTCATGATATCTTGGAGAAATTCGGGATGTCAGGTTCTACTCCAGCTGCTACCCCACTTGCAACAAATCATGGGATTCACCCAGATCTCACCGGAGACAGGGCTGATGAAACGTTTTACCGTTCCATGATAGGTTCTCTAATGTACCTAACTGCTTCACGTCCTGATATTATGTACCCAACGTGCCTCGCAGCAAGATTTCAGTCTAACCCGAGAGCATCGCATATGATCATTGTGAAGAGGATATTGCGCTACCTGAAAGGAACTCCTTCTTTGGGGTTGTG
Organism: Helianthus tuberosus; assembly: GCA_030545235.1. NCBI lineage: Eukaryota > Viridiplantae > Streptophyta > Magnoliopsida > Asterales > Asteraceae > Helianthus > Helianthus tuberosus. The sequence goes on along the minus strand of CM060416.1, from coordinate 63,706,727 downwards.
GTATCCTAGGAAAGGCGATTTTACGCTCGAAGGGTATTCTGATTCGGATTTCGGATGCTGCAAAGTCAATTCAAAATCAACAACTGCAGGATGCCAGTTCTTTGGTCCTAGATTGGTTACCTGGCAGTGTAAGAAACAAACGTCTGTGGCGTTATCTACATGTGAAGCGGAGTATGTTTCTGCTAGCAGTTGCTGCTCTCAGATCTTGTGGATACAGCAACAGATGCGCGACTACGGTTTGCAGTTTCTTAACACACCTCTTTTAGTTGATAATGAGGCCGCTATAAATATAACTAAGAATCCAGTACATCACGCTAAAACTAAACACATAGAAATTCGTCATCACTTTATTCGTGATTGCTTTGAGAAAAAGTTGATACGAATTGAGAAAATCCACACTGACGAACAGAAAGCTGATTTACATACCAAAGCTTTTGATAAAAATCGGTTTAAATATTTGTTAAAACTGAATGGTATGAAGCTTCTGTCGGTGTCGGATGGCATAATTGGCGTTGATGAGAGTACTGTTGCGGATGAAGACGAGAAACTATCTGCAATGGTTTGTCGAATTTTTACTTGTTTTGGTATTTAGGGGGAGTAGATGTTTGTACATAGTTTATTTTCAGAAAATACAAAAACAGTAAAAAATGCAAAAATACAAAAACATGATAAAGTCTGAAAAAGAGCTTGTGTATATAGGGAAAATGATAGCACATCGGCTAGACGATCACAGTATGCTAAAGATTTGGAAAGTATAAAAGAGTTAAACAATCTCACTGATGATGTGTCGATAGGTTTTCACACATTTAGTAGATTTATTCGGGATATAAACCTAAAATTCAAACTTGTGAATTCATGGGGAACACTACTTGGATATATAGGTAACCCCTGAAATCTCGTTTGAAAGGTCTCTTAATCTGATATACTAGGTCTTTATACTCAATGATGTCTGGGGTATTATTCCGGGACTTCTGCTGAACGGTAGTTCTGACCTAGTCCCTGGCTAATACTTGCTGCAATGCTTGAAACACAGCATTAAACCCTCAGCATGCTGAAACAATAAAATTGATAAATGCTGCTGTTGTAAGCAAAAAGATCCTCTAAAGGGGACACACCGAAAAGTCGAAGCTGATATCTCTCTGCGTATACGGAAGTATCGACCTGAGATCCCTCGGAACTCGCATACCTAAATTATATACAGATATCATTGTAGTATACTCACCTGTAAGACTGATTATTGGGATTTTGGATACGGGAGTATATTCAAGAGGTGGGACACATGAATGATCTAAGTTCTTAATTCATCTAAATCGTATCCTGAGTAAATTGAAATTTGTGTGAGAATTTAAGATGGATCAGTATATCGACAATCGAGGTGAATTGTTTAAGTCTGAATATGAAATGTAGCTTAACGGTACTTGTGATTTGTCTGAAAAGCTGATATGATTCCCTGACACGCTAACAAATATATGTTTGTAAATAGTTTATTTTGTTTACTTTCTACAATTTAAGTTTTCTGTATTTCATTTCTTAGTTTAGATCACTTTATAAAATCCAAAAAGATTTTATTTCTGCTTTATTTTCCGACAAACCAAAGTGGAGAGTTGATTGTTGGATTCTCAGATGTTTGAAGCAGATGCAGGAGATTCTAGACTGAAGAATGAGGAGAGCTTACTTTGAAGACGTTTGTATTATTTGATATGATAAAACAAGTTCATTAATTTGATACTTGTTATTTTCAGAAAATGTTTAAAATTGTTGTTTTAAAATCAGTTTGTTTCGTCAAATGATCAACCAAGGTCATTAATTTGGACTTGGTAAGATTAATCAAGTGATCAGGGTTATTAACTTGGACCTGAATACTTGAGTGGATTTCTAAAACTGATTAAGTTTGTGAGGTATATTTGAAAGATAGATTTGTAATGTTTATTGGTTGAGTAACAGGTTTGAACTTCATTATTCCCAACGGAAGCTATTTGTCAAAGCTTGAACCAGATATCTCAGATTCTAGCATATCGAGAGGGGGAGTCTGTGAAAGGGGGAGTCTGGATCAACATTCAAAGGGAAGAAAGAAGTTAGAGCCAGGAGGACAAGATTTTTAAACCTGTGAAGATAGAGTGCTTATGATGAGACGACAGAGAGTTAGAGAAAAGACTAAGACTGAAGACTCAGAATCTGAAGACTACGTCAACATCCAAGGGGGAGTCTGTTGATGCACGAGAATGTCTGTTGACTGCATCTTCATCAAGTCTTAAATCAAGAAAGTCAAGATTGGATCTTAAAAGTCAAAATTAGGGTTTTATACTTGATTTCGCTTTAATGTACATGATGTTAGATGGGATTTCGCTTTAAGGTACATGTTGATTTCGCATATATGGCTTGACATTGAGCGAAATTAACATTAGTATAAATACCTAGCATGTGTTCATTCATTGTAACTATTGGAGCGAGATCTGGTCATAAGCTTGGTAACCGAACTCTGTCAAAATTGATTCAGAAAGCTAATAAAGTGAAGGAATTGAATAGGAAAGCTGTTGTTACGTTGCGTATACTGATTCCGCCTTTATACGTGATGATGAACTTGCTCAACTGATCGTTTAGGGTTACGACACGGTCCAACAATTTCTAAGTAATGTAACGGTTATTTTGGGTATGTTTAACTTATGATCAAGTTCCGGAATGTTCGTTACTATACAAATCGGCATAGTTTCACAATTTGACACAAATAGTCCCTGCGATCGAACAAAGTTAATTTCGACACACCAAACCATTAAAAAACTTATTTCTAAGTTATGTGGAGGTTATTTAAGGTATGTTAATCCTATGCCACTATTCCGGAGTGTTTGTCGCATTATACTGTCTGCGATTACGCACCAGTTTGCGTATAACCTTCCAGAACGTGATTTAAAGCTTGCAATCGGGATCGGATCGCATTGAAAAAAAAAATCACCAACACAAATACACACATAGAAACACGAAAACACATATAATAACACCCAAGAACTTTGTTTTATTAATAATCATCATTGTTTTGTATCGTACATCGATTACAGAGTACAGTTGTCACAAATCTTGACAGGATTAATCACTTGTTTTGCAATAGGTTGCACAGCAGGAGTAGGAGGATCACAAAGAATGTAATTCTCAATAGGAATTTCTACTCCTTTCATCTTGTCAAGTGATTCATCCTGGTCACTCACATCTGATTCATCATCAGACGAATCATAGTCCTCAATGACTGGAGCACTTTGATTCGTCAACATTGAAGTGTCTATTCCTTCAGATGACGTACTCGAGGAACTGTCCGATTTGAACCCTAAACCAGTAGTAACTTCCTCATAATCAAGAGGCACACTGGGTTCAAAACGTGGCATTTCTTCTTCATCGGGCATTCGAGTATAATTGTGTCTCAAAGGGGGTGGACACACCTTATACCCAACGCCTTTCTTGTTCCCTTTCAGTTGTTGAGCTTCTATGATGTGATCAAGCACATATCGGGAGATAGAATAACTCTCCAATTTGAGCTTGATTACATCATGCTCGCATTTTGCCACGGCTAGCTCTTTCTTTGTTTCCTCAATGATATTAATGTAGTTGTTAATACCAATTTGTTTGTTAAAAACAATTTTTGTCAATTCGGAAACACTTTTCTTTAAAGTTTCGATTACTTCTTTGAAATCCTTTTCATTTCGAGCTAAAGCCATGTTTGCCTCTTTGCATTTTGACAGCTCAATAACCAAACTTTGATTATGACTATGAACCTTTTCGGATTCCTCTTTCAACTATGCACACATATTGCATACACTAGGAGTAGGAGTGTCGGAATTTACCTGACTTGACGAGGCTGAGATATTTTCCATAAAGGCAGTCTGATAAGAAAAATATTCGTCTTCACAAAAGAACTTCTCCATTTCCTTTGATGCTACAGCAGCCTTCTTGATCAGAATAGATTTCTGACTCTTCAACTCCTCAGCTTCATTCAATAAGTCTTCAACATCAGAATTCATTTCTTCCTTCACATCAGAATCAGAATGATAATCTCCCGAATTCGAGCTTTCTTTATCCGAACTCCCGTTATAACCAGAACTATCATCGCTATCAGAAAACTCTTCTTTGTGAACATGCTAGATATGATTGATGATCTTTGCATAACATGCGGTTCCTCCTCTTTCTTGATCACCATCTCTAAACTGTACTGACCAGTTACATCCTTCATCAGCTTGAACGACTAGAGCCCAATTGGTGTTTGATGGCCCAGACTGGTCTCGGTTGGTGGTGTTGTTCATAACTACTATCCCTCTTTCACGGTTACCTTGATTTGTGTTGGAAGTACTTGTCTGACTTCAGAAGGGATTTTGGTTGCCTTGTTTGCTCGGTTGAGTGCACTCCCGTTTGAGGTGACCCTTTTTGCCACAATTAAAACATGTAACCGCATCCTTATTGAAACCGTACTTCGTATCATTTTTGCCTTCCAAGCTTGTTCTTCCCGTTCGAGTCATAAAATCCTTTTCCCTTCTAATAGCACTTGCAAACGCCCACTTGATATCCATTAACTCCATTTCATCACGGTCTATCTGCTGATAATCTTCATTGGTCAAATTAATGTTTCCAATTTGACCAGCTACCAATCCATAGTAGGCACTAAACATTGTGTTGAGAAGTTCCATATGTTCCTTTGCTACTTCTACACTGACTTTTGACAGATTGGAAGTATCAACTCTGACGGTGTTGGGTTTTTGAGAATGAAAGGTGTTACTGTAATTTGCTTGTTGAGGTTGTGGTTGGGCTTGTGACGGTGTCGGAATATAGGCACTTGGATCAAATTGAGTTTTTGAAAAAGCGTAAGCTTGAGCAATCATATATGCTGGCGGTTGATAAGCACTTGGATCGAAAACCGGTGGAGGAGCTGACTGTGGAAAGGGAAACGAGCTTGTATTGGACACAAACGCCGTTTGTAGTTTTGGTTGCTGAGCTGAACTGGAACTGGAATTAGCTAAAGAGTTAAAACTAGCGAGGTACATTTCAATATTTTGAGGAACCGGAATTCGTTTAGCTTTCCGGATTTCTTCATCATTCTTGTGCTCCAACTTCTGAATAAATTCATAGATACTGACAGTATCTAGACTACCCGTATGCTTTAGCAATTCAATGAAAGAACTCCATTTCGGGGGTAGAGCATCAGCAAACCTTGCAACCATTTTGTTAGGATCTGAGTTTGGTTTTGATTGTGTTTTATGTTTGAAAAAAGATGAAGATGGATGAGTAGTGCAGCGAAATTTAAAATGAACAACAAACTTTGTAAACACAAACAACGAAGAAAATAGTTTTGATAAATACATGCTTTTCATTAAGCTGAATGATTACAATACAAATCAAAAGATTACAAAGCATGCTTACAAACAAAACTCCCCCTCAGCCTGATACTCCATGGTTGATTGCACAAGATGAAAGGATTGGACTAGAGGAGAAGAACTCACTCAGTCAATCAAATGTAACAGTACAGGGTACTGTTACATTTATAGGTAAACCAAACCACTGAAGCATCTCAGCTGACGTCACCATGAAAGCGACATCTAACAAACTCTATCCACTGGTCTATAACTACTGATGTCTAACTACTGATTACATGGACACTGCTATAACTAACTACTGATTCACTTTCCACTGTTATATGCTAAGCACTGATGTTGAGCATCAGTGCTTTCTTCAAAGGGTGATCAGACCTTGAATGAGCAGTGCATTAATCTTCAGCAGTACTTAGGAAACAACAGTAGATAGAGCTTCAGTATTTGGTCTTTATCAGTACTTTAGTAGTAGTTGTTCTTTTGGGCAGTGCTTTGAAGTATGTCAGTCACCAGATAACCACTGTCAAGGGGAAAGCTTAATGCAAACAGCTGCTTATTATGAATCCACTGTTGTGATCCGGTTTTGGCTCTTATTATCTGTTCCTCTGATAGGGTTCAATCCCAACAATCTCCCCCTGGAACAGATAATGCCAAAACCCTTTATTATTCTGGATCTTTATTGTCTCATCAGAAGTTCCCTAACTTGTCCTTTAAACTGCAACTCAAAATTCATGGAACTTGTGTCATCCTCATCCCTGCACATTGTAAGTTCACGGAGATCTTGCAGATCTTCAACACCCAGGCCTAGTTCTTCTTTCCTTGATATGTACTTCACTTCACCATTGGATCTGAACATGGTCAGTACATGGGTCTTTTGATCAGACATCCATTTTAGTACTTTTAAACCCAATGGGTTTCTTGGGAGAGATTTATTAACTGATGAGTTTGGAGATACCGGCCTTGTGAGAAACTGTTGATCAGTACTCTGTGCATTTGCTGGTTCAGAGTTTTCAGCCTGATCAGTACTCTGTGCTTTTGATAGTTCAGAGTTTTCAGCTTGATCAGTACTCTGAACTTTTGCTTCTTCATAGTTTTTAGCTGACATATGTGAGAAGGCCTTTTTTATGATTTCATTTGCAGCAGTTATGTCTTCTGCAGTTTCTTGTTCAATCTACTCTTGCCTTTTCTATTGATCTAGCTCAATGGCTGTCATATCTGCTGAAGTGTTTGTTGATGCTGATTTGTGTATTCCCATTTTGACAAGGTTTTGAAGTTTTGCTGAGCAATCTTCATTTAAAGTCATTTTCTTGATGGCTTCTGTAAAGTACTCAACTTCCTTTTCCTTTTCTTCTTCATTAGTCAGCATTTTCCCTTTTTCTTGGTTTATCACAATGATGGAGGTATCTGCTGAAGTGATCAGTGATTTAGGATCATTTATCTGTTTTGGCTCTTTGTGATCATGCTTCTTTGGTAAATTAGGATATGTCATTCTCCTTCTTTTCAGCCTTTCATAGGCCTCATCTGTATACTGCTTTGTCCATTTTGCTATGGCTTTTGCAGTTCCCACATTTGCATCCACCAACTCCTGTTTCTTTTTCTTGTATTATGAAGTGAGTTTATCGATGGCCTGTTTGTATTTACTCCAATTTTTAGCTGTCTTCTTCTTACTTGGATCATTTTGGATTCTCTTGATTCTGTTCACCTCATGCTTTAGTGCAATGAGTGGTCATTCATTGAATTGTTCTTCTTTGGCTGGATAAAACTTTTCTTTCATGATGAATTCAAGAAACTCCTTTCTCATTACCTTTTGTAGGGCAGCATCAGGTGGCATATTTGACATGTCTTTGCTCAGGTCTTTTGCATAATCTTCCATTTGTTTGACCTTAGTGAGTAAAAACTCAATTCTCTCATAAATGGCTTTATCACCTTGATCTTTGCACTCAATTCAGCTCTTATATCTGCTTGCCTGGCTTTGAGTTTTAGATACCCACTCATGTTTAATGGATTCCTGAAGCCGATTAGAGAAGGAAATCTTCTTTCCCAAGGATCATCTATCATATAGAATTGTTTCATCTCATCCTTTACAGTTTCCAATTCCAATGGATACTTTTCAGCAACAGCTTCAATTCTAGTGGAGGATATTTGAGTGTGTGCTGGTATATTATCATTATTCTTTTGAAATTTCCTTTTTCTTGTGTATAGCTTTTTGGGTGAAGGGGGTTTTGTTTGTGATGTGAGAATGGGTTGTGTGGAGAGAGCAGTGGTGGATGATTGGCAAACAGTTGTTGAAACAACTAGTGTTTCAACCACTGTTGTCATTACAACTACTGATATGTCAGTAGATGTCTTCTGCTTTTGAGCAGGTGGTGCTTTGATGGGTGGTGATGTAGTTGAAGTGATGGCTTTTGGTGGAGAGGTGATTTTAGGTGAAGGTAGGGCAGTGGTTGTAGTGTATGTTGGAGTGATGGTTTTGACAGCTTCTGAAACTACTGATGTACCATCAGTTGCTGAGACAGCAAGTGTTACATCAACTGTTTGGGTAGATGGTTTAGAAGCCTGCTTTTCTTTTTCTGGTTCAACATAAAGGCCATCATCTATTCCCTTTTTCTTTAATTCCTTAATTTTCTCCCCCTTTTTGGCATTATCTGGAGGAATTTGATCGATGAAAAGAACATTGGAAGGAGCAGCGCCAGGGGTATTCAACATTTGGGCTTTTATAGCTTTGATCTCTGCTTGTGTGTTTCTAAACCTTGACTCAATCATGTTTCTCTGTTCTTGAACGTATATTGCGTGTTGCTGATCTGCCATTTGTCTTTGTTTTTCGAGCAGGGGTTGAAATAGATTCCACAGCTCATTTGCAGCAGGTACCTGTGGTGGAGCAGGTGCTTGAGTTGGAACAGCAGTGCTTGAGACTTTTTGAGCTTTCAACAACTGTTGCATCATATCTTTTATTTCAGCAACAGATTTCTCAAGATTTTCGATTCTACCCGTCAATTCCTCATATTTTGAATCATCACCCAAATTAATGGGATCATCTGATTCCCCACCAGCAGTGGTTGTATCAATGTGTGACTTAGGACACGAAGCCCAAAAATCATCCATTTATGCCCCTTGTTCTTGGTACTAGGGACTTCTTTCTTCAGCACTTGATAACCTTTTGATAGAACCAGTGGTCAAAACAGCCTCACTAGTGGTTATCATATGTGCTATAGAAGAAATTGCCTTCAAGGGAGTCTGATTGATGTAACAACTGGCAAAATGTAAATCTGTTGATCCAACATTTGTAGTTGCTGCTCCACTTGAACTACTGTCAAGAATTACTTGTAACTCCTGCAGTGTAACCTCCTCAGTTGTTGCTGGGATAGCAGAGGTATAAGCATCAGACCCAGTCACTTGTGGGAGTGTACTCTCAGTGATAGGTGATAGAGAGGAACTGGTTTGTGTCTGAGCTATAGCAACTGCATGCAACAAAGGTATTATTGATTGTGGTAATGTGAGGGGTGAAGATATAGGTGATGAAAGAGACATGTCCTTGGGATCAGGACTGAGGAAGATGGATCCAATTGAATCCAGAGCTTCATAATGTGGGGTCCTTGCGCTTACAACCTGATCCTTTTGTGAGGATGCAGGAGGAGTTTGAGGCAATGGTGGAGATCTTTCTTCCATCTGCTGTGAGGAAGTAGCAGCAGTGGTTGTAGGTGACATTTGTGTTGTCACTTGCAGTGGCTCTAGGATCTCATCTTCCAGAGTTTCCTTTGTTTTGGGTTTGGGGGGCTTTCTGGATGTTTTCTTTTTGGTCTTTTTGGTAATGGCAGGTGTGGGTTTCAAAGCAGTGGTTGTGCTGCTATGATCACCTGGAGCAGTGGGCTCAATAGCAAATTCATTTTTGATCTGCAAGATTGCTATCCTCAACAAAATACATTTTAGATGCAAATTGTCAAGTTCAACATGTGAGCAGCTTTTATGAGAATTTGCATTCAAGGTTTTACCACATGTCAATTACACATTTTGAAGCTTTTATAGATTCCTGACAGTGGTTTAGTATCCCAGATGATTAAAACCCTTTTACTAAGGCTAATCATTTTGTGACATAATATTTTAATTAGAACATGAGCACCCAAGTATTCTAGGGTCTGTTGACAATCAATCTTTTAATCAGTGTTAAAACAAACTTGAGTTTGACATGACCTTGACACTTGTACCATTTCCTTTTGATCTGTTTTTAAGGATAATATCACCAACAAAAATAAAGGTTTTATATCCTGACAGGAGATTGAAACTTTTACTATCAAAAACAAGTAAAAGTACAAAATATATCATTCTAAAGAAAAATAAAGAATAATATATCATGTTTTATTGAGAAAAACCTTTTCAAGAAAAAAAATAATTAAAGGTTATTCTGAAAACAACATCAAAAAGGATCTGGTATATTTTCCGATTAAAACTCATAGTCACATCATTCTCAAGTTTTAGGAATATGGTCAATGATTTGAAATACATTGTAATAACCACTGTTTTGGACCATTTCCTTGTCAATTGATTGCAAAAATGAGGAGACATGTACACATAGGTTTTGAGAGTCCTGACATAGACTTTACCATGTGATGATGTTGAAAAACTTGTTTAGTCTTCTTTCAAGTTTAACCACTGGTCATAAAAATTTTACCTGAACTTTCCTGAATCAATGAATGCACACAACTGCTTGATGACCATTGTTTACCCAAATTTGGACTCTTAAGTGTTTTACATTTATACTCTTTTCTCTTGACTTCAAAGGTTTTGAGATAAACACACTTTTTAGTTTTTGAAAATTTTCTTCTTCCCTTTTTACCTTTCCATTCATAAGTACTGAAATACTCACTGGGAGGTTTTATTGAAGGAATACTTATTCCAGAATCATTTTGCAGCAATGTTTTGAGAGATTTGGTCATTTCTGCACATGCTTATGCCAAATTTCACATTACCCATGATCTTGACATTTTTGACAGCTGATTTTCTTAATGTATTCTTAACATAATTGATTTTGGTCCTTTTGAAGGATTCTCAACCTGTTTTTCAATACATAAGATCTGAATGACTAAAGTTTTAATTTCCCTCTTTTTATGTAAACAAAAACACTAACGTTTTTATGAACATAGGTTTTTGTTGACCTGAGGTTCACACCTTAGTAGCAAACATGATGGAAACAGCTAAAACTTCATAACAACAATTAAACTCAATTTTCATAAATAATTTTACCATAGTTACCAGACATATTTTCAGATCTGAAAACTATAGGTGGATTATGTATGACATCACTTGTTATATGAAGTTTGTGTGTCCTATGACATCTTGGTTGTTTTACAGAGCTTCTGAGTTTGTGTGTTTGGTTTTGATTGTGTTTTACGTTTGAAATAAGATGAAGATGGATGAGTAGTGCAGCGGAATTTAAAATGAACAACAAACTTTGTAAACACAAACAACGAAGAAAATAGTTTTGATAAATACATGCTTTTCATTAAGCTGAATGATTACAATACAAATCAAAAGATTACAAAGCATGCTTACAAACTAAACTCCCCCTCAGCTTGATACTCCATGGTTGATTGCACAAGATGAAAGGATTGGACTAGAGGAGAAGAACTCGCTCAGTCAATCAAATGTAACAGTACAGGGTACTGTTACATTTATAGGTAAACCAAACCACTGAAGCATCTCAGCTGACGTCACCATGAAAGCGACATCTAACAAACTAACAAACTCTATCCACTGGTCTATAACTACTGATGTCTAACTATTGATTACATGGACACTGCTATAACTAACTACTGATTCACTTTCCACTGTTGTATGCTAAGCACTGATGTTGAGCATCAGTGCTCTCTTCAAAGGGTGATTAGACCTTGAATGAGCAGTGCATTAATCTTCAGCAGTACTTAGGAAACAACAGTAGATAGAGCTTCAGTCTTTGGTCTTTATCAGTACTTTAGTAGCAGTTGTTCTTTTGGGCAGTGCTTTGAAGTCTGTCAGTTGCCAGATAACCACTGTCAAGGGGAAAGCTTAATGCAAACAGCTGCTTATTATGAATCCACTATTGTGATCCGGTTTTGGCTCTTATTATCTGTTCCTCTGATAGGGTTCAATCCCAACACATTTCCTGTTGAGCTGTAAGAACACCATATGAATACATCTCAGTAATCAAATGATAAAAACGAGTTGTCATATCATTTAGTGTTTCGTTGTCCAAGAATTGAAATGATTCAAATTCTTTCTTCAACAAATCATGCCGTGACTTTCTTGTAGCCGCATTCCCTTCTCCTCTTGCTACCAAGGCATCACATAAGGCTTTCGTGCTGGTACAATAATAGAATTGATGATAGATATCTTTGTGGAGTGCTTGTGTGAGAATAGCAAACGCCTTCTTCTCCAGATCATATGCCTTTTTGTCGGCTTCTTGCATATTATTGAAAGTAGTAGCATTTGATCCTGCTTCTTCAAGAGCTGTGTTATATGGCGTAATGAAGCACGTCCATAATTCGGTGTTTTGCCCTAGAACGTATGTGTGGAAACGACCTTTCCATGTCGGATATTCGTTCATGTGATTTAACTTTGGCGGGCGGTTGTTGCTACCCGTTTCACTCTTGCATATCAATAAATTTTGAATGCTTTGATTCTGGTTCATCACCAATGCCCATTAACTTGCACTAATCGATTGTTGAGGCATGACATTCCTTAACCGAACGGCTGCCGAAGTCTGATCTTCACCTGGTCTTGGATCCGTGCTCCAATCCCATGGACTTGTACAACTCATGATTGATGTATTAAATTGAAAACCTGGTTACACACTTGAAAACAAACTATTATGATAGATTTGCAAAGGTTCTGTTAAAAATTTGACAAGTTTCGACGAAACACTGGTCTTGGCGAAACTCTCTGTGAAGAAACACTTGTTTGACGAAACTCTAGGTGAAGAAACTCTATGTGACGAAACTTCTATGGAGAAACTCTCCTTCGACGAAACTTCAGTTATGACGAAACTTTATATGATCTATGGCGAAACTCTTGAGATGAAACTAGGTTTGTTTGGCGAAACTCTGAATGATGAAACCTTTGGTAAACTTGGCGAAACTTCTTTATGATGAAACACTATCCTCGACGAAACCCAGTTATGACGAAACCTTTGGTTATTTTGGCGAAACTTGTATGTGACGAAACTAGGAGATCTACGGCGAAACTTGTTTTGACAAGCTCAGGGTGATTATGGCGAAACTCTTAATGTTTCGTCGGGAGTCCTTTTGACGAAACTAAAGAGGGTTTCGTGGATTGTGTCTTTGGTCAAGATAAGGTCAGATAGTTAGTGAGATTTGTAAAAAGTAAATCTTATCTCTTGTGACAAAGTACACCCTTTTTCAACTAACAGCATGCCTATCTCACCGACTCAACAACCCACCATGCTTTTGAAAAACACAATTTTCAAACAAAATATAATTTTAAATTCAGCAACAACTTGAACAGTCACTACACAAAAGATCAAAAAGTTGATAGCATGAAGAACACTTTGAAGGTTACTGAAGAACTCTTGAAGATATGAACTTTCTGGTCACTGGAAACTTTTCCAAACAACAAATTTTGCTCAACCTTTCAAGTAAAACCCGGTTTTATCACGTAAGCAAGTAATACAACGGAGGTTTTTGATAAAACTTTGGCAAAACAAACAAGATCTAACAGTTTTTAAGATTTAATTTCCAGAAAAGTATGAACTTCAAGAACATAATTTTCAGAAAATCATAAACGACCAGTTTGAACACTTGATAAAATCCAACTATGTTTGATTTTAAACAAGGATAAGAGCCACTGCTCTGAAACCACTTGTAGGTCCCGATTCTCGGAGGATCAAATACGAAACCAAATCACTTGTTTATCACAAACACGGTCACGAGTGCGGAATCCCCATGACTATGCCAAACCAAACACAGATTGTAATTACACAATATAACCAATGAATCACAGTCAATTGATTAGATGAGGACAAAGGTTCAAACAGATACACACACAGTTTGAAGTAAAACTCTCTGAAGGTTATGCTCTCATAGTTTCCGTGTGAAACTATGAGGTGTTTATATAGGCAGCATGACACAAGATATGACGAAACTTGAAAGGGGGCCGACGAAACTTCAAAGGTTGACGAAACTCCTAGATTTTCCTCATTTAGCATGGTGAAACTTAGAGTTTCATCACAAGGAAGTTTCATCATGGTGAAACTTAGAGTTTCATCACAAGGGAGTTTCATCATGGTGAAACTTAGAGTTTCATCACAAGGGAGTTTCATCATGGTGAAACTTAGATGAAACTTGGGAGTTTCGCCATACAAGAGCTCGACGAAACTTGGAGTTTCGTCGAGGGCTGCCAAACAGGATATGTTGCAAACTGTTAACAGTTTGCTGCAGACCTATATAAACACACAAACAGACATAAACCAAGTATGCAACATGCATTGTTCATTTATACATTACATTACAATCGAGACAAACTTGTCGGACCCATGTAGGATAGGAGGATATCCGACTTGTTCTTCATTCTATAAAAGTGTCGAACAGAACGTGCCGCGTCCACACAAAATGTAGCAACAATAAGCCGATATGATCTTCTTGTCCGTGTTTTCACAAAAACATGCTGCTTGTAAATACCTTCATTTCATTTCCGTTTCAAATATTGAAAAATTACAAAGAAGATTTTCGGTGTGTTTTAATAAAAAGTTTGAAAATACACAAAGATTTTATTTCTCGCTTCTATGAGTGGGCTTTATATTTTTAACGATACTCAAAAAGGGTTTTACAATTTTGAAAAACGGTTTAAAAAAAACAATCCGGAGAGTTAATTTAAAATAAGTCTTTTAATAAAAACAATCGGTCTCGCTAAGTTGTTCTAAGTGTAGATCTTGGTGTGGGATATCGTGTTTATTATTCTGTTCCAAGTTGTTTGATATCTTTCTATGTATGAGTTACTCAGAAAGTTTCTAGACTTTTATGGTTTAGATCTGTTCATTCTAATATGTTTAAATGAAGTTTTGAGCCTGACAAGCTATTTTAGATTATCTAAAAGAAGACAGGAAGCTCGTTTTTCGGTGTACTCGAGTTGTTTAATGCTTTGTGAAGAATAAGGCTGGAACGGGAAGCAGCTTCTCAAAGATTTGATGAAGATTTGTAGATCCTGCATGTATCAAGGGGGAGCTGTAAATGCACCACAGGATGATAAATGCTGAACGATGCTACTCGAAGATCTTTTGAAGATTTGCAGATCCCGCATATATCAAGGGGGAGTCTGTAAACGCACTTCTGAATGATAAATGTTGGATCCGACAAGTTGATGATACTTCAGGGACTTGTTTGTTATTGTTGAAAGTTATTATATAACTACAAATTCGGAAAAGTATGTGTGCATGGTATCCGAATTTGTGGTTTAAAGTGTGTCAGTACTTATTATTTGGCTTGTTCGAACTGTTGATACATATTATGTGGATACGGCTCGGCTCGGTTCGACTCGGCTACGAAGTGAAGGCCGTAGTCAAGACATCCTCCTGTCTTGACTCGGTATGCGATTTACTTTGTAACGTTTGTGTAAATGCAACTGCGTGTGTGCAGTTTGCATTTAGTATAGCTTACGAGTTTGTCTGTTTGTTTGTTTGGCCCAACATGTCCAAGCCCAAGCAATGACACAGGCCCAATCTCATATGACGAAAACACCTCATGTTGGTGAAATCCCCTGTGATGAAATCCCCATGTGACGAAATCACTGGATTTCGTCACAATGATGTATGTTCGTCGAAGAGATTTCGTTGGCTAGTGGTTTTGGTCGAGCCTTCACTAAATAAACACAACAGAACAGACATAAACACTGAGGACACATAGAGAGAAGTCTGAATAGATTTCACAGAGCGAACACACTGTAAACACACACACTGAGAGTTTATAAGGATATCTTGTAAACATTGCTTTGTAACTGTTTCATACGCATTAATACAATGCAGTGTTAATCGTTGAATCTTTGTGTTTGTGTTCGTAACTTGGTTTAACTTACCCGTTTGGATTCCGCACTCACAGGTTTGTCGGAAAACAGGAATAGAGGTTACTCGATCCTCCGGGTGGACCTACAATTGGTATCAGAGCCATGGTACCCGATTTAGTAAATCTAACAGTTTGCTAAGTCACATGTGCTCTAGATCTGTGCTTTTCGTGATTTTTGTTCAAGATCTAAAAAAGGTGAAAAACCCAGATCTGGACCGAAATATTCGGGTCTAGATGAAACAGAACATATACAAGAGTTGGGTTTTATGTTTTACACCCAAATAAACAAGTTTTCATCATCAAATATCATCTATACAATGATTTTCGTCAGATCTGGAAACGAACAGTTAACTGTGTTCTTGAGATGGGTATGGCGGCTGGTAAGAAACACTAGGGTTCCTGTAGATACCCTACGATGAAATCCCAGCTGACGAAATCACCCAATTTCGTCAAACATACCAGCTGGACGAAAACTCTATTTTCGTCAACACTTGTTTGGACGAAAACCTCCTGATTTCGTCACACAATTATAGCGACGAAAACACTTAGTTCAGCAATGAAATCCCTCAAATCACTTGTGCTGGACGAAATTACTTGTGCTTAACGAAATCACCATTAATCTCAGTGGACGAAAACACACAATTTCGTCAAACATACCAGCACTTTCCAGTCCACCGTGTACCTTCCGGATTGGCGGCGGAGATTCGGAACCAGTCATTGTCTTTGAATTTGTTCATCAAGAATGGGTAGAAGAGGAGCTTGAGATAGCTTCAATGGTGAAAAGGGCAATAGATTGGTGGTGGTATATCGAAGAAGAAGACATAAGATGATATCACCGGCTGAAGTAATTGGTTGTCAGCTGGATTTTATGTAATTTTTGGGGGTTTTGGTTGTTTGAGGTATGTATCACAGAAAGAGAATTAAAATTAGGGAAGATGATGTCTGGTGTGGATGTTGGTATCGCAGGTATAACAAAGAAGAAAGCATTTGTCTTGTTTGATTCTTTGAAGGTGGAATCAGAGGGAGAAACAAAGGTTAAAAGGGCTGCAATTTTGTTTGGGGTTTGGTACTATGTATCGAAGAGAGAGACACAAAGTTTTTGGATGTTTGGTAAAGTTAGTTTGTCTGCTTTTGTTATTTGGGAATCGCAGAGAAAGAGGGAGACATATGAGGTTTGTTGACTTTTTGGTTCTTATTAGCAACCATTATATCAAATGGGCCAAAGTCTTGGGCCACTAATTTGTGATATTATGTTGAGTGGGTTGCTCTAAAGGGATACATAAGCTGCCATATTTAAATTTGATGCAATATTGGGTTTTGAATTTTTAAAACAACGATCACTATATGGGTGTTTGCAAAGTGGGGTCGGGTGTCGCGAAGTTGATTTGAATCACGCTTCTAAATATCATGGTCAAAATTCGTACGGGTTTTGGGAGCGCGCGGGATGATGCAGCATGATGAAAACAAAAGATGATGATATTTTGAAAAATGTGGGGTAGTCACGGTTACCGATGCGAACGTCAAACTTGGTGACTTGACTACTATGGGCAAAAAACAAAATCGGTATGTTCACTTCTGCACGTCAATATTTATGATTGTTATCGGTTATTCGTAAATGTTCGAAAGCATTTTGTTTATTTTCATATTCTCGCATTTGAAAACGAACGTATGAACCTGGAACATCAATACCGGTCCTAACGAGTTCACAAAGTCTTTGGAGGGATACAAGTCGGATCCTACGGGGTACTAGGTGTAATTTCTTTATCAACTAGAATATGCAAAGAAGAAAGTTTTTTGTTTATTGTCATATTCTCGAATTTGGTAACGAATGAATGAACCTGGAATGTCAATACCGGTCCTAACGAGTTCACAAAGTCTTTGGAGGGATACAAGTCGTATCCTACGGGGTACTAGGGGACGTTCTTATTCAACTAGAATATGCAAAGAAGAAAGTCGTTTTCGTGATTTTTCGGAACCGAGAACATTCAGTGAAGATTGACGACAGTTCCGCAAAGTGAAGGGAATTGGTGAACATTTGAAAGTTGACGATAGTTCCTTTAAAGTGGAGGGAATCTGTTAAGGTTTATAGATCTTACCAAAGAAATAGGGGGAATAAAAATTTTTCGTATGTTGAATTTCTTCTGTAAATTTCTAAACGCAATCACAGGTGGTAGAGTTTGTGATTTTCTGGTGATACAAACGGTTCGGCGTGGAATGTTTTACACAAACACATATTTGAGGATTTTAATTAATTCTCCAGCCAGCGTGAAGAGTTTTGCACGGAAACATACAGGCATCTTAAGTCTACAGTAGTTTCAAAAGCGCTGTTCACTGAAGACCTAGGGAATCTTTATGAAAGCTGATAGTTCAAGACTGAAGACCTACAAGATTCGGTTTTGGGTTTGATGTTTCTTTGGGATTTTACAGGGATCTGGGGGTAACTCAATTCGTTATGTTTGCAAACGATGTACTTGGTCTAGCTGACTTCCTGAGTACTGATGCTGAAGATCTGTAGTGCATTACGTGGTCAACTTCACAAAGGCGAGACAATGAGATCTGGATGTAGTTCAACTAAGCATGTTGGTTGAGCTTGCAAGGGATACACTTGGTCTAGCTGACTTTCCTGAGTGTTGATGCTGAAGATTAAAGTGCATTACTTGGTCGATTCCACAAAGACGGTTTACAGAAGACAGTTCACCAGAAACCTCTACCAACGTAGTATGCTTAAAGATCAAGACTTGATGCAGTTTTTAAAGAATGGAACCCTTATCGAATTCCGGTTGGAGTATTGGAAGATCAGCTAAAGATCGGTCAATTGAGCCTTTTGAGGAAATTGCACAACACCCAACACGGATACGCATACTTTGAGGGGGAACTATTATACAAGAAGCGTCAAGATACTACTTACCTGGATCATTGGTCAAGGGGGAATTTGTTAACACAGAGAAGATTAATACTTGACTGAAGATCGATTGCGGTTGCATTTTCGGCATTTGACAGCAACGGATAAGGGGGAATTTGTTGATGCAGATTTTGTGTCCGATGCTTGTCGAATAGGTTAGATTTATTTTATGCTGAATTTGTAATAGTTAGTGAAACGGTCTAACGAATGTGTATAGACCCGCTCGTTTGAAGTGGTCAAATGAGAGGGTTATTTGTTTGACCGTGTGTGTTTGAAAGACAATGGGGTGTAGCTATAAATAGCAACCCTTTGTCATTTCAAACACTTGGAAGTTTTAGAGGTTTGAGTCCTCACAGGGAGAGATCACCACTTGGTCTCTCCCCGGATGTGTACTCCTTTGGTATGGTTCGGTTAGCTTGTTAATCGGGCCGGTTTGCTTTGTTATGTTATCAAATCTATACAAGTAAGTATTTCACCCGTCTCTAATCTTCCCGTCTATGAACATAATCATGATAATCATGGTTTCGGTCCGAAAACGGTCCTACAATTCATTGTAGGTCCACCCGGAGGATCGAGTCAACCTCTATTCCTGTTTTCCGACAAACCCATGAGTGCGGAATCCAAACGGGTAAGTTAAACCAAGTTACGAACACAAACACAAAGATTCAACGATTAACACTCCATTGTATTAATGCGTATGAAACGGTTACAAAGTAATGTTTACAAGATGTTCTTATAAACTCTCAGTATGTGTGTGTGTTTACAGTGTGTTCGCTCAATTAAATCTATTCAGACTTCGTCTCTGTTGTTTTTCGGTAAAAGAAACAACCATGATACCCAGATGATAAACAGCATAAAGACCACATATCTCAGAACCTCGGCAATCTCTCAAACGAAATTTCGGTACTAAGACCATATGCCAATGAGTGGTTCCCACCTGGTCTTCAGTCGATTAAGGTTTATATCACCCTGCACACTTTAAGATGATTGTGAGCCTACCGATACATCTTATATAGAGCTGCTTAACATTTTTCATTTTGCATTTCAGTTTAAAAATGTTTGGACAGACCACTGATGTACTATCATATTCTCCTTTGCTTGCAAGGAAACTCATTTTTGTTTTTCTATTGTTTTTGCGTTTTGAAATTTTTCAATGTTTTTGAATTTTCAAATTTGGAATTACTCCCCCTAAAATCAACAATCTTACAATAGTTTTAAAAACACAAAAGATATTTACAAAAACGATTTTCCAATGCGGATTACTCTTGCTTGACCTTGATGCCGTTTACCAATAATAAAAATTCAAATCTTGATTTATCAAACGCTTTGGTAAAAAGTTCGGCATGTTGGTCGTTGGTATGCACCATGAGAACATTGACGAGTTTCATAATGAAACAATCACGTGTGAGGTGATATTCGAGTTCAACGTGTCTGGCCAAAGAGTGCTGTATGAGAGGATAATAATTCATAAAGCAGCTTAAATATCGACAAGTATAAGAGAGATTAGAAATTTAAAACTGTATCCGGCAACTGCTTCGTGCATTACCAGGAATCTGAGTGCTCTCCCAAAATGGATATCAACCCGATGTGGACTTCAAAGTCGATTTTTGTTGCTACTTCAACTATCCAAGAAATCTCTTCACAGCAACAAGATCATAAACCTCCGGGTCCGGCTGTACTTCCACATTGCACCAGCGAAGGTCTTTGTCTTTCTCTTTGAAAAGTAGTGTGCGATTGTTCAATCCACGCCAAGGCATCCGCACACCCGGTTGGTTTGTTCAACAAACACATTTTCTTCAATCACACCGCGAAGAAATGTACACTGCATGTTTATCTTGTTGATTTTGAACATCAGACGTGCTGCAGGTGCGTACATTTTTATTGAATCTATCCTGGGGACCCGATCAAAAACCATAACAACCAAATTTTGGCACATATTTCATCTTATCGAATTTTCAACTTCATTCAACCACATTCTTTCACCATCATTCCTTCATCGGAATTTTTGTCTTCTTTTCTTTTTTCCTTTCTCTCATCAATGGCAACAATATTCTCCTAGATGTAACAATATTTCGGAGACTTATGTCGCCGATCTTGTGCATGGACGCTCCACTATCAACAATCCTAAGACTATCAATAGTTCCTCCTGGAACATCCTGCACACTCATTCAGAGATTAGTTAGAGAGGGGGACCCAAGCCTTCACAGACTTGGGTCGTCCATCATCATCGAGAATTGTAACATCCATTTCCCAATGATTCGAAATTGATGTAGCTCCCCCTGAAACAATTTCCGATTTTGGTTTCCAAATCTGTTTTTGTTTTTCATTTTTAACATCTGATTTAACAGGCTGCATTTGGACAACCTCTGGTTTTAAAACCTTTTCAACTTCTTGTCGTTGTTTCTTTTTCTGTTTCATTTCCCGTTGTTTAACAAGACGGGGGTCCTGTTTTGGTGAAACTGATCTTTTATGGTAACTGTTACCATGGGGGGCATCATCAACCTTTCCTTTTCCCTTAGTGAGATATGGACAGTTCTTGACAATGTGTCCGTACTCACCGCATTCAAAGCATGATCTCCGCTCAACAAACCTCGGAGCATCATAACTGTAAGAGCTTGATGATGAACCTCGTGATCTTGAGGTACTTGGTCCTATATCACAATCGTTTCTGTGTTGTGTATAGTTGTTTTGACTGTTTCTTTTCAAAATTTTACTTTGTTTAACAAAATCCGTGTTGGATTTGTTTTCGAAAGTTTCAATTTTATCAGTCCCTCTGGATTTCACGAAGTTTATCTTCTGAATCGTCTACTTATTTTGGCTTTGTTTGCCTTTTCCATTTCCTTGGGCAGTGTGATTTAGCTTTCGTTGATTGTTTTGTTTTTTCAATTTTTGATTCCCATATTTCTTTCTAACTTCGGATTTGGGATAGGAGCACACTGAGTTACTAAAACTCTTGGGCTCGACTTTCCCAAAAACTTACTAGTAGAATCTTTGAAAACTTTATCAATCAAAGATTGATTGACATTCTTGATTGGAAAATCATTGTCTGAGTTTATTTTATCAGATCCAATCAACGTGTAAAGCAAGTTCACACTTTCACAGCTTCCAGATGAGGATTCAACGGACATGGCATTAGCAGTCACAAACGGTTTTGCAGGTGGATCACAAAGATTGTAATTTTCGAGAGGTATGTTTTCCTCTTTTGTTACCGTTTCTGACTGTTCAAAGTTAGTATCCTCAGATTCATCATCTGACGAATCAGCATCCTCAACAATGACTGGAGGATCCTCATTTCGCTCAGCTGTTGACAATTTCGTATCTGCTAATTCATCCGAATTTGAGGATACTTCCTTTTTGTAACCTAGCCCAAACGTGAATTCCTCAAGGGTCAATGAAACTGAGGGCTCAAAATGAGGTTTATTTTCCTCATCAGGCATCGAAGAATAATCGTGTTTAATAGGTGGTGGACACTTCTTATAACCTATGCATGTGACATCATTTTTCTTTTTCTGAACATCGATGATGTGATCCAGCACATAGCAAGAGCTTAAATAGCTGTCTAACTTGAGTCGGATCGCCTCACTTTCAGATTTAACACAAGCCATTTCTTTTTGCATTAACTCGAGCCTACTGATGTAAACGTTTATTTCAGTTTGTTTTCTTGAAACCATTTTCGTTAGCTCGGTCATATCCTTTTTAACGTTTCAATTATCTTTTTAAATTCCTTTTCATAATTTTCACGAAACATGTTGGCCTCTGTGCATTTTGAAAGATCTACGATCAAATGTTGATTGTGGATATTTGTCACTTCATATTTGTTTTGCAAAGCCTCATGTTTGCTTTGTAAATCACACCACTTAGCAACAAAAGAAACATGTTTGTTTTGCAAGTCAGATAATTCAGCATTTAAAGCATCATGTTTGCTTTGCAACTCAGACATATTAGCATTTAATCCAACACACCTATCACATCTATCATAACTATCAGATTTTGATTCATCGACACGTACGTGACTGGAATCACTCTCAGATGTAGATGTTGACCTATCTGCATCAGAATCAACAACCACCCTTGATGATTTACATTCAGATCCATCCTCGCTTGAACTTGAACTTGAAGTTGTAACATCTTCAACTGAAGTTGAAACGTCTTCAACTGAACTAGTGTCATGTTCAGAACTGTCATCATTTCGCGATGATTCACCATTGCTGGCATCTTTGACAATTTTAGCATAAAATGTCGTTTTTGTTTGACTACGGTTCCTTGGATCAAGAGATAATGGTGCTACAGTAGAACGATGACGCTGTGAGGCAACTGGTGGTAGTGGATTTCCATACAAGTCTGTGGTTGGAGATGGCTTTACAGGAACTTGTATCTGATTGCTATACAAATATGTGCTTGTGACAAACGCCGTTTGAAGTGGAGCATGTGAAGCAACTGGTGGTAATGGATTTCCATACAAATCGGTTGCTAAGTCCTTTCTCGTATACGTTTTATTTGACAGTGTGGGAGACTGAGCCCATGAAGGAGATAAACGCGTGTTTATATACTTGCTCTCTGTAGTTGACGGAGTACTCCACCAAGCCGGATTCATTTTAGATGTTTATTGATGAAAACATGCTTAAATCACACAAATTAATCAGTTAAGAGTGTTTTAAAAAGCTTCTGCTAATAAAATGTAAAGATATGTGATGAAAATAGGGGTTTTCGTCGCTGATATGTTTGATTTCGTCGCTGAAAGGGTGATTTCATCGCTGATGTGCCTTTTATGACGAAATCAGGGGTTGTTTTCGTCGCTAATGTGTCTTTGACGAAATTAGGGGTTGTTTTCGTCGCTGATGTGCCTTTTATGACGAAATCAGGGGTTGTTTTCGTTGCTAATGTGCCTTTGACGAAATCAGGGGTTGTTTCGTCGCTGATGTGCCTTTTATGACGAAATCAGGGGTTGTTTTCGTCGCTGGATGATTTGATGACGAAATCAGGGGCTGTTTTTGTCGCTGAGATTGTGTGTCGAAATCAGAATGTATAAGGTGTTTTCGTTGATGAACTATGTGACGAAAATTACCAGACAAGTTGGTGATTTCGTCCAAGAACTTGGTGTGATTTCATTGACTAAAGGTGAAGATATTTTTCAACAAAATTAGATCTTATCTTATCCTGATGCAAACCTGCCCATGATGTCCAATTTTCAAACACTATCTTATCGTTATCAGATTTTACCAACTACTCATCATGCTTGTGTACACAAATGTCAAACACTTATATATTAAATTAATAACAACACAATCTTTCCTCAAACAAAGATCAAACATATAAATATTTGAAGAACACTTATGAACACGCTTATGAACTGGATGAAGTTTCTGAGTTTACCAGCCACCGAAAAGATTTCCAATCACAATTTTTGCGCAAATGTTCAATAAAAAATCCTTTCTTAACATGTATAAATGAAAAATAACAAGATTTTTATAAGAAAAATCAGCAAAAACACAAGATTTTCAAAGATTTAAACCTGATTTTTCTGAAAATATAAATTTTCTGTTTCAAAAATCAAGAACAAATCTGGAAACACATGAAATTCTACTTGGTTTTAACAAGGAATCGAGCCAATGCTCTGATACCAATTGTAGGTCCACCCGGAGGATCGAGTCAACCTCTATTCATGTTTTCCGACAAACCCGTGAGTGCGGAATCCAAACGGTTAAGTTAAACCAACTTACGAGCACAAACACAAAGATTCAACTATTAACACTCCATTGTATTAATGCGTATGAAACGGTTACAAAGCAATGTTTACAAGATGTTCTTATAAACTCTCAGTGTGTGTGTGTTTACAGTGTGTTCGCTCAATGAAATCTATTCAGACTTCGTCTCTGTTATTTTTCGGTAAAAGAAACAACCATGATACCCAGATGATAAACAGGATAAAGACCACATATCTCAGAACCTTGGCAATCTCTCAAACGAAATTTCGGTTTTAAGACCATATGCCAATGAGTGGTTCCCACCTGGTCTTCAGTCGATTAAGGTTTATATCACCCTGCACACTTTAAGATGATTGTGAGCCTACCAATACATCTTATATAGAGCTGCTTAACATTTTTCATTTTGCATTTCAGTTTAAAGATGTTTGGACAGACCACTGATATACTACCATATTCTCTTTTGCTTGCAAGGAAACTCATTTTTGTTTTTCTATTGTTTTTGCGTTTTGAAAATTTTCACCCGGAGGTCCACCCGTGGTCTACAATTGTTTTTCATTATACATTCAAAATGAATCCGGCTTGGGGTACTCCGTCAACTGCAGAGAGCAAGTATATAAACACGCGTTTATCTCCTTCATGGGCCGAATCACCCACACCGTCAAATAAAACGTATACGAGAAAGGACTTAGCAACCGATTTGTATGGAAATCCATTACCACCAGTTGCTTCACATGCTCCACTTCAAACGGTGTTTGTCACAAGCACAGATTTGTATGGCAATCCGATACAAGTACCTGTAAAGCCAGCTCCAACCAAAACTTGTATGGAAATCCACTACCACCAGTTGCCTCACAGCGCCATCGGTCTACTGTAGCACCATCATCTCTTGATCCAAGGAACTGTAGTCAAACAAAAAATGGCATTTTATGCTAAAATTGTCAAAGATGCCAGCAATGGTGAATCATTTCGAAACGATGACGGTTCTGAACATGACAGTAGTTCAGTTGAAGACGTTTCAACTTCAGTTGAAAACGTTTCAACTTCAGTTGAGGATGTTACAACTACAAGTTCAAGTTCAAGCGTGGATGGATCGGAATATGAATTAACAAGGGAGGTTGTTGATTCTAAGGCAGATAGGTCAACATCTGAGAGTGATTCCAGTCAGGTACTTGTCGATGAATCAAAATCTGATAGGTGTGATAGGTGTGATGGATTAAATGTTAAATTGTCTGATTTGCAAAGCAAATATGACGATTTGCAAAACAAATATGATGTGACATTTATCCACAATCAACATTTGATCGTGGATCTTTCAAAATGCACAGAAGCCAACATGTTTCGTGAAAATTATGAAAAGGAATTTAAAAAGATAATTGAAACATTAAAGAAAGATAAGACCGAGCTAACGAAAATGGTTTCAAGAAAACAAACTGAAAACACCTTTACATCAGTAGGCTCGAGTTAATGCAAAAAGAAATGGCTTGTGTTAAATCTGAAAGTGAGGCGATCCGACTCAAGTTAGACAGCTATTTAAGCTCTAGCTATGTGCTGGATCACATCATTGATGTTCAGAAAAAGAAAAATGATGTCACATGCATAGGTTATAAGAAGTGTCCACCACCTATTAAACACGATTATTCTTCGATTCCTGATGAGGAAAATAAACCACATTTTGAGCCCTCGGTTTCATTGAGCCTTGAGGAATTCACATTTGGGCTAGGTTACAAAAAGGAAGTATCTTCATATTCGGATGTGTTAGCAGATGCGAAAGTGTCAACAGCTGAACGAAATCAGGATCCTCCAGTCATTGTTGAGGATGCTGATTCGTCAGATGATGAATCCGAGGATACTAACTCTGAACAGTCAGAAACGATAACAAAAGAGGAAAACATACCTCTCGAAAATTACATTCTTTGTGATCCACCTGCAAAACCGTTTGTGACTGCGACAACCAAGTCTGTTGAATCCTCATCTGGAAGCTGTGAAAGCGTGAGCTTGCTTTACACGTTGATTGGATCTGATAAAATATACTCAGACAATGATTTTCCAATCAAGAATGTCAATCAATCTTTGATTAATAAAGTTTTCGAAGATTCTACTAGTAAGTTTTTTGGGAAAGTCGAGCCCGGGAGTTGTAGTAACTCAGTGTGCTCCTATCCCAAAATCCGAAGTTAGAAAGAAATATGGGAATAAAAAATTGCAACCACAACACAATCAACGAAAGCAAGGTCACGTTCACCAAGGAAACGGAAAAGGCAAACAAAGCCAAAACAAGAAGACGATACAGAAGGTGAACTTCGTGAAATCCAGAGGGACTGATAAAATTGAAACTTTCAAAAACAAATCCAACATAGATTTTGTTATGCAAAAGAAACTTTTGAAAAGAAACAGTTAAAACAACTACACACAACACACAAACGGTTGTGATGTAGGACCAAGTACCTCAAGATCACGAAGTTTATCATCAAGTTCTTACAGTTAAGATACTCCGAGGTTTGTTGAGCGGAGATCATGTTTCGAATGCGGTGAGTATGGACACATTGTCAGAAATTGTCCATATCTCACGAAAGGAAAGGCAAAGATTGATGCCCCTCATGGTAACAGTTACCATAAAAGATCTGTTTCACCAAGACAGGACCCTCGTCTTGTTAAACAACGGGAAATGAAACAGAAAAGGAAACAAAGAATAGAAATTGAAAAGGTTTTAAAACCAGAGGTTATCCAAACACAGTCTGTTAAGTTAGAAGTTAAAAATGAAAAATAGAAACAGATTTGGAAACCAAAATCGGAAATTGTTTCAGGGGGAGCTACATCATTTCCGAATCATCGGGAAATGGATGTTACAATTCTCGATGATGACGGACGACCCAATTCTGTGAAGGCTTGGGTCCCCCTCTCCAACTAATCTCTGAATGAGTGTGCAGGATGTTCCAGGAGGAACTATTGATAGTCTTAGGATTGTTGATAGTGGAGCGTCCGGCGAGATAAGGCTCTGAAATATTGTTACATCTAGGAGAATGTTGTTGCCATTGATGTAGAGGAAAAAGGAATGAAGTTGAAAAATTCGACCAGAGGAAAAATATGCCAAAATTTTGGTTGTTATGGTTTTTGATTGGGTCAACATGATAGATTCAAATGAAAAGTACGTGCATGCAACACGTCTGAAGTTCAAAATCAACAAGATGAACGTGTAGTGTACATTTCTTCGCGGTGTGATTGAAGAAAATGCGTTTGTTGAACAAACCAACCGGGTGTGCGGATCCCTTGGCGTGGATTGAACAACCGCACACTACTTCTCAAGAGAAAGACAAAGACATTCGATGGTGCAATGTGAAAGACCAGCCGGACCCAGAGGTTTATGATCTTGTTGCAGTGAGGAGATTTCTCAGTAGCTACAAAATCGACTTTGAAATCCACACCTGGTGGATATCCAAGTTTAGGAGAGCACTCAGATTCATAGAAATGCATGAAGCTGTTGCAGGATACGGTTTTGAATTTCTAATCTCTCCTATACTAGTCGATATTTAAGCTGCTTTATGAATTATTATCCTCTCGTACTGCACTCTTGACAAGACACCTTGATCTTGAATATCACTTCACACGTGATTGTTTCAATAGGAAACTCGTCAATGTTGTTTTAGTCCATACCGATGACCAACGTGCCGACCTTTTACCAAAGAATTTGATAATTCCAGATTTGACTTTTTATTATTGGTAAACGGCATTAACGTCAAGCAAGAGTAATCCGCATTGGAAAATCGTTTTTATAAATACCTTTGTGTTTTTAAAATTTATCATAGTTTGTTGATTTTAGGGGTAGTAAATCCAAATTTGAAAATTCAAAAACATCGAAAAATTTCAAAACTCAAAAACAATAGAAAAACAAAAATGAGTTTCCTGGCGAGCAAAAGAGAAAATGATAGTACATCAGTGGTCTGTCCAAACATTTTTAAACTGAAATGCTAAATGAAAAATGTTAAGCAGCTCTATATAAGATGTGTCGGTAGGCTCACAATCATTTTAAAGTGTGCAGGGTGATATATACCTTAATCGACTGAAGACCAGGTGGGAACCACTCATTAGCATATGGTCTTAGTACCGAAATCTCGTTTGAGAGATTGCCGAGGTTCTGAGATATGTGGTCTTTATGCTGTTTATCATCTGGGTATCATGGTTGTTTCTTTTACCGAAAAACAACGGAGACGAAGTCTAGATCTTCCATGATATCATAGATACGTGTACATACTGCATAAGACCTCAATAAGTGATCAACAATCACATGTCCCTCAAAATAAGTGATAATATATCACAATTTATCCGGGAGTCAAGTTCGTCTCTTTGCTGTACGAAAGTACTGACCTGTTCACGGACTTGCTCCTGTGCCCTCATGCATCTGAAAATCAAGTTCCTCATTCAATAAGTGATTCTATCACATAGGGCTTGTTTTCAATCAAAATAAGTGAGTTACTCACATTTTTCATATACGTCAAAACATATGATAAATGGTATACTCACCAGTAAGATGAACTCTCGTGCATACCTTGATACGGGAATGTGTCGTGATGTGGATGAACACCGGTCGGTAAGTATAAATCATACACTGATCGTATCCCCTCGCCATGATTACATCTGATAAGTTGAGCTTATATGGATAACAATACCGATAATCGTTATAGGATGCTTATCTAAATGTTAACTAATTGAACAACAAGAGCGTTTTGCCATGACCATACACTGATATGATTCTCTTACCCTCGAAACTCGCAAAAAGAATGTTTGTATATATTTACTTTTCTTAGTTTCTGCAACTCTGTATATATTTATTTGCTCCTTTCAGTCTTTAAGTTTGAAATATTCAAAATGTCAAAAAGATTTTAGGTGTGTTTTAATATAAACATTATAAAAGTCAAAAAGATTTTATTTCTGCTTTAGTTTTGATTAACCGATGTTGGAACTCAAGTCTTCGTTACCTGAAATCTGATGAAAACCAAAACGACTTAATCTTCATAAACGATCAGAGTTTGCAAGTTTTGAAAGTTAATAATCAAAATTGAAAAATCTGTTAACTTTTCAAACTAAATTGTCGGACGGTAGTTGATTGAAAAATGGTCACATCTGTGTCATTTGTTTAAATGTTAACTATATTCCAAGCATTTGTTCTCATTACGTGTTTAGCTTTCTTGCATGTGCAGATGCTAAAGGCGAGGAGAACATGTTCGATGATAATCTTCGGAATGAAGACACGATGTGAAGGCACTCAAATGATAAAGATGATCAAGTTGCCGCTGATCAATCATCAACACCACAAGGATCTAAAGCATTGAAGATCAAAAGATTCACAAGCATAATCAAAGGGGGAGTTTATTGATACACTTCCTAGATAAAAGCGGGAGTTTGTTAATACACTTTCTACTTACAACACGTGAAGTCTTTGAAGATCCTTTCCGAGAATGAATGAACCATCAAGAGATGGAGAACGAGATTACGAACCTCGCGAGCAGCATCCAAGGGGGAGTTTGTAGATACATATTATGTGGATACGGCTCGGCTCGGTTCGACACGGCTACGAAGTGAAGGCCATAGTCAAGACATCCTCCTGTCTTGACTCGGTATGTGATTTACTTTGCAACGTTTGTGTAAATGCAACTGCGTGTGTGCAGTTTGCATTTAGTATAGCTTATGTGTTTGTCTGTTTGTTTGGCCCAACATGTCCAAGCCTAAGCAAAGACACAGGCCCAATCTCATATGACGAAAACACCTCATGTTGGTGAAATCCCTGTGATGAAATCCCCATGTGACGAAAACCCTATAGGTGGCGAAATCACTGGATTTCTTCACAATGATGTATGTTCGTCGAAGAGATTTCGTCGGCTAGAGGTTTTCGTCGAGGCTTCACTATATAAACACAACAGAACAGACAGAAACACTGAGGACACATAGAAAGAAGTCTGAATAGATTTCACAAAGCGAACACACTGTAAACACACACACACTGAGAGTTTATAAGGATATCTTGTAAACATTGCTTTGTAACGGTTTCATACGCATTAATACAATGGAGTGTTAATCGTTGAATCTTTGTGTTTGTGTTCGTAACTTGGTTTAACTTACCCGTTTGGATTCCGCACTCACGGGTTTGTCGGAAAACAGGAATAGAGGTTACTCGATCCTCCGGGTGGACCTACACGAACTTATATGTTCTTGGGGATGTCCGAACTTATAAGTTCATCATGGTTTGTCCGAATTTGTAGTTTAGGAGTGTCAGTAGTTAAGTAGTGTGTTTCTAGTTTGTTCTATCAGTATTAATCAGTTATCATGGTTTTTATTTCTTCTTCCCCTCCCATTTTTTTTAGAAAACCCCACCACCGCGATCTACCTATGTTGCTGTTGGATTTTGTTTTCTATCACCACCACTCTTCTACTTTATTATTAAAAATACGACATGGGAGACCAATTAGAAGGTCCAATTAACTATAAAAAAATGTATGTTCAGTACTACATTGAAAATGGAAATTTTGCCCGCACGAGGGTCAATGGCCCCCTTGTGTTTTTGCCATGTAATAATCCTTGGGTACCTAGTAGCGATAGAATCCTAATCCCATACAAATTCATAACCTTGGTGGCGGTGGTTATTTCTGGAAGATCTCTTATATATAAACAAGATAATCATTAAAATGTTATTTAAGGGACAGTAAAACTTGGTGATTGATTGTGTATGCTATTGATCAATTGATAATGTTCGAGGCTTCATATGGTGAATCCTCCTATCTTAGTAGTTGTTGCAAAATCATTGGATTGGGACTCATACTTGGTTATTTTTAAAATAGACATTAATCATTTGCTAGGGTGGCAAAGATTCCAAAGTTGTAGATCCCATTGAAACGGTTGCATGGCAGTGGATTAGAGAAAATATCAAAGTCCCAAAGGTGTCCAGCAGACCACCCATGAAGTACACAATCTTTGGAAAACGATCAGCCCCTTAGAATCATGAATACGATGTGTTATATATACCAAAATACATTTACTATCTTTAAAGATTTTTCAATACTACACATATTCAATGAATACAAGTAAAAAAACACCTGTGTAATAATTGCAATATAGGAATGTTCTAATTTTTGGTTCAAAAGCTTTTGTTCTACTATATTTCAATCGAACTATTTACCTTGTTTTTGATATTCATGTTTTTTTTTTTTTTTAATTTTTTTTTTTTTTTTGATATGCTGAGTGTGTAAAGTCCCAAATTGAAATAGTCAAATTTCAGTTATTGTTTTATTTTATTATTGAAACATTAAAAAAATCCTATATTCATTTAAGTTCTCTATGAAAAAAAATATTAAAATTCCGTGGTTTGAACCAAAATTTAAGATTAGGGTTTTTTTCCCCTACGTTCTCACCTATATGTAGTTAACATCATTTGGAAAATCATTTCACGGCCGCTCTTCCATCATATGAGATCTTACTGCTCCAATTCAGTATGCAGTTTTCTGACCTGATCGGAGGTCCAATTACTGACCAGATCGAGTGTCCATGTAAGCAGTTTTCATCTTTCCTCATTAACTCTATTGCTCTTAAGTTTTTAGGATTTTGGTGATGTTTAACGATTCAATGTGTATTGTTTCTTTGCTCTGTATTTGCCATGTTTGATTCATGTTTTGAGGATTATGTGTTTTGATATTGAGGGTAAAGTTTTTGTACAAATAATCTTAACATACTAAACATACAAATTGAAGGAAAACTCAAAAAGACAAGGTGGCATTTTTGTAATTATCAATAACCATTAAAGTTACTCTACAAATATACCTAAAAAAACCTAACCACTCCCCCCCCCCCCCCCCCAAAAAAAAAAAAAACCTAAACCCCCCACCCCCCCAAAAACCTTAAAAAAACCTACCCCCACCCACCCCCCAAAAACCTAAAAAAACCTAACTTTTAGTAGCAGCAATTTTTTTTTTTTTTTTTTTTTTTGTTAACGAAATGTAGCGATTTTTTAATAAAAATGTTAAAAAAAAAAATTTGTGTTTTTTTAGGTATTTTTGGTTGTAACTTTGATAGTTGGTGGTAATTACAAAAATGCCACCTTGTCTTTTTGGGTTTTCCTTCAATTTGTATGTTTAGTATGTTAAGATTATTTGTATTTGATCTTTTGCCTTGATATTGATCTATATCAGGTACAGGAATGGATCATAGCATGTTGACAGTTCATAGGGGCGCATCTATCTTTCTATCAGGT
Source organism: Helianthus tuberosus (assembly GCA_030545235.1). NCBI lineage: Eukaryota > Viridiplantae > Streptophyta > Magnoliopsida > Asterales > Asteraceae > Helianthus > Helianthus tuberosus. Next base: position 63,674,499 of record CM060416.1, on the reverse strand, counting down.
ATGGTAAAATCTAGAAATTCATATTTTTGTTAAATGTTTATAAGATTCATATATGAAAGCTCCCTTTTCATTGTATATCTGTATTTAAAAATTACTTATGTTTAAGATTTAAGGGAAATAATGAATTATTTAGGCATGATTTATTGGAAAGCCACCGTCTGTAATGCTTTAGGTTTGTATAATTATGGCATACTACTTACTATTCTCGTCATTCACTGTGTTTGTGTTTGTTAAATGCTCACAGCAACTCCATAGAGGGCCGTTCTTCACAGTTGAAGTTGTGTTACACCTGTTGGTGGTTCAGAACTCGTAAATGAACGCATATGGAATGCCTATGCAAGACCGCAGGTATATGTTCCCCTTGAAGGGGAACACATTTACTACTTCCCCAAGGACATATGGAACAGGTGTGTATTGTCTTTTTAATGCAAGTATGCATTGAGTCTCCATATGTGGTGCTTTTTAAAATGGAAAACTTGCAGATAGCATAAAACCCATCTCTCAAAATTAATTCCAAGTCATCTTGTATTGTTTTATTATGTTGTTGTGTTCCAATTTAAGCATTTAACTGTATATAAAATGAAAGCAAGTTGTTGTTACTGTAACAGCTTGAGACCTCCATGCATCATGGATTAGACAAGTAGCGTTCAACATTTTACATACCAGAAAAAATATTGTTCAAAGTGATGAATGTTCAGAGTCTGTGGTGTTATTATTCGGAGCATAAGTACAGTGCATCATAATTTACTCGAAAAAAAACCTGTTTAAACTCATTTACACCATTGTTTTGAAAATCAGATTGAGGCAAAGTGATGAATGTTCAGTGTCTGCAGTGTTATTATTCTGACCATAAGTCTAGTGCATCATCATTTAGTTGAAAAAAAACCTGTTTGAACTCATTTACACCAATGTTTTGAAAACCAGATTGGGGCCTGCTTGTCGAAATAGTAGTGTCACTTGCTGATGGAACAGTAGGATTGAACCAGAAATTGATTAAATTCTTCCCATTTTACCATAATTATTTATTTAATATTTTGATGTCATCCGTTTCTTACATCTGGTTTGGCCGTTACAACTAGTGGACCAACATGGAGACCGGTTCCGGTCCTCAAACGTTGGTTACAACCTTTAAGTGAGATTGACGAATAGATCCTGATTTATATTTGCAGGTGAAACACATACAAATATAACTCTTCTGCCAGACAATGATGTGAGCCTTTTGACTTATATATTTTAATTAGTCTGAATATATTTTTTTTCTTAATGTCTCATATGGTTATTTTCATTCTTATAAATTAGCAAGGTGAGATGTTTGTTGAAGCGAGAAAACACACAAGTCTTCCAAAGAATATACTCGGTGCATCTGTGAAATTACCGATCAACTTGTGGTTCTTTCTGTTGCCCCTCATGCACTTACAACAAGGTCTGGTTTTTCAGTTATATACAAACCTAAGTATAAACCATAATTAATGTGGCTTATTTATTCCAAATCCATAGAAAACATGTTTTCTAAATTGGGCATTAGTTGTAATCAGATGCTGTCTATCCTAGTTCACTACTGGCATGAACAAGTACCTGGAAGCTCAAAGTCGTAAAATATATGTAGGAATAAGGTTCATGATGACCTTTCAGGATGAACACTTTGCTGAAAGTAGGTACATATGACTCTCATTATTAACATAGAGGTTTGGTGGGACTGTCGTTGCTGTTGGGGAGTCTGAATGGAAATATATAGAGGTAGTTAATCCGTACTTCTAGTATCACCCAACGTATGATATTCAAACAAATTTCTACTTTCCAAAAACATTTAACTTAAACAATGTTTTACCTTCCGAAAACATTCAACTTACACAAATGTTTTACTTTTCCCAAAACATTTTACCCGAATGACCCTTTGGTGACCTCATTCTTGGTTATCTATATTGTGATAAGTGATAAAAGATACTTGCTAAATAACCACTTGACCTTTGATTTCCCAAAGGAGCACTCAAACCCAAATTAGTATATACATATGCTTATACATATAACTCCAAATAATTGTCAAACATACAACTTAGCACAAATTTACACATGACCGCGACTTGATGTAGATTGTTGAAGAAGGAACCTTTATCAAATGTCGGTTAGAGTAGTGAGGACATTGCACAACACTCAACACATATATGCGTACTTTGAGCGGGAAATCTGATACGAGAAGCGTTACGGATTTGGTTTTGCTGTGAAAACTCAACTCAATATTTTGCGTACCTATATCATCGGTTAAGGGGGAATCTGTTTAAAGATAAAATCTCGAAACATGCATCCAGAGTCTCATTCTTCAACTGTGGCCTGAAAAAAAGGTTAACAAGACCAGAAAGTCCGCTAGACCATCAACATCCATTCCACCTAGCGGCCACATTTTCGAACATCCAGGAAATGGCAACGAAGATGTTGGTTCAGATGTTCTAGAATGTTCTAGAACATTCGAACCCTATCTTTCTTTCAAAGAAGTCAAATCTTTTGATGATTTTCGTATTCTGTTCATTGAAGTCAGCATTGAACTTGACTTCTCCCATGATGTCAGAATGGGTTACTACAAACTATGTTTATACAAGAAACAATTTCCTCATCCGGAAGGTGTGTATGACAGGTTTGGAATATGATTGGTGAAACCGTAGAGATTTGTAAGGGTGAAGGGAGTGGAGCGGGAAACACATCGGCAAAGGTGTTTGCCGAGCGGTAACACCGCCGCCGGCCACCTTTGCCGATCGGCAAACCTCAAACATCGGTGAAGCTTTGCCGAGTGACCAAAGAAGAGAGAGATGATGCTGATGATGATTGGATGATGATTGGTGTCTTGTTTTCTGTGTAACGGCTATATAGCCGGTGGAACAGGAGCGGCGGCGATGGGCGGAGCCACGGCGGTGTTGGTGGCGGCGAGTGGCTGATGATGCTGATGATGATTGGATGATGCTAAAGATGGAGGTGGAACCGGTGGTGGTGGTGGCGAGTGGTGATGGTGGCGGTGGAGGTGACTGTGGTGGAACCGGTGGTGGTGGTGGCTGCTGATGATGCTAAAGATGGAGGTGGAACCGCCATTTTTTCCGGTGGTGGTGGAGGTGAACGTGATGGAGGTGGAACCGGTGGTGATGGAGGTGGAACCGGTGGTGGTGGAGAGTGGTGATGGAGGTGGAACCGGTGGTGGTGGAGGTGGAACAGGTGGCGGTGGAGGTGGAACCGGCGACTGGTTCTTGAGTTTTCTGGCGACTGGTTCTTGAGTTTTCCGGTGGTGGTGGTAGTGACCGGTGGTTCTTGAGTTTTGGCAGGACTTGAGTTTGTAATTTGTTGGTGAAGGTGGTATTTGTGGTGGAGGGTAGGACAAAATAAAAAAATAAAAAAAAATAGTTTACCAATTCCAAAGTGTTTAACCATTGCCAACACTTTTCAGCAAAGTTTAAACTTTTTCTCCTCTCTGACGTGGCACTCTCTGATTGGTCCATTTTAAAGTTTACCACTTTCACCTGTTTAACCACTCCCTTCACCCTAATGAGATTATGAAGTGCAAGCTCACAACAGCTATAAAGAGTTTGAAAAATGGGATCAGTACCTGAAATCTTTCAAGGGTTTTGGCATGAATGTTGGGCTTTTACGCCATAAGATACACACATTTGCAAGACGTGTGTTTGAATTAGAATTTCGTTGCACATAAACAGTATACGGAGGCAGCAAACGAACATAAACAAGTAAATGATGAGTCAGAAATTAACACCCATATGTGAGGAGTTGAAGAAGAGTACTAAAAATGGGAGGATATTTTAGGCTCTTTCTGAAAGTTATTAGCTTGTTTTCCTTTTATGATAAACTGTAAAACATCTGAGTAATGAACTACATTTAGTGAATCAGTAATCCTTTTTTGGGTTTTTCATTGTCAGTTGTAGTTCGGATGCAGTGATTGTGGTTTTATGTTGTCTTCATTAGTGGATATGGAGGTTTGTTCAATTACTCGTATCCTATACTGATGTTCCAAAGAACGGACCAATATTTGTTTAATTGAGGCATTCAACACTTGAGGCATTTTAGTATTTTCGAGTAAGCTGGTGATTGGTGAGTATTGGCCGGGTTGGTTATGATGTAACATTGGATGTTTTGGTTTTTATATCTTTATAATAATAACTCATAATTTTTACTGAGACAGAAACTTATTGAAAATTTATAAAGAAACAATTTATGGGTATCTTTTGTGTGTAAAGATATGTATCTGTATTCTGTTGTAGAAATTACAATTTTTTTGGATTTCTCATAACATTGGAAGTTGGAGGAATCAAGTGCAATAAATTTGCAACTATGATGACAATCTTGGTAAGAATAATCACATGCGAGTCAATCATTTTGAATTAACTTTTCACTTGTCTGCAACTAAAATTTTTTACTAGCTACCAAGTTTGTAAGAAAAGATGCATAACTCTACTAGCACCCCCACACCGACACCTTTTGCTTATGTTCCACAAACACCAGACACAAACAATCAAATAAGGTGTTGTTTGTTTTTGCAGACATAAACTGTCTGCAAGCTGATTTCATCTGTTTTCATGTCTGCAACTGAAGATGTGATCTGAAGCTCTACATGAACTTTGTTTTATTTTCCAAATCAGAACATCCTAAACCAATTACCACAACTACACATTCACCTGCACACACACCTACCTTCAAATTCAACAACCTACACATCAACAAAAGGTTAAGAATCAAATTTCAGTTAGGATGTTTTCGATCAGGAGCATCATACAAGACCTTCATCAGATGATAAACTAGCTAGCAGGCTACATAATCATCAAATTCAAAAATTAAACTCTTAACAAACAAAAACTCCATACGCATATCAAACAGGAAATTCTCCCTAGTCAATTCGGAATTTACATATACCTACTACAAAATTTGAAATAAAGAATGAAATCCATACAATACCCTTGGAAGCAGTGGCGGGAAATGCAGAAAGGTGGAGGGAACGATTGACATTGCTCCACTTTAATGATGAATCACAGAAAGATGAATTGGTAGCGTTAAGAATCATGATGTTCGTCACGGAAAGAATCGATTCATCTAGATGAAAAGTTAAAGTGTGACGATGATGATGCTGAAGGTTGATGGCAGCCGCGACGGTGGTGTTGGCCGACTGAGGCTACGGTCGGCGCCGGTGACCTTACAGCAATGGTGGTGCTCCAGTTTTGAGGGAGGAGGGTTTTTTGGTGAAGATAAGAGAGGAGGGTTTTTTGTGAAGATGAGAGAGGAGAGTTTTTTTGTGAAGATGTTTGAAGAAAGGGTGTCATGGCTTTTTTTTAAGCTGAAAAAAGCCATTTTCAGATCTGTTAAAAAAACAGTCTTGAAGGGTAACGTCTGCGCGCCTGCAAACATCAGCTCCTTTGAAGATGTTTGAAGAAAAAACAAACACCCCCTAAGTGATGAAGAAAACTTGCTTGAAGCACATATATCCCCTCTTCCCCCCTCGCACCTATACGTGTAACTTTGATATCTAATTAAATCAAGTTTTGTCCACAGTTCTAAGCGTTGATTTCTAGTGGGACTTCTTATATTTTTTAGGGTTACAATTAGATCAGACTGAAAACAAACATTTGTTTTTGCATGCTAATAGTCTACACATTCTTGATGTGTTGGTCCATGATGTAAAAAAATTGAGCCAAGAAAGTGGCATTAAATTCTCTTTTTGGAGCATATAGAGAACATATTCCTTGTTGGTTAACAAACAAACAAGTGCGGAATCCTTGTTATTATGCAAATCGAAGCAAAGAACACCATAAACACAAGATGGATTTCACTTATAAGGGTCAATGTTTATTTCAGCAGAGTATTGTTACAAGGGTTTACAATATGAACTCACCCTTACTGAAAATATGCTCTCTCTTATAAAGCATAGTGGGTCTGTTGTATTTATACCACATACAGCAGCCCTTGCATCGAAATAGAGCCACTATATATGCTCTTTCAGTAAGGAAGCCTTCTACTTAAGTCTATTCTTACGAGACTTCTAATAAATTATCTTTATTCTATCCAAACTTCCGTCTAAACCCCGTCGGATCCTGAACTCGCAAAGATTAACCTCATTTTATGTTTCAACAAAGCACAGAGTCTTCAACTTAGGTGATGACCCGGTTTGTCATGAATAAAAATAAAGGTACAACTAACTAGTTTGTCAAGTAGCCAAGTAAGATCAATCCGGGTGTTCCATACCCATCATGGTAAATGTTGGAGATGAGGCGGGGTTGTGTTACTTTGAATCTTGGAAGCTACTTGGTGTATGAAAAGTGTGAACAAGTGAGGCTTTCTGGAACTAATTCGGATAGCCAAAGCTTCCATGGCTAACACATAACTCATGCAGAAGTCTTTTAACATGAAAGGTTGAATCTAGGATGGTTTTCACTCACTTAGAACATGTATGAGCAGAATTTAAAGTATGTTTTTAGCTTGTTTTCTTGGTGGAAATCAACCACAACACAAACCCACAACTATAAGCTTAGTTGGGAGCTTGGTGGGTATAAGATTTCATCAAGTTTTTATCAAAATATACAAGAAATAAGTATAAAAATTCAAAGCAGAATTTTAACTCTACTTTGGACCTAAAATATAGAGAGATTCCACCTTAATTTGCCATGGCAAACTTGTGGAAACCTTCCTATAGGTTATCAAAGTAGTTTAGAAGAAGAAAGCATGAAGAAATAAGAAGAAAAGTTAGTGAAAACTCACTTAGAATGCTTGGAACTTTCTGCCAAGACATGAGAAATTAGAGAATGTTAGAGAGCATGAGAGAGATTTAGATGAGTGGAAAGTGTTTTGGAGGTAGTAAGGGGTTGTATTTATAGTTAGGATTAGCGTTTGGGTGTTAAATGAGGTGGTTGGGGGTTGAAAGTAGGGGAATGGAGCCAAAATTCATGTGTTTTCAAAGATTCTGCCAGACCTTGGTCATTTTGCACGCTAGTGTGGATCCAGTGCACGGTCGTGCGAATCGCGGATCGCAGGGTGGTGCACATCAGGGGCGCGGTCATGCGAACCGCAGTGTGCATGGCCATGCGCCTTAGTTGCATCGCCGTGCACCACCTGCAGAATTTACCAATCTTTCTAGAAATTGAAGTTTGACCCCAGAGTTTGACAATTCCATTATTTTAAGCTAGAAACTCATATTTAAGCATGTTTTTAGGTATACCAAGTGTATCAAAGTAGTGGTAGTGTATGAGTATAATGCACGTATAATTGATAATTTCAAGTATTTCAAGTGTCGGTTTTTGCGTATAAACATGTATTCGAGATTGTAGCGTATAACACAAGTATGTAATATGTAAAAGTGAATTCCATTATGACGAAAGTCTCTGATTACAATATCGGAAAGGAAATATGATTACAAGTTTCCAAAAAATAGAAAATCCAATACACTTTCTAAATAAGGAAAATACATAAATGTGAAGCGTTACATTCTACTCCACCATCAACCAGGTCAACATTAAAGACACGGTATGGGCTAAACCAATTGTTGTCAAAATTGTTGGTAAACTATCATGCAAAAAGCCAGTAGTTTCAGCAAAAACAGTAACTTCTAGTAAACCAGAAGTTACTCAAGAAACAACTGGCCAACCTTTAAGTAAAAGGAAGTTGGTATTGCAAGAAGATCCAGAAGAAGAACCAGCAACAACAACAAAGCTTGTGACAGTAACAAGATTTACCTCTTCTAAAAATAGATGAAAAAAAAACAAATAGAATGAAAAAGGAAGCTGTCAAAAAATTCACAGAGAATCAACGGAAGATGACCTACAGGAAAGCTAAGTATCTTATGGATAGGAGGATGGGGGAGATCATGAACTATACGCAACACATATTTCAAAATCACAAGTATTCTCCAAGATTCCCCCTTCAAACAATAATCAATGGTTAATCTTCCCAAGCAAGAAAGTATTGAATGGCTTAAGAAAAAATGCTCCTTATCATGTCAATAACTTTTATGTATTCCAGAATTAGGATTCACAAAATTTTTTGGGAGAAGTCGCAAGAGTGAAGAAAATGCTTGCAGAGCCAATTATGAAGATCACTCCTCCAAACAGGAAGCTTGGTAGTAAAAGAAAGCCAACACCAGTAGAGGTTGCAAAGATCTTCAAGATGAAACAATTGCTGATACAAGTTGAATGGGCTGCTAGAGTTCCATAACAAGGTGGAAGGACACAATTGTGTCAAAGGAGTTCATAGACTATCTGGATGTCAGAAGAAGAATTCCACATAATTTCCCTCCAAGACCAAACTGGGAGAACATCCAGATCTGCAAAACTCCCCACCCACCAAGGTAAGAATTGGCCATGAAGCCCTCATGCGTTCAAATTTACTCATGTGCGAATGAACAATTATAATTTTTATTTACCTATCCAATTCAAACGTTTGTTCAACCAAGTCCAAGTTAGTGACCTTTGTTTAACATTTTGCTCCATTCACTATCTGATTTCTCAAAAACATCATTTTTCCAAGTCACCTTGGCTTCAAATTCAAGTTAATGACCTTGGCTTTATCTCTGTAGAAAAATCCGAGTTTAACAATGCAATTTGAGTAGCCCGCAGCCAGTTATACAAAAACCCATTTATCAACTTGAAAGAAAGATTTAGTATCCCATCATCTGTAATCAAAAAATAAATGGAAAGATAAAATACTTTTGGCTTTTTGCAACATTAAGCTAAAACACAATGAAAATCTTTTTGGTTTTGAAATGAAAACTGTAAACACTGTACAAACATACATATTTTTGTGAGATTGTGCTTAAAGGATCATATAAGTTTAGTTTCTTTGAAACATTTAGTTTTAGAGTTTTAAATGACATTAAGAGCTTACCTTGGTGGGATGTCTAAGGAGTTGTGCAGAATAAAGATGATTAACTATGAACTCAATATGTACAATCAGCATGTACTCAAGTTTATAAAGAGAGAAGCTCGTATCATATTCAAACAATGGAAGCCTCAGGAACCGAAACACAAAGTATCAAAGACTGAGATAGATCCAAATATATGCAAGTATACCTTCACTTTAAAGTACTAAAGGCTAAAGGTGTTGAGAGTAATATCATTTCTCCTGGAAAGTCAATACCATATCTAATTCAATTCAATATATAATGTTTATGGTTGTAGTTTATTTGGTTTGGACCCATCATATATATATATATATAATTCCGCTAAAATAAGAACCACCTCCAGTTGTAAGAACCGTGAGAACTACTTGATCCGGGGCGAGTTGGACCAAAAATTTTTTTCATAAACGTAGATGCGTGTATTATAAACATATTTGTAAAAAAAATAAAAAAAAAATGTTGTGTGTGTAATTTTGAGCACCACAAGTTTGTGTTTACGGGTACCGTAAATATTAAATAAAATTTACGGTACCCGTAAACACAAACTTGTGGTGCTCAAAACTACACACACGACATTTTTTTTTTTGAATTTTTTTTTTACAAATGTGTTTATAATACACACATCTACGTTTATGAAAAAAAATTGGTCCACCTCGCCCCGTACGGTGTAGTTCTCACGGTTCTTACAACTGGAGGTGGTTCTCATTTTAGAGGTCCCATATATATATGTATATATATATATATATATATATAGGGTCAGAATTTAGAGAAAACGATCAAAAGTGTGAAAATGGTGAGAATGGTTATCGATCGTCCGATCAAAACAATCTAAGGACTAGATTGGCGCGATGGTGTTTTCGTTAATAACCCGAATTCTATTGATTCGACGCGCTTCATTAAGGGTAAAAAGGTATTTACACATACCAAAACGCCAACTAATGAATAAAACGCCATTACTGGCCAAAACGCATCCCTATATAAACAAAACATTCTCATACATAAGAACACACCCCCCAACCTGAAATCGCCATATTTGTACTATATAACATTCATCTTACAACGCCAAAAAATTCAAAACATCAAACACACCTACTCAAAAACGCCATATTTTACTATATACCAATCAATGATTTTTTTCGGATATTTCGGATATTTTTTCGGATATTTCGGATATTTTTCGGATACTTTGGATATTTTCGGATATCCGAAAAAAATAAAAATTAAATTTTCGGATATTTTCGGATAATCCGATTATCCGAAAATTCTCAAAATCACTATCCGAATCCTAATTTTCGGATTATCCGATTTTCGGATATCCGAAAATTCGGATATTTCGGATACGGGTTTTCGGATATTTCGGATTCGGTTTCGGATTCGGATTTTTTTTAACACCCCTACGAATCATCTTAGAAAACGCCAAATCTCTCAAATATCAAAAATTAAATGGACTTTCCTTTCGGATATACTATTTCCTCGGAAAAACGCCAAAAATGCCAAAAAATCGTTTCTTGTATATTCAATATTGTTCTACGCAAAAGTTTTGGAAAATGCATTCTTTCCTGAGATGCTGCGACTCAAATAACATTTTGCTGAATGAGATGGACAAAACTTTAAGAAAAAGATATCGGAGTCAGACTTATGTCAGTTTTTGTGTTTTGTTATTGATGAATATTATAGTGGCATGAATTAGACGAATGACACTGATGAGTGGTTTGAAGATACGTATTCAAACAAAAAACTCATGTCATATTGTCTTTCCAAACGGCTAAAAAAACACAAGCATGACAAATCCAAACCGCGAGTAAACATGTTTCAAAGAAGAAAGAGACCGAGGACAGTGAGGATTTGAAAGATGAATTGTTTCTATATTTATTTTATTAATTTTCTTTTTCTTTTGTTTGTTATGTATTTTTCAACTTAGAATAAAAAAATAACATTATATTAATAAAACGCCAAGAGTCATAATTATTGTGAAACGCCATAATGAAGTAAAACATCAAAAACTCCCAACCTATAATAAAATTAATTTAGAGAAGAATTATTAAAAGCTAAAAATGGAAACAAACGCCAAAAACTACTTAAAGCCATTAAAAAACGCCAAACTTGGAAGATGGAATGTCTAAGACCATAAAAACTCATAAAAACCTCAACAAAATCAGTAAAAAATATACACAGTAACTGAAAAAACGGCTACTTTATTAATATCATTTATTATAAATAAAAATCCCGCCTAAACTACGCCCCAAAAACATCCTATAAGAGAGACGTCTCTGCACAATCAACTGATCACACCACCAAAAAAGTAAACGCCATCTTTCCAACAAACCATTCACTTTAAAACGCCAAAAAAGATACTTAAAAAGCCACAGATGCAGAACGTCATTTCTTCTTTATTGAGTATTGTTCTCAATGAAGTTTCACTCAATGGATTCTACTCTGAGGTGGGTATATCTATAAGCTTTTGCTGAATGAGATGGACAAATTTTCATGAAAAAACCAAGAAAAAAAGATTTTTACCCCTTAATGAAGACGGGCGTTATGTAGGAAAAAAAGGATCTACATAAGGTATTCAAAATAGGTTCAAAACGCGAAAAAGGTTAAAGCAGAAGAGGCTGATGACAGTGAAGATTTGGAAGAGAAATTAGATTATAATTTTTATTTTATTTTCAATTTCTATTGTTTGTTATCTAATTCTCTAATTTTATTATCTAATTCTCTACTAAAAAAATTAATATAAAACGCCAAAAACACCAAAACAACTATAATGTGAAAACTGAGAGAACGGATGCTAGTAAAGCACGATGTTGCTATAAAACGCCAAAAACGCCAAACAAGGTATCACTGAAAAATCATAACTAATTCACCGATGAAATTGAACCAAACAGTAATTGCTAAACAGTAAAATGAAGAGACGGTAACATTATTGCCAAACATTTATTATATTAAAAGCCACTACATGGAAAACTGAATTTATTTATCTTTTCAAAACGCCATAATTGTCTGTCAAATTATAGACCTGAATCCTACTTGATATAATAAACATCAAGAAAAATGTTTTTTACATCATAGACATGCATCCTGATTTAAAAACCAATAAAAACGCCAAAACATAATTAAAACGCCAAAATATTAACTATGATCCTGATCTACAAACAATAAAACGCGGCGTATTTATTAAACGCCAAAAAATGGAAACGGGAAGTGACACGCGTTTAAAAAAAGAAATATGAAAGGACAAAAAAGCCCATCCGCCCTTCTCTATGCCGCGTGACACGTGTTAGGTCAGGAAGCGTTCTCACCGTTCTCACACTTTTGAGCGTTTTCTACTGATCCCGTTTATATATATAAAGTGTATTGTACAAAATGGCTTAACGTACGCTACGTACGCGATGTGAAATCACATGTTATAAAATATCATGGATGAAATCGCATGTGATAATTTTGATGAAATTGCATGTGGGTTTTTTGTAACAATTTCGCATGTGATAATTTTGATGTACTCGCATGTTGGTTTTTTTATAACAATTTCGCAATTTTGATGAAATCGCATGTTAAAAAACCAACATGCGAAATTGTTACAAAAAACAAACATGCGATTTCAATGTGGGATGAAGATCTGACGGCTGAGATGATCGCGTAGGTAATGTAGGATAAGGGATCTTGTAAGCTTGTATCATATTCAAACGTTGGAAGCCCCAGGAACCGAAACACATAGTATCAAAGACTGAGATAGATCCAAATACATGCAAGTATGCCTTCACTTTAAAGTACAAAAGGCTGAAGGTGTTGAGAGTAGTATCATTTCTCCTGGAAAGTCAATACCATATCTAATTCAATTCATTATATAATGTTTATGGTTATAGTTTATTTGGTTTGGACCCGTCATATATATATATATATATATATATATGTAGGATAAGGATCATTACAGAACACTAATTATTGCGAGAACAAAAAGAACAACTCAAAATCACTAAATTTTGGGATGTAAGGTTCATATTTCTTAAATTTTATGTTTCTTACATTCATATATGTATTATATATACATAAAAAATCATATATTTTCCCTACACATAGTCTACATACATGTAGGTAATTTAGCCTACATATAACCTAAATGTGTGTAGGTTATTTAAAAATTGAAGATTTTTCATATTTTGTTTTAAATTGTAGTGTGAGAAACAATAAATCTTACATTTATAACATTTTCATTTAGTTTTTAGATTTTTAGGATTGAAAAAATGAGTGATTCATTTTGTTCTACTTGTTCTTGCAATATTTAGTGTTCTGCATAGAACCTTCCCCTATATATATATATATAGGAGAAAGATCCGTTAGGACCCCACCCTTTATTGCGAGAACCGCGAGAACCAATGTGAACACAACTAAAAGTACTTAAAATAGCTAAAAATACACATTTTTTTTTCTTTTTAATATTTTTATAAAAAAAATCACTGGATTTCGTTACCAAAAAAAAAATGTTTTTTTTAAATTATTATTTTTAAAAAATAATTTTTGGCTACTAAAAGTAGCGATTTTAATGTAAAAAATATTAAGAAAAATATTTGTGTGTTTTTTGATTTTTTTAGGTTTTTTGGGGGTTTAGTTTTTAGCATTTTAGCATGGGTGTAGGGGGTGGGGTGTTTAGGTGGGGGGGGGTGTGGGGGTTAGGGTTTTTTTAGATTTTTTGGGGGGTTTAGTTTTTAGCATTTAGCTGGGGGGGGGGGGGGTGGGGGTTAGGATTTTTTAGGTATTTTTGGTTGTGTTCACATTGATTCTCACGGTTCTCGCAATAAAGGTGGTTCTCGCATGAAACTTACCATATATATATATATATATGGGAGCGCTAAAATGAAAACCACCCTCAGTTGTAAGAACCATGAGAACTACTCTCAACCAATCAGATTATGCCAACCTTGTGACAACCCTCGTAATTACGTGTATCCGTATGATTTATTTAATGATAATTAAAGTGCTTAGTGACTGTGTTGAATTACTTAACTGTTTCCTAATTACTGTGTCATACTTACATGTGCTTGTTAACATACTAGTCGTGTGCAGTAAATTGGTTAAATGGTCCTCAATGTTTTTCCCAAGTGTTGGGAATTGAAAATATTACAAAAAGATATATATAGGACACTATACGGAATAATTAAACACTTTAACGGAACGGTATCTAACCGAACAACCGGACATTACCCGGAACACCAAAATATTGCAAGAAACATTGTCTTATTATTTCTTGGCTAGTTATGGTCCCCGTACACCATAACACCCACTGGAATATCCACTAACTAACATATGTAACTATATACTTGAATTTAACTATTAGTTACAAACTTGCCATGAAAATGTTACAATTAACCCCCCCCCCCATGTAAATAATCGGCCACAAGGTATGGCCCACCATAATCTTCATAAGATATTCACAATATCTCATAATATTTTGTTTTGATCCTCCTTGGATTTCCTTGGATTTGATAAGACATTGAAATATTTTGTTTAGATCTTCTTGGATATTATATAAACCACTACCTTCTTTATCATTCTTCACAACACCTTCACTCCCTTGCTTCCTCTCCTTCTCTCGGCCCCCACTAGAACCGCCACCACCACCACTCTATCACCATCATCTTCATCCATTTCCAAGCTCCATTCATTTGTTAGAACGAGCACAACGAAGCTTGGGGTTCTCGGAAGTTGAAGGACCTTCCCTATTAGCTATTAACCATGAACATAAGGTTTACATAAAGATGAAATGTGATGAAGTGATGTTAGTATAAAGTTATTCTGATATGTTGCTGATTTCTTGATGATTACTTGTTAATGTTAAATGTCGTTATTAATCACTAAACATGTTAACGGAAACAATATAACTCGCGTTAGAATGTTAAAAAGCTAAAAACAGGGGGCTGGCTGGTGTTTACAGCCAACTGAAGTTGGCTGTAACCACATCATAACTTAACGAAAAACTGATTTTCTTGAGTCTATAACGTGTTATTATGAAATACGGTTCTAATGGCACTAGAATCATAATTTTTGGACTTAATTTGCTATTTTTAAAGGGTCATTTTGTAACAGCAGCAAAAGCTGCATTTTTTCTGCTGAAAATACGTGTTATATTTTTCATCATAACTTGAAACATGAATAGAACTAGGTCATGAAATTTGTACTGTAGATGACCACTGATGTATTTGTAATCATCCTTTTGGAATTTCGTAAATCGGACTTACGATAAATTTTAAATAAATTATTCCGTGGACTGCAATCAGAAAAAGATGAATCTGATTGCAGTCCGGAAAATGAATTTTTATAAAATATTAGTGATGAATTGTATCCCGATATTTTTACACAATAATATTTTGATCGTTTAAGACCTTCTGTAAAAAGTTGGTAATTTTTGGAATAAGTTAACTATTTTATTTAAATTCCCAAAAACAGCCCAGTTTCAAAGATTTAAAGCTGAAACGACATAAGTAGTAATTTGCGTGTCTAAATGTCGGGCATGTTATCTGTGAATGATCTAACATGTTACATGTCAAAGAAAGTGTTATGTGCAATATCGTATGTTTGCATATGAACGGGAATAGATGGGAAGTTTATATGGGCATGAACCGCTAAAGTGATGCATGTTATGTGATAGATGCATGTAGGAACTTCGTGCTTTTTTGAAGTCACTAATAAACTAAGTGCTAATTATACTAGGACGTGATTGACCGACCTTGACTGTTAGCTATTTTTGAGAGTCAAACCGAGCAACCGAGGTGAGTTCACACTCTTTATAAGGCATGGGATTCCCGGTGGTTGGGAATGGGTTAAAGAATTAAAACGGAACCTACATATCCTCCTTGGGTAGGATATGTACGGCCATCCTCCATAGGTAGGATGCCAATATAAATCTTGCGTATTCTCCTTGGGTAGAATACGTACGTTCGTCCACCTTGGGTAGGACAACAACTTTAAAACTTACTAGATAAAACTCTATCATTCAGTCCCTCCTTTTATATCGACTTAATCGCCGAGGCCGATGGCGAGCGGGTCGTTAGTTAATAGCGCTATTAGGTTTAACACACCTCACACCGTGCCTGTCGGACGGGGGTGTACTAATGGACTATGGCAAACTTTCAATGACGATAGACATTGACGTAGGGCACATTATTGTTCGTCAGTTGTCGATATCAGTCTAGTGGTTCACATAGGGAAGTCCCCACTGATTATGGATATGGTTTGGGTAATAAAGAAGGAACTGGTTAATCATACTTTCAACTATGGGGTGACCCCCATGGCAATTAAGCTAACGAAAGACAAACCATGTTTTCGGAAATAACTTAAAACTAAACAACCAACCGTGAACTCACTCAACTTTGTTGTTGACTCGTTATTACATGCCTTACAGGTCGCTAGATGCTTATTGAGCTTGCGCGAGGAGGAGGTCGTTGTGGGATACGGACTGTTATGTTCCGTGCTTAATATTTAAAGCCTTAAGAACTATGGAACTTATGTTTTGGACTTACGTTTTATGCTTCCGCTGTTAACATTAAGTCGGTTACTTTCTTTTGGTCACCAATCGTGTTTTGGTCGGTTTTACTTACTTAATTATGTTGTTCAACATGATTGGTGGCTCGATCCTGGTCATGTCACGCCTCCAAGCGGTGATACCCCGCATGGTGGATTTTGGGGGTGTGACAGATTGGTATCCGAGCCATTGGTTATAGTGAACTTGGTTTTTAAAAAGGGAAAAGCATTTTGATAAAACCAGACTATAACCTGCATATTGCTCTACGATCCACAACGACGCTTCGCTCCACGTACAAGACTCAACATCCTAGGTGATGTGGGTTATGTTTATATTACCTACTTGTTAGTTACATGCTACATTGTTCATGGTAGGCATTAGTTAATGTGATAACTACTATTTGAACCTTGTGTGCTTACTCTCTTCTGTCACTCCACACTTACGCACTTTACGACACCTTTCTTACCTGTGTTTCCCTCGATGTGAAGATCATGAGGGGGCGTCTCAACTTAACCCAAGGTTAGCTGACGGATTTGATTAACGAACGGATTGCTGAAGCCTTAGCAACCCAAACAGGGAGTCAACCCATGCACCCTCAAACACGCATGGGCACCTTCAAGGCGTTCCTGGAATGCAAACCTCCCACTTTCGACGACACTAAAGGGGCAATCGGCCTTCTACACTGGATCCGAAGAATCGAATATACATTCGAAGAAAGTGAAAGCCCTACCAGCAAATGAGTAGAATACGCTATTGGCATGTTGCAAGGGAAAGCGTATTCTTGGTGGAACACACAAGTTCAGATGCTCGGGTGGGCAGACAAGAATTCCACCCTTTAGAGCGACTTCAAGGATTTGATTAAGGAAGAATTCTGCCACCTGGACGACATTCTGAAACTTGAAATAGAGTATTATGGTTTGAAGATGGAAGGATCAGAGATAGAGGCGTACACAAAGAGGTCCAACGACTTGGCTGCCGTATGTCCTAACTTGTCACAACCCATATCTAGACAAATCAAGCTATACCTCAGAGGCTTAGTCCCGGAAATCCAAGGGTCTGTAATTGCGGCCAACCTTCCCACAATCCAGCAAGTCGTTCGTTTGGCACACCAGCTCACCGATCAGGCGGTGGAAGAGGGCAAGCTGCCCAAGCGTATTAACGCTACTACTACTGATGCTCCCAGTGATAACAAGCACAAGTGGGGTGGATATTCAGGCAAGGGTTCTACTTCAGTTCAGTCTCAGTCCCAGCATCGAAAGACAGATGAACACAGGAGCCCCAGTCAGCAGCCTTCTGGAAATCAAGGTCAGGGTGGATACAAGGGAAATCACCCTAAGTGCAATCGATGTAGTTTGCACCACAGGGGGCTGTGCAACAAGGGTGGTTTTCAGAGATGTAACAAGCTTGGACATGAAGCCAAGGATTGCCGGAGCTCACGTCCTACGAATCAGAATCAACAACAGCGGCCCCAAGCTTCCCAGAACCAACAGCAACACCAGCAGGGTAGTAAGAGATGCTTCCAGTGCGGTGCTAAGGGTCACTTCAAGAGGCACTGTCCACAGCTGAATCAGAATCAGAACAACAACCAAGGAAACAGGAATAACAATGGAGGCAACAACGGGGGTAACAATAATGGCAATGGTGCCAGGGGACGTGTTTACGTGCTAGGTCAGGACGACGTGAGGAACGATCCCAATGTTCTGATGGCTAAGTTTCTTCTGGATGATTTATTTGTTACCGTTTTATTCGATTCGGGTGCCGATACTAGTTATGTATCCTTAAAAGTTTGTCAAATGCTTAAGCGCACCCCAACACTTTTGACCACCAAACACACGGTAGAGCTAGCAAACGGTAAAAGTCTCGAGGCCACGCACATAGTTAAGGGTTGTAACCTCATCTTAGCTGGTCAGACCTTCTCTATCGATCTTATTCCTATCGTTCTGGGTAGTTTCGACGTTGTTAATGGGATGGATTGGTTATCTCATCAGCAAGCGGAAATTCTTTGCAACGAGAAGATTGTCCTCATCCCTCGTTCTGGTAAAGAACCCCTCGTGATTCATGGCGACAAGAGTGGTGCGGTCGTAGGCATTATCTCTTTCATTAAGGCCCAGAAGTGGTTGCGAAAGGGCCACACTGCCATTCTAGCAATCGTTACTGACGCATCAATGGAAGAGAAGAGAACTGAAGATATTCCTGTTGTGCGCGATTTTCCTGAGGTATTTCCTGAGGAATTACCTGGTCTTCCGCCTCATCGACAAGTCGAGTTTCAAATCGAGCTAACTCCTGGGGCAGCACCCATAGCCCGTGAACCTTATCGCTTTGCCCCATCAGAACTAGAGGAATTGTCCACTCAATTGCAAGACCTCTTGGACAAGGGTTTTATTCGCCCTAGCTATTCGCCCTGGGGAGATCTAGTCTTGTTCGTGAAGAATCGTTATCCTCTTCCACGCATTGATGACTTATTCGACCAGTTGCAAGGGTCGAGTTTCTACTCCAAGATTAACCTGTGGTCAGGTTACCATCAACTGAGAGTCCGAGACGAGGACGTCTCCAAAACAGCATTCAGAACTCGTTATGGGCATTACGAGTTTCTGGTTATGCCTTTCGGATTGACGAATGCACCTGCGGTCTTCATGGATCTCATGAACCGAGTATGCAAACCTTACCTGGATAAGTTCGTTATTGTCTTCATCGATGACATCCTGATCTATTATAAGAGTCAGGAGGAACACGAGCAGTATTTACGACTTATGCTGGAACTTCTTCAAGCAGAGCAACTGTATGCTAAGTTTTCGAAATCAAACTTCTGGCTTCGTGAAGTCCACTTTCTAGGCCACATGGTAAACAAGGATGGGATTCATGTTGATCCATCCAAGGTTAACTCGATCAAGAACTGGCCTGCACCCCGTACACCAACAGAAATCCGCCAATTCTTGGGTTTGGCGGGCTACTACAGAAGATTCATCAAGGATTTCTCTAAGATTGCGCAACCTCTCACTTCACTCACTCAGAAGGGTGTCACCTATCGTTGGGGTGACGCACAGGAATCTGCATTCCAGTACTTAAAGGATAAACTTTCTAGCACGCCTATCCTCTCATTGCCTGAGGGCACATATGATTTTGTGGTTTATTGCGACACTTCCATCCAAGGACTTGGTTGCGTGTTGATGCAACGTTACAAGGTCATTGCCTACGCATCGCGCCAACTTAAAGTTCACGAGAGGAACTACACTAGGCACGACTTGGAATTGGGAGCAGTTGTTTTCGCACTCAAGATATGGAGACATTACCTGTACGGTACCAAGTGCACCATTTACACCGATCACAGGAGTCTTGAGCATATCTTCAAGCAAAAGGAGTTAAACATGCGACAACGCCGATGGGTCGAGCTCTTGAACGATTACGAATGTGCGATCAAGTATCATCCGGGCAAAGCCAATGTTGTGGCCGACGCCCTCAGTCGAAAGGATACTATACCTAAACGTGTGCGAGCGTTACAACTTACCATCCAATCTAATCTTCCCACTCAGATACGAGATGCTCAGGTCGAAGCATTGAAAGCAGAAAACATCAGGGCTGAGTCCTTACAAGGATCGAGGAAGCGGTTAGAACAAAAGGATGACGGCGCTTACTACGTAACAGGGCGCATCTGGGTCCCATTCTACGGGAATTACGTGAGCTTGTGATGGATGAAGCACACAAGTCTCGTTATTCGGTACATCCTGGTTCGGATAGGATGTGCCACGATCTCAAGACTACATATTGGTGGCCTGGTATGAAAGCCCACATAGCAACCTACATTAGCAAATGTTTGACTTGTGCGAGAGTTAAGACTGAATATCAGAAACCATCAGGCCTACTTCAACAACCAGACATCCCGACATGGAAATGGGAGCAAATTTCCATGGATTTCGTTACTGGCCTGCCTAGATCTCAATGCGGAAATGATACCATTTGGGTGATCGTGGATCGATTAACTAAATCTGCACACTTCTTGGCAATCAAGGAAACCGACAAGTTTTCTACTCTAGCAGACATCTACCTGAAGGAAGTGGTGTTAAGGCACGGAGTGCCAACCTCCATCATCTCTGATCCCGACTCACGTTTTACATCTGAGTTGTGGCAAGCTATGCACAAATCCTTTGGTTCTCGATTAGACATGAGCACGGCATATCATCCACAGACAGATGGGCAATCTGAACGCACCATCCAAACTCTTGAAGACATGCTCAAGGCATGTGTAATCGATTTTGGCAATGGCTGGGAAAAACACCTCCCGTTAGTGGAGTTTTCGTATAACAATAGTTACCACACCAGCATCCAGGCCGCTCCGTTCGAGGCATTGTACGGACGGAAGTGCCGATCGCCTCTTTGTTGGGTAGAAGTTGGTGAGAGCCAAATCACAGGCCCCGAACTTGTGGTAGACAGAACTGAGAGGATTGCTCAGATACGACAGCGAATGGCGGCAGCTCGTGACCGTCAGAAAAGCTATGCTGATAAGCGCAGGAAACCACTCGAGTTCCAGGTTGGGGATCGGGTGCTACTCAAAGTCTCACCTTGGAAAGGTGTAGTTCATTTTGGCAAACAAGGCAAACTCAATCCGTGTTATGTCAGACCGTTCGAAATCATTGAGAAGATTGGCAAGGTCGCTTACAAGTTGAATCTACCTGAAGAACTCAGCGGAGTTCACAATGTTTTCCATGTGTCGAATCTGAAGAAGTGTCTGTCAGATGTGACCCTCATAGTTCCCTTAAAGGAGCTCACAATCGACGACCAGTTGTGATTCGTCGAGGAACCAGTTCAGATTACTGATCGAGATGTTAAGATTCTCAAGCGTACCAGGATACCTCTTGTTCGAGTTTGTTGGAATTCCCGTCGTGGCCCAGAGTATACCTGGGAATGAGAAGACCAAATGAAACTCAAGTATCCCCAGCTGTTTAAGAAAAGTGCAACCACTACTGAGGCTGAAGCTACTGCAGAATTTCAGGACGAAATTCCAAATCAACGAGGGGATGATATGACACCCCAGGAAAACCAGTAAACCACGCAACTTAACTAGCTTCCTCAGTAACCGCGCGCTAAATTTTGGGACTAAATTTTCTTAACAGGGGGAGAATGTGACAACCCTCATAATTACGTGTATGCGTACGATTTATTTAATAATAATTAAAGTGCTTAGTGACTGTGTTGAATTACTTAACTGTTTCCTAATTACTGTGTCATACTTACGTATGCTTGTTAACATACTAGTCGTGTGTAGTAAATTGATTAAATGGTCATCAATGTTTTTCCCAAGTGTTGGGAATTGAAAATGTTACAAAAAGATATATATAGGACACTATACGGAATAATTAAACACTTTAACGGAACGATATCTAACCGAACAACCGGACATTACCCGGAACACAAAAATATTGCAAGAAACATTGTCTTATTATTTCTTGGCTAGTTATGGTGCCCGTACACCATAACACCCAGTACACCATAACACCCACTGGAATATCCACAAATTAACATATGTAACTATATACTTGAATTTAACTATTAGTTACAAACTTGCCATGAAAATGTTACAATTAACCCCCCCCCCCCCCCCCAATGTAAGTAATCAGCCACAAGGTATGGCCCACCATAATCTTCATAAGATATTCACTATATCTCATAATATTTTATTTAGATCTTCCTTGGATTTCCTTGGATTTGATAAGACATTGAAATATTTTGTTTAGATCTTCTAGGATATTATATAAAACACTACCTTCTTTATCATTCTTCACAACACCCTCACTCCCTTGCTTCCTCTCCCTCTCTCGGCCCTCACTAGAACCGCCACCACCACCACTCTATCACCATCATCTTCATCCATTTCCGAGCTCCATTCATGTGTTAGAAGGAGCACAACGAAGCTTGGGGTTCTCGAAAGTTGAAGGACCTTCTCTATTAGCTATTAACCACCACTTTTCTCCTCTTGAACATCCCTAGCCTTGAGCTAGTGGTAAGAACATCCTACACTTCATATTTCATATTATTTAAGTGGTTAAAGTAGGTTACATGATGATAAACTTAAAGAACACAAAGAAACTTGAACTAGAAACATGAACATAAGGTTTACATAAAGATGAAATGTGATGAAGTGATGTTAGTATAAAGTTGTTATGATATTTTGCTTATTTCTTGATGATTACTTGTTAATGTTAAATGTTGTTATTAATCACTAAACATGTTAACGGAACCAATATAACTTGCGTTAGAATGTTAAAAACCTAACAACAGGGGGCTGGTTGGTGTTTACAGCCAACTTCAGTTGGCTGTAACCAGATCATAACTTAACGAAAAACTGACTTTCTTGAGTCTATAACGTGTTATTATGAAATACGGTTCTAATGGCACTAGAATCATAATTTTTGGACTTCGTTTGCTATTTTTAAAGGGTCATTTTGTAACAGCAGCAAAAGCTGCATTTTTTCTGCTGAAAATACGTGTTATATTCTTAATCATAACTTGAAACATGAATAGAACTAGGTCATGAAATTTTTACTGTAGATGACCACTGATGTATTTGTAATCCTCCCACTAGAATTTCGTAAATCGGACTTACGATGAATTTTAAATAAATTATTCCGTGGACTGCAATCAGAAAAAGATGAATCTGATTGCAATCTAGAAATTGATTTTTTGTAAAATATTGGTGATGAATTCGATCCCGAGATTTTTACACAATAATATTTTCATCGTTTAAAACCTTCTGTAAAAAGTTGGTAATTTTTGGAATAAGTTACTATTTTATTTAAATTCCCGAAAATAGCCCAGTTTCGAAGATTTAAAGCTGAAACGACATAAGTAGTAATTTGCGTGTCTAAATGTCGGGTATGTTATCTGTGAATGATCTAACATGTTACATGTCAATGAAAGTGTTATGTGCAATATCGTATGTTTGCTTATGAATGGGAATAGATGGGAAGTTTATATGGGCATGAACCGCTAAAGTGATGCATGTTATGTGATAGATGCGTGTAGGAACTTCGTGCTTATTTGAAGTCACTAATAAACTAAGTGGTAATTATACTAGGACGTGATTGACCGACCTTGACTGTTAGCTATTTTGGAGAGTCAAACCGAGCAACCGAGGTGAGTTCACACTCTTTATAAGGCATCGGATTCCCGGTGGTTGGGAATGGGTTAAAGAAATAAAACGGAACCTACATATCCTCCTTGGGTAGGATATGTACGGCCATCCTCCATAGGTAGGATGCCAATATAAATCTTGCGTATTCTCCTTGGGTAGAATACGTACGTTCGTCCTCCTTGGGTAGGACACCAACTTTAAAACTTACTAGACAAAACTCTATCATTCAGTCCCTCCTTTTATATCGACTTAATCGCCGAGGCCGATGGCGAGTGGGTCATTAGTTAATAGCGCTATTAGGTTTAACACACCTCACACCGTGCCAGTCGGACGGGCGTGTACTAATGGACTATGGCAAACTGTCAATGATGATAGACATTGACGTAGGGCACATTATTGTTCGTCAGTTGTCGATATCAGTCTAGTGGTTCACATGGGGAAGTCCCCACTGATTATGGATATGGTTTGGGTAATAAAGAAGGAACTGGTTAATCATACTTTCAACTATGGGGCAACCCCCATGGCAATTAAGCCAACGAAAGACAAACCATGTTTTCGGAAATAACTTAAAACTAAATAACCAACCGTGAACTCACTCAACTTTGTTGTTGACTCGTTATTACATGCCTTACAGGTCGCTAGATGCTTATGGAGCTTGCGCGAGGACGAGGTCGTTGTGGGATACCGACTGTTATGTTCCGTGCTTAATATTTAAAGCCTTATGAACTATGGAACTTATGTTTTGGACTTACGTTTTATGCTTCCGCTGTTAACATTAAGTCGGTTACTTTCTTCCGCTGTTAACTTAAGTATGTTGTTCAATATGATTGGTGGCTCGATCCTGGTCATGTCACGCCTCCAAGCGGTGATACCCCGCATGGTGGATTTTGGGGGTGTGACTAACCTAAAGGCTCTTTTAGTCATTTACCCCAAATGTCAAATATTCCCTCTCTCTTCATTAAAGTCACATGACTTTAAATACCTCTCTCCTCTCTCATCTACTTCTATCTTCAACTCTCTCTCTTTAATTAGAATCACAGATCTTCTTTTCCACCATTTTTGAATCCCCTGCTCTTCTTCTTTTCCACCTTTTGGATCAATGTTGATACCACCTCCACTGCCACCCCTTCCACCGCCACACACCCCACCTCCATCGTCACTCTGCCACACAGAATACCGCCGCCACACACCCCACCTCCGTCGTCACTCTGCCACACAGAATACCACCGCCATACACCCCACCTCCATCGTCACACGCACACAGAACTCAGATATGCTCTCTCTCTCTTGCTGGTTGTGTTTTTTGCGGCGGTGTGGTGGTGAATGGTGGGTGTAGGGCGTTTGTAACAGTGGGTGAATGGCGGTGTGGTGGTGAACGGTGGGTGAACGGCGGCGGCGGTGTGTCGGTGACGGTGGACGAAGGCGGTGGTGGTTGGTGACCCACACCTGTGACGGCGACGGTGGTGGTGGGTCACCCACACATGTAACGGCGTCCCCCACGTTTCTCCGACGACGGTGGTGAAGGTTGCCGGTGAGGATTAATGGGGACGGTGGTGGGTTTTTGGCGGCGACGATGGTGTTCCTTTGATTCTGATTATGTAAGATGTTCTTGAAACGAATTATGATTTGTGTTTTCTTTGATTCTGATAGTTTTTTTATTTGCGTTTTTTTTAACACAAATTATGAGATTTTTTGGCAGTGATAGGTTTTTGATTTTTTGGCAGTTGATATATGTTTGATATGTGTTCTTGATTCTATGGTGATTTTGAACAATGAACTATGGTGATTTTGAACAGTGAACTATGAAAAATTGTGGGTGTTTGATCCGTGTTCTTGATTCAATGGTGATTTTGAACAGTGAACTATGTGGGTTTGATGTGTTGGATTTATGGCGGTGATGATGCAAAAAAAAAAAAACGCATATTTTGATAACGATGGCGCGACAAGGACGGTGGAGGGTAGGTTTTTGAACGTGCAATCCCACTTTGCAGCCTCTGATTATCGGAAAATCTGAGCCAAACCCCAATTTTTTTTTCAAGAATCCACTCATTTGTTTTGATTTTTGTTTGTTGGTTTTTTATTTTTTTCCCAGTCGATGATGATAACAATCTATCTGAGACACCTACCGAGTTGTGATTTCTGGTTGCGTTCGTTTTGGGTAAAACAGGTTTTGTAAAAAAAAGTTAAAACCGTAAAAATTTTAACGTAAACCATAAATTTTTTAACCTAAAACGTAGAATGTAAAGTTTTTATCGTAAAACCTAAATTTTTTAACGTAAAACATAAAAATTTTAACGTAAAACGTCAAAAGTTTAACGTAAAACGTAAAAAGTTTAAAAAGTTTAACGTAAAACGTAAACTCTTTAACGTAAAACGTAAACTTTTATGTAAAAACTATTTAACGTAAAACGTAAAACTTTTTCTACGTAAATTGTAAAACATAAAAAACCGTGTGATAAAACGACGCCTAAACAAGGGGCGTGAATACGGGGCATAAAAACGCTGCGAAAAATACGGGACGTAAAAAACGATGCGTTAAAACTGGTAAAAAACGGCGCATTAAAAAGTTGTTTTTTTTTTTAAATTTGAATTTAAAAATACTTTTAATAAAAAAATCATGTTTAAAAAAATAAAAAGTAATATAATAAAACAAAAAAGTAATAAAAAATAATAAAGACAAAAAGACAAACAAGAGTACTTTTACTAAACTACCATTTTGTATTAAAATATTAAAGACATAATAAGACAAAATGTATTTAATATTAATTTTAGTTACTTTTAATCTCATCTATCCATCTTGTTGATCTTTGGGAGGGTATTTAAGTAATTTTGCTATATCTCACCTTTTCAATCACACATCAGCAGCCTTTTCACAACAGTCATGCATTTTTTGAGAGGTAGAAGATGATTTGTATTATACTGTACACATTCACAATCCCAATGTTGAACTATTCCCAATACTTTTTTAAACAATCCTCCTTCACTACTCCTGCGTATTTCATTCCACACCCCTAAATGCTCCTGCTCCATTCACCCACCTCACCGGAGTATATTCACACAAAACCCCAGTATGTCTAAGGCTTCAATCACCGACGGCGATGACGATCTCACCGGCGGCAATATGGGTGTAGACGACAATCGATTGATTGGCACACCCCAATGGTTACCAAAAATTCAGTCGACAGTAGGGTTCCGACAGGATTCACTGAACGCCGGTGTTGGTGATTTCGCCGGAGATACTATATTTTCAGGGCAGAATCATTTGTCTAGTTCATCGGACAGAGAGGTTATACTTGACCACGTTCCTAGTGCCGACACCATCCATGTATCCCATGAAGCACCACCCACCGGGTTTGTTGACTGTGGATCAAGTTCGGCTCATTTCCAGACTCCATCGATACCAGCGACTCAAGTGACAGACAATGATATTCCGATTAATGTTATTCAACCATAAAATAAAAACATAGATTTATTCCGCACTAAGCACCGATTAATCCTCATTCAATCACCGTTAATCGTGATTATATACGATTAATCCCAACTAATCGCTAGTCTCACCCCACCGGCCAACTAGCGACTAGCGATTTCAACAACCATGGTGAATGGTAAAGATTTACTTATTATTTTTAACGGTACAATACTACTAATATTAGTGGTATTCTATAGTAGTAATGATGCCTTCTTTTAAGATATATAACTTTTCATATAAGTTAGCATTTTTTAACGATATATAACTTTTAGTACATTGAAACATAGATAAAAATGCGGCGTTAGTTCGGCACAGTTTTTTGGTACCAGTATTGTCATATGATATTTCGGTGTTACTAATTAACATATGCTGGTTTTTGGCGATTTTTACTAGGACAATACCGGTATTTGCAATGGTGAAGCTTAGTGTAAAGTGGGGGTGCGCCCCCCCCCCCCCCCCAATGTTTCAGTTAGAAGTGCAAAATTTCATATTTTTGTCCGAAAAACATTAAAACAATATAGGATTGTCCCCACAATTATTTTGCCTAAATATTTATACAATATATAAATTAGGTCCTATGATTTTCCGCCCCCTCGGAACTTTTAGTTAAGCTTCGCCACTGGGTACTTGAATGAAAAATTCGGTATACTGTACCGTGTACCGTACCAAATCCATACCGAATTGAAATTATCTAAAACGCCAAAAAGTGGGTACTGATTCGGTACCCACTAAAAAATCGTTACAAAAAACTCATGGTACCGGTACCAAGTACCATATGCTCATGGCTACACATAGGTAGGTACATACGTTAAGAATTATTTATATGGTTTGTTTTCTACACATTTGTGACAAATACTATAAAATGGTCCGAAATGAGTCACAACTTGTGATGGATTTCCGACAGAATATAAATTTTGTCATAAATGCATAGGAAATAGCTACCAGCTTCCGACAGAATTCTAATTTCGTCTTTCTAAAGTTCAACATCGTTTTTTTTTTCAATCAATCTTTGGTACAAATTTATTATACATGAGATACTTTTGTTTTACAAAGTTATACCTATTATACTTATAGATACCTACCAATCCATCTTCCGTACAACTTTATTATACATGAAATACTTTTTCTTTTAAAAAGCTATATCTATTATGCCTATACGTACATGCTTATGCACTTCCGAACCCATTACACAAAATATAATTTGGCAATCTATATAAGTACTTATATATTTAGTGGTAATTTGTATAAGTACATGTATATTTAGTGGTTTATATACACTGTGATACATACTCATATACATACAAACAAACATATACGCACAATACACCTATACACATCTATACGTATATACATGCATATACATAGAAATCAATCACATGCCATTGAAAGAGACTAAAGATGTTGAGGTCCTGAATCGATAAACTGATATAAAACAGTAACATCCTTCTAAAAGTCATTAACCTTAACCCTACATCTCCTCAAACTCCTTTCCTCCACCATGTCCTCAGAAAGGTGTAAGAATACCAAATCCTGCCTAATCCGCTACTCCCAAGTCAATTTCAGCATGCATATGTATAAATACACACACACATACGTTACATACATACATACATACATACATGCATACATGCATACATGCATACATGCATACATGCATACATGCATACATGCATACATGCATACATGCATCCATGCATACATGCATACATGCATACATGCATCCATGCATATGCATGCATGCTTGCAATCATACATGCATACATGCATACATACATACATAGATACATACAAATGCAAACTTAATAAAAAATATAATCACATCCACATACACATATAGATACAAACATTCAAATATGTACACATACATACACAAATACATACATACCCACATACATATATACATATATACGTACTCACATTATACTCATATGCATACACCCACATAGTTCATACATTTAATATTTAAATAAGAATAATTATATAGGTTGTTTCTTACACATTGGTGACAAATCATTAAATGTGGTTAGAAATGTGTCACAACTTGCAAAAGATTTAAGCATTTTGTCATAAATGTGCAAGAAATTGTATTCATACATGGATTGTCTCCAGGCCTTGGTGACAATTATATTTAAAAATAAGCATTTTGTCATAAATGTATAGGAATACGTTTATATTATTATATACTAGTTTTATTATTATTTATAACTATAATAGTATATATCCTTGTATTTATGTTTAATACAAGGATATTTGTCGGAGATGTGTCACAAGTAGTGACGCAATTCCGACGAATGGTTTATGTTAATTAATAAATAAATATTTTGAATTGTGTAAGAAATGTTATCATTTTCCCTTATTTATTTTGCATATATTAATATTTATTCGGTAAACAATAATAATTAACCTTTTGTAGATTATTTGTGACAAATTTGTGACGCAACTGTCTATTAATTAGGATTTTCTTATTTTTTGTCTAATCCTTCTCATAAGTTGTGACCGAATTATGATGGATGATTTAAGTTAATTAAAAAAATAAATATGTGGTCATAAATGTGTAGGAAACCATATTATTTTCCCTTTTTTTGCTTATATAAATATTTATTCGGTAAAGAATAATAATTAACAGTTTTGTAGATTACTTCCGACAGATTTGTGACACAACTGTCAATTAATTAGGGTTTTCTTATTTTCTCATCATAAATGTGTTGGAAACGATATTATTTTCCCATATTTTTTGGGCTTATATAAATATTTATTCGGTAAAGAATAATAATTAACCTTTTGTAGGTTATTTCCGACAGATTTGTGACGCAAGTGTCAATTAATTAGGGTTTTATTATTTTTCGTCGTGGATGCATCGAAAATTTATAACAAAATTTTGAAATTTATTTTTGTAGGAAATTTGTCATAAAAGTGTTGTAATCTGTGACCAAAAAAAATTGTGTCGGAAATTTTTGTAGGAAATTGTCCCCTTTTCTAGTAGTATTAGACAATTGCACTTTCATTTACACTACCATTAGTAATACAATACTTCTTACTTTACAAATATTAGAAATGCCCATGCATCTATATGTATGAACAAGATATAACGTGTTTTGAATACACTACTTTGAATACACTTTCATTTTCATCTATCATACTATCCATAATACACTACCATTACCTCCTACTATCCATAATATACTACCATTACCTCCTACTATCCATAATACACTACCATTACCAATATGTATAGAATGTTTCACTTTATGCACATGTGCATCAACACCCTTCATACCATACCAAACAACATATTACATCGTAAAGTAACAAATATAACCAAACCATCAACCATATATAATTAATCAAAAACATGTATATTGGCCTACTTCATCATTCAAAATCACAAACTTTTCACATTTTCACGTTATATCACCTTCATACATATATATGCACATGTGCATTTTATATATTGCTAATGTAAAAAGTAGTGTATTATGGATGGTAGTGTAAATGAAAGTGCAATTGACTAATACTTGTAATGTATTACAGAATTTTTCAAAGAAATGATACATATGAACATGTGCATTGAGAATCGTTACTAGAATTTTTTTTGGTAACGAAAAATAACAATTTTAAATTAAAAAATAATAGAAAAATTTTTTGTATGTATTTTAGCTAAATTTAGGTTTTTTTTCTTTTTTCTTTTTTTTTTTTGTTTAAATTGGTTCTCATGGTTCAAGCAATAAGAGTGGTTCTCTAATGAACCCTACCCTATATATCTATATATATATTTGAAAGATCCTTGTTTATTATTAATATAATTTTGGAGTATATTCTTATACTTTTTTATACAAGTATTTAAATAATTAATTGAATAGCTTATAGTAGCTAATTATATATATATATAATGATCCACTAAAAAGTAGATTTTGCCTAAGTAGCTTAAGAATGATTGTGATGATGCCATGTACATTCCATATAAGTGGGAAGGAAGGGCATTTTGGTCCTTGTAAATAGGAGTGTGAAAATGACATGTAGCATCCCTTTTGTTTTCTAAAAAATACAAAAAAATATTCAGTACAAAAAATGTAGCACAAAAAATCCAGTACAAAAAATATAACACAAAAAATGTGGTACAAAAAATACAGCACAAAAAAATCTAGTATAAAAAATTCAGGAAAAAAATATAATACAAAAAAGCTAGCAAAAAATTGAGAAAAACAATTTTATTACAAAAAACTTAAGCACAAAAATATAGTACAAAAATCCTGCAAAAAAAAAGTTATACAACATAGAAATACAACAAATTTTTGTGGGATTTTTTAGTCATCATAATTTATATAGCAATATGGTATACAAATTAAATATAAAACTTTTAAATAATTTTGCGACTAATAATAAAATATGTGTAGAACACAACACTTTTAAATAATTTTGTTACACTTAATAAAATTAGTGTAGGATCCAACACATTAATGGTGGTGAAGGAAAACATTATTGTGGCATTAATGAGACTTATTGTAAATCAAATTGTCTATATTACCCTTAGTAATTAAAGCTTTAATTAAAAATGGACAAAAAATGATTTCTTAATTCCCAACCATTGATAAAAAAAAATATAAGGTCTAGATTAATTTATTTTTCTTCTTTCAAGAAGATTCTTCTCAAATGAACCCCCCTATATATATATATATATAGGGAACGGGTAAAATGAGAACCAACTTGAGTTGTGAGAACCGTAGGAACCAATATTAGCCATTGATCAAGTTGATTTGGATGGATGAGATTAAAAGACAATAAAGCAATGTAATGATTGTGTTTTAATTAATGACATTTTGTTTTATAGTGAGAAAAGGGCATATTGGTCTTTTTACTATGGCTTTAATGATTTGTATAACTATTGAATTTGTTTTAATTAATAAGATTGTTTTTTAATTAAAAAAAATTATACATGCGTTATTGATTTTCTTTTAATTCTCAGATTTTTTTATTTTAATTCTCAGATAATTTTTTACGACCCGGTTTTTTAAAAATTTTTACACCCGGGGTTTAAACTTTTTTTACGCGCTGGTTTAAAGCTTTTTTTACACACGGTTTTAAACTTTTTTACGAGCGTCTTTTAACCTTTTTACACCCCGATTTTAAACTTTTTCTGCACGCCGGTTTAAAACTTTTAGAGTAAATTGCCACTATCGTCCCTGAAGTTTAGATCTGTTTGCCAGTTTCATCCAAAATGATTTTTTTTTTTGCCAAATAGCCCTTCACCTTTAGCATTTTTTGTCATTTTCATCCAAACCACATAATTTATTTTTTCTGTTAAGTTGTAAGATATTTGGATGGAACTAGCAAATATAAAACCTTAGGGATAATTTTGGCAATTTACTTAAATTCTTTTATTTA
Source organism: Helianthus tuberosus (assembly GCA_030545235.1). Classification (NCBI taxonomy): domain Eukaryota; kingdom Viridiplantae; phylum Streptophyta; class Magnoliopsida; order Asterales; family Asteraceae; genus Helianthus; species Helianthus tuberosus. The sequence goes on along the minus strand of CM060416.1, from coordinate 63,642,137 downwards.
ATTAATTAATCTTGTCACATATATATAAAACATAATATATATGTGGTTATTATAAAAAAATTAATAGTTTTGTCACATAATTATTATAAATTTTCATCCAACCACTAACTCAGTTATTTTTTTCTGTTAATATGAAGGATCTTTTAAATTTTATAATGTAAGACAAAAGTTAATTTCCAATTTTTTTATACACATCAGTTTTATAAAAATAAAATCTACTTCAACCTCTAGATTTTATAAAACCAAAATGCTAGTGACCTAATAGGAAAAAGGTCAAATAAACAAATCTTATCATCTGTACTAAGTTTGTAATTTATCTTCTACTCTTTTAAATTCGCTACTAACAAAAAATAGAAGCTGCTACCCCCCCCCCCCCCTTATCAAACAACGTATCGTTCCCAAAACTTAAAATTACCCACCAAATAGTAAGTATAAGGCCATGAGCCAAAAGTTTCTTTACTAAAACCACTCGAAAGAAATATTAGCTAGTTACATTCGTAATCTTAATTAGATAAATATTTTATCTCTGCCAACATATTTCTTAGGTGCTTAACACATTAAAAATATGGAATCATTAAAAATATGCAATGCTGTACATTTTTTTTCTATCTTTACACTTGATTAAATACTAAAAGTTGTAATCGATTATTATGTGCTGCACACCATTGATATTTATTTTATATATCGTTTTCTCTTTATAAAACGGATCTATATAAAAAACTGGATACTAATTTCTGTCTTAATTTATAAAATTTAAAACATCATTCACCTTAACAGAAAAAAAAACTGAGTTACTGGTTTGAATGAAAATTTATAAAAATTATGTGACAAAACTATTAATTTTTTTTTATAAAACCAACATGTATATTCTGTTTTATATATATGTGATAAAATTAATTAAATAGAAAAATTAAAAAGAGTTTGAGTAAATTGCCAAAATTGTCCATGAGGCTTTATATCTGCTAGTTTCATCTAAATATCCTTCAAATTAACATAAAAAGTAAACTAAGTTAGTGATTTGGATGAAAACGACAAAAAAATGCCAAAGGTGAAGGACTGTTTGGCACAAAAATGTCATTTTGTATAAAACTGACAAATAGGCCTAAGCCTCATGGACGATTTCTTGTATAAATTCGGTAACATAACATTACAAACCGGCCCGATTACAAGCAATCCAAACCATACCAAAGGAGCATACATTCGGGGAGAGACCAAGTGGTGATCTCTCCCCCAAGTCTAAAACTTTCAAATGTTGCAAATGACCAAGGGTTGGTATTTATAGCCACACCCCCTTCACTTGCAAACACACATGGTCAAACGAATAACCCTTTCATTTGACCACTTCAAACGAGCGGGTCTATACACGTTCGTTTGACTGTTTCACTAACTATTACATAATCAGCATACAATTAATCTAATCTATTCGAACAGCATCGGACACAAAAACTAGACCAACAAATTCCCCCTTGTCTGTTGCTGTCGAATGCTGAAAATGCAACTGCAATGGATCTTTAGTCAAGTATTTGTTGATGTCATCTTCTATGTGATAATAAATTCTCCCTTGACCGATGATCCAGATAAGTAGTATCTTGACTTGAGTCTTCATAGCAATATCAAACCCTTGAAGCTTATCGTATAATATTTCCCCCTCAAAGTACGCGTATCCATGTTGGGTGTTGTGCAATCTCCTCGCAAGGATAAATTGACCGATCTTCCCCTAATCTTCCAATAATCCAACCGGAATTTGATAAGGGTTGCATTCGTTAAAAACTACATCAAGTCTTGATCTTGTCATATGAACTCTATTTCATTCGAGCATACTACATTGGTAGAGTTTTCTGGTGAATTGTCTTCAGTAAACCATCTTTTTGGAATCGACCAAGTAATGCACTTTAATCATCAACATTAACACTCAGGAAGTCAGCTAGACCGAGTATATCATTTGCAAGCTCAACCAGCACGCTTAGTTTAACTACATCCATATCTCATTGTCTCGCCTTTGTGAAGTTGACCACGTAATGCACTACGGATCTTCAGCATCAGTACTCAGGATGTCAGCTTGACCAAGTACATCGTTTGCAAACTCAACGAATTGAGTTACACCCAGATTCCGGTAAAATCCCAAAGAAACATCAAACTCAAAACCAATTCCTGCAAATTCCCCCTCAACTTCTAGAGTTGGAATCCACACTTGTCAGCCTTGAACTATCAGTTCTCATAAAGATTCCCCAGGTCTTCGGTGAACAGTGCTTTGAAACTATTGTTGACTTTATATACATGTATGTTTCCGTCCAAAACCCTTCGCGCTGGCTGGAGGATTAATTAAATTCCTCAAATATCTGTCTGTGCAAAACATTCCATACAGAACCTTTTGTTGGTGCATACGTCTGTCGACTTCGTCTTGTATCGAGTCTCGAATTATTCAGTGCACGAAGTTCATGAAAACTTGTCAAATGGCTAATTCCGCTTGAACTGCTAATTCCGCTTGAAATGAGCATCAAGTAATTCCGTTTGGAATTACAATGTAATTCCGTTTGAATGATGTAATTTCGCTTGAGTTGGCTGATTTCGCTTGTAATGGTATTTCGCTTGAGTCTGTTCAAGCGGAATTAGAATGTCTATATATAGGAGTGATTCCGGTTCTTTTGAAACGGAATTAGAGAAGAGTGTTTCCGACGGCGAAGCTCTGTCGAAGTGTCTACAGATCTGTAATTGTATCAGAATCAATATACAAGACAGTTATTAGTGTATATCTTGCTGAATCACACACAATATGTCTGTTTCCACCTTTCATATTGTGTAGAACACCTCTGATCGACTCGTTTCAGGTCCGTACACGATCCTACATGTGGTATCAGAGCTCAGGAAGAGGAGTTCTGCAGATTTCAGCTTGATTTCATCTCATTTTCTTACTTCTACACGTTCTTTTATCAATTGAACAAGTTTTACCGGTTAAAATGGCCTGAATTTTCACAACATAAGCGTAATCCTGTTTTAACAAAGCCTTGAGAGAATTAGACCAAAATTCACCTTAAAAGTAACAAAAATGGACCAAAATTCTAATTCCGTTTAAACGAGTTGTTTAATTCCGCTTGAAAAGTTGAGGCTATTTCAAATGAAATAACTAATTCCGTTTGAATTACATTTAGTTCAGCTTGAATAGTGTTATTCTGTTTGTAACATCTCAAGCGGAATCAGTGATTTCGCTTCAAACTCTAATTCCGTTTGAGAAGGTTCAAACGAAATTAGTATTTTCGCTTCAATTGGGTAATCTCGTTTGAAGAGTCTAATTTCGCTTGAATTTTTAATTCTGTTTGAAGGTTTTGTGCGCAGGTTAATCCCGTTTGAAGAGGTAATTTCGCTTGGGAAGTAATTTTGTTTCAAATATCTAATTCCGTTTGAAAGTGACTGTTTTGATAAACGTGTTTCCGAATCATGAGTGTAGAATTTTACAACGGATTTGCAACATCCCCGACTACTCCGGCTACCATTGCTCAAAGCATGAACTTGGAAAATGAGACTGGAACTATGCAAAAACCCCCGAAGCTAATGAGCCTTGAAGAGTATTACGGTTGGAAAGATCGGTTTGAGAACTGGGTTCAAGCTAATCATTTGAGATCTTGGGAGTGTATTTTGAAAAAATATGTCCTACCACGTACTGATCTGCAAGTTGAGAAAACAATCTCTGAATTCACTGATAAAGAACAAGACATGTACAAAGGTGAAAAGATGATGATTAGTCTACTTCAGTAAGCTATTAAAGAAGACATCTTTGTATTGCTTCAACATGACAAAACTTCAAAATCATTTTGGGATGCTCTTAAAATCAAATTTGAGATGCTCTTAAAATCAAATTTGAGGGAAGTGAGAAGATGATCAAAAGTAAAAAGGCATTGCTTAAGAAAGAATTTGATCTATTCACAAGTCTGCCAGGGGAAGATACAAAGAAATTGATTGAAAGATATTGCCATTTAGTGCGATCTATGTCATTGTTAAGCATAACCAAAGAACGAGAGGAATGGGTTGACAAATTAGCTTATGCTTTACCTCAGAAAGAGTGGGGTACATTTTTGATGATTTTAAAGAACACCGGAGAATATGATGATTTGACGATTTCTCAGTTCATCAAAAAGATTGAAGGACAAGATCTTGAACAGCAAAAGATTGCAAGGATGAACAATCCGAGTAATCAACAAGATGTAAAAATGTATTACAAAGGCAGTGTTCAAGAGGTTGAAATGAGTCCGAAGATTCAAACTGCTTTTAGTGCTGGAAACTCATCTGGAAATGTTGATCAAAATCCAAACAGTAGCAGTGGATTCTCTTCATATCCGAATGTTAATCCAAAGAGTTCAACTTCAAGCTTTCATTCTCAAAGCTCAAAAGGTGGATGTGGTTGTGTGATACAGTGCAACGTTGCATTGAATCTTCCAGATGGTCAAAGTTTTTCTGAGTAAATTGCAAAAGATCACATGGCGTTACTTGCAACTGTGCTACAATCCTATGAAGGTTTGGTTACAGGAAGGATCAGAAATCCTATGCTGACGAAAGAGGATTACGATCAGATAGACGCTGAAGAGTTGGAGCTCATGGACATCAAATGTTGTCTAGCTAGTGATTTGAGAAGAGCAGAAATGTTTAAAATGATTACTGGAAGAAATGATTTTTTGGATGCACATGTGTCTACTTTGGGTTTTGATAAATCTAAAGTTACCTGTTTTCGATGCAGGGAGAAAGGTCATTTCAAAAGAGAATGCAAAAATCAGGAAGCGAATGGAGCAAAGAATCCATTTGGAAAAGATGATTACTATCGGAAAGCCATATATCAACAAGTTGCTCATCAACCGCATCAACAAAAAGAAACACAAACTGCTCATGGGAAAAATGATCGAAGATGCAAACAACAAAGCATATTATGGTATCATTGATCAAGACGATGAGAAAATGGCTCCAGGATTTAGCTGGGATAAGTATGTAGATGAGAATGGGGAGTTTAAAGCTTTCATTGCAAAGATAGTTCAAGAACCTGATTTGTTTACAGAATGGATGAAAGCGGTTAGGGTTCATGAGAAGAATCAAGAAGAAGAATCTGTTTCATCCGATGAAAGTTCAGAAGAAGCAACTGTTTTTGATCAAACATAATCTGATTCTGGTTCTTCAGATGATAGTTCTGAAAAGACATTAGATTTTGATCAAACACCATCTGATTCTGGTTCTTCAAATGATAATTCTGAAAAAACAATCGACTTTGATCAAACACAAACTGATGACAATGGTGATGATGAGGAAGAGACATATTAATGTTGCAAAAACTCATCTATCTCCTGAAAGCTTTCAATTTTATTTTGCAGATCGCTTGGAGAAGCTGAAGGAGAGACGGGCAGCAAAAGAACAAAAGAAAATGAAGTGTGAAAGTGTTGATAAAAACAAAGAGACTGTTCAAAATGAAGAAGTTAAAGCTGAGAAGGTGATTGAAGCTAAACCAGTGATTGAGTTTGAGAAGGTCATCGAAGTTGAAAAGATTGTGGAAGTCATTAAGCCTTGCTTAAAGTGTTCAGAATCTTGCAAGCAATGTGCAGAAAAAGATGAGAAACTGAGTGAGCAAGAAAAGATGAAAGAACAATTATTGTTCAATCTCAATTATGTGAAAGAGTCATATGATGTGCTAAACAGAACAGTAACTGGTCTACAAAAGACTAATTCTGAAAGAGAAGATGCATTGACCATGATGAATGCTATGATGATGTCTAAGCAAAAAGCCATAAATCACTATATTGAGGAATGTGCAAAGTTGCAGCGGGAGTTGGAAAATGAAAAGATTAAGAATGAGAGAATTAGACGTTTATTATAGAGTTATTCTAGTTCTGATTATCTCATTGATCGAATTTATCCAACTGTTGCAGGTTTTGAAGCATTTCAAGATGATGAGAAGCCAAAGAAGAAGGATACTGGTAAGAAGCAGAGTGTTAATTATAACAAGTGTCCGCCTCCAATTTGGGAATGGTATTCTCCTAGAAAACCGAATGAGGAGCAAGCCGAAAAATCAGTCAATATAAAGTTAAAGTCCGATATAACCGATGAATTACCAGAAAACATTGACGTCGTTTTTACATCGTCTGACACTGATCATGAGTCCGAGTTAATAAAAAAGGTGGTCGATCAGGTGTTGGATACAGATGAGGAGTCGGAGTTAAAGTCTGAGTCAAAGTCCGAGTCTGGGTGTTCAAGTTCGTTCGTCAAAAGTTCGAGTTCGTCGGTCAACAGTTCAAGACGTCGGTTAAACGGGTATACAATAAAGAATTTCTTTTATCAAAATCTAATTTGAAGGATGAAACATTTGAAGTTTCATACACTTTGAATGATTCTGACAAATTATATTCTGATAAAGAATTTCCAATAAGAAGTGTTCAAGTTGAAAAGATCAAAGAGGTTTTCAAACTAACAGAAATCAACATTTCTGAAACATTTCTGAAATAAAAGAAGTAAATCTTACTGAAAAACCTAAAAAATACACTTCAAGAGTTCAACAACGTTTAAACAAGAAAAAAGGTTACGGTTCTGGTTCTGGTTTTCAAAAGAAACCAAACCATAATGGTAATTTCAAAAAGAAAGGTCTTGGATTTATTCCACCTGAAAATTATAAACATGAAAAAACTTCTAAAACAAATACAAAATTTGTTGCAGGAACAAGCTGTGAAGAGGAATCAAAAAGCCCATTCTGGAAGCAATCGAATAAAGAATTCCTTGCCAAAAAGCAAGAGAATGTGAAGAATGGAGCTAATAAAAATAAGGAGACAAGAACCTGTTACAAATGCAATGAAGTTGGTCACATTGCATGGAACTGTTCTCAAGCAACAAAAACAAAACCGGATGTCTCTAAAAAACTCAAAGAAAAAGTTGTTGAAGAAATTGAATCACCAACTGAAAAATTAAAATTTTTTGAAAATTCAACATATGAAGTTGGTGAATGTTCAAAGACTCATTTTTACAAAAAGAGAGCTAAGGACAACCAAATGTGGGTTGTTAAAAAGTTTGATTTGAAATATGGCGATGAATCTAATTCCACAAAGTTAGACGAGCCACAAGTTGAGTTAAAAGATGAAAACTCAGTACCTCCAATGGATGATGTTCATTTTCCACCATTGAGGGCTGAAAATTTTAAATCAAAAATTGGAAAAGTTGAGATTTCGAATCAGTTCTATTCTGAGAAGAAAGAATTTGATGTCGAGAAAGCGTTTAATGGAAAGGTGAAAAAGATTTTTGGAAAAATGGTTAAGGGTAAGGTGAAAGGGGTAAAAGAGTTTTATGAAACAAAGAAAGTAACTTTTTACGCAAGTGAAGTTGAGGAGAAAACATCCAAGTTTGGTGAAGCTTGGATGTTTGTTTTTCATAAGTAAGTTGTTTGACTTGCCGGAGCTCCCAGGTTGGTAAGTGTGGAGCAGGAATCGGCATCTTTCTTGAGAAATATCATAGATGTGAATGATGGTTGTTAAATGATATTTCGACTTACAAGTGGTAAATCAGGGACATTAAGTTGTATTTGATTTTTTACAAATGATTGGAGAACAATATGATGAACCCCTAACCTACAAGTGGTAAAATCAACAAAACTTATTTTTCGGAAAAATCATTTTGGTTAAAACAAACTTAAGTGTTTTGAAATCATAATGAGAAAATAGTTTGTTGTAAGGGGGAGTTCTGATTGTTTATGTCAAGGGGTTGGTGATTTGAAGCGATACGATATCAGTTGTCAATTTTACTTGTATAGTTTGTTTTCAAATTTCCTTAAATGTATTTGAATTTTAGGGGGAGTACAAATTTTCAGAAAATCCAAAAACACTAGAAAATTTGAAAAAGGCAAAAACATAATAAAATGCAAAATGAGTTTTGGTGTCGAAAAGAGGAAATGATAGTACATCAGTGGACACTTACAGTATGCTAAAGAAATGTAATGATTAAATAGCGTTAAACGGTCTCACTGATGATATGCCGATAGGTTTTTACACATTTAGTAAACTTTTTCGGGATATAAACTTAAATTCAAACTTGCTTATTTCGTGGGGAACACTACATGGATATATAGGTAACCCATGAAATTTCGTTTGAAGGATCCCTCTTTCTGAGATACTAGGTCTTTATGCTAAGTGATATCTGGGGTATTATCCCGGGACTTCTGATTTTGCGGAAGCAATGGCCTAGTCCCCGGAGAATACTTTAAGCTTGCTTGAAATATAGCCTACCCTCAGCATAAAAAATGATGAAAAATTGCAAAATGCAAATCATGTGATGTTGTAAAAAAGATCCTCTAAAGGGGACCCACCAAAAGTCGAGCCGTCATCTCTCTGCTGAACGGAAGTTCTGACCTGAGCTCTCACGGTTTCGCATTTAACCCCTTACAAATATCATCTGTGGTTTACTCACCTGTAAGACTAAATATTGGGATCTGGATACGGGAGTATATTCAAGAGGTGGGACACATGAATGAGTTTAAGTTCTTAATACACCTAACTCATATCCTGAATCAGTTGAAATTTGTGTGAGAATTTAAGTGGATCAGTATATCGGCAATCTAAGTGAATTGTTTAATTCTTAATGTGTAACTAAGCTCAACTATACTTGTGACTTATCAAAATCTGATATGATCCTCTTACACAAACTCACAAAAATATTATCTGTATATATTTCTTTACTTCATTTCATTTCATTCAAAAATCCAAAAAGATTTTAGTGTGTTTTAGCATAAATTTTTGAAAAATTCAAAAAGATTTTCGACAACTGATGTTGGAGAGCTGATTTTCAAAATTCCAAGTGCTAGACATGATGAGCATGTGGTGAGGGGGAGTGTGTGTCTAAATGAGAAAATATTTTGAATATTTGCCTACAAGAGGTTCATCTAAAATTATCATTGATAAATCAATCTAGTTTATTTTGAGGGGAAGTTCGGATAGATAAATTTGTAAAATTTACTTTTGGGTAGAGGATGTGCAGGATAGCCTGGATTCTGAGCTTGAATATAAAATCAGGTCATGATCCTGATTCTGTGAAAGCCAAATTGTAATCAACATCTGAGGAAAGATTGTTCGAGGGGAGTTTGTTGATGCTGAAAAGGAGAAAGAGATAAAGTTTTGAGGATACTTACACTGTCAAGATACTTCAGAGAGCGATCAGACTGATAAAGACTGAAGACGTTGAAGACTCGACACTTAAGACTCGTCAACATCCGAGGGGGAGTCTGTTGGTGCATATGTCTGTCGACTTCATCTTGTATCGAGTCTCGCATTATTCAGTGCACGAAGTTCAAGAAAACTTGTCAAATGGCTAATTCTGCTTGAACTGCTAATTCCGCTTGAAAGGAGCATCAAGTGTAATTCCGTTAGGAATTACAATGTAATTCCGTTTGAATGAGGTAATTTCGTTTGAGTTGGCTGATTTCGCTTGTAATGGTATTCCGCTTGAGTCTGTTCAAGCGGAATTAGAATGTCTATATTTAGGAGTGATTCCGGTTCTTTTGAAACGGAATTAGAGAAGAGTGTTTCCGACGGCGAAGCTCTGTCGAAGTGTCGACAGATCTGTAATTGTATCAGAATCAATATACAAGACAGTTATTAGTGTATATCTTGCTGAATCACACACGATATGTCTGTTTTCGCCTTTCATATTGTGTAGAACACCTCTGATCGAATCGTTTCGGGTCCGTACACGATCCTACACCTTTGGTATCACCAGAAAATCACAAACTCTACCACCTGTGATTGCGTTTAGAAATTTACCGAATAAATTCCAAAACATATGAAAATTTTTATCCCCCCATTCTTTGGTAAAATCTCTAAACCTTAACAAATTCCCTCCTCTGAGCGGAACTGTCGTCAACTTCACTACTTCACTTAACAAATTATCTCCCCTGAGCAGAATCTCTCGAATATTCTCGGTTTTTCAAAAAATTACGAAAGCGACTTTCTTCTTTGCATATTCTAGTTGCTAAAGAAAATCCCCTAGCCCCGTAGGATTCGACTTGTAAACCCCCCAAAGTTTTGCTAACACCTAATCCGAAAACTTCCATCTTAGGCATAACTCTTCGACTTTCTGAACTCCTTAGGACCGATCTTGGCTCTCTAGGTTCCTTCAATCGTTACCAAATGCGAGAATATGACAATAAACAAAATTCTTTCGAGCATTTACGAAAACCGATAACAAACAAATTTTCACGTGCGGAAAAAATATACTGTTTTTGGCCCATAATAATCAAGTCACCAATTTTGACATTTGCATCGGTAACCGTGACTACCCCACATTTTTCAACATAAATCATTTCTTTTCATCATCCTAAAGTGATCTTGCGCGCTCCCGAACCCGTACGAATTTTGACGTTAAAGCTTGATTCAAAGAAACTTCACGAACACCCGACACCACTTTGCTTAATTTCAAAAGCACCTCATCAGCCTACCAGCAACCCAACAGAATTTTGTTCGACAAGTTGCATTGTCCACCAATATATATGCAACTTAAATTAGCAGCACACATATATTTTTAATTATGTCACCAGGCCACCATTGGTTGTATAAGAAAACTTTACACACATTGAATTTTGGCCCAAATAAAAATCTAACTCAAATAGACACCACTCTTCGGTTCAATATGCATGTGATCCAAAATATAGTGCAAACCATTTCTTAGATGTCCAATCCAATGGGGCCCAACATGTTACCCTGGTCCATACACACATGCCCCATCTAACAATTACTGTACAAGGCCCAAAAATAATGATGGCCCAATCATGTGAGGAATCCCATGGAACCCTAGACACAAACATGTGTCAGCCGCTAACATTATTAACTTTCACTCTTCTTGTTGGTACACTTTATGTGGACGCGACTCGGCTCGGTTCGACTCGACTCGGTTCGACGCAGTTCGGTTCGGCTCAAGCCCGACGTAGCGACATTCCTCCGTCGTGCGCCCCAGAGTTCGACACGCGAAGCACGGAGAGCCGCGGCCATTCCCGCAGACACATCATCCATGACATCACCTTAGTGATGTCATGATGATGTCAATGGAAGACTTCATGCAACATATGACGAAAACTCTTTTGTTTTCGTCAAAAATATATATGGCGAAATCCTTTATGTTTTCGTCACTATGTGTGTGGCGAAATCCCTGATTTCATCACACATGGTTTTCGTCCAAAGGGTTTTCGCCGTTGGTCAGTATAAATAGCTAAGTTGTTAGTCAGTTTAGTTATGAGTTCATGAGACCACTGTGAAACTCCCTGAGAGAGCTGTGAGACTTAGTGAGAGTCTGTAAACATTGTTTGTATATGTTTGTGGTTGTACTCATCCCTAATCAATAGATATTGAATCTTTGGTTACGCATGTGTTTTACATTGTATTTGGTTTGCACCATCACGGGGATTCCGCACCCGCGATAGTGTTTGTGATAAACAAGGATAGGTTACGTATCGGATCCTCCGAGAAAACGGGACCTACAAGTGGTATCAGAGCCTTGGCTCTTTTCCTTGTTTAAAACCAAACATTGTTGGATTTTTATCCAGTTGTTTATCTTATTTTTTGAGAAACTGTTATTGTATGAACATTATATTTTCTGGAAATTTTTATTGAAAAGATCAGTGCTTACATTGTTATTTTGATATAGTTTTGTTGAAAACCTTGTTTCATTACATATGTGCATGTTTTAGAGTTTGGTTTTTATTAAAAGTATAAGCAAATTTGTGTTCCGAAAATTTCTCAGGTGAAATTTTGACCGAAATCTTTAAGGTGTTCTTCATATCTTCAAAGTGTTCATAACTTCTTCAAAACTGCTCTTGAATTTAGGCTGAATTTGATCTTAGTTTGTTAAAGTATCGAGGTGTTTGTGACTATAATAATATTGTTTGACAATTGTGTTCAAGTGTCATGATGGTCTTTTGAAAAACTTGGTTTTTGTTTGAAAAGGTGGTACTTCTCACTGACACAATTGGTGTTTGTTTGAAAATTTTGGTTTTCCTTTGAAAAATTTGGTCCTTCTCTGACACAAGATAAGTTTATAGAAATATATATTGTATTGTTCTTCACGAAATCACTATGCTGGACACGGTCAAACATTATTGAAAGTGGGCACATCTTTATTAAAAAAATTAAAAAAAAAACAAACAAACCGATTTCGTCCCACACAAGAGTCTTGGTCGAAATCACATTTTCGTCGGACCAACTGATTTCCTCAAAACAACTGATTTCGACACAAACCAATTTCGCCACACAGAACTGATTTCGGCAAACACCAACTGATTTCAAAACACAACTGATTTCGTCAACACCAAACTGTTTTCGTCAAAACCATTTGAACTTCATCAGCCACTGAAATTTCGTCACCAAAGATTCGGTGTGTGGACGCAAATCTGACAGTACGATTGATGAGATTAATGTAGATCGGTGAAGAGGTTTGAAGGTATTGCATCGAAGAAGAAGAAGACCTGTTTCAGTTTGAAGTTGGGTATCGAAGATGGAGTATGTGTAATGGAAATTAATTTGGGGGAAGTGGTTTTTGTGTATTGAAGTGGGTAATAGAATATTTTAGGATTGTTTGACTTCTGGATACTTGTATCAAGTAGAGAGAGGGAGACATAAGATTAAGTTTGTTGACCTTTGATTTTTATTGGATTCCATCTAATTAAAATGGGCCATCCATGTGGGCTTGTGTAACATTAAAAAAAAAACAAGATCCTAGTTGGGCCTCACCAGATCGTATCGTGGACTTTAAAACTTGGGCTCACTAAAAATTGAGGTTTATTTGTCTATCATTTTTCGTGAGTTGCAAAGTGGGGTCGGGTATTCGCGGAGTTGATTTGAATTGCGCTTCTAAATATCACGGTTTCACTAAAATTTGGGTTTCGTCGAAACTTGTTGAAGTTTTTAACAGAGACTTTACAAAAGTGATTTAACAGTTTGTTTTTAAGTGTGTGATCAGGAACTTTATTCAATACATCAATTATGAGTTGTACTGAAATGTACCTGCCTGGTTTTGCTCCTTCAGTTCCACCTCCGGTTTTCGATACGAGTGCCTATCATCCGCCAGCGCATATGAGTGCTCAATCTAATGCTTTTTCTAGACCTCAATTTGGTAGTGCTTATATTCCTTTTCAAACACCCCAACCTCCAGCTCAAGTTACCGATACTCAACCTCAGTTCTATCCGAGTGCTTATATTCCAAAACCATCACAAGCCCAACCTCAACCTTTCGGTTTGATACCATCGATTACTTACACTCCACTTCAACCTTGCTTTGCTACACCTCAAGCTCAACCTCAACAAGGCAACCAAAATCCTTTCATAAATCAAACATGTACTTCCACGTCCAACTCAAATAAAGCCGATGACTCCTGGTCTGTACAATGTGGAGGTGGAGATCAAGGGGGAACTATGTTTTATGCTGAAATTGTCAAAAATGTCAATGATGGTAAATCTTCAGGAAATGATAACAGTTCAGGATATAGTGGCAGTACTGAAGAAGATGGTTCAGGTGTGAGTGATTACAGTTCAGAATCGGACGTGAAGGAGGGAATGGATTCTAAAGCTGATTGTTTATCGAATGGTGCCAAGGAGATGACATGTCAAAACTCTGACTTGATCAAGAAAGCTGATGCTACATCAGAAGAAATGGAGAAGATTCGCACTCAAGATGGATCTTTCTCTTCTCAGACTGCCTTTATGGCTAATGTCACAGCTTCTACAAGTCAGGTAAAATCTAAAACTCCTAGCATATATAGTGTTTGTGCTGATATGAAACATGAATGTGCTGAATTGAAACATGAATCTGAAACGGTTCATAGTCACAATCAGAGTTTGGTTATTGAACTGTCAAAGTGCAAAGAGGAAAATATGGCTTTAGTTAGAAACGAAAAGGATTTTAAATCTGTAATTGAAACCTTAAAGAAAAGTGTTTCCGAAGTGACCAAAATTGTTTATCATAAACACATTAGTATTAACGATTACATTAACATCGTTGAGAAACCAAAAAGGAACTAGCCATTGCCAAATGCGAGCATGATGCAATCAAGCTCAAATTGGAAAGTTATTCTAACTCCCGATTTGTGCTCGATCACATTATTGACGTTCAACAACTAAAGGGAAACAAGACAGGCGTAGGGTATAGGAAGTGTTCGCCCCCTTTAAGACATAATTATACTCATATGCCTGATGAAGAAGAAATGCCACGTTTTGAGCCCAGTGTGCCTCTTGATTATGAGGAAATTACAACTGGCTTAGGGTTCAAAACGGACAATTCATCGGAGGGCTCATCTGATAGTAAGGAAAAGTCATCATGTGCTTCAAATCAAAGTCCTCCAACCGTTGAGGACTATGATTCTTCGGATGATGAATCAGATGTGAGTGATGAGGATAAATCTCTTGATGATAGAAAAGGAGTAGAAGTGCCTTTTGAGAATCACATTATGTGTGATCCTCCTACTCCTGCTGTGCAATCAACTGGTGCTAAACAAGAGATAGATCCTATCACTGAGACAGTGTCTACCATTAAAAGTGATAACGTGTTGTATAATTTGGTCGGTGATAGTAAAATTTATTCAGACAAAGATTTTCCAATAAAAAACGTCAATCAATCCTTGATTGATAAAGTGTTTGAAGATAATACAACTAAGTTTTTGGGTAAAGCGATCCCGAGAGTTTCTGTAACTCAATGTGATCCTATTCCAAAAGCTGAAGTTAGAAGAAAATTTGGAAATAAAAAATAACCAACGAAGCAACAACCTATCGCTTTTAAGCGTAAACAGCAACAACAGCGAGCTCAAAAGTCTAAAGGTTCACAACCGAAGGTGGAGACCAAAGGAGCTCGTTTCAAGAAGAAAAACAATGATGTTAAATTTGTAGCATCCGAAGGTACTGATAAAGTGGAGACTTTTGAAAATAAATCAAACACCGATTTTGTTCAAAAAGTCAACATTTTGAAACGTAATAGTGATAATAATTACACCCAACACACAAACGGGTGTGAAGCTAGTACCTCGGGGTCTACAAATTCAACGTCAGGTCATCGAACACAATCTCCTAATTTTGTTGAAAGGAGATCATGTTTTAAATGTGGGGAGTTTGGACACATCATAAAAAATTGCACAAACTCTCCAAAACCAAATTTTGTTGAAAGAGCCCCTTCTGAACAAGGTCACCAACAACGTCGTCCTGTGTCACCAAAAACTGACAAACGCACTGTTAAAGAACAGGAAAGAAAACAACGACGTAAAAATATGAAGGTAATCGAAAAGGCTGTAAAAACGGAAGTAAAATCTGTTAATAGGAAACCTAGTTTGTCACAACCATTAAAACCAGAAAGTGTAAATAAATCACAAATTGGTAAAAGGAAACAGGCTTGGAAACCGAAAACAGGTGAGGATTCAGGGGGAGGCTTGCAATTTAAGGACCTTTAAGAAATTGAAATTACATTTCTTGATTCTCAGGGCAACCCAAGTCTATGAAGGCTTGGGTCCCCCTCTCCAACTAATCACTAAGTGAGTGGAGTGTCCATGTACAAGATCGGCGACAAAGAAATTGTTGCATTTGATGGAGTGAAAAAGAAAAGAAGACAGAATTGTCTGTCGAAAGAAATTGAGAGCTTCGACAAAATGAAAATCAATTCAAAGTTTGATTGTTAAAGGCTTTGATCGGGTCCCCGGGATAGATTCAAACAAAATGTACGCACCTGTAGCACGTCTGGAGTTCAAAATTCACAAGATGAACGTGTAGTGTACATTTCTTCGTGGTGTGATTGAAGAAAATGTGTTTGTTGAACAAACCATCCGGGTGTGTGGATGCCTTGGCGTGGATTGAACAACCGCACACTACTTCTCAAAGAGAAAGTCAAAGACCTTCGCTGGTGCAATGTGGATGACCAGCCGGACCCTAAGGTTTATGATCTTGTTGCTGTGAATAGATTTCTCGATTAATTGAAGTAGCTACACAAATCAACTGTGAAGTCCACACCGGGTGGATATCCAGTTTGGGAGAGCGCTCAGATTCCTTGCAATGCACGAAGCAGTTGCAGGATATGGTTTTAAATTTCTAATCTCTCCTATACTTGTCGATATTTAAGCTGCTTTATGAATTATATCATCTCGTACAGCACTCTTTGGCCAGACACGTTGATCTCGAATATCACCTCACACGTGATTGTTTCACTATGAAACTCGTCAATGTTGTCATGGTCCGCACCGATTACCGACGTGCCAACTGATTTTTCCAAAATTCGATAAATCAATTCTGATCAAAATTAATTTTGGTAAACAGGATTGAGGTAAAACATGAGTTAACCAACATCGGGAAATCCTTTGTGTAAATACCTTTGTGTTTTTAAAATTTATCATAGTTTGTTGATTTTAGGGGGAGTAAATCCAAATTTGAAAATTCAAAAACATCAAAAATTTCAAAACTCAAAAACTTTGGAAAAACAAAAATGAGTTTCCTGGTGAGAAAAAGAGAATATGATAGTACATCAGTGGTGTGTCTAAACCTCTTCAAAATGAACTTTAAATGAAAAACGATAAGCAGCTATATATGAGATGTATTGGTAGGCTCACAGTCATTTTAAAGTGTGAAGGGTGATATAAACTTAAATCGACCGAAGACCAGGTGGGAACCACTCATTGGCATATGGTCTTAGTACCGAAATTTCGTTTGAGAGATTGCCGAGGTTCTGAGATATTCGATCTTTATGCTGTCTTATCATCTGGGTATCATGGTTGTATCTTTTACCGTAAAAATAACGGAGACGAAGTCTAAGATCTTCCATGATACTATACATACGTGTAAATATTGCATTCGACCTCAATAAGGGATCAACAATCACATGTCCACAAATAAGTGATAATATATCACATTTATCCGGGAGTCAAGTTCGTCTCTCTGCTGTACGAAAGTACTGACCTGTTCACGGACTTGTTCCTGTGCCTTCATGCATCGAAAATCAAGTTCCTCATCAATAAGTGATTCTATCACATAGGGCTTGTTTTCAATCAAAATAAGTGAGTTTCTCACATTCTTTTATACGGTCAAAGAGATGATAAACGGTATACTCACCGGTAAGTTGAACCCTTGTGCATGCCTTGATACGGGAATGTGTCGTGTGTGGATGAACACCGGTCGGTAAGTATAAATCATACACTAATCGTATCCCCTCGCCATGATTACATCTGATAAGTTGAGCTTAAGTGGAAAACAATACCGATAATCGTTATAGGATGTTTATCTAAATGTTAACTAACTGAACACCAAGAGCGTTTTGGCATGACCGTACACTGATATGATTCTCTTACCCTCGAAACTCGCAAAAAGAATGTCTGTAAATATTTGTTTACTGCTTTCGTTTCTGCATCTTTGTATATATTTATTTATTGCTTTCCGTCTTTACATTTGAAAAATGAAAAATACCAAAAAGATTTTAGGTGTGTTTTAATATAAACTTTATAAAAGCCAAAAAGATTTTGCTTCTAGTTTATTTTTGATTGACCGATGTTGGAACTCTAGTCTATCCTACCCAAAATCCTGATTGTAAGCCGGAAAACAATTGCATCTTCATAAACAGTCGAAGTTAACGATTTTTGAAAGTTAAAGGATTAAAATTGACCATTTTCTAAACTTTCAAACTATTGTCAGTCGGTGTTTAAATGAGAGTTGGTCTCATATGTGTCATGCGCTTATATTGTTTGATGTCAATTCTTTGTAAGGTTTTCATTTGAAAACTTTCTTAGATTGATTTTATTCTTCTCGGTTGTTCTCATTATGTGTTTAGCTTTCTTGTATGTGCAGATGGGACATCAGAATCAGCTAAAGGCGAAGAGAACGTGTCAGATGACAAGCCGTAAAGTGAAGACACGACAGTGATGCAATCTGAGGATCAAGATGATCAAGTTGCAGCTGACCACTCATCAACACCGAAAGGATATAAAGTTTTTAAGTTCAAAAGATTCATGAGCATCATTAAAGCGGGAGTTTGTTGATACACTCCCTGATTGTGTCACGTGAAGACTTTGAAGATCCTCCGACAAAAGACATGGAAGACGAACCATCACGAGTAGCGTCCAAGGGGGAGTTTGTTGGTACACTTTATATGGACGCGACTCGGCTCGGTTCGACTCGACTCGGTTCGACGCGGTTAGGTTTGGCTCAAGCCCGATGTAGCGACATTCCTCCGTCGTGCGCCCCAGAGTTTGACACGCGAAGCACGGAGAGCCGCGGCCATTCCCGCAGACACATCATCCATGACATCACCTTAGTGATGTCATGATGATGTCAATGGAAGACTTCATGCAACATATGACGAAAACTCTTTTGTTTTCGTCAAAAACATATATGGCGAAATCCTTTATGTTTTCGTCACTATGCGTGTGGCGAAATCCCTGATTTCGTCACACATGGTTTTCGTCCAAAGGGTTTTCGCCGTTGGTCAGTATAAATAGCTAAGTTGTTAGTCAGTTTAGTTACGAGTTCATGAGACCACTGTGAAACTCCCTGAGAGAGCTGTGAGACTTAGTGAGAGTCTGTAAACATTGTTTGTATATGTTTGTGGTTGTACTCATCCCTAATCAATAGATATTGAATCTTTGGTTACGCGTGTGTTTTACATTGTGTTTGGTTTGCACCATCACCGGGATTCCGCACCCGCGATAGTGTTTTTGATAAACAAGGATAGGTTACGTATCGGATCCTCCGAGAAAACGGGACCTACACTTCTTCCTTGTCATCCTCCACTTTTAATCAAACAATCCAGCCGACATCATCCTCATACAATCGCCATCATCTTCTAATCTCTCTCTCTCTCTCTCTCTCTCTCTCTCTGCGATACACAATGAACATCCACAGCAGATATTCATCTTATCTGAAGAAGATTACCCGACCATCGTTTGTCATTGCACCCTCATCCATCTCTTCTAATTTCACAATGAACATCCACAGCAATAGCAGCCGTCATCCTCACTTCCAACACCTATCAAACCAGCCGTCAATCACCATTTGAGTGAACAACTGCACAGGTTCTTCGTGAGGGGGTTCTTCGGCAGATGCAGGTTTGTCGGCTAAGGGTTCTTCGACAGATGGAGGTTTTTCGTAGGGGCGATTTCGACATTCAGGTTTTTCGTGAGAATGTTCTTTGGCAGATGGAGGTTTTTCGTAAGGGGGGTTTTTCGGCATTCAGGTTTTACGTGAGAAGGTTCTTCGTGATGATTTTTGGGGTTCAGGAGGACTGAAGAAACCCTATGATTCTTACCCAGCCGCCACCCCTTTAAGAACATAGACCAAACTGTTCTTCTACAGATATGAGGAAAAACCCTCAAAAGATGATGAAAAATTGATGAACTTGGTGTGAAACATAAAACCCAACTCTTTTGTACAGTCCGATTTATCTCAGACCCGTATATTTGGTTCCAAATCTGGGTTTTTCCTCTTTACACCATTTTTTACATCTTGAACAAAAACCACAAAAATCACTAGACCAGATCTCAAGTGACTTAGGAAATGGTTAGATTCACTAAGTCGGGTACCATGGCTCTCATACCAATTGTAAGTTCCTGATTCGGATCGAAAGCCGTGATTAGTGTGTGATAATGTTCAAAAATGGAAAGATTAGAGACGGATAAGACAATTTTCTTGTATAAATTTGGTAGCATAAGATTACAAACCGGCCCGATTACAAGCTAGCCGAACCATACCAACGGAGCATATATCCGGGGAGAGACCAAGTGGTGATCTCACCCCCAAGTCTAAAACCTTCAAATGTTGCAAATGACTAAGGGTTGGTATTTATAGCCACACCCCCTTCACTTGCAAACACACACGGTCAAACGAATAACCCTTTCGTTTGACCACTTCAAACGAGCGGGTCTATACACGTTCGTTTGACAGTTTCACTAGCTATTACATAATCAACATACAATTAATCTAATCTATTCGTGTAGGTCCCTCGTGGAGGATGAGGTTAAACCTTAACCTTGTTATATTAACACACTAGCAAGTGCGGAATCCAAGCTAGAGTGCAACCGAGTTGAGACAAGCATAAACACAAAACACACAAGGTTCACCGATTAACACCACTTGTATTAATGCGTATGAAAGGTTCCGGTTACAAGCACAAGGTTTACAACTCTGTATTGCAAACTCTCTAATGTGTGTGTGTGTTCTTGACAGAATTCTCTCACTATCTCTCGAGTGTATCTTTCTGTCTCTTGTGTCTGTCTCCCTCAGTCTGCCTAAAACAACACACTGCATGGGTATATATATATACCCAGCTCAGCAAGTCTGACCGAAGGATCCGATAGATGTCTCGAAGGATCATCTATCGATGTTAAACCTGTCGAAGGATCAGGAATACTGATTGAAAGATCATCTTTCGATCAGACTTCCATTGAAGGATTCACAGTGACCTCGAAGGATGATCTATCGAGGTCTATCCATCGAAGGTCCAACTTTCGAGCTCATCGAAGGATCTAAACTATCCTTCGATGAGACATCCTTCGAGCCAGACAATTCACATTCATAAGCTAACTGTTTGGCCAAGTCAAACCAGGAGGATGGTTGACTTGGTCAAACTTACAAGACTATTAAGAACATCGTTTTACATCGTGACTGAATACAGACAAAGTACAGACACAAGTGCACCAACAATTCGAATAGCATCGGACACAAAAACTGCATCAACACCCCCCGTGTCTTTCAGCTACCAACGTCACCACATGATACATGACTAACCATTCGCCGCTTTTAACACATGTTTTTTCAATAAACCAAATTTAAACATACTATTTTTCTAATAACAATAAGATTCAGTCACCAACCTTTGTTGACCCAAAAAACTATTTTTACACATGATACATGTGAACAGATTTGAAGAGAAGATTGGACATAGGATGGGCCTTAGTTAACAAGAAACGGATTAGCTTAGTTTATATGTTATAAACAACGTTTCATATGTTTTAGTGTTTGTTTGGATTAATTTGTTATGAGACACATTCAGTTTAGATTAATGATAATTTAAAACACGCAATAGCAAGTCATAAGCTTTGGATGAATCCAATCATGCCCCGATCACCTATTCCGCTGCGGGTCGGGTGTGACAGAACGTTGATAACAATTAAACCAGCAACATTGTTTTTATGTGAACCGCAAAAGATTTGTAAATGTTTTTATTTACTTTGAAAGTTGTTATGGATAATTAACTTATCATATGATCCACCGCGTATTTAAGTCATGCTTTTTGGATGATGTTCGAGATTGAATACCATAAAAGCCAGCTTTTTCGGCGGCCTTTAGGATAGTTGGCGGATTGTATGGGAAAAAATGAATTATTTAGGCATGATGTACCGGGGGCTTTCCCCGCCACCGGTTTTGTAAGTAGCCCATTGGGTAATGCTTTAGACTTGTATATATATTGCATACTTCTTACCATTCTGGTCATTCGCCGTGTTTGTGTTTGTTGAATACTAACAGCAACTTGATAGAGGGTGGTGGTTCAGTTTTCAATTTGTTTTCCTAATGGCAAATACTGCTCAATCAGGTAATAGTATTGCTAGATCATTATTCACTGCACAGCTTTCACTTCCAGAAGAACCTGTTATCCATAATTATGTACTAGATCTATGGAGTTTTCATTTATTCTCCAATAATGCTATGCTGATCATAATGTTCATGTTTTTCAGAACTCCTAAATCACCGCTTATGGAATGCCTATGCTAGACCGCAGGCATATGTTCCCCTTGAAGGGGAGCACATTTACTACTTCCCCCAAGGACATATTGAACAGGTTTGTATTGGATTCTCTTTTTAATGCAAGCATACATTGAGTCTCCATATGTGGTGCTTTCTAAAATGGAATACTTGCCGATAGGATAAAGCGCATCTCTCAAAATTAATTCCTACACTTGTATCAGTTTCATTATTTTGTGATTTAAGCATTTAATTGTATCTAAAATGAAAGCAAGTTGTCGTTACTGTAACAGCTCGAGGGCTCCATATATTATGGATTAGACCAGCAGCTTTCAACATTTTGTTTACCAGAAAAAATACTGTGCAAAGTGATGAATGTTGAGTTACGGGTAAGTCTGTAGTTATAATTCTTGTCATAAGTCTTGTGCATCATAATTTACTTGAGAAATGAATGTTTAAACTCAGTTACACCCGTTGTTTTGAAAATCATATCAGACCTGCCGGTTGGTCAACCGGGGGTTGGGCGTGCCGGTTGATGGTATCAGTACTTTTTGAGTGTGACTGGTTTGTTGGTCGAACCGGAGAACCAGGGGTTGAACCGGAAATTGATTAAATTATTCACATTTTAAGTTATTTTATTTGATCCGGTTTGAGCAGTAAGGAGACATGTTCGACGTCCAGTCTCGCCCTGAAAACTTTGATTACACCCTTTAAGTGAGATCGACTAATAATTCAGGATTTATTTTACAGGATGAACCGAGCAATGGTGAAATGCATGCAAATATAACTCTTATGCCAGATCATGATGTGAGCATTTTGACTTAAATATGTTAATTCATGTGACTATATAACTTTTTTTTGCCTTTTGTCTCATTTGTTCCTTTTCATTCTGATAAATTAGCAAGGCGAGATGTTTGTTGAAGCGAGAAGGCGCACAAGTCTTTCAAAGAATTTGCTCGGTGCATCTGTGATGTTAAGTCACCATCAACTTGGGGTTCTTTCTGTTGCCTCTCACGCACTTACAACAAAGTGCCGTTTTTCAGTCATATATAAACCCAGGTATAAACCATAATTAATGTAGCTTACTTATTCAAACTCCACACAAAATATGTTTTTAAATTGGGCATTATATGTAAACAGCTGTTGTCTATCTTTGTACATTATCAACGTGAACAAGTACCTGGAAGCTCAGAATCATATAATATATGTTGGAATGAGGTTCATGATGACCTTTGAGGATGAAGACTTTGCTGAAAGAAGGTACATATGGTTCTCATTACTAAGAATATTTGGGTGCTTGAGAAATTTCATTAATAAATGTGTTATGCAATTTATCAATACAGGTTTGGTGGTACTGTCGTTGCTGTTGGGGAGCCTGAATGGAAATCGATAGAGGTGGTTAATCCATCCCTCTAAAACTCAGTTATTAATAATTATCATCATCATACTCAGTAAATCCCACCAATAGCAAAGCTAAGGTAAGGACTGATGAGGGTAAGATGTAGACAGCCTTACCTCTATCCCGTAGAAGTAGAAATAGAGAGGTTGTTTCTGGTGAGACCCCCGGCTCGATGGTAGTTCTGTATCAAGCCTTGGACATAGGGCACATAACACTCAGCAATTAAGAAAAAGGCCAATTAGTGCTTGTACTCCCTTGTCTTTCGGCTATCAACGCCACCACATGATCCATGATCAACCATCCCCTCTTTTAACATCGTTTTCACGAAATTAGTAAAATAACGTTAAAATTAGTGCACTTTCACATTTGCCCCCGAGCGCCCACACATATATACATTACTACTATTATTATTATTAATGATAATAACAATAATAATAGTTTCTGAAGCTTTCCGGTTTTTCAATCTATTTTAGGTTGAGTGGGACGAGAACTCAACATTGCTTCGCCCAAACAAAGTTTCATCTTGGGAGATTGAACCTTCTAAAAGGAGCATCTGGAGTTCATGTTTAAGAAAGTTAAAAAAGCTAGTTTGTTGTGCCTGCTTGTAAGGCTTTAATTTGCTTTTGTTTTTGTAAAGGCTTTATATGTTGCTTTCTTTGGACAGATAAAGTTTTTATAAATCCAACAAATCAACTAATTTTAGTTAAAATGAATTTATGATTCCAAACAAACCATAACAATATTCACTAGTTTGAGTCAGCGGAAAAAAGGTTCGGGTTGAACTCATGATCATGTTTAGTTAAGTGGGTTGGTTTCCATAATAATTCACTATTACAAAGGCATTTCTGATCTCCAAACCATGCTAAGAGCCTTATGACAGCTTTTGCAAAGGGGAAGAAAATGGAAAATAAGAATTATATTTGCAAAGGATTTCACTTTTTTGTGTCAAGATTCAAAGTTTGTACAATGTTGCCACCAAACTCGGCTTAATCGTTCTAAAATCTTCCATTGTTAACACTAAGAAAATTCTCAAATTTTTCAAAACTTGCGTATCACAGTATCTTGTGTATCACACTTCATGAATGGACTAGCGTGCCACACTTTAGAGCATATCACAGGCTGCGTACCAAACTTTGAAGCATATCACAACCCAAACGTACCACTATCCGATTCGTGTGTATCATGTGGTGTGTTTTAGCCTTCCAAAGACTGATTTTGAGTTTTTTTTCAAGGTTTTCTTTGGTGAATATGTTGGTGCATATTTTTGTGTCTGTAACTTGTTCTTATTTAACGTTGTAATATTACGGTCTTTTATTTATCGAGTCTGTATGTTTCCGTCAGTCGACCAAGTCGGATATCCTCCTATCTAACTTTGGTACGACAGTTGTCTCTTTGTTATGTAAGTCTAAACTAATGCATGTTGCATTTGGTTTGTATGTGTTTATATAAGTGTTGCTGCAAACTGTTTGACAGTTTGCAGCTTTTCTGCATTGCAGCCTCCCCACAAAGAACCCATTCTTCATGGGATGTCATCTGTCATGAAAGACCTCTTTCGTCGTTGATGGTGTCACATGGTTTTTCATGGCAACAGTGGCGAAGAACCTGGTTCTTCTTGGGCTTAGGTTCTTCGACGGCCCAATTATGTTCTTTGTCATAATTTTGGCTGGGCTTCAGTATATAAACCACACTTGGTCTTCTGTGTGAAGTATGAGAGCATAACCTACTGAGAGTATTATCAAACATTGTGTGTACGTGTTTGTAATCTGTTCTCATCCCTTAATCAATAGACTGTGAATCTTTTGGTTAGTTTGTGTTTGCTATACTTTCTTTGGTTTGCATCATCACCGGGATTCCGCCCTCGTGATTGTGTTTGTTATAATAAAGATTAGGTTTCGTAATCGATCCTCCGAGAAAAACGGACCTACAAGTGGTATCAGAGCTTTGACTCTTATCCTTGTTTAAAACCAAACATAGTTGTGTTTTATCAAGTTGTTTATGTGATTTTCTGAAACTGTGATCACTGACATTTATAATTTCTGGAAAAAGTCTTTAAAAAAATCAGTCAAGATCTTGTTATTTGCTATAAGTTTTATCAAAAACCTTGTTATATTGCATGTTCACATGATAAACTTGGGTTTTTCTTGAAAGTTTAAGCAAATTTCGTGTTTCAGAAATTTCTCTGGTGAACAGTTTAGCCGGAAACTTCATATCTTTAAGAAGTTCTTCATATATTCAAAATTGTTCTTGAATTTAATTAAAGTAAAATTGATTAAAATATTGGTACAACATGATGGGTTGGTAAGACAGGCATGTTGTTAGGTTGAACAAGGGTGTCTTTGTCAGGACAAGATAAGATTTACTTTTTGAAAAAATCTCAACAACTCTCTGTGTCTATGTCTGATTGTCAGCGAAGAACCTAGGCGACGAATAACCTGGTGTTTCGTCAAATTGCCCTCGACGAAAAAATAAGTTTTTCGTAAAAGTGTTGTTGATGAAGAACCTGTTCTTCATAGCAATTGTTTTTGATGAAAAAACATTCCTCGTCTAACCTGGTCTTTCGCTAAGAACCTAGTTCTTCGTGGGTGTCACTTGTGAAATTTTCAACAGAAGCTTCACAAAAGTCTTTTAAGAGTTTCATTTCAAGTTTGTGACTAGGTATTCTCATTCATACATCAAACATGAGTACTAGTCCATGGGATTGGAGGTGGCTCTGGCTCGGGTCAAGATCCGACCTCCGAAGCGGCTTGGATGAGAAATGTGATGCCACAACAATCAATTACTACAAGTCAATGGGCATGCGTAATGAATCAAAATCAAAGCATTCAGAATTTGTTATTAAGTGAAAGTGAAATGGGTAGCAACAATCGCCCGCCAAAGCCAAATCATATGAACGACTACCCTTCTTATAAAGGTCGATTTCACACTTATGTTCTAGGGCAAAACACCAAGCTATGGACGTGTTTCACTACGCCATATAACACAGCTCTTGAAGAAGCAGGGTCAAATCCAACGACCTTGGCGAATATGTTTGAAAACAACAAAAAGGCATATGATCTGGAAAAGAAGGTGTTTGCTATCCTTACACAAGCACTCCATAAAGGAATTTATCATCAATTCGGTTATTGTACTAACACGAAAGCCTTATGGGATGCCTTGGTAGCAAGAGGAGAAGGAAATGTGGCTGCAAGAAAGACACACCACGATTTGTTGAATAAGGAATTTGAAGCATTTCAATCCATGGAAAACGAAACATTAAATGATATGACAACTTGTTTTATCATTTAATCAGTGAAATGTATTCTTATAATGTTGTTGCAACTCAACAGGAAATGGTTGCAAGGTTTGCGGATGCCCTACCCCCAAAGTGGAGTCCATTCATTGAATTACTAAAGCATACGGGTGTTTTAGACAATGCCACTATCTATGAATTCGTCCAGAGATTGGAAAACAAGGGTGAAGAAGAAATCCAGAAAGCTAAACGCATTACAGTACCTCAAAATTTGGAAATTTACCTTGGAGGGTTTAATCCTGCATCTAGTTCCAGTCAGCAACCAAAACTACAAACGGCCTTTGTGTCCAATATAAGCCCCTTTCCTCAGTCAGCTCCTCAGGTTTTCGATCCAAATGCCTATCTCCCACCACCACGTCTTATTGCACAAGCTCATGCCCTTTCAAAACCTCAATTAGATCCAAGTGCCTGGCTCCCTAAACCCCAACCTCAACCTTAAGCTTCCACAACTCAACCTCAATTTGATCCAAGTGCCTATCTCCCGCCACCACCATAAGCCCAACCACAACAAGCATGTTACAGTAACAACTTTCAACCCCAAAACCCCAACACCGTCAGAGTTGATACTTCAAACCTTTCAAAAGTCAGTATAGAAGTTGCAAAGGAACATATGGAACTTCTCAACACAATGTTCAGTGCCTACTGTGGACTAGTTGCAGGTCAAATTGGAAACATTAATTTGAGCAATGAAGATTATCAACATATAGACCGTGATGAAATGGAATTAATGGACGTGCTGTTCGAAGGGCTAAGGATTTTATGAAACAAACCGGGAGAACTACCTTGGTAAGAAAAAATGATACAACGTACGGTTTCGACCAGGATGTAGTTACGTGCTTTAATTGTGGCGAAAAGGGTCACTTCAAGCGTGAGTGCACTCGACCGAGCAGACAAGGAAACCAAAATCCCTTCCGAAATCAGATAAGTACTTCCAACACAAATCAAGGTAACCATGAAAGAGGGATAGTAGTTGTGAACAACACAACCAACCAAAATCAGTATGGGCCTTCAAATAACAATCGGGCATTAGTCGTTCAAGCTGATGAAGGATGTAACTGGTCAGTACCGTTTGGAGATGGTGATGAAGGAGAAGGAGGAACTGCATGTTATGTGAAGATCATCAATCACATCAAGCATGTTCACAAAGAAAAGTTTTCTGAAAGTGATGATAGTTCGGGTTATAGTGGCAGTTCGGATGAAGAAAGCTCGAGTGTGGGAGGTTATAATTCAGAATTGGATGTGAAGGAGGACATGGGTTCTGATGTTGATAGCTTGTTAAAGGAAGCTGAGGAGTTAAAGTGTCAGAAATCTGTTTTGATAAAGAAGGCTGCTGTTGCATCAAAGGAAATGGAGAAGTTCTTCTCTGAAGATGGATCTTTTTGTTATCAGACTGCCTTTATGGCAAATGTCACAGCCTCGACAACTCAGGTAAATTCTGACCCTCCTACTCCTAGTGTATGCAGTAATTGTGCAAATTTGAAACAAGAATCAGAAAAGATACATAGTCACAATAAGAGTTTGGTTATTGAGCTGTCAAATGCAAAGAGGCAAACATGCCTTTAACTCGAAATGAAAAAGATTTCAAATCAGTAACCGAAAGTTTAAAGAAAAGCGTTTCTGAATTAACAAAAACTATTTTCAACAAACAAACTGGTATTAATAACTACATTAATATCATTAAGGAAACAAAGAAAGAGCTAGTCATGGCAAAATGCGAGCATGATGCGATCAAACTCAAATTGCAGAGTTATTCTAACTCCCGATATGTGCTTGATCACATTATAGACGCTCAACAGCTGAAAGGGAATAAGAAAGGAGTTGGGTATAAGTCGTGTCCGCCCCCTTTGAGACACAACTATACCAGAATGCCTGATGAAGAGGAAATGCCTGGTTTTGAACCAAGTGTGCCTCTTGATTATGAGGAAGCTACTACATGATTAGGGTTCAAACCGGATAGTTCCTCGGGTAACTCATCTGAAGGAACAGGAAATTCAATATCTACGAATCAAAGTGCTCCAATTATTGAGAACTATGATTCGTCTGATGATGAATCTGATGTGAGTGATTAGGATAAATCTCTTGATAAGATGAAAGGAGTAGAAATTCCTATTGGGAATCATATTCTGTGTGATCCTCCTACTGCTGCTGTGCCATCTGTTGCTAAACAAGTGATAGATCCTGTCAAGGAATCTGTGTCTGCCGTTAAAAGTGATAATGTGTTGTATACTTTAGTCGGTGATGTTAAAATCTATTCTAACAAAGATTTTCCAATTAAAAACGTCAATCCATCTTTGATTGATAAAGTGTTTGAAGATACTGCTAGTAAGTTTTTGGGAAAGACGATCCCGGGAGTTGTTGTAACTCAATGTGATCCTATTCCAAAATCTGAAGTTAGAAAACAATATGGAAATCAAAGATTACCGACAAAGCAACAACCTATTGCTTCTAAGGGTAAACATCAAGAACAACGAGCTCCAAAGCCGTAGGTTTCTCAATCAAAGTTAGAAACAAAGGGAGCTCGTTACAAGAAGAAAAACAATGATGTTAAATTTGTAGCATCAAGAGGTACTGATAAAGTGGAGACTTTTGAAAATAAATCAAATACCGATTTTGTTCAACAAGTCAGAATTTTAAAACGTAATAGTCAAAACAACTACACCCAACACACAAATGGGTGTGGTGAAGGAACAAGTACCTCTGGGTCTGCAGGTTCGACATCTGGTCGTCAATCGAAATCTCCTAAGTTTGTAGAAAGGAGAACTTGTTTTAAATGTTGGGAGTTTGGACATATCACCCAACACACATAATCAACATACAATTAATCTAATCTATTCGTGTAGGTCCCTCGTGGAGGATGAGGTTAAACCTTAACCTTGTTATATTAACACACTAGCAAGTGCGGAATCCAAGCTAGAGTGCAACCGAGTTGAGACAAGCATAAACACAAAACACACAAGGTTCACCGATTAACACCACTTGTATTAATGCGTATGAAAGGTTCCGGTTACAAGCACAAGGTTTACAACTCTGTATTGCAAACTCTCTAATGTGTGTGTGTGTTCTTGACAGAATTCTCTCACTATCTCTCGAGTGTATCTTTCTGTCTCTTGTGTCTGTCTCCCTCAGTCTGCCTAAAACAACACACTGCATGGGTATATATATATACCCAGCTCAGCAAGTCTGACCGAAGGATCCGATAGATGTCTCGAAGGATCATCTATCGATGTTAAACCTGTCGAAGGATCAGGAATACTGATTGAAAGATCATCTTTCGATCAGACTTCCATCGAAGGATTCACAGTGACCTCGAAGGATGATCTATCGAGGTCTATCCATCGAAGGTCCAACTTTCGAGCTCATCGAAGGATCTAAACTATCCTTCGATGAGACATCCTTCGAGCCAGACAATTCACATTCATAAGCTAACTGTTTGGCCAAGTCAAACCAGGAGGATGGTTGACTTGGTCAAACTTACAAGACTATTAAGAACATCGTTTTACATCGTGACTGAATACAGACAAAGTACAGACACAAGTGCACCAACAAACTCCCCCTTGGCTGTAGCTTTGTCTCGATCTTGTCTCGATCTTGATCATCTTTGATCTTCGTGTCTTCAGGACTCTGATGTCCTTTCAAGTCTTCGATGTCGGAGGATCTTCAAGGTCTTCACGTTTTGAAAGCAGAAAGTGTATCAACAAACTACCCGTATCATGTAGGAAGTGTGTTGACAAACTCCCCCTTAACATAAGCTCCCCCTTGAGTTATGCTCGTGAATGACTTGTTCTTCAATGCTTGAGATCCTTGTGGTGTTGATGATGGTCAGCGGCAACTCGATCAACTTCATCTTTTGAGTGCCTTCACGTCGTGTCTTCATTCCGAAGCTTTGTCATCGACCATGTTCTCTTTGCCTTTAGAATCTGCACATGCAAGAAATCTAAACGCGTAATGAGAACAACTGCTTGGAACATAGTTAGTATAAACACATGACACACGGATGACCATGTAACAATCAACCACCGTCCGACAGTTTGAAAGTTTAATAAAATTTGTCAATTTTAGATTTTTAACTTTCAAAACTTTAAAATTTCGACCGTTTATGAAGATTTAGTCAGTTCGGTTTTCGTTCAGGTTTCAGGCAACGAAGACTCGAGCTCCAACATCGTACGATCGAAAATAAAGTAGAAATAAAATCTTTTTGGCTTTTATAAAGTTTATATCAAAACACACCTAAAATCTTTTTGGATTTTTTTTTTTGTTTTTTTTTTTTTTTTTGTTTTTGAATAAATTAAAAGTCAACAATTTTAATATCCTTTGAGTGTTATCAAACGACATCACCGCTAATGTCGTGCTGATATGCACCAAACGACGAAACTGTTTAAAAATAAAACAATAAAGGTTAAGCAGTAAATAAATATATACAGACATTCTTTTTGCGAGTTTCGAGGGTAAGAGAATCATATCAGTGAACGGTCATGCCAAAACGCTCTTGTTGTTCAGTTAGTTAACATTAAGATAAGCATCCTATAACGATTATCGGTATTGTTGTCCACTTAAGCTCAACTTATCATTTGTAATCATGGCGAGGAGATACGTTAAGGTATGATTTATACTTACCGACCGGTGTTCATCCACATCACGACACATTCCCGTATCAAGGTATGCACGAGGGTTCATCTTACCGGTGAGTATACTGATTATCATCTGTTTGACCGTATATGATGTGAGAAACTCACTTATTTTGATGAAAACAAGCCCTATGTGATAGAATCACTTATTGATGAGGAACTTGATTTTCAGATGCATGAGGGCACAGGAGCAAGTCCGTGAACAGGTCAGTACTTTCGTACAGCAGAGAGACGAACTTGACTCCCGGATAAATGTGATATATTATCACTTATTTTGAGGGACATGTGATTGTTTATCACTTATTGAGGTCGTATGCAATATGTACACGTATGTATGGTATCATGGAAGATCTAGACTTCGTCTCCGTTATTTTTACGGTTTGAGATACAACCATGATACCCAGATGATAAGCAGCATAAAGACCGAATATCTCAGAACCTCGGCAATCTATCAAACGAAATTTCGGTACTAAGACCATATGCCAATGAATGGTTCCCACCCAGTTTTCAGTCGATTTAAGTTTATATCACCCTGCACACTTTAAAATGATTGTGAGCCTACCGATACATCTTATATAGAGCTGCTTATCGTTTTTCATTTAAGGTTTAAAGAGGTTTAGACAGACCACTGATGTACTATCATTTTCTCTTTTGCTCGCCAGGAAACTCATTTTTGTTTTTCTATTGTTTTTGGGTTTTTGAAATTTTTCAATGTTTTTGGATTTTCAAATTTTTGGATTTACTCCCCCTAAAATCAATAAACTAAGACAAATTTAAAAACATAAAGGTATTTACAAAAATGATTTTCCGATGTTGGTTTACTCTTGCTTGACCTTAATGCCGTTTACCAATAATAAAAAGTCAAATCTTGATTTGTCAAATGCTTTGGTAAAAAGGTCGGCACGTTGGTCATCGGTGTGGACCTTAACAACATCGATTAGCCTTTTCTCAAAGCAATCACGTATGAAGTGATATTTGATTTCGATGTGTTTGGTCTTTGAGTGCTGCACAGGATTTCTAGTGATCTGTAATGCAGCAGAATTATCAACGTAAATAGGAGTAGTTAGGAATTCAAAACCGTAGTCGCGTAATTGTTGTTGGATCCAAAGAACTTGGGAGCAACAACTTGAGGCAGCAATGTATTCAGCTTCGCATGTTGATGTAGCGACGCATGTCTGCTTCTTGCACTGCCATGTGACTAGGCGATTTCCTAAAAACTGACATCCAGCCGTTGTGGATTTGCCGTCGATTTTGCATCCGCCATGATCAGAATCACTGAATGCGATCAAGTCAAAGTTATTATCCCTAGGGTACCATAGACCGGTGTCAGGGTAACCCTTCAAATAACGAAAAATCCTTTTTACAGCTGCAAGATGTGAGGCCTTCGGGTTGACTTGATATCTGGCAAGCAGGCACGTTGGGTACATTATGTCTGGCCTTGATGCTGTGAGGTACATAAGAGATCCGATCATTGCGCGATAGTATGAGGGGCTAACAGCTTCACCCTTCAAGTCTGGAGTAATTCCATGATTTTGTGGCAGTGGGGTACCAATGGGCGTTGCATCAGACATCTGGAACCGGCTCAAGATGTCACCAACATATTTAGTCTGATGGATGAGTATCCCAGACTCAGTTTGTTGCACTTGTAGGCCCAAGAAGAAGGTCATTTCCCCCATAGCACTCATCTCGAATTTATCCTGCATAATGCGCTCGAAATTCCTACACAAGACATCATTAGTAGAACCAAAAATAATATCATCAACGTATACCTGCACCAGAAGAAGATCTCCATCTTGTTCTTTGATGAAAAGAGTACAGTCGATAAGACCTCTTCGAAAACCGTTCTCCAGCAGATAGGTAGATAAGGTTGCATACCAAGCTCGCGGTGCTTGATGAAGACCATAGAGAGCTTTGTTGAGCAACCAAACCCGATCGGGATGGATAGGATCTTCAAAACCTGGGGGCTGTTCGACGTACACCTCTTCTTCAACCACACCATGTAAGAATGCACTTTTCACGTCCATCTGATAAACCTTGAATCCTTTGAATGAGGCATAAGCCAGAAAGATCCGAATTGCTTCCAGACGTGCAACAGGTGCATAGACTTCGTTGTAGTTGATTCCTTCTATCTGACGAAAACCTTGAACGACTAAACGTGCTTTGTTCCGAATAACCACTCCGCGGTCGTGTTTCTTGCATTTGAAAACCCATCGAGTGCCAATTTTCTTGTAGTTCTTAGGTCTTTCAACAAGCTTCCAAACACCAAGCTTTTGAAATTGTTGCAATTCTTCCTGCATGGCTTCAACCCAAGCATTGTCTTTCAACGCTTCTTTCCACGATTTTGGTTCTTCTTGTGATACGTAACACGCGAAGGACCAATCGTTTTGTTGCCCGGATTCTCGAAAAGCTGCATACAAACCAGCATTCTGGTTGTTTCTCAGCTGATTACGCGTCTGCACACCGCGATGGACATCTCCTATAATATTCTGCTGGGGGTGGGTATCATGAATCCTCATTTCAGGATTATCTGGCACACGAGCATTGATACCCAGATTGTTAAAATTAAGATCAACAACCAACTCCACACCAGGAATGTGTGTAGAGGTGGATGTATTCCCTTCAGCAGTGTCTACATTCTGCACATGAGGAGTATCAACAGAGGCACCTTGAACAGGAGCAGCTTGAGCCGAAGATCCTTCAGCTGCATCATGATATTCATCATCTTCAGAAGATTCATTATAATCAGCAGCATCTTCATAAACCTCATTTTGAACCATATTGTTGACAGACGAAGAAGCTTGTGGGTCAACAACAATAGGTCTAACCAAAGGTGAGACAGCAGCGTTGTCACTTTCAAACAACATTCTAGCCGCTGCTGATTCTTCGTCAAAGGTTGGCAGATTGAAGGAGTCAAATAGTCCATCATAATCGAACATCCACGGATCACCCGGAGCCCTAACAGGACTCGTGTACCTTTGAACCCTCACTTCACTCCATAGCTCAATCTTTCTGGTAGCCAGATTCCAAACACGAAAATTCAGAGTATCATATCCAAGGAAGAAACCCTCGATAGCTCTAGCTCCAAACTTTCCATCCGGCTCAATCATAGTACATGGAGCACCAAATGGTTCTAGGTAAGAAAGATCCGGTTTTCTTTTCTGAAGGAGTTCGAAGCAAGTTTTGCCATGTCTCTTTACTGTAAGAACTCTGTTTAGCGTGTAGCATGCAGCCGATACAGCCTCCCCCCAGAATTGAATAGGGAGTTCCGACTCTACTAACATTGTTCTTGCAGTTTCGATAATCGTCCGATTCTTCCTCTCCGCGACACCATTTTGTTGTGGAGTATAACGAGAACTGTACTCATGAAGAATGCCTTTAGAAGTACAAAACTCATCCATAACTTGATTCTTGAATTCGGTTCCATTGTCGCTTCGGATCCTCTTCACTTTCAACGAATAGAGATTCTCCAACATTGTAAGAAGATCCTTGAGGATGCCAGGAGTTTCACTCTTGTGTGCCATGAAGGATACCCAAGAAAATCTAGAATAATCATCAGTAACAACTAGACAATAAGCATCTCCGAATGTTGTCTTGTGCTTCATAGGTCCAAAAAGATCCATATGAAGACGTTCAAGAGGTATGCTGACAGTGTTGATTTTCTTCAAAGGGTGAGACTTCTTTGTTTGCTTCCCCTTTTGACACGAGACACAGATATCGTGTAGATGAAAGCTTCTCACAGGCACACCATTCACAAGATTATTTCTCACCAAATGGTTCATCTTTCTTAAGTGAATGTGTCCCATTCTTCTGTGCCAAGATATAGACTCCTTTTCCGTGGCTTTCGAGACAAAGCAAGTGATTTGTGCAGATGTTGTTATCGCTTGGCTCATGTCGAGAATATAAAGATCATTAACTCTCGGAGCCGATAAGAGAATCCATTCTTGTGGAATTTTGAATCCAGGTTTCAGCACATAGCAGCCGGCATCATCAAAATGCACTGAGAACTTTTTATCGCAGATTTGCGACACACTGAGAAGATTATGATCAATTTGCTTAACATAATTGATCTTATCGAAGCACACAATACCATTGGAGATACTTCCCTCTCCAGTGATGAATCCGCCTTTGTCTCCCGCAAATGCGACATACCGTCCTCTAATATATCTCACGTCGTATAAGAGCCGTAAGTCGCCAGTCATGTGCCTGGATGCTCCACTATCAACAATCCAATGACTATTAATAGTTCCTCCTGGAACACCCTGCACATGTCATTTAAAAACATCAGTTTAGGATGGGGACCCAAGCCTTAGTGGTCTTGGGTCGTCCCTGAGCATCACGAAACGTGATCTCGATCTGTTGATGGTTTTCAAACACATTAACTCCCCCTGAACTATCACCCTTTTTAGATCTCCAAGTTTCTTTTTGCCTTCCAGATTGAGTGTTATAAATTGTTTTTGAAGATTCTGGCTTTAATGGCTGTGACACACTTGGTTCCCTTTTGACTGTTTTAACTTCAGGTTTTAAAGCTTTTTCAACAGTTTTCATGTTCTTACGTCGCTGTTTAGTTTCTTGTTCTTTTACTGTTCGTTTATCTTGTTTAGGTGAAACTGACTGACGTTGAGGGTGAGCTTTTTCAGGTGAAGATTTCTCAACAAACTTTTCTTTTGGAACGTTTGGGCAATTTTTAATGATATGCCCAAATTCCCCACATTTAAAACATGTTCTCCTTTCAACAAATTTGGGAGAACTTGATTGACCATGGGATGTCGAGCTCGTGGAACCAGAGGTACTAGCCTTTTCATCACATCCGTTTGTATGTTGAGTGTAATTGTTATCACTGTTACGTTTTAAGATTGTGACTTGTTTTACAAAATCAGTGTTAGATTTGTTCTCAAAAGTTTCAATCTTATCAGTACCCTTGGATGTCACGAACTTGACATCTTTTGCTTTCTTTTGAAATCGAGCTCCTTTTGGTTCAGACTTCATCTGAGAGACTTTATGCTTTTGAGCTCGTTTGACTGGTTGTTTACCATTAGAAGCACTAGGTTGTTGAGTGGTTGGAGATTTTTGATTACCAAACTGTTTTCTAATCTCAGCCTTAGGAATTGGATCACATTGTGTTACAACAATTCCCGGAAGAGTTTTTCCCAAAAATTTGTTTGTGTTATCTTCAAAGACTTTATCAATCAGAGATTGATTTACATGTTTAATTGGGAAATCGTGATCCGAGTAGATTTTATTATCTCCAACCAATGTATACAACACATTGCTGCCTTTAACAGCAGACACACAAGTCTTATCAACTTTGACAGGATCAATCACTTGCTTCTTAATAGATGGGACATCAGGAGTATCAGGATCACAAAGAATGTGATTCTCTCGTGGAATAACTACTCCTTTCATCTTGTTAAGTGATTTATCCTGATCACCTACATCCAATTCTGATTCATCATCCGATGTCTCATAGTCCTCGATAACTGGAGGACTTTGCTTCATGGATGATGACGTTTCTTGTTGCTTAGAGGATGTGTTTAAAGAATTGTCCGGTTTGAACCCTAGGCCAGTAGCATATTCCTCAACATCAAGAGGCACACTGGGTTCATACCGAGGCATTTCCTCCTCATCAGGCATCTTGGTATAGTTATTCATCAAAGGAGGTGGACATTTCTTATACCCTATGCCTTTCTGATTTCCCTTCAGTTGTTGAACATCGATAATGTGATCAAGCACAAATTGGGAGTTAGAATAACTCTCCAATTTTTGTTTGATCGCATCATGCTCGCATTGGGCAATGGCTAATTGCTTCTTAGTTTCTTCCACAATGTTGATGTATTCATTTATACTTACTTGCTTGTGGTAAACTACTTTGTTCACTTCGGACACGTTTTTCTTTAATGTTTCAATTACTGATTTAAAATCTTTTTCGTTCCGAGTTAAAGCCATATTTGCCTCTTTGCATTTGGAAAGTTCAATAACCAAATTTTGATTATGACTATGAAGCTTTTCTAATTCAAGCTTCATTTCAGCACATGATTCACAAACACTAGGAGCAGGAGGTTCAGAATTTACCTGACTCGAAGAGGCTGACACATTTGTCATAAATGCAGTTTGAAAAGAAAAAGATCCATCTTCAGAAAAGAACTTTTCCATTTCCCTGGATGTAGTAGCAGCCTTCTTGATCAGAATTGATTTCTGACATATAAGTTCATCAGCTTCATTCAATAAATCCTAAACACCAGAACCTGCTTCCTCCTTCTCATCAGACTCTGATTGATTATCCCCAGAAACAGAGCCTTCTTCATCAGAACTTCCAGAATAACCAGAACTGTCATCACTCTCAGAGGACTCTTCTTTATGAACATGCTTGATGTGATTGATGATCTTTGCATAACAAGCTGTTCCACTTCCTTATCACCTTCACCAAGCTGCACAGACCAGTCACATCCCTCATCAGCTTGAACAGTCAAAGCCCGATTGGGATTTGAAGATCCAGGCTGTGCCTGATTGTTATTAACTCCCACAATCCTCCTTTCACGGTTTTCTTGCTGGGCATTCACATTTGCAGTACTCGTCTGGTTTCTGAAAGGGTTGTGATTGCCTTGTTTTGTTGGTCGAGTGCACTCACGTTTGAAGTGCCCTTTATTACCACAATTGTAGCATGTAACGGCGTTGATATCAAACCCATACTTTGTATCTTTCTTTCCTTCCAACGAAGTTCTTCCAGTTCGAGCCATGAAATCTTTTGCCCTTCTTACTGCACTAGCAAAAGCCCATTTGATATCCATTAACTCCATTTCTTCCTTGTCGATCTGTTGATAATCTTCATCGGTCATGTTGATGTTTCCAAGCTGACCTGCTACCAAACCACAGTAAGCACTGACCATTGTATTGATAATTTCCATATGCTCCTTAGCAACTTCAATGCTGATGTGTGAAAGGTTTGAATTATCGACTCGGATTGTGTTAGGGTTTTGAGGTTGAGGTTGAGGATTGTTTGTATAATGAGCCTGTTGTTGTTGTTGCGGTGGTTGGACTTGTGGCTGTGTTGGGACGGGAATGTAAGACCTCGGATCAAAAGCCGGAGCAGCAGTTGATTGAGGAAACCGAAGAGAACTTGTGTTGGACACAAATGCAGTTTGCAGTTTAGGTTGCTGAGCTGCAGCGGATCTTGCCAAAACATCGAAGCCCGGAAGGTACATTTCTGTATTCTGAGGAGCGGGAGCTCGCTTTGCTTTCCTGATTTCTTCATCATTTTTATGTTCCAGTTTCTGAATAAACTCATAGATGTTAACCGTGTCTAGAGTTCCAGTATGCTTCAACAGCTCAATAAACGAACTCCATTTTGGAGGTAATGCGTCAGCAAATCTATTCACCATGTCTTGTTGAGTAGATACAACCCCATAAGCACACATTTCACTAATCAAATGATAGAACCGTGTGGTCATATCATTTAGAGTTTCGTTTTCCAAAAACTGAAACGATTCAAACTCTTTCTTCAACAAATCATGACGAGACTTTCGAGTAGCTGCATTGCCTTCACCTCTAGCAACTAAGGCATCCCACAATGTTTTCGTGGTCTTGCAGTAGGAGAACTGATGATAGATATCTTTGTTGAGTGCTTGTGTAAGTGTAGCAAAGGCCTTTTTCTCCAATTCATAAGCCTTCTTGTCATTTTCGAGCATGTTAGCATAACCTTCTGAAGTGGACGCTACAACCTCAAGATTAGCATTGAATGCATTGATGAAACATGTCCAAAGATCGATACTTTGCCCTTGAACATACGTGTGAAAACGGTTTTTCCATGATGGAAAGTCATTCATATGGTTCAGCTTTGGTGGACGATTGTTGCTTCCCGTTTCGCTTTCACTAATCAAAAGATTTTGAATGCTTTGACTTTGATTGGATACCAAAGCCCATTGACTTGGACTGATTGATGGCGGTGGAAACATACTTTTCGCCCAAGCTGCAGCAGAGGTTAGCTCTTGACTAGATTGTGAGTCAATACTCCAGTCCCAAGGACTTGTACAACTCATTTTGATGAAATACTAATAGACGACCTACACAAACACAAACTGTTAAGTTCAAACAGACACGAATTGAAAGATACAGCCTTGTTCGAAAGATCAAGACTTGTTCGAAGGATCAACAGTGTTCGAAAGATCACTGTTGAGTTTCGAACAAAGACTTCGAAAGATTCACAATTTGAAAGATCCTTATCTTTCGAATAACTATCTCGAAAGATTCACAATGAAAGATCCTTATCTTTCGAATAACTATCTCGAAAGATTCACAATGAAAGATCCTTATCTTTCGAAAATGTATCCTCCGAATAGATTCCCTTGAGCTCGAAAGATAGAACACAAACTTCGAAGGATGGGTCGAAAGATGATTATCTATCGAGCCTTCCTTGATCGAAAGATGATCGTTCGATATCGAAAGATATCCTTCGATCGCTTCTGACACAAATGACGCTGATATGATAGGTTGGTGAAAAGGTGATGGGTTGGTAAAGTCAACTTTCGGCAAAAGAGTATGATCAGACTGTACTTTCTGCCAAAACCAGATTTGGTTTGATTATTTTAACCAAATATCCCTTCCCAATACACAAAC
Organism: Helianthus tuberosus; assembly: GCA_030545235.1. NCBI lineage: Eukaryota > Viridiplantae > Streptophyta > Magnoliopsida > Asterales > Asteraceae > Helianthus > Helianthus tuberosus. The sequence goes on along the minus strand of CM060416.1, from coordinate 63,602,522 downwards.
AACTTTCAACACTAATTAAACAAGATCAAAAGGTGTAAAGCTTTGAAGAACACTAGAATATATGATGAACACACCCAGAAAATTTGAATTTTCTGGTAATCCGACAACTTTCCGAACACGAATTTTTGCCCGAAACTTCACTAAAAACCACTCTTTAACATGTGAAAATGATAAACAACAAGGTTTTTATAAAAACTTCAAGCAAAACAACAAAAATTTCGAAGTTTTGAACAGATTTTTCAGAGAAAAAAAAAGAACTTCAAAAATCTGAAACAAGCCCGAAAACTACTCGGTTTTAACAAGGAGAAGAGCCAAGGCTCTGATACCACTTGTAGGTCCCTCGTGGAGGATGAGGTTAAACCTTAACCTTGTTATATTAACACACTAGCAAGTGCGGAATCCAAGCTAGAGTGCAACCGAGTTGAGACAAGCATAAACACAAAACACACAAGGTTCACCGATTAACACCACTTGTATTAATGCGTATGAAAGGTTCCGGTTACAAGCACAAGGTTTACAACTCTGTATTGCAAACTCTCTAATGTGTGTGTGTGTTCTTGACAGAATTCTCTCACTATCTCTCGAGTGTATCTTTCTGTCTCTTGTGTCTGTCTCCCTCAGTCTGCCTAAAACAACACACTGCATGGGTATATATATATACCCAGCTCAGCAAGTCTGACCGAAGGATCCGATAGATGTCTCGAAGGATCATCTATCGATGTTAAACCTGTCGAAGGATCAGGAATACTGATTGAAAGATCATCTTTCGATCAGACTTCCATCGAAGGATTCACAGTGACCTCGAAGGATGATCTATCGAGGTCTATCCATCGAAGGTCCAACTTTCGAGCTCATCGAAGGATCTAAACTATCCTTCGATGAGACATCCTTCGAGCCAGACAATTCACATTCATAAGCTAACTGTTTGGCCAAGTCAAACCAGGAGGATGGTTGACTTGGTCAAACTTACAAGACTATTAAGAACATCGTTTTACATCGTGACTGAATACAGACAAAGTACAGACACAAGTGCACCAACAATTCGAATAGCATCGGACACAAAAACTGCATCAACACCCCCCGTGTCTTTCAGCTACCAACGTCACCACATGATACATGACTAACCATTCGCCGCTTTTAACACATGTTTTTTCAATAAACCAAATTTAAACATACTATTTTTCTAATAACAATAAGATTCAGTCACCAACCTTTGTTGACCCAAAAAACTATTTTTACACATGATACATGTGAACAGATTTGAAGAGAAGATTGGACATAGGATGGGCCTTAGTTAACAAGAAACGGATTAGCTTAGTTTATATGTTATAAACAACGTTTCATATGTTTTAGTGTTTGTTTGGATTAATTTGTTATGAGACACATTCAGTTTAGATTAATGATAATTTAAAACACGCAATAGCAAGTCATAAGCTTTGGATGAATCCAATCATGCCCCGATCACCTATTCCGCTGCGGGTCGGGTGTGACAGAACGTTGATAACAATTAAACCAGCAACATTGTTTTTATGTGAACCGCAAAAGATTTGTAAATGTTTTTATTTACTTTGAAAGTTGTTATGGATAATTAACTTATCATATGATCCACCGCGTATTTAAGTCATGCTTTTTGGATGATGTTCGAGATTGAATACCATAAAAGCCAGCTTTTTCGGCGGCCTTTAGGATAGTTGGCGGATTGTATGGGAAAAAATGAATTATTTAGGCATGATGTACCGGGGGCTTTCCCCGCCACCGGTTTTGTAAGTAGCCCATTGGGTAATGCTTTAGACTTGTATATATATTGCATACTTCTTACCATTCTGGTCATTCGCCGTGTTTGTGTTTGTTGAATACTAACAGCAACTTGATAGAGGGTGGTGGTTCAGTTTTCAATTTGTTTTCCTAATGGCAAATACTGCTCAATCAGGTAATAGTATTGCTAGATCATTATTCACTGCACAGCTTTCACTTCCAGAAGAACCTGTTATCCATAATTATGTACTAGATCTATGGAGTTTTCATTTATTCTCCAATAATGCTATGCTGATCATAATGTTCATGTTTTTCAGAACTCCTAGATCACCGCTTATGGAATGCCTTTGCTAGACCGCAGGCATATGTTCCCCTTGAAGGGGAGCACATTTACTACTTCCCCCAAGGACATATTGAACAGGTTTGTATTGGATTCTCTTTTTAATGCAAGAATACATTGAGTCTCCATATGTGGTGCTTTCTAAAATGGAATACTTGCCGATAGGATAAAGCGCATCTCTCAAAATTAATTCCTACACTTGTATCAGTTTCATTATTTTGTGATTTAAGCATTTAATTGTATCTAAAATGAAAGCAAGTTGTCGTTACTGTAACAGCTCGAGGGCTCCATATATTATGGATTAGACCAGCAGCTTTCAACATTTTGTTTACCAGAAAAAATACTGTGCAAAGTGATGAATGTTGAGTTACGGGTAAGTCTGTAGTTATAATTCTTGTCATAAGTCTTGTGCATCATAATTTACTTGAGAAATGAATGTTTAAACTCAGTTACACCCGTTGTTTTGAAAATCATATCAGACCTGCCGGTTGGTCAACCGGGGGTTGGGCGTGCCGGTTGATGGTATCAGTACTTTTTGAGTGTGACTGGTTTGTTGGTCGAACCGGAGAACCAGGGGTTGAACCGGAAATTGATTAAATTATTCACATTTTAAGTTATTTTATTTGATCCGGTTTGAGCAGTAAGGAGACATGTTCGACGTCCAGTCTCGCCCTGAAAACTTTGATTACACCCTTTAAGTGAGATCGACTAATAATTCAGGATTTATTTTACAGGATGAACCGAGCAATGGTGAAATGCATGCAAATATAACTCTTATGCCAGATCATGATGTGAGCATTTTGACTTAAATATGTTAATTCATGTGACTATATAACTTTTTTTTGCCTTTTGTCTCATTTGTTCCTTTTCATTCTGATAAATTAGCAAGGCGAGATGTTTGTTGAAGCGAGAAGGCGCACAAGTCTTTCAAAGAATTTGCTCGGTGCATCTGTGATGTTAAGTCACCATCAACTTGGGGTTCTTTCTGTTGCCTCTCACGCACTTACAACAAAGTGCCGTTTTTCAGTCATATATAAACCCAGGTATAAACCATAATTAATGTAGCTTACTTATTCAAACTCCACACAAAATATGTTTTTAAATTGGGCATTATATGTAAACAGCTGTTGTCTATCTTTGTACATTATCAACGTGAACAAGTACCTGGAAGCTCAGAATCATATAATATATGTTGGAATGAGGTTCATGATGACCTTTGAGGATGAAGACTTTGCTGAAAGAAGGTACATATGGTTCTCATTACTAAGAATATTTGGGTGCTTGAGAAATTTCATTAATAAATGTGTTATGCAATTTATCAATACAGGTTTGGTGGTACTGTCGTTGCTGTTGGGGAGCCTGAATGGAAATCGATAGAGGTGGTTAATCCATCCCTCTAAAACTCAGTTATTAATAATTATCATCATCATACTCAGTAAATCCCACCAATAGCAAAGCTAAGGTAAGGACTGATGAGGGTAAGATGTAGACAGCCTTACCTCTATCCCGTAGAAGTAGAAATAGAGAGGTTGTTTCTGGTGAGACCCCCGGCTCGATGGTAGTTCTGTATCAAGCCTTGGACATAGGTGTAGGTCCCGTTTTTCCGGTGAGGATCGATAACGAACACCTATCCTTGTTTATCACGAACACGGTAACGGGTGCGGAATCCCCGTGACGGTGCAAACCAAACAAAGTGTAAAACACACGCGTATAATCAATGATACACACTCTATTGATTAAACGGGATGAAAACCGAGAACAAACATATACAAACAATGTTTAAAGACTCTCTCTCAAAGTCTCACAGCTCATCAGTTTCACACAGAAACTGAGTGGGGTATTTATACTAAGACATAGACCAGATATGACGAAACAGAAAAGGACTCGACGAAATACAAAGCAAAGTGACGAAACAAAAGTGTTTCGTCACCTAAACATATATATCATTCTTGTTTCGTCGTTTGTAGTAGAAGCCCAAGTGAAGACAAAGCCCAATTGAAGTTGCTTGATCCAAAGACAAGTCAAAGCCCAACATTAATTATATACGGCCCAGACATGTTTCTGTTCTAAAACGTTCACCAAATAACAAATAGGACAAACTGTTGACATCATCATGACATCACTAAGGTGATGTCATGGTGATGTGTCGGCGGGAAAGGCCGCGGCGCTCCGTGCTTCGTGTGTCGAACTCTGGGGCGCACGACTGAGGAATGTCGTGACGTCGGGCTTGAGCCGGACCTAACCGTGTCGAAACCAAGTCGAACTGAGCCGAGTCGAACCGAGCCGAGTTGCGTCCACATAAAGTGTACCAACAATCTCCCCCTTGGACGCTACTCGTGATGGTTCGTCTTCTGCGATGGTTCGTCTTCTGTGTCTTTCATGTCGGAGGATCTTCAAAGTCTTCACGCGTCGTAAGAAGAAAGTATCAACAAACTCCCTTTTTCATTCAGGTAGTGTGGTAACAAACTCCCCCTTAGAATGAACTCTCCACTGAGTCATGCTCGTGAATCTTTTGAACTTCAAAACTTTAGATCCTTGTGGTGTTGATGAAGGGTCAGCGGCAACTCGATCATTTTTATCTTTTGAGTGCCTCCACTTCGTGTCTTCATTCCAAAGCTTGTCATCGAACATGTTCTCCTCACCTTTAGCATCTGCACATGCAAGAAAGCTAAACGCATAATGAGAACAACCGCTTGGAATATAGTTAACATTTAAACAAATGACACATATGAGATCAAATCTCAATCAAACACCGACCGACAACATTTTGAAAGTTTAGAAAATGATCAATTTTAATTCTTTAACTTTCAAAACTTGTTAACTTCGACAGTTTATGAAGATGCAATTGTTTTCCGGCTTACGATCAGGATTTTGGGTAGGATAGACTCGAGTTCCAACATCAGTCAATCAAAAATAAACTAGAAGCAAAATCTTTTTGGCTTTTATAAAGTTTATATTAAAACACACCTAAAATCTTTTTGGAATTTTTCATTTTTCAAATGTAAAGATGGAAAGCAATAAATAAATATATACAGAGATGCAGAAACTGAAAGCATTAAATAAATATTTACAGACATTCTTTTTGCGAGTTTCGAGGGTAAGAGAATCATATCAGTGTACGGTCATGCCAAAACGCTCTTGTTGTTCAATTAGTTAACATTTAGATAAGCATCCTATAACAATTATCGGTATTGTTGTCCACATAAGCTCAACTTATCAGATGTAATCATGGCGAGGGGATACGTTAAGGTATGGTTTATACTTACCGACCGGTGTTCATCCACACACGACACATTCCCGTATCAAGGTATGCACGAGGGTTCATCTTACCGGTGAGTATACCGTTTATCATCTGTTTGACCGTATAAAAATGTGAGAAACTCACTTATTTTGATTGAAAACAAGCCCTATGTGATAGAATCACTTATTGATGAGGAACTTGATTTTCAGATGCATGAGGGGCACAATAGCAAGTCCGTGAACAGGTCAGTACTTCCGTACAGCAAAGAGACGAACTTGACTCCCGCAAAGAATCTGTGATAAATTATCACTTATTTTGATGGACATGTGATTGTTGATCACTTATTGAGGTCGAATGCAATATGTACACGTATGTATAGTATCATGGAAGATCTTAGACTTCGTCTCCATTATTTTTACAGTTTGATACAACCATGACACCCAGATGATAAACAGCATAAAGACCGAATATCTCAGAACCTCGGCAATCTCTCAAACGAAATTTCGGTACTAAGACCATATGCCAATGTGTGGTTCCCACCTGGCTTGAAGTCTGTTAGGTTTAAGATTTATATCACCCTGCACACTTTAATATGATTGTGAGCCTACCGATACATCTTATATAGAGCTGCTTATCGTTTTTCATTTTGTACTTCAGTTTAAAAAGGATTCAACAGACCACTGATCTACTATCATTTTCTCTTTTTCTCGCCAGGAAACTCATTTTTGCTTTTCAATTGTTTTTGAGTTTTGAAATTTTTCACTGTTTTTGAATTTTCAAATTTTTGGATTTACTCCCCCTAAAATCAACAAACTAAGATAAATTTAAAAGACACAAAGATATATACAAAAACGATTTCCCGATGCTGGTTAACTCATGTTTTACCTCAATGCCGTTTACCAAAATTAATTTTAATCAGAAATGATTTAACGAATTTTGGAAAAATCAGTTGGCACGTCGGTAAGCAGTGCGGACCATGACAACATTGTCTGGCCAAAGAGTGCTATAAGAGTATAACAATTTATAAAGCAGCTTAAATATCGACAAGTATAGGAGAGATTAGAAATTTAAAACCGTATCCTGCAACTGCGTCGTGCATTGCAATGAATCTGAGTGCTCTCCCAAACTGGATATCCACCCGGTGTGGATTTCAAAGTCGATTCTTTGTAGCTACTTAGAAATCTCTTCACAGCAACAAGATCAGAAACCTTTGGGTCCGGCTGGTCTTACACATTGCACCAGCGAAGGTCTTTTTCTTTCTCTTGAGAAGTAGTGTACGGTTGTTCAATCCACGCCAAGGCATCCGCACACCCGGTTGGTTTGTTCAACAAACACATTTTCTTCAATCACACCACGAAGAAATGTACACTGCACGTTCATCTTGTTGAGTTTGAACTTTAGACGTGCTGCAGGTGCGTACATTTTGATTGAATCTATCCTGGGGACCCGATCAAAGCCTTGAACAATCAAACTTTTGAATGATTTTCAATTTGTCGAAGCTTTTCAAATTCTTTCGACAGACAATTCTGTCTTCTTTTTCTTCTTCTCTCCATCAAAGGCAACAACTCCTAGATGTACCAATGTCTTGGAGCTTTGAGTCGCCTATCTTGTGCATGGACACTCCACTATCAACAATCCGATGACTATCGATAGTTCCTCCTGGAACATCCTACACACTCACTCAGAGATTAGTTGGAGAGGGGGACCCAAGCCTTCATAGACTTAGGTTGCCCCTGAGAATCAAGAAATGTAATTTCAATCTCTTGATGATTTGGAAATTTCACGCCTCCCCCTGAACCTTCACCTGTTTTTGGTTTCCAAGCTTGTTTCCATTTACCAGATTGTGTATTAATTACAATTTCTGGTTTTAACGGTTGTTGTGAACTTGGTTTCCTTTTAACATTTTCCGGTTTTAAAGCCTTTTCGATCACCTTCACATTCTTATGTCGTTGTTTTGTTTCCTGTTCTTTAATAGTGCGTTTATCATGTTTTGGAGAAACAAGACGACGTTGTGAGTGACCTTGTTCAGAAGGGGCTCTTTCCACAAAATTTGGTTTGGGCGAGTTTGTGCATTCTTTAATGATGTGCCCAAACTTCCCACACTTAAAACATTTTCTCCTTTCAACAAACTTAGGAGAATCTGATCGACGGCCAGATGTCGAACCCGTAGAACCTGAGGTACTTGGCTTTTCTTCACACCCGTTTGTTTGTTGAGTGTAATTGTTTTGACTATTTCGCTTTAAAATCTTGACTTTTTGTACAAAATCGGTGTTTGATTTGTTTGCAAAAGTCTCAATTTTATCAGTACCCTCAGATGCCACAAATCTGACATCATTGCTTTTCTTTTGATAACGAGCTCCATTTGTTTCAAATTTTGATTTAGAAACATTTGGCCTTTGAGCTCGTTGAACTAGTTGTTTACCCTTAGGAGCTACAGGTTGTTGCTTTGTTGGTGATTTTGGTTTTCCAAATTGTTTCCTAACTTTAGCTTTTGGAATATGATCACACTGAGTTACAATAACTCCCGGGATCGTCTTTCCCAAAAACTTGCTTGTGTTATCTTCAAAAACTTTATCAATCGATGATGGATTGACGTCTTTAATTGGAAAATCATTATCCGAAAAAATTTTGGAATCACCAACCAAAGTATACAACACATTGTTACTCTTAACAGTAGACACAGGTTTCTTGTCGTCCTTGACAGGATTAATCACTTGTTTGGCAGCTTGTTGCACAACAGGAATAGGAGGATCACAAAGAATATGATTCTCAATTGGAATTTCTATTCCCTTTTTCTTGTCAAGTGATTCATCCTGGTCATTAGCATCTGTTTCATCATCAGATGAATCATAATCCTCAACAATTGGAGGACTTTGACTTACTGTTGTTGAAGTTTTTGTTTCAACAGATGAGGTTCCCGAGGAATTATTCGGTTTGAACCCTAATCCAGTAGTAAATTCCTCATAATTAAGAGGCACACTGGGTTCAAAACGAGGCATATCCTCTTCATCAGGTGGTGGAGCATAATTGTGTCTCAAAGGGGGCGGACATTTCTTATACCCAACACCTTTCACGTTCCCTTTCAGTTGTTGAACGTCAATTATGTGATCGAGCACAAATCGGGAGTTAGAATAATTTAATTCGTGTGATCAAACCCACAAAGAATTGTAACAGACAGGCGTACTAAACAATGACCAATTTTTCGTGAATTGTAGGCCAAATCCAATTGTAATAGATAATCCCCATGAAATATGTAGCCCAATGGAAGTCCACTCAAAAATCAATTTAATTTCCCCCTTTTTTTTTTAATTAACAACAAAATTTGTTTTTTTTTTTTTAATTTAACTAACAACGAAAGTTTGTTAATTTTTTTTTTTTAAATTAAACAATGAAACTTAAATATATTTCAAATGAATTTTTTTTTTTAATACATAAACCTTTTAATTAATGAAATGTGACAAAAACCAAAAATGATATTGACTATATAGTGCTTGATGAAAGTTGTGCTTGACTTTAGTACTTGTGTATTGATGAAAGTTGACGTAACTCAATTTTTTTTTTTTTTTTTTTTAAATACTAAACAATTTTGACGAAACTGAATGGATGTTTGACTATTATGACGAAACCGAGTGTATAACAGGTGCTCGACGAAAAGAAAGTGATAATTGAGGTGGACGAAACTCTTTGTGAGATTTGGATAAGATCCGGTTGGTTGTGGAGATATTTTCAAACTTTGCACAAATTTTCAAAGCCACAATTATCTTTTACTGACAATAGTACACCCTTTTCAAACAAGCCACATGCCTATCTCATTACCTTTTCAACAAATCATCATCACACTAATATAATAATCAAACACTATCAATTTAATATTAGAAACAACTTTAAGTTAAACTCAAAATCAGATCAGACACACTTAATATATCAAGAACAAAATGAATATATGAAGAACACTACAAAGATCAGATGAACAATATGATGATTCCGGCCAAAATATCACCCGATAAATTTTCCGAACACAAATTTTGTTTAAACTTTTAACAAAAACCTACTAGTAACATGTAAACATTCAAACAAACAAGGTTTTTGAACAAACTTTTAGCAAAATCATAGGATAATCACTGATTTAAAAGACTTTTTCCAGAAAATATATAATCTTTTTAAGAACAAAATCTGAAAAATCACTAAAAACCACTTGATAAAAACCCAAACTTGTTTGGTTTTAAACAAGGATTAGAGCCAAAGCTCTGATACCAATTGTAGGTCCCGTTTTTCCGGTGAGGATCGATAACGAACACCTATCCTTGTTTATCACGAACACGGTAACGGGTGCGGAATCCCCGTGACGGTGCAAACCAAACAAAGTGTAAAACACACGCGTATAATCAATGATACACACTCTATTGATTAAACGGGATGAAAACCGAGAACAAACATATACAAACAATGTTTAAAGACTCTCTCTCAAAGTCTCACAGCTCATCAGTTTCACACAGAAACTGAGTGGGGTATTTATACTAAGACATAGACCAGATATGACGAAACAGAAAAGGACTCGACGAAATACAAAGCAAAGTGACGAAACAAAAGTGTTTCGTCACCTAAACATATATATCATTCTTGTTTCGTCGTTTGTAGTAGAAGCCCAAGTGAAGACAAAGCCCAATTGAAGTTGCTTGATCCAAAGACAAGTCAAAGCCCAACATTAATTATATACGGCCCAGACATGTTTCTGTTCTAAAACGTTCACCAAATAACAAATAGGACAAACTGTTGACATCATCATGACATCACTAAGGTGATGTCATGGTGATGTGTCGGCGGGAAAGGCCGCGGCGCTCCGTGCTTCGTGTGTCGAACTCTGGGGCGCACGACTGAGGAATGTCGTGACGTCGGGCTTGAGCCGGACCTAACCGTGTCGAAACCAAGTCGAACTGAGCCGAGTCGAACCGAGCCGAGTTGCGTCCACATAAAGTGTACCAACAATAGGGCACATAACACTCAGCAATTAAGAAAAAGGCGAATTAGTGCTTGTACTCCCTTGTCTTTCGGCTATCAACGCCACCACATGATCCATGATCAACCATCCCCTCTTTTAACATCGTTTTCACGAAATTAGTAAAATAACGTTAAAATTAGTGCACTTTCACATTTGCCCCCGAGCGCCCACACATATATACATTACTACTATTATTATTATTAATGATAATAACAATAATAATAGTTTCTGAAGCTTTCCAGTTTTTCAATCTATTTTAGGTTGAGTGGGACGAGAACTCAACATTGCTTCGCCCAAACAAAGTTTCATCTTGGGAGATTGAACCTTCTAAAAGGAGCATCTGGAGTTCATGTTTAAGAAAGTTAAAAAAGCTAGTTTGTTGTGCCTGCTTGTAAGGCTTTAATTTGCTTTTGTTTTTGTAAAGGCTTTATATGTTGCTTTCTTTGGACAGATAAAGTTTTTATAAATCCATCAAATCAACTAATTTTAGTTAAAATGAATTTATGATTCCAAACAAACCATAACAATATTCACTAGTTTGAGTCAGCGGAAAAAAGGTTCGGGTTGAACTCATGATCATGTTTAGTTAAGTGGGTTGGTTTCCATAATAATTCACTATTACAAAGGCATTTCTGATCTCCAAACCATGCTAAGAGCCTTATGACAGCTTTTGCAAAGGGGAAGAAAATGGAAAATAAGAATTATATTTGCAAAGGATTTCACTTTTTTGTGTCAAGATTCAAAGTTTGTACAATGTTGCCACCAAACTCGGCTTAATCGTTCTAAAATCTTCCATTGTTAACACTAAGAAAATTCTCAAATTTTTCAAAACTTGCGTATCACAGTATCTTGTGTATCACACTTCATGAATGGACTAGCGTGCCACACTTTAGAGCATATCACAGGCTGCGTACCACACTTTGAAGCATATCACAACCCAAACGTACCACTATCCGATTCGTGTGTATCATGTGGTGTGTTTTAGCCTTCCAAAGACTGATTTTGAGTTTTTTTTCAAGGTTTTCTTTGGTGAATATGTTGGTGCATATTTTTGTGTCTGTAACTTGTTCTTATTTAACGTTGTAATATTACGGTCTTTTATTTATCGAGTCTGTATGTTTCCGTCAGTCGACCAAGTCGGATATCCTCCTATCTAACTTTGGTACGACAGTTGTCTCTTTGTTATGTAAGTCTAAACTAATGCATGTTGCATTTGGTTTGTATGTGTTTATATAAGTGTTGCTGCAAACTGTTTGACAGTTTGCAGCTTTTCTGCATTGCAGCCTCCCCACAAAGAACCCATTCTTCATGGGATGTCATCTGTCATGAAAGACCTCTTTCGTCGTTGATGGTGTCACATGGTTTTTCATGGCAACAGTGGCGAAGAACCTGGTTCTTCTTGGGCTTAGGTTCTTCGACGGCCCAATTATGTTCTTTGTCATAATTTTGGCTGGGCTTCAGTATATAAACCACACTTGGTCTTCTGTGTGAAGTATGAGAGCATAACCTACTGAGAGTATTATCAAACATTGTGTGTACGTGTTTGTAATCTGTTCTCATCCCTTAATCAATAGACTGTGAATCTTTTGGTTAGTTTGTGTTTGCTATACTTTCTTTGGTTTGCATCATCACCGGGATTCCGCCCTCGTGATTGTGTTTGTTATAATAAAGATTAGGTTTCGTAATCGATCCTCCGAGAAAAACGGACCTACAAGTGGTATCAGAGCTTTGACTCTTATCCTTGTTTAAAACCAAACATAGTTGTGTTTTATCAAGTTGTTTATGTGATTTTCTGAAACTGTGATCACTGACATTTATAATTTCTGGAAAAAGTCTTTAAAAAAATCAGTCAAGATCTTGTTATTTGCTATAAGTTTTATCAAAAACCTTGTTATATTGCATGTTCACATGATAAACTTGGGTTTTTCTTGAAAGTTTAAGCAAATTTCGTGTTTCAGAAATTTCTCTGGTGAACAGTTTAGCCGGAAACTTCATATCTTTAAGAAGTTCTTCATATATTCAAAATTGTTCTTGAATTTAATTAAAGTAAAATTGATTAAAATATTGGTACAACATGATGGGTTGGTAAGACAGGCATGTTGTTAGGTTGAACAAGGGTGTCTTTGTCAGGACAAGATAAGATTTACTTTTTGAAAAAATCTCAACAACTCTCTGTGTCTATGTCTGATTGTCAGCGAAGAACCTAGGCGACGAATAACCTGGTGTTTCGTCAAATTGCCCTCGACGAAAAAATAAGTTTTTCGTAAAAGTGTTGTTGATGAAGAACCTGTTCTTCATAGCAATTGTTTTTGATGAAAAAACATTCCTCGTCTAACCTGGTCTTTCGCTAAGAACCTAGTTCTTCGTGGGTGTCACTTGTGAAATTTTCAACAGAAGCTTCACAAAAGTCTTTTAAGAGTTTCATTTCAAGTTTGTGACTAGGTATTCTCATTCATACATCAAACATGAGTACTAGTCCATGGGATTGGAGGTGGCTCTGGCTCGGGTCAAGATCCGACCTCCGAAGCGGCTTGGATGAGAAATGTGATGCCACAACAATCAATTACTACAAGTCAATGGGCATGCGTAATGAATCAAAATCAAAGCATTCAGAATTTGTTATTAAGTGAAAGTGAAATGGGTAGCAACAATCGCCCGCCAAAGCCAAATCATATGAACGACTACCCTTCTTATAAAGGTCGATTTCACACTTATGTTCTAGGGCAAAACACCAAGCTATGGACGTGTTTCACTACGCCATATAACACAGCTCTTGAAGAAGCAGGATCAAATCCAACGACCTTGGCGAATATGTTTGAAAACAACAAAAAGGCATATGATCTGGAAAAGAAGGTGTTTGCTATCCTTACACAAGCACTCCATAAAGGAATTTATCATCAATTCGGTTATTGTACTAACACGAAAGCCTTATGGGATGCCTTGGTAGCAAGAGGAGAAGGAAATGTGGCTGCAAGAAAGACACACCACGATTTGTTGAATAAGGAATTTGAAGCATTTCAATCCATGGAAAACGAAACATTAAATGATATGACAACTTGTTTTATCATTTAATCAGTGAAATGTATTCTTATAATGTTGTTGCAACTCAACAGGAAATGGTTGCAAGGTTTGCGGATGCCCTACCCCCAAAGTGGAGTCCATTCATTGAATTACTAAAGCATACGGGTGTTTTAGACAATGCCACTATCTATGAATTCGTCCAGAGATTGGAAAACAAGGGTGAAGAAGAAATCCAGAAAGCTAAACGCATTACAGTACCTCAAAATTTGGAAATTTACCTTGGAGGGTTTAATCCTGCATCTAGTTCCAGTCAGCAACCAAAACTACAAACGGCCTTTGTGTCCAATATAAGCCCCTTTCCTCAGTCAGCTCCTCAGGTTTTCGATCCAAATGCCTATCTCCCACCACCACGTCTTATTGCACAAGCTCATGCCCTTTCAAAACCTCAATTAGATCCAAGTGCCTGGCTCCCTAAACCCCAACCTCAACCTTAAGCTTCCACAACTCAACCTCAATTTGATCCAAGTGCCTATCTCCCGCCACCACCATAAGCCCAACCAGAACAAGCATGTTACAGTAACAACTTTCAACCCCAAAACCCCAACACCGTCAGAGTTGATACTTCAAACCTTTCAAAAGTCAGTATAGAAGTTGCAAAGGAACATATGGAACTTCTCAACACAATGTTCAGTGCCTACTGTGGACTAGTTGCAGGTCAAATTGGAAACATTAATTTGAGCAATGAAGATTATCAACATATAGACCGTGATGAAATGGAATTAATGGACGTGCTGTTCGAAGGGCTAAGGATTTTATGAAACAAACCGGGAGAACTACCTTGGTAAGAAAAAATGATACAACGTACGGTTTCGACCAGGATGTAGTTACGTGCTTTAATTGTGGCGAAAAGGGTCACTTCAAGCGTGAGTGCACTCGACCGAGCAGACAAGGAAACCAAAATCCCTTCCGAAATCAGATAAGTACTTCCAACACAAATCAAGGTAACCATGAAAGAGGGATAGTAGTTGTGAACAACACAACCAACCAAAATCAGTATGGGCCTTCAAATAACAATCGGGCATTAGTCGTTCAAGCTGATGAAGGATGTAACTGGTCAGTACCGTTTGGAGATGGTGATGAAGGAGAAGGAGGAACTGCATGTTATGTGAAGATCATCAATCACATCAAGCATGTTCACAAAGAAAAGTTTTCTGAAAGTGATGATAGTTCGGGTTATAGTGGCAGTTCGGATGAAGAAAGCTCGAGTGTGGGAGGTTATAATTCAGAATTGGATGTGAAGGAGGACATGGGTTCTGATGTTGATAGCTTGTTAAAGGAAGCTGAGGAGTTAAAGTGTCAGAAATCTGTTTTGATAAAGAAGGCTGCTGTTGCATCAAAGGAAATGGAGAAGTTCTTCTCTGAAGATGGATCTTTTTGTTATCAGACTGCCTTTATGGCAAATGTCACAGCCTCGACAACTCAGGTAAATTCTGACCCTCCTACTCCTAGTGTATGCAGTAATTGTGCAAATTTGAAACAAGAATCAGAAAAGATACATAGTCACAATAAGAGTTTGGTTATTGAGCTGTCAAATGCAAAGAGGCAAACATGCCTTTAACTCGAAATGAAAAAGATTTCAAATCAGTAACCGAAAGTTTAAAGAAAAGCGTTTCTGAATTACCAAAAACTATTTTCAACAAACAAACTGGTATTAATAACTACATTAATATCATTAAGGAAACAAAGAAAGAGCTAGTCATGGCAAAATGCGAGCATGATGCGATCAAACTCAAATTGCAGAGTTATTCTAACTCCCGATATGTGCTTGATCACATTATAGACGCTCAACAGCTGAAAGGGAATAAGAAAGGAGTTGGGTATAAGTCGTGTCCGCCCCCTTTGAGACACAACTATACCAGAATGCCTGATGAAGAGGAAATGCCTGGTTTTGAACCAAGTGTGCCTCTTGATTATGAGGAAGTTACTACATGATTAGGGTTCAAACCGGATAGTTCCTCGGGTAACTCATCTGAAGGAACAGGAAATTCAATATCTACGAATCAAAGTGCTCCAATTATTGAGAACTATGATTCGTCTGATGATGAATCTGATGTGAGTGATTAGGATAAATCTCTTGATAAGATGAAAGGAGTAGAAATTCCTATTGGGAATCATATTCTGTGTGATCCTCCTACTGCTGCTGTGCCATCTGTTGCTAAACAAGTGATAGATCCTGTCAAGGAATCTGTGTCTGCCGTTAAAAGTGATAATGTGTTGTATACTTTAGTCGGTGATGTTAAAATCTATTCTAACAAAGATTTTCCAATTAAAAACGTCAATCCATCTTTGATTGATAAAGTGTTTGAAGATACTGCTAGTAAGTTTTTGGGAAAGACGATCCCGGGAGTTGTTGTAACTCAATGTGATCCTATTCCAAAATCTGAAGTTAGAAAACAATATGGAAATCAAAGATTACCGACAAAGCAACAACCTATTGCTTCTAAGGGTAAACATCAAGAACAACGAGCTCCAAAGCCGTAGGTTTCTCAATCAAAGTTAGAAACAAAGGGAGCTCGTTACAAGAAGAAAAACAATGATGTTAAATTTGTAGCATCAAGAGGTACTGATAAAGTGGAGACTTTTGAAAATAAATCAAATACCGATTTTGTTCAACAAGTCAGAATTTTAAAACGTAATAGTCAAAACAACTACACCCAACACACAAATGGGTGTGGTGAAGGAACAAGTACCTCTGGGTCTGCAGGTTCGACATCTGGTCGTCAATCGAAATCTCCTAAGTTTGTAGAAAGGAGAACTTGTTTTAAATGTTGGGAGTTTGGACATATCATCAAAAATTGTACAAATCCTCCCAAAGAAAAGTTTGTTGAGAGAGCCCCTCCTGAAAAAAGGTCACCAACAACGTCGTTCTGTTTCACCAAAACTAGATAAGCGAACTGTTAAAGAACAAGAATCAAAACAACGACGTCAAAATGTCAAGGCAATAGAAAAGGCTTTAAAACCGGAAGTCAAATCTATTAAAAGGGAGCCAAGTTCATCACAACCGTTAAAACCAGAAACTTCAAAATCTTTTAATAATACTCAATCTGGTAAACGAAATAAGTCTTGGAAACCTAAAACGGGTGAAGGTTTAGGGGGAGGTGCAATATTTCAAAATCATCAAGAAATCGAAATCACATTTCTTGATGATCAGGGACGACCCAAGACCACTAAGGCTTGGGTCCCCAACTCCAACTAATTGTTGAATGAAATGTGAAGGATATTCCAGGAGGAACTGTTAATAGTCATTGGATTGTTGACAGTGGAGCATCTAGGCACATGACTTGCGACTTACGGCTTCTTTATAATGTGAAAAACATTAGAGGAGGTTATGTGGCATTTGCTGGAGACAAAGGAGGATACATCACCGGGGAAGGAAAGATCTCCAATGGTGTTGTGTGTTTCGATAAGATCAATTATGTATGACAAATTGATCACAATATTCTGAGTGTTTCGCAGATCTGCGATAAGAAATTCACCGTGCATTTTGATGATGCCAGTTGTTATATGCTAAAGCCCGGGTTTAAAATTCCAAAAGAATGGATTCTCTTATCGGCTCCAAGATTTAATGATCTTTATATTCTCGACATGAGCCAAGCGATTACGACATCTGCACAAGTCACATGTTTTGTCTCGAAAGCCACAGAAAAGGAGTCTATATCTTGGCATAGGCGAATGGGGCACATTCACTTTAGAAAAATGAACCATTTGGTGAAAAACAATCTTCTGAATGGTGTGCCTATGAGAAGTTTTGATCTACAAGATGTCTGTGTTTCGTGCCAGAAGGGAAAGCAAACGAAGAAGTCTAACCCGATTAATAAAGTCAACACTGTCAGCATGCCTCTTGAACGTCTTCATATGGACCTCTTTGGACCTATGAAACATAAGACAAACTTTGGGGATGCTTATTGTATGGTAGTTACTGATGACTACTCTAGATTTTCTTGGGTATCTTTTATGGCACACTAGAGTGAAACTCCTGAAATCCTCAAGAATCTTCTTACTTTGCTAGAGAATTTGTACACTTTGAAAGTGAAGAGGATCTGAAACGACACTGAGTTCAAAAATCGCATAATGGATGAGTTCTGTACTTCAAAGGGCATTCTTCATGAGTACAGTTCTCGCTACACTCCACAACAAAACAGTGTCATTGAGAGGAAAAATCGGACGATAATAGAAACTGCAAGAACCATGTTGGTAGAATCGGAGCTTCATGTTCAGTTATGGGGGAGGCTGTGGCTACTGCTTGCTACACTTTAAATGGAGTTCTCAGAGTTAAAAGGCATGACAAGACTTGCTTCGAACTATTACACAAAAGGAAACCGGACATTTCTCACTTAGAACCTTTTGGCAGTCCATGTACTATGATTGAGCTGCATGGAAAGTTTGGCGCCAAAGCTATGGAGGGTTTCTTTCTTGGATATGCTACTCCGAATTTTCGGGTTTGGAATTTGACAACCAAAAATATTGAGTTATGGAGTGAAGTAAAGGTTCAAAGGTATACTAATCCTGTTAGAGCTCCGGGTGATCCTTGGATGTTCGATTATGATGGGCTATTCGATTCCTTTAATCTGTCAACCTTTGTTGAAGCATCTGCAGCTGCTCAAATGTGCGACCAATTGTTGTTAATCCTCAAGCTTCTAATTCGGTTAACAACACTATTCAAAATGAGGAATTTGAAGATGCTGCTGACTAGAATGTGTAGTCAGAAGATGATGATGAGTTCCACGATGCAAATGAAGGCTCTTCGGCTCCAGTTGCTCCTGTTCAAGGTGCCTCTAAAGCAACTACTCATGTGCAGAATGTAGATGTTGGTGCACTACATCTGTTGATTTCGTCTTAGATCAAGTTTTTCATTGTAATGTATAGATTAGGGCGCGTTTTACGAGAAAACTGGAGAGTTTACATGTTTTAGAGTATAGGTCCGCTTATACGAATATAGTAGGTTCTCTTTTGTGTCAGGTCCACTTATTCGGACATAATAGGTTAGCTTATTCGTCAGGTCCGCTTATACGGACATGCCGTATAAGGCTTATATGGACATGCCGTATAAGGGGACCTCCTCACCTATATATACCATATAAGAGGACCTCATTTGTAATTTTCTGGATTCCATACCGAGGTGCTGCCGGTGTGAGAACTGAATGTAAAAGCTGTCAAATTAATCAACAAAGTGAATTAAGAAGATATCTAGCTATTTCTACGTCAGGTACTTGTTTTCCGCACCTGTATCTGATCTAAACTCCTCTGATAGACTCGTTCGGGTCAAAACACGATCCTACAAGTGGTATCAGAGCTTCAGGAGGAGGAGTTCTATTGAAATTTGCTAGATTTCGTCACGCATTCTTTCTTCTACACCTTCTTTCTTCGTCAGACCGAGATTTCACGGTCCATTTCAGCTGATTTTTTGATATGTTGTGCGTGTATACCTGATCTACAACCCTACCAAGTTTCAGATCAAAACTCCTAGCCATTTAGGAGAAATCAAGGTTTTTCGGTTCGTTTTCGCATCAAACTTACAGATCCGCTCCAAAATTAACATGTTTGGTTCGCTTTTTCGAACAAATTGTGGTCCGCTTATTGATTCAGTTGTGGTCCGCTTATAGTGTTTGACAGGTTCGCTCATTGGTCAGTTTTTTTTGTGGTCCGCTCCTAAGAATCAGTGGTTGGTTCGCTTATTTGACACTGGTGAGGTCCGCTTATAGGATATCAATAGATAGTACCGCTCATAAATACATCCAGTAAGGTTCGCTTTTTGAGTCATCATCATCACTGTGATTTCAGTGAATCAAATCTGACAGAACTTATGCGATATTGATTTAATTGTCAAGAGTTATGGTCAGCCATTAATTGCATGACATCAGTTTGCATATGATGATTGGTTTGAGGTTTAATATAGTGTCAGATTTATTAAAGGTCCAACCATAAGTGCCGCCCACTACTTATTATTGGCCCAATCTTCTTTGTCTGTCACATTTGAAAATATTAATTGCATATTAAATCAAGTTCACAGGTATTGTTGTCAGCTACATAATCGGTCCATTAAAGTGTTGTCACATACTGAATGATAAACAACCCATGTGATTAAATAAAAAGGTTGTCGGCCATTGTTGATAAGAGAGGTGCAAGAAAAGCGATACAACTAGAATTTTGAGGTCCAGTCACTTTCTGTTAACAGTTTAGAGATTTAAAAATAAAATGGATACAAGTGTTGCATATCGGCCCATGTGATTGGTTGGGTTAAGTGGTCCAATCAGCAAGTTATATAAAAGGCCATGTGATTGCCGCCCATTTAATAAAAGTCCATGTATATTGTCGGCTATTAATGGTTCAATGAGCATGAAATTGTTTTAATCAAGTTGACTGATATGTGTATAAAAAGTTCAATGAGCATGAAATTTTGATGGGATTTGTCAGATAGAGTTGATTAAAAATTGTTTTGGGTTTTGTTGGGCAAGAAAGGTTGCTTGGGTTAGTTTGTGTTGTGTTTTTTAGCTCAGTTGGCACAAAATTCAAGACATATCAATTGGAAGTCGGGCAAGGTCGTTTGAAAGTCTATCAGTTTGTTCGTAGTAAATCTGGTCGTTTGAGTTTAATCCGGGTCACAGTAGTTCGCGTGTTTTGACAAGTTAAATCTCAGTTCGCATCAATTTCAGTCCGTACAGTTTGTCAACATTCGGTCCGCACAGAATATTCATCGGTTCGAGTATCAGTATTGTACTGTTATTTGACAATTTTTTAAACTGATTGTGTTGTATTTGTTTGTGTTTCGTCAGGTAAATCAAGATCATCAGGTATTTCAAGATCGTCAGGCGAATTCGAGATCGTCAAGTGATACAAGTCTGAAGCATGGATTCTGAGTTTTACAACGCGTTCGCTACAACTCCTGCTAGTACGACCGACATTGCTAAGAACATGACAATGGAGAATGAAACCGGAACGATGCAAAAACCCCCGAAACTAATGGGAATTGAAGATTATCACGGATGGAAGAAACGTTTTGAGAATTGGGTGCAGGCGAATCATCTAAAAGCTTGGGAAAGCATCGAAACTGAATATGAGAGGCCAAAGAATTCAGTGGGTCTTGATAAAATCATTTCAGAGTTCACGGAACAAGAAAGAGATAGTTATAAAGGAGAGAAAATGATGATCAATCTATTACAGCAAGCCGTAAAGGAGGATATATTTGTGTTGCTTCAACATGATGACAATGCGTACTCTATCTGGGAAGCTCTTAAGAAGAAGTTTGAGGGAAGTACGGAGATGTTACAGAGTAAAGCAGCTTTACTAAAGAAAGAGTTTGAATTGTTTACTTGCATGCCTGGTGAAACAACAAAGACTCTCATTGAGAGATACTGTCATCTTGTTCGCACCATGTCACAGCTGAAGATAACAAAAACTCCGGCAGAATGGGTAGAAAAGCTAGCTGATGCATTACCGCAAAAGGAATGGGGCACATATCTAATGATATTGAAGAATTCTGGACAGTTTAGAAGGCTATCGATTGCACAGTTTATAGAGAAGTTGGAGGCACAGGATCTGGAGCAGCAGAAAATTGCCAGAATGAACAGTTCTACTCATCAGCAAGATATCAAACTGTATTATAAAGGAAATGTTCAAACTGCTGAAGCCAGTCCAAAGATACAAACTGCATTTAGTGCTGGAAATCAGTCTCCTCCTAGTAGTCAAGGATCAGTCAATACTAGTGGGTTCTCAACGGTAAATCCTCCAAGTGCTCAAAATACATCAGTTGGAAATGGTCATTTGTTACAATGCAATGTGGCTCTACATCTTCAAAACGGACAGAATTATACTGAAGAAATTGTAAAGAGTCATATGGGATTACTGGTCACTGCATTGGAAGCTTATGAAGGGTTGATTGCCGGAAGAATTGGCAATCCAATGCTGACAAAAGAAGATTATGACCAGATCGATGCAGAAGAGCTAGAATTGATGGACATCAAGTGGGCCTTGGCGAGTGTTTTGAGGAGAGCTGAAAAGTTTAGATTGGTTACAGGGAGAACTGATTTCTTAGATGCAAACCTTTCTAACTTATGATTTGATAAATCTAAAGTTGTTTGTTTTCGTTGCAGGGAGAAAGGTCACTTTAAAAGAGAGTGCAAGAATCAGCAGCCAAGAGAAGAAAAGGAATTGTCTGGGAAAGATGATTATTACAGAAAAACCATTTATCAGCAAATCACTCATCAACCGCATCAACAAAAAGAACCTCAAACGGCACATGGAAGAATGATCGAGGATGCAAACAGGAAAGCTTATTATGGCATCATTGATCAAGATGATGAGAAAATGGCTGAAAGTTTTAGTTGGGACAAGTTCATTCCAGCTGATTCAAATGTGAAAGCGTTCATTGCACATATTATTCGAAAGCCAGAAATGCTGAAGGAATGGATGGAAGTGTTATCTGATGAAGAGAAGAGTGAAGATGAAGGATCTGTTTCTTCTGAAAACAGTTCATCAGAAACAAGTGATAGTGATGAAGAGATTGAACAGATTAATATTGGAAAAAGTCACTTATCTTCTGATAGTTTTGAATTTTATTTTGCAGAAAAACTGAAGAAACTGCAAGAGAGGAAAGCTGCAAAAGAAATGAAGAAAATCAAAGTGATTGAGAAGATTGTGGAAGTTGAAAAGAGAGTTGAAGTCGAGAAGATCGTTGAAGTCACAAAACCTTGTCTTACATGTTTAGAGTCTTGTAAACAATGTATAGAGAAAGACGAGAGGTTTAGTGAGTTAGAAAAGTTGAAAGAACAGTTGTTGTTTGATGTAAAGAACTTGAAAAAGTCGTATGATGTATTGAATAGACATGTGAATGGTCTGGAGAAGACTAACTCAGAAAGAGAGAAAGCTTTGAAGATGTTGAATGCTACCATGATGACAAAGCAAAAAGAGATCAACATGTACATAGAAGAATGTGCAAAGTTGAAGAAAGAGTTGGAGAATGAAGCAGCTGAGAATGAAAGAATCAGAAGATTGCTGCAAAGTTACAAAGGTTGTGACTACGTAATGGATAGAATTTATCCAACAGTTGAAGGTTTTGAGGCATTTAAAGATGAACAGCCAAAGAAGAGAACGGATACTGGTAAGAAACAGGGTGTCTGTTATAATAAGTGTCCGCCTCCGATTTGGGAAGGGTACTCGCCTAGAAAAACTAACGAGGAAGAACTAAAACAGGCAGTCAACATTAAGTTAGAATCAGAGATAACCGATGTTTTACCGGACAATATTGACGTCACGTTCACAGCGTCCGACACAGATCATGAGTCCGAACTGATAAAACGAGTGGTCGATCAGGTGTTGGATAAGGATGAGGAGTCAGAGTCAAAGTCCGAGTCCGAAAGTTCGTGTCAGTCAGTCAGGAGTTCGAGTTCGTCTGAAAAGAGTTCTAAATCATCGGGAAAAACGGGTTTACCGTAAAGAGTTTTTGTTGTCAAAATCTAATTTGAATGATGAAACGTTTGAAGTTGCATATACTTTGAATGATTCTGACAAATTATATTTTGATAAGGAATTTCCAATAAGAGGTGTTAAATCAGAAATGATTAAAAAGGTTTTCAAACTAACAGAAATTAATATTTCTGTAATAAAAGATGAAAATCTTATTGTAAAACCTAAATTTTACACCTCAAGAGTTCAACAACGACAAAACAAGAAAAAAGGTTACAATTCTGGTTTGGGTTTTCAAAAGAAATCAAACCAAAATCGTAGCTACAAAAAGAAAGGACTTGGTTTTACTTCACCAGAAAACTATAAAAACGGAAAATTTTCTAAAACAAATACAAAATTTGTTTCAGGTACAAGCTCGGAAGAGGAGAAGAAGTGCTCATTCTGGAAACAAACAAATCAAGAATTTCTAGCCGAGAAGAGAAAGAATGGAGCTTATCTGAAGAAAGAAACCAGAACCTGTTTCCGATGCAATGAAGTTGGTCACATTGCATGGAACTGTCCAAAAGCGACAAACATTAAACAGGGAGTTTCTGGAAAAATGAAAGAAGTTGTTGTTGATAAAACCGAACCACCAATTGAACAATTTAAAGTTTTCAAAAATTCTACATTTGAAGTTGGTGAGTGTTCGAAGAGATTTTACAAGCGAAGTGTAAAACTTGACAACCAAAAATGGGTTGTTAAGAAATCTGAGGTAAAATCTGGCGATGAATCTGATTCCACAAAATCAGAGGAGCCACAGTTTGATGAGAGTGATGAAAACTCAGTTCCTTCAATGGATGATGAGAACTTTCCACCATTGAGGACTGAGAATTTTAAAAGAAAAGTTGGAAAGTCTGAAATCTCAAATCAGGGTTATTCTGAGAAGGATAACTTTGATGTTGAGAAAGCGTTTAATGGGAAAGTTAAGAAGATTTTTGAAAAAATGGTTGATGGAAAGGTGAAAGGGGTTAAGGAGTTTTATGCTAAAAAGAAATCAACTTACACTCCAACTGCTTCTGAATTGAAAACACTCAAGGCTGGTCAGGCTTGGGTGGACATTTTCTTTGCTTGAAGAACCTGACTTGTCGGAGATCCCAAGTTTGTAATCGTGGATCAGGAATCAGCATCTTTCTTAAAAATTGATGGTGTAAATGAATCTTAAAGGTTGTTAAATTTTACAGATTGTGACTTGCCGGAGCTTCCAGGTTGGTAAGTGTGAAGCAGGAATCGGCATCTTGATTGGTAAAATGGTTTGTGTAGATGTTTTATTCCTACATGTGGTTATATGTTTGGATATTCTTACAAGTAGTAAGAGGTTGCTTAGTTGCAAACAGTGAATCAAGGACATTAAGTTGTACTTGATTTACTACATTTGATAAAAACTGACAAGATGATGAACCATATCCCCATACTTAACAAGTGGTAAACTTACAAGTGGTAAAAACAAACTTATTTTCCGGAAAAATCATTTTGATTAAAACAAACTTAAGTGTTTTGAGATCTAAATGAGAAAATGGTTTGTGATAGGGGGAGTTCTGATTGTTTATGCCAAAGTGGATGGCGATTTGATGCGATTCGATGTCAGGTGTCAAGTTTTTGTACAGTTCATGTTATGTTTCAAGTGGGTCAAAAGTCTAGTAGTTTTCAAATTTCCTAAAATGTGTTTGCATTTTAGGGGGAGTAGTATATTTCAGAAAATCCAAAAACATTAGAAAATTTGAAAAAGCCAAAAACATGATAAAATCAAAAATGAGTTTTGTTGTGAAATAGAGGAAATGATAGTACATCAGTAGACTGTCATAACATGCTAAAGAAATGGAAAGTTAAAATGTGATAAACAATCTCACTGCGGATATGACAGTAGGTTTTTGCACATTTAGTAGATTGTGACGAGATATAAACCTAAAAATCAAACTTGCTTATTTTGTGGGTAACAAAACTGCTTGGATATATAGGTAACCCCTGAAATCTTGTTTGAAAGGTCCCTTATTCTGAGATACTAGGTCTTTATGCTCAGTGATATCTGGGGTATTATCCCGGGACTTCTGCTGTATGGAAGTACTGACCTAGTCCCCGGATAATACTTTCCGCATGCTTGAAATATAGCGCAGCCCTCAGCAAATTGATGAAACAATAAAATTGATAGTCATTGCTGTTGTAATGCAAAAGATCCTCTAAAGGGGACATGCCCAAAAGTCGAGTCATGATCTCTCTGCTGAACGGTAGTTCTGACCTGAGCTCTCATGATTCTTCATAAGTTATTAACCCCTTACAGATATCATCTGTGGTATACTCACCTGTAAGACTGAATATTGGGATCTGGATACAGGAGTATATTCAAGTAGTGGGACACACGGATAAGTTCAAGTCTTTAAAACATTAACATCATATCTCGGATCAATTGAACTTTGTGTGAAAATTTAAGTGGACAAATATACTGACAATCTAAGTGAATTGTTTAGAACTTAAAATGAAATGAAGCTTAACGGTGTTGGTGACTTGTCTCATAAACTGATATGATCCTCTTACACGAACTCACAAAAATATTGTTTGTAAATATTTCATTACTGCATTACATTTTTCTTTATCTCAAAATCCAAAAAGTTTTTTCAGTGTGTATTAGCATAAAATTTTGAAAAAGTCAAAAAAGATTTTAGACAACTGGTATTGGAAAGCTGATTTTCAAAATTCCGAGTGCTAAACATGATGAGCTATATTTGAGGGGGAGTGTTTGTTTGGAATTAAATGTTTTCATAATTTAACCTTTCAGGTGGTTTATCAATATTGTCACTGATAAAGTTGCAGTTTGATTTCAGGAAGAGTTTGTTTTAGTGCATTCATCTTTATTCTAAAATTGTAAAACTTATGTTTTGGGTAGAGAATTTGCAGGATAAGATGAGACGCTGTTAGATGAAAAGACAGAAAACGATCCTGAAGATGTTACTGAAGAACAAAGGAATACCAGTAAATCGAGAGGGGGAGTCTGAAGATAGAAAGAAAAGAAAGGCCCAGAGACTGATCAAGACTGAAGATGTGAAGACTCAGCATTGTTGTGACTCGATAGTCGACTCCATCAACATCTGAGGGGGAGTCTGTTGGTGCACTACATCTGTTGATTTCGTCTTAGATCAAGTCTTTCATTGTAATGTATAGATTAGGGCGCGTTTTACGAGAAAACTGGAGAGTTTACGTGTTTTAGAGTATAGGTCCGCTTATACGGATATAGTAGGTTCTCTTTTGTGTCAGGTCCACTTATTCGGACATAATAGGTTAGCTTATTCGTCAGGTCCGCTTATACGGACATGCCGTATAAGGGAACCTATCAGGTTCGCTTATATGGACATGCCGTATAAGGGGACCTCCTCACCTATATATACCATATAAGAGGACCTCATTTGTAATTTTCTGGATTCCATACCGAGGTGCTGCCGGTGTGAGAACTAAATGTAAAAGCTGTCAAATTAATCAACAAAGTGAATTAAGAAGATATCTAGCTATTTCTACGTCAGGTACTTGTTTTCCGCACCTGTATCTGATCTAAACTCCTCTGATAGACTCGTTCGGGTCAAAACACGATCCTACAGTAGACACTGCTGAAGGAAATGCATCCACATCTACGTCGATGCCAGGCGTGGATTTGGTTGTTGATCTTAATCTTAACAATTTGGGTATTAATACAGGTGTTCCTGATGTCGCAGAATGAGAATTCTTGATACTCATCCGCAGCTGAATATTATTGGAGATGTCCATAGTCGAGTGCAGACGCGTAATCAGCTGAGAAACAACAAGAATGATGGGTTGTAATCAGCTATAAGAGAATCCGACTTACAAAATGATTTTTCCTTCGCGTGTTATGTTTCACAAGAAGAACCAAAGTCTTAGAAAGAAGCTCTAAAGGATAATTCTTGGGTGGAAGCTATGCAGGAAGAACTGCAACAGTTCCAAAAGCTGGGTGTCTGGAAACTTGTTGAAAGACCTGGAAATTACAAGAAAATTGGCACCCATTGGGTTTTCAAATGCAAAAAGGATGATCGAGGAGTATTCATTCGAAACAAGACGAGATTAGTGGTTCAAGGGTTTTGTCAGATTGAAGGGATCGACTACAACGAAGTTTATGCACCGGTTGCACGTCTTGAGGCTATTCGGATCTTTCTAGCTTATGCATCATTTAAAGGATTCAAGGTCTACCAGATGGATTTGAAAACTGCATTCTTACATGGTGTGGTTGAAGAAGAGGTGTATGTCGAACAGCCTCCGGGTTTTGAAGATCCTATTCACCCTTATCGGGTTTGGTTGCTCAACAAAGCACTTTATGGTTTACATCAGGCACCGAGAGCTTGGTATGCAACCTTATCAAACTATCTGCTGGAGAATGGTTTTCGGCGAGGCCTTATTGATTGCACTCTTTTCGTCAAAGAACAGGATGGAGATCTTCTGTTGGCACAGCTATACGTTGATGATATCATATTTGGTTCAACTAATGATGATTTGTGCAAGCAATTCTAGCGTGTTATGCAGGATAAATTCGAAATGAGTGCAATGGGGGAAATGAATTTCTCTTTGGGCCTACAGGTTCAGCAAACTGAGTCTTGAATATTCATCCATTAGACTAAATATGTTGGTGACATCTTGAGCCAGTTCCAGATGTCTAATGCAACGCCCATTGGTACCCCACTTCCGCAGAATCACGGGATTACTCCGGATTTAAAGGGTGAAAGCATTAACTCTTCATATTATCGTGCAATGATCAGATCTTTCATGTATCTCATAGCCTCGAGGCCCGATATAATGTATCCTACATGCCTACTCGCAAGAT
Source organism: Helianthus tuberosus (assembly GCA_030545235.1). Classification (NCBI taxonomy): domain Eukaryota; kingdom Viridiplantae; phylum Streptophyta; class Magnoliopsida; order Asterales; family Asteraceae; genus Helianthus; species Helianthus tuberosus. The sequence goes on along the minus strand of CM060416.1, from coordinate 63,574,849 downwards.
ATCAAGCCAACCCGAAGGCCTCTCATCTGGGAGCTGTAAAAGGATTTTCCACTATTTGAAGGGTTGCCCAGACACCGATCTTTGGTACCCTAGGGATGATAGCTTCGACTTGATTTCCTTTCGTGATTCGGATTTTGGTGGCTGCTAAATCGACGGCAAATCCACAATGGATGGATGTCAGTTTTTAGGAAATCGCCTGGTCACATGGCAATGCAAGAAGCAGACCTGTGTTGCTACATCAACTTGTGAAGCTGAATATATTGCTGCCTCAAGTTGTTGCTCCCAAGTTCTGTGGATCTAACAACAAATGCGAAACTACGATTTTGAATTCCTATCTACTTCTATTTTCGTTGATAACAATGCTGCCTTACAGATCACTAGAAATCCTGTGCAGCATTCCAAGACCAAACACATCGAAATTAAATATCACTTCATACGTGATTGTTTTGATAAAAGACTTATTGATGTTGTTAATATCCACACTGATCACCAACGTGCCGACCTGTTCACTAAAGCGTTTGATAAGTCACGTTTTGATTATCTTCTTTTGGTCAATGGCATTAAGGTGAAACCCGAGTAAAACTTCTTTGGCTAATCCTTTTTGTAAATATTTTCTTTAAAAAACTCTAAGAATACAAAAAGATTTTCATTTTCTTAACCTTTTCGCATTTTAGAGGCGAGAAATTTCAAGAAAATACAAAAACATTTGAAAAAGTCAAAATTCCAAAAATATGTTTTTACTTTCTGTCTTTACGTTTGAGAAATAAAAAAAATCAATAAAAAATTAGAAAAACAAAAAAAAAATTAAAAAAAATAGAAAAATCGAAAATGAGTTTCCTGGATAAGGAAAATGGTGAGATTCACTGGTGTGGTCGGTCAACATGGTCAAAAATGTAAAAAGAAAATTTGAGAAATGATAAGTATCTCTACTAATGATGTATCGGTAGGCTCACAATCAGATTAAAATGTGTAGGATGATATAAACCTAACAGACTTCAAGTCAGGTGGGAACCATTCATTGGCATATGGTCTTGGTACCGAAATTTCATTTGATTGATTGCCGAGATTCTGAGATATACGGTCTATATGCTATCTTATCATCTAGGTATCATGGTTGTATCTTGTACAAAAAAATAACGGAGACGAAATCTAGATCTTCCATGATACTATACATACGTGTACATATTACATTCGATCTCAATAAGTGATCAACAATCACATGTCCAAACAAAATAAGTGATAATATATCACATATATCCGGGAGTCAAGTTCGTCTCTTTGTCTGTACGATGGTACTAACCTGTTCACCGACTTGCTCCTGTGCCCTCATGCATATGAAAATCAAGTTCCACATCAATAAGTGATTCTATGACAAAGGGCTTGTTTTCAATAAAAAATAAGTGAGTATCTCACATCTTTTTACACGGTCAAACATATGATAAGCGGTATACTCACCGGTAAGATGAACTCTAGTTCATACCTTGATACGGGAATGTGTCGTGAGTGGATGAACATCGACTTGTAACTATAATTCATACCGTAAATCGTATCTCCTAGTCATGATTACATCTGATCAGTTTAAGTTTATGTGGACAACAATACTGATAATTGTGGTAGTATACTTATCTAAAGCTTTAACCGAAACAAAAACCATGTTGACAAAGACCGTAAGCTGGTATGATTCCTTTACCTTGAAACTCGTAAAAGTTTAACCTTGTACAGTCTTTTACTGCTTATTGTTGATTGTCGTTAGTTTATCGCATTTAAAATTTCAGTTTAGTGCAATTTGTACATTTCTTTTTTATTAGCCGAAGTTGAAACTCGAATGTTTTCTGCCGGAAAGCCCGCAACCAACTTGTTTGAGATTTAACTACTTCATAAAGATCGTTTTGTATTTGATAAACCTAACAACAAAGGGAAAATCTGTTCAAATCAGTAAAATCTGTTCAACCTGTTCAAAATTCATGACTTGGTGATTTTATATGAAAAAGGTTCACGAAAAACCTAAAGGTCCACGAAAAACCAATCCCAGTCAACGAAGAACCTGTCATGGTCAAAGAAAACTTTTCACGACGAAGAACCCATTCTTCGTCGAGGTCTTGACGAAGAACCTTGGTTCTTCATGGACTTTCATTATGGGCTTACTGTACAAGCCCATCAAGGTTCTTTGTCGACCAAACATTTTTTCCGTCGGGGTCGGTCTTTCGTCGAAGGTCAGATCTATAAAAGGGGACTCACTGCATTATTGAGTTCACTTTTTCAAACCACTCTCAACTGTTCATCTTCTTCCAAACTCAAACACCCATACCTCTCTGCCGACTCAAAATCTTTGATTTTTCTCAGTGATTTTCATCAAATCCAAGGTATCAAAAGAGACCAAGGATCATTATCGCATTTAAAACTTCTTAAAAACCCTCTGTTTTTGTTCGATTGTTTGTGAAACCCTCGAAGACCCCTTGATATTTAATGATTTCATTGTGTTAACTGTTTGCTTCATTGTTTATATTCATTAAATGGTGAATAAAACTTGAATATATCTGATGTTTATGAGTAGTAGTTACATATTTTGGGTTTCTGTTTTGGGTGTTAAACAGCGGTTTGGGTTTTTGTTCTGATAAACAGGGTTGGGTATGTTTTCTCGTTCAAACCGATGTCGGTTAAAAATATGGGTTTTGATTCTTCATGTTTTTGTTTTAAAAGGGGTGTCTGTTGGTTTGTTGTTTGAATCAACCGTTGATTCAACGGATAGTCGGCGAAAAACCGCGGTATCGAAAAACCCCCAATTTCTGTGCAGACGAAGAACCCTAATTGTCGAAAAACCCTAATTGACAAAAAACTCTTGACTTCGACGAATAACCGTTTTCATCAAAACTTTATGGCGAACAACCCTGTTCGACGAAGAAGCATTCTTCGTCAGAAGCCTGTCGACGAAAGACCCCTGGTCAAAGGATAATGTTGACTTTGGTTGACCAATGCTTCTTCGCCATAAAGGAGGTTCTTCGTCACTATGACAGTTCTTCGTCATCCAACACTTAGAAAAAATTTCAGTTTTATCAATATAGTACACCTTCACAGTATGTATGTATATACATGTTCATTGTCCACATTATACATGAACATGTATAGACATATGTCTGTTGCAAATATTATGACATTATGACTTACAGTGGATGTTTTTCGTATACAGAATGGCACCGAAAGAAAAGAAACGCAAGCCCGCGACTAAGAAAACAGACAAACCAGAAGAACAAGTAATGTCCGAACTCCGTCACAACATGGTCGCATACCTTGATCTGGAAGGAAAGATTACTGAATTGAAGGAGATCACTCTATGGCTGAGGGATTCTCGGATCAACAAAGCCATTACCATTTCAACACCGGTGTACAAGTCTCTTATCAAAGAATTCTGGAATTCAGTGAGCGTTATTGAAGTTGATGGAAATGAGCTTATACAAGGGCAAGTTAATCAATTGAATGTGGATGTCTCTCCGGATATTCTAAAAACCGTACTGGAACTTCCAGATGATCCGAACACACCGTATTCCGTTCCAATTATGTCCACACGCGGTTGTTTGCTTAGGATGAAATGTACTGGTGATATTTTCAGTGGTCAGATCAACAAAGCATGGTTTCCGATGCGCTACAAGTTTCTACTACATGTTCTTATTCAATGTCTTAGTGACCGCCGTGCTGGGTACGACATGGCAGGCAATGATCTAGTGGGATTCATGGTGGCCTTGGTGCTAAACACTCCATTTAGCATTTCGAAGTACATTTATGCCAACGTGAAAGGGAATATGAAAAGAACCGGTGGTCGTACGACATGGAACAAGTTCTGGATGTACCCTAGATTCTTGTAGATGATCATGAATGTCCAACATCCGAATCTTCCAAAAGCCGATAATGATGCTCTGAAGATAGATGCTATGATAGAGCATTCACTAAAGATATTCAGGGGTGTTGCAGCGAATAGGTACAAAGAAAGCCAACTGCCAAGGAAGTTGATTGGTGCTCTTGATAAGACAGACTACGTCGCTCCAGAAAACGATAAATGGGGTCACAATGACAGCCAATCTGACGACGAAGAGCCGAAGTTGAAAAAGATGATGGAAGACAAGTTTGGTCGGAAGAAGATAAACATTTTTGGTGATTCTACTGAAAGTGACAGCGATGATGATGGTGATGATGAAGGTGATAATGTTGGAGGTACTGGTGCTGCTGGTGCATCTGCCGCTGGTACAACTGGTGCTAGTTCAGCTGGAGGTGATGCAGAGGATTCGGAGTCTGATGATAATCGGAGTCTGATGCAGAGGATTCGGAGTCTGCCGCTGGTAGAACTGGTGCGAGGATATGAGTTCTATCTCGACGAACGTGGTGTGAGAAAAGTAAGGAAGATTAGACAGGAGGATGATGCTGATTACGTTCCTGCGGATACTGAAGCTGAACGTTTAAAGAGGAAACAAACTGCTGCTCGTAGAAAGAAAAAGGCAAGGAGGTACATCGGTGCTTCATCGGTACATCAAACCCTTCCACAGCAAGAGCCTATTCAAGAAGCAGATATAAATCCGAACTTTGGACTCACTGCCGATGAAGCTGCTGCTATTATATCATCTCCCCCAAGATCATCTGAACCAACTCCTGTTTTACTTCAGCTGTCGAAACTCCAACGGCTACACCACAAGAACCTGCACGCTCAATAGCATCCACTATTTGATCAACTACTTCTCAGCCGAGCTCAGAACGCAGACAAAGGAGATTTTCTGAAATGCAGCAAGATAAAAAGGTAGATTTCTTGTTTACTTAATTGCAAGCTACTGCAGGTCAAATTGATAGGCAATCGGCGGTGATCAATGTCACAAGAAGCGACGTGATCAAGCAACGGTTGGAGATAAATATGTTGAATTCCACTGTTGAGCGTCAACAAGCTGAAATTACACGTCAAGAAGCAGAGATTTAACAACTGAAGGCTGAGAATGCATGCTTGAAGGCTGCTGATGATGAAAGAGAACGCCAATTACAGCAAATACGAGATGCAGATAAGGCTCGTGGTATTGATATGAACCGTTTGAAAGAAAGAAGTATTGAGGTTCAAAGGTTGGCCGAAACTCTTAAAGCAAAGCACGATGATACGAAAGAGTAGTACAACTCTCGCAATACCAAGATAACAGATGGGGTCAAGAAGATCAATGATGGTTTCGAGGGTGTCATAAAGCATGTTAACATTTTGTGGGGTGACCGATGCAAACAACAGGAAGCCTTGAAGAAACGGGATCATGATTCAGAAGATCCAGGTAACCCCGACCCTTCTGCAACATCTGAACAACCTCTAGCCACTGCATCTACTCAGATCATAGTGTACAAGCGTCAGAAGACTGTAACGACACAAGGAACATCCGGCTGTGCTCAAGAAGAACAACCGCAGCTGGAGATCAGCCAGTATGTTGAAAGCTCTTCAGCTGGTAAGGATCCGTTTGTTTAATATGCTGATCTTGCTTAGAAAAGAGTACATCCAGTGACTGGTGAAGAACTGGAAGAGGGATAGTAAATTGCTGACTTCATAGATGAACATAATGTAGCTTTGAATGAAATGAAAGCAATCGATGATGCTTCTATTGATAATATTCCAATTGAACCTGAATAAGTAGACGTAGAAAATCTTGAAGAGATCATATTTGAAGGCGAAACGAGGAAGTCGACTTATGTGCGAGAGAAGATGGAACAAAGTTCACTCCCTTTAATGCAGATTGGTTGAAGGAAAATGTGGACGTCATCGACGAACACTTGAAAAATCATGATGCTACAGATAATGCGCCGGATGCGTTCACAGAGTGGAGAAAGCAGTCTTGTCCAAAGTTTCAAAGCCTATGCCAGCTGAAGCTTAAGTCGATTACTTGAAGTACGAGAAAGAAAACTTGCACGGGAAGATACTTTGCTGGATGTTTGTCAAAGAAATCCACTGCATGGCTATCAAACGTGAACACGGTATTCAGTATTTCAGTTCGCTGCTGAGTATTTTGTCCTTACCATTTTATGACGTTGCAGCCTTAACTAAGCTTGAGCTAATTAATCGTTCAAATTTCGAAGGAGCAATGTTGTTTGCTCGCAAGATAAAGATGAACAAGAGGACAGGCTAGAAAGACGAGTTGTACAAGCCTTAGTTTCCAATTTAGCAGCAGATTAAGTTAACCTTAGATCCATCAACCAACACGGCAAGATACAAGGTTGTTTATCAGCCGGCGAAGGTTATGGACAAGATTCCTTTGATGCCGATGAAGCAGAACTTTTTGGAAAACATGGCGTTGTGGTGTTACGAATCGGATACGCACGAGGCCGTTATAGTGTTTGAGGACCATCGAGAAAACTTCCGCATGCTTGAACCGATGTAGATAGTGAATATGTCTGCTACCGACATCAACAAATTATTCAAACACGATATATTTTACGAGGACAAGGACACGCATCAAGCGTTACGGTTTCAGCGCGTCGCTTGTTTTGCTATTATCGCGGGATCCACGCCGGCAGTTCATGGTCCGAGAAACACTGAATATTGAAGAATGAAGACCGAAGACCAAGTAACAGACAAGGGGGAGTTTGTTGGTTCATATTTTCATATCTGTAACTTGTTCTTATTTAACGTTGTAATATTACGGTCTTTTGTTTATCAAGTCTATATGTTTCCGTCAGTCAACCAAGTCGGATATCCTCCTATCTAACTTTGGTATGACAATTGTCTCTTTGTTATGTAAGTCTAAACTAATGCATGTTGCATTTGGTTTGTATGTTATGTTTGTGTGTGTTTATATAAGTGTTGCTGTAAACTGTTTGACAGTTTGCAGCTTTTCTGCATTGCAGCCTCCCCACGAAGAACCCATTCTTCGTGGGATGTCATCTGTCATGAAAGACCTCTTTCGTCGTTGATGGTGTGTGATGAAGAACACCTTCTTCGTCACATGGTTTTTCATGGCAACAGTGGCGAAAAACATGGTTCTTCTTGGGCTTAGGTTCTTCGTCAGCCCAATTATGTTCTTCATCATAATTTGTGCTAGGCTGCAGTATATAAACCACACTTGGTCTTCTGTGTGAAGTATGAGAGCATGACCTACTGAGTGTATTATCAAACATTGTCTGTATGTGTTTGTAATCTATTCTCATCCCTTAATCAATAGACTGTGAATCTTTTGGTTACTTTGTGTTTGCTATACTTTGTTTGGATTGCATCATCACGGGGATTCCACACTCGTGATTGTGTTTGTTATAAACAAGGATTAGGATTCGTAATCGATCCTCCAAGAAAAACGGACCTACATAATATAGTAAAAGATGAAAAATAAGACATGTGAGAATATGAATTTTGAGGGTAAAAATGCTCTAAAACTAGAAAAATCTTCATTCAACGAAATAAGCCGAATTCTTCAATTCTACGCCATGTCACAAGTAGATATGAGCATTCAAAGCTCTAATACAACTTGATATTCCAGGAATCGTCTTTTAAAGGTGATAAAATGTTGTAGAACGATATGAAATCTACTTTTGCACAATCAGACGTGTGGAATCCAAAAGTAAATGTGTAAGAATGAATCAAAGAAGTAACCAAACGTTCTGTATAAAATCCGGTAGCACTTCGTTAAAAGTTCACCCTTTTACAAAAGCTAGGAATCCAAGTTATAACACTACTAGCGCACCACATTCCTATTTATAGACAAACTGACCTGCTCGTCTCCACCAACATACCATGTGATACGCTGCGCATGATGCCACACCCGCTCAGAGGCGGAAGCGCGAGGTGTGATCGTGATTGATTCTAAAGGCATACGAATAAACAAACATACTATAAGAATAAACAAAACTCCAAATGCCATTCATAGTTTCAAGTTTCAAAGCACAACCGTAAGTTAACAATATTGTTTACATCCCTTCAAAAGAAATTAAGTTTTGAAAAGTCAAATAACATAATTTCAAATTTAAAAGTTCAAGGTTTTGTTCCCTATATCACCGAAAGGTGGTAGGATATAACGAGCAAATCCTTCAAAGGTGGCATGGAGTTTCTAGCACTTGACATATGGATACGAAATCCCCTCAAAGATCCACTAATTTCCTGAAATACATGTAAGTTTGAAAAATCGTCCACAAAGTTGGTGTGAATTCATGAAGTTAGTTTGTATAAAATGTATGAGTTGTATTGGTATGAACTATGGTATGTAATTGTAAAAATGTGTTGAGTTGTAAAATGTAAGATGTAAGGAAATCGAGATCGCTGAGGTTTAGCTAGGACATTAGCATGTGTGACGACATAGGAAGCATCCAAACCTAGGCGATTTATACGTTGATTACCCTTCGACTATGACACAAAAGCACTCTTCCGTGTGGGTCAATGTGGACCAAGAGTGAGGCTGCCAATACCCGATAGATCTAACCTTTTGTTCCTTGGTCTAAACTTAGACTAATGGTGCTTACGTATCCCCTATTCGTACATGATCTATTGTATAATTCCTAAGTGTAACATACCATTTGTACATGTATTTTCCCCAAAGTTTAGAAAACTAGAAAACGTTTAAAAGTGGGGACATGAGCTTAATGTTTTGCGTCTTCGTGAGTCCTAAACTTCACCCCTATTTGGTTTGCGACGTAACCAATAAATGTTCTACGTATGTTAATCACCTAAACTTGTAATTACCGTGACATCTGTGTATTTTAATTCTTGTACTGTTCTGAACAACTTTGTATTTAATAAAATCTGGTGTTTTAATTTCAATATTTGTTTAATTATTTGTTACATTAGTACGTTTTCAATCATTGTTCAATTCCGAATACTCAAACCTGTTCTGGAAGTGAAATCGTAAACCGTTACGTGAACGTAATCAGTTTAACGCGACGTACACTCTGGAACTATGACATAAGCCAAACATACCCTAAATACCCTTTACATAACTTAGAAATAAGTTTCGAAGGATTCTGTGTGGCAAAAACATGTTTATTCGAACTTTAGAACTATTTGCGACAAAACTGCGAAATGAACGTTGGTGACCGCCCGGATAATATTTAAATCCTAAAAATATTCTGTTATGATTAAAATTTTATTTTTAATCATGTTCGTGTTGAAAAATAAATTAAAACGCTTAAAAACGTTATTTTTCAAGTTTAAGCGCGTAACGCGTGTTACTGCGTAACACAGTGCTTCTACTGCAAAACGCAGACAACGCAGCCAGTCTCCGCAACTGAAATTTATTTCAGTAATATTTTGGCAAGTTTATTTTTATAGAATAATAAAAATAATTTAGAACGCCAAAAACCGAGATTTAAACGCTAGATAAAATACCCGGTATCTAGTTAAATACATGTTTCTATCTATATTTACCATTCAAAATTTACATTTAACCCCCCCCCCCCCCTTGCTTTTCATGGTCATTAGGACCCACCAAGATCACCCATATCTCCAAGATCTTGATTCTTATTTCATTTGATCTTTACTAGATTTTATGGACAAGTGTATGCATGCTATCTTATATATATCTTCTTCCATATCTTCAAGATCACAACTTCACTCAATCTTCCTCTCTCTCCTCCCTCCCAAAACCATAAACACCCCACCACCTCCATCTTCATCTTCTTCAACTTTGTTCATGAAGATCAAACCCCATTCCAAGCTAGTTTCAAGTTGGTGTGAAGATCCAAAGGAGTTTCCAAGGTGTTTTTAAGTGATTTCAAGCTCCATATCATCCAAAAATCATTAAAAACTCACTTGAATCTTGAAGGTATAAACTTTATGTTTAAATCATACACCTGATTCTTGGTTGTTCTTGATGATTGGAAGTTTTTTTGAATCATGGAATTTTTCACAAACTTGAAATCTAAAAAGAAATGGGTCTTGATACAAAATAAAAATGGTGATGTATATGGGTGTATATAACCGTATATATATATATATATATATATATATATATAAATATATCTATATATGTATATATATATATATATGTATATATATGTATATGTATATATATGTATATGTATATATATGTATATGTATATGTATGAGATTTGAGTTTGAAATTTTGATAAATACTTGTTTAGGATTTTTGCTTGCATGAACAAGATTAAGTGCAAATATGTTAGAGATATAAAGGAGTGATTGAATCATGAGTTATACTTTGGAATAATGTTAGTATTTTGACATGTAAATGGCCAAAAATTTATTAGACATATTTGAGAATTTTTAAGTTGTTGCTTGTTCTTGAAATGATAGTTAAAATGCAAGTGTTTGATGATTTACGCATGATATGATAAATGTGCAATTAAAGCAGCAAATAAACATGAATAAATCACATGTTTGATGCATCTAAACTCATATGAAATGATGATGATATGATAGTGTGCTTTAGACACTTGTACATAAGAATACATGTTGATTAAAGCTCAAGAAATGATAAAAAAATGATTATATGACAAAAATGTTTTAGAACAGATTATAAACACTAAAAATAACATTATTTGGTATATTATAATGGCATGAAACTTTGTCACAGGTTTGATAACTTTGTATGTTGTACATATAGCTTAGAAAGTGGTAAAATATGTGAAATTTGCATGATTTATGTGCTTTATGTGAGACCTACACTATCGTGAGTATAAACACTAGTGTATTCAGTAAATAACATTTGTTATGTTAAAATATCAAGTCGTTTCGATTTGGGATGTTTAGAGTAACGTTTGATGCAAAACTATGCGGTAAAACAGTTAAAAATTGGCTTTTTGAAGGATTTTTATAAAACTGTTTTAGATCAGTAAGTAAACAGATATTTTTGATATAAAAATAAGTATTTTAACTTATATTAAGTTTACTTGGTGTTAGGTTAGTCATACGTTACTCCTGACGCCCAAAAATGTTACCGAATCGCTAAAATACGTGTTTTTCAACATACACTATAATGGGTTGTTCATGGGTAAATTTTTATGTGTTACAATGTGTTATGTGTTTTGTAATATGTGTATGATGACATGTTAATACTTGACAAAATTATGTGTATTACGCTATTATTAGTATGTTACAGTTGGGTATATATATTACGACGCGCAAATCGTAGATATATTGCTTATAACATGATGAGGGTCACCAATAAAATCGTTCAAGTCGCAAAGTTTTTAAAATATATATATGAACCCATATGTATTTTTTGTGGGTTTTTGATTATTGAATCATTTTTACTTAATTTAGGACGAATAAACAATTTGAGGAATTGTGTTAACACATAAAAACGCACCCAAAGGTGAGTACATAGATCCCCTCTTTTTACATGTTTTGTGGTAACTATGTGAGTACACAGTTCCCCTATTTTACATTTTCAAATGTTTTGGGGCGAAGCATATGTGCATAACTTTACTTTCCGTTTTCATGATATTATACACGTTTTATACATATTACATATAATACATTACTTCAAAGACATATTTTTATGGTATATTGACTTAATATACCTAACATTTGATTTCAAAGACTATTTACTTGGCATATTGACTTAGTATGCCTATTACATGGTTTTACAAAGACATTTTCATGACATGCTTAGATTGAAAAAGACATTTGGTATGTTTAACAGAGTAGTACATTCATTAACATTGATCACGCCGCTCGGTAGTAGGTAATAGCGCTATAGGACTTGACAAATCCCGTTCCCGCTTTCTAGGTATTTCGTTAGGGGAATGACAGAATCCGAATACATTTTTGATAAACCTTGATCTTTATAAGGGTTTATCCGACAGTCTCAAGGCTTGAGTGTATGCGATAGACAAACTATATAAATGTTTACATCAATAAAAGCAATGATTTTCAAAACATAACTTTTGTTTTAAACTTTGGTTTATTCAAAGACTTTGTTTTCTACATGACCATTGATTACATAAGACATTTGTTTATACACGACATTATGCATTTGGCTTGAGTAAATACTATTTATTCGCCATACAAGACATGGTTTATACTGGACATTTGACATTTGACATTGTTTATACATGACATTGACATATTTTATACATATTATTTTCATTTGGTTATTTACTTAACCATACATCATTCTTTTATATCATTTGATTTTCATATGATTTTATAAAAGAAGACATTTTTATAAGGTTCATGACTACTTTTCGTTAAACATTTCTTTTAACCTTTAAAGTCATGAATCTTCAACACTAAACCTATGTTACTCACAGGCATTTTTATGCTGACGTATTTACTTTCACATATGTTTTAGGAGCGATTGTTTGATGTGAGCAAGCTACACTTAGGGCGACTTGGGCCTTAGCAATATAAAAAATCAAGAAAGTTATAATCTTTCATGTTGTGTTTTGTTTGAACTAAGACAATGAAAATAATTTAAGCATGTAAAACTTAACTTTAATTATCATGTGTTTTTGAAACAATAATTCTGCCACAACACCCCCCGACGTTTCCCCCGTGGTTTGTTGTTTTACGCGGTCGGGGTGTGACAGAAGAGTTGGTATCAGAGCTCATGGTTGTAGGGAATTAGGTTATTAGTAAAATTTTTACCTAGACTATAACCTTTCTAGGACCCTAACACAAGTTACCTTGTGGTTAGATCTTAAAACAATACTATCACCTATCCTTAGGTGATTACCAAAACAAGTACACAAATCTTAATTCCATTTGAAAATCAATCATCTATCCTTAGATGATTTATTTTTAGGCTGTACGCCTTTAAAGTTTTCAAATCTCGTCAAAGTTTCGGTCTTAATAATGTGAAAACGTGTAATCTGGAAGGGTGGGTGCCTTTACCCTAAGTTTTCTGTCTAAGGCTAGAGTGTTTGTACAAATCCACATAATCGGACCAGTCACTCTTACCTGGGAAAACTTGGGGTGAGTGTCCACTTATAGGCTAAAGCATGTCTTCATTATGCATTATGTAGACCTATTTACTTTGATTAGTCACTGTGTTGTTTGTTTGTTTTAAGTAATGGACAAATGACCACCTTCCTTTGTGTTTTCAATACTCCTTTTGATTGTCCTAAGTCAATCTCACACATTTCCTTGTCTTCCTTTTCTTTTAGATGCCTCCTCGACGTGATCAAACTCAAGACGCCGCAATGGCAACCTTGATCACTCAGCAAATCACTGTTGTACTCCTGAACCTAGTTACTCAGTTAAACCAAGCAAACAACAACAACAACGCACCTGTTACGTGCAACTTTAAGACATTTAATTCGGCTAAGCCACTTCAGTTTTCTTGGTCAGAAGGAGCAACTGGGCTCCTACAGTGGTTCGAGAGTCTCGAAAGTACGTTTCGACACGTTCAATGCCCGAATGAGCGAAAGGTTGAGTTGCGTCAAGTGTGTATCCGAAAAGGGTGCTTACTTGGTGGGATGGTGTAATGAGAGACAGAGGTGCCGACGTGGCAATGGCTCAAACTTGGGAAGAGCTTCGCGCCCTTATGATGAAGGAGTTTTGTCCTCGTCATGAACAGAGGGCATTGGAAAACGAATTCCATGATCTCAAGCAAGATAGTGGAGAGCACCGTGCCTACACAGACCGATACGAAGAACTAAGCCCGCTGTATCCCACCATGGTCACGCCTTTCGACAAGGCAATTGAGAAGTACATAGATGGCCTTCCTGATCCCGTTCAGGATATTGTCACCGACAGCAACCCTACCACGGTTAGACAAGCCATTGAGCTAGCTGCGACCTTAACCGAGTCTCAAGTCAAGAAGGGTAAACTTAACCGCAAGGGTGACAAGAAACCATCTGACAAGGCAGAGAAGAAGAAGGGAAAGAAAGCTGAAACCTCAAAGAAATCTAGGAAGCGTTAGGCTTCCAAGAACTTTGCCGTTGTTGTACAAACCAATCAAGCTGCTCCTACCCAGCCAGCACAACCACCTGCCAAGAAATAGTATGTTGGTACTGCACGCTTTGTAACAAGTGCAATTGTCATCATCAACCACATCTTCAGTGTCGTCTTTGCAACAACTGTGGAATATATGGCCATTTGGCTAACACATGTCGCTCTCCTCCTGCTCTAAATCAAGTAGTTCAAAACCCTGCCCAACAGCCAACAAATCTTGCACGACCTCCTTTTCCGCCTGGGTCTTGCAACAATTGTGTAGATCTGACTCACTACAGGAACAAGTGCCCGAAGTTGGCTAATGCGAACCCGGCTCGTGGATGAGTATACAACATCAATGCCAATGAAACGCGTGCTGACAATTAGGTGGTCAACGGTACGTTCTATGTTAACAACCAACTTGCTTCTGTTCTTTTTTATTCCGGTGACGACAAGAGTTTTGTATCCCTAGCTTTTGAACCTTTGCTTGCAGAGCCTAGAACAAAACTAGGAAAACCCTTGACATTAGAGTTAGCCAGTGGTGAATCCTTTGTACTCGATTCCGTCATTCGAAATTTCCAGTTGAACCTCAACGATCATCTTTTTCCCATTGACCTCACGCCAATGCAACTTGGGAGTTTCGACATTATAGTACAGATGGATTGGTTGACCAAATACCGTGTAGAAGTGGTTTGTTTTGACAAGATTGTTCGTGTACCTCTTTCGTTTGGTGAAGTCCTAGAAGTTCGTGGAGAAAAACCCGCTAGTAGCCTTAAACTAATGTCTAGCACCCAAGCTCATAGATATCTACGAAAGAATTATGTGGCTTTCTTGGCACGTGTCGTAGAGGAGAAAGACAAGGGTAAAACTGTACAAGACATCCCCGTCGTTCGGGATTATCCTGAGGTTTTTCCTGAAGACTTACCTGGTTTACCCCCAGCACGTCAAATCGAGTTCCGTATTGACCTTGTACCTAGTGCTAACCCAATTGTTAAATCTCCATACCGTCTTGCACCGTTCGAGATGCAAGAGTTATCGAAGAAGCTGCAGGAGTTGTCAGACAAAGGATTTATTCGTCCAAGCTTTTCCCCTTGGGGCGCGCCTGTCCTATTTGTAAAGAAGAAGGATGGATCATTCCGAATGTGTATCGATTACCGTGAGCTTAACAAACTCACCATCAAAAATCGATATCCCCTACCTCGCATTGATGATCTCTTTGATCAGCTTCAGGGTGTTACCTGCTTTTCGAAGATTGATCTACGTTCTGGGTATCATCATCTTCGCGTATCCGAAGAAGATATTCCCAAGACTGCTTTCCGCACACGATACGGCCACTATGAGTTTACTGTTATGCCTTTCGGTTTAACGAATGCTCCTGTCGTCTTCATGGACTTAATGAATAGGGTTTGTAAGCCTTATTTAGATAAGTTCATCATCGTCTTCATTGATGACATCTTGATTTATTCCAAGACACGAGCTGACCATGAACAACATCTGCGTCTAACAATGGAGATCCTAAAGAAGGAACAACATTTTGCTAAATTCTCCAAGTGTGAATTTTGGCTTAGGGAAGTCCAATTTTTGGGAAAAATTGTTAACGAACAAGGTATACATGTAGATCCCGCCAAAATCAGTGCGATTAAGGATTGGAATACACCAACTACTCCTACCGAGGTTCGTTCATTTCTGGGTCTCGCAGGTTATTACCACCGCTTTATTTCAAACTTCTCCAAGATTGCGGTTCCTCTCACAGCCTTAACTCAAAAGAATAAACCTTTTGAGTGGGGACCCAAAAAAGAAGAAGCTTTTCAGACTTTGAAACAAAAACTCTGCGATGCTCCTGTGTTGTCTTTACCTGAGGGAAACGACGACTTTGTCGTATATTGTGACGCATCAAATCTAGGTCTTGGTTGTGTTCTCATGCAAAGGAACAAAGTCATAGCCTAAGCGTCAAGACAATTGAAAATCCATGAGAAAAACTACACAACTCATGATCTTGAGTTGGGACTGTGGTTTTTGCTCTCAAGATTTGGAGACACTACCTTTATGGAACAAAATGTGTGGTTTTCACTGACCACAAAAGTCTCCAACACATCTTCAGTCAGAAAGAACTAAACATGAGGCAACGACATTGGGTAGAACTTCTAAACGACTACGATTGCGAGATTCGCTACCATCCTGGGAAGGCGAATGTCGTAGCCGATGTGTTAAGTCGAAAAGAAAGAGTCAAGCTTCATTGTGTTCGAGTTCGAACTGATATTTAAACCCGCATCTTTCAAGCTCAACGTACTTGTGTTACACAAGGCTTGATGCGTAAAGAATTACCATGTCACATTAAACCTGAGCTTGAATTGAGTGACTTTGGGATATTCTATTTCATGGGCCGTTTGTGGGTCCCAAGTATAGACAACCTCCGCACCTTGTTGATGGATGAAGCTCATAAGTCTCGTTATTCAATTCATCCTGGTGCAGACAAAATGTATAAGGATCTTCGAACCCAGAATTGGTGGCCGGGAATGAAGAAAGACATTGCCTTATACGTATCATAATGCCTTGCTTGTCTGAAGGTTAAGGCAGAACATCAACATCCTTCTGGATTATTGGAACAACCAGAGATACCGGTTTGGAAATGGGGAAAACATTTCCATGGATCTCATTACCAAACTTCCGCGCACCAATAGAGGTCATGATGCCATTTGGGTAGTAAGTTTGACAAAATCTGCTCATTTCTTGCCAATCCGTGAGGATTTATCTGCTGACAAGCTTGCCAAGATCTATGTAGATGAGATTGTATCCCGACATGGTGTTCCTTTGAACATCATATCAGAACGAGATGCTCGATTCTCGTCTCACTTTTGGAGAACCATGCAATCAGCTATGGGAACCCAACTCAATTTGAGCATCACTTATCATCCTCAAATGGATGGACAATCTGAAAGAACAATCCAGACATTGGAGGGTATGCTTAGAGCTTGTGTGATCGATTTTAGTGGTAGTTGGGATTCGCATTTTCCATTGATCGAATTCTCCTACAATAATAGCTATCACTCCAGCATCAACATGGCTCCTTTCGAAGCTTTATACGGTCGAAAATGTCGTTCGCCAGTCTGGTGGAATGTGATTGGTGAAGCTCAGCTCACTGGACCTGAACTCATTCTAGAGACTACAGACAAAGTCAAGAAAATTCGCGACAACCTCTTAACAGCTAGAAGCCGTCAAAAGAGTTACGCGGATAGACGACGCAAGCCTTTGGAATTCCAAGTCGGTGATCTCCTCCTACTCAAGGTATCTCCTTGGAAATGTGTAATCAGATTTGGGAAGAAAGGAAAACTTTCACCACGATATGTTGGACCATTCAAGATCGTCGAAAGAATCGGAAAAGTAGACTACAAACTTGAGCTGCCTCCTGAACTTGGAAATGTTCATCCAATTTTCCATGTGTCAAATCTTAAAAAGTGTTTGGCTGATGAAAACCTCCACATCCCCCTTGATGAAATTCGTACCGACAACATGATGCACTTCGTCGAGAAACCTGTGGAAATATTGGACCATCAAGTCAAGAAACTCAAGCGCAAGCGCACACGGATAGTCAAGGTTCACTGGGAATACAAACATGGCCCAGAGTTTACTTGGGAACGAGAGGATCAAATGAAGGCGAAATATCCACACCTTTTCCCACAAGTTTCCTCTAATTAAATTTCGGGACGAAATTTCCAAAAGTAGGGGAGACTGTGACATCTGTGTATTTTAATTCTTGTACTGTTCCGAACAACTTTGTATTTAATAAAATATGGTGTTTTAATTTCAATATTTGTTTAATTATTTGTGACATTAGTACGTTTTCAATCATTGTTCAATTCCGAACTCTCAAACCTGTTCTGGAAGTGAAATCGCAAACCGTTACGTGAACGTAATCAGTTTAACGCGACGTACACACCGGAACTATGAAATAAGCCACACATACCCTAAATACCCTTTACATAACTTAGAAATAAGTTTCATAGGATTCGGTATGGCAAAAACATGTTTATTCGAACTTTAGAACTATTTGCGACAAAACTGCGAAACGAATGTTGGTGACCGCCCGGATAATATTTAAATCCTAAAAATATTCTGTTATGATTAAAATTTTATTTTTAATCATGTTCGTGTTGAAAAATAAATTAAAACGCTTAAAAACGTTATTTTTCAAGTTTAAGCGCGTACCGCGTGTTACTGCGTAACACAGTGCTTCTACTGCTAAACGCAGACAACGTAGCCAGTCTCGGCAACTGAAATTTATTTCAGTAATATTTTGGCGAGTTTATTTTTATAGAATAATAAAAATAATTTAGAACGCCATAAACCAGGATTTAACCCCCGCGATTTAAACGTTAGATAAAATACCCAGTATCCAGTTAAATACCTATTTATATCTATATTGACCATTCAAAATTTACATTTAACCCCCCCCCCCCCCTTGCTTTTCACGGTCACTAGGACCCACCAAGATCACCCATATCTCCAAGATCTTGATTCTTATTTCATTTGATCTTTACTAGATTTTATGGACAAGTGTATGTATGCTATCTTATATATATCTTCTTCCATATCTTCAAGATCACAACTTCACTCAATCTTCCTCTCTCTCCTCCCTCCGAAAACCGTAAACACCCCACCACCTCCATCTTCATCTTCTTCAACTTTGTTCTTGAAGATCAAACTCCATTCCAAGCTAGTTTCAAGTTGGTGTGAAGATCCAAAGGAGTTTCCAAGGTATTTTCAAGTGATTTCAAGCTCCATATCATCCAAATCTCATCAAAAACTCACTTGAATCTTGAATGTATAAACTTTATGTTTAAATCATACACTTGATTCTTGGTTGTTCTTGATGATTGGAAGTTTCTCTTGAATCTTGGAATTTTTCACAAACTTGAAATCTAAAAAGAAATGGGTCTTGATACAAAATAGAAATGGTGATGTATATGGGCGTATATAACCGTATATATATATATATATATATGTATGAGATTTGAGTTTGAAATTTTGATAAATATTTGTTTAGGATTTTTGCTTGCATGAACAAGATTAAGTGCAATTTGTTAGAGATATAAAGGAGTGACTGAATCATGAGTTATACTTTGGAATAATGTTAGTATTTTGACATGTAAATGGCCAAAAATTTATTAGACATATTTGAGAATTTTTAAGTTGTTGCTTGTTCTTGAATGATAGTTAAAATGCAAGTGTTTGATAATTTATGCATGATATGATAAATGTTCAATTAAATCAGCAAATAAACATGAATAAATCACATGTTTGATGCATCTAAACTCATATGAAATGATGATGATATGATAGTGTGCTTTAGACACTTGTACATAAGAATACATGTTGATTAAAGCTCAAGAAATGATAAAAAAAATGATTGTGTTACAAAAATGTTTTTGAACAGATTATAAACACTAAAAATAACATTATTTGGTATAATATAATCGCATGAAACTTTGTCATAGGTTTGATAGCTTTGCATGTTGTACATATAACTTAGAAAGTGGAAAATATGTGAAATTTGCATGATTCATGTGCATTATGTGAGACCTGCACTATCATGAGTATAACCACTATTTTATTCAGTAAATAACATGGGTTATGTTAAAATATCAAGTCGTTTCGATTTGGGATGGTTAGAGTAACGTTTGATGCAAAACTATGCGGTAAAACGGTTAAAAATCGGCTTTTCGAAGAATTTTTATAAAACTGTTTTAGATCAGTAATTAAACTGATATTTTTTATATAAAAATAAGTATTTTAACTTATATTAAGTTTACTTGGTGTTAGGTTAGTCATACGTGACTCCCGACGCCCAAAAATGTTACCGAATCGCTAAAATACGTGTTTTTCAACATACACTATAATGGGTTGTTCATGGGTAAATTTTTATGTGTTACAATGTGTTATATGTTTTATAATATGTGTACGATGACATGTTAATACTTGACAAAATTACGTGTATTACGCTATTATTAGTATGTTACACTTGAGTATATATATTACGACGTGCAAATCGTAGATATATTGCTTATAACATGATGAGGGTCACCAATAAAATCGTTCAAGTCGCAAAGTTTTTAAAATATATATATGAACCCATATATATATACAAATACACAAAATAATCAAAAATAATAACTTTTGGAGAAATCTCAAAGTTATGGGAAAATTCTAAGTATCGGAGAAACTTATGTATTTTTTGTGGGTTTTTGATTATTGAATCGTTCTTACTTAATTTAGGACGAATAAAAAATTTGAGAAAATGTGTTAACACATAAAAATGCACCCAAAGGTGAGTACATAGATCCCCTCTTTTTACATGTTTTGTGGTAACTATGTGAGTACATAGTTCCCCTATTTTACGTTTTCAAATGTAATGTTTTGGGGTGAAGCATATGTGCATAACTTTACTTTCCGTTTTCTTGACGTTATACACGTTTTATTACATATTATATATAATACATTATTTCAAAGACATTTTTTTATGGTTTATTAACTTAGTATACCTAACATTTGGTTTCAAAGACATTTTACTTGGCATATTGACTTAGTATGCCTATTACATGGTTTTACAAAGACATTTTCATGACATGCTTACATTGAAAAAGACATTTGGTATGTTTAACAGAGTAGTACATTCATTAACATTGATCACGTCGCTCGGTAGTATGTAATAACGCTATAGGACTTGACAAATCTCGTTCCCGCTTTCTAGGTATTTCGTTAGGGGAATGACAGAATCCGAATACATTTTTGATAAACCTTGATCCTGATAAGGGTTTATCCGACAGTCTCAAGGCTTGAGTGTATGCGATAGACAAACCATATAAATGTTTACATCAATAAAAGCAATGGTTTTCAAAACATAACTTTTGTTTTAAACTTTGGTTAATTCAAAGACATTGTTTTGTACATGACCTTTGATTACATAAGACATTTGTTTATACACGACATTATGCATTTGGCTTGAGTAAATACTATTTATTCGCCATACAAGACATGGTTTATACTGGACATTTGACATTTGACATTGGTTATACATGACATTGACATATTTTATACATATTATTTTCATTTGGTTATTTACTTAACCATACATCATTCTTTTATATCATTTGATTTTCATATGATTTTATAAAAGAAGACATTTTTATAAGGTTCATGACTACTTTTCGTTAAACATTTCTTTTAACCTTTAAAGTCATGAATCTTCAACACTAAACCTATGTTACTCACAGGCATTTTTATGCTGACGTATTTACTTTCACATATGTTTCAGGAGCGATTGTTTGATATGAGCAAGCTACACTTAGGGCGACTTGGGCCTTAGCAATATAAAAAATCAAGAAAGTTATCATCTTTCATGTTGTGTTTTGTTTGAACTAAGACAATGTAATAATTTAAGCATGTAAAACTTAACTTTAATTATCATGTGTTTTTGAAACAATAATTCTGCCACAACACTCCTCGACGTTTCCACCGCGGTTTGTTGTTTTACGCGGTCGGGGTGTGACAATTACCATGTACAAGTTATCCATCTTTTTTATGCATTTATTTTGTCTTAGACGTATATGTTCTAGAATTGTTAATATATATTTTACAAAATATATATATCATCTTGTACATGTGTGAATTATGTTAACGGATCTCGTTCTTATTGTGGCTTTGTGCCTCGCACGAGTAATATGTGCATGTCGGATACATGTGTGGGTCATGCCCATTATAGTCGGGTCTCACGTGTTCGTCGCGTTATCATTAATTTAAATTGTATTTTCTATTTGTAATTATATATATTTTTATCCTCAATATATATATATATATATATATAGGATTTAACAACGATATGTGTTAAAGATAATTTATTTTTAACTTAACCTCGTATACGTATACTTGTATTATTTTCCAAAATAAATATAAGTTAATTGTTAAATAATATTCCCAATATTATTTTTAGTATAAGTATACTTATATGGTTATTTGTATAACTTGTCATTTTTACCAAGTGTATACTTAGGCAAGTATACATGTTTTTGTGTATAAATACTCATGTATTTTGTATTATTTGTCAAAAACCATTTCCTATGATTTTTATATTTTCCGGAATTATATGTCTTAAAAATAATATATTTTTAAAGCTTGTTGGTAATTTATATATTTTTATCTTGCTTGTAAAATATATATATATTATCACTTGTCCGATTTTTGTATAATTTCCATTAATGGTAGTAATTATATACATTTTTCTCTAAATATATTTATATTTGTCCATATACTTGTACAAGTGTCTACAACCAATAAATTCGATAAGGAATATATATATATATATATATATATATGTATATATATATATTGGTATTTTTGTCCATGCACCCATGTATGGGTGATTATGTCTATTATTCTTGAATATTTCCATTTTTGTATTTTTAAGTGTATTTGGTGTTTATACTCCTTGGGAGTATTTAGTGTACTTTTAAATCCCCACATGTACACTAATATATATATACACATAGCACATAATTTTGGTGACAACTAAATATATATATTTTCCCTAAATATATACATTTATACTTGTTTTAATCTTTGAAGAAAACTCTATTTCTTAACTTATATTTTTGTACAAAAATTAGGGGAAAACCATGTTTAACTTCCTTAAACATTTTAGTGGTAAAAAAGTCTTGCAAAAATTCATATTTTTCTAAGTTTCAAAATTTAATTTTGACATAGTTTCCCCCTAAAATTAGTAATTTTCCAATGTTTAAAAACATGTGTTTATTTTCTTTTAAGCTCAAATCTCAATCATCAATAATTTTACAAGTAACAATCATCAAATTTATCCATACTTGTTCATAAACTTGAAGTTTCACATAAACTTGTAGTAACTTAGATCTACAATTTAAACATGTAGATCTACTTAAAACAAGGCTCATTTGTTAATTTTTATAAACTTTGTTGAAACTTTAATTTGTAAACTTATTCATCCACTTGATTAGTAGGTTTATGAATATGAACATTTCATTTTGAAACAACTTACAAATTCATTTTTAGGATCTTCAAGTTTACTAGCATGTTTTTCATGGATCTTTCAAGATCCATTCTTACACTTGTTAAATCTATGTGTCACACCCCGACATCGTAAAACAACAAACCGTGGCGGAAACGTCGGAGAGTGTTGTAACACAATTATTGTTTCAAACCATGGATACAAAGAGTTTCGTTTTATTAATATTAAACATTGTCTTAAAGTTAAACAAGCAAGTTAAACATAGTCTATCATAGTTATTAAATCACTAAGGCCTCGTCCGGTCCTAAGTGAGCATGCATCCTAATCGCAATGAACATTAAGCAACATCACCTGAAACATATGTAAAAACAAAGTCAGCAAAGAAATGCTGGCGAGTACATAGTTTTTGTATGAGTATTAGATTCATGGCTCGTTTGTATGTTGAAACAACTCGTACAACCTCGTTAATTGATATTAGAAAACCTTGTTTTGTAAAATGTTTGTATTGTAAATGAATAACCAAGTCAAAATAGATTGGTCATAATTTATAAACCTCGATGCCATGAATCTTAACCCAAAACATTTGTTCATGTAAACCAAATCATAAATCATTCTTGAAATAAAACTCATATGGTTTATATAGTTTTGTAAGCATCGTTGTGTAATATTGTTTAACTCGTTCTCGTTTTAGATCATCGTTCATTTGTTTAAATCGTTCAAATTGTACCAAATCGTTCAAATCGCTCTTGTTTTAATTGTGAAAACTACTTTTGGTCGTCTCGCTAACAACATTCAAACCTTTGTGACTCGTTCATCGTTCAACTCGTTCTTGCATTAACAAACCTCCAAAGGGTAAGGTAACAATCATCAGGTTTAGTCGTTACCCACTTAACCCACACATAACCATGGGTCCAGTCTGATAACGGGATTTGTCGGATCCTATGGTACCATAACCTAATACTGGTCGGTTTGGCCAAAATTAATGAATGTCCTTCGTTATGTAACTACAACCAACAAGTTCGTTCACATTATCGAAATCGTTATTAGTTTAGTATAAACCATCTCAATCGTTTTGAAACCATCGTTAGAATATCGAAATCGTTTTGATACATATGAATCACCCCAAAACAATCGAAAACCGTAAAAAGAGGGGATATATGTACTCACCTTTGGGTGCGTTTTTATATGTTAACACAATCCCTCAATTTATTCGTCCTAAATTAAATAAGAATGATTTAATAATCAAAAACCCATAAAAATAACGAAGTTTCTCCGATACTTAGAATTTTCACATAACTTTGAGATTTCTTGAAAAGTTATTATTTTTTATTATCTTGGTGTATTTGTATATATGTACTCGAGCGTAACACACATAATCTTGTCAACACTAACACATGATCATACACATATTGTAAAACACATAGCACACTATAACACATAAAATAACCCATGAACAACCCATTCTAGTGCATGTGGAAAAAACACTTATTTTAGCGTTTCGGTAACATTTTTGGGCGTC
Source organism: Helianthus tuberosus (assembly GCA_030545235.1). Classification (NCBI taxonomy): domain Eukaryota; kingdom Viridiplantae; phylum Streptophyta; class Magnoliopsida; order Asterales; family Asteraceae; genus Helianthus; species Helianthus tuberosus. Next base: position 63,550,468 of record CM060416.1, on the reverse strand, counting down.
GGAAGTCACGTATGACTAACCAAACACCAAGTAAACTTAATATAAGTTAAAATACTTATTTTTATACCAAATATATCAGTTTGGTTACTGATCTAAAAGAGTTTTGTAAAAATACTCCGAAAAGGCGATTTTTGACCGTTTTACCGCATAGTTTTGCATCAAACATTACCCGAACCATCCCAAATCGAAACGACTTGAAATTTTAACACAACCCATATTATTTACTGAATAAAATAATGGTTATACTCATGATAGTGCAGGTCTTAAACAAAGCATATAAATCATGCAAATTTCACATAATTTACCACTTTTTAAGCTATATGTACAACATGCAAAGCTATCAAACCTATGTCAAAGTTTCATGCCACTATAATACATCAAATAATATTATTTTTAGTGTTTATAACCAGATCTAAAATAGTTTTTGTCATTTAACCATTTTTCATCACTTCTTGAGTTTTAAATCAACATATTTTCACATGTACAAGTGCCTAAAGCATACCATTATAGCAACATCATTTTTTTATGAGTTTAAAAACATCAAATATGAGATTTATTCAGATTTATTTGCTGAAGTAATTTACATTTAACATATCATACATAAATCACCAAATACTTGCATTTTTACCACCATTCAAGAACATGTAACAACATAAACAAGTACTTAACAAAAATAAAGCTCAAAACTCATACACCCATATATATATATATATATATATATATATATGTATACGGTTATACATACATATATATCACCACCATTTTTATTTGTTTCAAGACCCATTTCATTTTAGATTTCAAGTTTAGTGAAAATCCCAAGATTCAAGAGAAACTTCAATTCATCAAGAACAACTATGAATAAAAGGTATGATTTAAATATAAGTGTTATACCTTCAAGATTCAAGTAGGTTGTGGGATGAGATTTTGATGATAGGAAGCTTGTAATCACTTGACAACACCTTGGGAACCCCTTTGTATCCTCACACCACTTGAAACGAGCATGAAATGAGGATGAATCTTGATGAACTAAGACATGAAGGTATGATTATGGTGATGAAGATGGTGGGCGGTTTTAGAGAGAGGAGAGAAGGAGGAGATTGTGATCTTGGATTGATTGTGTACAAGATATGAAGTGATTTAAAGAGATAAGGAAAATTACAAGTGTCCTCATGCACCAACAAGTGCCATGGAGGAGTGAGAAGTGGCAAGAAGAAAGATACACTTGTCTTCATACATATATACACGACACATAGATATATGTGTACAAGCTTTTATATAAATGTGTTATATGTAGGGTAAAACGGGTGTTTAACTGGATACCGGGTATTTTATCTAGCGTTTAAATCCCAATTTATGGCGTTCTAATTTTTTTTATTATTCTATAAAAATAAACTCGACAAAATATTACTGAAACAAATTTCCGTTGCCGAGACTGGCTGTGTTGTCCGCGTTTCGCAGTATAAGTACTGTGTCGCGCTATAACACGCGGTACGCGCTTAAACTTGAAAAATAACGTTTTTACGCGTTTTAATTTATTTTTCAACACGGACCTGATTAAAAATAAAATTTTAATCATAACATAATATTTTTGGGATTTAAATATTATCCGGGCGGTCACGTTCGTTTTGCAGTTTTGTCGTAAATAGTTCTTTAGTTCAAATAAACATGTCTTTGCCATACCGAATCCTTCGAAACTTATTTCTAAGTTATGTAAAGGATATTTAGGGTATGTTTAGCTTACGTCACAGTTCCAGAGTGTACGTCGCGTTAAACTGATTGCGTTTATGCACCAGTTTGCGTATAACCTTCCAGAAAGTGATTTAAAGCTTGAAATCGGAATCAAATCAAATTATAAAATAAATAAACACAATTACACATATAATAACACCAAAACACATTGTTTTATTGATAACCAACATTGTTTTACATTATACAATGATTACAGAACACAGTTGTTACAGTCTCCCCTACTTTAGGAAATTTCGTCCCGAAATTTTATTTGGAGGAAAACTGTGAAAACAAATGCGGATATTTCGTCTTCATCTGGTCCTCACGTTCCCAAGTAAACTCAGGACCACGTTTGGATTCCCAGCGAACTTTGACCAAATGAATCCGTTTGTTCTTCAACTGTTTGTGCGTACGTTCCACTATCTCCACAGGTTTCTCGATAAAGTGCATTGTTTCATCGATTTGAATCTCGTCGAGACGAATGTGAAGATCAGCATCAACTAAACACTTCCGCAAATTGGACACGTGAAATGTCAGATGAACATTCCCAAGCTCAGCTCTGGAGGTAGCTCTAGTCGATAGGCAACCTTTCCAATTCTTTCAACAATCTTAAATGGTCCAACATATCGTGGTGCAAGTTTTCCTTTCTTTCCAAATCTCACCACTCCCTTCCAAGGTGACACCTTGAGTAGGACACGGTCTCCGATTTGAAATTCTAAGGGCTTGCGTCGCAAATTCGCATAACTCTTTTGACGGTTTCGAGCTGTCACAAGATTATCGTGGATTTTCTTGATTTTGTCTGTTGTTTCCAGAATGAGCTCAGGTCCAGTAAGCTAAGCTTCACCGATCTCATTCCAACATACAGGTGAACAACATTTTCGACTGTAGAGAGCTTTGAATGGTTCCATATTAATACTAGCATGATAATTGTTGTTGTAAGAGAACTCGATCAGTGGAAGATGAGAATCCCAATTACCACCAAAGTCTATCACGCATGCTCTAAGCATATCCTCCAAAGTTTGAATCATTCTCTCAGATTGTCCATCTGTTTTGGGATGATAAGAAGTGCTTAGATTTAGTTGGGTTCCCAACGCAGATTGCATGGTCTTCCAAAAATGAGATGAAAACCGAGCATCACGATCGGAAATGATATCCAAAGGAACACCATGTCGTGATACAATCTCATCAACATAAATCTTTGCAAGTTTATCAGCAGATAGATCCTCGCGAATAGCTAGAAAATGAGTTGATTTCATTAAACGATCGATAACAACCCAAATGGCATCGTGACCTTTAGATGTACGCGGTAACTTAGTGATGAGATCCATGGCAATGTTTTCCCATTTCCAAACCGGTATCTCTGGTTGTACAAGCAAACCAGAAGGTCGTTGATGTTCAGCTTTGACTTTGAGACAAGTTAGGCATTTTGATACATATAAGGCAACATCCTTTTTTATACCAGGCCACCAGAACTGAGTACGAAGATCCTTGTACATTTTATCAGCACCAGGATGGACAGAATATCGAGACTTGTGAGATTCGTCAATTACCAAGGTGCGAAGATCGTCTTGTTTCGGAATCCACAAACGATCCATGAAATAGAGCAGCCCATCATCCTTCGTTTCTAGTTTAAGTTTGAGTTGAAGTGGTAGCTCATATTTCAATAAGTCTTTGGTCACACAAGATCGTTGAGCTTGAAGGACACGAGATTGAATATCAGATAAAGTGCAAACAGAATGAAGCTTGACTCGTTCCTTTTGACTAAGCGCATCGGCTACGACATTCGCCTTACCAGGATGGTAGCGGATCTCGCAATCATAATCGTTTAAGAGTTCAACCCAACGTCGTTGCCTCATGTTCAGCTCCTTCTGATTGAGAATATGCTGGAGACTTTTGTGGTTTGTGAAAACCACACACTTCGTTCCATAAAGGTAGTGTCTCCAGATTTTAAGCGCAAAAACCACAGCTCCCAACTCAAGATCATGAGTTGTGTAATTCTTCTCGTGAACTTTTAGCTGTCTTGACGCATAAGCTATCACTTTACCTCGTTGCATAAGAACGCAACCAAGTCCTAGATTTGACGCGTCACAATAGATAACAAAATCATCGTTTCCCTCAGGTAGAGATAAAACAGGAGCATCACAGAGCTTTCATTTCAGCATTTGGAATGCTTCTTCTTGTTTGGGTCCCCACTCAAAAGGCTTATTCTTCTGAGTCAAAGTAGTGAGTGGAACCGCGATCTTTGAGAAATTAGAAATGAATCGACGATAATAACCAGCAAGACCAAGAAATGATCGAATCTCTGTAGGTGTCGTCGGTGTATTCCAGTCCTTAATAGCAACAATCTTGGATGGATCTACATGAATACCCTGGTCATTGACAACATGACCCAAAAACTGAACTTCTCTAAGCCAAAATTCACACTTGGAGAATTTAGCAAAAAGTTGTTCCTTCTTTAGGAGTTCCAATGTCAAACGAAGGTGTTGTTCGTGCTCTGCTTGAGACTTTGAATAAATGAGAATATCGTCGATAAACACAATGATGAACTTATCTAAATACGGTTTACAGACCCTATTCATTAAGTCCATGAAGATAGTTGGGGCATTCGTCAAACCAAAAGGCATGACAGTGAACTCGTAATGCCCATATCTTGTACGGAAAGCAGTTTTGGGAATATCTTCTTCGAGAACACGAAGTTGATGATACCCAGATCGCAGATCGATCTTGGAGAAGCATGAAGCACCCTGCAGCTGGTCGAAGAGATCATCAATTCTAGGTAGGGTATATCGATTCTTGATGGTAAGCTTATTAAGCTCACGATAATCGATACACATTCGAAAAGATCCATCTTTCTTTTTCACAAAGAGGAAGGAGCTCCCCAAGGTGAAAAGCTCGGACGGATGAATCCTTTATCAGACAGCTCTTGAAGCTGTTTCGATAACTCTTGCATCTCCGACGGTGCAAGAAGATAAGGTGCTTTCGCAATCGGGTTGGCATTGGGTACAAGGTCAATATGAAACTCGACTTGATGAACTGGAGGCAAACCAGGCAGTTCATCAGGAAACACCTCTGGATAATCCCGAACAATCGGAATATCCTGAATACTCTTGCTCTTGCCTTTCTCCTCGGTGACATGTGCCAGGAAAGCAACATATCCTTTTCGAAAATATCTTTGGGCCTTTGTACACGACATAAGCTTCAAACCGCCAGATGGTTTCTCTCCACGAACTTCCAGAACATCGCCAGACGGAAGAGGAATACGAACAATCTTATCGAAACAAACCACCTCAGGATGATGTTTGATTAACCAATCCATCACACGATAACATCGAAACTCGAAAGTTGCATCGGCGTGAGGTCAATGGGAAAAAGATGGTTATCAAGGTTTAACTGACAATCACGAATAACAAAATCGAGAACAAGAGGTTTACCAGTAGCAACTTCGACAGATAAGGGTTTCCTCAGTTTAGTTCTAGGTATCGCAAGAAAAGGTTCGAAAGATAATGAAACAAAACTTCTATCGGCACCAGAATCAAAAAGAATAGATGCAGGTCGATTGTTAATACATACCATTAACCACCTCGCTCTCAACCCTCGCTTGCGTTGACATTAGCATTCGGGTTCGCATTAGCATTCGCGTTTACATTCACCAGCCTCTGACAGTTGTTGCGGAAGTGACCAAACTCTCCACAATTGAAACATGAACCCGGTGGGAATCTAGCAGCATTCCCCTGAACTGGAGCTTGATTCGGAACAATCTGATTCTGACCCGAACGACAGACGTTGGCCAGATGCCCAAACCTACCACACGTTGTGCATTGCCTACAAGCTTGTTGTGCAACATGATAACCGTTGCAGCGCGCACAATGAGGTGCGGTACCAGCATATGCTTTCTTCGCAGGCTGTTGAGCTGGTGGGTTCTAAGGGTTCTGAGCAGTTTGTGCAGTTACTGCAAAGTTCTGAGCACCCTTTCGCTTCCTCGACTTGTTCGATGACGCAACTTCTTTACCCTTACCCTTTTTCTTGTCCTTCCCAGAATCAGTCGCCTTCTTTTTATCACCCTTGCGGGTGAGTTTACCCTTCCTGACTTGAGACTCAGTCAGGGTAGCAGACAACTCAATTGCTTGGCGAAGGGTGGTAGGATTAACACTGGTCACTACATCCAAAATAGAATCGGGTAGACCATCGATATACCTCTCTATCACTTTCTCCAACGGGGTAACCATAGTAGGACACAAAAGACTGAGCTCCTCAAATCGATCCGTATACGCACGGTGTTCTCCCCCGTCTTGTTTTAGATCGTCAAACTCTCGTTCCAAAGCTCGAATTTCATGACGGGGACAGAACTCTCTCATCATGAGAGCTCGAAGCTCTTCCCATGTTTCTGCCAACGCCACTTCGGCACCCCTGTCGCGCATCACTCCGTTCCACCGCGTAAGAGCACGCTTCTCAAACACACTTGATGCAAATTCAACCTTACGCCCATTCAGACATTGCACATGTTTAAATGTGTTCTCGATACTCTCGAACCATTGAAGGAGCGCAGTTGCTCCTTGTGACCCAGAAAACTTAAGCGGCTTAGCAGAATTGAAATTCTTGAAATTACATTGTGCATTGTTATTGTTATTGTTGTTGTTGTATAGCTCGTGGATTTGGGTCACAATGCCTGGAAGCACAGCAGCCATTTGCTGAGAGACAAGGGCTGCGATTTCTTCAGCGGTAAAAGATTGTGCATCACGTCGAGGAGGCATTGTCTAACAAGGAAATATGAGAAACGAGTGAGGTCGACAACAAGGAAAAACAAAAGAGGTATTGAAAATATCGACGAAACATAAGGAAGGTGATCATTTGTTCGTTACCTCGAACAAACAAACGGCACGCAGTGACTAATCAAAGTAATGAATCAAAACAATGTATTGCGAAGACATGCTCGCCTATAAGTGAACACTCACCCCAAGAGTTCCCAGGTAAGAGTGACTGGTCCGATTATGTGGATTTGTACGAACACTCTAGCCTTAGACAGAAAACTCAGGGTACAGGCATTCACTCTTCCAGTTTGCACGTGTTCACATTATTTAGACCCAAACTTTGATGAGATTTGAAAACTCAAAAGGCACTAAGCCAAAAATGAGTCAAACTAGAAGGGTTCAAAACCTTACAACAGAGGGTTCAAAACCTAGTAATCAATCATCCTAGAACGGATGATCAATTTTCGAAGTAGATTCGGATTTTGTTTTTAAAATCTAAACGCAAATCAACTTGCGTTGGGGTCCTAGAAAGTTATAGTCTAGGTCAAAATTTTACTAATAACCTAATTCCCTATAACCATTGGCTCTGATACCAACTCTTCTGTCACACCCCGACCACGTAAAACAACAAACCGTGGTGGAAACGTCAGGGAGTGTTGTAACAGAATTATTGTTTCAAACCATGGATACAAAGAGTTTCGTTTTATTAATATTAAACATTGTCTTAAAGTTAAACAAGCAAGTTAAACATAGTCTATCATAGTTATTAAATCACTAAGGCCTCGTCCGGTCCTAAGTGAGCATACATCCTAATCGCAATCAACATTAAGCAACATCACCTGAAACATATGTAAAAACAAAGTCAGCAAAGAAATGCTGGCGAGTACATAGTTTTTGTATGAGTATTAGATTCATGGCTCGTTTTTATGTTGAAATAACTCGTACAACCTCGTTAATTGATATTAGAAAACCTTGTTTTGTAAAATGTTTGTATTGTAAATGAATAACCAAGCCAAAATAGATTAGTCATAATTTATAAACCTCGATGCCATGAATCTTAACCCAAAACATTTGTTCATGTAAACCAAATCATAAAGCATTCTTGAAATAAAACTCAAATGGTTTATATAGTTTTGTATGCATCGTTATGTAATATTGTTTAACTCGTTCTCGTTATAGATCATCGTTCATTTGTTTAAATCGCTCAAATTGTACCAAATCATTCAAATCGTTCTTGTTTTAATTGTGAAAACTACTTTTGGTCGTCTTGCTAACAACATTCAAACCTTTGTGACTCGTTCATCGTTCAACTCGTTCTTGCATTAACAAACCTCCAAAGGGTAAGTTAACAATCATCAGGTTCAGTCGTTACCCACTTAACCCACACATAACCATGGGTCCAGTCTGATAACGGGATTTGTCGGATCCTATGGTACCATAACCTAATACTGGTTGGTTCGGCCAAAATTAATGAATGTCATTCGTTATGTAACTACAACCAACAAGTTCGTTCACATTATTGAAATCGTTATTAGTTTAGTATAAACCATCTCAATCGTTTTGAAACCATCGTTAGAATATCGAAATCGTTTTGATACATATGAATCACCCCAAAACAATCGAAAACAGTAAAAAGAGGGGATATATGTACTCACCTTTGGGTGCGTTTTTATATGTTAACACAATCCCTCAATGTATTCGTCCTAAATTAAATAAGAATTATTTAATAATAAAAAACCCATAAAAATAACGAAGTTTCCCCGATAATTAGAATTTTCACATAACTTTGAGATTTCTCGAAAAGTTATTATTTTTTATTATCTTGGTGTATTTGTATATATGTACTCGAACGTAACACACATAATCTTGTCAACACTAACACATGATCATACACATATTGTAAAACACATAGCACACTGTAACACATAAAAAAACCCATGAACAACCCATTCTAGTGCATGTGGAAAAACACTTATTTTAGCGTTTCGGTAACATTTTTGGGCGTCGGAAGTCACGTATGACTAACCAAACACCAAGTAAACGTAATATAAGTTAAAATACTTATTTTTATACCAAATATATCAGTTTGGTTACTGATCTAAAACAGTTTCGTAAAAATACTCCGAAAAGGCGACTTTTGACCGTTTTACCGCATAGTTTTGCATCAAACATTACCCGAACCATCCCAAATCGAAACGACTTGAAATTTTAACACAACCCATGTTATTATTGAATAAAATAATGGTTATACTCATGATAGTTCAGCTCTTAAACAAAGCATATAAATCAGGCAAATTTCACATAATTTACCACTTTTTAAGCTATATGTAAAACATGCAAAGCTATCAAACCTATGTCAAAGTTTCATGCCACTATAATACATCAAATAATATTATTTTTAGTCTTTATAACCAGATCTAAAACATTTTTTTGTCATTTAACCATTTTTCATCACTTCTTGAGTTTTAAATCAACATATTTTCAAATGTACAAGTGCCTAAAGCATACCATCATAGCAACATCATTTTTTTATGAGTTTAAAAACATCAAATATGAGATTTATTCAGATTTATTTGCTGATGTAATTTACATTTAACATATCATACATAAATCACCAAATACTTGCATTTTTACCACTATTCAAGAACATGTAACAACATAAACAAGTACTTAACAAAAATAAAGCTCAAAACTCATACACCCATATATATATATATATATATATATATCTGTATACGGTTATACATACATAATGTCACCACCATTTTTATTTGTTTCAAGACCCATTTCATTTTAGATTTCAAGTTTAGTGAAAATCCCAAGATTGAAGAGAAACTTCAAGTCATCAAGAACAACTATGAATCAAAGGTATGATTTAAATATAAGTGTTATACCTTCAAGATTCAAGTAGGTTGTGGGATGAGATTTTGATGATAGGAAGCTTGTAATCACTTGACAACACCTTGGGAACCCCTTTGTATCCTCACACCACTTGAAACAAGCATGAAATGAGGATGAATCTTGATGAACTAAGACTTGAAGGTATGATTATGGTGATGAAGATGGTGGACGGTTTTAGAGAGAGGAGAGAAGGAGGAGATTGTGATCTTGGATTGATTGTTTACAAGATATGAAGTAATTTAAAGAGATATGGAAAATTACAAGTGTCCTCATGCACCAACAAGTGGCATGGAGGAGTGAGAAGTGGCAAGACGAAAGATACACTTGTCTTCTTACATATATACACGACACATACATATATGTGTACAAGTTTTTATATAAATGTGTTATATGTAGGCTAAAACGGGTGTTTAACTGGATACCGGGTATTTTATCTAGCGTTTAAATCCCGATTTATGGCGTTCTAAATTATTTTTATTATTATATAAAAATAAACTCGCCAAAATATTACTGAAATAAATTTCAGTTGCCGAGATTGGCTGTGTTGTCCGCGTTTCGCAGTTTAAGTACTGTGTCGCGCTGTAACACGCGGTACACGCTTAAACTTGAAAAATAACGTTTTTACGCGTTTTAATTTATTTTTCAACACGGACCTGATTAAAAATAAAATTTTAATCATAAAATAATATTTTTGGGATTTAAATATTATCCGGGCGGTCACGTTCGTTTCGAAGTTTTGTCGTAAATAGTTCTTTAGTTCAAATAAACATGTCTTTGCCATACCGAATCCTTCGAAACTTATTTCTAAGTAATGCAAAGGATATTTAGGGTATGTTTAGCTTACGTCACAGTTCCGGAGTGTACGTCGCGTTAAACTGATTGCGTTTATGCACCCGTTTGCGTATAACCTTCCGGAAAGTGATTTAAAGCTTGAAATCAGAATCGAATCAAATTATAAAATAAATAAACACAATTACACATATAATAACACCAAAACACATTGTTTTATTGATAATCAACATTGTTTTACATTATACAATGATTACAGAACACAGTTGTCACACTATGCTTCTAACAAGCTTACATATGATCTTAACAAAATCACAAAATCAACAACAACTTCATTACATACTTCATATAACACTAGAAATCACTTGATTATGTTAGATCATCGCATTTCTTTACTTGTTCATGTATTAAAGTTTAGTGTTCTTGATGGTTTAACTTGTACATTTTCATTACACTACTAACAAGAAGCAAAATTGAAGATTAGAATACTCACTACTAGCTCTTGTGGCTAGGGAAGTTGCAAGAGAAATCAGAAGATGAAGATGATGCAAAGTTAGTGGTTAAAAGCTCCACAAGAAGGTCCTTGAGCTTCCAAGACTTGTAGCCTCCTTAGATGTTCTTCTTACACCTTAGTAAACCCTTGGATTTCTTGTATTTTGATTGAAAAAGAAAGGTGAAATAGGGTGTTGTTGGCATAAAATGAGAGAGAGAAGAAAGGGGGAAAGAGTTTTTGAAATGGAGAATGATGAAGTGATAATGTTTTTGGCACAAGGGTTCTTATAATTACATCTTTCATCTAATACCCATTAGTTATAAAAATAAGCTTCTTTGACCAACAATACAACAAGTCAACATGGGAAAGTATGTGGGTCCCCTATGGGGACGGCACTGTGGGGGGGGGGGGGGGTTAAATGTTGGAAGCTTAGGGGTTAAAGGTGTAAGTTTAGTGTTTAATGAGAGGTTAAATGGGTTTAAGTGTTTCTAAGTGTTAGAAGGTGTTATATGACCATAACTAGTTCAATAACACTAAAACAATGTTTCTAGTTCATTTGGTGTTTTGGTGGTGTCCGGATAATTGTTCGGTTGTCAATTCGTTAAGTTACTAACTTGTGTAATTTATACGGTATGATGTGCTTTTCATGTCCTGATTGCATCCTCTAAATTTTTCAAGTTATTCAGGGTGTGTAATACTATTTCTGAATCAACTATAAATAGTCCAATGCTGGATTTTGCTGAAATTGTTATTTATAGTCGTTTCAGATAATTTTTAGTGCTTGTAATATTTCCGGAAAGTGTTAACATAAATCCTTGTTCTTCCCACTTGGGATTTGATATGTTTTTTTTATGTCGGACCTACATCTAAGTCTTAATCTATCTTTAGCTGAGTACTGAGGCTGTGCTGACACAACTTGTCTAACCGGTGAGTTTACTAATTGTTTTGACGCAACGCTTAAATTATTTCACAATGCGATAAATGAAATGTATAACATGCATGATTTAAATGTATGACTTGCAAGCATATAATGATAATGTTTAAAACCCATAATTGCAGACCATAAATAATTATTAAATAGTACGGAAGTAACTAGATTTGTGCTGTTTGTCACACATGAAGTCATGACATGCACACCACTGATGCGTATGTGTGTTTATTTTATTAAGATCAAACAACTACTATTCAAATAATAGTGCAGCCATATATGAACGACAAATACAAAAGATGTGGGCATTGGACATTATGTACTAACAAAAGACAATAAAGTATGACAACGTGTACCGTTACCTGAAGGAAAATATCCCATTGGAACCAAATGGGTATCCAAATACAGAATTGCAGAAAGGGGAATTGTGGTAATGAACAAAGCAAGACTGGTGGTTCAAGGCTTTAGAAAAGAATAAGGGATTGATTATGATGAAACTTTTGCTCTTGTGGCTAGATTGGAAGCTATCAGACTGTTTCTTACATTTGTTGTTACACACAAAATGCATGTATATCAAATGGACATCAAATGTGCCTTTCTTTATGTTTGTCAGCCTCCTATTTTGAAGATCCTCATAATTCTAATCATGTCTATAAGCTTTATGAAGCTATTTACATTCTCAAGTAGGCTCCAAGAGCATGGTATAAAGCTCTTTCATCATTCTTAACTACAAATAAGTTTAAAAGGGTGCAATTAATAAAAATTGTTTTAAAAACAGTGAAACTGCACAAAATCGAAGAAAACATGCTTTAAATGTCAACAAGTTGCACATGTTGGTCGTAAGTGTCCACAAAATCTGAAGCCTGTTGATGTTGATAAAGAGAAAAAGAAATATGAGGTTGTGAAACAGAAGTCACCTAAATTTGAGCCAAAGTAGGTTTGGAAAGCAAAGGTTGATATATCAAAGCTAAAACAAATTTGGAAACCTAAAACATCCAAGTTTGAACGAAAACCAGTTTGGAAATCAAAGATTGATTCGTCAAAATGAAACGTTCAAACTAATTTATGATTTTATAAAAGGATTGTTTTAAAAGGACAAATTGGGGTTGTAAAGAAACAAAATACTTCTGTTGCTGAGAAAAGGAAAACCGATTAAGCTAAAAAGGCTGAAGTCAAAAATGAAAAAGTGTTTTGTGAAAAATGGAAAAGATTTTCCTAAATTGAATGATTCTTATTGTGTCAAAATACCCAAGGTCAAAGAGACTTGGTTGCTTTATTTAAGTGATTGAGTTGGTGAATGTGCAGGTGTTCCAGAATTCAACCGACGTTCAAAATGAAGAATGGAGCAGTCTGGCACACGAGGAGTCCTCCTCAGCAAACTCCTGTGATTGAGATCAGGGAGTGGTTGTTAATAATAATAAATAAATCAAAAATCAAAACCTAAAAAATAAAAAAATAAAAAATGAAAAAATGTTTTTTTTTAAATTGTAAAAATCAAAATTTTTGAAATTTTTTTGAAGGAATACGCCGAAATCCTCACGGCTGAACAAACACATGATAAAACAAGCGTGAAAAATGGTTTCAAAATGTTTTAATCAGTGGTTTGTAAATCATGGTGGTGTATGTGAGAAAAACAGAGAATGTGAAGTAGAAAATGGATGGCGAGATGAAGCTATCTACATTGGTTTGTCAAATTTTCTTTAAAATGTTTTGGATTTTAGAAGGAATAAAAATTTTAAAAATAAAAAAAAAACATTTGAAACTTTGAAAATGTTAAAAACATGAAAAAATAAAAGAGTTTTGTGTAAAAAAGGAAAATAATAGTACACCAGTAAGACAATCACGATATGCTAATAAAATGGAAAGTCAAGATGTGATAAACGGTCTCACTCCAGTAGATTTTTACACATTTAGTATATTGATTTTGAGATATATGGACTTTCATATCTCGTGGGGAACATCTCTTGGATATATGGACTTAGTACTCCAAAATTTCGTTTGAGAGGTTGCCCGATTATGAGATATTAGGTCTTTATACTTATTGATATCTGGGGTATTATACTTGGTCTTCTGATTTTGCATCAACAATGGCCTAGACCTCGTATAATGATTTCGCGCTTAAAGCTTTCCCTCCACATATAATTGAGAAAATGTTGAGAGATATATATATCAAGTGTAGTTGTAAAGAAGATTCCTAAGCGGAACACACCTTTAAGTCGACCCTTCATCTCTTTGACTGAATGGAAGTTCCAACCTAAGCTCTCAAGGCCTCGCACTAACCCAGAGACAGATATCATTTAGATATATTCACCTATAAGACTGATCATCTAGGGAATTTTTATACGGGAGTATATTTTGAGGCGGGACACGCGAATAAGATAAGTTCTTAAAAACACTAATCTCGTATCTTGAATCAATTGAAGTTTGTGTGAAAATTTAAGTGGACCAGTATACTTACTAATAATCTAGGTGAATCGTTTAAAACTTAAAGTTTATATAGATCAACGGTGCTATTGATGTGTCGCAAACTGATATGATCCTCTGATACAAAATCAACAAAAATATGTCTGTAAATATTTCTTTATTGCATTTCATTTCAAGTACACTCTGAAAGTCTTAAAAAACAAAAATATTTTTGGTGTGTTTTAGTATAAATTTTGTAAAATACAAAAAGATTTTATTTCACTTTAAGCTGAGTTTCAAAATCTAATTATGCTAAACATGTCTCAGAAAATAACAAGTTCATTAATTTGAAACTTGAGGTTTTGTAATGAAAAATTCAAAAACAGTTTATAAATCTCTAAGGTCATTAATTTGGACTTGGTAGATAATCAGATGAATCAATGTCATTAAATTGAACTTGATTATATGTGAGGTTTGTGATAATTGGGTACTTTTAATGTCAAATATATATAGTTCTTTGATAGGTGGAGCTGAGCCAGGTGATTTGATCCTAGGTTTACAAATTCTTTGATCCTAATGTCAAAATATTTGTATGTAGAGTCGGGTAATCCTGGAAATCTAACTGTCAAAATATGTGCTCACAGCTAGGTTATCCATCCTAGAGATCTCAAATAACCTTTAGTTGTCAAATCATGTTTAGAGAAAGTCAGGTTTTTTATTACTGAATCTGAAATTCTAACAAGTGTTTGAATTGTCAGATCTTCAGAGAGTCAGGTTGAAATCCTAGAAGCTCAAAGCAAGGGGGAGCTTGCAGTGAGAGAGTCTGACAAAAGGGGGAGTTGAAGAATCAGGATGTAAAGGGGGTGGGTAGTTCTGAAGTGTCAAAGTTTCTTAAAGACTCAGAGAGTTGATAAAGTCTAGCTACGAGATTAACTGCAGCAATATCCAAGGGGGAGTCTGTAAGTGCATATGTCTATCGCTCCTGTAAATCATGTATCGTAGCGTTCAGATGAGACAAGACTAGGGTTTAAAGTGTATAACATACTTGAACATGGAAATCCGCATGGATGGATTTACGCAGGTCTGCACGAACTGACTATACGCAGAATTAGGGTTTTGAAAATGTTGATTCGTGCGCACGGACCCGGTAGGTCCACAACTATGCAGATCCGCACAAGGGTACGCCGGTTCTTGATTATTGTTGCGTGCGGATGAAGATCTCCTGTAAATAGAGGTGTTGTCTTGTTCATTTGGACTTCTGGTTGAACTAGAGAGCTGTTACTCTGTCCGTTTGATTTCGTGGTTTTGTATTGTTCATCAATCAATAGAACTCATCTTAAATGTACTTGTTGTTGTTCAATCCACCCTCGTACTTGGATTCCGCACAAGATACAAGATCTATGCAATCAAAGGAACATCAGAATCGATCCTAACACGCACTCTTAATTTCTCTGAGACTGTTTATCAAATTTTGGGATTAAATTTCTTTCATGTTGGGGATGATGGGACAACCAGCAACTTCAGGTTATTACCTTAACCTAACCACAGTTAATTAAATCATACATTCATAGCACTGCATTTAACTAGGGTTAGTTAAATGAGTCTACATTGGTAATTCAGGGAATTATCGGAACACACGCAGGATAACTCTCAAACATTGGTAACTAACACGAATAATAAGCATAAACCGATGGTTTATACGAAACTTATGTGCTGCATGACAAATACATGAACTGTATGCCTTAATTGTAAATTACATGGTATTATATGGCATTTGTATAAACGTTATAGTATTTGGGGGGAGTGTTTGGCATAATTGTGAAACTATAATAAACTACTCAAAACCCTAAATCCTCCATAACTTCTCTATATGACATTTTCATCACTCTCTAATAATCTCTAATCCTCCTTCAATCATCCTTGGCTTCACAAGTTCACACACATCAATTCTGGATCTTCAATTCATCTAGATGCAACCAGAGGTAAGTGTTTATGATTACATGTATGTTGTTTATCTTGTTCTTTAATTAATACAAACCCTAGATTATCCAAACAACTGATTGTATGTGATTGATTATACCATTGAACACGTGATAGCTTAGATAAATGATTGTGCAATGATTGTTTGATGTTTGCGGTATGATAACACTGCTAGACTTATTGATTTGATGGCTGATATTGTTAATTTCTGTGCGTTTCGGGGTCTCTGATCGTTGAAACCTTGAAGAATGAAATCCCTGATTTGTTAGACTTTGTGAAGTCACAAAGTGTCTGTCCGTACTTGTTAAACCTTTAATGTCTGCATTTGTTTCTTTTTTAAAGGTCCGTACTTGGTGTGACATCTGTGCCTCTGCGACCATCAAAAAAATACCAAATCAATGAAATATTGTGTTTCATACTTGGGATTTGTATAAATATGTGTAATATTTGCACATATCAATTCTTGTTCGATTTCGAGCTTTAAATCGCTTTCTAGAAGGTTATACGCGATCTGATGTGTAAATATAATCAGTTTAATGAAACAAACACTCTGGAATAGTGAAATAGGCTTAACATACCTTAAATAACCTTTACATAACTTAGAAATAAGTCTTGGAGGGTTTGGTGTGTCGAAATCAAGTTTATTCGATTGCATGGACTATTTGTGTCAAACTACAAAAGTATACCGAATCGAATAGTATCAAACATTCCGGAAGTTGACCATAAGTTAAACATGCCCTAAATATCCTTTACATAGCTTAGAAATAGGCTTTGAGGTGTTTGGTGCGCAAAAATAAACTTTTGGGTCAAACAGGGACTAAAAGCGTCAAAAAGTGCACAAGTTTGCATTTTCGCGCATATCTTACGTTTTGATTATATCCGTACATCCAAAAATTTATGTAATCATTAAAATAATTTATTTAGTGATTGGCATGATAAAATTCCATTCGTCGCATAATTTGGATCGTTATTTGCGTATGTTCGTGTTTCATCGTAATTAAACTAACAACGCAATCGTACGGCCAAATTAACCGACAGGCCAGATGTTTTGAGCATATTTTAAGTTCCCTATACTTTAACTTTATTTTAGAGCATTCAAAATGGGGTTAACGGGGCTTAAACATGTCAAAAATGCATCGAAAACCATGTTTCACACATTCAGGGACCTAAACTTACATTCTGCCATAGTTGTCTTTGGCGGGGCACGTAAGCAGGGTTCTCCCCTTACGCGGGGCGCGACAACAGCCCAAATCAGAAACTTGTTTTTCAATTCAGCAGCTGGTTTCCTGGGTTTTTGCACATGGTTTCTTCATTCTATGGGCTTGTTTTGGACACCTATAGTATTCCAAATCAGGGGACACACTTGTACGGTCTAGATTGAAGCTCGTTTATCGAGGAATGATCCTAACGATTGTGGATTTCCTATAAATACCCAACCCCATTTCACTTGTTCCTCACACTTGATCTGAGTTTATGCTCTAAGTTGAAGCTTTTGCTTCATACCTGAGTATCTTAGATCAAGATCTTCCTAGCCTGGACCCTTTGTAAGTTTCTTTCATGCTTTTATGCGTTTTTAAGCGTAAGAGTCAAACAGTGTTTGACTTTCTGCTTTGACCGGTCAATGGTCAACACGAAGTTCGTTTGAACTTCGCAACGTGAGCGTAATCACGATGGTCATAGTCCCTTGTAACTATACCTACTTATTACCACGTTGATTAGGTATAGTGGCGAGTCATAGTTTCGGTCAAAATGCGTATTCATGCGTATTTTGTAACCAAACTATTCTTGGGTATCAAAACTGTTTGTTTTGATATCAAACTTGTTTTCTAACTTCGTTAAACATGTTTTAACATGTTTAACTCGTCACTTTTAGTTTGGTGCTTATATAGGGTCGTAAGATAAGCATTCTAAACAACCGCTTAGACTTTCGAACCCGACCCGTTTGGTCGATCATTAGCATCTGACCAAACATGTTTTGTGACCATAGTTGTATAGGGAATAACCTTCCAAGGTTATACCTTATGGTCACTTCATTTAGTTAGTTGTATGATAGGTAATTTATATGCCTTAGGAAAATGACCAAAATGCCCTTTTTACTCATAAATTCATTTTAAGCATATGTAACCTAAATTTTTACATCTTTTCTGATTAGGTAACATTATTAGACATGTTAAGGCATATAATACTTGTCATAGGATTAGTTAGGATGTCCGAAGGCGTTTCACGCGAACGACGCGTTAAAGTAGCGTAAGCTACCTAAACGAGTCGTAATGGGTCGTAAGCACTTAGGTTAGGTTTCGATTTAGTATGTAGGCTTTGTTAAACCATATCATATGAGTTCCAATACTCATTTGGTTTACGAAACCTCATCCTATCCGATCTTCCGATTTAGGTCCGGTTTACTTACATAGTTACCTATATTAGGTGTCGTTTGATTTTTCGTGATCCCTCTAGCTTTGCTTGGTTGTTATTCAAGACTTCTACGCATCCTAAGGTGAGTACATAGTCCCCTCTTTTACTGTTTTCAAATTTTTTGGGGTGAAACACATGTGCCTAGATGTTACTTTTGTGCTTTTCATGCTTTTATATCATATACTTGATATGTTCATTAGTACGCATATAGTACATGATCTCATTATGTTTTGCTATGTATGTTCACTTAGCATGCTAGTACATTGATTTTCATATATTACATTTTGTTGCATATGCTCATCCAACATATGGACACATTGTTTTACATTTTGAATTGTTTAAAACGTTTGGAGCTGTTTGATCTATGTAAGTTATTTGAACTGTTGGAACCGTTTGGAACTGTTTGATTTATGTGAACCGTTTGGAACTGTTTGATTTATGTGAACCGTTTGGAACCGTTTGAACCGTTGGGTTAAGGAAGTGATTAGGTACCGGGGCGGGTGTAATGTGTTAAAAGCATGGTGGATACGCCATTGGTACTTCCTATATATAAGTGCTTTTATCAAATTATATATCGTTACGTTATCTAGATCACTTGGGTAAAGGTTATCAAAACGAAGTTATATTACAAGGTTTTTCTAACAATATAAACCTTTCGAGTTTTATTACAAAAAACCATTTACAAATCCGGGTCTACATAAACAAATTTTTTGGGGTTAAGATTCATGGTATCGAGGTTTTATGAATAATCTGTTTTGACTTGATTATTTAATTTACAATACAAACATTTTACAAAAAAATTAAGTTTTCTAATATCGAATAACAAAGTTGTTGAGTTATTTCAAAAGGTAAACTTTCACACCCCCAAAATCCACCATGCGGAGTATCACCGCTTGGAGGCGTGACATGACCAGGATCGAGCCACCAATCATATTGAACAACTCAATTAAGTAAATAAAACCAAACATAATACGATTGGTGACCAAAGCTAGTTAACCTTGTTTGGTTTAAACAGCGGAAGCATAAACGTGAGTTCAAAAGCATAAGTCCATAGTTCATAAGTTAAGGTTTCAAAACGCAAGTTTAGTAAGTTCATAAGGATTTAAACATTAAGCACGGAACATAACCGTCCGTACACCACAACGACTCCTTCCTCGTGCAAGCTCCAAGCATTTAGCAACCTGCAAGGCATGTAACAACGAGTCAACAACAAAGTTGAGTGAGTTCACGTTTGGTTGTTTAGTTTTAAGTTGTTTCTGAAAAACGTGGTTTGACTTTCGTTGGCTTAATTGCCGTGGGGGTTACCCCGTGGTTGAAAGTATGATTAACCAGTTCATTTTTCATTACCCCAAACCATAATCATAATCAGTGGGGGCTTCCCATTATGTATGTTACTAGACTAGGCGTATCCATAAGTGTCCTTCCCAATCCGAGGACGGTGTTAAGTATGAGTGTACGTAGGTTTTACGTACGTGCCCTTCTCAATCATAGGACAGTAGTAAGTATGAGTGTACGTAGGTTTTACGTACGTGCCCTTCCCAATCCGAGGACAGTAGTGAGTATGAGTGTACGTAGGTTTTACGTACGTGCCCTTCCCAATCCGAGGACAGTAGTAGGTATGAGTGTACGTAGGTTTTACGTACGTGCCCTTCCCAATCCGAGGACAGTAGTAGGTAGTCTAGTAGTGTTGATAATATAAATAGCTATTCAATCCCATTCCCAGCCACCGGGAATCCCATGCCTTAGTAAGGGTGTGAACTCACCTCGGTTTGCTCGGTTAGACTCTCAGATATAGCTAACAGTCAAGGTCGGTCAATCACGTCCTAGTATGATTTACCAGTTAGTCATTTAGTGGTTTTCAAATAGAACACAAAGTTCCTACACGTATCTATCACACAACATGCGTCACTGTAACGGTTTATGCCCATCTAAGTTTCCCGTCCATTCCCCACTCAAAATCAAACATACGATAATGCACATAACATATATAACATGTTAAATCATTCACATATAGCATACTCGACATTTAGACACGCAAGTCACAACTTATGTCAATTCAGCATTAAAACTCAAAACCGGCTGTTTTTGGACATTTAAATAAAATAGTTAGATTATTCCAAAAATTCCCAAATTTTTATAGAATGTCATAAACATTCCATATTTTATTGTCCAAAAATATCGGGGTCCGGTTCATTACCCACATTTTATAAAAATTCATATTCGGGACTGAACTCAGATTTATGTATTTCTGACCACAGTCCACGAAACAATTTATTAAAAATTCATCGTAAGTCCGATTTGCGAAATTCCAGTGGGGTAATTACAAATACTTCAGTTGTCATCTACAGTAAAATTTTCATGGCCCGATTCATCACAAAACTCAGGTTATGACTGAAAGTACGACACCCATTTATTGCTGTCAAAATTCAGGTTAAGTAGCTGTTACAAATTAACACTAAAAAAAATAGTAAACGGAGTCCAAAAATTACGATTCCGGTGCCATTAGAACCGTATTTCATAATAACATATTTTAGATTCAAAATATCGATTTTTCGTTGAGGTTAAGACCTGTTTACAGCCAACAGAAGTGGGCTGTAAAAGTTAGACAGATTCTGATTCTTTTGTGTTTAACCTTCTAAATCGGGTTCGATCGATTCCTTTAACAAGTTTAGTGACCACAACAACATCATATACTAATATTATTCAGTAAGGCATCAGATAATCACCCAATCATCATAATCACACAAGATCTACATGGTTTACACACATATTCATCCATTAACCAACATGTTCAAGACTTTAGTGCAAGTTCTTTAGTGTTTCATAACTTTAATCATCAAATCACTTATTAACCACTTAAATAACAAGAATAAGATGAAGATTTAGAACACTTACTACTAGCACAAGGCTAGGGAAGAAACAAGGCGTAAAGTGGTGGATAAAAGAAAACAAGAGCGGTCCTTCAACTTCCGAACACACCGAGCTTCATTGTATGCCTTCTAACACCCTTGGAAGTATGTAGAATGTATGAAACTTGAATGAAGATGATGGTAGTGTGGAGATGGG
Source organism: Helianthus tuberosus (assembly GCA_030545235.1). Classification (NCBI taxonomy): domain Eukaryota; kingdom Viridiplantae; phylum Streptophyta; class Magnoliopsida; order Asterales; family Asteraceae; genus Helianthus; species Helianthus tuberosus. Next base: position 63,529,020 of record CM060416.1, on the reverse strand, counting down.
TGTTCAGCCGTGAGGTAAGGGAAAGGGAGGAAGAAAGTTTGTGTGGTGTGTTATGATGAAAGTGAGATGTTAGGTTCTAGTGGTTAAGGTATAAATCCTCCATCATGGCTAAAACCAATGGTTCATATGTTTCAAAAGCAAGGGACAAGATCTTATAAAATAAACAACTAAAATCATGAGTGGGCCATGTATGTTGGCTGATTATAGGTGGGGGGGGGGGGGGTCTAGACATAGGTTCCAACTAATTAGTTACCTAAATTGTTAGAAAACCAAGTATTAGTTAGGTTTATTGGTTACTAGATATTTTTTATGAGGTCTTATGATGTTCAGGCACCATAACTAGCTCAGGAAAATAAAAACAATGTTTCTTGCAATATTTTAGTGTTCCGGGTAATGCCCGGTTGTTCGGTCTGACACTGTTCCGTTAAAGTGCTTAATTAATCCGTAAAGTGTCCTATATACGTATTTTTGTAACGTTTTTAATTTTTAACACTCAGGAAGGCATACCGGACTATTTAGTAACTTTTCTGTACTTTATTAGTGTGTTAACAAGTACATGTAAGCATAACACATAAATCAGAGAGCAGTTAAATAATTCCACACAGTCGTCAAGCACTTTAATTGTCATTAATAAATTGTACGGAATACATGGAATTTGAGGGTTGTCACATTCTCCCCCTGTTAAGAGAATTTCGTCCCGAAATTTAGCGCGTGGTTACTGAGGAAGCTAGTTAAGTTGCGTTGTTTTCCAGATTTTCCTGGGGTGTCACATCATCCCCCCGTTGATTTGGAATTTCGTCCCGAAATTTCACACCCCCAAAATCCACCATGCGGAGTATCACCGCTTGGAGGCGTGACATGACCAGGATCGAGCCACCAATCATATTGAACAACTCAATTAAGTAAATAAAACCAAACATAATACGATTGGTGACCAAAGCTAGTTAACCTTGTTTGGTTTAAACAGCGGAAGCATAAACGTGAGTTCAAAAGCATAAGTCCATAGTTCATAAGTTAAGGTTTCAAAACGCAAGTTTAGTAAGTTCATAAGGATTTAAACATTAAGCACGGAACATAACCGTCCGTACACCACAACGACTCCTTCCTCGTGCAAGCTCCAAGCATTTAGCGACCTGCAAGGCATGTAACAACGAGTCAACAACAAAGTTGAGTGAGTTCACGTTTGGTTGTTTAGTTTTAAGTTGTTTCTGAAAAACGTGGTTTGACTTTCGTTGGCTTAATTGCCGTGGGGGTTACCCCGTGGTTGAAAGTATGATTAACCAGTTCATTTTTCATTACCCCAAACCATAATCATAATCAGTGGGGGCTTCCCATTATGTATGTTACTAGACTAGGCGTATCCATAAGTGTCCTTCCCAATCCGAGGACGGTGTTAAGTATGAGTGTACATAGGTTTTACGTACGTGCCCTTCTCAATCATAGGACAGTAGTAAGTATGAGTGTACGTAGGTTTTACGTACGTGCCCTTCCCAATCCGAGGACAGTAGTGAGTATGAGTGTACGTAGGTTTTACGTACGTGCCCTTCCCAATCCGAGGACAGTAGTAGGTATGAGTGTACGTAGGTTTTACGTACGTGCCCTTCCCAATCCGAGGACAGTAGTAGGTAGTCTAGTAGTGTTGATAATATAAATAGCTATTCAATCCCATTCCCAGCCACCGGGAATCCCATGCCTTAGTAAGGGTGTGAACTCACCTCGGTTTGCTCGGTTAGACTCTCAGATATAGCTAACAGTCAAGGTCGGTCAATCACGTCCTAGTATGATTTACCAGTTAGTCATTTAGTGGTTTTCAAATAGAACACAAAGTTCCTACACGTATCTATCACACAACATGCGTCACTGTAACGGTTTATGCCCATCTAAGTTTCCCGTCCATTCCCCACTCAAAATCAAACATACGATAATGCACATAACATATATAACATGTTAAATCATTCACATATAGCATACTCGACATTTAGACACGCAAGTCACAACTTATGTCAATTCAGCATTAAAACTCAAAACCGGCTGTTTTTGGACATTTAAATAAAATAGTTAGATTATTCCAAAAATTCCCAAATTTTTATAGAATGTCATAAACATTCCATATTTTATTGTCCAAAAATATCGGGGTCCGGTTCATTACCCACATTTTATAAAAATTCATATTCGGGACTGAACTCAGATTTATGTATTTCTGACCACAGTCCACGAAACAATTTATTAAAAATTCATCGTAAGTCCGATTTGCGAAATTCCAGTGGGGTAATTACAAATACTTCAGTTGTCATCTACAGTAAAATTTTCATGGCCCGATTCATCACAAAACTCAGGTTATGACTGAAAGTACGACACCCATTTATTGCTGTCAAAATTCAGGTTAAGTAGCTGTTACAAATTAACACTAAAAAAAATAGTAAACGGAGTCCAAAAATTACGATTCCGGTGCCATTAGAACCGTATTTCATAATAACATATTTTAGATTCAAAATATCGATTTTTCGTTGAGGTTAAGACCTGTTTACAGCCAACAGAAGTGGGCTGTAAAAGTTAGACAGATTCTGATTCTTTTGTGTTTAACCTTCTAAATCGGGTTCGATCGATTCCTTTAACAAGTTTAGTGACCACAACAACATCATATACTAATATTATTCAGTAAGGCATCAGATAATCACCCAATCATCATAATCACACAAGATCTACATGGTTTACACACATATTCATCCATTAACCAACATGTTCAAGACTTTAGTGCAAGTTCTTTAGTGTTTCATAACTTTAATCATCAAATCACTTATTAACCACTTAAATAACAAGAATAAGATGAAGATTTAGAACACTTACTACTAGCACAAGGCTAGGGAAGAAACAAGGCGTAAAGTGGTGGATAAAAGAAAACAAGAGCGGTCCTTCAACTTCCGAACACACCGAGCTTCATTGTATGCCTTCTAACACCCTTGGAAGTATGTAGAATGTATGAAACTTGAATGAAGATGATGGTAGTGTGGAGATGGGTGTTCAGCCGTGAGGTAAGGGAAAGGGAGGAAGAAAGTTTGTGTGGTGTGTTATGATGAAAGTGAGATGTTAGGTTCTAGTGGTTAAGGTATAAATCCTCCATCATGGCTAAAACCAATGGTTCATATGTTTCAAAAGCAAGGGACAAGATCTTATAAAATAAACAACTAAAATCATGAGTGGGCCATGTATGTTGGCTGATTATAGGTGGGGGGGGGGGGGGTCTAGACATAGGTTCCAACTAATTAGTTACCTAAATTGTTAGAAAACCAAGTATTAGTTAGGTTTATTGGTTACTAGATATTTTTTATGAGGTCTTATGATGTTCAGGCACCATAACTAGCTCAGGAAAATAAAAACAATGTTTCTTGCAATATTTTAGTGTTCCGGGTAATGCCCGGTTGTTCGGTCTGACACTGTTCCGTTAAAGTGCTTAATTAATCCGTAAAGTGTCCTATATACGTATTTTTGTAACGTTTTTAATTTTTAACACTCAGGAAGGCATACCGGACTATTTAGTAACTTTTCTGTACTTTATTAGTGTGTTAACAAGTACATGTAAGCATAACACATAAATCAGAGAGCAGTTAAATAATTCCACACAGTCGTCAAGCACTTTAATTGTCATTAATAAATTGTACGGAATACATGGAATTTGAGGGTTGTCACATTCTCCCCCTGTTAAGAGAATTTCGTCCCGAAATTTAGCGCGTGGTTACTGAGGAAGCTAGTTAAGTTGCGTTGTTTTCCAGATTTTCCTGGGGTGTCACATCATCCCCCCGTTGATTTGGAATTTCGTCCCGAAATTCTGCAGTAGCTTCAGCCTCAGTAGTGGTTGCGTTTTTCTTAAACAGCTGGGGATACTTGAGTTTCATTTGGTCTTCTCGTTCCCAGGTATACTCCGGGCCACGACGAGCATTCCAACGAACTCGGACGAGAGGTATTCTTGTGTGCTTGAGGATCTTAACATCTCGATCCGTAATCTCTACTGGTTCCTCGACGAATCGCAGCTGGTCGTCGATTGTGAGTTCCTTGAGAGGAACTATGAAGGTCTCCTCTGACAGACACTTCTTTAGATTTGATACGTGGAATACGTTGTGAACTCCGCTGAGTTCTTCAGGTAGATCCAACCTGTAGGCGACTTGGCCAATTTTCTCAATGACTTTGAATGGTCCGATATAACGCGGATTGAGTTTGCCTCGTTTGCCAAAGCGGACTACACCTTTCCAAGGTGAGACTTTGAGTAGCGCTCGATCCCCAACCTGGAGCTCGAGTGGTTTTCTTCCCTTATCAGCATAACTTTTCTGACGGTCACGAGCTGCCGCCATTCGCTGTCGTATCCGAGCAATTTTCTCGGTGGTATCTACCACATGTTCTGGGCCAGTGATTTGGCTGTCACCAACTTCTGCCCAACAGAGAGGTGATCGGCATTTGCGTCCGTACAATGCCTCAAACGGAGCGGCTTGGATGCTGGTGTGGTAGCTGTTATTATATGAGAACTCCACTAGCGGGAGGTGCTTCTCCCAGCCATTACCAAAATCGATTACACATGCCCTAAGCATGTCTTCAAGGGTTTGGATGGTGCGTTCAGATTGCCCATCCGTCTGCGGGTGATAAGCGGTGCTCATATCTAAACGTGAGCCAAAGGACTTGTGCATTGCTTGCCACAGTTCAGAAGTAAAACGTGCGTCATGATCAGATATAATAGAGATTGGCACTCCGTGCCTTGATACCACTTCCTTTAGGTAAATGTCTGCAAGAGTAGAGAACTTGTCCGTTTCTTTGATAGCCAGAAAATGTGCAGACATGGTTAGTTGATCTACGATCACCCAAATGGTATCGTTTCCGCGTTGAGATCTGGGCAGGCCAGTAACAAAATCCATGGAGATTTGCTCCCATTTCCATTTCGGGATCTCCGGTTGTTGAAGTAGGCCTGATGGTTTCTGATATTCAGACTTGACTCTCGCACAAGTCAAGCACTTACTGACGTAGGTTGCTATGTGGGCTTTCATGCCAGGCTACCAATACGTAGTCTTGAGGTCGTGGTACATTTTATCCGAACCAGGATGTACCGAATAACGAGACTTGTGCGCTTCGTCCATCACAAGCTCGCGTGAGTTTCCATAAAATGGAACCCAAATGCGTCCGTATACATAGTAAGCGCCGTCTTCCTTTTGTTCTAGCCGCTGCCTCGATCCTCGTAGGGACTCAGCCCTGATGTTCTCTGCTTTCAATGCTTCAACCTGAGCATCACGAATCTGAGCGGGAAGGTTAGATTGGATGGTAAGCTGTAACGCACGTACACGCTTAGGTAGAGTATCCTTTCGACTGAGGGCGTCGGCCACAACATTGGCCTTGCCCGGAGGGTACTTGATAGCGCATTCATAATCGTTCAAAAGCTCAACTCATCGGCGTTGACGCATGTTTAACTCCTTTTGCTTGAAGATATGCTCGAGACTCCTGTGATCGGTGTAAATGGTGCACTTGGTACCGTACAGGTAATTTCTCCATATCTTAAGCGCGAAAACAACTGCTCCCAGCTCCAGATCGTGAGTAGTGTAATTTCTTTCGTGAACCTTGAGTTGGCGTGATGCGTAGGCAATGACCTTGTCACGTTGCATCAATACGCAACCAAGTCATTGGATGGAAGCATCGCAGTAAACCACAAAATCATTTGTGCCCTCAGGCAATGAGAGGATAGGCGCGCTACAAAGTCTATCCTTTAGGTGTTGAAATGCGGACTCCTGTGCATCACCCCAACGATAGATGACACCCTTCTGGGTCAACGAAGTGAGAGGTTGCGCAATCTTGGAGAAATCTTTTATAAACCTTCTGTAATATCCGGCCAAACCCAAGAATTGGCGGATTTCTGTTGGTGTGCGGGGTGCGGGCCAGTTCTTGATCGATTCAACCTTAGATGGATCCACATGAATTCCATCCTTGTTTACCACATGGCCTAGAAAGTGGACTTCGCGAAGCCAGAAGTCACATTTTGAAAACTTGGCATACAACTGTTCCTTTCGAAGAAGTTCTAGCATAAGTCGTAGATGCTGCTCGTGTTCTTCCTGACTCTTGGAATAGATCAGGATATCGTCGATGAACACAATAACGAACTTATCCAGGTAAGGCTTGCATACTCGGTTCATGAGATCCATGAAGACCGCTGGTGCATTCGTCAGCCCGAATGGCATAACCAGAAACTCGTAATGGCCGTAGCGAGTTCTGAATGCTGTTTTGGAGACGTCCTCATCTCGGACTCTCAGCTGATGGTATCCCGATCTCAAATCAATCTTAGAGTAATAGCTCGACCCTTGCAGCTGGTCGAATAAGTCGTCAATACGTGGAAGAGGATAACGATTCTTCACAGTCACCTTGTTGAGCTCGCGATAGTCAATACACATTCTGAAAGTACCATCCTTCTTCTTTACGAACAAGACTGGAGCTCCCCAGGGCGAAGAGCTAGGACGTATAAAACCCTTTTCCAAGAGTTCTTGTAGTTGTGTGGACAGTTCTTCGAGTTCTGATGGAGCTAGACGATATGGTGCTCGAGCTACTGGCGCTGCTCCAGGAGCTAGCTCGATTTGAAACTCAACTTGGCGATGAGGCGGAAGACCAGGTAATTTCTCAGGAAATACCTCGGGAAAATCGCGCACAATAGGGATGTCTTCAATTCTCTTCTCTTCCGTTGTTGTGTCAGTAACGAGTGCTAAAATGGCAGTGTGGCCCTTTCGCAAACACTTTTGGGCCTTAAGGAAAGAGATGATGCCTTCGACAGCACCACTCTTGTCGCCACGAATCACGGGAGGTTCTTCACCAGAACGAGGGATGCGGACAATCTTTTCGTTGCAAAGAATTTCTGCTTGCTGATGAGATGACCAATCCATCCTAATCGCAACGTCGTTCACTGATAGGAGTGTTACATCGATATGGTTGGCACAACCAGAACTAGCTGAAGGAGGATGACCGTCGCACAGGTTTGTAGTGTTAAGGTTCACTGAAATTTCCATTGAAGTTGTTAGGCTCCCCTCATGCGAAGGGGGAATAATTCACCTTGATCGATGAACCTAGATAAGTTTGCAGTTTATCGAGTTGGTAAGCAACCAAATTTAGAGGAGTTTACTTAGGTCGGGCGAATGAATCCAAAATACGTCTGCGTAGTCGTGAGGTTCCAAAGAAAAGACTCGAAAACGTGTTCAAGAGATTATGATCGTATCAATAATACATCACCATTCTCAAGGTTTCGAGGAGGGGTCACCAATGATCGGGAGTCGAGCCTTCCAACTTTTCTAAACCAGAGGGTGTTCGTTTCGGTGCCTCAGCATGGAGAAGCGAGAACGTAACGTCACTGTGGTAAAAGAGTGATGGTTTGGTCTAAGCCAATGGTGGAAACTGGACTTATCATTAATCAACAATCATGTGTCGGTGCAAAAGCTAGCGCAAGGATTCTGCCTATTAAAGAAGACTATCATGGAATTTAAAATACGACTCTTGTAGTGTAGGAAGGGTAAGGTAGATGTATAGATCATCGTGTTCGCCTGTAGGTTGTGTGATCCATAACTCCGTCCTCGAATGTCCTGAAGACATTCCCATCAGTAAAGGCATCCATTCGTTAAGTGGGGTATACGAGAGAGCTAATCAAGTAGAATAAGAATAAACCATTTAACAGGGTAATAAGGTAGTCTTGTGATTGGTGTAAATCGTGGTATGGTTGTTGGCGTTTCATTAATTCGGTTGTCAATCGAAGCGATAGGGAATTAATGAGGTTCATGCGAATAACCGAGTGAAAGCAAGGGTCCAAGAATAATCGAAGGATTTGACCAGCTAATTTGTTGTCTAGAAGTAATCTCCAGTAGTGGTGCGGGGCGGCATGGCACAAAAAGGGAAGTTCGTTGCATCGCTGTCGCGCGAGTGTATCACTTGTCCAAAACAGTGTAAGGTTTCGTGTTGCATAACGACAAACGCGTGTAACTGTGACTGCTTCGCTTCTGGCGATGATGACAGGTGAAGGTGATAAAGTTCGTCAACCGGTATGCGTGGGTTTTGTTCTCCTAAGCCTGAGTTCGTGCAAGCCAAGTCTGGTCTTCGCGGATGTTGACGTACGAACCGGCTGTACGGAGGGTCAGATGGCGACTTCATGTCGAGGTAAACATGCGAGTAGATAGAATGCATAAACAGCCGTTGTAGCGGGGTGACAAGAAATCAAGAAAGAAATTGACCACCGTTTGTCAAATTTCAAGTAAACAATTATGTGTCATAAGAACACCATAGGGCTAATAGACAACATGCTGTTTTCCTAATTTAACATACTATAACATCACACCATGCAAAAGTAATCTAGCAAGTAGATAATATAAACTCAAATCATACCACCTAGTGTTTTGAGCCTTGCACGTGGAGCGAAGCGTCGTTGTGGATCGTTGAACACTGTACAGGTTATAGTCTGGTTTTATCAAAAAGCTTTTCCCTTTTTAAAACCAAGTTCACTATAACCAATGGCTCTGATACCAATCTTTCACACCCCCAAAATCCACCATGCGGAGTATCACCGCTTGGAGGCGTGACATGACCAGGATCGAGCCACCAATCATATTGAACAACTCAATTAAGTAAATAAAACCAAACATAATACGATTGGTGACCAAAGCTAGTTAACCTTGTTTGGTTTAAACAGCGGAAGCATAAACGTGAGTTCAAAAGCATAAGTCCATAGTTCATAAGTTAAGGTTTCAAAACGCAAGTTTAGTAAGTTCATAAGGATTTAAACATTAAGCACGGAACATAACCGTCCGTACACCACAACGACTCCTTCCTCGTGCAAGCTCCAAGCATTTAGCGACCTGCAAGGCATGTAACAACGAGTCAACAACAAAGTTGAGTGAGTTCACGTTTGGTTGTTTAGTTTTAAGTTGTTTCTGAAAAACGTGGTTTGACTTTCGTTGGCTTAATTGCCGTGGGGGTTACCCCGTGGTTGAAAGTATGATTAACCAGTTCATTTTTCATTACCCCAAACCATAATCATAATCAGTGGGGGCTTCCCATTATGTATGTTACTAGACTAGGCGTATCCATAAGTGTCCTTCCCAATCCGAGGACGGTGTTAAGTATGAGTGTACGTAGGTTTTACGTACGTGCCCTTCTCAATCATAGGACAGTAGTAAGTATGAGTGTACGTAGGTTTTACGTACGTGCCCTTCCCAATCCGAGGACAGTAGTGAGTATGAGTGTACGTAGGTTTTACGTACGTGCCCTTCCCAATCCGAGGACAGTAGTAGGTATGAGTGTACGTAGGTTTTACGTACGTGCCCTTCCCAATCCGAGGACAGTAGTAGGTAGTCTAGTAGTGTTGATAATATAAATAGCTATTCAATCCCATTCCCAGCCACCGGGAATCCCATGCCTTAGTAAGGGTGTGAACTCACCTCGGTTTGCTCGGTTAGACTCTCAGATATAGCTAACAGTCAAGGTCGGTCAATCACGTCCTAGTATGATTTACCAGTTAGTCATTTAGTGGTTTTCAAATAGAACACAAAGTTCCTACACGTATCTATCACACAACATGCGTCACTGTAACGGTTTATGCCCATCTAAGTTTCCCGTCCATTCCCCACTCAAAATCAAACATACGATAATGCACATAACATATATAACATGTTAAATCATTCACATATAGCATACTCGACATTTAGACACGCAAGTCACAACTTATGTCAATTCAGCATTAAAACTCAAAACCGGCTGTTTTTGGACATTTAAATAAAATAGTTAGATTATTCCAAAAATTCCCAAATTTTTATAGAATGTCATAAACATTCCATATTTTATTGTCCAAAAATATCGGGGTCCGGTTCATTACCCACATTTTATAAAAATTCATATTCGGGACTGAACTCAGATTTATGTATTTCTGACCACAGTCCACGAAACAATTTATTAAAAATTCATCGTAAGTCCGATTTGCGAAATTCCAGTGGGGTAATTACAAATACTTCAGTTGTCATCTACAGTAAAATTTTCATGGCCCGATTCATCACAAAACTCAGGTTATGACTGAAAGTACGACACCCATTTATTGCTGTCAAAATTCAGGTTAAGTAGCTGTTACAAATTAACACTAAAAAAAATAGTAAACGGAGTCCAAAAATTACGATTCCGGTGCCATTAGAACCGTATTTCATAATAACATATTTTAGATTCAAAATATCGATTTTTCGTTGAGGTTAAGACCTGTTTACAGCCAACAGAAGTGGGCTGTAAAAGTTAGACAGATTCTGATTCTTTTGTGTTTAACCTTCTAAATCGGGTTCGATCGATTCCTTTAACAAGTTTAGTGACCACAACAACATCATATACTAATATTATTCAGTAAGGCATCAGATAATCACCCAATCATCATAATCACACAAGATCTACATGGTTTACACACATATTCATCCATTAACCAACATGTTCAAGACTTTAGTGCAAGTTCTTTAGTGTTTCATAACTTTAATCATCAAATCACTTATTAACCACTTAAATAACAAGAATAAGATGAAGATTTAGAACACTTACTACTAGCACAAGGCTAGGGAAGAAACAAGGCGTAAAGTGGTGGATAAAAGAAAACAAGAGCGGTCCTTCAACTTCCGAACACACCGAGCTTCATTGTATGCCTTCTAACACCCTTGGAAGTATGTAGAATGTATGAAACTTGAATGAAGATGATGGTAGTGTGGAGATGGGTGTTCAGCCGTGAGGTAAGGGAAAGGGAGGAAGAAAGTTTGTGTGGTGTGTTATGATGAAAGTGAGATGTTAGGTTCTAGTGGTTAAGGTATAAATCCTCCATCATGGCTAAAACCAATGGTTCATATGTTTCAAAAGCAAGGGACAAGATCTTATAAAATAAACAACTAAAATCATGAGTGGGCCATGTATGTTGGCTGATTATAGGTGGGGGGGGGGGGGGGTCTAGACATAGGTTCCAACTAATTAGTTACCTAAATTGTTAGAAAACCAAGTATTAGTTAGGTTTATTGGTTACTAGATATTTTTTATGAGGTCTTATGATGTTCAGGCACCATAACTAGCTCAGGAAAATAAAAACAATGTTTCTTGCAATATTTTAGTGTTCCGGGTAATGCCCGGTTGTTCGGTCTGACACTGTTCCGTTAAAGTGCTTAATTAATCCGTAAAGTGTCCTATATACGTATTTTTGTAACGTTTTTAATTTTTAACACTCAGGAAGGCATACCGGACTATTTAGTAACTTTTCTGTACTTTATTAGTGTGTTAACAAGTACATGTAAGCATAACACATAAATCAGAGAGCAGTTAAATAATTCCACACAGTCGTCAAGCACTTTAATTGTCATTAATAAATTGTACGGAATACATGGAATTTGAGGGTTGTCACATAAACGAGCCATGAATCTGATACTCACATAAAAACCTATCTACCCGCCGGCATTTTTATGCTGATGTATTTTTACATATGTGACGGGTGGTCCATAGGACAACCCTTAAAAGGTTTAAATATACGCACATTCCATACTTTATTCTGTAATTGCTTGAACTTGGTAACTACTCTATGTTTGATTACGCAGGTGCTAAAGTGCTCAAGATGCGGGATTTATGATGCTTGAATGGATGTGGGAAGATGGCATCGTTAAGAGGTGAAGAAATCAAGTTCGGGTGAAGAAATAAGAAGACAAGTACACTCAGCGCCATAACCTACGGCACTTGGCCGTAGGTTACGGCCCCAACCTTTGCATCAAAAGTTCCGCCATAAAACAGGAGAGACGTGCCGTAAGAAACCACTCAGAGCCGTAACCTACGGCTGAGGGTCGTAGGTTACGGCACTCTATGTTGACTTTGGAATCTGCTAACCACCGTAACCTACGGCAGGGTGCCGTAGGTTACGGCATCGACTGATCTAAACTTGTAACTCACGCATTTAATGACCATTTTGAGGGGATTTATGGAGACTTATCATTGGTTTTTGGTTACTACCTGCTGGGGGAACGAATTGGGAGCAATCTTGGTGACCTAGAGCTTGAAGAACACTTGTCTAATCATTGGTTTTATTGTTATGGATCTTTATGAACATTGAAACTTTTGTTATGATGTTGCTTCAAGCCATGAGTGGCTAAACACTTGGTGATTGTCCTGGATTGAAGGTTTGGTTGAGACATTTTATGTTTGATTTCTCTAATTTCTAGAATAACAATGTTTAATCATTATGATTTGTTGTTATGCTGTGTGATTGTTTGTTTGTAACTTGTTAATCCTTATGTTGAACTAATTAGAAACCATACGTTCTTGGTGCCGTTGGCAATCGAGATATCATGGGTATAGTTAGGCTTGGGTAAGGGTTGATTGATCATCGAGTAACAACCTCACGTTCTAGGAATCTGAGTACTTAGTTCCCTTTCATCACTGCAAGTAATCACACATGAGCTATGTCTATGTAGTTCTTTCTAGTGAATGATAATATGAATGTCGAAACAAACCAAAAATCTAGGATGGTCATTTGTCTCTAATTTGCATACAACCGAAACTTTTCTTGTGCAATATGTTTAGTTAAATTTAGTTTTAAAACCAATTCACTCAAACCAACTCTTGAATTTTACTTTACTTGCAAATTAGTTTAATTTTAGTCAAGTTAGATAATCTTCTAAATAACACATATTCCACAAACTCCCTGTGTTCGATACCCACTTACCGTTAACTATTTAGTTGTATTTGGATTAAATTTGATTATGACCGCGACATCACGTCAAATTTTGGCGCCGTTGCCGGGGAGTAGTGCGCAACGTGTGTTATTTTTGAACCTTTTTAGTTTGTTATTTTTCTGGTTTACGCTGGGTGTGTTAGTGTGCAGGTATTTACAGGTGCATGCGTACTAGAAGCTCTCACAAGCTTCCACCATTGGAATTTGATCCAGAAATTGAGCGGACATTAAGAGGAAACAGAATTTTGTTAAGAGAAAACAGAATAAGCGGTTCACCAACAACACCAACTACACTAATCACACCAATTCGATACATGGATCCACCACAACCACCACCCACCACGGGTGAACTCATACCATCTTTCATACCATCATCCATTCACCCTTCACCAAATACCACCATCCCAAACACCTCTACCAATCGTACTTTACCTCACAATGTTACACCAACCAACACCACCCAACCCATTGCCACTCAAGAAGAACCTTCACTTTCCTTTAACCCTTCAACTACGATTCCACCACTCACTCATTTCTTCCCAGTTTCAGGTCAATCATCCTCCACCTATACATTACCACGAGGTTCAACTGTCGTTCATGCTACTTCTACCTTTAGACCATCAAACCAGTCGGGTTTTCAATATTCGACTTTTCTGTTTGGGCAATCTTCGGGTATAGGAGGAGATGGATATGAGGAGGGATATGAGGATTTTGAGGGTTATGATGAAGACGGGTATGCTTACGCTTATGCTTATGCGGGTGATGGTGACCAAGGAGAGTTTGGTTATGTGCAAGCCCAACTTCAAGGAATGGCAAGTGTTGGTGGAATGCCACAACAACAACTCATACCACAACACATTCGACCAAGGCCACAAGGGCCACCAATGCAACGCCCTATACCATTGCAACAAGTGCGACCACAGAATGTACAACCACAATTCCAAAGGCCAATTCAACAACCACCGATGCCACAACAACAATTTCAACAACCATTCGCACCACAAGGGCATATACCAAGACCAATGGGTCCTATTCGTCCAAGGGGTCAGTTGGGTGTCCCAAGAAGGCATCTTAGAGAACATGCGAGAGGCATTGAAGCGCATTTTAGGTCGGTAATTACTCACAACCCTTCACCGGTAGTTATTCCTCACAATAATCAAGGAAGAACTTTTGAAGTGAGAACCAATTCTTTGCAAAGTTTGCCGAAATATAAGGGTCTAGCAACGGAGGAACCCTACTTTCATTTGGAGGCCTATGACTCAATTTGCAATACTCTTGGGAGTCAAGGTTTTTCGGCTGATGATGTTAAGTTGGTATTGTTTCAATTTTCTTTAGAGGATAAGGCAAAGAAGTGGTTCTATACTTTGCCTTCAGCATCTATTTACACTTGGGCAGAGATGCAACAAATATTTTTGGATGAATTTTACACCGCTCAAAAGACCAATGATGCTAGGAAGGGGTTGAGGTGTTTTCAACAACAACAAGGTGAGATGTTCGATGAGGCCTTTGAGCGTTTCAACATGATGATCAAGAATTGCCCTCACCATGGGATTGAACTTTGGGAATTGATGAACGCTTTTCATGAGGGGTTGAGTGCCGAAGATGCTCGCGACTTAATGTCTATTACCGGTGGCACTTTTGGTACGAACTATGGGCAAGACGATTGGGAGTCTTTGGAGCAAATGGCAATTACATCAAAGAGGAAAGCTCAAGCATCAAGGAGAGCACGACCGGCCGTTACCCGAACACAAGTGCATGCGGTTGACGATGGTAATGTTCAAACCTCTAATCAAATTTATGATGTTTGTGCTATTCGCAATGAAATAGGTCATGCGGCTGAAAATTGCCAAGGAATGGTGGAAGGGCAATATGAAGAAGTTCATGCGGTACAAGGTCAAGGAGGGGGTGGTAGAAATTACAACAATATGAATTCTAATACTTACAACCCCGGATTGAGGAACCACCCAAATTTCCGATATGGAAACCCTTCGAATCAAGCTAACCCGAATTTTTAAGGTAGCCAAGGAAACTTTGGGTCACGCCAACCTTACAACAATCAAGGTGGATATAGAAGTGGGAACAACCAAGGGTACCAAAGGCAATATCAAACGGGTCAAGAACAAGGGGGGTCTTCGGGTCAAAACGAGATGATGGATATGTTGAAGAGCATGCAAGCGGAGATGCAAAAGAGGAACCAAATGGATGATGCTCGCATACAAAAGGATGAAGCCCGAGATAAAGCAATTCAAACTTTGACCACTCAAATGGGTCAACTTGCAACTGAAGTGTCAGAATTGAAGAAAAATAAAGGTCAATTACCAAGCGACACTAAGGTAAACCCATCTCATGGTACTTCAAGAGGTAATAATGTTAACATTCACCATGTAAGTGTTTTGAGAAGTGGGAAAGAGTATAAAACCAATCCTTCACCGGATTTGATTGATGGGGTGGTTGAAGATATAACGGGTCAAGATAGTGAGGAAGAAAATGAACCACCTATTGTTTCTTCTAAAAAACCCAATTTTGAAAAACCCGAAATTAATAAAGAAAATGAAAAGAAAAATGAGGGTGAGGGATCTAGTCAAGTACCATTTCCCTCGGCTTTATTAGATCCGGGTAAGAAAAATTTCATTTCAAAACGGGGACCTCAAAAAGAGGAAATGTGGGAGGTTTTTAAACAAGTAAAAATTAATCTTCCTTTACTTGAAGCAATCAAATAGGTACCCGCTTACGCCAAGTTTTTAAAAGAATTATGTACTCAAAAGAGGCAACAAAAAGTGCCTAAATTGGTTGACTTGACGGAGCGGGTAAGCGCGGTTTTGAAGGGAGATCTTCCTCCTAAGCTACAAGATCCGGGAACGCCTCTTATAAATATTCAAGTAGGAAATTTTCAAACTGCAAGGGCGTTATTGGATCTTGGAGCATGAGTAAGTATCTTACCGGGGGGTTATATGACCAATACGATTTTGGTCCATTGAAACGGGTTGAGACAACGGTGGTATTAGCCGATTTATCTCATAAACTTCCTCGGGGTATTGTACGGGATGTGATAGTTAAAGTTGATGAGTTTTATTATCCCGTGGATTTTCTTGTGCTAGATTACTCATCCGCGGACCCAATTCAACAACAAAATGTTATTTTGGGTCGGCCGTTTTTAAACACCGCACATGTCGTTATTGATTGTCGATATGGTACGGTCGACATGACACTCGGTAATAGAAAGATGAGATTAAATGTTTTTACTAATGGTACTAACATTTAGGGTGATGAGTGTTTTGTAGGAGATTTCATAGATGGATACGACCCAAAGGAGTTCGAGGAAGAGATTTTGGGTTCTTGTGTTTGTGATGTGTCTTTGCAGGTGCACGCATGTGATTTGGAAAAGGAAGAGAAGGAGCAAGAGGCTCTCGCGGTGAAGGAAGGAAGACCGCCATGGACCCACCAAACGGACACTTTGCCGGTGGGAATTGATTCGGGTACAAAGCCTTCCTTGGAATGCCCACCAGGCGTGGAGTTGAAAGAGTTACCGAGGCATTTGAAGTATGTATTCTTGGGGGAGAATGATACCTTACCGGTGATCATTGCTTCTAATTTGGCGGTAGCTCAAGAAGAGGATTTGATACGGGTGTTAAAGGCTCACAAGGCGGCAATTGGGTGGACGATAGCCGACTTAAAGTGTATTAGTCCTTCCATTGTAATGCATAAAATTATTACAAGTGAAGATGCAAAGCCAACCCGTGAAACACAAAGAAGGTTGAACCCGAACTTGAGAGAAGTGGTAAAGAAAGAAGTTATCAAGTGGTTGGATGCGGGGATCATTTATCCTATTTCGGACAGTGCGTGGGTAAGTCCGACTTAGGTAGTGCCTAAAAAGTTAGGCATTCAGGTAATAAAAGATGAGCAAGGTGAGCAAATTGCCACCCGCCCGGTAACCGGGTGGCGAGTTTGTATCGATTATAGAAAATTAAACGCCGCTACCTGCAAAGACCATTTCCCTTTACCCTTCATTGACTAAATCATTGAAAAACTTTCCGGTCAAAAATACTATTGTTTTTTGGATGGGTATTCGGGATATAACCAAATTGCTATTCACCCGGACGACCAACACAAAACCACGTTTACATGTCCATATGGTACATTTGCTTTTCGGCGAATGCCATTTGGACTATGTAACGCCCCGGCCACATTTCAAAGGTGTATGATGAGTATATTTTCAGACATGGTCGGGGAGTCTCTTGAAGTGTTTATGGATGATTTTTTCATTTTTGGCCCAAGTTTTGATTCTTGTCTTGAGGAATTGGAAAAAGTTTTAAAAAAGGTGTGTTGAGACGAACTTGGTGCTATGTTGGGAAAAGAGCCATTTTATGGTTCAAGAGGGTATTGTGTTGGGGCATGTGATATCAGACCGGGGAATGGAGGTAGATAAAGAAAAAATTCGGGTAATTTCATCTCTACCCCCACCACATGCTGGGTTTTATAGAAGGTTTATTAAAGGTTTTAGTGTAATTACAAAACCTTTATGTAATTTATTATTGAAAGATGTCACCTTTGATTTTACTGGCGAATGTTTGCAAGCGTTTCATGTGTTGAAGGAACAGTTGGCGAAGGCTCCTATCTTGCAACCACCGGATTGGTCGAAGCCGTTTGAGATTATGTGTGATGCTAGCGATACGACCTTTGGAGCAGTTTTGGGTCAAAGAGTTGATAAGAAGCCGGTGGTAATTCATTATGCAAGTAAAACTTTGTCCGAGGCGCAACTGAATTACACCACAACCGAGAAAGAATTATTAGCGGTGGTGTATGCCTTGGACAAGTTTAGAGCTTACATTTGGGGGAGCAAGGTGATTGTTTATTCGGATCATAGCGCGGTACGATATCTAATGGAAAAGAAGGATGCAAACCCCCGATTGATTCGTTGGGTGCTTCTGTTGCAAGAGTTCGACTTAGAGATCCGGGACAAAAAGGGGTGTGAAAATGTTGTTGCGGATCATTTCTCTTGGATCCCGTTGGAAGGTGTTGATGACCCGAGCGAGATTAATGAACGGTTTCCCGATGAACATTTGTTAGCCGTTTCTACTTTCATTGCACCTTGGTACGCCCATTATGTGAACTATTTGGCCAAGGATGCAATTCCGAATCATTGGACGAAGAAGAGACGGCAACAATTATTGAGTCAACTTAAACAATATATTTGGGATGAACCAGATTTGTTTAAAATCGGACCCGACCAAATGATAAGAAAGTGTGTTCCCGAAACTGAAGTTTTAGAGATTTTGACCCATGCTCATTCATCGGCACGTGGAGGCCATTTTAGTGGGAAAAAGACAGGTTATCGGGTGTTATCGAGTGGGTTTTATTGGCCCACGATTTTTAAGGATTCCTGCGAGTATGCCCGAAATTGCATCAAGTGTCAACGAGTGGGAAGCATTTCGAAGCGAGATGAAATGCTGTTACAACCGATTTTGGTAGTGGAAGTGTTTGATGTTTGGGGAATAGATTTCATGGGTCCTTTTCCAAATTCAAATGGGTTCTTGTATATATTGGTTGCGGTTGACTACGTTTCGAAATGCATTGAAGCTATTACTACGAGGACCAACGATCACTCCGTTGTATGTAAGTTTGTGCAATCCAATATTTTCGCTCGATTCGGTGTGCCTCGGGTGATAATAAGTGATGGCGGTTCACATTTCAAAAATTTCAATTTCGGGAAGTTGTTAAAAAGATACAATGTGAATCATCGTGTTGCTACGCCGTACCATCCACAAACGAGTGGTCAAGTTGAAGTTTCCAACCGGCAAATTAAAGAGATTTTAATGAAGACGGTGAGAACGGATCGGAAAGATTCGTCAGGCAAACTTGATGATGCATTGTGGGCTTATCGAACGGCTTACAAAACTCCACTTGATACCACTCCTTATCGAATGGTGTACGGAAAAGGATGTCATTTGCCTATGGAGTTAGCACATCGGGCATATTGGGCGATTAAAACGGTGAATGCAAACTATGACGAAGCGGGCCGGGCGAGAAAGTTACAATTGAATGCGATTGAGGAAATACGGGATCAAGCCTATGAGTGTGCATCCGCATACATGGACAAACTGAAGAAAGTTCATGATGCAAAAATAAAGAAAAAGAACTTCGAAGTGGGTCAAAAGATGTGGTTATACAATTCAAGGTTGAAAATGTTCGTAGGGAAACTAAAAAGCAAGTGGATGGGTCCTTAAGTCATTCGACAAGTGGGGAGGTTTGGAGATGTTGATATACAAGATGAATAAACAAATAAACAACAAACGGTGAACGGGCATCGGCTCAAACCGTACTTGGAAGGTAACGATATCAACAAGCTCGAGCTCGACAAAGTGGCGTACATTTTACGCCCAGTGGATGACGAAGAAACGTGAAAGAGGCCCAGGTTTGGTGTTTGTAAATATTTAGTTTAGTTTATTTTGGTTTGAATAAGTTCCGTTTAAACCGGTGTTCGAAACAAGTGTGGGGAAATTTTTACGGATTTCCCGAACATAGTGTTGAGGACAACACGGGTTTTTAACGAGGGGGGGGGGGGGGGTAGGATAATAATTGTCATTTTTCAATTAATTAGAAAAACCATAAAAATCATAAAATTATTAAAGGTAAAAAAAAATAATAATAATAATAAAAAATTTCGAGTTACAAGATTTTTGGCCCACATATGTGCCCAGTTACTGCCGTAAGCTACGGTGGGGGGTCGTAGCTTACGGTGACCATCACACAAAAAGAACCTTACGGCCCTCAGCTCCTGCTTTACGGCAACAATTTTTCACCCAGACACTGCCGTAACCTACGGCAAGGTGCCGTAGGTTACGGCACCGAGCAGACATGGGGGACCCTTTGGTTGTCGTCGTTTCATAAAAAAAAACAATAAAACCGAAAATTATAAAATAATAATAATGTAATTAATAAAATATAACTTTTCTCCCCAACCACATATTTCGATCCTTTATCCCCAACCACAATTCTTTCTCTTCTTCTTCTCCATTAAGAACCTTAAACTCCATAACCACAAAACCTCCATTGTTCTTTCATCTCTCAACCAAATCATGTGATTTTTGGGTCGTTTTTGACTAAAATTTCACAAGCATTCTGATTTTGAGTAAAGATTTGGAAGAAAATTACATTTTCTTGTCCGAAATTCAAACCCTAGGAGCCGAAAATTTGGGGCTTTTTGTGGGTTTGTGTTTAAAAGTGAAGTATTTGCTATTTTCATCTTCTACAACACTAAGGTATGCTTTTTCTTTTCATTCTTTGAGTTCCATTGTGAGTTGTAAGTTTCCATTACCGTTTTTGCTTACACACTTGCTAGTGCGTGATGGATGATAGGATTTTGCTTAACCATTGAATGTATGGGTATGAATGTACATGATGTCTAGTGACAAATGTTTTGGAAAAATTCAGAATTTTAGAGGCATCATGTCGAATTTTTGTTTGAAAGAATTAATCTTTGGTTTTTGTACATTTATACCCATAACATGAAGCAAGTGTGGGGAAGATTGGGAAAGAGTACTAACTTGATTTGTTTTATGTGGTTGGTTTTTGAATGTGTGTAGGTATGGTGACGAAAAAAGGGAAAGGAGTTGCAAGTTCATCTAATGAGCCTCAAGGGGATGATGCACAACAAAAGAGGAGGAGATTGACCCGGGTTAGTGACCCGGACTCGGAGGAGGATGCACCTCCAAGGGGTCCGAAGCCGGATTGGACATCCGGTTCATTGCTAGACCAGCTCGCGGAATGGAGAGAGGATCTATTTCATGAACAAATGAACAAGTTAAAGAAAAGGGGTGAAGCATTTATTTGTGAAAAGGAGATTCGGGAGGTCGATTTCGGGTCGTTCGGGATAACAGAAAAGTTTAAAGCATTGGGTTGGCGTGCAGCTTTGAAGTGTTATGATGGTGAGGTGAAGAAGATGTATGACACTTAGATTCAAGAGTGGGTGGCTTCACTCAAATGTCCCCCGTTTAAGGCCCCAAGCAAGATGAGGCTTGTTGGACGGTGTAACGGGGTAAAAGTAGAAATGTCTTATGACTCTTTGCGCAGAATAGCGAAGTTTGACAACAGACCCGCAAATGAGTACATTTACCCGAGTCTCAAAAATCTCTACCACGAGCCCAACAAGCATCCGCAATAGCAAAATATGCTTGGCTACCTCTTCCTTCCGGGCACAACACATGGGAAGTTATATAGGAGCAATTTGAGAATGGAAGCAAAATTGTTGTTGACGTTGTGCATGTATAACGTTGTTCCGAGGCGGGGTGACAAGATGGAAGTGCGGCATCAGGAGGTACCGATCCTTTATATGATGATGCATGGATCTCCCAAGGTCCCTTTCCGATTTCTAGTGTTGAATAATATTTGGTTGGGCAAAAATAGTGGAGAAAGAAAGATTATACATCATTGCCGGTTGATTACGGCGTTGTTAAAAAATATGGGGTGATTAAAGGTGATGAAAAAGGTTCTTACAAGAGGTTTATACCATTCGACCTTAAGAATCTGGGGCCAGGATTGATTTACACGGAATCGGAGAGGTATCATAAGCTGAAAACAGATGGGAGAAGGTGGAGAGCGTTGAAGGTAGGTGCGAGACCGTTACGACCGGGTGAGCAAGATGAGCCCGAAACATCGGATGAAGAGGTGAGTGGAGATGATGATTACCGTGAAGATACCTTCATGGTTGATGCTCAAGTTCAGGGAGCCGGTGTGCAAGCTGGTTATGTGGGGGGTGCATTCGATTATGCACAGCAAGCTTATGATCCTTACTGGGCCCACTCGGGAAATATGGGCCAAATTATTGAACAAAAGCGGCCACCCACTTTCGGTGAATGGAGTGAACCAAACCAAATGCTCTTTGATCAGCAAACTTTTATGGGTGCTAGCATGGAAAGAGCTATCAAACGAAGCTATGATAGAAACGAACAATGGAACCGTGCTCATATGTATGCTCATGAAGAAGAAGTGAACAACCGCTACTTAGATGATCGCCAGAGACGCATGCATTATCAGTGGCATGCGGGCCAACTAGTTGAAGCAGATCCGCCTGTTGTGGACTATACCACATTGCCACCAAATGATGGTAGTGTGTCATACCCCACCCCACCATTGAATCACTCTCAGTGGGTGGATCCACATGCTATGAGTTACCAGCAGGCGAATCCAAGTGGTGATCAAGGAAGCAGCAGTAGCAGTGGAACTTTTGTCTTTGGTGAGTGGACTGATATGATGACATCCATCTTCGGACCTCCACAGCCGAAGTACTACTAGCCAGGTCGTATCTTGCTCCTTTGTACATTTTTTGTTTATGTTTATTTAGTATGTTTTTGTTATGGTTGGGAGGTTGGGTGGTGTTTGATGTTGATATGCTTGTTGGGTTGTGAAAGTTGGTGGTGTCTTTAATAATAAAATAAAAAAAATACAAAAAGAAACTTGGGGTTTGAGAGTATAAGCAAGTGTTGATGTTCTTGGTTAAAGCGATCTTTTCCTCAAAACCATACATTGGGACAATGTATCCCAAGTGTGGGGATGGGGGAATTTTTGAGAATTTTAAAATTTTTGTAAATCCAAGCGAAAAGTGTACAAATTTGAAAACTTGATATTGTTCCATTTGACACACCGACACCTATTCCTAGTCTTTTCTTGGTGAGAATTGAGCCACATATGAGTGTTATTGATATTTCTTTGTTTGAGTGGCAGTGTGTGTAGTGTGTTAATAGAACTTGTGTGTGAATACTTGTTAAACCCTAGAGTTAGCATGCTTTTGGAAATGATAGGGGACTTTTAGGTAGCCTCGTCTAGATGTGTGAGAGTGCGGGATTGGTGGGTTGGACCTCATACTTTACATATATGAGCTTGGTATTGTGAGGGGTGGGGGTTTGGTCCTTAGAAACCCATGTTTGAGCCTTAAACCATTCGGTTGTGACCCAAGCCTACTTCCTATATAAATTTTACCTATTGAGATAACCCGGTTTAGGAAATTTAGTATGTAGTGTTGATGTTCTTGTATATATTATTGAAGTTTATGTAAAAAAAATGAGAAAAATATTAGAAAAATACAAAAAGAAGAATTTAGTTGTGATTAGTAGTTGAAAAGTTGAAGATGTCTTGTATATAGTTGATGTTGCTTTGTTTAGTAGTAAAAATAAAATCGGGTCAAATTAATTAGCTCTTTCATATGTATTCCACCATTTCCTACCTTTGCACCTAGCCCCTTTACAACCCGCAAGTCTCTTTGATTCAAAAGCATGCTAGATATGTGTTAGGAGGAAACTTGATTCTTATACAAGCTTGTTGTCGCACACACACACACACACGCATTGAGTGGTTTTGCATTACATGCTAGTAATTCTTGTCACCGAGAGATTTTTTTTTTGTGAGGGGTGTGTCTTGTGGTACGATTGAAAGTTAGTAAAAGGATGACGTGTCTTTGCTTGGTTTATGACTGATCACTATTGACGGGTGGTCCGTAGGACAACCCTTAAAAGGTCTAAATATACGCACATTCCACACTTTATTCAGTAATTGCTTGAACTTGGTAACTACTCTATGTTTGATTACGCAGGTGCTAAAGTGCTCAAGATGCGGGATTTATGATGCTTGAATGGATGTGGGAAGATGGCATCGTTAAGAGGTGAAAAAATCAAGTTGTGGTGAAGAAATAAGAAGACAAGTACACTCAGCGCCGTAACCTACGGCACTTGGCCGTAGGTTACGGCCCCAACCTTTGCATCAAAAGTTCCGCCGTAAAACAGGAAAGATGTGCCGTAAGAAACCACTCAGAGCCGTAACCTACGGCTGAGGGCCGTAGGTTACGACACTCTATCTTGACTTTGGAATCTGCTGACCGCCGTAACCTACGGCAGGGTGCCGTAGGTTACGGCATCGACTGGTCTAAACTTCTAACTCACGCATTTAATGACCATTTTGAGGGGATTTATGGAGACTTATCATTGGTTTTCGGTTACTACCTGCTGGGGGAACGAATTGGGAGCAATCTTGGTGACCTAGAGCTTGAAGAACACTTGTCTAATCATTGGTTTTATTGTTATGGATCTTTATGAACATTGAAACTTTTGTTATGATGTTGCTTCAAGCCATGAGTGGCTAAACACTTGGTGATTGTCCTGGATTGAAGGTTTGGTTGAGACATTTTATGTTTGATTTCTCTAATTTCTAGAATAACAATGTTTAATCATTATGATTTGTTGTTATGGTGTGTGATTGTTTGTTTGTAACTTGTTAATCCTTATGTTGAACTAATTAGAAACCATACGTTCTTGGTGCCGTTGGCAATCGAGATATCATGGGTATAGTTAGGCTTGGGTAAGGGTTGATTGATCATCGAGTAACAACCTCACGTTCTAGGAATCTGAGTACTTAGTTCCCTTTCATCACTGCAAGTAATCACACATGAGCTATGTCTATGTAGTTCTTTCTAGTGAATGATAATATGAATGTCGAAACAAACCAAAAATCTAGGATGGTCATTTGTCTCTAATTTGCATACAACCGAAACTTTTCTTGTGCAATATGTTTAGTTAAATTTAGTTTTAAAACCAATTCACTCAAACCAACTCTTGAATTTTACTTTACTTGCAAATTAGTTTAATTTTAGTCAAGTTAGATAATCTTCTAAATAACACATATTCCACAAACTCCCTGTGTTCGATACCCACTTACCGCTAACTATTTAGTTGTATTTGGATTAAGTTTGATTGTGATCGCGACATCACGTCAATATGTTACAGGTACCATAGTTGATGATGATGTTGATGATGATATTGATGTCTGCTCACATAGGAATGGACGAGGGCTTAGTGACTTAATAACAATGAAAGTTAATTCGTTCATGTTTTGTTTCTAGTTTCAATATGTCACACCCCGACCACGTAAAACAACAAAATGTGGCGGAAACGTCGGGGAGTGTTGTAACAGAATCATTGTTTCATAACCATGGAATAAATAATTTCGTTTTATTGAATAAATGAACTCATTGTTTTAATACAATCAAATAAGTACAACTATTATCTTTCAAATTTTAATGTCGCTAAGGCACGAGTCCATCCTAAGTATAACATGCACCAACAATCATCACATAACATCACCTGAAACATGTGCAAAAATAGGTACGTCAGCATAAAATTGCCTGTGAGATACATAGGTTTTATTGTAATTAGGATTCATGACTTATAAGTTTAAAGAAAATGTTTTAATAAAAGTAGTCATGATCCTTGTAAAAGGTTTTCTTTTATAAATCATAGTAAAATTTATAAGAAATCAGGTGATATAAAATAATAATACATAGGTAATTAAATAACTAAATAAAATGAATTTGTATGAGGTATATTGTTTATAAAACAATATTTTGATAAAAAGGTTTATAGTATATATATAAATATACTTTGGTTTTAAGAAAGCCAAATAAGTAATATATTAAAATATATTTCAGTTCCAAAATAATTAACCCAACTGTACTAAATAACGCCATGGTATGTAATGTGATGAAAACACTTATATATAAGAAGTACCAGCGGCGTATCTACCATGTCTTCATCACATTATACCCGTCCCGTTATCTAAACACTAACCAAAAACCAGTCGTCAAATAAATAGTATATTAAATATACTTTAGTTGTTAAAAATAATAACTTTCGGTAGTATATCAAAAGTATACTTTGGATTTATAAATAACATATTAAACTATGTTTTGGATTTTGAAAATAACATATCAAACTATGTTTTAATGATAAACAAATATATGTTGGTTTTGTACAATATCACATATGAGAGCATATCAAACTATACTTTTGGGAGAATAACTAAATATACAAAAATAATATGATTTAAGAATTCATTCAGACCTAGTGCATCAAAATACACCTTTGAGACTATAGAGATACCACAAAGGCAATCCCTATTTGGATGGAGAAACAAATTGGTTTCAGACATTCCATGACAACATGAATGGGGTGTCAAATCTTATAGTGCTATATCATACTACCAACCGGTCTGGTGAACAAAATAAGTACTATCCAACGATTAATTTTTATTAATCTTTGAAAAATTAGAGTTTAGACCATAAATAATCATTCTGTTTGTCAAAAGATAAGTATTAATACGTATAATCAATTATACTTTGAAAACCAGAACATAACAAATAGGTACACATGCTTCACCCCAAAACATTTGAAAACAGTAAAAGAGGGGACTGTGTACTCACCTGAGAGTGCTTAGAAGTCTTGAACAACCACCAAGCAAGCTAGAGGGAGCACGGAATCAAACGACGCCTAATATAGGTAACTACAAAAATAAACCGGACCTAAATCGGAAGATCGGATAGGATGAGGTCTCGTAAACCAAATGAGTGTGGGATCTCATATGATATGGTTTAACATGGCCTACATACTAAAAGGGAACCTAACCTAAGTGCTTACGACCCATTATGACCCGTTTAGGTAGCTTATGCTACTTTAACGGGTCGTTCGCGCAAAATGCGTTCGGACCGCCTAACTAGTCTTATGACAAGTATGATATGCCTAAACATGTTTAATTATGTTGCATAATCAGTTATGTGGCAAAAGTTTAGGTTACATATTCTTAATTACCAATTATGCATGAAAAGGGCATTTTGGTCATTTATCTAAGGCATATAAACAACCTATCATACAACTAATGAAACCTAAGTGACCATAAGGTATAACCTCGGAAGGTTATTCCCTATGCAACTATGGTTACTAAACATGTTTGGTCGGATCCTAATGATCGACCAAACGGGTCGAGTTCGAAAGTCTAAGCGGGGGTTTAGTCCGCTTGACTTACGACTCTACACAAGCACTAAACTAAAAGTGACGAGCTAAACATGTTAAAACATGTTTAACGAATTTAGAAAACAAATTTGGTATCAAAACAAACGGTTTTGATACCCAAAAGTAGTTTGGTTACAAAATACGTGAGAATGCTCATTTTGGCCGAAACTACGACTCGTCACTGAGCCCAGATAACGTGGTAATCAGTAGGTATAGTCACTAGGAACTATAACCATCGTGATTACGCTCACGTTATGAAGTTCAAATGAACTTCACATTGACCATAAACTAGTCAATGCAGAAAGTCAAACGCAGTTTGACTTTCATACTCGAAAAGCGATAAAAGAACGAAAGAATACTTACAAAGGGTCCAAGCAATTAAATCTTGATCCAAATAGCTCAGGTATGAAGCAAGGGCTTCAACTTAGAGCACATTAGATCAGATTTGTGTGAATTGCAAGGAATGGGGGTGTGGGTATTTATAGATTTCGGTCCACCGTTAAGATCGTTCCTCGTAAACCGAGCTTGAATCTCAACCCTCCATGTGTGCCCATTGTATTTCAATACTAGGGGACCTTAAAACCAGCCCATAGAATGCTCAAAAAACCATTTGCAACACACACAAACAGCTGGAGCAGCTGGAAACAGCTGAAAACAACATTCTGTCTGACATGGCCTCGCGGCCCGCATAAATATTCATCAAACCTTACGCGGCCCGTGTAAGGAAGTTTCACAGAATGTCAAAACAGGTCCCTGCACTTCAGAAACTTGGATTTTGATGCATTTTTGGCACGTTTTAGCCCCGTTAACCCCATTTCAAGGCTCTTAAATGAAGTTAAAGTATAGGGAACTCAAAAGATGCTCAAAAATATATCGGATGTCGGCTCGTTTGGTCGTACGTTTGCGTTGTTCGGTTAATTACGACGGAAGTCGTAACGAACGCAAAAACGAACCAAATTAAGCGACGAATGAAATTTTATCATGCCAAACATTAAAATAAAATATTTTAATGCTTACATAAATTTTTCGATGTCCGGGTGTATTCAGAACGTAAGATATGCGCGAAAATGCAAACTTGTTCACTTTTTGACGCTTTTAGTCCCTATTGATCAATAAAGTTTATTTTAGCATACCGAACCCTCAAAGCCTATTTCTAAGCTATGTAAAGGATATTTAGGGTATGTTTAACTTATGATCAAGTTCCAGAATGTTCGTTACCATACAAATCGGTATAGTTTCGCGGTTTGACACAATTAGTCCCTACGATCGAACAAACTTGATTTCAACACACCAAACCATCAAAAAATTATTTCTAAGTTATGTGAAGGTTATTTAAGGTATGTTAAGCCTATTTCACTATTCCAGAGTGTTTGTTGCATTAAACTGGTTATATTTACGCATCAGTGCGCGTATAACCTTCCAGAAAGCGATTTAAAGCTTGAAATCGAACAAGAATTTATATGTGCAAACGACACAGATATTTTTACGAATCCCAAGTATGAAATAAAATATTTCATGGGTTTAGTATTTGTTTGATGGTTGAAGTGACACAGGTGTCACAGTCTCCCCTACTTTAGGAAATTTCGTCCCAAAATTTAATTTTAGGGGAAACTTGTGAGGACAACTGTGATGGTTTCGCTATCGAACGAATCCTTCGAACCCTAAGTAAAACTATGGGCCATGTTTGGATTCTTAGGAAAATTGTCAACCCTCGAAGTGAAGTCCTTGTAGTAGCGAAACATGGAGTTTCGAACTATGGACAAAAGAACGTTTCTTATGAAGACTTATCATAGGAAACTTGTGTGTGCTTGAAATCAGTGTTGGGGAGTGTAAGATAAAATGACATCGGTCAAGGTCCAGGAATTCTCCCGTATCATTATACTTGTCACTATAGGTCTTAACACATGACAAAACTTGCTGTGGTTTCTGTGCACTGAATTCCATAATTATGTATGCATCCATAATTACGTAATTCCTTGCACAGTCTTCACAGTTTATTTCATAATGCGTAGAGTAAAAACCAATTGAATAAACATGAAATGACTTGACTTGACTAGACCACCAAAGGATCTTTTTAACTAGATCAACAAACGATCTTTTTAACTAGATCAACACATGATCTTCTTAATTAGATGGTTGTATAATCTTTTTAAATAGACCACTTAAAGAGATCTTTTCAATTATATCATCACATGATATTCCTAACCAGTGTTTTAAATCAATCTGTTTAACTAGACCACTCAAGGGGTCCAATCATAGAATAGTACTTTATAATCCAAGGGACTTAACTACAACGTAGAAGTCCATTAAAGATTTAAGATAGTACCTTTAGATATCCCACTATGAATCCCCCATATGAGATACGGAAGATTCTATGAGGATTTGGATGGATCACATAAAACATATAAGAATACACATAAGCACATAATCACATAATTAATTAACTTGATCTTTACTTTGTTATCTTTGGTCACGGGCATTTAAAGCACACCAGGAATCCAATCCGTGGATTTCATTTGGCACTTTAAACATCTTCAAGAATCTAACTATGGAGATAGAAAGATCTTTAATAGGAATTTGGCTTTGTTTCTTAAAAGAAACGAGCATTTAAGATTCTTGGGGAGATCACAAGTGATCATAAAAATGACAAAACCACGCGAGTAGTTTGTCTTGGTGTTGGCATCATAAGGTTGTATTGAACATTCACGCAATCGTATCAGTTTTTCAAAATAAAAATTGAAGCAAATAATTTTATTTATAAACAACTGAATTGTCTTTAAACGTCAAAAGATAACAACCAAGGAATTACAAAAGACTAATTGTTCACTGTTGCATCATTGTTCACGTTTGCCTCATTGATGTTAAACACTCATCCACACGCTGGAGGTATGTTAACAAGTCTTGGGCAATTGTTTCTGTAGTGAGTAAGGTCACCACAGTTATAACATGACCCAGGCGGGAACCGTGCTTGAACAGTAGCAGGGTTTGCAGCAGCTTGATTTGCATAACGGCAGACATTGATCAAATGTCCCAACCGCCAACAGTGGGTACATTTGTGACACTGCTCTTGCTCTAGGTGATGACGGTTGCATTTGTTGCACAAGGGTGCGGTACCAACATAATTTTTCCTTTTGCGAGGTTGTGTTGGCTGGTTTGGTGCAACCTGATTGTTCTGAGCAGTTATGGCGCAGTTTTCAGAGGCTTTACGCTTCTTCTTCTTGGATACCTCCGCCTGTTTTTCCTTCGGTTCAACTTGAGCAGTCTTGTCAGATGGTCTTGGGTCGCCCTTTCGAAAAAGCTTACCCTTCCTGATATGGGATTCAGTTAAGGTGGCAGACAATTCAATGGCTTGTCTGACAGTAGTAGGGTTGCTGCCAGTAACGATATCCTGAATTAGGTCAGGACCATCAATATACTTCTCAATTGCCTTTTCCACAGGTGTAACCATAGCAGGACATAGCAGGCTCAATTCCTCATAGCGGTCAGTATAGGCGCGATGTTCACCATTGTCTTGCTTTAGGTCGTCAAATTCCCTTTCTAAAGCTCTCAATTCATGACGAGGACAAAACTCCCTCATCATAAGAGCCCTAAGCTCAGCCTAAGTCTGTGCTAATGCAACCTCAGCACCACGGTCCCTCATAACTCTGTTCCACCATGTAAGAGCCCTTTTCTGAAACACACTGGAAGCAAACTCGACTTTCCGATTTCCAGGACATTGAACGTGACAAAACGTACTCTCAATGCCCTCGAATCACTGTAGGAGCCCAGTTGCTCCTTCAGAACCACTAAACTTGAGTGGGTTAGCTGAATTGAAGCTTTTGAAATTGCATGGAGCATTCTGGTTATTGTTGGCTTGATTCACTTGAGCAATAATATCGGGGAGTACAGCAGCCATATGATGTGCCATAATATGTGCCATTTCGGCATTTGGGAGCGGATTTTCGTGTTGAGAAGGCATTCTAAAAGGGGAAACATGAAGGAAAACAAGTGAGAGGATTAAACGAAAAGAATGAGATGAAACAAATTTGATGAAAGCAAAGATGGTGGTCATTTGTTTGTTACCACAAGGCAACAAACGACACACGGTGATTAATCAAAGTAAATAGGTCAAAAATAATGTATCGCAAAGACATGCTCACCTATAAGTGGACACTCACCCCAAGAGTTCCCAGGTAAGAGTGACTGGTCCGATATTGCGGATTTGTACGAACACTCTAGCCTTAGACAGAAAACTCAGGGTACAGGCACCCACCTTTCCAGTTTGCACGTGTTCACATTATTTAGACCAAACTTTGACGGGATTTTGAAAACTTAAAGGGTTCAAAACCTTTTAATAAATCATCCTAGAACAGATGATTGGTTTTCAAAACGGAAACGAAATTTGTGTTCTTATTGTGGTTGTTACCTAAAGATAGGCGACGGTATTGTTTTAAAACTAAACACAAGATAACTTGTGTTAGCGTCCTAGAAAGGTTATAGTCTAGGTCAAAGCATTACTAATAACCTAATTCCCTATAACCATTGGCTCTGATACCAACTTTTCTGTCACACCCCGACCATGTAAAACAACAAAACGTGGCGGAAATGTCGGGGAGTGTTGTAACAGAATCATTGTTTCACAACCATGGAATATATAATTTCATTTTATTGAATAAATGAACTCATTGTTTTAATACAATCAAATAAGTACAGCTATTATCTTTCAAATTTTAAAGTCGCTAAGGCACGAGTCCATCCTAAGTATAGCATGCACCAACAATCATCACATAACAGCACCTGAAACATGTGTAAAAATGCCTGTGAGATACATATGTTTTATTATAATTAGGATTCATGACTTATGAGTATAAAGAAATTGTTTTAATAAAAGTAGTCATGATCCTTGTAAAAGGTTTTCTATTATATATCATAGTAAAATTTATAAGAAATCAAATGATATAAAATAATAATACATAGGTAATTAAATAACTAAATAAAATGAATTTGTATGAGGTATATTGTTTATAAAACAATATTTTGATAAAAAGGTTTATAGTATATATATAAATATACTTTGGTTTTAAGAAAGCCAAATAAGTAATATATTAAAATATATTTCAGTTCCAAAATAATTAACCCAAGTGTACTAAATAACGCCATGGTATGTAATGTGATGAAAACACTTATATATAAGAAGTACCAGCGGCGTATCTACTATGTCTTCATCACATTATACCCGTCCCGTTATCTAAACACTAACCAAAAACCAGTCGTCAAATAAATAGTATATTAAATATACTTTAGTTGTTAAAAATAAAACTTTCGGTAGTATATCAAAAGTATACTTTGGATTTATAAATAACATATTAAACTATGTTTTGGATTTTGAAAATAACATATCAAACTATGTTTTAATGATAAACAAATATATGTTGGTTTTGTACAATATCACAGATGAGAGCATATCAAACTATACTTTTGAGAGTATGACTAAATATACAAAAATAATGTGATTTAAGAATTCATTCAGACCTAGTGCATCAAAATACACCTTTGAGACTATAGAGATACCAAAAAGGCAATCCCTATTTGGATGGAGAAACAAATTGGTTTCAGACATTCCATGACAACAGGAATTGGGTGTCAAATCCTATAGCGCTATATCATACTACCAACCGGTCTGGTGAACAAAATAAGTACTATCCAACGATTAATTTTTATTAATCTTTGAAAAATTAGAGTTTAGACCATAAATAATCATTCAGTTTGTCAAAAGATAAGTATTAATACGTATATTCAATTATACTTTGAAAACAAGAACATAACAAATAGGTACACATGCTTCACCCCAAAACATCTGAAAACAGTAAAAGAGGGGACTATGTACTCACCTGAGAGTGCTTCGAAGTCTTGAACGACTACCAAGTAAGCTAGAGGGAGCACGGAATCAAACGACGCTTAATATAGGTAACTACAAAAATAAACCGGACCTAAATCGGAAGATCGGATAGGATGAGGTCTTGTAAACCAAATGAGTGTGGGATCTCATATGATATGGTTTAACAAGACCTACATACTAAAAGGGAAGCTAACCTAAGTGCTTACGACCCATTATGACCCGTTTAGGTAGCTTATGCTACTTTAACGCGTCGTTCGCGCAAAACGCGTTCGGACCGCCTCACTAGTCCTATCACAAGTATTATATGCCTAAACATGTTTAATTATGTTGCATAATCAGTTATGTGGCAAAAGTTTAGGTTACATTAATTACCAATTATGCATGAAAAGGGCATTTTGATCATTTATCTAAGGCATATAAATTACCTATCATACAACTAATTAAACCTAAGTAACCATAAGGCATAACCTCGGAAGGTTATTCCCTATGCAACTATGGTCACTAAACATGTTTGGTCGGATCCTAATGATCGACCAAACGGGTCGAGTTCGAAAGTCTAAGCGGGGAGTTTAGTTCGTTTGACTTACGACTCTACACAAGCACTAAAGTAAAAGTGACGAGTTAAACATGTTAAAACATGTTTAACGAATTTAGAAAACAAATTTGGTATCAAAACAAACGGTTTTGATACCCAAAAGTAGTTTGGTTACAAAATACGTGAGAATGCGCATTTTGGCCGAAACTACGACTCGTCACTGAGCCTAGATAAAGTGGTAATCAGTAGGTATAGTCACTAGGGACTATAACCATCGTGATTATGCTCACGTTATGAAGTTCAAAAGAACTTTGCATTGACCATAAACTGGTCAATGCAGAAAGTCAAACGCAGTTTGACTTTCATACTCGAAAAGCGATAAGAGAACGAAAGAATACTTACAAAGGGTCCAAGCAATTATATCTTGATCCAAATAGCTCAGGTATGAAGCAAGGGCTTCAACTTAGAGCACATTAGATCAGATTTGTGTGAATTGCAAGGAATGGGGGTGTGGGTATTTATAGATTTCGGTCCACCGTTAAGATCGTTCCTCGTAAACCGAGCTTGAATCTCAACCCTCCATGTGTGCCCATTGTATTTCAATAGTAGGGGACCTTAAAACCAGCCCATAGAATGCTTAAAAACCATTTGCAACACACACAAACAGCTGGAACAGCTGAAAACAACATTCTATCTAACAAGGCCTCATGGCCCGCGTAAATATACATCAAACTTTACGCGGCTCGTGTAAGGAAGTTTCACAGAATGTCAAAACAGGTCCCTGCACTTCAGAAACTTGGATTTTGATGCATTTTTGGCACATTTAAGCCCCGTTAACCCCATTTCAAGGCTCTAAAATGAAGTTAAAGTATAGGGAACTCAAAACATGCTCAAAAATATCTCGGATGTCGGCTCGTTTGGTCTTACGATTGCGTTGTTCGGTTAATTACGACGGAAGTCGTAACGAACGCAAAAACGAACCAAATTAAGCGACGAATGAAATTTTATCATGCCAAACATTAAAATAAAATATTTTAATGCTTACATAAATTTTTGGATGTCCGGATGTATTTAAAACGTAAGATATGCGCGAAAATGCAAACTTGTACACTTTTTGACGCTTTTAGTCCGTATTGATCAATAAAGTTTATTTTAGCATACCGAACCCCTCAAAGCCTATTTCTAAGCTATGTAAAGGATATTTAGGGTATGTTTAACTTATGATCATGTTCCGGAATGTTCGTTACCATACAAATCGGTATAGTTTTGCAGTTTGAGACAATTAGTCCCTGCGATCGAACAAACTTGATTTCAACACACCAAACCATCCAAAAATTATTTCTAAGTTATGTGAAGGTTATTTAAGGTATGTTAAGCCTATTTCACTATTCCAGAGCGTTTGTTGCATTAAACTGGTTATATTTACGCATCAGTGCGCGTATAACCTTCCAGAAAGCGATTTAAAGCTTGAAATCGAACAAGAATTGATATGTGCAAACGACACACATATTTTTACAAATCCCAAGTATGAAATACAATATTTCATTGGTTTGGTATTTTTTTGATGGTTGAAGTGACACAGGTGTCGCACAATACAATGTAATAAACTTAATTCAATAAAAGAGAACATTTATCCATGTGTTGTGAAACAATGATTCTGTTACGACACTCCCCGACGTTTCCACCGTGGTTTGTTGTTTTAACGCGGTCGGGGTGTGACAGAAAAGTTGGTATCAGAGCTCATGGTTATAGGGAATTAGGTTATTAGTAATGCTTTGACCTAGTTTATAACGTTCCTAGGACCCTAACACAAGATCCTTGTGTTTCGATCTTAAAACAATACCGTCACCTATCCTTGGGTGACAACCACAATATGAACATAAATTTCAAATCCGCTTTGAAAACCAATCATCTATTCTAGGATAATTTATTATAAAGTTTTGAACCTTCAAAGTTTTCAAAATCTCGTCAAAGTTGGGTCTTATAATGTGAACACGTGCAATCTGGAAGGGTAGATGCCTGTACTCTGAGCTTTCGTCTAAGGCTAGAGTGTTCGTACAAATCCACATAATCGGACCAGTCACTCTTACCTGGGAACTCTTGGGGTGAGTGTCCACTTATATGCTAAATCATGTCTTCGCGATACATTAATATGACCCACTAACTTTGATTAGTCACCATCTAATTTGTTTGCCTTAGGTAACAAACAAATGATCACAATTTTTATGCGTTGTCATCTTGTTTTGATTATCCGATAACATCTCGCTTGCTTCCTCCCATGCCTTCCATTATCTTTAGGATGCCTCTTCATCGCAACAACACTCAAGTGTCTGAACCAGGTGCTGCAATTGCCCAACAAATAGGCGTCGTGTGACAACCCTCACAATTACAGGTATTTGTACAATTAATTAATATTTAATTTATGCTTAATGACTGTGCTTGATTACAACTGTGAATAAACTGCTTACTGAATTCTGTTACATACATACATATGCATCACATTTCATGTCGTCACTCCATTTATTACATAAAAACATTAGTGACAACCATGATGCACAAAGCACAGTTAGCACAGTGAGCAGATAACCCAGAGACATGCTGACAATGCCAGCACCTAGACAGACAATGCTTTTGAGGCCAGTATGAGCCAGAATTATAATACTACACTAGTAGGGAGTGTAGGGAAGTGAGGACCATAAAACTGCATCACTGGGTGATAGTTACAGTGCCAGGAAGTGCCTAAAACACACTTTAAATACAGAATTCTGCACTTTTAAACAAAATTCAGCATTTAATAATGCTAGTAAAGTGCAAAAACTTGGCAAACTAGTCCTAGATATTTTCCAAAGTGTTGGGAATTAAATGTGTCACTAAAAGTAACATAAAAGACACTCAATGGATTAATTAAGCACTTTAATGGAACAACACCCAACCGAACAACCGGACTTTACCCGGAACATAAAAATATTGCCAAACACATTGTTTTTACTTTTCTGAGCTAGTTAGGATCCCCGAACACCCTAACACACTTTATATTAAATAACACACCTTAACATACAAATTTAACCTTTAAATCCTAACTGGAAGTGGGAGCAGATCTCAATGGACTTCATAACAAAATTGCCAAAGACGCCCAAGGGCCACGATACAATTTGGGTAATAGTAGACCGTCTAACAAATTCGGCGCACTTCCTGCCAATCAAAGAGAAAGTCAACACGAGTAAACTTGCTGAAATATACATGAGGGAAATTGTTGCACGACATGGAGTGCCTCTCTCAATCATCTCAGATAGGGATGGAAGATTTATATCAAGGATTTGGCAATCCTTCCAAGAGGCTTTTGACTCACAGTTGAATCTAAGTACTGCATTTCACCCGCAAACTGATGGCCAGAGCGAGCGAACATTTCAAACACTGCAAGATATGCTAAGAGCATGTGTAATGGATTTGGGTGGTAGCTGGGATAATCATTTACCATTGGTCGAATTTTCGTACAACAACAGTTACCACACCAGTATTGGAGTCGCGCCATTTGAAGCTCTTTATGGACGCAAGTGTCGATCACCGCTATGCGGGGCTGATGCGGGTGATAGACAACTTGTTCGTCCTGAAATAGTGCAGGAGACAACAGACAAGATATTTCAAATTCGAGAGCGCATCAAGGCGGCTCGCGACAGACAGAAAGGCTATGCAAATCGAAGGAGGAAACCTTTCAAGTTGGGATATGGTTTGTTAAAATTTTCACCCTGGAAGGGTGTGGCACGCTTTGGGAAGCGTGGGAAATTGACTCCGCGTTACATTGGCCCATTCAGAATCCTGCAAAGGATTGGGCTTGTGGCATACAAGTTGGACCTACCTGCTGAACTTAACGGTGTTCATGATACATTCCATGTGTCAAACCTGAAAAAGAGTCCAACACAAGAGACAGTGATCATTCCTGCTGACGAAGTTCATATCGATGATACGCTCCACTTCACTGAAGAACCCGTGGAGGTTACGGATTGGAAAGTTAACAAAACACGTAGGAGTAGTGTCAAACTCATCAAAGTTCGATGGAATGCAAAACACGAGCCAGAATTCACGTGGGAACGTGAGGATCGCATGAAGGAGAAATACGCCCATCTATTTCCCAAGACCCCTGCAACTAGAAGCAGAACCTAAAATTTCGGGACGAAATTTTCTTAACGGGGGGAGAATGTGACAACCCTCACAATTACAGGTATCCGTACAATTAATTAATATTTAATTTGTGCTTAATGACTGTGCTTGATTACAACTGTGAATAAACTGCTTACTGAATTCTGTTACATACATACATATGCATCACATTTCATGCCGTCACTCCATTTATTACATACAAACATTAGTGACAACCATGATGCACAAAGCACAGTTAGCACAGTGAGCAGATAACCCAGAGACATGCTGACAATGCCAGCACCTAGACAGACAATGCTTTTGAGGCCAGTATGAGCCAGAATTAGAATACTACACTAGTAGGGAGTGTAGGGAAGTGAGGACCATAAAACTACGTCTCTAGGTGATAGTTACAGTGCCGGGAAGTGCCTAAAACACACTTTAAATGCAGAATTCTGCACTTTTAAACAAAATTCAGCATTCAATAATGCTAGTAAAGTGCAAAAACTTGGCAAACTAGTCCTAGATATTTTCCAAAGTGTTGGGAATTAAATGTGTCACTAAAAGTAACATAAAAGACACTTTATGGATTAATTAAGCACTTTAACGGAACAACACCCAACCAAACAACCGGACTTTACCCGGAACATAAAAATATAGCCAAACACATTGTTTTTATTTTTCTGAGCTAGTTAGGATCCCCGAACACCCTAACACACTTTATATTAAATAACACACCTTAACATATAAATTTAACCTTTAAATCCTAACTAGATTCTAACTAAACTTGTAACCAAGAATTGAAACCCAACCTCCTACCCCCCCCCCCCACCCCATCGACGGTCATGGGTAGTGGGACACCCCCCACAATTCTTTTTATTATTTTAATGATCTTGATGTTGGTTAATGAAACACATTACATGATGGTTAAACATGAAAGTTGGATTATAAATAAACACAAGAGTTTACCATTCTCTCACTTCTCAACATCAAACAACAACACAAGCTCTCTCCATCTCTTCTCTTTGGGTTCGGCCGCCACCACCACACCATCATACCACCACCTTCAAGTCTTTTTCAAGCGATCCATACATATCTAAGGGTGCTAGAGACCGAACAAGTAAGAGTGGTGTACTCGGAAGCTCAAGGACCGCTCTTGTTTTCTTTTATCCTTCACTTTTTTGCCTTGTTTCTCCCCTAGCCTTGTGCTAGTAGTAAGTGTTTTAGATCTTCATCTTGTTCATATTCTTGGTGGTTAATAGTAAAAAGAATGGTGAAATATTAAGAACTCTAAAGAACATAATCAAAGTCTTGAAGTATAAACTAACTAGATATGAAAAATGGTTAAAGTAATGATGAAATCATGTTGATCTTATGTTGTTGTGCTTGTTGAATGTTGTTTGTTAGATAAAATGTTATGGTTCATCACATAGACTTGCTAGATCATGTTTAAAGACATGAACTATGAACTTGATTACATACATGTTTCATGAAAAATAAAGATAAAAAATGGGTTGTAAACTTGTAGATCTAAAGATCTATGAGTGGTTTTTCGAAAGAACCAAGTGAAAAATATGAGTTTTGTTAAAACTTGGATCTTATATGAACTAAACACATTTTTAGTGAGTAAACAAGTGTATAAACACTTATGTAACAAGAAAATTTCACAAAGAAATATTTTTGGAAATCATGACTAGAAGTTGTAAATGTTCAAATCCTTTAAAAATAAAGTTTTTAAAGAACCAATCACATTTTTAAAGGTAACAAGAATTACTAAGTATACAAGTAAGTTACTAGATGTTCTTATAAATTTTTCAAGTTCATAAGTTTATGATTTATGCTTGATTTTGGCTAGTTTGGTAAATAGAGATTGTATGTTGATGATTGAGAATTGTTGAATGAATTTTTGAAAAGAAAATGATACGCTAGTAAGCGTGGACGCCTCCATTTACAAAGGAAACAATGGCAAAAATTTTCTAGAATTTTAACACTTAGAAAATATTTTTTTTTCTAGTAAGTGTTTACAAATATATTTTTAACTTGGTTTTCAAAATAAACTTCGCCATGATATTACGACTCCAAAATAATACCAAAACTCTCACAAAATAAATATCCAAGTTACACAAGTATTGTTGCATTACGACACACTAAAACGTAACTAATGTAGTATTTCAGAAAAATACTCTTATACGTATATTTTTGGCACAATATTATTTTGGGAAAATTGTGAAGTAAAATATGATATTTTTGGGAAATATATATATTTTGGAATTAAGATGTTTTACACAAGTGATTAAAATATATTTTTCTAAGTGGGACTTAAAATATATTTTCCAGAATTACAAGTGTACATGTATAAATACCCCCATCCTTGGGAAGGAAATACACATATAAAATATTTGAGAAGTATGGATACGAAATAGTTTCCTAACTATTTTTCCTAAATACAAAAGTTAAGTTAAAATAATTATTATTATTTTAACAAGTATAATATCAAAGTAACGCAACTCAAAACACTAAACCCTAAGCCAAGGCACGGCCAGTCGTCTAATAGATATTAGTACGTGTAGGTTGTCACGCAGCAGATCGAGTTTGAGGTTGACGTTACAGGATACGCACTTCTGTGAGTTCATGTCCCCCTTTTCTCTTAACTGTTTTTAGTTTTTATACTTTGGGGGTGGAATACATGTTACAGTAATTACAGACACTTTTATACATGGTATGGTTAGCTTAAGGAGGGTCTACTAGTTAGATCATGTGAGTGGGTGGGTGGTACTTGAGGCCATTAATCATCGTTGTAGGACCGAGGGTCATGAGTGATAGATCTATTTGGGTGTAGCGAGCCCCACCACTGAGTCCGCTGAGTGGACCATGTGGTGACTATGAGCCCGACGCACAAATCTGCTAGGTTTGAGTCTTCCTGCATCACTTCACACATATCATTGGCTTTGCAACCCAATGGCGATCTCTTTTTCCTTAATTGCTACAAACCAGGGATTTTCATACATACAGACATACTGCAAAGGTTTATACATACTCACTTGTACATGAACTCGCTCAACTTTTGTTGATTTTTCAAACTACATGTATTTCAGGAAATTAATGGATCTGGCCAAGTTTGCAATGATCTTAAGCTGCGTAGAGAATAATGATGTCATCCGGGTTTAGGAGGTGTGACCCTTGCCTGGACGGGTTGCACGTCTTTAAACCATGATTTTTATTTCAAGTCTTTTGTGGTGTCGTATGAACATGTTTTATTTATGTCATGGTTGTATGTTGTTTCATATGTCGACTTTTTAAAACAATGTTGTTGTGGTAACTTTTAAAACTTGATGAATGGATGACTATCATGCGTTTTATTTTCATATAGCATTGTTGTGATTGTGCTATGGTATTAAGAAGTCACACCAAATAAACCCACGCTTCCGCAAAAGCCAGGGTGTGACAGCTTGGTATCAGAGCATCGATTATAGCGAACTAGGATTCTTTCTCGAGTCTACACTATGATCACTAGAGCTCTCACGAAAACATTTTTACATTGCATACACTAAACGTCCAGATCCAGGGTACAAAACTTTTTACAAATTGTAGGTCCCGGTTTTATCTCTGTTTCGATTGCGTACCGATCATGCGACGTGCGGAATCCGTACACGATCGTGATCGAACACACAAGAAAGTAATATAATCGTGATTCTATTAACAGATCTGAAATCGTACAGCACCTGAATCACATACACGAGCTTTCTCTCTCTAGAATCTCACTCTAGATCTTCAAATGCTTCAAAGTCTCTAATGTTGCAAAAGTAGCAAAAGTCCTAAACTCTAACCCTAAAGCTACTATTTATAGGCCAAGGCTTTAATGAGAAAACTCATTAATTACAATATTGCCACCTTGCCTTTCTTAACTAGATATTACAATATAAGGCTAGATTTAAACTGTTTCAGCTACGGTCTTGAGATGACGGAGGCGATAGACATACTGCACTAACAGACTCCCCCTTGGATATAGCCGCAGTCAATCTCAAACATTTAGTCAGACTCGTAGCTTCTGGTCTTTCTCTCTCTCACTGAGTCTTCTTGAAGCTTTAACACATTTTCAGCAGTGAAGACTCCCTCTTGCTTGAACAGAATCCCGGTGTATCTGTTTTCAGCTTCAGCTTCTCTTTCAGTAGACTATTCAGGCTCCCCCTTTCGTCAAGCTTCCGTGCTTTGGGATCGACACCTGGCTTTTCAGTTACAAGCTCTTCCGGGAAAGAAACCTGACTCCTTGCACGCTTCCCCTTGAGTTGAGCTCGTCTTCAGACTCCCCCTTAGACTCAGCTATCGGGATCTTAGTCTGGTATAGCATCTACAATTCCCAAACTTTTATAAGTAACAATTTTTAGTTGTCCATGTATCGTAACCTGGCTCTATCAAACTTTCTAAATCAAGATCCTGGCTCTAAAGATATAATAATATGAATATATCCAGGATTACTTGAATATCTCCCCCTATCAACAATCTTTAAGGATTTGGCAGTTTCAGCGAACCGGATCGGAAACTGGCTCTTTTACAGATTTTAACAATATAAGCATCCAAATCCCTCACAGTTAATCATCCAAGTCCAAACTAATGACCTTGGAGATATCACAAACTGTTTTTGATTTTTGATTTTTTTTTTTAATTTCAAGTTTCAAGTTAATGAACTTGTTTTATTTTCAGAAACACGATCAGCATACTTAGATTTTGAAACTCAGCATCTCAGACATCGGTTGTCGAAAATAAAATAGAAATCAAAATCTTTTTGTACTTTTTCTGAAATGTAAAACAGTAAAGAAATATTTACAAACATATTTACAGACAATATTTTTGTTTGAGTTTGCGTCAGAGGATCATATCAGTTTTTGACAAGTCACAAGTACCGTTGAGCTTAGTTACACATTAAGAATTAAACAATTCACTTAGATTGTCGATATACTGATCCACTTAAATTTTCACACAAACTTCAACTGATTCAGGATACGAATTAGATGTATTATGAACTTAAACTCATTCATGTGTTCCACCTCTTGAATATACTCCCGTATCCAGATCCCAATATTCAGTCTTACAGGTGAGTATACCTAGATGATATCTGTAAGGGGAATAAATTATAGTACGAAACTGTGAGAGCTCAGGTCAGAACTTCCGTTCAGCAGAGAGATGACGGCGCGACTTTTGGTTTGTCCCCTTTAGAGGATCTTTTGTATTACAACAGCAATGACTATCAATTTTATTGTTTCATCAATTTGCTGAGGGCGGCGCTATATTTCAAGCAATGCAGAAAGTATTCTCCGGGGACTAGGCCATTGCTTCCGCAAAATCAGAAGTCCCGGGATAATACCCCAGATATCACTAAGCATAAAGACCTAGTATCTCAGAAAGAGGGGTCCTTCAAACGAGATTTCAGGGGTTACCTATATATCCAAGTAGTGTTCCCCACGAAATAAGCAAATTTGAATTTAGGTTTATATCCCGAAAAAGTTTACTAAATGTATAAAAATCTACCGACACATCATCAGTGAGACTGTTTAACGCTATTTAATCATTACATTTCTTTAGCATACTGTAACTGTCTACTGATGTACTATCATTTCCTATTTTTACGCAAAAACACAATTTTTGAATTTTATCATGTTTTTGGCTTTTTCCAATTTTCAAATGTTTTTGTATTTTCTGACAATTTTTCTCCCCCTAAAATGCAAAACCATTTAAAGAAAATTTGACAACCAACACTGATAGCTTTGTCTCGCCATCCATTTTCTGCTTCACATGCACTGATTTTGCAGAAAAATAATGTACCCCCATGATTTACAACACATTGATATTTTACAGTTTGAAAACCGTTTTTCAATCTTGTGAAATTAATCATGTTTGTTCAGTCGTGAGGGTTTCGGCATATTCAATCAACATATTTTTGTATTTTTCAAAATTTTTCAATGTTTAGGGTTAAATATTGTTTATTTATGTACAGAAAAACAAATAAACTCCCTGTTTCAACCAACACAGGGTCCAGCAGCCTCTTCTCCTCTTTGTGCCAGGCTGCTCCGACACTCTTTTTGATGACATTCAGTTGTCTTCGGAAGCACCTGCACATTCAAAATATTCAATTACTTGAACAATTTAGCCCAGGTCTGTTTGACCTTAGGCATTTCAACACAATATGCTTCATTCAATTTCGGAAAATCTTTGTCATTTTGCACAAAGACTTTTTCAATTTTAACTTCAAGTTTTTCATCATTTACCGAAGCAATTTGTTTTTTAACAGACCATGTTTGACCTTTAGGAGTACCTCGTTTATAAAAATGTTAATCTTTTTGAACATTTTCTTTTTGAACAACAACTTTTGGTTTCCAAAACTGGTTTGGTTTTGTTGTATCAACAGTGTTTTTCCAACTTTGTGTTGTTCTTAATTTTGGTGTCACTGGTTTCCATGTTTGTTGTGAGTCAGCCTTTGACATTTTCGGCTTCCAAGTTTGCTTTGAATCAAACTTGGTTGACTTCTGATTCACAACATCAGACTTCTGTTTCTGAACATAAACAGACTTCTTTTTCGTCTCAACATCAACAGGTTTAAGATTTGGACACTTGCGTGCAAGATGTCCTGTTTAATCACATTTGAAACATGTTCTCTTGGACACATCCTTGACCTGTTGTTGTTGCTTTTTCTGAGCACAGAACTCTTCATTAGACTGTCGTATAACTTGGAGTTCTTTCTCTTCATCTAAACTTATTCCTTGAACAAAATTCATTTTTGCTTGAAAATTTGGCGTTTCATTTTTCTTCCAATTTTGTTTCTTCTTATAAC
The DNA here is from genome assembly GCA_030545235.1 of Helianthus tuberosus. Classification (NCBI taxonomy): domain Eukaryota; kingdom Viridiplantae; phylum Streptophyta; class Magnoliopsida; order Asterales; family Asteraceae; genus Helianthus; species Helianthus tuberosus. The sequence goes on along the minus strand of CM060416.1, from coordinate 63,485,088 downwards.
CCAACCCAGCCTTCATGTTTTTCTTCTTGTAACCAGGTTTGTTATAAAAAGTTTTGTGACACTTTCCAGTAAACTTTGGAATTTCAGACTTTTCAATCTCTACCATTTTGAAAACTTTATCAACCTTTTCTGAAATCACATTCTGAATTGGGAATACAAAATCTAAGAATAATTTGTCCGATCCAATCATGGTATAAACCAATCCTTTTGAATCTTCATTCAAATTTTTCTCAGAGTTTTTTAGATATCCATCATGAAAATTACCTTCATTTTCATCCTGTGATTCAGATTTACCTGTTTCAACTGACTCTTCTTTGAACACACTTTCAATGACCTTACCTACCACCTCTGAATCACTAGAATCATCAGATTTGGAATATGTTATGTCAATGTTGTCTGGCAATTGATCTATCATGTTGAAAGCTTTTTCGACCTTTTCATCATCATAAAATGCAAATTTTCCCGGTGGTGGAACTTGATGAAACTCTGAGCCAATGCCTTTCTTGTTTTGCTCAGACTCACCATCTCCTGGTTTTATATTGAAAATACGTTCAAGCACATATGAAGACACGTGATAACTCTTTAACTTGTTGTTATGCTGTTCTAACTCAGCAATCTGTCGCTTTAGCTTAGCAACATCCTCAATATAGGAATTAACAACACCTTGTTTTATTTCATACATTCGTTTAAGCTCTTTAGTTGTTTCAGAAAGATAATTCATTCTTGATTGAGCAAATTTCATTTCATCCTTCACTTTTTCATATGAATCTTTTGTAATGTGATATGCCAATTTTATTGAATCATATTCTTTCTTCATCTCTTGACAAACAATTTCTTTTTGTTCACATTCTTCTGTCTTTTTCAAAACTTTTTCTTTCAAAACTTCATTTTCTTTTTCTACCTTTTTACATTTTTCCAAAAATTTTTCTTCATTATCTTTCAAAACTTTTTCGTTTTCTAACATTTCTTTGCATTTATTTTTGAAAACTTCTTCAATTTTATTAAATTGTTTGTCTTTTTTAGTACAGACACTGCACGTTTCCATGCATTTCTTGCACTGTTCAACAGTTTTCAAGATTTTAGAATTTACCTCAGTGATTGGCACTTCGGTGTTTGCAGCAACTTCTGTCTGCTTTTGATCAGCATCACTCTTCTTTCCTTCAATACCAACCTCATCACCAAAATCACCAACAACTAAACTCTCATTCTTCACTTCTTCTTTCTTCACCTCTTCTTCAACCTGCTGTTCTTCAGTAACAACTTCTTTTACAACCTTTTCATTCACCTCAACTTTAACATCCTCTGCTTTAACCTCTTCAGCAACCTTCTTCAGATTGTTCACCATTTCTTCAACATTCTTTTTCATTCTCTCTTCATCCCTTTTTCTCAGACACGATGTCATCGCATATCTGATCTCCTTTTCATGCCTTTTAGCATATGTGTCATCTTTTATCACATTTCTATAATATTTGGCTCTTAAAGGAACTATGAGAAGAACATCATCAAAAATTATGTCTTTCTTTGGAACAACTGGTTCTTCTTCTCTGTTGAAGTAACACTCTCTCTTTCTATCCCATCTTCTATTGCTCACTGCACTCTCATACTCTTCGTGCATCTCATCCATTCTGTTGTAAACAACGTTTCTTTCTCGATAAGTTTTCTCACTCAATATCTCTTCTCGATTTTTCTCCTTCATTTCAACTTTATCTTTATATTCATTTCTCTCTTCACGGATTTCAGCAACAAAAACAAACTTTCTTTCCTCTGTTATAGCTTTCCCATGAGCTGTTTTTCGAACATTCTCCAAACGATCTTCTTCTGTACATATCTCGTACCAATCAAAACCTTCATCATCTTGAATTACAAAACAAGCTCTCGATTTAGGTTTATCTTCAATCATCTTAGGCTCTTCTCTGCTTCGATGGTAGATTGCCTTTCGGTAATAATCATCATTGAATGGATGTTCATTCACCTCAACTTTACCATCCTCTGCTTTAACCTCTTCAGCAACCTTCTTCAGATTGTTCACCATTTCTTCAACATTCTTTTTCATTCTCTCTTCATCCCTTTTTCTCAGACACGATGTCATGGCATATCTGATCTCCTTTTCATGCCTTTTAGCATATGTGTCATCTTTCATCACATTTCTATAATATTCGGCTCTTAAAGGAACTATGAGATGAACATCATCAAAAATTATGTCTTTCTTTGGAACAACTGGTTCTCCTTCTCTGTTGAAGTAACACTCTCTCTTTCTATCCCATCTTCTGTTGCTCACTGCACTCTCATACTCTTCTTGCATGTCATCCATTCTGTTGTAAACAACGTTTCTTTCTCGATAAGTTTTCTCACTCAAAATCTCTTCTCGAGTTTTCTCCTTCATTTCAACTTTATCTTTATATTCATTTCTCTCTTCACGGATTTCAGCAACAAAAACAAACTTTCTTTCCTCTGTTATAGCTTTCCCATGAGCTGTTTTTCGAACATTCGCCAAACGATCTTCTTCTGTACATATCTCGGACCAATCAAAACCTTCATCATCTTGAATTACAAAACAAGCTCTCGATTTAGGTTTATCTTCAATCATCTTAGGCTCTTCTCTGCTTCGATGGTAGATTGCCTTTCGGTAATAATCATCATTGAATGGATGTTCATTTCCACCAACTGCAGAATTAGTGCATTCTCTTTTGAAATGACCTTTCTGCTTACATTTGAAGCAAGTCACTTTGGATTTGTCGAATCCAAGCTTTGTTGATGCACCTCCAAGAGATTGTTTCCCAATAATCTCCATATACCTCTGCGCTCTTCGGATGCAACTTGCTAAGCACCAACGAATGTCAATGAGGTCCATCTCTTCCGGATCAATCTAGTCGTAGTCTTCTTTGGTTAATTCGGAGTTTCCAATTTTTCCAGCTACAAGACCTTCATACGATTCCAAAACAGATGCAAGGAAACTCATTTGCTGCTTAGCTGCATTTATGCTCATCGACGGGGAATTCTTCAGTTTGAGAGCAATGTTGCATATAATCTCCTCAGCTTCATCAGGATTTGATTTTGAAGATGAATGATATCCAGAATAATGACTTGTTGAAGTTGTTTGAGGTTCTTTCATCTTCTCACCACTGAGTGCTGTCTTTGGTGAACCAACACCTTTCTCTAAAGATACACTGCCTTTGTAATACAATCCAACATTATGTTGATGTGAAGAACCAGTCATTTTGCTTTGCTTTTGTAGCTCCAGATCATGACTCTCTATCTTTTCAAACAATGCATCAAGAGAAATTGTATCATCTAAAGCATCATTTTGCAAAATAAACACAAACGTTTGCCACTGATCAGCTCGTGGTAACACTTCAATCACTTTATCTATAAGTTCCTCTCTTGTTTTCACTATCTCAAATCTCTCAAGTTCAATTTTAAGATGACAAAATCTCTTAATCATTTGTCTCACTGTCTCTCCTTTTAGACTATCAAACAGATCAAATTCTTTTTTAAGTAAAGCAATTTTGTTCTTTTTTATCTGTTTACCCCCCTCAGCTTTAACACGTAAAGCTTCCAAAACTGATTTAGATGACACATCATGATTCAGCAATGCAAAAATATCATTTCTGATTGCAGACTGGATCAAAGTAATCATTCTTTGTTCGGCAGCAAACTCAGATTTATCTTCTCTTGATAACTTCTTGAATGGAAGTTCTTCGCCTTTATCATCTTTTGGTCGTTCGTATCCAAATTCTAAACAGAACCAGCTTTCATGCGCATACGCTTTCGCCCAGTTAAGAAACCGTTCTTTCCACCATGTATAATCCTCAATGCTTTCCAAAGTTGGTGGCTTTGAATGTGTTCCGTAGAAATTATCATGCTTGATGTTCTCATTGATCGTTTTTGTTATTGACTTTGGTGTGACAGTTGATGTTTCAGACGAGTCAGATGTAAACGCGTTGTAGAACGTGTTGTAAAACTCTTCAGCCATGATGCTTTTTCTTCGAATCACCTGAATCACGAACAAACAAAGATCAGTTCTAAAAATTATCAAACAACTTGAATCGAACGGGTATCCGATCGAGTTGGTCAACCAAAGTCAACAGTGAAAATAATCAGTGCTGTTCGATCGGGCGGAGTTGCTGTTCAATCGGACGGGATTTCTGTTCGATCGGCTAGGATTTTATCTTGAATAAGTTGGTTATCCGTTCGACCCTCTGTTCTATCGGTTGACACAAAACGACAAATATGTTGTTCGATCGACCCTCTGTTCGATCGGTTGACACAAAACGACAAATATGGTGTTCGATCGACCCTCTGTTCGATCGGTTGACACAAAACGACAAATATGGTGTTCGATCGACCCTCTGTTCGATCGGTTAACACAAAACGACAAATATGTTGTTCGATCGACCCTCTGTTCAATCGGTTGACACAAAACGACAAATATGCTGTTCGATCGACCCTCTGTTCGATCGGTTGAAATTGTTGTTCGATCGGCTGGCGTTTTGATGCTGTCCGATTAGCTAGCGTGTTGAATTGATGGCACAAGACGACAAAATACTTGATCGATAGGCTGGCACGTTAACTTCTTTCACCAACAATCAATGCAAAATCACATGTGAACTGATAATATCACATGCACACACAATCTATTTATTAAATGCTCACATTAATCAAACAATCAAATTCAGCTGGCCACGTGACAGATCTGTTATCAAATTGAATGTAAAAGAATGATTGGGCCTAGAAACTTTAAGTCACATGGGATGTAGCAGATCAACGAATATCACATGCAGACTAATAACAATTTTGACAAACTTGAAATACTCACATGGGTTTATCAGATAATCACGTGAATATGTTTCAATAGTCTTGACCCGACTATCAATATAAATGTCAGAGAATTCACATGCAAAGACTACTTAAACTGATTCAGGATAATATCTAATGATGAATACAAGAAATCACGTGATGTAGTTATTAATGGGGAGAATATTTGATGACACCTGTAACAAGTTTCACATGCTTCACCGAATGAAATTGATTACATTAACTGACAAACATAATAGTGTTGACTTAATGACTTTAATGAATGATGTGTTATGAAATGATTTGGTGGTCGATCGGCTGGGATGCTAGCCGTTCGGACAGCTGTCCGTTCGGCTAGGTCAACAAAAGTCAAAGACTTAAATGTATAGCAGTGGAACGGACAAGTGTTCGATCGAACAGCTGTTCGATCGATCAGCAGTCAACAAAGTCAAATAATTTAATGAAAGAGTGATGTAATAATACGGTGTGCTGACCGTTCGGCTGGGATGCTAGCCGATCGGCTGGCAAGTCAAAGAAGGTCAATAACTAAAATGAAATGCAATGAAAACTATGGAACGGTTAGCTAGCCGATCGGTCAGCTGTCCGATCGGTTAGCATTCAAGTGAAACATGAACAACAACAGTTCCCATTTTATCAACATTTCTCTCAAACGGCTTTGAATTAAGGTCTGAAAATTTGTAGGCTTATAGATCACGTATTTTTGCACAACATATCCAAATTTTAGCCGTTTTTAACCGTAAAAATTCGTTTAATTTGGTGATTTTCGGTCGAAAACGTGAAGAAACGTAAAGATGAAGAAATTTTGACAAATCTGTATGAATTTGACGCTGAATCTGCTAAATTTGTGTGTGAAATCGTGCGTTTGATCTTCGCAACCGAGCACCTGCTCTGATACCACTTGTAGGTCCCGGTTTTATCTCCGTTTCGATTGCGTACCGATCGTGCGACGTGCGGAATCCGTACACAATCATGATCAAACACACGAGAAAGTAATATAATCGTGATTCTATTAACATATCTGAAATCGTACAGCACCTGAATCATGTACACGAGCTTTCTCTCTCTAGAATCTCACTCTAGATTTTCAAATGCTTCAAAGTCTCAAATGTTGCAAAAGTAGCAAAAGTCCTAAACTCTAACCCTAAAGCTATTATTTATAGGCCAAGGATTTAATGAGAAAACTCATTAATTACAATATTGCCACCTTGCCTTTCTTAACTAGATATTACAATATAAGGCTAGATTTAAACTGTTTCAGCTACGGTCTTGAGATGACGGAGGCGATAGACATACTGCACTAACACAAATAAAAGGCACAAATACACTTTTCCAGATTTATATTTCAGTCTTAGAGGCTGAGGGAGTTCAGTCTTAGAAACTGAGGGAGTTCAGCCTTAGAGGCTGGGGAGGTTCAGTCTTAGAGACTGAGGGAGTTCAGCCTTAGAGAATAGGGAGGTTCAATGCTAGAGACTGAGGGAGATTAGCCTTAGAGGCTGGGGAGGTTCAGTCTTAGAGGCTTAGGGAGGTTCAGTCTTAGAGACTAAAGGGTTCAATCTTAGAGATTGGGGAGGTTTAGTCTTAGAGACTAGGAGGTTGGTCATAGAGACCAGGGATTTAGTCTTAGAGACTGGGAGGTTGGTCTTAGAGACTAGGGAGTTAGTCTAAGAGGCTGGGAGGGGTAGTCTAGGAAGACTAGGAGGATTGCTTACTTGCATTATTGTGACTTACATGTTTATTTGATTTCATGTTGATATATGTGTATATGTGTGGTTGTGTTACAGACACCATGATTTCTTCTTCCGACACAGGAGTATCGGACACAGTGGACCCCATGGCAGTTGTGTCAGACGATGAGATACCGTCAGAGGGAGACGTCTACACGTCCGACACCACGAGTACAGATGATAATGATTTTCAGTCGTTCGCGCTGCCAGACATCGGAGTTGAGCCTGCTGATGGCATTCCTGCTGGGGATCTCCCTCTTGCGGTGATCCCTGCTCCTGTACCGCTTGCTGCTGTCCCCATGGTGGATGTGCGACTCGATGCCGTATCTGATGACGACATTGATCTGTTCGAGGAGGGTCCCCCTTAGGGCGACTATGAGGGCGGGGCCCCGATCGTTGTTGATGTTATCTGTAACACCTGTGCCTCCACGGTCATCAAACAAATACCGAACCAATGAAATATTGTATTTCATACTTGGGATTTGTAAAAATATGTGTATCGTTTACACATATCAACTCTTGTTCGATTTCAAGCTCTAAATCGCTTTGTGGAAGGTTATACGCGCTCTAATGCGTAAATATAACCAGTTTAATTCAACAAACACTCCGGAATAGTGACATAGGCTTAACATACCTTAAATAACCTTTACATAACTTAGAAATAAGTTTCGAAGGCTTTGGTATGGCAAAATCAAGTTAAATCGCTTATAGTGACTAAAGTTGACAAACTGTGAAAGTATGCCAATTTGAACTGTAACAGACATTCCGGAACATGACCATAATTTAAACATACCATAAATATCCTTTACATAGCTTAGAAATAGGCTTTGAGGGGTTCGATATGCTAAAATAAACTTTTGGGTCATTCAGGGACTAAAAGTGTCAAAAAGTGCACAAGTTTGCATTTTCGAGAATAACTTACGTTCTGAACACATCCGGACATCCAAAAATTTATGTAAGCATGACTATATTATGCTTTAGTGTTTGGCTTAAGAAAAATCCATTCGTCGCGTCATTTGGATCGTTTTTCGTGCTTATGTGCATTCCGTCGTAATTAAGCGAACATCGCGTTCGTACGACCAAACGAACCATCATCAGACATATTTTTGAACATGTTTCAAGTCCACAATGTTTAGGCATCATTTTAGGGCCTTAAAGTTGGCTTTACGGGCCTTATAAGTGTCGGAAATGGCCTTAAACACGTGCAGGGACTGAAACTGTCAAAACAGAAAGTTGTTTCTGATCTGCAACTCTCAGGCGGCCCGCCTGAGTTTTTGCACATCCTGAAGCGGGCCGCGTACGCATGTCTGATCAGATTAAATCGAACAGTCAGCATGATCCAGCTGTTTTAACCACAACCACAAGCTCACAACTTGCAAATTCAGCTGATAAGGATCATTTTAGGCTACCATAACTTTGCAACACTTGTACGGATGGGATTAAGGCACGATATTCGACAAACGATCTTAACGGTTACCCGAAAACTATAAATACCCCACCCCCCATTACTCCAAAACCACTAGAATCTGATCTAAGTGACTCTAAGTTGGAACCATTGTTTCATACCTGAGTTATTAAGATCTAGATTAGCATTCGGGGACCCTTCGTAAGTATTCTTTCGTTCTTTTCCTTATTTTATTGCTTTTCGAGTCTGAAAGTCAAACTTTGTTTGACTTTCAGCCTTGACCAGCTTATGGTCAATGCGAAGTTCGTAGGAACTTCGCAACGTGAGTGTAATCACGTTGGTTATAGTCCCTTGGGACTATGCCTACTGATTACCACGTTGTCTAGGGTTGTAGGGTAAGCGACCTGATAAATCGCTTATACCTCGAACCCGACCCATTTGGTCGATCATTAGGATCCGACCAAATACTTTAGGTGACCATAGTAGGTAGGGAATGACCTTCCGAGGTTATACCCTATGGTCACATCGTTTGAGTAGTTGTATGATAGGTAGTTTATATGCCTTAGGTAAATTACCAGAATACCCTTTTCATGTATAATTGGTAATTAAGCATATGTAACCTAAAATTTTGTCACATAACTGATTATGTAACATGTTTAGGCATATAACACTTGTCATAGGACTAGTTAGACGGTCCGAACGCGTTTCACGCGCACGACGCGTTAAAGTAGCATAAGCTACCTTAATGAGTCGCGATGGGTCGAAAGCACTTAGGTTAGGTCTCAATGTAGTATGTAGGCCTTGTTAAACCATATCATATGAGTTCCAATACTCATTTGGTTTACCAAGCCTCATCCTATCCGATCTCCCGATTTAAGTCCGGTTTATTTATATAGTTTTAGATTGCCGACTGATTCCGTGCTCCCTCAAGCTTTGTTTGGTTGTTGTTCAAGACCTCTAAGCATTCTCAGGCGAGTACATTATTCCCCTCTTTTACTGTTTTCAACTGTTTTGGGGTGACTCATATGTGCTAAATGTCTTAACAATGATTTCAAGAACGATTACAATAACAATTACAATGTGGTTTCAAGAACGATAACAATGGATTCAAAAACAATTACAATAGTTTCAAAAACAATTACAATGGTTTCAAGAACGATTTCAATAAAGTGAACAAACTTGTTGGTTGTAGTTACATAACCAATGACATTCATTAGCAATGATCAAGCCGATCAGTATTAGGTTATGGTACCATAGGATCTGACAAATCCCGTTATTCTCTATACCCATGGTTATGTGTGGGTATTTTGGGTAACGACTGAATCTGTAATTATTAATTTACCCTTTGGTAAGGGTTTGTTAAGAACGAGAACGAGAGCGAGTTGGAACGAGGAACGAGTCAAGAAGGTTTGAATGTTATTAGAGAAATCGACCATTAAGTAGTTTCACAATTAAAACAAGAACGATTTGAATGATTAAAACAAGAACGATTGGGTAAACATTTGGACATGATTTACATTTGATCATGCATTTCCACGAAACATAGTATTGATTTAAACCAAGTTTTACTTCAATACTTTGTTTTGTGCGTTTCACCTATGGTTTAGTTGATGCATTTCACTAGCCTTACATATCATTTTGGTTATACATTACATGGTTTACATTTGACACAAACACTTTTGACATTGGTTATACATAACATGATTTACATCTTGACATGAACGTTTTGACCTATTATTTCAATACGTTTGACAATTTGTTTAAACATTGACATCTTACATTAGTGGTTTGTTTGGGTAAGTGAATTGAGTAACGGTGCGTGTGTAATATGATACAAGCATGGTGGATACGCCGCTGTTACTTCCTATATATAAGTGTTTGTATGGTATTACATACTGTAGCGTTATTTGAATCATTTCAGTTTGAGACATAGAACATTTTATACAAATAACATACTTTTCACAAGACATTGATTTACGAACAACTTATCTTATACAAACTCATTTTACATGGTTATTCATTTAATCATGCATTACTCTCTTATTTATAAATATCATCTGAACTTATTATTTTTCAAATGATTTACAAAGACAAAGCAAATTACTAGGTTCATGACTAAACATTTTCTTAAACAGAAGTCATGAATCTTATTTTCACAAAACCTATGTACTCGCCAGCATTTCTTTGCTGACCTCGTTTTCACATGTGTTTCAGGTATTGTTGAAAGATATCGATTGATAGGATGCATGCTCACATAGGACTGGACAAGGCCTTAGTGACTCAATAACAATGATAGACTATGTTTAAATTGTGTAATTAGATTTCCAGATGATGTAATTATTCAATGTTTAATAAAACGAAACACTTTTGGTATCCATGGTTATGAAACATTAATTCTGTTACAACACTCCCCGACGTTTCCGCCACGTTTTGTATGTTACACGTGGTCGGGGTGTGACAGAAAAGATGGTATCAGAGCCAATGGTTATAGGGAATTAGGTTATTAGTAATGCTTTGACCTAGTCTATAACCTTCTTAGGACCCTAACGCGAGTTTACTTGCGTTTAGTCATAAAACAATACCGTCACCTATCCTTAGGCGACGACCACAACCAGAACAAAAATTTTAAAACCGCTTTGAAAACTAATCATCTGTTCTAGGATGATTGGTTACAAGGTTTTGAACCCTCTATTGTAAGGTTTTAAACCCTCTGTTATATGGTTTTGAACCCCTTTGAATTTTCAAAATCTCGTCAAGGTTTTGGGTTTTAAATAATGTGAACACGTGCAAACTGGAAGGGTGAATGCCTGTATTCTGGGTTTTCTGTCTAGGCAAGCACTTCGTATACATCTCATCAGACGCGAGACCAGTTGTGCTTACCTGGGAATTCTTGGGATGAGTGTTCACTTATAGGCGAGCATGTCTTCGCGATACATTATTTTTGACCCATTTACTTTGATTAGTCACTGTGTGTCGTTTGTTGCTTTGTAGTAACAAACAAATGACCACTATCCTCGCTTTCATCAGATTTGTCTCATCTCATTCTTTTCGTCTAATTCTCTCACTCGTTTCCTTTCATGTTTCCTCTTTTAGAATGCCTCCTCGACGTGAAAACCAGATAGCGACTGCCGAGCTGGCAGAAATCATTGCACAGCAGATGGCTGCTCAGTTTCCAAACCTCTTTGCTCAATGGAACCAAGCCAACAACAACAACAATGTCACATGCAAATACAAGGATTTTAACCAGGCTAAACCACTCAAGTTTAGTGGTTCTGAAGGAGCGACTGGGCTTCTTCAATGGTTCGAGAGCATTGAGAATACTTTCCGCCACGTGCAGTGTCCTGACAATCGCAAGGTCGAGTTTTCTTCGAGTGTGTTTCAGAAGAGGGCTCTCACATGGTGGAACGAGGTTATGAGGGATCGTGGTGCAGAAGTTGCTCTAGCACAGACATGGGCTGAACTTTGGGCCCTTATGATAAGGGAATTCTGTCCTCGTCATGAGCAGCGAGCTTTGGAGAAGGAATTTGATGAGTTTCACCCCAAAACAGTTTGGAAAACAGTAAAAGAGGGGTCTATGTACTCACTTGAGATTGCTCAGAAGTCCTAGGATAACCACCAAGCAATGCTAGAGATCACGGAAATCAAACGGCACCTAATATAGGTAACTATGTTAATAAACCGGACCTAAATCGGAAGATCGGGTAGCATGAGGGTTCGTAAACCAAACGAGTGTAGAGACTCGTGTCATTTGGTTTAACAAAGCCTACATACTAATTGAAACCTAACATAAATGTTTACGACCCATTACGACCCGTTTAGGTAGCTTATGCTACTTTAACGCGTCGTTCGCGTGAAACGCGTTCGGACCGCCTAACTAGTCCTATGACAAGTGTTATATGCCTAAACATGTTACATAATCAGTTATGTGACAAAAGTTTAGGTTACATATGCTTAATTACCAATTATACATGAAAAGGGTATTCTGGTAATTTACCTAAGGCATATAAACTACCTATCATACAACTACTTAAACGATGTGACCATAAGGTATAACCTCGGAAGGTTATTCCCTATATACTATGGTCACCTAATGTATTTGGTCGGATCCTAATGATCGAACAAACTGGGTCGGGTTCGAAGGTATAAGCGATTTATTAGATCGCTTACCCTACGACCCTAGACAACGTGGTAATCAGTAGGCATAGTCCCAAGGGATTATAACCAACGTGATTACACTCACGTTGCGAAGTTCAAACGAACTTCGCATTGACCATTACTGGTCAACGCAGAAAGTCAAACAAAGTTTGACTTTCAGACTCGAAAGACTCGAAAAGCAATAAAAGAACGAAAGAATACTTACGAAGGGTCCCCGAATGCTAATCTCGATCCAGAATCTCAGGTATGAAACAATGGTTTCAACTTAGAGTTCCTAAGATCAAGATTCTAGTGATTTTAGCAATGGGGTGGATGGGTATATATAGTTTTCGGGTAACCGTTAGGATCGTTTCATGGAAAACGTGCCTTAATCCCACCCGTACAAGTGTCGGAAAGTTATGGTGCCTTAAATTGATCCTTATCAACTGACTAAGCATGTGTGAATGTGTGGGTGAGAATCAAACAGCTGCAACCTACTGTTAAATACTCTGCATCTGGTCTGAACTTGGCTAGCGCACCGTTACTTAATAAGTGTAGCGGTGCGCTAGGCGTAAGTTTGGCAGATTTACACTTTTAGTCCCTGAATGACCCAAAAGTTTATTTTAGCACACCGAACACCTCAAAGCCTATTTCTAAGCTATGTAAAGGATATTTGTGGTATGTTTAACTTATGGTCGCGTTTCGGAATGTCTGTTACAGTTCAAATTGGCATACTTTCGCAGTTTGTCAACTTTAGTCCCTGTAAGCGATTAAACTTTGATTTCACCACACCAAACCTTCCAAAACTTATATCTAAGTTATGTAAAGGTTATTTAAGGTATGGTAAGCCTATTTCACTATTCCGGAGTGTTCGTTGGATTAAACTGGTTATATCTACACATCAGAGCGCGTATAACACTCCAGAAAGCGATTTAAAGCTTGAAATCGAACAAGAGTCGATATGTGCAAACGATACACATATTTTTACAAATCCCAAGTATGAAATACAATATTTCATTGGTTTGCCATTTGATTGATGGTTGGAGTGACACAGGTGTCACAGTCTCCCCTACTTTAGGAAATTTCGTCCCGAAATTAATTCGTAGGAGTCTATCTGTGGCTTTGTGTGAAGTAACCATCAAAGATAAGCAAGGCATAATCCTGTTATTTCTCTTTAACGGACATTTTTCCGAATTGAAAAATGAACGGAGTTATTTTCAACAGGCATTCTTCAGAAACGAAAATGAACGAAATGAGTCTTTTTCCACAACCTCTTTAGAACCGAAAATGAACAAAATGAGTCATTTTCCACAACCTCTTCAGAACCGAAAATGAACGAAATGAGTCATTTTCCACAACCTCTTCAGAACCGAAAATGAACGAAATGAGTCATTTTCCGCAACCTCTTCAGAACCGAAAATGAACGAAATGAGTCATTTTCCGCAACCTCTTCAGAACCGAAAATGAACGAAAAGAGTCATTTTCCACCACTTCTTCAGAACCGAAAATGAACGAAAAGAGTCATTTTCCAGAACCTTTTCAGAACCGAAAATGAACAAAATGAGTCATTTTCCACCATTTCTTCAGAACCGAAAATGAACGAAAATAGTCATTTTCCACCATTTCTTCAGTACCGAAAATGAACGAAAAGAGTCATTTTCCACCACTTCTTCAGAACCGAAAATGAACGAAAAGAGTCATTTTCCACCACTTCTTCAGAACCGAAAGTGAACGAAAAGAGTCATTTTCCACCACTTCTTCAGAACCGAAAATGAACGAAAAGAGTCATTTTCCACCAGTTCTTCCGAACCGAAAATGAACGAAAAGAGTCATTTTCCACCACTTCTTCAGAACCGAAAATGAACGAAAAGAGTCATTTTCCACCATTTCTTCAGAACCGAAAATGAACGAAAAGAGTCATTTTCCACCATTTATTCAGAACCGAAAATGAACGAAAAGAGTCATTTTCCAGACACACGACCAAACTAGCTGTGGTTTCCGTGCACTGAATTCCATAATTATGTATGCATCCATAATTACGCAATTCCTTGCATAGTCCGCACAATTTGCTTGTAATGTGAAGGGGAGGAAAATCAAACCTGTGATGAGTGTGACTAGACTACCATAGGGTCCTTTTAATTAGATCGACAAATGATCCTTTTAATTAGGCCACCAAGGAGTCCTTTCAGCTATATCATCACATGATATTCCTAACCAGATTTTTGGATCAATCTGTTTACCTAGACCACTCAGGGGTCTAATTACGGAATGGTACAATATAATCCAAGGGTCTTTACTATTACGTACAAGCCCATTGAGGATTTAATATAGTACCTTTGGATATCCTACTATGAATCCCTTATACGGAGATATGGAAGATTCTACGAGGATTTAGATAACAAAACTTGGATTTCACAAGAACATAAAAGGGAACACATAAGCACATAATTACATAGTTGTTTAACTTGGTTATTAATTTTTTATCTTTGGACGCGGATACCTAAAGCACACCAGGAATCCAATTCGTGGATTTCATTTGGCACTTTAATCATTTCAAGAATCCATCCATGAAGATAGGATGCTCTACCAAAAATTCGATTTTCGTTTTCAGGAAAATGCAATATTCGAATTAAGGTACACAATAATTTGAAGATACGGAAATACCCTTAGGTACCCTATTAAGAATTTATAGTGGTACTTGGGGTATTCGTACAGAATTATTACTTGCACCTTGTACTTTGTTTCCTTGGGAGAAACGGGTACTTAGGAATTTTGTGGAAAACGCAAGAGATTGTAGAATGGAAGAATTTTGGGGGTAGTTTGCTTTTCAAGGAATACGATTCCTTGATTGTCGGTATTGTAAGGGATATGTTGTTTATACATACAATCACATAAATACATTGCAATGTAAATAAAAAGATTTATTTATTAACAATGATAACAACTGTTTCATGGACCTTGACAACGAAAAAAAATAATACATAAGACATGATTATTTCTAAACGGTGTTGTCTTCTAGTCGGTCAGATGCTCATCTCTGTGCTGGATTAGCATTAGCAAGCTTTGGGCAATTTCTTCGGAAATGTCCCATCTCGCCACACTTGTAGCAAGAACCTGGTGGAAAGCGAGCTCGAGCAGGTTTGTTGTTAGCTTGATTTGGTGCAACTGCTGCTACGCAAACTTTTGCTGTATGACCTTTACGTCCACAAATTTGGCATTCGCGGCACTTCACCATAGCATGATGATAAAGGTTACATTTGTTGCACAAGGGTGAAATTCCATTGTATGGCTTCCTGGTACGGGGTTTAGCTGGTTGGTTGGGAACGGCTTGACCATTGTGAGCGACCATGGCGAAGTTCTGAGAAGCCTTTTGCTTCTTTGACCGCTCAAGGGATCCAGTCTGTTCATCCATGGTCTTTGATTCCTCGATTGGTTTCGATCCCTCGACCGGTTTCTTGTCACCCTTTCGGAAAAGCTTACGTTTCCTGATTTGAGATTCAGTCAAAGTTGCAGATAGCTCAATGGCCTGCCTAACCGTAGTGGGGTTACTACCGGTAACAATGTCTTGAACTGAGTCAGGGAGACCATCAATGTATTTTTCGATTGGCTTATCCAAAGGCGTGACCATGGTAGGACACAACAGGCTCAGCTCCTCATATCGATCAGTGTATGCTCGATGTTCACCGCTGTCTTGCTTAAGATCGTCGAATTCTCTTTCCAATGCCCTGATCTCGTGACGAGGACAGAATTCCTTCATCATCAGTGCTCGAAGTTCTTCCCAAGTTTGGGCCAGTGCCACTTCGGCACCCCTATCTCTCACCACACCGTTCCACCACGTCAAAGCTCGGTTCTCAAAGACACTAGATGCGAAGTCTACCTTTCGCTCATTTGGACATTGAACATGCCTGAAGGTGCTCTCTAGACTCTCGAACCATTGCAGAAGTGCAGTCGCTCCTTGAGACCCAGAAAACTTTGATGGCTTGGCCGAGTTGAACGTCTTGAAGCTGCAGAGGGCATTATTGTTGTTGATAGCTTGGTAACATTGAGCAACGACGTTCGGGATTGCAGCAGTCATTTGTTGTGTAATGACAGCTGCCAGCTCATCAATAGATACCGGATTTTCGCGTCGTGGAGGCATTCTAAAAAGAGGAAACATGAAAGGAAACGAGTGAGAGAAGTAGACGAAAAGAATGAGATGAAACAAATCTGATGAAAGCAAGGGTAGTGGTCACTTGTTTGTTACTACGAAGCAACAAACGACCTCGCTGATTAATCAAAGTAAATAGGTCAAAAATAATGTATCACGAAGACATGCTCGCCTATAAGTGAACACTCATCCCAAGAATTCCCAGGTAAGCACAACTGGTCTCGCGTCTGATGAGATGTATACGAAGTGCTTGCCTAGACAGAAAACCCAGAATACAGGCATTCACCCTTCCAGTTTGCACGTGTTCACATTATTTAAAACCCAAAACCTTGACGAGATTTGAAAATTCAAAGGGGTTCAAAACCATATAATAGAGGGTTCAAAACCTTACAATAGAGGGTTCAAAACCTAGTAATCAATCATCCTAGAACAGATGATTAGTTTTCAAAGCGGTTTTGAAATTTATGTTCTTGTTGTGGTCGTCGCCTAAGGATAGGTGACGGTATTGTTTTATGACTAAACGCAAGTAAACTCGCGTTATGGTCCTAAGAAGGTTATAGACTAGGTCAAAGCATTACTAATAACCTAATTCCCTATAACCATTGGCTCTGATACCATCTTTTCTGTCACACCCCGACCACGTAGAACATACAAAACGTGGCGGAAATGTCGGGGAGTGTTGTAATAGAATTAATTGTTTCAAATCCATGGCAATTGAAGTTTCATTTTATTGATTAAAAGTGTTACAATGTCTTAACAAACAAAGAAATACAACATAATTAACTAGTCTTGCATCTTTTATTGTCACTAAAGCCCAAGTCTGCCTATGTGTATCTTGATCATCTTATGCAACAGCTCCTGAAAAACACATGTGAAAATAGGTACGTCAGCATAAAAATGCCTGTGAGATACATAGGTTTTGTGAAAATAGGATTCATGACTTATGTTTGAGAAAATGTTTAGTCATGAACCTTGTAATTTGCTTTGTCTTGTAAATCATTTGAAAAACGATAAGATCAGATGATATGTATAAATAAGTGAATAATGTATGGTTAAAGGAATAACCATGTAAAATGAATTTGTATAAGATAAGTTGTTTGTAAATCAATGTCTTGTGAAAAGTATGTTATTTGTATAAAATGTTCTATGTCATAAACTAAAATGATTCAAATAACGCTACGATATGTAATACCATACAAACATTTATATATAGGAAGTACCAGCGGCGTATCCACCATGCTTGTATCATATTACACACGCATCGTTACTTAATCACTTAATCAAACCAAACTACCAAAGTAAAATGTTCATGTCTAATGTAAATCATGTAATATGTATCCAAAATGTAAGCATGTGATGAATAACAAATGTACTAAGTATGCAACAATAGACATATGTAGCATGTGACCTGTACTAAGTATGCAACAATAGACATACTTAACATGTGACCTGTACCACGTATACAACAATAGACATACGTAGCATGTGACCTGTACTACGTATACAACAATAGACATACGTAGCATGTGACCTGTACTACGTATACAACAATAGACATACGTAGCATGTGACCTGTACTACGTATACAACAATAGACATACGTAGCAAGTAATGTAATGTAAAACGATGTACTAAGTAATGCACACAATGGGCACACCTAGCATAAGATGTAATAAAATCATGTACTATAATGTACTAACGAATATAGCAGATATATGATGTGAAAACAGGAAAGCATGAAAGTAACAAGTAGGCACATGTGTTTCACCCCAAAATAGTTTGGAAAACAGTAAAAGAGGGGTCTATGTACTCACTTGAGATTGCTCAGAAGTCCTAGGATAACCACCAAGCAATGCTAGAGATCACGGAAATCAAACGCCACCTAATATAGGTAACTATGTTAATAAACCGGACCTAAATCGGAAGATCGGGTAGCATGAGGGTTCGTAAACCAAACGAGTGTAGAGACTCGTGTCATTTGGTTTAACAAAGGCTACATACTAATTGAAACCTAACATAATTATTTACGACCCATTACGACCCGTTTAGGTAGCTTATGCTACTTTAACGCGTCGTTCGCGTGAAACGCGTTCGGACCGCCTAACTAGTCCTATGACAAGTGTTATATGCCTAAACATGTTACATAATTAGTTATGTGACAAAATTTTAGGTTACATATGCTTAATTACCAATTATACATGAAAAGGGTATTCTGGTAATTTACCTAAGGCATATAAACTACCTATCATACAACTACTTAAACGATGTGACCATAAGGTATAACCTCGGAAGGTTATTCCTTATATACTATGGTCACCTAATGTATTTGGTCGGATCCTAATGATCGACCAAACTGGGTCGGGTTCGAAGGTATAAGAGATTTATTAGATCGCTTACCCTACGACCCTAGACAACGTGGTAATCAGTAGGCATAGTCCCAAGGGACTATAACCAACGTGATTACACTCACGTTGCGAAGTTCAAACGAACTTCGCATTGACCATTACTGGTCAACGCAGAAAGTCAAACAAAGTTTGACTTTCAGACTCGAAAAGCAATAAAAGAACGAAAGAATACTTACGAAGGGTCCCCGAATGCTAATCTCGATCCAAGAATCTCAGGTATGAAACAATGGTTTCAACTTAGAGTTCCTAAGATCAAGATTCTAGTGATTTTAGCAATGGGGTGGATGGGTATATATAGTTTTCGGGTAACCGTTAGGATCGTTTCATGGAAAACGTGCCTTAATCCCACCCGTACAAGTGTCGGAAAGTTATGGTACCTTAAATTGATCCTTATCAACTGACTAAGCATGTGTGAATGTGTGGGTGAGAATCAAACAGCTGCAACCTGCTATTAAATACTCTGCATCTGGTCTGAACTTGGCTAGCGCACCGTTACTTAATAAGTGTAGCGGTGCGCTAGGCTTAAGTTTGGCAGATTTACACTTTTAGTCCCTGAATGACCCAAAAGTTTATTTTAGCACACCGAACACCTCAAAGCCTATTTCTAAGCTATGTAAAGGATATTTGTGGTATGTTTAACTTATGGTCATGTTCCGAAATGTCTGTTACAGTTCAAATTGGCATACTTTCGCAGTTTGTCAACTTTAGTCCCTGTAAGCGATTAAACTTTGATTTCACCACACCAAACCTTCCAAAACTTATATCTAAGTTATGTAAAGGTTATTTAAGGTATGTTAAGCCTATTTCACTATTCCGGAGTGTTCGTTGGATTAAACTGGTTATATCTACACATCAGAGCGCGTATAACCCTCCAGAAAGCGATTTAAAGCTTGAAATCGAACAAGAGTCGATATGTGCAAACGATACACATATTTTTTAAAAATCCCAAGTATGAAATACAATATTTCATTGGTTTGGCATTTGATTGATGGTTGGAGTGACACAGGTGTCACAATGCATTTCCACGAAACATGGTATTGATTTAAACCAAGTTTTACTTCAATACTTTGTTTTGTGAGTTTCACCTATGGTTTAGTTGATGCATTTCACTAGCCTTACATATCATTTTGGTTATACATTACATGGTTTACATTTGACACAAACACTTTTGACATTGGTTACACATAACATGATTTACATCTTGACATGAACGTTTTGACCTATTATTTCAATACGTTTGACAATTTGTTTAAACATTGACATCTTACATTAGTGGTTTCTTTGGGTAAGTGAATTGAGTAACGGTGCGTGTGTAATATGATACAAGCATGGTGGATACGCCGCTGTTACTTCCTATATATAAGTGTTTGTATGGTATTACATACTGTAGCGTTATTTGAATCATTTCAGTTTGAGACATAGAACATTTTATACAAATAACATACTTTTCACAAGACATTGATTTACGAACAACTTATCTTATACAAACTCATTTTACATGGTTATTCATTTAATCATGCATTACTCTCTTATTTATACATATCATCTGAACTTATTATTTTTCAAATGATTTACAAAGACAAAGCAAATTACTAGGTTCATGACTAAACATTTTCTTAAACAGAAGTCATGAATCTTATTTTCACAAAACCTGTGTACTCGCCAGCATTTCTTTGCTGACCTCGTTTTCACATGTGTTTCAGGTATTGTTGAAAGATATCGATTGATAGGATGCATGCTCACATAGGACTGGACAAGGCCTTAGTGACTCAATAACAATGATAGACTATGTTTAAATTGTGTAATTAGATTTCCAGATGATGTAATTATTCAATGTTTAATAAAATGAAACACTTTTGGTATCCATGGTTATGAAACATTAATTCTGTTACAACACTCCCCGCCGTTTCCGCCACGTTTTGTATGTTACACGTGGTCGGGGTGTGACATTATCCTTCCTATTGCTGAGGCTCCCGTTGGTTCACCTGTCCCAGACTTGTTGGAGTCTGTGGCATCCGCGTCTTTGAACGACCAGGGTGTGCAGCATCACTCTCCTGACGCTGACGTAGCGATGTCAGCTGCACCTGGTCCGTTACACGAGTTTGAGTTTGACCCTGAGGTCGATGACGATTTTGACCCAGTTTTCCCCACTGATTTCGATCCTGATTATGATATCGAGTTAATTCATATGGACCAGCCTTTCGAGGCGCCAGTGGCTCCCATTGATCCGTTATTTGGCATTCCTGCTGACTTCGATATGGACCTTGTCGACCCTGAGCCCGTCGCAGCACCAGAGCCTGTTGTTGACCATGGCCATGTTCTTGATGATATCCCAGCCGTTGCACTGCCAGATATGGGTGCACTGGCCATTGCTGAGCTTCCCATTGATATACCCATTGCTGACCTTCCCATTGATGCACCACCACTAGTGGATGATCCTGTTATTGATGCACCCATTGTTGCACCTGTAGTACCTGATCCAGCTCCTGTGCATGCAGATCATGCACCGTTCGCCATGCATGTATAGCAGGACGCACTAAGCCGTCGTATTCAGGATATACTTGCGTCACTGCAGCTACAGCAGGATGCACTGAGCCGTCATATTCAGGAGTTAGAGAGAGCTCCACGTCCGTACTGTCACTGTCAGATCCCCTTTGCAGCACCACACACTCCCCGTCCACTTTCCCCTGATTCGGACGTTCGTTTCTTGACATCTGAGCAGTAGATTGCATATGTGCTGCGGTCTGTCGTGCCTTAGTGGACGATTGAATGCTCATGCGTCGCTTGCTTTTCTCTCATTTCCCTCCTCCTCCTCCTCCGCCATCGGCATAGGTTTTTTTGGTTTGATGTAGGTTAATCATTTTGGGTGAGAAAGTCGCGGTTGAGCCAGCTTACGAAGACTTTTGAGAGATCACACTTTTGTATATGATAGTTGTAGTTTGACTTGTAGTTTTGAGGGTGATGTGACCCTATGATATCATTTGGATGTATGATGTACTATAAAACTTGTGAAAACAATATCGTGGTCGTGATTAATGAAGGCTCAATGGCAACATTCTCACTACATGCTTTCTTGAGTTATTTACTTTATGTTATAACATGTGATGTTATGTGATTGATGAAAGTTATTACGTACGCATATTATTATACTTGCTATGACCTGACCTATATGATCATCTTTTAGAAGATGCCTCCGCGACGCGATGTACGCATGCCTACTACCGAGGCGGAACTCCAAGGGATAATTGCCGCAGCTATAGCACAGTATGCGGCCTTCCAAACAGAAACAAGCAGGAACACTTCGAATAACAACAACAACAATGGCAATAACAATCCACCCAACGGTAATGTCAAGTCGTTAAGACATATTACAATACATTTGGATATTTCTAGCACGCCCGCTGATACCATTTATAAATTCCAACGTGTGTGTAGGGTGCACCTACAAGCAGTTCCTTGACTGTAAGCCCGTGAATTTCGACGGCACTGGAGGTGCTGATGCGTTTGTTAGGTGGGCTGAAAAGACAGACTCTGTCCTAAGAATGAGCAAATGTGCTCCCGAGCAACAAGTGACCTACATCTCAGGGCTGTTTCTGGATGGTGCCCTATCGTGGTGGAATCTGCAAGTGCAAACTTTAGGGGAAGCGGCAGCATACGCGCTAACATGGGCTGAGCTAAAAGAGCTAATGAGGAAGAAGTACTGCTCGCGTGCTGAAATACAGAAGCTAGAAACTGAGCTCTGGCATCTAAAAATGGATGGTCCCAAGATTGTAGAATATGTTCCAAGGTTTCATGATTTATCTCATGTAGTGTCGTATATGGTCACACCCGAGTTTAAATGTGTCGAGCGCTTCATCTGGGGGTTGGCACCCCAAATCATGAGTATGGTTACCACGTCCAAGCCTGCAACGATCACGGAAGCCATCGACCTCAGTGTGGCGCTTACTGAAGAGGCCATTAGGTTGAACAAGTTCTCAGTTTCTGATTAGAAGAAAAAGGAAACACATGTTGAGTCATCTGGTTAAAACAAATGGAAATTTTCCAACTTCAAGCAAGGTACCAACTGTCACACCCCGACCGCGTAAAACAACAAATCGCGGCGGAAACATCGGGGCGTGTTGCAACAGAATTAATGTTTCATAACCATGGATACCAAAGAGTGTTTCGTTTTATTAAACATTGAATAATTACATCGTCTTGAAATCTAAATACACTATTTAAACATAGTCTATCATTGTTATTGAGTCACTAAGGCCTTGTCCAGTCCTATGTGAGCATGCATCTTATCAATCGATATCATCCAACAATACCTGAAACATATGTGAAAACGAGGTCAGCAAAGAAATGCTGGCGAGTACATAGGTTTTGTGAAAATAAGATTCATGACTTCTGTTTAAGAAAATGTTTAGTCATGAACCTTGTAATTTGCTTTGTCTTTGTAAATCATTTGAAAAATAATAAGTTCGGATGATAAGTATAAATAAGAGAATAATGCATGATTAAATGAATAACCATGTAAAATGAGTTTGTATAAGATAAGTTGTTTGTAAATAAATGTCTTGTGAAAAGTATGTTACTTGTATAAAATGTTCTATGTCTCAAACTGAAATGATTCAAATAACGCTACAATATGTAATACCATACAAACACTTATATATAGGAAGTACCAGCGGCGTATCCACCATGCTTGTATCATATTACACACGCACCGTTACTCAAATCACTTACCCAAACCAAACCACCAAAGTAATGTTCATGCCCAATGTAAATCATGTAATATGTATAACCAAAATGATATGTATGGCTAGTGAAATGCATCAACTAAACCATAGGTGAAACGCACAAAACAAAGTATTGAAGTAAAACTTGGTTTAAACCAATACTATGTTTCGTGTAAATGCATGATCAAATGTAAATCATGTCCAAATGTTTACCCAATCGTTAACCCATTTTGTAAAATCGTTCTAGTCGTTCTTGTTTTAATTGTGAAACTACTTTATGGTCGATTCTCTAATAACATTCAAACCTTCTTGACGCGTTCCCCGCTCCATCTCGCTCTCGCTCTCGTTCTTAACAAACCCTTACCAAAGGATAAGTTAATAATTACAGATTCAGTCGCTACCCACAACCCCCACACATAACAATGGGTGCAGTAAATAACGGGATTTGTCAGATCCTATGGTACCATAACCTAATACTGGTCGGCTTGATCACTGCTAAGGAATGTCATCGGTTATGTAACTACAACCTACAAGTTTGTTCACTTTATGAAATTTGTAATTAGTTTTTGAAATCATTGTATTCGTTCTTGAAATCATTGTTAGCGTTCTTGAAATAATTGTTATTGTTCTTGAAACCACATTGTAATTGTTCTTGAAACTATTGATAAAACATTTAGTACATATGAATCACCCCAAAACATTTGGAAAACAGTAAAAGAGGGGAATAATGTACTCGCCTGAGAATGCTTGGAGGTCTTGAACAACAACCAAACAAAGCTTGAGGGAGCACGGAATCAGTCGGCAAATCTAAACTATATAAATAAACCGGACTTAAATCGGGAGATCGGATAGGATGAGGCTTGGTAAACCAAATGAGTGTTGGAACTCATATGATATGGTTTAACAAGGCCTACATACTACAATGAAACCAAACCTAAGTGCTTTCGACCCATCGCGACCCATTAAGGTAACATAAGCTACTTTAACGCGTCGTGCGCGTGAAACGCGTTCGGGACGTCTAACTAGTCCTATGACAAGTATTTATATGCCTAAACGTGTTTAATTATGTTGTATAATCAGTTATGTACAAAAGTTTAGGTTACATAAGCTTAATTACCAATTATACATGAAAAGGGTATTCTGGTAATTTACCTAAGGCATATAAACTACCTATCACACAACTACTTAAACGAAGCGACCATAGGGTATAACCTCGGAAGGTTATTCCCTACCTACTATGGTCACCTAATGTATTTGGTCGGATCCTAATGATCGACCAAATGGGTCGGGTTAGAGGTATAAGCGATTTATCAGATCGCTTACCCTACGACCCTAGACAACGTGGTAATCAGTAGGCATAGTCCCAAGGGACTATAACCAACGTGATTACACTCACGTTGCGAAGTTCAAACGAACTTCGCATTGACCATTACTGGTCAACGCTGAAAGTCAAACAAAGTTTGACTTTCTGACTCGAAAAGCAATAAAATAAGGAAAATAACGAAAGAATACTTACGAAGGGTCCCCAAATGCTAATCCCGATCCAAGAACTCAGGTATGAAACAATGGTTTCAACTTAGAGCTCTCAAATCAGAATTCTTGTAAGAAATGAGGTTGGGGTGATGGGGTATTTATAGTTTTCGGGTAACCGTTAGGATCGTTTCATGGAAAACGTGCCATGATCCAACCCGTACACTTGTCGGAAACTCATGGTAGCTAAAAATGGTTCTTATCCGCTGACTAGACATGTGAGAATGTGTGGTGGAGGATTAATCAGCTGAAATCTGATGTTAAAACATTGAATCTGGTCTGATCATGCAGTCGCGTAGCGCGACGGGTAGAGCCTATAGGGCTCGCGCAACGCTAGCACCCATCTGATTCAGAAATGTTTCAGAATTGGCAGAAATGGTCCCTGCACGTGTTTAAGGCCTTTTTCGATGCGTATGAACCCCGTTAACCTCATTTCAAGGATCTAAAATGAAGTTAAAGTATAGGGAACTCAAAACATGCTCAAAAATATGCCGGATGATGGTTCGTTTGGTCGTACGAACGCGATGTTCGCTTAATTACGACGGAATGCGCATAAGCGCGAAAAACGATCCAAATGACGCGACGAATGGATTTTTCTTATGGCGAACACTAAAATATAATATATTCATGCTTACATAAATTTTTGGATGTCCGGATGTATTCAGAACGTAAGTTATGCGCGAAAATGCAAACTTGTGCACTTTTTGACACTTTTAGTCCCTGAATGACCCAAAAGTTTATTTTAGCACACCGAACCCCTCAAAGCCTATTTCTAAGCTATGTAAAGGATATTTAAGGTATGTTTAACTTATGGTCATGTTCCGGAATGTCTATTACAGTTCAAATTGGCATACTTTCGCAGTTTGTCAAGTTTAGTCCCTGTAAGCGAATTAGCTTGTTTTTGCCATACCAAAGCCTTCAAAAACTTATTTCTAAGTTATGTAAAGGTTATTTAAGGTATGTTAAGCCTATGTCACTATTCCGGAGTGTTTGTTGCATTAAACTGGTTATATTTACGCATCGGTGCGCGTATAACCTTCCAGAAAGCGATTTAGAGTTTGAAATTGAACAAGAATTGATATGTGCAAATGATACACATATTTTTACAAATCCCAAGTATGAAAATATAATATTTCATTGGTTTGGTATTTGTTTGATGGCCGTGGAGGCACAGGTGTTACACCAACGTTGTAAGCAAGAGGGGTGAGTCAAGCGCACCTGCTAGAGCCAAAACCGGTAGTGAAAGCAGAGGAAAAGGTTATATGGGCACTCTGCCCATGTGTGATACATGCCAGCGCCATCATTCTGGCCAATGCGGATTGAGGAAATGTGAGTCGTGTGGGAAGAACGGCCACTCGAAGGAAACATGTTGGGCCGGAACTGGTACTGGGCGTGGTGGTAATCGAGGTTATGGGAACGGTAATGGAAACCGCCAACAAGGAGGAAACGGCGGAAATGGAAACCGTGGAAATTTTGCGAACCAAGCTGGGAGTGGAAATCTCAACCAAAACAAAACTCAAGGTGGAAATGGAAATGATAACTGTCGGGGACCGGGATGTTTCAATTGTGGAGATGTTGGGCACTTTAAGCGGGAATGCCAAAAACTGAACCAAGCACGGGGAAGAGTCTTTAACATTGGCGCAAGGGAAGCGCGCCAGGATCCAAACATTGTCACTGGTATGTTCCCGATAAACCAACGCTTTGCATCTGTTCTGTTTGATACTGGTGCCGATTATAGTTTTGTATCGTTAGAATTTAAGAATATACTTGGATTAACTGTTAGTAAGTTAGACGTTCCGTACTCGATTGAATTGGCAAATGGGAAACTAGTTGAAACGGGTGAAGTCATCAGAGGATGCGTGATAGAACTGGGAGGACACGAATTTATGCTAGATCTACTGCCAGTCGAGATGGGAAGCTTCGATGTGGTAGTAGGGATGGATTGGTTATCGAGCAACAAAGCCGAGATTGTTTGCCAAGAAAAGACCATCCGCATCCCAATGGCAGATGGAGAGACGATCATAGTTCATGGAGAAAAGCGTGATACGCCTCTAAGAATCATTAGCTGCCTGAAAGCTAGAAAGTGCTTACAGAAGGGATGTGTTGCAATCTTAGCAAACATCGTGGATAAAGAAGCCACGAAGCTAAAGATAGAAGACATTCCGGTCGTAAGAGAATATCCTAAATTCTTTCCAGAAGACTTGCCAGGATTGCCGCCACAGCGACAAGTCGAGTTCCACATTGACTTGGTTCCAGGCGCCGCCCCTGTAGCCAAGGCACCCTATAGACTTGCGCCTTCGGAAATGCAGGAGTTCTCGACGCAACTTCAGGAGCTATTGGATAAAGGATTTATCAGACCAAGCTTCTCACCTTGGGGAGCTCCAGTTCTGTTCGTCAAAAAGAAGGATGGTAGTTTCCGTATGTGTATAGACTACCGTGAGCTTAACAAGTTGACTATCAAGAACATATATCCTTTGCCAAGGATTGATGACCTATTTGATCAGCTGCAAGGTTCGAGCTTTTATTCAAAGATCGACCTTCGATCAGGATATCATCAGCTAAGGATACAAGAGGAAAGTATCCCGAAAACTGCCTTTAGGACTCGTTATGGACATACGAGTTCCTGGTTATGCCGTTTGGACTGACAAACGCACCAGTAGTTTTCATGGATCTAATGAACAGAGTCTGCAAGCCGTACTTGGATAAGTTTGTGATCGTGTTTATTGACGACATTCTGATCTACTCGAAGACAAAGGACCAGCACGAACAGCACTTAAGAGCTATTCTAGAGCTACTTAAAAAGGAAAAGTTATATGCTAAGTTCTCAAAGTGAGAGTTCCGGCTGTGCGAAGTCCAATTTCTTGGACATGTGGTTAATGGAAATGGAATCCATATGGATCCAACAAAGATCGAGGACATCAAGAATTGGGAGACTCCAAAGACACCAACCGAGTTTCGACAGTTCTTAGGTTTGGCTGGTTATTATCGAAGGTTCATTAAGGATTTCTCAAAAATCGCTCAACCTTTGACCTCCCTCACACAGAAAGACCAGAAGTTCGATTGGGGAGACATACGAGAAGAAGCGTTTCAGCTGTTGAAGAACAAGCTTTGTGATGCACCGATCTTATCGCTACCCGAAGGAACGGACGACTTCGTGGTATATTGTGACGCTTCATGCCAGGGATTAGGCTGCTTGTTGATGCAACGACAAAAAGTTATAGCATATGCTTCTCGCCAATTGAAGATCCACGAGAAGAATTATACCACGTGTCACACCCCGACCACGTGGAACATACAAAACGTGGCGGAAACATCGGGGAGTGTTGTAACAGAATTAATGTTTCAAATCCATGGCAATTGAAGTTTCGTTTTATTGATTAAAAGTGTTACAATGTCTTAACAAACAAGGAAAATACAACATAATTAACTAGTCTTGCATCTTTTATTGTCACTAAAGCCCAAGTCTGCCTATGTATATCTTGATCATCTTATGCAACAGTTCCTGAAAAACACATGTGAAAATATGGTACGTCAGCATAAAAATGCCGGTGAGATACATAGGTTTTGTGAAAATAAGTTTCATGACTTATGTTTGAGAAAATGTTTAGTCATGAACCTTGTTAATTGCTTTGTTTTGTAAATCGTTTGAAAATCAATAAGTTCAAATGATATGTATAGATAAAAGAATAATGAATGGTTAGATGAATAACCATGTAGACTGAGTTTGTATAAGATAAGTTGTTTGTAAAATAATGTCTTGTGAAAAGTATGTTATTTGTATAAAATGTTCTATGTCTCAAACTGAAATGATTCAAATAACGTTACGACATGTAATACCATACAAACACTTATATATAGGAAGTACCAGCGGCGTATCCACCATGCTTGTATCATATTACACACGCATCGTTACTTAATCACTTAATCAAACCAAACCAAACAATGTAAAATGTTCATGTCAAGATGTAAATCATGTCAAAATGTCTATGTCAAATATCCATGTCAAATGTCTATGTCAAATATGTCATGTATGGCAAGTGAAAGGTCTCAACTAAACCATATGCACAAAAACAAAGTATTGAAGTAAAACTTGGTTTAAATCAAAGTTATGTTTTGTGGGAAATGCATGATCAAATGTCAATCATGTTAAAATGTCTATGCCGAAATGTCTATGTCAAATCAATTGTCAAATGCATTGGGTAATATGTCAAAGTGTTCATATACTGGATGAGCATATGCAACAAAATGTAATGTAAAACAATGTACTAAGTATGCACACAATGGACATACATAGCATAAAATGTAATGAAATCATGTACTATAATGTACTAACGAACATAGCAGGTATATGATGTGAAAACAGGAAAGCATGAAAGTAACAAGTAGGCACATGTGTTCCACCCCAAAACGTTTGGAAAACAGTAAAAGAGGGGTCTATGTACTCACTTGAGATTGCTCAGAAGTCCTAGGATAACCACCAAGCAATGCTAGAGATCGCGGAAAATCAAACGGCACCTAATATAGGTAACTACATTAATAAACCGGACCTAAATCGGAAGACTGGGTAGCATGAGGGTTTGTAAACCAAATGAGTGTAGGAACTCATGTGATATGGTTTAACAAAGCCTACATACTAAATGAAACTTAACCTAAGTCTTATCGACCCATTACGACCCGTTTAGGTAGCTTATGCTACTTTAACGCGTCGTTCGCGTGAAACGCGTTTGGACCGCCTAACTAGCCCTATGACAAGTGTTATATGCCTAATCATGTTACATAATCAGTTATGTGACAAAGGTTTAGGTTACATATGCTTAATTACCAATTATACATGAAAAGGGTATTCTGGTAATTTACCTAAGGCATATAAACTACCTATCATACAACTACTTAAACGATGTGACCATAGGGTATAACCTCGGAAGGTTATTCCCTACCTACTATGGTCACCTAATGTATTTGGTCGGATCCTAATGATCGACCAAATGGGTCGAGTTCGAAGGTATAGGCGATTTATTAGATCGCCTACCCTACGACTCTAGACAACGTGGTAATCAGTGGGCATAGTCCCAAGGGACTATGACCAACGTGATTACACTCACGTTGCGAAGTTCAAACGAACTTCGCATTGACCATTACTGGTCAACGCTGAAAGTCAAACAAAGTTTGACTTTCTGACTCGAAAAGCAGTAAAATAAGGAAAAGAACGAAAGAATACTAACCCAGGGTCCCCGAATGCTAATCCCGACTTCAAGAACTCAGGTATGAAACAATGGTTTCAACTTAGAGCTCTCAAAATCAGAATTCTTGTAAGTTTTGCATTGGGGTGTTGGGGTATTTATAGTATTCGGGTAACCGTTAAGATCATTTCTTGGAAAAGGGGAAACGATCAAGGCCGTACACTTGTCCAAATGTTATGGTGCCTCAAAATGCTCACCACCATAAGGAATCAACACTTGGCAAGGGGTTAGGGAGTGCAAAACAGCTGCAAACAGCTGTTAAATACACTTAATCTGGTCTGATAGTGGGAAGCGGCCCGCTTCAGGATCAGCCAAAGACAATGCGGGCCGCATGGCCCTTCTGATCTGTACATATGTTTGAAAAATGACAGTTTCAGTCCCTGCACGTGTTTAAGGCCATTTCCGACACTTCTAAGGCCCGTAAAGCCAACTTTAAGGCCCTAAAATGTTGCCTAAACATTGTGGACATGAATCATGCTCAAAAATATGCCGGAGGTTGGTTCGTTTGGCCGTACGAACGCGATGTTCGCTTAATTACGACGGAATGCGCATAAGCGCGAAAAACGATCCAAATGACGCGACGAATGGATTTTTCTTAAGGCGAACACTAAAATATAATATAGTCATGCTTACATAAATTTTTGGATGTCCAGATGTATTCAGAACGTAAGTTACGCGTAAAAATGCAAACTTGTGCACTTTTTGACGCTTTTAGTCCCTGAATGACACAAAAGTTTATTTTAGCATACCGAACACCTCAAAGCCTATTTCTAAGCTATGTAAAGGATATTTATGGTATGTTTAACTTATGGTCATGTTCCGGAAAGTCTGTTACAGTTCAAATTGGCATACTTTCGCAGTTTGTCAACTTTAGTCCCTGTAAGCGATTAAACTTTGATTTCACCACACCAAACCTTCCAAAACTTATATCTAAGTTATGTAAAGGTTATTTAAGGTATGTTAAGCCTATTTCACTATTCCGGAGTGTTCGTTGGATTAAACTGGTTATATCTACACATCAGAGCGCGTATAACCCTCCAGAAAGCGATTTAAAGCTTGAAATCGAACAAGAATTGATATGTGTAAACGATACACATATTTTTACAAATCCCAAGTATGAAATACTATATTTCATTGGTTTGGAAATTGTCTGATGGTTGGAGTGACACGGGTGTTACACCACGCATGACTTGGAACTAGGCGCAGTGGTATTTCTGTTGAAGATCTGGCGACATTATTTGTATGGCACGCGATGCACGATCTTCACAGATCACAAGAGCCTACAGCACATATTCGATCAGAAAGAACTTAACATGAGGCAAAGGCGCTGGGTAGAACTATTGAATGATTATGATTGCGAGAACAAATATCACCCAGGGAAAGCGAATGTGGTTGCAGATGCCCTGAGTCGAACGGAAAGGATTAAACCCATCAGGGTTAGGGATTTGGAAATGATTGTCCAGACAGACCTCTCTTTGCGCATTCGTGCCGCGCAGAGAGAAGCGCTGAAAGATAGGAATATTGAGGACGAGTATCTCCATGGGATGGAGAAGCAGTTGGTACCCAACGAGGAAGGAACTTTATGCTTCATGAAACGAATTTGGGTTCCTTTGTTTGGTGGATTGAGGAGGGTTATCTTTGATGAAGCCCACAAGTCGCGGTACTCAATCCATCCAGGGGCAGATAAGATGTACCAGGACCTAAAGGACTTTTACTGGTGGCCAAGGATGAAAGGCGATGTAGCGATATACGTTGGTAAATGCCTAACTTGCGCCAAAGTAAAAGCCGAATACCAAAAACCGTCAGGTCTCTTGCAGCAACCTGAAATACCCAAATGGAAGTGGGAGCAGATCTCAATGGACTTCATAACAAAATTGCCAAAGACGCCCAAGGGCCACGATACAATTTGGGTAATAGTAGAGCGTCTAACAAAGTTTGTGCACTTCCTGCCAATCAAAGAGAAAGACAACACGAGTAAACTTGCTGAAATATACATGAGGGAAATTGTTGCATGACATGGAGTGCCTCTCTCAATCATCTCAGATACGGATGGAAGATTTGTATCAAGGATTTGGCAATCCTTCCAAGAGGCTTTTGACTCACAGTTGAATCTAAGTACTGCATTTCACCCGCAAACTGATGGCTAGAGCGAGCGAACAATTCAAACACTGGAAGATATGCTAAGAGCATGTGTAATGGATTTGGGTGGTAGCTGGGATAATCATTTACCATTGGTCGAATTTTCGTACAACAACAGTTACCACACCAGTATTGGAGCCACGCCATTTGAAGCTCTTTATGGACGCAAGTGTCGATCACCGCTATGCGGGGCTGATGCGGGTGATAGACAGCTTGTTGGTCCCGAAATAGTGCAGGAGACAACAGACAATATCTTTCAAATTCGAGAGCGCATCAAGGCGGCTCGCGACAGACAGAAAGGCTATGCAAATCGAAGGAGGAAACCTTTGGAGTTTCAAGTTGGGGATATGGTTTTGTTAAAAGTTTCACCCTGGAAGGGTGTGGCACGCTTTGGGAAGCGTGGGAAATTGAATCCGCGTTACATTGGCCCATTCAGAATCCTGCAAAGGATTGGGCTTGTGGCATACAAGTTGGACCTACCTGCTGAACTTAACGGTGTTCATGATACATTCCATGTGTCAAACCTGAAAAAGAGTCCAACACAAGAGACAGTGATCATTCCTACTGACGAAGTTCATATCGACGACACGCTCCACTTCACTGAAGAACCCGTGGAGGTTACGGATTGGAAAGTTAACAAAACACGCAGGAGTAGTGTCAAACTCGTCAATGTTCGATGGAATGCAAGACGCGGGCCAGAATTCACGTGTGAACGTGAGGATCGCATGAAGGAGAAATACCCCCATCTATTTCCCAAGACCCCTGCAACTAGAAGCAGAACCTAAAGTTTCGGCATGAAATTTTCTTAACGGGGGGAGAATGTGACAACCCTCACAATTACAGGTATCCGTACATTTAATTAATATTTAATTTGTGCTTAATGACTGTGCTTGATTACAACTGTGAATAAACTGCTTACTGAATTATGTTACATACATACATATGCATCACATTTCATGCCGTCACTCCATTTATTACATACAAACATTAGTGACAACCATGATGCACAAAGCACAGTTAGCACAGTGAGCGGATAACCCAGAGACATGCTGACAATGCCAGCACCTAGACAAATAATACTTTTGAGGCCAGTATGAGCCAGAATTAGAATACTACACTAGTAGGGAGTGTAGGGAAGTGAGGACCATAAAACTGCGTCACTAGGTGATAGTTACAGTGCCGGGAAGTGCCTAAAACACACTTTAAATGCAGAATTCTACACTTTTAAACAAAATTCAGCGTTTAATAATGCTAGTAAAGTGCAAAAACTTGGCAAACTAGTCCTAGATATTTTCCAAAGTGTCGGGAATTAAATGTGTCACTAAAAGTAACATAAAAGACACTCTATGGATTAATTAAGCACTTTAACGGAACAACACCCAACCGAACAACCGGACTTTACCCGGAACATAAAAATATTGCCAAACACATTGTTTTTACTTTTCTGAGCTAGTTAGGATCCCCGAACACCCTAACACACTTTATATTAAATAACACACCTTAACATACAAATTTAACCTTTAAATCCTAACTAGATTCTAACTAAACTTGTAACCAAGAATTGAAACCCAACCTCATACCCCCCCCCCCCTTCGACGGTCATGGGTAGTGGGACACCCCCCACAATTCTTTTTATTATTTTAATGATCTTGATGTTGGTTAATGAAACACATTACATGATGGTTAAACATGAAAGTTGGATTATAAATAAACACAAGAGTTTACCATTCTCTCACTTCTCAACCTCAAACAACAACACAAGCTCTCTCCCTCTCTTCTCTTTGGGTTCGGCCGCCACCACCACACCACCATACCACCACCTTCAAGTCTTTTTCAAGCGATCCATACATATCTAAGGGTGCTAGAGACCGAACAAGTAAGAGTGGTGTACTCGGAAGCTCAAGGACCGCTCTTGTTTTCTTTTATCCATCACTTTTTCGCCTTGTTTCTCCCCTAGGCTTGTGCTAGTAGTAAGTGCTTTAGATCTTCATCTTGTTCATATTCTTGGTGGTTAATAGTAAAAAGAATGGTGAAATATTAAGAACTCTAAAGAACATAATCAAAGTCTTGAAGTATAAACTAACTAGAGATGAAAAATGGTTAAAGTAATGATGAAATCATGTTGATCTTATGTTGTTGTGCTTGTTGAATGTTGTTTGTTAGATAAAATGTTATGGTTCATCACAGAGACTTGCTAGATCATGTTTAAATACATGAACTAGCAAGATGTGAAGGATAAAAATGTTGTGGATGATGAAATCATCCACACATAAGCTATGAACTTGATTACATACATGTTTCTTGAAAAATAAAGATCAAAATGGGTTGTAAACTTGTAGATCTTAAGATCTATGAGTTGTTTTTCGAAAGAACCAATGAAAAATATGAGTTTTGTTAAAACTTGGATCTTATATGAACTAAACACATTTTTAGTGAGTAAACCAGTGTATAAACACTTGTCTAACAAGAAAATTTCACAAAGAAATATTTTTGGAAATCATGACTAGAAGTTGTAAATGTTCAAATCCTTTAAAAATAAAGTTTTTAAAGAACCAATCATATTTTTAAAGGTAACGAGACTTACTAAGTATACTAGTAACTAGTTTGGTAAATAGAGATTGTATGTTGACGATTGAGAATTGTTGAATGAATTTTTGAAAAGAAAATGATACGCTAAAACGTAACTTACGACTCCAAAATAATACCAAAACTCTGACAAAATAAATATCCAAGTTACACAAGTATTGTTGCATTACGACACACTGAAACGTAACTTATGTAGTATTTCAGAAAAATACTCTTATACGTATATTTTTGGCAATGTATTATTTTGGGAAAATTGTGAAGTAAAATATGATATTTTTGGGAAATATATATATATATATATATTTTGGAATTAAGATGTTTTAGACAAGTGATTAAAATAAATATTTTCTAAGTGGGACTTAAAATATATTTTCCAGAATTACAAGTGTACATGTATAAATACCCCCATCCTAGGGAAGGAAATACACATATAAAATATTTAAGAAGTATGGATACGAAATAGTTGCCTAACTATTTTTCCTAAATACAAAAGTTAAGTTAAAATAATTATTATTATTTTAACAAGTATAATATCAAAGTAACGCAACTCAAAACACTAAACCCTAAGCCAAGGCACGGCCAGTTCGTCTAATAGACATTAGTACGTATAGGTCGTCACGCAGCATATCGAGTTTGAGGTTGACGTTACAGGATACGCACTTCTGTGAGTTAATGTCCCCCTTTTCTCTTAACTGTTTTCAGTTTTTATACTTCGGGGGTGGAATACATGTTACAGTAATTACATACACTTTTCTACATGGTATGGTTAGCGTAAGGATGGTATACTACATAGATCATGTGAGTGGGTAGGTGGTACTTGATTTTTCAAACTACATGTGTTTCAGGAAATTAATGGATCTGGCCAAGTTTGCAATGATGTTAAGCTGCGTAGAGAATAATGATGTCATCCGGGTTTAGGAGGTGTGACCCTTTCCTGG
Organism: Helianthus tuberosus; assembly: GCA_030545235.1. NCBI lineage: Eukaryota > Viridiplantae > Streptophyta > Magnoliopsida > Asterales > Asteraceae > Helianthus > Helianthus tuberosus. The sequence continues at coordinate 63,449,304 of CM060416.1, read as the reverse complement.
ACGGGTTGCACATCTTTAAACCATGATTTTTATTTCAAGTCTTTTGTGGTGTCGTATGAACATGTTTTATTTATGTCATGGTTGTATGTTGTTTCATGTGTCGACTTTTTAAAACAATGTTGTTGTGGTAACTTTTAAAAATTGATGAATGGATGACTATCATGCGTTTTATTTTCATATAGCATTGTTGTGATTGTGCTATGGTATTAAGAAGTCACACCAAATAAACCCACGCTTCCGCAAAAGCCAGGGTGTGACAGCTTGGTATCAGAGCGTCGATCATAGCGAACTAGGATTCTTTCTCGAGTCTAGACTATGATCACTAGGGCTCTCACAAAAACATTTTTACATTGCATACACTAAACGTCCAGATCCAGGGTACAAAACATTTTTACAAATAAAAGGCATAAATACACTTTTCCAGATTTATATTTCAGTCTTAGTGGCTAAGGGAGTTCAGTCTTAGAGACTGAGGGAGTTCAGCCTTAGAGGCTGCGGAGGTTCAGTCTTAGAGACTGAGGGAGTTCAGCCTTAGAGGCTGGGGAAGTTCAGTCCTAGAGACTGAGGGAGATTAGCCTTAGAGGCTGGGGAGGTTCAGTCTTAGAGGCTGAGGGAGGTTCAGTCTTAGAGACTGAAGGGTTCAATCTTAGAGATTGGGGAGGTTTAGTCTTAGAGACTGGGAGGTTGGTCATAGAGACCAGGGATTTAGTCTTAGAGACTGGGAGGTTGGTATTAGAGACCAGGGAGTTAGTCTGAGAGGCTAGGAGGGGTAGTCTGGGAAGACTATGAGGGTTGCTTACTTGCATTATTGTGACTTACATGTTTATTTGATTTCATGTTGATATATGTGTATATGTGTGGTTGTGTTACAGACACCATGGTTTCAAGAAATTAATGGATCTGGCCAAGTTTGCAATGATGTTAAGCTGCGTAGAGAATAATGATGTCATCCGGGTTTAGGAGGTGTGACCCTTGCCTGGATGGGTTGCACGTCTTTAAACCATGATTTTTATTTCAAGTCTTTTGTGGTGTCGTATGAACATGTTTTATTTGTGTCATGGTTGTATGTTGTATCATGTGTCGACTTTTTAAAACAATGTTGTTGTGGTAACTTTTAAAACTTGATGAATGGATGACTATCATGCGTTTTATTTTCATATAGCATTGTTGTGATTGTGCTATGGTATTAAGAAGTCACAGCAAATAAACCCACGCTTCCCCAAAAGCCAGGGTGTGACACATCGTACTCCAGAGGACCGTTGATTTAGCTATCACCATGACTCGCCTCAGGGATGAAGCTGTACAAGGGAACCGCTTTTTGGTGCAATCAATGTAACCGTCATCATCCAAATCAAATACCCTGTTTCAAATGTACCCACTGCGGACGATGGGGACATTTGGTTAACATGTGCCGCTTTGCTATCCAAAGCAAAGCTGTTGCAAATCCTGCCGCTACTCAACCTGCAAATTCTGCTTCGTATTTCGCCTTGGCATATCTAGCACCTCAATTTCATGAACTTTCTACCTTGTTTATCGACTTAAGCACGTCTAGTGCAAGGTTTCGAAACACCTCTCGTTACACAAATTCCAAAATCCATATAGGATCTTTCTATCCTCATAACTAGATCCTTGTGGATGAGTATCGCTCATCGGAGCCCTTAATTGAATTCTTTGTATGCTTTAATACGTACATTACGATTCAATAAGGACAAAAGCCGACTTCCTATTAAGATCATCATATCTTCATGGTTAGATTCTTGAAGATGTTTAAAGTGCCAAATGAAATCCACGGATTGGATTCCTGGTGTGCTTTAAATACCCGTGTCCAAAGATAACAAATTAAAGGTCAAGTTAAACAATTAAGTGATTATGTGTTTATGTGATTGCGTGATTATGTTTTATGTGTTGGGTATTTGTGTAATCTGAATATTCGTTATCCAAATCCTCGTAGAATCTTCCATATCTGCATATGAGTGATTCATAGTAGGATATCCAAAGGTAATACCCTAAATCCTTAATCGGCTTCTACGTAATAGTTAAGACCCTTGGATTATAAAGTACTATTCCATAATTAGACCCTTTGAGTGGTCTAGTTAAAAAGATTGATTCAAAAATCTGGTTAGGAATGTCATGTGATGATATAGCTGAAAAGACTCCATGGTGGTCTATTTAAAGAGATCATTTATTGATTTAATTAAAAGGACCCTATGGCAGTCTAGTCACACTCATCACAGGTCTGTTCATTTGATTTTTTTTTCTTCCCCTACACATTATGAAATGCACTGTGCAGACTGTGCAAGGAATTACGTAATTATGGATGCCTACATAATTATAGAATTTAGTGCACAGAAACCACATCAAGTTTTGTCATGTATCCAGAGTTAACTCTATTCATTTCCATTTCTGATGAAGCACCTGTTGAGGAAAAATGAACTAGCTATTCATTTTTCACTTCTGAAAGAATATCCGTTGAAGGAAATGAATATCCTTTTGATTATTCCTTCATTTCCATTTATGAAGAATACCCATTGAGGAAAATGACTCAATCTGTTCATTTTCATTTCTGAAGAAAATCCGTTGAGGGAAATGAATGTCCTTTTGATTATTCCTTCATTTCCATTTCTGAAGAATACCCGTTGAGGAAAACGACTCAATCCGTTCATTTTCATTTTTGAAGAATATTCGTTGAGGGAAATGAATGTCCTTTTGATTATTCCTTCATTTCCATTTCTGAAGAATACCCGTTGAGGAAAATGACTCAATCCGTTCATTTTCATTTCTGACGAATAGTTGTTGAGGAAAATGAATGTCCTTTTGATTATTCCTTCATTTCCATTTCTGAAGATGTAACACCTGTGCCTCCACGGCCATCACACAAATACTGTAGCAATGAAATATTGTATTTCATACTTGGTATTTGTAAAAAATATGTGTATCATTTGCACATATCAATTTTTGTTCAATTTCAAACTCTAAATCACTTTCTGGAAGGTTATACGCGCACCGATGCGTAAACTGTAACACCTGTGTCATTTCAACCATCAAACAAATTCCAAACCAATGAAATATAGTATTTCATACTTTGGACTTGTATAAATATGTGTATCTTTTGCACATATCAAGTCTTGTTCGATTTCAAGCTCTAAATCGCTTTCTGGAAGGTTATACGCGCACTGATGCGTAAATATAACCAGTTTAATGCAACAAACACTCCGGAATAGTGAAATAGGCTTAACATACCTTAAATAACCTTTACATAACTTAGAAATAAGTTTTGAAGGCTTTGGTATGGCAAAAACAAGTTAATTCGCTTACAGGGACTAAATTTGACAAACTGCGAAAGTATGCCAATTTGAACTGTAACAGACATTCCGGAGCATGACCATAAGTTAAACATACCATAAATACCCTTCACATAGCTTAGAAATAGGCTTTGAGGTGTTCGGTATGCTAAAATAAACTTTTGTGTCATTCAGGGACTAAATGTGTCAAAAAGTGCACAAGTTTGCATTTTCGCGCATAACTTACGTTCTGAATACATCTGGACATCCAAAAATTTATGTAAGCATGACTATATTATGCTTTAGTGTTTGGATTGCCAAAAATCCATTCGTCGCGTCATTTGGATCGTTTTTCGCGCTTATGCGCATTCCGTCGTAATTAAGCGAACATCGCGTTCGTACGGTTAAACGAACCGACATCCGAGATATTTTTGAGCACATTTTAAGTTCCCTATACTTTAACTTCATTTTAGAGCTTTGAAATGGGGTTAACGGGCCTTAAACGTGTCGAAAATGGCCTAAATACAGTTCAGGGACCAAAAGTGTAAATCTGCCAAACTATGGCCTACCGGTGCGCTACACTTTTAGCGTAGCGGTGCGCTAGCCAAGTTCAGACCAGATTCAGAGTTTCTAACAGCCTGTTTGCAGCTGTTTTAACCACAACCACAAGTTCACCACTTGCATACTCAGCTGATAAGGATCATTGTTAGGCACCATAACCTTCCGACACTTGTACGGATACGATTAAGACACGTTTTCCATGAAACGATCTTAACGGTTCAACGAAAACTATAAATACCCACCCCCCCCCCCCCCCATTGCTTTAAAACTTACAAGAATTCTGATTTGAGAGCTCTAAGTTGAAACCATTGTTTCATACCTGAGTTCTTGAATCGGGATTAGCATTCGGGGACCCTGGGTAAGTATTCTTTCGTTCTTTTCCTTATTTTTACTGCTTTTCGAGTCAGAAAGTCAAACTTTGTTTGACTTTCAGCGTTGACCAGTAATGGTCAATGCGAAGTTCGTTTGAACTTCGCAACGTGAGTGTAATCACGTTGGTTATAGTCCCTTGGGACCATGCCTACTGATTACCACGTTGTCTAGGGTCGTAGGGTAAGCGATCTAATAAATCGCTTATACCTTCGAACCCGACCCAGTTTGGTCGATCATTAGGATCCGACCAAATACATTAGGTGACCATATTGTAGGGAATAACCTTCCGAGGTTATACCCTATGGTCACATCGTTTAAGTAGTTGTATGATAGGTAGTTTATATGCCTTAGGTAAATTACCAGAATACCCTTTTCATGTATAATTGGTAATTAAGCATATGTAACCTAAACTTTTGTCACATAACAAATTTTGTAACATGTTTAGGCATATAACACTTGTCATAGGACTAGTTAGGCGATCCGAACGCGTTCCACGCGAACGACGCGTTAAAGTAGCATAAGCTACCTAAACGGGTCGTAATGGGTCGTAGACACTTAGGTTAAGTTTCATTTAGTATGTAGGCTTTGATTAACCATATCACATGAGTTCCTACACTCATTTGGTTTACAAACCCTCATGCTACCCAGTCTTCCGATTTAGGTCCGGTTTATTAATGTAGTTACCTATATTAGGTGCCGTTTGATATTCCGCGATCTCTAGCATTGCTTGGTGGTTATCCTAGGACTTCTGAGCAATCTCAAGTGAGTACATAGACCCCTCTTTTACTGTTTTCCAAACTGTTTTGGGGTGGAACACATGTGCCTACTTGTTACTTTCATGCTTTCCTGTTTTCACATCATATACATGCTATGTTCGTTAGTACACTATAGTACATGATTTCATTACATTTCATGCTAGGTGTGCCCATTGTGTGCATTACTTAGTACATCGTTTTACATTACATTTCATGCTAGGTGTGCCCATTGTGTGCATTACTTAGTACATCGTTTTACATTACATTTCATGCTAGGTGTGCCCATTGTGTGCATTACTTAGTACATCGTTTTACATTTCATCTCATGCTAGGTGTGCCCATTGTGTGCATTACTTGGTACATTGTTTTACATTGCCTTTCTGTTGCATATGCTTATCCAGCGTATGAACACATTATACTACATTTTGAACCGTTGTAATCATTTGACTATGTGATCCGTTGATATCTGTGAACCGTTTGTATTTGTAACCGTTGAACCACGTGAACCGTTTGTAACCGTTGAACCGTTTGTATCCATTACATGATTTACATTAGACATGAACATTACTTTGGTGGTTTGGTTTGATTAAGTGATTAAGTAACGATGCGTGTGTAATATGATACAAACATGGTGGATACGCCGCTGGTACTTCCTATATATAAGTGTTTGTATGGTATTACGTATCGTAGCGTTATTTGAATCATTTCAGTTTGATACATATAACATTTTATACAAATAACATACTTTTCACAAGACATTGTTTTACAAACAACTTATCTTATACAAACTCAGTCTACATGGTTATTCATTTAACCATACCTTATTCTTTTATCTATACATATCATTTGAACTTATTGATTTTCAAACGATTTACAAGACAAAGCAAATTACAAGGTTCATGACTAAACATTTTCTCAAACATAAGTCATGAAACCTATTTTCACAAAACCTATGTATCTCACCGGCATTTTTATGCTGACGTACCTATTTTCACATGTGTTTTTCAGGAACTGTTGCATAAGATGATCAAGATACATATAGGCAGACTTGGGCTTTAGTGACAATAAAAGATACAAGACTAGTTAATTATGTTGTATTTCTTTGTTTGTTAATACATTGTAACACTTTTAATCAATATAACGAAACTTTAATTTCCATGGTTGTGAAACATTAATTCTGTTGCAACACTCCCCGACGTTTCCGCCACGTTTTGTATGTTCTACGTGGTCGGGGTGTGACAGAAAAGATGGTATCAGAGCTAATGGTTATAGGGAATTAGGTTATTAGTAATGCTTTGACCTAGTCTATAACCTTCTTAAGACCCTAACGCGAGTTTACTTGCGTTTAGTCATAAAACAATACCGTCACCTATCCTTAGGCGACGACCACAACAAGAACATAAATTTCAAAACCGCTTTGAAAACTAATCATCTGTTCTAGGATGATTGATTTCTAGGTTTTGAACCCTCTATTGTAAGGTTTTGAACTCTCTATTATATGGTTTTGAACCCCTTTGAGTTTTCAAAATCTCGTCAAGGTTTTGGGTTTTTAATAATGTGAACACGTGCAAACTGGAAGGGTGAATGCCTGTATTCTGGGTTTTCTGTCTAGGCAAGCACTTCGTATACATCTCAACCAGACGCGAGACCAGTTGTGCTTACCTGGGAATTCTTGGGATGAGTGTTCACTTATAGGCGAGCATGTCTTCGCGATACATTATATTGACCCATTTATTTTGATTAGTCACTGTCTCATTTGTTTGCCTTTGGTAACAAACAAATGGTCAAAATCTTCATGTGTTGTTATTCTCTTTTGACTATCTTTTGCTTGTTTCCTTCTATGTCTTCCATTTTCTTCATTATGCTTCTTCATCGCAACAAGTCTCGAATGTCCGAACTAGGTGCTGCAATTGTCCATCGATTAGGCGTCGTACTACCAGAAGGCCGTTGACTTAGCTATTACCATGACTCATCTCAGGGATGAAGCCGTGTAAGGGAACCGCTCCTTGGAGAAATCAATGCAACCTTCATCATTCAAATCAAATACCCTGTTACAAATGTACCCACGGTGGACGATGGAGACATTTGGTTAACATATGCCGCTTTTGCAATCCAAAGCAAAGCTGTTACAAATCCTGTTGTTGTTCAAACTTCAAACTCTGCTTCATATGTCGCTTGGCATATCTAGCGCCTCAATCTTATGAACTTTCTACCTTGTGTATCGACGTAAGCACGCCTAGTGCAAAGTGTCGAAACACCTCTCGTTACACAAATTGCAAAATCCATGTAGGATCTTTCTATCCTCATAATTAGATCCTTGTGGATGGGTATCATTCATCGGAGTCCTTAATTGAATTCTTTGTATGATTCAATACGTACATCACAATTCAATAAGGACAAAGCCGAATTCCTTTTAAGATTATCCTATCTTCATAGATAGATTCTTGAAATGATTAAAGTGCCAAATGAAATCCACGAATTGGATTCCTGGTGTGCTTTAAATATCCGTGTTCAAAGATAACAAATTAATGGTCAAATTAAACAATTATGTGATTTTGTGCTTATGCGTTTTCTTATACATTTTGTGTTTCTATGTGATCCATCCAAATCCTCGAAGAATCTTACATATCCTTGTGCAAGAGATTCCTAGTAGGATACCCAAAGGTACTACCTAAAATCCTTAATGGACTTCTACGTTGTAGATAAGTCCCTTGGATTATAAAGTACTACTTCATAATTAGATCCCTTGAGTGGTCTAGTTAAACTGGATGATACAAGCTGAAAGGACTCCTTGATGGCCTAATTAAGAAGATCCTCTATTGATCTAATTAAAAGGACCCTATGGTAGTCTAGTCACCGTCATCACAGGTTCGACATCCTTCCCCACAACATTATAAAACAAACTGTGCGGACTGTGCAAGGAATTACGTAATTATGGATGCATACATAATTATGGAATTTAGTGCACGAAAATCACAGCAAGTTCTATCATGTATCTAGAGTTAACCCTATTCATTTCCAATTCTGATGAAGCATCCGTTGAGGAAAAATGAACTAGCTATTCATTTTTCACTTCTGAAGAATATCCGTTGAGGAAATGAATACCCGTTGTTTATCTTTTCATTTCCATTCTGAAGAATAACCGTTGAGAAAAATGAATTATCCATTCATTTTCATTCTGAAGAATATCCGTTGAGGAAATGAATATCCGTTGTTTATCTTTTCATTTCCATTCTGAAGAATAACCGTTGAGAAAAATGAATTATCCATTCATTTTCATTCTGAAGAATATCCGTTGAGGAAATGAATATCCGTTGTTTATCTTTTCATTTCCATTCTGAAGAATAACCGTTGAGAAAAATGAATTATCCATTCATTTTCATTCTGAAGAATATCCGTTGAGGAAATGAATATCCGTTGTTTATCTTTTCATTTCCATTCTGAAGAATAACCGTTGAGAAAAATGAATTATCCATTCATTTTCATTCTGAAGAATATCCGTTGAGGAAATGAATATCCGTTGTTTATCTTTTCATTTCCATTCTGAAGAATAACCGTTGAGAAAAATGAATTATCCATTCATTTTCATTCTGAAGAATATCCGTTGAGGAAATGAATATCCGTTGTTTATCTTTTCATTTCCATTCTGAAGAATAACCGTTGAGAAAATGAATTATCCATTCATTTTCATTCTGAAGAATATCCGTTGAGGAAATGAATACCCGTTGTTTATCTTTTCATTTCCGTTCTGAAGAATATCCGTTGAGGAAATGAATATCCGTTGTGTAATCCTTCATTTCCAACTCTGAGGAAATAACCGTTGAAAATGACTCCGTTAGTTCATTTTCGTTTCTGAAGATTTATCCGTTGAGGAGATGAATATCCGTTGTGTAATCCTTCATTTCCAACTCTGAGGAAATAACCGTTGAAAAATGACTCCGTTAGTTCATTTTCGTTTCTGAAGATTATCCGTTGAGGAAATGAATATCCGTTGTGTAGTCTTTCATTTCCAACTCTGAGGAAGCAACCGTTGAAAATGACTCCGTTAGTTCATTTTCGTTTCTGAAGATTTATCCGTTGAGGAAATGAATATCCGTCGTGTAATCCTTCATTTCCATCTCTGAGGAAGCAACCGTTGAAAATGACTCCGTTAGTTCATTTTCGTTTCTGAAGATTTTTCCGTTGAGGAAATGAATATCCGTCGTGTAATCCTTCATTTCCAACTCTGAGGAAATAACCGTTGAAAATGACTCCGTTAGTTCATTTTCGTTTCTGAAGATTTATCCGTTGAGGAAATGAATATCCGTTGTGTAGTCTTTCATTTCCAACTCTGAGGAAATAACCGTTGAAAATGACTCCGTTAGTTCATTTTCGTTTCTGAAGATTTATCCGTTGAGGAGATGAATATCCGTTGTGTAGTCTTTCATTTCCAACTCTGAGGAAGCAACCGTTGAAAATGACTCCGTTAATTCATTTTCGTTTCTGAAGATTTATCCGTTGAGGAAATGAATATCCGTTGATTTTTCTTTCATTTCAAATTCTGAAGAACAAACCGTTGAGGAAAATGACCTCGTTTGTTCATTTTTTTTTGTTCTGAAGAATACCCGTTGAGAGAAATGAATATCCGTGAATTATTCCTTCATTCCCATTTCTGACGAAGAATCCGTTGAGAAAGAATGAATCATCCATTCATTTTCACTTCTGAAGAATATCCGTTGAGGGAAATGTATATCCGTTTAGTTAATTCCTTTATTTTCCATTTCCGAAGAACCCGTTGAAAAGGAAATGACCCTGTTCATTCATTTTCACTTCTGAAAAATATCCGTTGAGGAAAATAATCAGATTATGCTTTACATATCTTTGATGACTATTTGACACAAAGTCATAGACAGACTCCTACGAATAAATTTCGGGACGAAATTTCCTAAAGTAGGGGAGACTGTAACACCTGTGTCATTTCAACCATCAAACAAATTCCAAACCAATGAAATATAGTATTTCATACTTTGGACTTGTATAAATATGTGTATCTTTTGCACATATCAAGTCTTGTTCGATTTCAAGCTCTAAATCGCTTTCTGGAAGGTTATACGCGCACTGATGCGTAAATATAACCAGTTTAATGCAACAAACACTCCGGAATAGTGAAATAGGCTTAACATACCTTAAATAACCTTTACATAACTTAGAAATAAGTTTTGAAGGCTTTGGTATGGCAAAAACAAGTTAATTCGCTTACAGGGACTAAATTTGACAAACTGCGAAAGTATGCCAATTTGAACTGTAACAGACATTCCGGAGCATGACCATAAGTTAAACATACCATAAATACCCTTCACATAGCTTAGAAATAGGCTTTGAGGTGTTCGGTATGCTAAAATAAACTTTTGTGTCATTCAGGGACTAAATGTGTCAAAAAGTGCACAAGTTTGCATTTTCGCGCATAACTTACGTTCTGAATACATCTGGACATCCAAAAATTTATGTAAGCATGACTATATTATGCTTTAGTGTTTGGATTGCCAAAAATCCATTCGTCGCGTCATTTGGATCGTTTTTCGCGCTTATGCGCATTCCGTCGTAATTAAGCGAACATCGCGTTCGTACGGTTAAACGAACCGACATCCGAGATATTTTTGAGCACATTTTAAGTTCCCTATACTTTAACTTCATTTTAGAGCTTTGAAATGGGGTTAACGGGCCTTAAACGTGTCGAAAATGGCCTAAATACAGTTCAGGGACCAAAAGTGTAAATCTGCCAAACTATGGCCTAGCGGTGCGCTACACTTTTAGCGTAGCGGTGCGCTAGCCAAGTTCAGACCAGATTCAGAGTTTCTAACAGCCTGTTTGCAGCTGTTTTAACCACAACCACAAGTTCACCACTTGCATACTCAGCTGATAAGGATCATTGTTAGGCACCATAACCTTCCGACACTTGTACGGATACGATTAAGACACGTTTTCCATGAAACGATCTTAACGGTTCAACGAAAACTATAAATACCCACCCCCCCATTGCTTTAAAACTTACAAGAATTCTGATTTGAGAGCTCTAAGTTGAAACCATTGTTTCATACCTGAGTTCTTGAATCGGGATTAGCATTCGGGGACCCTGGGTAAGTATTCTTTCGTTCTTTTCCTTATTTTTACTGCTTTTCGAGTCAGAAAGTCAAACTTTGTTTGACTTTCAGCGTTGACCAGTAATGGTCAATGCGAAGTTCGTTTGAACTTCGCAACGTGAGTGTAATCACGTTGGTTATAGTCCCTTGGGACTATGCCTACTGATTACCACGTTGTCTAGGGTCGTAGGGTAAGCGATCTAATAAATCGCTTATACCTTCGAACCCGACCCAGTTTGGTCGATCATTAGGATCCGACCAAATACATTAGGTGACCATATTGTAGGGAATAACCTTCCGAGGTTATACCCTATGGTCACATCGTTTAAGTAGTTGTATGATAGGTAGTTTATATGCCTTAGGTAAATTACCAGAATACCCTTTTCATGTATAATTGGTAATTAAGCATATGTAACCTAAACTTTTGTCACATAACAAATTTTGTAACATGTTTAGGCATATAACACTTGTCATAGGACTAGTTAGGCGATCCGAACGCGTTCCACGCGAACGACGCGTTAAAGTAGCATAAGCTACCTAAACGGGTCGTAATGGGTCGTAGACACTTAGGTTAAGTTTCATTTAGTATGTAGGCTTTGATTAACCATATCACATGAGTTCCTACACTCATTTGGTTTACAAACCCTCATGCTACCCAGTCTTCCGATTTAGGTCCGGTTTATTAATGTAGTTACCTATATTAGGTGCCGTTTGATATTCCGCGATCTCTAGCATTGCTTGGTGGTTATCCTAGGACTTCTGAGCAATCTCAAGTGAGTACATAGACCCCTCTTTTACTGTTTTCCAAACTGTTTTGGGGTGGAACACATGTGCCTACTTGTTACTTTCATGCTTTCCTGTTTTCACATCATATACATGCTATGTTCGTTAGTACACTATAGTACATGATTTCATTACATTTCATGCTAGGTGTGCCCATTGTGTGCATTACTTAGTACATCGTTTTACATTACATTTCATGCTAGGTGTGCCCATTGTGTGCATTACTTAGTACATCGTTTTACATTACATTTCATGCTAGGTGTGCCCATTGTGTGCATTACTTAGTACATCGTTTTACATTTCATCTCATGCTAGGTGTGCCCATTGTGTGCATTACTTAGTACATTGTTTTACATTGCCTTTCTGTTGCATATGCTTATCCAGCGTATGAACACATTATACTACATTTTGAACCGTTGTAATCATTTGACTATGTGATCCGTTGATATCTGTGAACCGTTTGTATTTGTAACCGTTGAACCACGTGAACCGTTTGTAACCGTTGAACCGTTTGTATCCATTACATGATTTACATTAGACATGAACATTACTTTGGTGGTTTGGTTTGATTAAGTGATTAAGTAACGATGCGTGTGTAATATGATACAAACATGGTGGATACGCCGCTGGTACTTCCTATATATAAGTGTTTGTATGGTATTACGTATCGTAGCGTTATTTGAATCATTTCAGTTTGATACATATAACATTTTATACAAATAACATACTTTTCACAAGACATTGTTTTACAAACAACTTATCTTATACAAACTCAGTCTACATGGTTATTCATTTAACCATACCTTATTCTTTTATCTATACATATCATTTGAACTTATTGATTTTCAAACGATTTACAAGACAAAGCAAATTACAAGGTTCATGACTAAACATTTTCTCAAACATAAGTCATGAAACCTATTTTCACAAAACCTATGTATCTCACCGGCATTTTTATGCTGACGTACCTATTTTCACATGTGTTTTTCAGGAACTGTTGCATAAGATGATCAAGATACATATAGGCAGACTTGGGCTTTAGTGACAATAAAAGATACAAGACTAGTTAATTATGTTGTATTTCTTTGTTTGTTAATACATTGTAACACTTTTAATCAATATAACGAAACTTTAATTTCCATGGTTGTGAAACATTAATTCTGTTGCAACACTCCCCGACGTTTCCGCCACGTTTTGTATGTTCTACGTGGTCGGGGTGTGACATAAACATAACCAGTTTAATGCAACAAACACTCCGGAATAGTGACATTGGCTTAACATACCTTAAATAACCTTTACATAACTTAGAAATAAGTTTTGAAGGCATTGGTATGGCAAAAACAAGTTAATTCGTCTACAGGGACTAAATTTGACAAACTGCGAAAGTATGCCAATTTGAACTGTAACAGACATTCCGGAACATGACCTTAAGTTAAACATACCATAAATACCCTTCACATAGCTTAGAAATAGGCTTTGAGGTGTTCGGTGTGCTAAAATAAACTTTTGGGTCATTCAGGGACTAAAAGTGTCAAAAAGTGCACAAGTTTGCATTTTCGCGCATAACTTACGTTCTGAATACAACTGGACATCCAAAAATTTATGTAAGCATGACTACATTATATTTTAGTGTTCGCCTTAAGAAAAATCCATTCGTTACGTCATTTGGATCGTTTTTCGCGCTTATGCGCATTCCGTCGTAATTAAGCGAACATCGCGTTCGTACGACCAAACGAACCATCACCCGGCATATTTTTGAACATGTTTCATGTCCACAATGTTTAGGAAACATTTTAGGGCCTTAAAGTTGGCTTTACGGGCCTTAGAAGTGTCGGGAATGGCCTTAAACACGTGCAGGGGCTGAAACTGTCATTTCTGAAACATATATGCAGATCAGAAGCCTCAGGCGGCCCGCATTGTGTTTGGCTGATCCTAAAGCGGGCCGCTTCCCACCTTCTGACCAGATTAAGTGTATTTAATCACAAGTTGCACATGTTTGATCCACCACCACATGTTCTAACTTGCTTAGTCACTAGATAAGGATGGAATTTAGCTTCCATAACCTTTCAACAAGTGTACGGACTAGATCTTTTCCCCTTTTCCAAGAAACGATCCTAGCGGTGGACCGAAAACTATATATACCCATCCACCCCCATTGCTATTTCTTACAAGAATTCTGATTTTGAGAGCTCTAAGTTGAAACCATTATTTCATACCTGAGTTCTCGAGTCGGGATTAGCATTCGGGGACCCTGGGTTAGTATTCTTTCGTTCTTTTCCTTATTTTACTGCTTTTAGAGTCAGAAAGTCAAACTTTGTTTGACTTTCAGCGTTGACCAGTAATGGTCAATGCGAAGTTCGTTTGAACTTCGCAACGTGAGTGTAATCACGTTGGTCATAGACCCTTGGGACTATGCCCACTGATTACCACGTTGTCTAGAGTCGTAGGGTAGGCGATCTGATAAATCGCCTATACCTTCGAACTCGACCCATTTGGTCGATCATTAGGATCCGACCAAATACATTAGGTGACCATAGTAGGTAGGGAATAACCTTCCGAGGTTATACCCTATGGTCACATCGTTTAAGTAGTTGTATGATAGGTAGTTTATATGCCTTAGGTAAATTACCAGAATACCCTTTTCATGCATAATTTGTAATTTAGCATATGTAACCTAAACTTTTGCCACATAATTGATTATGTAACATGTTTAGGCATATAACACTTGTCATAGGACTAGTTAGGCGGTCCGAACGCGTTTCACGCGAACGACGCGTTAAAGTAGCATAAGCTACCTAAACGGGTCGTAATGGGTCGTAGACACTTAGGCTAAGTTTCATTTAGTATGTAGGCTTTGTTAAACCATATCATATGAGTTCCTACACTCATTTGGTTTACAAACCCTAATGCTACCCAATCTTCCGATTTAGGTCCGGTTAATTAACATAGTTACCTATATTAGGTGCCGTTTGATTTCCGTGATCTCTAGCATTGTTTGGTTGTTACTCAAGGACTACTGAGCAATCTCAAGTGAGTACATAGACCCCTCTTTTACTGTTTTCCAAACTGTTTTGGGGTGGAACACATGTGCCTACTTGTTACTTTCCTGCTTTTCTGTTTTCACATCATATACCGACTATGTTTGTTAGTACATTATAGTACATGATTTCATTACTTTTCTGCTATGTATGTTGACTGATAACATGCTAAGCACATTGATTTACATGACTTTTCTGCTATGTATGTTGACTGATAACATGCTAAGCACATTGATTTACATGACTTTTCTGCTTTGTATGTTAAATTAGCATACTTAGTACATCATTTTACATTGCATCTCTGTTGCATATGTTCCAGTAACATATGGACACATTGTTTTACAACTCTACCTTGTATGTTTACTCTAGCATACTAGGTACATTATCTTCATCTCATGCTTACATTTTGGTATGACATTTGGTTTGTTTAACGGGTCTATATAACATTCATTAACATTTGCTACGCCGCTCGGTAGTAGGTAGTGGTACCATAGGACTTGACAAATCCCATTCCTGACATCCCGGGTTTGTTTGGATGTAAGGAATGACTGAATCCGAATACAATTCTTTTGATAACCTTGACTGAAAGGGTTATCCGACTGTCTCAAGGCTTGAATGTTTGCGTTTAACATACTGTATAAGTGTTTGTATCAGTAAAGCATGCATTATTCTACAAAACATAACTTTGATTTAAACCAAGTTTTACTTCAATACTTTGTTTTGTTCATTTTTACTTATGGTTTAAGTAGTCTAAATTTTACTTACCATACATATCATTTTGGTTATACATTACTTGACTACTTTTGGACTATCAACATTTGACATGGTTTACACAAGGACTTTTGACTATTGGTTTAAACATAGACATTTGACATGGATATTTGACATAGACATTTGACATGGATATTTGACATAGACATTTGACTTGGATATTTGACATAGACATTTTGACATGATTTACATCTTGACATGAACATTTTACATTGTTTGGTTTGGTTTGATTAAGTGATTAAGTAACGATGCGTGTGTAATATGATACAAGCATGGTGGATACGCCGCTGGTACTTCCTATATATAAGTGTTTGTATGGTATTACATGTCGTCACGTTATTTGAATCATTTCAGTTTGAGACATAGAACATTTCATACAAATAACATACTTTTCACAAGACATTGATTTATAAACAAATTATCTTATACAAACACATTTTACTTGGTTATCCATTTAACCTTACATTTATTTATACTTATCATCTGATCTTATCGTTTTTCAAATGATTTAAAGACAAAGCAAATAACAAGGTTCATGACTAAACATTTTCTCAAACATAAGTCATGAAACCTATTTTCACAAAACCTATGTATCTCACCGGCATTTTTATGCTGACGTACCATATTTTCACATGTGTTTTTCAGGAAATGAAGCATAGGATTGATCAAGATACACTTAGGCGGACATGGGCCTTAGTGACAATAAAAGATGCAGACTAGTTAATTATGTTGTATTTCCTTGTTTGTTAAGACATTGTAACACTTCTAATGAATAAAACGAAATTTCAATTGCCATGGATTTGAAACATTAATTCTGTTACAACACTCCCCGATGTTTCCGCCACGTTTTGTATGTTCCACGTGGTCGGGGTGTGACAGAAGAATACGCGTTGAGGAAAATGACTCAATCTGTTCATTTTCATTTTTGAAGAATATCTGTTGAGGGAAATGAATGTCCTTTTGATTATTCCTTCATTTCCATTTCTGAAGAATACCAGTTGAGGAAAATGACTCAATCCGTTCATTTTCGTTTCTGAAGAATACCCGTTGAGGGAAATGAATGTCCTTTTAATTATTCCTTCATTTTCATTTCTGAAGAATATCCGTTGAGGGAAATGAATGTCCTTTTGATTATTCCTTCATTTCCATTTCTGAAGAATATACGTTGAGGGAAATGAATGTCCTTTTGATTATTCCTTCATTTCCATTTCTGAAGAATAACCGTTGAGGAAAATGGCTCAATCCATTCATTTTTGTTTCTGAAGAATGTCCGTTGAGGGAAATGAATATCCTTTCGACATCTGACAAAGAACCCATTGGAGATAGTAAATCGTCCATTCATTTTCACTTCGAAGTATATCTACTGGGGAATGACAGGGTTATATATCCACTGGGGAATTACAGGGTTATGCCTTGCATAAAAATATTTGATGGGTTACTCTACGGAAATAGATGACACCCTAGATTCCATGCAAGACAATTATTTAACACAGCGTCACAGACAGACACTCCTACGAATAAATTTCGGGACGAAATTTCCTAAACTAGGGGAGACTGTGACATCTGTGCCTCTGCGACCATCAAACAAATACCAAATCAATGAAATATTTTGTTTCATACTTGGGATTTATATAAATATGTGTATTATTTGCACATATCAATTCTTGTTCGATTTCGAGCTTTAAATCGCTTTCTGGAAGGTTATACGCGATCTGATGCGTAAATATAATCAGTTTAATGCAACAAAAACTCCAGAATAGTGTCATAGACTTAACATACCTTAAATAACCTTTACATAACTTAGAAAAAAGTCTTGGAGGGTTTGGTGTGTCGAAATCAAGTTTATTCGATCGTAGGGACTATTTACGTCAAACTGAAAAAGTATACCGAATCGAAAAGTATCAAACATTCTGGAAGTTTACCATAAGTTAAACATGCCCTAAATATCCTTTACATAGCTTAGAAATACGCTTTAAGGTGTTTGATGCGCAAAAATAAACTTTTGGGTCAAACAGGGACTAAAAACGTCAAAAAGTGCACACGTTTGCATTTTCGCGCATATCTTACGTTCTGATTATATTCGGACATCCAAAAATTTATGTAACGTTAAAATACTTTATTATAGTGATTGGCATGATAAAATTCCATTCGTCGCGTAATTTGGATCGTTATTTGCGTCTGTTCGTGTTTCGTCGTAATTATCCGAACAACGCAATCGTACGGCCAAACAAACCGACATCCGAGATGTTTTTGAGCATATTTTAAGTTCCCTATACATTAACTTCATTTTAGAGCCTTGAAATGGGGTTAACGGGGCTTAAACATGTCAAAAATGCATTGAAAACCATGTTTCACACATTCAGGGACCTAAACTGACATTCTGCCATAGTTGTCTTAGGCGGGGCGCGTAAGCAGGGGTCTCCCCTAACACGGGGCATGAAAACAGTCCAGATCAGAAACTTGTTTTTCAATTCAGCAGCTGGTTTCCTGGGTTTTTGCACATGGTTTCTTCATTCTATGGGCTTGTTTTGGACAACCAATGGTATTCCAAATCAGGGGGCACACTTGTACGGTCCAGATTGAAGCTCGTTTATCGAGGAACGATCCTAATGGTTGTGGATTTCCTATAAAAACCCAACCCCAATTCACTTGTTCCTCACACTTGATCTGAGTTTATGCTCTAAGTTGAAGCTTTTGCTTCATACCTGAGTATCTTAGATCAAGATGTTCCTAGCTTGGACCCTTTGTAAGTTTCTTTCATGCTTTTATGCGTTTTTAAGCGTAAAAGTCAAACAGTGTTTGACTTTTTGCTTTGACCGGTCAATGGTCAACATGAAGTTCGTTTGAACTTCGCGACGTGAGCGTAATCACGATGGTCATAGTCCCTTGTAACTATACCTACTGATTACCACGTTGACTAGGTATAGTGACGAGTCATAGTTTAGGTCAAAATGCGTATTCATGCGTACTTTGCAACCAAACTATTCTTGAGTATCAAAACCGTTTGTTTTGATATCAAACTTGTTTTCTAACTTCGTTAAACATGTTTTAACATGTTTAACTCGTCACTTTTAGTTTGGTAGCTTATAGAGGGTCGTAAGATAAGCGGTCTAAACAACCGCTTAGACTTTCGAACCCGACCCGTTTGGTCGATCATTAGTATCCGGCCAAACATGTTTTTTGACCATAGTTGTATTGGGAATAACCTTCCGAGGTTATACCTTATGGTCACTTCGTTTAGTTAGTTGTATGATAGGTAATTTATATGCCTTAGGAAAATGACCTAAATTGATTACATCTAAACTGATTAGTTAACATTATTAGACATGTTAAGGCATATAATACTTGTCATATGACTAGTTAGGCGGTCCGAACGCGTTTCACGCGAACGACGCGTCAAAGTAGCGTAAGCTACCTAAACGTGTCGTAATGGGTCGTAAGCACTTAGGTTAGGTTTCGATTTAGTATTTAGGCTTTGTTAAACTATATCATATGAGTTCCAATACTCATTTGGTTTACGAAACCTCATCCTATCCAATCTTTCGATTTAGGTCCGGTTTACTTACATAGTTACCTATATTAGGTGCCGTTTGATTTTCCGTGATCCCTCTAGCTTTGCTTGGTTGTTATTCAAGACTTCTAAGCATCCTCAGGTGAGTACATAGTCCCCTCTTTTAGTGTTTTCAAATGTTTTGGGGTGAAACACATGTGCCTACTTGTTACTTTGGTGCTTTTCATGCTTTTATATCATATACTTGCTGTGTTCATTAGTACGCATATAGTACATGATTTCATTATGTTTTGCTATGTATGTTCACTTAGCATGCTAGCACATTGATTTTCATATATTACATTTTGTTGCATATGCTCATCCAGCATATGGACACATTGTTTTACATTTTGAACTGTTTGAACCGTTTGGAGGTGTTTGATCTATGTGAATTATTTGAACTGTTGGAACCGTTTGGAACTGTTTGATTTATGTGAAACGTTTGGAAATGTTTGATTTATGTGAACCGTTTGGAACTGTTTGATTTGCGTGAACCGTTTGGAACTGTTTGAACCGTTGGGTTAAGGAAGTGATTAGGTACCGGGGTGGGTGTAATGTGTTAAAAGAATGGTGGATACGCCGCTGGTACTCCCTATTTATAAGTGCTTTTAACACATTATATATCGTTGCGTTATCTAGATCACTTGGGTAAAGGTTATCAAAATGAAGTTATATTACAAGGTTTTTCTAACAATATAAACCTTTCGAGTTTTATTACAAAAACGATTTACAAATCTGGGTCTACATAAACAAATGTTTTGGGGTTAAGATTCATGGTATGGAGGTTTTATGAATAATCTGTTTTGACTTGATTATTTAATTTACAATACAAACATTTTACAAAAAAAAAATTAAGTTTTCTACTATCGAATAACAAAGTTGTTGAGTTATTTCAAAAGGTAAACGAGCCATGAATCTGATACTCACATAAAAACCTATGTACTCGCCGGTATTTTTATGCTGATGTATTTTCACATATGTTTCAGGTACCATAGTTGATGATGATATTGATGATGATATTGATGTCTGATGTCTGCTCACATAGGAATGGACGAGGCCTTAGTGACTTAATAACAATGAAAGTTAATTTGTTCATGTTTTGTTTCTAGTTTCAATACAATGTAATAAACTTAATTCAATAAAACAGAACTTTTATCCATGTGTTGTGAAACAATGATTCTGTTACGACACTCCCCGACGTTTCCGCCGCGGTTTGTTGTTTTAACGCGGTTGGGGTGTGACACTTGGTAGGTCACTTGATCCGCACTTATTGGTTTATCAAGGGTCCGCATATGTTGATTAATAAATTGTCCGAATTTATGGGGTTGATAGGATCCGCACTTGTATAATTCCCTATGGTCCAAACTTACTGAATAAACAAAATGTTCTCTGAACATGTTTATTATATAGGGGTCGCACATAACAAAAAACTGAAACGTACGCACATATATGGTATATATTGTGTTTTCCGAACTTGAATTGAAATACTTATGTCCGAACTTAATGCATTCTAAATGATCCGAACTTAATCATTGATGTATCCGAATTTGTTTAATTAATAAGGGTGTTCGAACATATCTTTAGTCCTAGAGGTCCGAATTAATTTAGTATGATGCTTGACTGAATATTTGAATTAATATATTACAAGTATGTTGGTCCGAACTTAAGTTATCTAAAAGGTCAGAACATATGTTTATTTAAATGGCCAGTTCCTGAATTCTAAAACACATGTCCAATTAAACTGGTAATGCTTAGTCGGCCATTTGTATAAGTATATAGTGGGCTGAATTAAATTCGTATGGACAAATCCATGAGTTAGGTATATGGGTTGTAGTATAGTTGGTGTTATTAGGCACATGATCCAAATTCTAACTCATGGTGAACATTCAAAAGGATTTAAATACATGATGTTCGTATCTGTATGTTTGTATATATATATCTAGTGATTGGATATTGTATATAATATGGATTGTGGTGAGTTGAGGTGGTATAGTTAAATACATTAGTATATTCAAGTTTTGTAGTAAGGGGCCGGGTATATAAATGTAAGTTTGGATGCGGGCCTATTATCTCGAATTATAGAGTAAAGGAAACCCATTGCGAATGCTATGTGCTACTATATGATAGCTTGTATTTTGATGTCAATAAACACGGGGTTGTTTCGACACTAGGGTAATGCAAAATCCTACTCATATACTTATCCAGAGTAAATGTAAATTAGGTCGCGCGTAACGGACCTAAATTGTGTTAATGCTAGAAGTACGTTAGCATACCGGGTAAACAAAGGTGAGTTCACTACTCTTTTTCAAAAGCAGGCATCCTGGGGGGACAAACAAACAAACATACAAACAACTTACTATTC
Source organism: Helianthus tuberosus (assembly GCA_030545235.1). Lineage (NCBI taxonomy): Eukaryota > Viridiplantae > Streptophyta > Magnoliopsida > Asterales > Asteraceae > Helianthus > Helianthus tuberosus. The sequence continues at coordinate 63,427,712 of CM060416.1, read as the reverse complement.
CTGGGAGGAATACTTTTCAAACTAATATTATGGGGAGGAATACTTTTAACGCTTTGGTTTAATTTCGATGTTAGTTAATAAACTCAACTCATGAAAGTCCCTACTTACTACCGAGCTAGTTTCAGGGGAGGCAACGGGGTATTACTTGATAGCGCTATTAAGCTTGACAACCTCACACCGTACCGAGGAGGACGAGCTTGAACTAGTGACCTTAAACACATGGCCAATGTTGATAGGCATTAATGAGGGCAAACAAACATTACATCACTTCGGTATCGAGTTTATTATTGGCATGTCTTTAAACTAAACATTTACCAGCTTTGCGTTAAACAAAACTGTGAACTCGGCAGCTTTATGCTGATACACTTTTTCTGCATGCTTGCAGGTCGTTAGATGATTTCGTGAAACGAAGCTTGCAATCGGAGGAGCTGTGGATGTCATGGGTCGTGCCGTTGTTAACATATCCGATGTTATGCTATGTTTTGTGAACAAGCTGTTTTCAAATACTTGGAACTATTTCAAATGCTTACGCTGAACATTTATTGTTTCAAATCAGATGTTTTTAATTACAAATTTCACATTGAATGAGATTTCGAATCTATTATATTACTGTTAGTTCAATGTGATTAGTGGCTAGATCCTGATACGTCACACGCGCTCGCGGTGGTTTCGGCATGTTGTATTTTGGGGGTGTGATAATGTCGAACAACCTCCGGGTTTTGAAGATTCTATTCATCCAGATTGAGTTTGGTTACTCAACAAACCTCTCTACGGGTTACATCAAGCACCGAGGACATGGTATGCAATGTTATCCAACTAACTACCGGAGAATGGTTTTAGCCAAGGTCTGATTGATTGCACTCTCTTCAACAAAGAAGAGGATGGAGATCTTCTGTTGGTTCAGGTATTTTTGGTTAAACTAACGATGTCTTGTGCAGGGAATTCGAGCGTGTTATGCAGGAAAAATTCGAGATGAGCGCGATGGGGGAAATGAATTTCTTCTTGGGCCTACAAGTTCAACAAATGAAGTCTGGGATTTTCATCCATCAGACAAAATATGTCAGAGATATCTTGAACCGGTTCCAGATGTCCGAAGCCACGCCCATTGGTACCCCACTTCCGCAGAATCACGGGATTACTCCAGACTTGATAGGTGAAAACATTGACCCTTCACTGTACTGCGCAATGATTGGATCTCTCATGTATCTCACCACCTCGAGGCCTGACATCATGTATCCTACATGCCTGCTCGCCCAATATCAAGCGAACCCGAAAGCCTCTCATTTGATTGTTGTAAAAAAAGGATTTTCCGCTATTTGAAGGGTTACCTGAACACCGGTCTCTGGTACCCTAGGGATGATAGTTTCGACTTGATCGCGTTCAATGATTTTTATTTTAGCGGCTTCAAAATCGACGGAAAATCCACTACGGCTGGATGTAAGTTTTTAAGAAATCGTCTGGTCTGGTCACCTGGAAGTGTAAGAAGCAGCCTTGTGTGGCTACATCAACTTGTTAAGCCGAGTACATTGGTAGCCCCAAGTTATTGCTCCCAAGTTCTGTGGATCCAACAGCAAATGTGCGACTACGGTTTTGAATTCCTAACTACTCCTATATTCGTTGATAAGTCTGCTGCCTTACAGATCACTAGAAATCCTGTGCAACATTCAAAGACCAAACACATCGAAATCAAGTATCACTTCATACGTGATTGCTTTGATGAAAGACTTATCGATGTTGTTAAGGACCACATCAATGACCAATGTGCCGACCTTTTTACCAAAGCATTTGAGAAATCAAGTTTCGATTTTTTACTTATGGTAAACGGCATTAAGGTCAAGCAAGAGTAAACTCACATTGGAAATGTCACACCCCGACCCACAGCGGAAAGGTACGGGGCATGATTGATTGCTCAAAGCTTATAACAACTATCTGAAAGTTGAAGTATTTAAAGCATCAATATTAAATTTGTCACACATAACATAGAATTCAATATTAATACCAAGTTACAAATTCAAATAAATAAAAGAAACATAACACATCCGGTTTATTACTAAGGCAGTCCAACATGTCTTCAACTCAAAATACGCCTACCCTTGTGTACCTGTATCATGCGTAAAAGAGTTTTGGGTCAACAAACATGTTGGTGAATAGATTCGGTTTTTATTTTAAAACATTTTTGTTTCATCATTTTTAGAAAACATTATTTTATAACATGCATTATCAAATGTGAAACCATGTCTTCTAACATAACAAGAATTCAACACATATAACATAAGCAACACAAACATAACAAAAATAGTAACCATAGACACATAGAGATTCAAGCCCCGAAAGGCGAATCTGTGAAAGAATGATGGCGATACCGAGTTCGACCCATGGCCGTGGCCCGTGGGGAACCGGTCAACCAGGTGGATCCATGCGAAACCTGTGACACAAAGCGAGTAACACATAGATGCACGTATAGAGAAACAATAGAAATTAGCAACAAGAGACACAGAGAAATACATCGAATAGCATGTTATCAATTTAAATAATAAATTTGAAATCAAGCACGAGATACACCCCAAAAAGAGTTAATGGCAAAAAAAGTGGAAAAAGAGACAAATCTACTCACAGATTAGGTTTATTGAATCCTTGAATTCACCGCACGAATCTTGGGAAAATCTCTAGAGGAAAATGTCACCCTAAGATTTGAAATATACTAAATATTTAACAACAAAAGTAACACTATAAAATAAATCCTATAGATTAGATAATTATATTCTACATTACATGTAATCACATTCTTTGACTTGTTAATTAGAGGGTTTAATGTGTTAAAATATAATTAATAAATAATCTTTTTTTTTTTTTGAATTTAAATGCATTGTACTGATTCAATCAATACTCAATAGTTGAATATGGATGGGCCTTTAAAATCAATTTGCCATTCCACTTTAATTTTAACAAACATTAGCCTCTAATCTAAATCTAATTCGAACAACTACATGATCTAACAGTTTTATTACAAACTTATCTATTTAATTATGCCTTTATATTTCCAAAAGAAACATGAGTGTAGAGAAAATATGAAACGGTTGATTCACTAGTTTGTAGCCAAAAGTAATAATGAAACATTTAATGTCGAAAACATATATTATGATTTTATAATTCACTGATCAAACACTTGGTGTTCAATATATTAGAAGGTTTATAGTAGTGGTGCGCATGGGTCGGTTTGGGTCATTTTTGAGCAAAAACCATAACCATAACCGCGATGTCGGTTATTGGATAACCATAACCATAACCGATAGGTTATGGTGGTTATGGTTATTTGGTTTTAATGGTTATAGCGGGCCGGTTATGGGTGGTTAACCGTGTATTTAGCTTAGCTAAAAATATCTTATTTTTTTAACATGGAATAAATTGTTATTGCATATTTGTATATATTAGTATATTACATAGTATTAAAGAATACATATAATCTATAATATTAATACCAATTATTATTGATTATTCAAATAAAGTGATATGATACATTCCATAAATTCACATAAACATTCAACCAAACCACAAAATTATATCAAAACCCCATAAGGCCATGTGTAGTCATAACGCCCCTTTGTGGGCGTTATGGGGCGTTATGCATTTAAGCCCGTAGTCATAAAGCCCCCGCCTAATCATTACCTATTTAATAATTTTCAATTTTATTAATTAATATAAAAAAGATTGCTTAAATTTGATTGGTCCAAATTTTGAAAGATTCCCCCATAACGGCGCTATGGATATTGCGCCCACCAAGATTTTTTGCCTCATAACGCCCCCCGTAATGGTGTTCGGGGCGTTATGGGGGGTCATGTTGAAGATGGCGCCCCTTTTTTTCCCCACTACGCATACCCTAAGTACTAAAAATGTTCGGTCAAAACTTCCATTGGTACAAGTTACTATACTAAAATTGTAGGTGATGATCCAACAAATTAAATGTTCACTGATCTTATTTTACCAATTAAATTACTTCACTTTAAATTGTCAATAATTTGTACCATACAAGTACCAATTAAATTACTTCACTTTAAATTTGTCAACTAACATATGCAATATAATTTCCAACCCATGGTCACCTCATCTTCTTGATTATATTAACAGGAGGTTATATGAATATAACGTTATTTACAGTCCAATTAGTTATTTATGAAGATAGAGAAATAGAGACTCAAAAGGTGAGTACGGGTACCTTTCGTTGGTAAAAAAAAGTAGTGGGTGCGATGCGAAGTCTCCGGAAGTTGCTTTACGATGGTGCATCCGTGATCATAGCGGCTTAAAACCGAGACTGAACACGTTGCCTACGAGTTCCAACACTAACTTGATTTGAAGAACCGCAGAGTCATCATGGTACGGTGTCTTCAGCGTTCCTTGCTGGACGAGAGTTCGTGAGTGTTTTACGAAACCAAGAGATGAACAACGGTTGTAGGAGAATTGTTGACAGGATGTTGTTTGTGGAGGTTTTATAAAATTGAGTATGATTGTGTTTGTGTAGAGGAACCTACTTTTTTTTAACGGCAAACTCACTTTATATATATATATATATATATAAAGAGCCAGCAAGAAGCTAAGAAAACAAATCCAAACAAAAGAAAAAAAACAAACAGAAACAAACAGATTACAACATCTCTAAAATATCAAAAAACTTCCACTTTTCCCAGCAAGGAATCGGTTGTTTGGAGCGATTTTTAATCCACAAAAACGCATCTTCTTTGATCTTATCCACCACCTTTGAAATCAGAATGAATCGGTTGTGGAAAACCTTCTCGTTCCTTGCGTTCCATATTCGCCAAACCGTCCCCAGCACAATCGTGAAAACTACCCTCTTCCAAACTTTTCCTCCCGGTTGCATGTAAAAGTACTCCATAAGAGACCGAAGACCATGAATATCCGTGGGGAAGCTCACATGAATCCAAGCCATTATATTCCACCAAATACACGGGGTCCAAATGCAGTTAACGAACCTGAATCTTCATCCTCCAAGCCGCACCGAGGGCAAAGACCATCAACGAGAGGAATGCCCCTATTAATCAGGCCCACTTTTGCAGCAACCTTTCCCATGCAGGCCCTCCACAGTAGGATATTTGCTTTCGGTGGAGCCCACGAATTCCAAATAAAAGAACCCCCATGACTCTCGGCCGCTCCTCCAGCCCGTTCAATATCCGCACGGACCTGTCTGACGGAGAAAGACCCATTTGGGTCGCTTCTCCATTTCCACTTATCCCCGTCATCCACCAAATTTTCTTTTATGGGTTGATCCCGTATTTCGCCAAAGTCCCTTCAACTGAACCGACATCCTTCCAGACACCCGGTATAGATTTTTTCAGCTGATTAAAAGGAGGATTATTGCTAGACGCACTACCTTTGTGAATTGCAGCCACCACTTCTGCCCATAGCTGGTTTGGGTTATCTTTGTACCTCCACCACCATTTCGAGAGCACAACGATGTTAAAATCAAGAATACTCCCAATACCCATACCACCATAACTTTTAGACTTCAAAAGGAGAGCCCACCGGATCCATCGAAGTTTGTGTCCTGAGTTCGTTTTTCCCCAAAGAAATTCCCTTCGGATCTTCTCAAGTTTGTTAATCACACCTTTAGGGGCGGCGAAAATCCAGAGGAAGTAAGAAAGAAGACTACCAAGAACCGATTTTACAAGTGTTTGCGGCCCGCAAACGACAAATGGGAAGCTTTCCATTTTGATAATCTAGCCGAAAATATCTCTAGAACCGGTTTCCAAAACATTGCACGTTTCATATTCACACCAAATGGAATTCCCAGGTGAATAAAAGGAAAAGAGCCGACGTCACAATTAACAACCCGTGCCAAGCGAGCAACCTCGAACTCACTAACCCCGATACCAAAGAGCTTGCATTTTTGCCGATTCACTTTAAGGCCTGAAATCAGATTCAACCATCCCAAAAATCGGTTCAAAGCCACAATATTATGATTCGACCATTCTCCAATGAATAGGACATCATCCACATAGCAAAGGTGGGTTATGTTAGGACCTCCATTCGGGAGCTGGCACCCATAAAATAAACCCAAGTTTGTCGCCCTTTTCTTGAACATGTTTATAATTTCCATTGCGATGATAAAAAGAAAAGGAGATAACGGGTCCCCTTACCGTAAACCCCTTTAGAATTTGAATTCCTTTGTCGGTGACCCGTTGACTAGGACCGACCCTGTTCCCGAGCTCAGGCACCCATTGATCCAATCCAGCCATTTGTTAGGAAACGCCATTTTCTCCATCATACGGAATAAGAATTTCCAGCTAATAGAATCGTATTCCTTCTTGAAATCCACTTTAAATATCATAATTGTAGGTCCACTAGCGGAGGATCTAGTAGCCTAATCCTTATGATACGAACAAACCCGGTTGTGCGGAATCCAACCGGGTAAGCAAACCGAGATCGAGAAACAAAACAAAACAAAGAGACGATACAACGTTTAAAGCTTCAGATGTATTATCAACCGGAGAGTTTTGTTTACAACGATTACACAATGTTATTGCTCTCACAAACTCACTCTGTTCTCTCGTGTCTGTGTCTCTCACAGTGTGTTCTCTGGTGTTATCTTATGCTCTCTGTGTGTTCTCTCTATTGCTTCTGTCTGCTGTGAATTTATATATATAATGTCCAGGTCGACGAACTACTTGCAGCGACGAAGGATCACCACGAAGGACCATAGTTGATGAAGAACAACAGGTCTTTCGTCACTATCACATCTTGATGAAGAATGTCCTTCATCAATAGGTTCTTCGTCATTATCAGACATCAGTTCTTCGTCATATGAGCACTCAGTTCTTTGTCTCACATGTATCTGATGAGGTTCTTCGTGGGATAAGCTGCAACATGCAGACTTGCAGATACAAACAGACAGCTGCAAACAGACAACACATATGTAGATCAGCAATTATCACCGAGACTTGATGGAGGATATCAAGTCTTGGTCTTCAACTCGTAACGATGTCGAACAGAACGAGCCGCGTCCATATAATATGTATCAACAAACTCCCCCTTGGATGCTGCTTGTGATGGTTCGTTCTTCACATTGTCGTCGGATCTTCGGATGTCTCACGTGACGTAAGTAGAAAGTGTATCAACAAACTCCCTCCTTTATTTAGGAAGTGTGTTAACAAACTCCCCCTTAAAATAAACTCTCCCTTGAGTTATTCTTGTGAATCTTTTGATATTCAATTCTTTAGATCCTTGTGGTGTTGATGATAGGTCAGCGGCAACTCGATCATCTTTATCTTTTGAGTGCATCCATGTCATGTCTTCATTCCGAAGCTTGTCATCTAATATGTTCTTTTCGCCTTTAGCTGGTTTGAATGTCGTGTGACCCTAACGAGTCAATCTGAAAAGTTCAACGTCAAGATCAAAGGCGGAATCAATGAAATCAACGTAACACAACTTGTTTTCCTCTAATTATCTTTTTATTAACCGATTCTGAGCTTTTACAGATTCAAATGACAAACGGACAGCACCTTGACTCAGAAACTATAACCTAGTTCCGTTTCAAATGACACAGGCACATAAGTATTTATAGGCGTTTAATTCCGCTTGAAACAGTCTCAAACGGATCATCATTCAAACAGAATTACCTAATTCCGTTCGAAACTAGTAATCTTGTTTGAAACATGTTATTCCGTTTGAAATGACATTAAGCACATTTCAAACGGAATTACCCTAAAATACTGTTTTTCATGATTTCTGTGCCCTAATCTATACATGAATTGATACAAGACAAAGTTAACAGACATCTAATGCACCAACAGACTCCCCCTTGGATGTTGACCAAGTCTTCGGGATCGAGTCTTCAGTCTTGATCGGTCTTTCCAAATTGATTTGACATTGTAAAAGCCTCCTTCAATCTTTATCTTCAAACTTTAATCTTCAATCTCCCCTTTGAATGTTGATCCAGAATTCTGACTCCCCCTTTCGCAGACTCCCCCTCATGATAAGCTGGGACTTAAATTCTGGTTCAAACTTTGACATTTTCTTTGCCATGGGGATCTTGACTCCTGTTTCCTGTTTCCCAAACATATAACATTATAATCTATTCAAACTTAAACTTCTCTTAACTATTCATCAGTTTTAGAAATCCACTTAAGTATTCAGGTCCAAATTAATGACCCTGATTACTCAATTTATCTACCAAGTCCAACTTAATGACCTTGGTTGATCTATATAAAAAACAAACTGATTTTTTTTCAAATATTTTTCAAACATTTTTCTGAAAAATTACAAGCTTCAAGTTAATGAACTTGTTTTGACTTTCCATTTTCTCAATTATCATGTTAAGCTCTCAACTCATCATCCAGCTTAGAATCTTTCTGCATCTGCTCCCACCTTCTGAATCTGAAGATCAACTCTCCACTTTGGTTTGTCAAAAATAAAGCAGAAATGAAAAATCTTTTTGGATTTTTAATAAAGTTTCTAAACTAGAAATGAATTACAGAAATGAAATGCAGTAAAAGTAAAGTATTTACAAATATATTTTTGGTGAGCGTATTAGGAAATCATATCAGCTATTCGACAAGTCACAAGTACCGTTAAGCTTTGATTACATACTCAGAATTAAACAATTCACTTAGATTGTTGATATACTGATCCATTTAAATTCTCACACAAATTTCAATTTGTCCAGGATACGGATTTAGTGTTTTAGAGACTTAAACTCATTCATGTATCCCACCTCTTGAATATACTCCCATGTCCAGATCCCAATATTCAGTCTTACAGGTGAGTATACCACAGATGATATCTGTAAAGGGTTAAATTGCGAAAACCGTGAGAGCTCAGGTCAGAACTTCCGTTCAGCAGATAGATGACGGCTTCGACTTTTGGTGGGTCCCCTTTAGAGGATCTTTTTTTACAACAGCAATGATTAGCATTTTTAATGTTTCATCATTTTTGTGCTGAGGGCAGGCTTTTATTTCAAGCAAGCGGTAAAGTATTATACGAGGACTAGGCCATTGCTTCCGCAAAATCAGAAGTCCCGGGATAATAGCCCAGATAGCACTGAGTATAAAGACCTAGTATCTCAGAAAGACGGATCTTTCAAACAAGATTTCAGGGGTTACCTATATATCCAAGTAGTGTTCCCCACGAAATAAGCAAGTAAAGATTTAGGTTTATATCCCGAACAAACCTACTAAATGTGTAAAAACCTATCGGCATATCATCAGCGAGACTATTTAATACTTTTTAAACTTTACATATCTTTAGCATACTGTAACTGTCAAGCCAATGTACTATCATTTTCCCTTTTTACACAAGCTCTTTTCTGGTTTTCTATTGTTTTTGGATTTTGAAAAAATCTCATGTTTTTGGATTTTTGAAATTTTTTACTGTTTTTGTATTTTCTAAAAATATATGACTCCCCCTAAATACGAATACAAGTAAAAAATCGACAAACCATTGCAGATTGTTTCTCAACATCATCATCCACAATGTTATCCTCATCAACGCCAATGATCCCATCCGACACCGATAAAAGCTTCATACCCTTTAGTTTTAAAAGATATTTAAAACGAGTTTTGTCAAATGCTTTGGTATGTAAATCAGCTTTCTGTTCATCAGTGTGGATTTTCTCAATTCGTATCAACTTCTTCTCGAAACAATCGCGAATGAAGTGATGACGAATTTCAATGTGTTTCGTTTTAGCGTGATGAACAGGATTTCTAGTAATGTTTATCGCGGCCTCATTATCAACAAAGATAGGGGTGTTAAGAAATTGCAAACTGTAGTCACACATTTATTGCTGGATCCACAAGATCTGAGAGCACCAACTGCTAGCAGATACATACTCAGCTTCACATGTGGATAGAGCCACAGAGGTCTGTTTCTTACACTGCCAGGTGACCAACGTGGTCCAAAGAACTGACATCCCACTGTTGTTGATTTAGCGTTAACTTTGCAGCTTCCGAAGTCAGAATCAGAATACCCTTCGAGCGTGAAATCACCTGTTTTTGGATACCACAACCCCAATGATGGAGTTCCTTTCAGGTAGCGTAATATCCGTTTCACTATTACCATGTGCGAAGCTCTGGGGCTTGACTGAAACCGTGCTGCGAGGCACGTTGGATACATGATATCGGGTCTTGAAGCAGTTAAGTACATCAGCGATCCGATCATGGAACGATACATCGTTCCCTCTACCCTGTCTCCGGTGAGATCTGGGTTTATCCCATGATTCGTCGCTAAATGGGTTGAAGCTGGAGTAGATCCTGACATCCCAAATTTCTCTAAGATATCATGAACATACTTCGTCTGGTGTATGAAAATTCCCTCAGGTAGTTGATCAACTTGAAGTCCCAAGAAGAATTTCATCTCCCCCATCAATGACATTTCAAATTTCTGCTTCATAACTCTTTCAAAATCTTTGCACAAATTCTCATTTGTAGACCCAAATATAATGTCGTCCACGTATATCTGAACAATCAGAGGATGTCTGTTGACCTCTTTGGTGAAGAGAGTGGCATCCACTTTTCCTCGGATGAAGCTGTTGGCAAGTAAGTGTTGAGACAATGTCTCGTACCAAGCTCTCGGGGCCTGCTGTAAACCATACAGCGCCTTATCCAGTAAGTAGACCTTGTCTTTGTGGATTGGGTCAGTAAAGCCCGGTGGTTGTCCAACATATACCTCCTCTTTTACCTTCCTGTAGAGAAGCGCCGATTTCACATCTAACTAAAAAACTTTAAATCCCATCCACGATGCAAATGCCAGAAAGATCCTAATTGCTTCTAGTCGAGCCATGGGAGCATATACTTCGGTTAAATTTATACCCTCCTGCTGACTAAAACCCTGGACTACGAGTCGAGCTTTGTTTCGAATAATAACCCCTCGATCATCTCTCTTGCATTTAAACACCCATTTTGTGTTAATTTTCCTGTGACCATCAGGAAAATCTACTAACTTCCACACTCCTAACTTCTCAAACTGGCTCAGTTCCTCCTGCATCGCGTTGACCCAAGAATCTTCAGTAAGCGCCTCTTTATAAGTCCTTGGTTCAATCTGCGAAATAAAACAACTAAGTGAAAACTCAGTTTGTAACGAAGCAACTGTAGAATAAAAACAAGTAAGCCCTTGATCAATTTGTCGTCTAGTGCGGATGGCTGATTGTAATTCTCCGATAATCAGCTCTTCTGGATGGTATGAAAGTATTCTTGGCATAACCTCTCCTGGAACATCTACCTCGCCCTCCAGATTTGTGATATTTTGATCTGCACTTTGTTCACTGACTGGAATAGATTGACTTGAAATTTGAATTTGCTCCCCCTTAGAATCTGAATCACCATGATCAAATACTGGTCTGTTCTCATATTCTTGATTATCATTTTCTGCGGTCTGATTATCATGAGCAACTTCATTTTGTTGAATATCATCATGTTCTCCAGCATTGCTTGGACCTGCTTCATCGTCATTTGAAGTATGTCTTGGACGCCTTGAAGACTCAGCTGGGAACCTTTCCTGCGATGACTCATACTCTCTCAGAATATCCAACTCATCAAAGAAATCTTCTTCTTCCTCTTCCATGTCAAACGAATTCCACAAAGTGTCATAGTGAAAAATCCATGAATCGCCGGGATTTTGCGGTGGCATTGTATAGCCTTGACATTCAACATTATGTGCCTCAATAATCCACTTAAAGCTCGGAAGAAAGACTCGTTTCAAAGGACTTGAGTATCCCACAAATATTCCCTCTATGCTCTTTGGACCAAACTTTCCAAAAGGCTCTAGAACAGTGCAGGGAGACACAAATGGTTCTAAATACTTCAGGTTCGGTTTGCGGTTATTAATTAGCTCGAAACGTGTGTTGTTGAATTTCTTCACTGTGAGAACCCTGTTGAGCGTATAGCATGCGGCTGACACTGCTTCTGCCCAAAAGTTGACAGGTAGTTTAGAATCAGCAAGCATCGTCCTGGCCGTTTCAATTAGCGTCCCGTTCTTTCTTTCAGCTACTCCATTCTGCTGCGGAGTATAAGGCGCGCTAAATTCATGCAATATACCTCTTTCATCACAATATTCTTCCATTTTGAAATTCTTGAACTCAGTACCATTGTCAGTACGTAATCTTCTGATGCGGGTTTGGTACAAGTTTTCTATCTTCTTGAAAAGCGTCATCAAATGATCAAACGTCTCATCTTTTGACTTCATAAACAATGCCCAAGAAAATCTTGAATAATCGTCTATGACTACAAGACAATAGAGATCCCTAGTTATGCTTTTGACGTTCACTGGACCAAACAGATCCATATGGAGTCTCTCTAAAGGTTTCAAAATTGAATTTTCTTTCTTCCCAGGGTGAGATTTCTTCTTTTGCTTGCCTTTGACACAGCTAATGCACTCCCCCTCAAGATGAAAACCTTTCACATGAACACCAATCACTAAGTCATTATGCACCAGGTGATTCATTTTTCGCAAGTGAATATGACCCATTTTTCGATGCCATAACTGTGATTCTTTTTCCGTTGCTCTTGACATAAAACAATGAGCCTGACCTGTGGTAGTAGTTGCTACACTCATGTCCAACACGTACAGATCATTGACTCTAGGCGCTCTCATGATAACCCACTCTTCAGGAACAACAAATCCTGGTTTCAAGATCAAACATTCTTTGTCTGTAAAGTGCGTTGTATACATACGATCACAAATCTGAGAGATGCTCAGAAGATTGTTTTCAAGCTCGGCGATGTAGTTTACTCTTTCAAACGTGACAATGCCATTAGATAGAGTTCCTTCACCAACTATTCGACCACCTTGATCCCATGCAAATCCCACATAACCTCCATTAAACCCTCTAACATCATACAGTAGGGTCTTCTTCCCCGTCATGTGCCGAGAAGCTCCACTATCCATAATCCATCGTGAAACGGATCTTGGAAGCTCCTGTACATATCCCAAACACTTAGTTAGAAGTTGATGCCACCCAAGCCTCTTTTGACTCGAGAAACTTGACATTTAAGTGAGTTTTTGTAATGTAAAGTGGCGGAAAATTCTTTTCATTCATCTTTAAGCTCTCTTCAGATCCAATCTCAACCTTTTTGTATAAAAAGAAATCATTTTGAGAAGGTTGACCAGATGATTGGTCTTTCTTTGGTACATTCTTCTTTTCAGAAGTAGTAGCCTCTTGTGATTTAAGTTTCTCATAGTAATCCAAAGGAACATTCATCTTTACCGGTGTGGTAGAAGACGATTGTTTTTCTGACTTTGAAATCTTTGGTTTTGGAGAACTTGATTTCTTTTCAACTAATTTTGGCTTCCATGTTTGTTGAGGCGAAGCAACCCGTTTGTAAAATTTGTCAGTTTTAGTTACCACATTCTTTACGGGTTCAGTTTTAATCTTGTTGTTTTCATTTTTAAAAATTTTCTCAACAACCATTGGAGCTTTTCCTTTCACATCAACTTTCCTTTTCTGAATCTCTATAACTTCAGTCTTAGGCTTCAAGTTGGTACACTTTCGTGCAATATGTCCAACTTGATTGCATTTGAAACATGTTTGGGTGTCAACTACCCGACTTGTGCCTTCAGACTGAGGCTGTGAGGCCTTCTTCTCAAAGAACTCTTCATTGGTTTTCGAAAAAATTTTAGATTCTTCATTAGAAAGTGAACTTGAACTCGAAACAAACACCTTTTTCTCAACAAATTTCTTGTTTTGAAAATTTCTTCTATGATAATTCTTACCACCCTGATATCCACCCGACCATCTGTTTTGGTTTTTGTTATAAAAACATGGTGGAACAACTGGTTTCTTGTAGTAGGTTTTATCTTTTTCGAAATTCATTTGCCTCTTTGAATGATTCAAACCTTCGATCTCAGACACATCAATCTCAATCAACTTGAACACATTTCTCAATTTACCAACATTCACATTCTCTAAAAGAAAACCACGATCCGAATACAACTTATCAGATCCCACCATCTTGTACATCACAAGACTAGGTTCATCACTTAAGTTGTTTTTGGATTTTGATTTTGGAATGTATTTATCCAAAAAGCATTCATCATCCTCAGTAGTGTCGCTTTCAGACTTTAAAACATTTTCAGCCATACTTTTAACAATTTCAGATTGGACACTATCTTCATCAGATGATGTGGTAAATGTGACATCAATCGTGTCTGGAAGCTTAACCTCATTTTCTTCTTCATCATTAACCAACCCGGATTTTTTCTTGGAAAAATTATTTAGAACTGGTGGTGGAACCTGATGAAACCCAACCCCAGTTCCATCTGAGTAAACATCTTTGCCTGCTTTGTTCTTCCCAATTGGTTTAGGGACGATATGTTGAAGAACAAAACTTGCGGAGTTGTAACTGGTAAATTTCAGATTGATGCGCTCATTTTCAATTTTAGCTTCTTGAACTTGAAGCTTCAGATTAGCAATCTCATCCAACTGTTGGTTGATTTACTCTTCTTTAACTCTAAGAACACCAGTCAGCTGAAGATTTTCTTTGTCTGTTTTTCCATTTATTTCATCAGAATCTTTTACCGTTCGTTTTAATTTTTCAAAATTTTCTCAAATTTGACGATTTTCAAGAATCAATTTTTCATTTTCTTTCCTAATTCTTTCTACGTCATTTTTATCGTTTTCGATTTTCTCAGTTAATTATTTTAATTTGTCGTTCGAAGCTTTTTACAATTTATCACGGTTTAAGATCTGATCTTCAACACTTCTGACTCTACCAGTCAGTTCTTCAGCCTTCTTACCGCTGAGGTAAGCAATTGTACTACAAACTTTGCACTCTTTCATGCAATTTTTGCAGTCATTCTCAGTTTCAAGTTTCTTACCTGACTCATGTGTATCGTTTGAACTGACCTTGTTTTTGGACTCAGTTCCAGAACCAGAAACTACCTCTAGTTCTTTTGCAGCAAGCACTTTGTCAGCCATCTTCTTCAAGTTTTCTGCGGTAAACTCTTGTGACGTATCAATAATCCCGTCATCAACTTTCTTTGGCTGCGGCTCTTTTTCTGTCTCTTTTACTTTCTCATCAGCTTCTCCTCCTCCCCACCGCTCTCTCTGTCTGGCTTCTTCTTCATCAGCAAGTTGTTTAGTGAGAATTTCAACATCAACCGTATCTGGATCAACAGCTATGTTTCCTTTAGGATCGAGATAACATTCTCTATCAGGATCCCATCAATTTGCTTTCTTTGCTTCCTTCCATGTACGATAGATTTTGCTTTTCATGAATTGAGTTGTTGCCTTCCTGTTGACGTACTTTACTTCTTCAGATCTGTTATCTTTAAAAGGAACAATCTTTGCTACAGTAAAGGCATATCCAACCGCATCTTCCTCAGGCAAAACATCACTCCAATCATAACATTCATCATCATGAAAAACAGCAAGTGCCCTGGATTTTTCTCCGGGTGCCTCCTCTATCTACTTCATCCTGGAAGATTCTGCTTTATTTTGATGATAAATTGCTCTTTTGTAATAATCTTCTCGAAAAGGATTTGCAGTATCATCAGTGTAAGCATTTCGGCACTCACGCTTAAAATGACCTTTTTGTTTACATTTAAAGCATGTGACTTTTGACTTGTCAAAGCCTAACTTGGTAGAAGGTCCACTAATAGACTGTCTTCCGGTAATCTCTAAAAATCGCTGCGCTCTTCTCACTGCACTTGCCATACACCACCTTATATTGATCAATTCCATATCCTCAGGATCGATCTGATCGTAGTCTTCCTTTGTTAGGTTGGTGTTACCTATCTTTCCTGCAACGAGAATTTCGTAGGATTCTAACACAGACGCTAAAAACACCATCTGTTGTTTGGCAGATTCTTCACTAAAATTCTAACCATTCTTCAAATCCACAGCAATGTTGCATTGAAATAGATTCTTTGGTGCAGATTGATTTGAAGTATTTGACGATGAACCACCATGATAGCCACTGCTAGGAGTTTCTTGATGCATTGTGTTTGAACTTTCTGCTGAAAAAGCTGTCTTAGGAGATGCAGTCTTTGGGATCATACTACCTCTGTAATACAACTCGACATTCTGCTGATAAGATGTGTTATTGACTTTATTGGATTTTTTGATCTCCAATTCATGGCTTTCCAGTCTTTCGATTAGTAAATCAACCTTCAAATCAGTCGGCTTTATCGTATTCTTTAGCATCAATGCAAAATACTGCCAGTCTTGCTCATTCGGTAGTGAGTCAAATAGTTTGTCAACTAGCTCTTCTTCAGTTTAAATGATATCATGTCCTGCAAGCTCCATCTTCAAATGCCCGAATCTTTCAATCATCTTGGAAACAGACTCTTTCTTTAAACAACCAAACAAATTAAACTCTTTTCTTAACAATTTCTTTTTGTTTTTAACTATCTCAGCACTACCAATGCATTTTATTTTTAATTTTTCCCAAAGGTCTCTCGAATCTTTGTACTCGATCAGTGAGATAATGTCATCTCTGACAGATTGGTGGAGCAGAGCAATGCACTTTTGTTCAGCAACATATCTTTCTATTTGATTTTCTTCTAAATTTTCATAATCTGTTCTCCCCAAATCAAAACCATTCTTCAAACTTTTCCAACTGGGATATGCAAACGCTTGAAGCCATTCTTCAAATCTTGTAGCCCACCTGTTGTAATCTTCAATTGCCATCAACTTGGGTGGCTTATTGTATGTTCCATATGCACTGTCTACACTCATAGCATCAGAAAGAATTTTCTTTGCACTTGTTGTTGGTGTAGTTTCATTCGTGTTATTTGGTGTGCCATCACCCGAACCACTGGTAAATACAAACGCGTCACTAAATGGATTCATAAAATCATCCATCTTTTAAGTACCTGAAACAATCAGCAAACACTTAGAAATATTTTTGAAAATTTGAAAAGCAGTTTCAAACGGAATCAGTTCAAGCGAAATAGCTCAAACGGAATTAACTTGTTCACACGAAATAACCTTTCAAACGAGATTACCAGTTCACGCGGAATACCTACTCAAACGGAATTAGGTATTTCAAACGAAATTAAGCCAATTGAAGCGGAATTAGCTGCTTTGATGCGGAATTAGTAATTTCGTTTGAATGTTTCAAATGAAATTAAATCTCGTTTGAAATTGTCTGCACTTTTCAAGCGGAATTAAGATTCAGTTCAAACAGAATTATGATGACATCAGCATATTCGAACAGATTTACAAGCGGAATTAGCAATTTTATCCAATTTAGATCAAATTTTAGTCCAATTCTTTCAAGGATTAGTTAACACTATGTTTCGCTTATTATATGTGAAAATCAGACCATTTTGTCCGTTCAATCTCGTTCAAATCAGAAAAGAAAGAGTAGAAGTGAGAGAATCCGATGAAATCAAGCTGAATTGGTATGAACTCCTCGTCCTGAGCTCTGATACCACCTGTTGGATCGTCGTATGACCCTAACGAGTCAATCTGAAAAGTTCAACGTCAAGATCAAAGGCGGAATCAATGAAATCAACGTAACAAAGCTTGTTTTCCTCTAATTATCTTCTTATTAACCGATTCTGAGCTTTTACAGATTCAAATGACAAACGGACACCACCTTGACTCAGAAACTATGACCTAATTTCATTTCAAATGACACAGGCACATCAGTATTTATAGGCGTTTAATTCCGCTTGAAACAGTCTCAAACGGAATCATCATTCAAACGGAATTACCTAATTCCGTGCGAAACTAGTAATCTCGTTTGAAACCACTAATTCCGTTTGAAATGACATTAAGCACATTTCAAGCGGAATTACCCTAAAATACTGTTTTTCTTGATTTCCGTGCCCTAATCTATACATGACATGATACAAGACAAAGTTAATAGACATCTAATGCACCAACATGTCGCATCTGCACATACAAAAAAGCTAAACACGTAATGATAACAACTGCTTGGAATATAGTTAACATAAACAAACGACACAGATGTGATCAGTTTTCAATCAACTACCGTCCGATAGTTTGAAAGTTTTACAAATTGTTCAATTTTGGTTTTTAACTTTCAAAACTTGCAAATTTCGACCGTTTATGAAGATTTAGTTGTTTTGGTTTTCGTATAGATTTCAGGTAACGAAGACTCAAGTTCCAACATCGGGTAATCAAAAGAAATTAGAAATAAAATCTATTTGGCTTTTATAAAGTTTATTTTTAAACACACCTAAAATCTTTTTGGTATTTTTGAATATTTTAAATGTAAAGGCGGAAAGCAGTAAATAAATATATACAGAGATGCAGAAACTGAAAGCAGTAAATAAATATTTACAGATAATCTTTTTTTGAGTTTCGAGGGTAAGAGAATCATATCAGTGTACGGTCACGCCAAAACACTCTTGTTGTTCAATTAGTTAATATTTAGATAAGCATCCTATAATGATTATCGGTATTGTTGTCCACTTAAACCCAACTTATCAGATGTACTCACGATTAAGGGATACGTTAAGGTATGATTTATACTTACCGACCGGTGTTCATGTCACACCCCGACCGCGTAAAACAACAAACCGCGACGGAAACATCGGGGAGTGTGGTAACAGAATCATTGTTTCATAACACATGGAAATTGAAATTTTGTTTTATTGAACTAAAAGAGGTTACAATGCCTTAAAAACAAGAAACATAACATAATTACCTAGTCTTGCATCTTTTATTGTCACTAAGGCACTCATCCAATCCTATGTCTGCATCACGATTATCTAACAACAGCACCTGAAACACATGTGAAAATAGGTATATCAACATAAAAATGCCTGTGAGATACATAGGTTTTATTAAAATAGGATTCATAACTTGTAAGTTTAAAAGAATGTTTAACAAAAGTAGTCATGAACTTATAAAAATGTTTTCTTTTATAAATCATACGAAAAGTGATAAGAAATCAGATGATATAAATGAAAGATGCACAGATAAATAAATAACCAAGTAAAATGAGTTTGTATAAAATATGTTGTTTGTAAAACAATGTTTCATGAAGATATGATATTTGTGTAAAATGTAAAATGTCTAAGTTGAAATGGTTTAAATAACGCTTATGATATGTAATATCATAAAAGCAATTATATATAGGAAGTACCAGCTGCGTATCCACCACGCTTTTAACATATTACACACGCCTCGTTATTTAAATCATTTACCAAACAAACCACCAATGTAAAAATGTTCATGTATAATCAAATGTTATGTATGGTAAAATAAATAAAAATATCTATTCTAACCATATGCACAAAACAATGTATTTGAATAAATCAAAAGTTATGTTTTGTAAAATCCATGCTTTATTAATACAAACATCTACGCGGTAATGTTAAACGCCTACATTCAAGCCTTGTGACTGTGGCGACAAACCCTTAAACGAAATTAAAGGTTTATCTAAATTCTGTATATCGAATTCGGTCATTCCTTCCACCCAAACAAATCTAGGATTTCAGGAACGGGAGTTGTCAATTCCTATGGTACCACAACCTACTAACGAACGGCATGATCGGTGTTAAAGAATGTATTTATGACCCGTTAAACAAACCAAATGTCATACCAAATGTAAGCATGTTATATGAAAATAATGTACTTAAATATGCTAAATGAACATATAAAGTAGAAATGTAAAACAATGTGTCCATATGCTGGATGAACATATGCAACAAAAATGTAATATATGAAATCAATGTGCTAGCATGTTAATAAAACATACATAGCAAAAACATTGAAGAAATCATGTACTATATGTGTACTAATGAACATAGCAAGTATATGATATAAAAGCATAAAAAGCACGAAAGTAACAAGTAGGCACATGTGTTTCACCCCAAAACATTTGAAAGCAGTAAAAGAGAGGACTATGTACTCACTTGAGGATGCTTAGAAGTCTTGAATAACAACCAAGCAAAGCTAGAGGGATCACGGAAATCAAACGGCACCTAATATAGGTAACTATGTGAATAAACCGGACCTAAATCAGAAGATCGGATAGAATATGGTTTCATAAACCAAATGAGTATAGGAACTCATGTAATATGGTTTAACAAAGCCTACATTCTAAATCGAAACATATCCTAAGTGCTTACGACCTATTACGACCCGTTTAGGTAGCTTACGTTACTTTAACGCGTCATTCGCGTAAAACGCGTTCGGACCGCCTAACTAGTCTTATGACAAGTATTATATGCCTTAATATGTCTAATAATGTTACCTAATCAGTTTAGAAGTAAAAATTTAGGTTACATATGCTTAAAATGAATTTATGGGTAAAAAGGGCATTTTGGTCATTTTCCTAAGGCATACAAATTACCTATCATACAACTAACTAAACGAAGTGACCATAAGGTATAACCTCAGAACGTTATTCCCTATACAACTATGGTCACAAAACATGTTTGGTCGGATCCTAATGATCGACCAAACAGGTCGGGTTTGAAAGTCTAAGCGGTTGTTTAGACTGCTTATCTTACGACCCTATATAAGCACTAAACTAAAAGTGATGAGTTAAACATGTTAAAACATGTTTAACGAAGTTTGAAAACAATTTTGATATCAAAACAAAGGGTTTTGATACCCAAGAATAGTTTGGTTGCAAAATACGCATAAATACGCATAAATACGCATTTTGACCGAAATAATGACTCGCCACTACACCTAATCAACGTGGTAATCAGTAGGTATAGTCACAAGGGATTATAACCATCGTGATTACGCTCACGTTGCAAAGTTCAAACGAACTTTGTGTTAACCAAAGACTGGTCAAAGCTGAAAGTCAAACATTGTTTGACTTTAACGCTTGAAAAACGATAAAAGCACGAAAGAAACTTACAAAGGGTCCAAGCTAGGAAGATCTTGATCCAATTTGCTCAGGTATGAAGTGTTTAAACCTCAACATAGAGCAGAAATGAATCAAGTGTGAGTTGCAAGAATGAAAGGCTTAGATATTTATAGAATTCCCACAACCGTTAGGATTGTTTCTCGCAAATCGTGCTTCGATCTTGGCCATACATATGGGCACAAGGTTTTATAATACAAGGGGTACGTAAAAACCATAAAAATCTAGCCCATATCATACAAAATCAGGGGTTAAAAACCATCAAAACAGGCTTAAAGACCAGATTCAATGTTTCTGTGCTGAAGGTCTGACGTAGGTCGCATAAGAATAGGCATGGGCTTACGCCCCACTCCTAGCAAACTTTGGCAGAATTACAATTTTAGCCCCTGCAGGCCTAAAACTTGGTTTTTGATGCATTTTTTACACGTTTAAGCCCTATTTACCCCATTTCAAGGCTCTAAAATGAAGTTAAAGTATAGGTAACTTAAAATATGCTCAAAAATATCTCGGATGTCGGTTCTTTTGGTCGTACGGTTGCGTTGTTCGGTTAATTATGATGAAACACGAACGGGCGCGAAAAACGATTCAAATTACGCGACGAATGAAATTTTATCATGCCAATCACTAAAATAAAATATTTTAATAATTAAATAAATTTTTGGATGTCCGGATATATTCCAGAACGTAAGATATGCGCGAAAAAGCAAACTTATGCACTTTTTGATGCTTTTAGTCCCTGTTTGACCCAAAAGTTTATTTTTGCACACCGAACCCCTCAAAGCCTATTTATAAGCTAGGTAAATGATATTTATGGTAAGTTTAACTTATGGTCAAGTTCCGGAATGTTCGATACCATACGAATCAACAGACTTTTGCAGTTTGATGCAAATAGTCCCTACGATCAAATAAACTTGATTTCGTCACACCAAACCATCCAAAACTTATTTATAAGTTATGTAAAGGTTATTTAAGGAATGTTAAGCCCCTGTCACTGTTCTGGAGTGTTTTTCGCATTAAACTGATTACGTTTACGCCTCAGTTCGCGTATAACTTTCTAGAAAGCGATTTAGAGCTCGAAATCGAACAAGAATTGATATGTACAAATGATACACATATTTATACAAATATCAAGTATGAAAGACAATATTTCATTGGTTTGGTATTTGATTGATGGCCGTGGAGGCACAGATGTCACAGTCTCCCCTACTTCAGGAAATTTCATCCCGAAATTTATTTAGAGGAAACTTGTTAGAGCTCGAAACATGAAGTCGAAAAGATAAAACAACACTGGTTAGAGTTCTGAACTTCTAGTAACTTTAAATAACATCACACCTGCAATGTAAGAGGGACACTTATATACAAGTATATTAAGCGCCATTGGTGCGTCCACCATACCTCCATTACATTGTTCACATTTCGTTAATATTGCCACTATAGGTTCTTACACATGATAAATCTTACTGAGATTTATGTGCACTGAATTTCATAATTATGTATGCATCCATAATTACGTAATTCCTTGCATAGTCCGCAAAGTGCATTTTATAATGTGTAGGGGAAGAAAAACAATGAACGAACATGTGGTGATTATGACTAGACCACCATAGGGTCCTTTTAATTAAATCAATAAATGATCTCTTTAAATAGACCACCAAGGAGTCTTTTCAGCTATATCATCACATGCCATTCTTAACTAAATTCGGAATCAATCTTTTTAACTAGACCACCCAAAGGGTCTCTTTTGAATTATGGAATGGTACTATATAATCCAAGGGTTTTAACTATTACGTAGAAGCCCATTAAGGATTTGAGGTACTACCTTTGGATATCCTACTATGAATCCCTCATATGAAGATATGGAAGATTCTACGAGTATTTGGATAACGAAAAAAACAATCAGATTACAAAAAAAAAAAAATACAACACATAAAATAAAACACATAATCACATAATTGTTTATCTTGATCTTCAATTTGTTATCATTTTGTTAATTTGTTTCTTAACTAGAGCACACCAGGACTCCAATCCGTGGATTTCATTTGGCACTTTAAACATCTTTCAAGGATCCAACTATGAAGATAGGAAGATCTTAATAGGAATTCGGCCTTGTCCTTATTGAATTGTAATGTACGTATTTAGGCATACAAAGAATTCAATTAGGGACTCCGATTTGAGTGATAATCATCCACAAGGATCTAATTGTGAAGATAAGAAGAACCCCTATGGATTTTGGAATTTGAAAAGCGGGAGACGCCTCAAAACCCTTGCATTAGACGTGCTTAAGTAGATACACGAGGTAGAATGTTCATGAAGTTGAGGCGCTAGATATGCCAAGGCGACATATGAAGCAGAATTTGGAGGTTGGGTACTACGTATGTTAAGTCAAATATACGAGCAAAATGATTGTCGAAAACTATGCATGGGGTTCTTTAGAAAAGTGTTTAATGTTTTTGAAACCTTACGTAATACTTTTGAAATCATACGGTAGATGTATTAGGTAAATATGTTTATAAATTGTTTTAAAATCATGTGGGATGAATTTTGTAATCATGTATATGGTTTTTGAAAACATGGATCATTCTTTTGAAATCATATGTAAGTATATTTATAAAATGCTTTAAAATCATGTGAGATAAATTTTGAAATTATGTATAAGGTTTCTGAAAATATGGATAATGTTTTTGAAATCATGCACTTGATATAAGAAAATATACTATGTTAAAATTGTTTTCAAACTATATGAAATATTTTGAAATCATGAAGGTTGTGTTTTGAAAAATATATACTATGTATGTTGTTATAAAAACCAGGATATAATGTTATGTACATAGACATATGAAATTATTGAAGGATTTATGAAAAATACCCTTAGTTATCTAACCCAGGATTTAAAGTGATTACTCAAAATGTCACTTATTTTCTGTACTTCGTTTCTTAGAATGAAACGAGTACTTAGAATTTTCAAGAAAATCATGAGCGATCACATGAATGGGAGAACTACAAGAGTAGTTTGTTTTGTAAAGAACATAGTTCTTTGGTGTAGGTATAGTAGGGGAATGCCAAACACATATGTAACTACACTTGTACATCAGAATTACGAACAACGATTTATTTATAAACCAAACAGATCGTTTCAGAGTTCAAGAAAAACAAAAGAAACAAAAGCATAAGATTTAAACTAATTCAAAGCAACAACGTCTTCTAATAAGCCAGATGCTCATTCATGGGTCGGATTTGCATTGACAAGCTTTGATCATTTGATCCTGGAATAACCCGTCTCGCCATAGATGTAGCAAGTACCATGAGGAAAACGAGCTTGAGCAAGGTTGACTTGTGGTTGGTTTGGACCACCTTGGCTTGGGTTGAATCGACAAGCATTTGCCAAATGACCGATTTGCCCCCACGATGCACACAGACGACACCGTAGGTAAGCTAGGTGAGGTGCATTAAATTTGTTGCATATCGGCATAGTACCGGCATAAGATTTCCTTGCAGGAGGTTGAGCAGCAGCAGGATTTGCAACAACTTTGTTTTGTGTAGCAAAGCGGCACACACTAACCAAATGTCCCCATCGTCCACAGTGGGTATATTTGAAACAAGGGATGTGATTCGGATGATGAAGGTTGCATTGATTGCACCATGGAACAGTTCCCAAGTACAACTTCTTGGCTGGTGGTGCTGCCACCTGGCCAGGTCTTGCTTGATTTGGTGCAACGGCTGGAGGATTCTTTGAGGCTTTACGCTTCTTTGACCCTTTCGAAGGTTTGGCTTCTGCTTCCTTTGATGCTTCTCGGGTGGCTTCATCATTGAGATCAGACATGGCGACAGCTAATTCAGCAGTCTTCTGGATTACTACGCCTATTCCTTGAGCAATCTTGGTAACATGTTCGGACATCTGAGCGTCGCTGCGATGAAGAGACATCCTAAAGGAAATGGAAGACATAGGAGGAAACAAGTGAAATATTATCGGATAATCAAAACAGAATGACAACGCATAAAGATTGCGATCATTTGTTTGTTACCTAAGGCAAACAAATGAGATAGTGACTAATCAAAGTAAGTGGGTCATATTAATGTATCGCGAAGACATGCCTTAGCCTATAAGTGGACACTCATCCCAAGAGTTCCCAGGTAAGAGTGACTGGTCCGATTATGTGGATTTGTACGAACACTCTAGCCTTAGACAGAAAACTCAGGATACAGGCATCCACTCCTCCAGATTGCACGTGTTCACACTATATGACCCAAACTTTGACGAGATTTTGAAAACTTTGAAAGTTCAAAACCTTATAATAAATCATCCTAGAACAGATGATTGATTTTCAAAGCGGATTTGAAATTTATGTTCTTGTTGTGGTTGTCACCTAAGGATAAGCGACGATATTGTTTTAAGATCTAAACACAAGAATCTTGTGTTGGGGTCCTAGGAAGGTTATAGACTAGGTCAAAGAATTACTAATAACCTAATTCCCTATAACCATGAGCTCTAATACCAACTCTTTTGTCACACCCCGATCGCGTAAAACAACAAACCGCGGCGGAAACGTCGGGGAGTGTCGTAACAGAATCATTGTTTCATAACACATGGAAATTGAAATTTTGTTTTATTGAACTAAAAGAAGTTACAAGGTCTTAAAAACAAGAAACATAACATAATTAACTAGTCTTGCATCTTTTATTGTCACTAAGGCCTTTATCCAATCCTATGTTTGCATCACGATTATCTAACAGCAGCACCTGAAACACATGTGAAAATAGGTACGTCAGCATAAAAATGCCAGTGAGATACATAGGTTTTATTAAAATAGGATTCAGGACTTGTAAGTTTAAAAAAATGTTTAACAAAAGTAGTCATGAACTTATAAAAATGTTTTCTTTTATAAATCATACGAAAAGTGATAAGAAATCAGATGATATAAATGAAAGATTCACAGATAAATAAATAACCAAGTAAAATGAGTTTGTATAAAATATGTTGTTTGTAAAACAATGTTTCATGAACATATGATATTTGTGTAAAATGTAATATGTCTAACTTGAAAAAGTTTAAATAACGCTTACGATATGTAATATCATAAAAGCACTTATATATAGGAAGTACCAGTGGCGTATCCACCATGCTTTTATCATATTACACACGCCTCGTTATTTAAATCATTTACCAAACAAACCACCAATGTAAAAATGTTCATGTATAATCAAATGATATGTATGGTAAAATAAAAAAAATATCTATTCTAACCATATGCACAAAACAATGTATTTGAATAAGTCAAAAGTTATGTTTTGTAAAATTCATGCTTTATTGATACAAACATCTACGCGGTAATGTTAAACCCCTACATTCAAGCCTTGCGACTGTGGCGACAAACCCTTAAACGAAATTAAAGGTTTATCGAAATTCTGTATATCGAATTCGGTCATTCCTTCCACCCAAACAAACCTAGGATTTCAGGAATGGGAGTTGTCAATTCCTATGGTACCAATACCTACTAACGAACGACATGATCGGTGTTAATGAATGTATTTATGACCCGTTAAACAAATCAAATGTTATACCAAATGTAAGCATGTTATATGAAAATAATGTACTTAAATATGCTAAATGAACATATAAAGTAGAAATGTAAAACAATTTGTCCATATGCTGGATGAACATATGCAACAAAAATGTAATATATGAAATCAATGTGCTAGCATGTTAATAAAACATACATAGCAAAAACATTGAAGAAATCGTGTACTATATGTGTACTAATGAACATAGCAAGTATATGATATAAAAGCATGAAAAGCACGAAAGTAACAAGTAGGCACATGTGTTTCACCCCAAAACATTTGAAAGCTGTAAAAGAAGGGACTATGTACTCACTTGATGATGCTTAGAAGTCTTGAATAACAACCAAGCAAAGCTTGAGGGATCACGGAAATCAAACGACACCCAATATAGGTAACTATGTTAATAAACCGGACCTAAATCGGAAGATCGGATAGAATGAGGTTTTGTAAACTAAATGAGTATAGGAACTCATGTAATATGGTTTAACAAATCCTACATTCTAAATCTAAATTTATCCTAAGTGCTTACGACCCATTACGATCTGTTTAGGTAGCTTACGCTACTTTAACGCGTCGTTCGCGTAAAACTCGTTCGGACAGCCTAACTAGTCTTATGACAAGTATTATATGCCTTAATATGTCTAATAATGTTACCTAATCAGCTTAGATGTAAAAATTTAGGTTACATATGCTTAAAATGAATTTATGCGTAAAAAGGGCATTTTGGTCATTTTCCAAAGGCATATAAATTACCTATCATACAACTAACTAAACGAAGTGACCATAAGGTATAACCTCGGAAGGTTATTCCCTATACAACTATGGTCTCAAAAAATGTTTGGTCGGATCCTAATGATCGACCAAACGGGTCGGGTTCGAAAGTCTAAGCGGTTGTTTAGGCAGCTTATCTTACGACCCTATTTAATCACTAAACTAAAAGTGACGAATTAAACATGTTAAAACATGTTTAACGAAATTTGAAAACAAGTTTGATATCAAAACAAAGGGTTTTGATACCCAAGAATAGTTTGGTTGCAAAATACGCATAAATACGCATTTTGACCCAAACTATGACTCGCCACTACACCTAATCAACGTGGTAATCAGTAGGTATAGTCACAAAGGACTATAACCATCGTGATTACGCTTACGTTGCAAAGTTCAAACGAACTTTGTGTTGACCAAAGACTGGTCAAAGCAGAAAGTCAAACACTGTTTGACTTTCACGCTTGAAAAACGATAAAAGCACGAAAGAAACTTACAAAGGGTCCAAGCTAGGAAGATCTTGATCCAATTTGCTCAGGTATGAAGTGTTTAAACCTCAACTTAGAGCAGAAATGAATCAAGTGTGAGTTGCAAGAATGAAAGGCTTGGGTATTTATAGAATTCTCGCAAATCGTGCTTCGATCTTGACCATACATGTGGGCACAAGGTTATATAATACAAGGGGTATGTAAAAACCATCAAAATCTAGCCCATATCATCAAAAATTAGGGGTTAAAAACCATCAAAACAGGCTCAAAGACCAGATTCAATGTTTCTATGCTGAAGGTCTGACACGGGCCACATAAGAGTAGGCCTGGGCTTACGCCCCACTCCTAGCAAACTTTAGGAGAATTAGAATTTTAGCCCCTACAGGCCTAAAACTTGGCTTTCGATGCATTTTTGACACGTTTAAGCCCTGTTAACCCCATTTCAAGGCTCTAAAATGAAGTAAAAGTATAGGGAACTTAAAATATACTAAAAAATATCTCGGATGTCGGTTCATTTGGTCGTATGGTTGCGTTGTTCGGTTAATTATGATGAAACACGAACGGACGCGAAAAACGATCCAAATTACGCGACGAATGAAAATTTATCATGCCAATCACTAAAATAAAACATTTTAATGATTACATAAATTTTTGGATGTCCGGATATATTCAGAACGTAAGATATGCGCGAAGATGCAAACTTATGCACTTTTTGACGCTTTTAGTCCCTGTTTGACCCAAAAGTTTATTTTTGCACACCGAACCCCTCAAAGCCTATTTCTAAGCTATGTAAAGGATATTTATGGTATGTTTAACATATGGTAAAGTTCCGAAATGTTCGATACTATACGAATCAGCAGACTTTTGCAGTTTGATGCAAATAGTCCTTACGATCGAATAAACTTGATTTCGACACACCAATCCCTCCAAAACTTATTTCTAAGTTATGTAAAGGTTATTTAAGGTATGTTAAGCCCATGTCACTGTCCAGGAGTGTTTTTCGCATTAAACTGATTACGTTTACGCATCAGTTCACGTATAACTTTCCAGAAAGCGATTTAGACCTCGAAATTGAACAAGAATTGATATGTGCAAATGATACACATATTTATACAAATCCCAATTATGAAACACAATATTTCATTGGTTTGGTATTTTTTTGATGGTCGTGGAGGCTCAGATGTCACAGCTCATCCACACACGACACATTCCCGTATCAAGGTATGCACGAGAGTTCATCTTACTGGTGAGTATACCATTTATAATTTGTTTTGATGTATGAAAAGATGTGAGATACTCACTTATTTTTGATTGAGAACAAGCCCTATGTGATAGAATCACTTATTGATGAGGAACTTGATTTTCATATGCATGAGGGCACAGGAGTAAGTCCGTGAACAGGTTAGTACCAACGTACAGACAAAGAGACGAACTTGACTCCCGCATGAAAGCTGTGATATATTATCACTTATTTTGTTTGGTATGTGATTGTTGATCACTTATTGTGGTCGTATGCAATATGTACAAATATGTATGGTATCATGGAAGATCTAGACTTCGTCTCCGTTATATTTCGGTAAAAGAAACAACCATGATACCTAGATGATAAATAGCATAAAGACCACGTATCTCAGAACCTCGGCAATCTATCAACCAAAAAATGATTTTCTGATGTTGGTTTTAGTCTTGCTTGACCTTAATGCCGTTTACCAATAATAAAAAGTCAAATCGTGATTTGTCAAATGCTTTGGTAAAAAGGTCGGCACGTTGGTCCTCGGTGTGGACCTTAACAACATCTATAAGCTTTATATCAAAGCAATCACGTATGAAGTGATACTTAATTTCGATGTGTTTGGTCTTTGAATGCTGCACAGGATTTCTAGTGATCTGTAAGGCAGCAGAATTATCAACGAAAATAGGAGTAGATAGGAATTCAAAACTGTAGTCGCGCATTTGTTGTTGAATCCACAGGACTTGGCAGCAACAACTTGAGGCAGCAATATATTCAGCTTCACATGTTGATGTAGCGACACAAGTCTACTTCTTGCACTGCCATGTGACTAGGCGATTTCCCAAAAACTGACATCCAGACGTTGTGGATTTGCCATCGATTTTGCATTCGCTAAAATCAGAATCACTGAAAGCGATCAAGTCAAAGCTATCATCCCTAGGGTACCAGAGACCGGTGTCTGGGCATCCCTTCATATAGCAAAAAATCCTTTTCACAACTGCAAGATGTGAGGCCTTCGGGTTGACTTGATATCTAGCAAGCAGGCACGTTGGGTACATTATATTTGGTCGTGATGCTGTGAGGTACATAAGAGATCCGATCATTGCACGGTAGTATGAGGGGTTAACAACTTCACCCTTCAAGTCTGGATGAATTCCGTGATTTTGCTAAACTGGGGTAACAATGGACGATGTGTCGGACATCTAGAATCGGTTCAAGTTGTCATTGACGTACTTAGTCTGATGGATGAATATCCCAGACTTCGTTTGTTGCACTTGTAGGCCCAAAAAGAAGTTCATTTCCCCCATTGCGCTCATCTCGAATTTTTCTTGCATAACACGCTCGAATAGAAGATCTGTACCAATATGATATCATCAACGTATGTTGAACCAAATATGATATCATCAACGTATACCTGTACCAATAGAAGATCTCCATCCTGTTCTTTGATGAAAAGAGTTCAATTGATTAGACCTCTGCGAAATCCATTCTCCAGCAGATAATTAGATAAGGTTGCATACCAAGCTCGTGGTGCTTGATGTAGACCATAGAGAGCTTTGTTGAGCAACCAAACCCGATCAGGGTGAATAGGATCTTCAAAACCTGGAGGTTGTTCGAAATACACCTCTTCTTCAACCACACCATGTAAAAATGCACTGTTCACATCCATCTGGTAGACCTTGAATCCTTTGAAGGAAGCATAGGCTAGAAAAATCCGAATAGCTTCAAGACGTGCAACAGGTGCATAAACTTCGTTGTAGTCGATCCCTTCAATCTAACGAAATCCTTGAACAACTAATCTCGCCTTGTTTCAAATGACTACTCCACGGCCATCCTTTTTGCACTTATAAACCCAACGGGTACCAATCTTCTTGTAATCTTCAGGTTTATCAACGAGTTTCCAGACACCTAGCTTCTGGAATTGCTACAGTTCTTTCTGCATAGCTTCCACCCAAGAATTATCTTTCAAAGCTTCTTTCCAAGACTTAGGTTCTTCGTGTGAGACATAACACGCGAAGGACCAATCATTCTGCAAACCCGATTCTCAAATAGCTGCATACAAGCCCGCATTGTTGTTGTTTCGCAACTGGTTTCTCGTTTGAACGCCACTTTGTACATTACAAATGATATTTTGTTGAGGATGGGCATTGTGAATTCTTGTTTCTAGATTATCTGGAACTGGGATATTTGTACCCAGATTGTTGAAATTAAGATCAACAAACAAGTGAATACCCTGAATTGACGAAGAGGATGATGCAGTAGCTTCAGCTATTTTAGGGGCGTCCACTGGAGCTGTAGCCTCTGAAGTACCATGAACAGCTTCTTGGTCTGCATCGAGAAATTCATCATCCTCTGAAGATTCGTTCAGTTCGTTAGCATCGTGAAAATCTTGATTGTCGAGAGCATTATTGTTCACTGAAGCTGGTTCTGGATTGTTGACAATAATTGGACGAACCAACGGTGAATCTGTTGTGTTGTCACTCTCGAAAAACATATGTTCCGCAGCATCTACTGCAACTTCTTCAATATTGATTGAATTGAAAAAGTCATCGTACTCAAACATCCAAGGCTGACCAGGACATTTGACTGGCAATGTGTGCCTTTGTACTCTGACTTCAGACCATTCCTCGACCCTTTTTGTCTCTAGATTCCAGACTCTTAAGTTCGGGGTGGCATACCCAAGAAAGTATCCTTCAATTGCTTTTGCCCCAAACTTTCCATTCGGATCTATCATTGTGCAAGGAGCACCAAACGGTTTAAGATATTGTAAGTCTGGTTTCCGTTTGTGAAGAAGCTCAAAGCAGGTCTTGATGTGCCTTTTAACTGTAAGGACTCGATTCATTGTATAACAAGCAGAGGCCACAGCTTCACTCCATAATGGAATGGGTAATTGTTACTCTACCAACATCGTCCTAGCAGTTTCGATCAATGTGCGGTTCATACGCTCAGCGACGCCATTCTGTTGAGGAGTGTAACTTGCACTGAATTCGTGAAGAATACCTTTGGATCTACAGAACAACTCCATGGCATGATTCTTAAACTCGGTTCCATTGTCGCTGCGTATCCATCTAACTTTCAAAGTATACAAATTCTCAATCGTTGTGATCAAGTTTTTGATAATTCCGAAAGTATCACTCTTGTGTGCCATAAATGCCACCCAAGAAAATCTTGAATAATCATCAGTCACCACGAGGCAGTACTGATCATTCCTGATGCTTTTATGCTTGACAGGACCGAACAAATCCATGTCCAAACATTCAAGCGGAACGGCCACGGTGTTGACTTTCTTTGTAGGGTGCGACTTCTTTCTTTGCTTTCCTTTCTGGCATGAAACACAGACGTCTTGAAGATGGAAATTTTTAAGAGGAACAACAGTCACTAATTCATTTGACACCAAATGATTCATTTTTCTTAAATGGATGTGTCCCATTCGTCTGTGCCAAGAGATTGATTCCTTTTCTGTGGCTTTGGAAACGAAACAAGTTACTTATGCAGACGTTGTAATTGCTTGGCTCATATCATGGACATGCAAATCATTAATCCTTGGAGCAGATAAGAGAATTCAGTCTTTTGGAATCTTGAAACCGGGTTTCAGCACATAACATCCCTTTGCTTCAAAGTGTACTGAAAACTTCTTATCACAAATTTGTGAAACGCTGAGAAGATTGTGATCAAGTTGTTGCACAAAGTTGATCTTATCAAAGCTTACAAACCCGTTGGATACCATTCCTTCACCAGTAATATATCCTCCTTTATCTCCAGCAAAAGCAACATAACCTCCTCGAATAGATTTAACGTCGTAGAGAAGCTTCATGTCGCCTGTCATGTGCCTGGATGTCCTACTATCAACAATCCAATGACTGCTGAAAGTTCCTCCTGGAACATCCTGCACATGAACTCACATGATTAGTTGGAGATGGGGACCTAAGCCATTGTGGTCTAGGGTCTTCCATTTTCATCGACAAAAGTTACTTCAATTTCTTGATGGTTAGGAAATTGTGATGCTCCCCCTGAATTAGTAACCGTTTTTGGTTTCCAAGTCTGTTGTGTTTTACCGGTTTGAATTTTCGAAATCTTAACTTCATGATCATTGAAAGTTTTAGAAGTTTCTGGTTTAACTGAAACAGGTTGTTTGTGAACCACGTCGGTTTTAATTGCCTTCTCAATTACCTTGACTTGTCGGCGTTTCTGTTTCTTTTCCCTTTCTTTTACAAGACGGTGATCTTGTTTTGAATAAACAGATCGCTTACGGTAATTTTGTTCACGGGGATCATCAACTTTGGCTTTTACTTTATGAAGATATAGACAATTTCGAACGATATGTCCAATTTCACCACACTCAAAACATGATCTTCGTTCTACAAACCCTGAAGTATAATGTGACTTTCTTGTTGATGAACTTTGTGATCCCGAGGTACTTGGTTTTGAACTGTTTTGTTCATTTCTTTTCAAAAATTTAACTTGATTGACAATATCTAAGTTAGATTTATTTGCAAAAGTTTCCAATTTATCCGTTCACTTTGATTTCACAAAGTTCACCCTTTTGTTCTTCTTTTGGCTCGGTTCCTTTCGACCTTGAGTCGTTGATTTACCTTTTGGTTTGGTATGATTTTGCTGCTTTTTCACTATTGGCAATCTTTGATTTCCATATTGTTTTCGAACTTCAGCTTTTGGAATCGAAGGACACTGTGTTACCACAACGTGTGAACCCGACTTTCCCAAAAACCTACTTGTCGAATCTTCAAAGACTTTACTGATTAAAGATTGATTTACATTTTTAATCGGAAAATCTTTGTCAGAATAGATTTTATCATCACCAACAAGAGTGTACAACTAATTTACACTATCAGACTCTTTTGCAGACGTGGACTCGACCAGAACAGTCGTAGCAGGTTTTGCTGGAGGATCACATAGAATATAATTCTTGAGAGGTATGTTGTTGGTGCAGTTGTCTGTCGACTACATCTTTGTTCGAGTCTTAGATAGAGAGAGAAAAGCCCAGAGACTGATCAAGACTTATTTTCTTGTAGGATCGCGATCTGACCCGAATGAGTCATTCAGAGGTGTTCTTCTCTGTTTCAGGTGCGGAATAACAAGAAACAAATGTAGATACAGCTGATTATTCACTTTAACTACTGTTTGTATTGATTATAACACGAATACAAGTAGTTCTTCACACCGGCAGCACCTCGGTATGGAATTGTACAACGTTCTGTGATTTCGCTCAAGAGACACTATATATAGGACTGAGATTTCGCTCCAAGGGACATGACCATAAGAGCGAAACCTCCACATGTCCATATCAGCGAAACCCTTTGCTACCCTATGAGCGAAATCATCAACCTAATAACATACATTTTCCAGTTTTCTCATAAAACGTGCCCTAATCTATATAATGCAATCAAAGACTCGATACATGACGAAGTCGACGGATGTAGTGCACCAACAGACTCCCCCTCAGATGTTGACGAGTCGACTATCGAGTCACGACAATGCTGTGTCTTCACTTCTTCAGTCTTGATCAGTCTCTGGGCTTCTCTCTCTCTATCTAAGACTCGAACAAAGATGTAGTCGACAGAAAACTGCACCAACAGACTCCCCCTTGAATGTTGACGGAATCTTCAGTGAGAGTCTTCAACATAACAGTTCTTCAATCTTGATCGGTCTTCTTCAGAAACTTCTTCCTGGAATCATGTACCTGTCTCTTTCTCTGGTTCTAACTCTTGCCAGACTCCCCCTATAATCGAGTTGGGATCACTGTCTGGAATTTGTTATCACCTTTGAAATCAAATCCTGGTTTTTACAATTTAAGCTCTTCTCAGGTTCTGATGTATCTCCTGGCTTTCTGTAGCAACAGAATCAGAAACCTACACATCTCAAACATACTATTATAACAAACATAAATGTGATTCAAATAAATGAATCAACTAAACATTTAAGAATTTTTTACAGTTAAAATTTATCAATCTTTGAATCATTCCAAAATCAGATTCAACATTTCAAACCAATTATCCAACCCAACTGTTCATTATGTTAGCCTATGAGATTTTGAATATCAGTTTTCCAACATCAGTTGTCGAAAATCTTTTTAAATTTTACAAAATATGAAACATAAATGCAATAACAGAAATTAAATGCAGAAATGAAATATGTACAAACATATTTTTGTGAGTTTGCTAAAGAGGATCATATCAGTTTATGAGACACATCACAAGCACCGTTAAGCTTTTAATTGTTTTAAGTTCTAAACGATTCACGTAGATTGACAATATTGTTATCCACTTAAACTCAATCTAAAAACTTTCGACATGCTTACCGATACGTTTAAAGTATATTAATTTTGAACTAAGTTCTTATGGACCCCACGATCTCAGCATATCCCCTCATCATGCAATACACTAACTCAAGTAATGCCTTTAAACTTTTATCAACTGTGATTTGTACGAAAATAAAGCAGAATGTTTAAACATTAACAATCAGGTCGATACTTCCGTATACGCAGAGAAAGTCCAATGTTTAAATAAAATAAGAAAATAAAAATAAGTTGAAGTTGTTTAGGCTTTAACCACCAGGTCGATACTCCTGTATACGCAGAGGTGATCCAAAGCTTAAACGAAACGCCAAAGAAAATAAAGCAGAACGTTTAGGCAACAACATCCAGGTCGATACTCACGTATACGCAGAGGATGTCTGATGCTTAAACAAAATAAAGAAATAAAAAAAGTTTAAATCTTTGCAAAATGAAATGCACAATCATAGCGACTTTTCAGCAAAGTTGTGAAAGTTCACAAACTTAACCAGTTTTATGTCTTTCGACAATCAGCGATTACTGAGTAGGCACACAGTCAAGAAGGACAAAACTAAGTACTATGCTTTCGACCATGTTTCCCACTAGAATGAGGCTTTTTCATTTAAGTTTGTATCGTTATCGCAAATCTACTAGTCTAGCTGAGCCTATCGTCACATCTTTAGTGAGACCGTTTATCACATTTAGACTTTACATATCTTTAGCATACTGTGATAGTCCACTGATTTTCTATCATTTCCTCTTGTTTCAGCAAAACTCATTTTGAATTTTTTTTTTTTTTTTTTTTGACATTTTCAAATTTTTTTTTAAATTTTACTCCCCCTAAAATCAAAATATGTCTCAATTTTGATTTTCTGGGAAAATTTGAAACAAACTGTACAAATTTAACAACATGATGAGAATTACTTCAATTCTCCATCCACCTGGCATAAACAATCAGAACTCCCCCTCACAACAAACTATTTTCCCATTATGATCTCAAAACACTTAAGTTTGTTTTAATCAAAATGGTTTTTCCTGAAAAATTAGTTTGTTTACCAATCATTTGTAGGTTCGGGGTCACTTCTTCACATTGTTTTCTTCATACACATGATAGATTTTACAATTTCAGTTTTAAATCTCAAACATCACTTGTAGAAAATCAAGTAAAACTTAATGTCCCTGATTTACCACAAGTAAGGCGAAAAATCACCAGAGTGAAATTTCTCAAGAAATGTGCCGATTCATGTTCCACGCTTACCAACCTGGGAACTCTTGCAAGTCAGGTTTTTCATTTGAACAGTTTCACCCAAGCCTGACTGTCCTTGGATGATTTTGAATTCTTGTTCAACAATGGTGGAAAGTTTGCATCATCCATTGTTAAACCTGAATTCTTGGATTTTACCTCAACTAACGGCTCCTCTGGCTTTAACGAACCAGAATCATTGCCTGAATGTGGCTTGTCTGACTTTGATGAACCAGATTCATCGCCGACATGTGGCTCCTTTAGTTTCGAAGAAACAGATTCATTGCCACAAACTTTCTTCTTCTTCTTTCCGTCTTTCGTCCTCAGATTTGTATCTGATGAATTCGTTTTGCTTGATTTGTCATTCTTTGGAGAGCAAGACGATTTATCAGAACTTTTATCTACTTTTCCAGTTGTATCCGAGGACAAGATCTTCTCGAGATACTCTCTCGCCTTCTTCCACTTCTTCCTCAGTCTGTCTTTCTGCCCCTGTAAAATTTTAACTTTCTTTTCTTGAATTATCTGTTCTTGAACTTTAGGTTCTTTGGGCTTGACGTTGACTGGAATCTTTGCCAATTTTTGAGACTTAGCCCTCAAACTTTCATTTGATCTCCTTGGGCAATCTTTGGCAATGTGACCTTTAATTTGACAGTTAAAGCATCTCCTCGTCTCATAACTCCAACCTTGGCAGTTAACAGCAATGTGTCCGTGATAACCACATCGGTAACACACTCTGTTATCGTACCAATCACCTTTGTCAGCCCAAATGCTCAAATCATAGCATTGTTTGGCTTGGTGATATTCCTTCCTCATGTTTGCTGGATTTGGATTTTGAGCACTGTGGTCCAACCTCCACCACTTATTGCCAACAGTTTTTGAGTTTTCATTTTTCAATTTTTGTGATTTTTGATTTTGATTTGATGATCCATCTGATGAGCTTTTATTATCTTTTTGAACATTTTTCTCATTTTTAATTTTTTGTTTCTGTTCCACTTTCTTCTTCAAAGGTTTTTGCTTAGAGCATTCTCCCTTTTCAGTCGATCGTAGAACAGTTTTCTGAAATATTTCTTTTATTTTCAAAAACAATTTTTGTTTTTCAATTTTTTCATTTTCATCATCAGATTTCTTATCACAATCTTCAACTTTGACATTGTCAAAGTTTGTGACATTGTCACTTATTGGAACTGAATTAATAGGTTTTGGACAAGGAATAGTTGAAGTATTCACAAACACCTTCAACTTTTCTTCCCATTCCTTGCTTTTCTTTTGAGCACACTCTGCTTCTTTTTCAAGTCGAATAATCTTTTCAAGATGAGAATTGATTGCAATTTGTTTTTCAAGATTGTTTTTACCAAACAAATCTCTCTCATCTTCTAAAATTTTTATTTGACTTTGAAATTCTTTTTCAGCTTTTGATTTCTCTATTTCAAAAACTTTCAGTTTATTTTCAAAAAAAAATTCATTTTCTTTCAACTTCTGGTTTTCAAATGTCAAACTGTTCAAGTTACTTAACGGTTTGTCATTTTCAGATTTCAGCTTTACACAATTTTCCTGCAACTCCAGAATCTGTTTGTCATCTGCTTGCTTCTTAACATTCAGCTTTTTGACTTCCAAAGTCAAACTTTCCGCATCTTTCATGAGTTTGTCATTTTCCGTCTTAAAGCTGTCACATGTAAAACACACTGAAGCAGAACTTGAAAGTTCATTCTTCACAGATTCTTCATTCTTTGACATTTCCTTTGTCTCTATCTTGTATGTTCCTGCACAAACAATTTTAACAAAATCAAGAGGATTTAAATTTGTATTAATATAACACCCCCTTTTAAAGTCATATTTCATGTTCTGTTTTGCAGCGAAACACATACATATTCTCCTATCAATTTCAGTAATTACATCCAAATTGATTTTATCTAGATTTCCCAAATTCAATTTATCTAGATTCTCTTTGATTTTATTCATCAATATTTTCTTCTTATCAGAATTTTCATAACTATGCTTTTGAAGTTTATTGATGAAATCAGATGGATGTAATTTTGAAAATTTAGGCTCTTGTTTTAATTTCTTTAAAACATCATCCCATTCGGCAGGTAAAGCATCTGCAAACTTTGATATCTTTTCAGTATCTGTCAATTTTATTCCAAACAATTTTAACTTGTCCATCAAGTAATCAAATCTCTTTTCCATCTCTTTCAAGGTCTCGTCCTTTTGACATGCAAACCTTTCAAGTCTAATAATCCAAATCTTCTTATCGTCTTGTTCATATATGCTCATTTGATACCAACCATATCTATTTAACCTTTCAATAAACTCATTTTCCTCTTCATCAAACATTTCTGCCATATTTCAAACAATCCCGACACGTTTTCTCTCAAAACAACCTGTTAAGTGAAATTAGACTACTTATGTGAACTAAGAGCGAAATCAGAATGTTCACATAAAGAAAATCAGAATGTTCACAAAAGGAAAATCCCAAGATATGTGTGACACAAGAGCGAAACCCTGATGTTCACAAGAGCGAAATCCTGATGTTCACAAAAGCAAAACCCTGATGGTCACAAGAGCGAAATCAGGTGTAACTTTGAGCGAAATCAGGATTTTGGGTATCCCTTTGAGCGAAATCAGGTGTCTGGGTTGCCCTATGAGCAAAATTAGGATGATTGGATGATCTTGGAGCGAAATTAGGATGACATATAAGCGAAATCACACAATGTCCGTATGAGCGAAATCTAATCGGAATGCAATTTGGTCCATTTTTAGTTTGAATTTCAGTGTCAAACTTTCAGGGATTTGTCTATGTCCAATTGTGTATGATCTGTGAAATTTTGAGCGAATTTTGACCAGTAAATCTCTCTAAAATGATGAAAGAAGGTGTAGAAGCTAGAAATCTCAATGAAAATCAGCTGAATACTGCAGAACTCCTCCTCCTGAGCTCTGATACCACTTGTAGGATCGCGATCTGACCCGAATGAGTCGTTCAGAGGTGTTCTTCTCTGTTTCAGGTGCGGAATAACAAGAAACAAAGGTAGATACAGCTGATTCTTCACTTTAACTACTGTTTGTATTGATTATAACACGAATACAAGTAGTTCTTCACACCGGCAGCACCTCGGTATGGAATTGTACAACGTTCTGTGATTTCGCTCAAGAGACACTATATATAGGACTGAGATTTCGCTCCAAGGGACATGACCATAAGAGCGAAACCTCCACATGTCCATATCAGCGAAACCCTTAGCTACCCTATGAGCGAAATCATCAACCTAATAACGTACATTTTCCAGTTTTCTCGTAAAACGTGCCCTAATCTATACAATGCAATGAAAGACTCGATACAAGACGAAGTCGACAGATGTAGTGCACCAACATATGTCCTTCTTTGATTATCGCATCAGACTGTGCTGAGTCAATATCATCGGATTCATCATCTGAAGAATCAGTATCCTCAACAACAACTGGAGGATCCTGATTTTGTTCAACAGTTGACACACTTGTAACTATTGATACATCCGAATCTGATGATACTTCCTTTTTGTATCCAAGTCTGGTTGCAAAGTCCTCAATGTCTAAAGGAACAAATTGGTTAAAATAAGTTATATTCTCCTCATCAGGCATTACATCATAATTGTGTCTAACAGGTGGTGGACATTTCTTATATCCTGTTGGTGCATATGTCTGTCGACTTCGTCTTGTATCGAGTCTTGTAATAGATGTGATAGATCTAGGACACGTAGTACGAGGATATTGGGAAAAAAGATGAAACTGACATTTCACACGAAATGACCATTTCGTGCGAAATGGACCTTGCCCATTTCGTACGAAATGGATGTTTCCATTTCGTGTGAAATGCCTCACCTATAAATACTAGTGCTTGGGTTGTCATTTGTAACTTTGTGATTCTGGTACCGAGGTCCTGCCGAAGTGTCTCCAGGCTGTAAAACGTTGTTATATAAATAAACAAGACAATTAGAGTGTATATCAAGCTGATTCAAAGTCGATACGTTTGTTTCCGCCTTTCATATTGATTAGAACTATTCTGAACGACTCGTTTGGTCGTGCAAACGATCCTACAAGTGGTATCAGAGCTCAGGAGGAAGAGTTCTTACCGAATTCAGCTTGTTTTCATCAAATTTATGACTTCTACACCTTCTTTTTCAAAATTAACAAGATTTTAAGGTTAAAATGGATTGATTTTCACATATAACGTGCGAAACACAGTTTTAACGAATCCTTGAATGAATTAGACTTAAAATCAACCTAAAACCTGATCAATTTGACAAAATTTCGGCCGATTGGATGACATCAACATCATTTTGCACGAATTGAACCGTCCATTTCGCATGGATTGGCAAGAGTTGACCTCATTTCGCACCAAAGTCATCATTTCGTACGAAATGGGTTTCCATTTCGCTTGATATTGATCCATTTCTCATAAAGTGTCATTTCATTTGAATCAAGTTTAAGCACACTATTTATAGGCAAGTCATTCCGCATGATAGACAAAGTCGACAGACATATGCACCAGA
The DNA here is from genome assembly GCA_030545235.1 of Helianthus tuberosus. Taxonomy (NCBI): domain Eukaryota; kingdom Viridiplantae; phylum Streptophyta; class Magnoliopsida; order Asterales; family Asteraceae; genus Helianthus; species Helianthus tuberosus. Next base: position 63,386,816 of record CM060416.1, on the reverse strand, counting down.
TTCTCCATTTCGCACGAAAAGGGTTTTCATTTCGCATCAATCCATTTCGTTTGAAAGTTTGGCATTCCATACGAAATCATCCATTTTGCATCAGACCAATTCATTTGAATTTGACCATTTCGCTTGAAAGTGTTTGTGTTTATGAAACTTTTTACCAAAAACATGGAAGAAGAGTTTTACAACGCGTTTGCTACTACCCCGGGTACACCTGTTACTATTGCTCAGAGTGTGAACATGGAAAATGAAACAGGAATGTTACAGAAACCTCCAAAGTTGATGGGCATTGAAGAATACTATTGTTGGAAAGACCGGTTCAAAAATTGGGTTCAAGCAAATCATTTGAGGTCTCGGGAGTGTATTTAGAAAAAGTATGTTAAACCTCGTACATATGTGGGAGTTATTAAAACTATTTCTGAATTGTCGGACAAAGAGAGAGATATGTATAAGGCAGAAAAAATGATGATTAGTCTACTTCAGCAAGCTGTGAAAGAAGACATCTTCATATTACTTGAAAACGATAGTACTTCACGTTCGATCTGGGAAGCACTTTGAATTAAGTTTGAAGGAAGTACAGATATGATCAGGAGTAAGAAATCATTACTTAAGAAAGAATTTGATTTGTTTACTAGTTTGCAGGGTGAAACTACAAAGAAGCTGATTGAGAGATATTGTCATTTAGTGCGATCAATGTCACTGTTAGATATAAACAAAGATCGAGAAGAATGGGTTGACAAATTAGCTGATGCTTTACCTCAGAAAGAATGGGGTACATATTTGATGATCTTAAAGAACACCGGAGAATATGATAAATTGACAATTTGTCAGTTCCTTGAAAAACTTGAAGGACAAGATCTTGAACAACAAAAGATTGCTAGAATGAACAATCCAAGTGGTCAACAAGACATCAAGATGTATTACAAAGGGAATGTTCAGAATGTTGAAGCAAGTCCAAAGGTCCAAACCGCTTTCAGTGCAGAAAACTCATCCGGATCAGTCAATCAAAGTCCAATCAGCAACAATGGATTTTCTTCATACTCAAGTGTTAATCCGAATGTTTCAACCTCATGTCATCAGTTCCAAAACTCAAACAACAGTAATAGTCTTGTGTTACACTGCAACATCGCGTTGCATCTTCAGAACGGTTAAAATTTTTCTGAAGAAGTTGCTAAAGGTCATATGGCATTACTAGCTACAGTGTTAGAATCATATGAGGGTTTGGTTGCAGGATGTCACACCCCGACCACGTAAAACAACGAAACGTGGCGGAAACGTCGGGGAGTGTTGTAACAGAATTAATTGTTTCAAATCCATGGCAATTAAAGTTTCGTTTTATTAATCAAAAAAGAGAGTTTACATCGTTTTAAACAAGAAACAAAGAGTACATAACACAAATTAACTAGTTCTTGTCTCGTTTTAAGTCACTATGGCACAGGTCCGCCTAAGTATGCCTCGATAAGTCCTATGCATCAACTCCTGAAAACACATGTGAAAATAGGTACGTCAGCATAAAAATGCCTGTGGGATACATAGGTTTTGTGAAAATAGGATTCATGACTTGTAAGTTTAAGAAAATGTTTAATAAAGTTTAGTCATGAACCTTGTAAATTGATTCGTTTTGTAAATCGTTTGAAAAACAATAAGTTCAGATGATATGTATAAATAAGAGAATAATGTATGGTTAAATGAATAACCATGTAAAATGAGTTTGTATAAGATAAGTTGTTTGTAAATCAATGTCTTGTGAAAAGTATGTTATTTGTATAAAATGTTATATGTCTCAAATTGAAATGATTCAAATAACGCTACGATATGTAATACCATACAAACACTTATATATAGGAAGTACCAGCGGCGTATCCACCGTGCTTGTAACATATTTCACATGCCTCGTTACTTAAATCACTTACTCCAACCAAACCATCAAGATGTAATGTTTAACAATTGTAGAAATGTTTATGTATAGTCTAATGTCTATTGTCAACTGTAACTCATGTCAACAGATAGAAAAGGTTCACACGGTTCAACAGTTACAAACAGTTCACATAATCAAATGGTTACAACGGTTCACATAGTTGAATGGTTACAACGGTTCACAAAGTCAAATAGTTATAAACGGTTCAAAATGTAATATAATGTGTTCATATGCTGGATGAGCATATGCAACAGGATGCAATGTAAAACAATGTGTCCATATGTTGGATGAGCATATGCAACTAGATGTAATGTAAAACAATGTACTAAGTATGCTAAGTAAACATACAAAGCAGGAAAAGTCTTGTAAATCGATGTGCTAGCATGCTCAGTCAACATACATAGCAGAAATGTAAAGTAAAACAATGCACTAAGTATGCACACAATGGACATACATAGCATAAAATGTAATGTAAAACGATGTACTAAGTATGCACACAATGGACATACATAGCATGAAATGTAATGTAAAATGATGTACTAAGTATGCACACAATGGACATACATAGCATGAAATGTAATGTAAAACGATGTACTAAGTATGCACACAATGGACATACATAGCATAAAATGTAATGTAAAACGATGTACTAAGTATGCACACAATGGACATACATAGCATAAAATTTAATGAAATCATGTACTATAAATGTACAAATGAACATAGCAAGTATATGATGTGAAAACATGGAAAGCATGAAAGTAACAAGTAGGCACATGTGTTTCACCCCAAAATAGTTTGAAAATGGTAAAAGAGGGGTCTATGTACTCACTTGAGATTGCTTAGTAGTCCTTGAGTAACAACCAAACAATGCTAGAGATCACGGATATCAAACGGCACCTAATATAGGTAACTATGTTAATATACCGGACCTAAAATCGAAGGATTGGATAGAATGAGGTCTTGTAAACCAAATGAGTATGGGAACTCATGTAATATGGTTTAACAAAGCCTACATTCTAAAATGAAACCTACCTAAGTGCTTACGACCCATTACGACCCGTTTAGGTAGCTTATGCTACTTTAACGCGTCGTTCGCGTAAAACGCGTTCTGAAAGCTTAACTAGTCCTATGATAAGTAAAATATGCCTTAACATGTCTAATATTGTTACCAAATCAGTTTAGATACCAAAAGTTAGGTTACATATGCTTAAAATGAATTTTGGCGTAAAAAGGGCATTTTGGTTATTTACCTAAGGCATATAAATTATCTATCATACAACTACTTAAACAAAGCGACCATAAGGTATAACCTCGGAAGGTTATTCCCAATATACTATGGTCACCTAATGTGCTTGGTTGGATCCTAATGATCGACCAATCAGGTCGGGTTCGAAAGTATAAGCGATTGTCTAGATCGTTTACCTTACGACCCTATATAATCACTAAACTAAAAGTGACAAGCTAAGCATGTTAAAACATGCTTAACTAAGTTTAGAAAACAGGTTTGGTATCAAAACAAACGGTTTTGATACCTATAAGTAGTTTGGTTACAAAATACGCAATAACACGCATTTTGGCCGAAACTACGACTCGTCACTTAGCCTTGATAACGTGGTAATCAGTAGGTATAGTCGCTGGGGACTATAACCATCGTGATCACGCTCACGTTATGAAGTTCAAACGAACTTCGCATTGACCAATAACTGGTCAACACAGAAAGTCAAACAAAGTTTGACTTTAACGCTAATAGGATGAAAAGAATGAAAGAACACTTACAAAGGGTCCAGGAGTTTACGCGGGCCGCGTAAGGAGACACCAGGAGTCAAACAAATCTGATCTGGGAGCCTGACGCGGGCCGCGTAAGGAGACACCAGGAGTTTACGCGGGCCGCCTGGCCTTCTGATTTGCAACCAACTTTGCTGAATTGACAGTTTAGGTCCCTGTTGGTGTTTAAGCTCATTTCCGACACTTCTAAGGCCCGGGCCGCCTGGCCTTCTGATCTGCAACCAACTTTGCTGAATTGACAGTTTAGGTCCCTGTTGGTGTTTAAGCTCATTTCCAACACTTCTAAGGCCCGTAAAGCCAACTTTAAGGCTCTAAAATGATGCATAAACATTGTGGACATGAAACATGCTCAAAAATATGCCGGATGTTGGTTCGTTTGGTCGTACGATCACGATGTTCGCTAAATTACGACGGAATGCGCATAAGCGCGAAAAACGATCCAAATTGCGTGACGAATGGATTTTTCTCATGCCAAACACTAAAATAAAATATTTTAGTGCTTACATAAATTTTTGGATGTCCGGATGTATTCAGAACGTAAGTTATGCGCGAAAATGCAAACTTGTGCACTTTTTGACGCTTTTAGTCCCTGAATGACCCAAAAGTTTATTTTAGCATACCGAACCCCTCAAAGCCTATTTCTAAGCTATGTAAAGGATATTTATGGTATGTTTAACTTATGGTCATGTTCCAGAATGTCTGTTACAGTTCAGATTGGCATGCTTTCGCAGTTTGTCAAGTTTAGCCCATGTAAGCGAATTAACTTGTTTTTGCCATACCAAAGCCTTCGAAACTTATTTCTAAGTTATGTAAAGGTTATTTAAGGTATGTTAAGAATATGTTGATGTTCCGGAGTGTTCGTTGCATTAAACTGGTTATATTTTCGCATCAGTGCGCGTATAACCTTCCAGAAAGCGATTTAAAGTTTGAAATCGAACAAGAATTGATATGTGCAAAAGATACACATATTTATACCAACCCCAAGTATGAAACACAATATTTCATTGGTTTGGTATTTTTTTGATGGTCGCAGTGACACAGGTGTCACACAGGAAGGATCAGAAATCCTATGTTGACAAAAGAGGATTACGATCAGATCGATGCTGAGGAAATGGAGCTTATGGATATTAAGTGGTGTTTAGCAAGTGTGTTGAGGAGAGATGAGAAATTTAAGCTGATTACAGGAAGAGATGACTTCCGTGATGCTAATGTTTCTACTTTAGGTTTTGATAAATCTAAAGTTACTTGTTTTCGATGCAGGGAAAAAGGACATTTCAAGAGGGAATGTACCAATCGAGAAGCAGGAGGAGCTCAAAATCCGTTCGGGAATAATGATTATTATCGAAAAGCTATATATCAACAAGTTGCTCAACAACCGTCATCATCCCATGCTATTGAAGCTGGAAAGAAGAAAGCTTATCTGGTTAATCAAGATGATGAAAAATTACCAGAAGGTTTTAGCTGGGACAAATACATTCCGGCTGATTCCAAGCTTGGAGCATTCATTGCACAAATAGTTCAAGAACCAGATTTGATGAAAGAGTGGATGGATGTGTTTGCTAATGATGAGAAAAGTCAAGATGAAGAGTCGGTGTCTTCAGAAGAAAGCTCAGAAAAGACAACAGTATTTGATCAATCATCAACTGATAGTAGTGATGATGAAGAAGAAATACAAATAAACATTGGCAAAACTCAATTATCTCCTGAAAGTTTTAAATTTTATTTTGCAGATAGATTGGAGAAACTAAAGGAGAAGCGAGCATCAAAAAATTAGAAAAAGGTAAAATGCGAGAATGTTGCTCAGGAAGAGAAGTATGAACATGTTAAAAAGGTTAAAGTTGTTGAGAAAGTGGTTGAAGTTGAGAAGATAGTCAAAGTTGAAAAGATTATCGAAGGTGAAAAGATTGTTAAAGTCACAAAACCGTGTCTAAAATATTTGGAACCGTGCAAGCAGTGTGAAGAAAAAGATGAGAAGTATAGTGAGTTGGACAAGATGAAAGAAAAATTGTTGTTCGATGTCAAATATCTGAAAGAATCATATGATGTATTGAACAGAACGGTGAATAGTTTGCAAAAGACAAACTCAGAAAGAGAAGATGCCATAACCATGATGAATGCAGTGATGATGTCTAAGCAGAAGGCTATCAATCACTATATTGAAGAACGTGCAAAATTGAAGCAGGAGTTGGAGACAGAAAAGATAGAAAATGAAATAATCAGACGATTGCTGCAAAGTTATTCAAGTTCTGATTATTTGATTGATAGAATTTATCCAACTGTTGCAGGTTTTGAAGCCTTTCAAGATAAGAAGATAGAAGAGAAGGATACTGGTAAGAAACAAAGTGCAAATTATAACAAGTGTCCGCCTCCGATCTGGGAAGGTTATTCTCCCAGAAAACCAAATGAGGAACAAGTCAAAAAGGCTGTCAATATAAAGTTAAAGTCCAAAACAACTGATGATTTACCAGACAACATTGACGTAACGTTCACATCGTCTGACACTGATCATGAGTCTGAGTTACTAAAGAAAGTGGTCGATCAGGTGTTGGATAAAGATGAGGAGTCAGAGTCAAAATCTGAATCCGAGAGTTCGAGTTCATCAGTTGACAGTCCAAAATCGTCGGTCAAAAGGGTTTACAATAAAGAATTTATGTTATCAAGAAATAATTTAAGTGATGAACCAATCAAAGTGGCATATACTTTGAATGATTCAGACAAATTATATTCTGATGAGGAATTTCCAATAAGAGGTGTTAAAATTAAAATGATTAACAAGGTTTTCAAATTAACAGAAATTAATAATTCTGAAATAAAAGATGTAAATCTTACTGAAAAACCTAAACATTACACCTCAAGAGTTCAACAATGGTTAAACAAGAAAAAGGGTTACAGTTCTGGTTCAGGTTATCGAAAGAAACCAAACCATAACATTAATTTCAAAAAGAAGGGATTGGGTTTTACTTCACCCAAAAATCATAAATATCAGAAAATTTCTAAAACAAAAACAGTATTCGTTTCAGGGTCCAGTTCTGAAGAAGAAGCAAAGAGCTCATTCTAGAAGCAGTCAAACAAAGCATTCTTTGCAGAAAAACAGAAAAATGAGAAGAATGGAGTTCATCAGAGAAAGGAGACTAGAACCTGTTATAGATGTCAAGAAGTTGGTCACATAGCCTGGAATTGTCCAAAGGCAACCAACACAAAACAGGAAGTTGTTTCTAAACTCAAAGAAAAAGTTGTTGATAAAACTGAACCACCAACTGAAAAATTCAAAGTGTTTAAAAATTCAACATATGAAGTTGGTGAATGTTCAAAAAGGTTTTACAAAAGAAGGGTGAATCTTAACAACCAAACATGGCTTGATAAGAAATCAGATGTAAAATCTGGCGATGAATCTGACTCGTCAAAGTCAGAGGAGCCACAAGTTGAGGTTAAAAGTGATAATTCAGTACCGCCAATGGATGATGTCAACTTTCCACCATTGCGGGCTGAAAATTTAAAATCAAAGGTTGGAAAAGTGGAGATTTCGAATCAATTCTATTCTGAAAAGAAAGAATTTGATGTCAAAAAGGCTTTTAATGAAAAAGTGAAACATATTTTTGGAAAAATGGTCGAGGGTAAGGCCAAAGGGGTAAAAGATTTTTATGAAGAAAAAAGAAATGTTCAAACCCCGAGTGAAACTAAGAAAGTCACACCCAAAGCTGGCCAGGCTTGGGTGTCTGTATTTCATATGTAAAAATCCTGACTTGCCGGAGCTCCCAAGTTGGTAATCGTGGAGCATGAATCGGCATCTTTCTCAAAAATTTTAAATTGTCATATTTCAATTTACAATTGGTAGGGTGGATAAGTGTACCTACAAGTGGTTAATCAAGGTCATTAAGTTGAACTTGATCTAACTTTCATACAAGGGATTGAAAAACAATGTGATGATTTAATCCCCTAACCTACAAGTGGTTTGTGTAGTTCAACAAAACTAATTTTCTCGAAAAAACTAATTTTCAAACTTAAGTGTTTTGAAATAATAATGGGAAAATAGTTTGTTGGAAGTGAGAGTTCTGATTGTTTATGCCAAGAGGATGGAGAATTGAAGCTTGAAAATCAATTTGTCACTTTATTTGTAAGGTTTGTTTTCAAATTTTCCCAGAAAATCAAAAATTGAAACATTTTTTTGATTTTAGGGGGAGTAAAAATTTTAGAAATTTCGAAAATTTGAAAAAGTCAAAAACATTGAAAATTCACAAATGAGTTTTGTTGTGAAAAAGAGGAAATGATAGTAAATCACTGGACTATCACAGCATGCTAAAGAATTGAAAAGTCAAATGTGATAAACGGTCTCGCTGATGATATGCCAGTAGGTTTTTACACGCTTAGTAGATTGTGTTCGAGATATAAATCTAAATATCAAACTTGCTTATTTCGTGGGGAACATCTCTCGGATATATAGGTAACCGCTGAAATCTTGTTTGAAGGGCTTTCTATTTCTGACATACTAGGTCTTTGTGCGTGGTGATATCTGGGGTATTATACCTGGACTTCTGATTTTGCGGGAGCAATAGCCTAGTCCTCGTATAATACTTTACATTGCTTTAATCTTAAAGCCCACACTCAGTATAAAAAATGATGAAACATTGAAAAATGCTAATCATGTGCTGTTGAAGAAAAGATTCTCTAAAGGGAACACACCTAAAGTCGAACCATCATCTCTCTGATTTTGCGGAAGCAATAGCCTGAGCTCTCATGGTCTCGCATTTAACCCTTTACAGATATCATTAGTGTACATTCACCTGTAAGACTGAATATAGGAGTCTGGATACGGGAGTATTTTCTGAGGTGGGTCACGCGAATAAGTTTATGTCTCTAAGACATTAATCTCGTATCTCGAAACAGTTGAACTTTGTGTGAAAATTTAAATGGATAAGTATACTGACAATCTAGGTGGATCGTTTAAAACTAAAAGTGTTTAAAGCTCAACGGTGTTGGTGATTTGTCTCATAAACTGATATGATCCTCTTACACAAACTCACAAAAATATAGTTTGTAAAATATTTCTTTACTGCTTTTCATTTCAAAATCCAAAAAGATTTTAATTATGTTTTAGCATAAATTTTTGAAAAATAAAAAAAGATTTTCGACAACTGATGTTGAAAAGCTGATTTTCAAAGTTCCAAGTGCTATACATGATGAACAGGTTTGGGAAAGTTTGTTCAAAAATTGAATTGAATTCTTACAAGCGGTCATCAGAGATTATAAATGTTAAATCATTTTGATTGATACCTGCAAGTGATGTATAAATTTCTCAAATTTTAAAATTTGTGTAATTTATTTTGAGATAGAGTCTGTGCAAGTTTGCCAGGATTCGACTCCTGAAGATGTGCAGATTTGAGCCAGGTTCTTGATCCTGTTGCTACGGAGAGCCAGGAGACGACCTGAACTTGTGGAAATGCTATGTCAGATTGCAATCCCGGAACAACTTAAGGGGGAGTCTGTTAGCAAAGGGGAGTCTAAATATGCAAGAGCCAGTTTCTGATCCTGCAAGATTGTAAGATCAACATTCAAGGGGGACTTTGATTGGTAGAAAGCCAGGTTGAGACCCTAGAGAAGAGAAAAAGATTGAAGGATGCTTACACTGTCAGACACTTTGGAAAGAGCACGAAGACTGATCAAGACTGAAGATGTGACATACCGAAGACTCGACACTGAAGACTTCGTCAACATCCAAGGGGAAGTCTGTTGGTGCATATGTCTGTCGACTTCATCTTGTATCGAGTCTTGTAATAGATATGATAGATCTAGGACACGTAGTACGAGGATATTGTGAAAAAGGCTGAAACTAACATTTCACACGAAATGACCATTTCGTGCGAAATGGACCTTGCCCATTTCGTACGAAATGGATGTTACCATTTGGTGCGAAATGCCTCACCTATAAATACTAGTGCTTGGGTTGTCATTTGTAACTTTGTGATTCCGGTACCGAGGTGCTGCCGAAGTGTCTCCAGGCTGTAAAACGTTGTTATATCAATAAACAAGAAAATTAGAGTGTATATCAAGCTGATTAAAAGTCGATACGTTTGTTTCCGCCTTTCGTATTGATTAGAACTCTTCTGAACGACTCGTTTGGTCGTGCAAACGATCCTACATATCCAATGCACGTGACATCCTTTTTCTCTTTCTGTATGTCAATGATGTAATCCAGCACATACCTAGAGTTTGAGTAACTATCTAACTTAAGCCGGATCGCCTCACTTTCACACTTTACACACGCTAACTCTTTTTGCATGACCTCGAGATGATTGATATAACAGTTTATGTCAGTTTGTTTTCTTGAAACCATTTTTTTAGCTCGGTTTTATCTTCTCTTAAAATTTTTAAACACCATTTTAAACTCTTTTTTCATGGTTTTCATAAAACATGTTGGCCTCTTTGCATTTCTAAAGATCCACTATCAACTTTTGATTGTGGATATGTGTCACATCATACTTGCTTTGCAAATCATCATATTTGCTTTGCAAGTCCGACAATTTTTCACCTAAAGTAACACATTTATCGCATTTATCAGAAGTTGGATCATCGACACATACCTGGTTTGATGAACCGCCCACATTAGCCATAAAGGCTGAATGAATAGAAGAAGAAGAAGAATAAGCAGCTTTATCCACCAGAATAGATCTTCTGTCATTCCCTGCTGCAGCTTCTCCCAACAATTCATCAACATCTGCATCGACTGACACACGTGACGTTTCATCCAAATGATCATCGCCTGAAGTTGAGGATTCTTCATCTGAGCTTCTACTGTAACCAGAACTGTCTTCATCTTCAGATGATTCTCCACCACTGGCGGAAGATTCTCCACCACTGGCGTGTTTCAGATCCTTGACAACCTCAGCAAAACAAGCTGTTCCATCCTGAACATCACTTCCCAACTGAATCGACCACTCACAACCTTCATCGACTTGTACCACAAGAGCCTGGTTGGCATTTGATGCTCCTGCTTGATTTGGATTGTTCACAGGCATCAACGTATGCTCGTTATTCCTGTTTTGATTCTGATTCTGCTGGTTGCCTTGATTGCCTTGATTCCTGAAGGCATTCTGGTTCCCTTGCTGAGCTGGCTTTGTACATTCTCTCTTGAAGTGACCTCTTTCACCACAATTAAAGAACTTGACTGGTTGTTTATCGAACCCATACTTGGTATCTTTCTTGCTTTCCAAGCTGGTTCTATCAGTCCTTTCCATGAAGTATTTAGCTCGCCTAACCGCACTAGCAAAAGCCCATTTGATGTTCATCATATCCATTTCCTCCTTATCAATGTGCTGATAATCTTCTTGTGTCAGATTGATGTTTCCAATCTGACCTGCTATTAACCCATAATACGCGCTCACCAATGTGTTTAATTTCTCCATATGATCTTTAGCTACTTAAACACTTACTTTTGAGAAATTTGAAGTGTCGAGCAGAACTGTATTTGGATTAGATGACTGACCAGCAGATGTGGTGCTTCCATGGCAAGCTTGTTGTGGAACTGGTAGAGGATTTCCGTTCATATCTCTTGCTCCGGTATATTGATAGCTTTGCTTTGAGACTTCTGGTTGTGGATTTCCGTACATGTCAGCGCTTGAGATAAAAGCCGTTTGAGTTGAGGAAACTGGTAGTGGATTTCCGTACATATCTCTTGATAAAAAGGCCGTTTGAAGCTGAGCATGTGGAACAGGTCTTGCAGCAGTGCTAGAACCTCCACAGTTTCCAAAATACATATCAGGATTCGGTTGCAATAGAATCCTTTTGGCCTTCCTGATTTTTTCTTGATCTTTGTTCTCCAAGAGCTGAACGAAATCATTGATGTTTGTCGTAGCCAAAGTGCCATTGTATTTCAAGATTTCCAAGAAACCATTCCATTGAGCTGGTAATGCGTCGGCAAACTTGACGACAACTTCTTCTGGAGTCACTACTACCCCATAATTATTCAATTCAGTCAACAAGTGATAAAATCGACTTGTCAAATCTCCCAAAGATTCCCTTTCCATACATGTGAAGCCATCAAATTCCTTCTTGAGTAGATCATGTCGCAATTTGCGTGACGCTTCATTTCCTAGACCTCTCGTCTTCAATGCATCCCATAACCGCTTTGACGTCTTGAAGTTGACAAACTGATAATATATATCCTTGCTCAACGCTTAAGTTAGAATAGAATATGCTTTCTTTTCTAAATCATATGCCTTTTTCTCGTCTGCCATAAGATTTGCAAATGTCGCAGCAGTTGAAGCGGCAACATCAAGTGCTTGATCAAAATCTGTAGTAAAACATAACCACAATTCCGTGTTTTGCCCAAGAACATATGTATGGAATCTTTCTTCCCATCCAGGATATTCATTCATGTGCATTAGCTTTGGTGGAAGATTAATGCTTCCGGTTTCACTTTCGCTTAAAAGTATACTTTGAATACTTTGATTTTGATTTGAAACGAATGCCCATTGATTTGTCGAAATTTGATTGGTTTGAGATGGAACTGACGAAGATGCGGGTGCGGGAGATTCGGCCCATGATGGAGATAAACCTGTGCTTCTATACTTGCTCTTCGTATTAGATGGAATACCCTACCAGTCTGAACTCATTTTGGATGTATGATAATGAAAACCTACTTAAAAATCTCAAAACAAACTATTAACAATAAATTTGAAAGCTTCTGTTAACAAGTGTAAGAGTAACCCACGAAAGACTTGGTTCTTCGCGAAAGACCTTAATTGACGAAATACTAGTTTTTCGTAAAAGACAAAGTGATGAAAGATGGGTTTTTCGTCAAAACCAATCTTGACGAAGGATATAGTTTTTCGTCCAAAACAAAACTAATAAAAGTAGTATTTCGTTGAGAAATGTGTACAAATAAAAGATATTTTCAAAAGAAGTAGATCTTATCTTCTGACACAGAAGATGGTTGGTAACTCATTTGTCAAACATCACCTTACCTAAAGACCTCAAAATTCAAATAACATCATTTCGATGGACAAGCTTTTCAACCAAACATATTTTAAACAATTTCAACAATAATTCAAACTAATCAAACAAAGCAGTTTTAACTCAAAACCCTAGAATATATTAAGAACAATGATGAACTCAGATGATTTTTTGAATTTACCGGCCACCGGGAAAGTTTTCGAACACAAATTTTTCACAAAAGTTTAATAAAAACCCAATCTTAACATGTAAACATGAATTTAACAAGGTTTTTGATCAAACTAAAATAGCAAAATATCAAGATTTTCAAGGTTTTAAACCTTTTTTTCCAGAAAATATGATTTTCAAAACTCAAGAACTCAATAATATTTCCAGAAAAATGCAAGAGAATCTTTTAAAAACACAAGAAAATGTCTCGGTTTTAACAAGGAAGAGAGCCAAGGCTCTGATACCACTTGTAGGTCCACTAGCGGAGGATCTAGTCGCCTAATCCTTGTGATACGAACAAACCCGGTTGTGCGGAATCCAACCGGGTAAGCAAATCGAGATCGAGACACAAAACAAAACAAAGAGACCATACAATGTTTAAAGCTTCAGATGTATTATCAACCAGAGAGTTTTGTTTACATGGATTACACAATGTTATAGCTCTCACAAACTCACTCTGTTCTCTCGTGTTTGTGTCTCTCACAGTGTGTTCTCTGTTGTTATCTTATGCTCTCTGTGTGCTCTCTCTATTGCTTCTGTCTGCTGTGAATGTATATATATAATGTCCAGGTCGACGAACAACTTGCAGCGACGAAGGATCACCACGAAGGACCATAGTTGACGAAGAACAACAGGTCTTTCGTCACTATCACATCTTGACGAAGAATGTCCTTCATCAAGAGGTTCTTCGTCATTATCAGACATCAGTTCTTCATCATATGGGCACTCAGTTCTTTGTCTCACATGTATCTGATGAGGTTCTTCATGGGATCAGCTGCAACATGCAGACTTGCAGATACAAATAGACAGCTGCAAACAGACAACACATATGTAGATCAGCAATTATCACCGAGACTTAATGGAGGATATCAAATCTTGGTCTTCAACTCGTAGCGATGTCAAACCGAACGGGCCGCGTCCATATAATATGTATCAACAATAATGTTTGTTTTTTATTTCTTAGCGCACGCCACAATTTCACTAACAATCAACGGACTATCTAGAATATTTCGGATTCCTACAAAGGCCCACTGATTTGGGGAAATAATCTCATCTATAACAAGCTTGAGCCTATTAGACAACACTTTGGCTATAATTTTATATTACGAACCCACAAGAGAGATAGGGCGAAAATTGGCAAGCTCTTGTGGGTCATTAGTTTTTGGAATATGAGCCACAAAGGAGGCATTGCAACCTTTACTGATCGAACCGTTACTATGGAACTCATTCAACATCCCCATAACCAAAGGTTTTATAATACTCCAAAAGGATTTAAAAAATTTCAATGAGAAACCACCCGGGCCCAGTGCTTTACCTCTGTCACAGCTTTTAATAGCACTAAAAACTTCTTTTTCCGTAAAAGGTTCACAAATAGCCATACCCCTTACCTCCGAGACATTGGGGAGGTTGTAATTTTCCAAATCCGGCCTACGTCTTATGGGATCCGAAAAAAGTTTTTTAAACCATTTCCAAATCTCAACTTTTAACTCACCCGGATCTGAAGTAAGCTGACCATTGAAAAACAGCCCGTTTATTCTATTATTAGCCAAGTTTATCGCAACAGCTTTATGAAAAAAGGAGATGTTCTCGTCCCCGTGTTTCAGCCTCGCCCTGGCTTTTTGTTGAAGATCCATAATTTTTGCCATCTCGATTTTATTCGCCTTCACACGAAGATTGACCTTCACTTTCTTATGGTCATCGGATATAGGCCCAAGCATAGCCTTATGTTCAATAATCTCAATTTTATCAAGAATCTCTGTTAACTCCCTTTTTTCTGCCATATTCACTTCCTGCCTCCATTTTTTTTATTTCAGTTTTAACCTCCTTAAGAAAGCTAGCAAGCACCTGGTCCTTGCTAATACCCCTTAAACTTTTTTGAGTAGCCTCGTTTACAATTTCCCCCAACTTGTTTTCCCCAATCCACGAATTAAAAAATTTAAAGGGGGTCGGACTGAAATCAGCGGAGAAGCAAGATAACACTATCAGGCAGTGGTCCGAGCATCCTCGATTGAGGACTTCCACTTTTGCACTTGGCCAATTGCTCAAAAACAGGTCGTTCACCAGAAAGCGATCTAACTTACTCATTTTAACATCACTATGATCGGAAATGAAAGTGAACTTACCTCTAATCATATCGATCTCCATTAGACCCGAGTTGGTTATGAAACCATTGAACGCCTCCGTAGCTCCCTTATCAAAACGCGAATTAACCCTTTCCTCTTCCGATCGGACTTCATTGAAATCTCCTAAAAGAATCCAAATCTCCCCAGTGCTAAAAAGGCTAGCCAAATCTCTCCACGGTACCCTCCTTAGAGCTGGATCATTTGGAGCATGAATGTTAACCACATTTACTTTCTCATGAATACCCTGAATATGACCCCAAGGACTAGAAACCCTTGATTCTTAATAATATTCTCCATAGCAAATTTCTCAGGATTCCAAACGGAAGCCAAACCTCCCGATCTCCCCACCGACTCGACACACGCCGCCTGCATCTTAGAATTATCCCAGAAACGACCCAGATCCACCTCCGTCAAATTTTCTTGATGAGTCTCCTGTATCCCTATAAAATCTGCTCTCACTTTCCTTTTGAGATTCCGCACCCAGAAGCCTTTTTTAGCTTCAGAA
Organism: Helianthus tuberosus; assembly: GCA_030545235.1. Lineage (NCBI taxonomy): Eukaryota > Viridiplantae > Streptophyta > Magnoliopsida > Asterales > Asteraceae > Helianthus > Helianthus tuberosus. The sequence goes on along the minus strand of CM060416.1, from coordinate 63,371,332 downwards.
ACTCCATTAATGTTGATCAAGATAAAATTCATTGGCAACTAGCAAACTCCATTTCCCCACAAACTAATTTTTTCACGTGGTTCTCAAACCTCGCCACACCGATTCCCAGACATTCTCCAAACTCCATCGTTCGATTAACTTCTGTTGGTGCACTTGTGTCTATACTTTGTCTGTATTTTGTCTTGATACAAAACGATGTCTTTGTTAGTCCTGTAAGTTTGACCAAGTCAACCATCCTCCGGTTTGACTTGGCCAAACAGTTAGATATTTGTTTGAAAGATGGCTGTGTCGAAAGATGTATCATCGAAGGATAGTTTAGATCCTTCGATGAGCCCGAAAGATAACCTTCGATGGATGGACCTCGAAAGATCTCATCCTTCGAGGTACATGTTGATCCTTCGATGGGTTTCTAGTCGATAGATGATCCTTCGATCATCTATCTGATCCTTCGACCAGACCATGCTGTGTTCGGGTATATATACCCATGTTGTGTGTTCATTTCTAAGCAGCACTTCAGAAGAGACAGTTTGGAGAGTTTGAAAGTTAGACACGAGAGAAGCATTCTGCTGAGAGCATTCTGTCAAAACACACACACACTTAGAGAGTTTGCAAAACACTTTTGTAAACATTGTGCTTGTAACCGGAACCTTTCATACGTTTAATACAAGTGGTGTTAATCGGTGAATATTGTGTGTCTTGTGTTTGTGCTTGTTTCTACTCCCGGTTTGCATGCTAGCTTGGATTCCGCACTCGCTAGTGTGTTAGATATATCAAGGAATAGGTTAAACCTCAACCTCCGAGGGACCTACAAGTGGTATCAGAGCCGTGGCTCTTTTCCTTGTTAAAAACCAGGTTTTTACAAGCTTTGGAGTGTTTTTGGACAAAAACTTCTTGGTTTTGCAACCCGTTTTTACTGATTTTCTCGCTGTTTTTGTCGTTAAAAACGTGTTCAAAACTTCTGCATGTGTTAAAGGAAGGGTTGGGTAAGATAAAGACTTGTTTTTAAGGCTTTTGGTGATTTCCGGCCAAATTTCCGGCTTCTCCGGTGACCGGATTCTGGGTTCGAACCTTCGATTTTTGGGTAATATTTTATGTGTTCAAATCTGCTTTTGCAGAAAATGATGGTCTGAACCATACTTTCTGCGAAAGATCTCACCAACCTATCATCTTTTTCACCAACCTGTCACTCATTTGTCAACTGTGTCAGAATCGATCGAAGGATATCCTTCGAAATCGAAAGGTCATCCTTCGATCAAAGGAAGTTCGACAGATTATCATCTTTCGAGCATCCTTCGAAGCCTGTGATTTATCCTTCGATTCAAGGCATCTTTTCGAAACTTACATCTTTCGGTCTTCAGTTCTTTTTCGAAAGACAAGGATCCTTCGATTGGAGAGTCTTTCGAAATCACAGCTCTTTTTCGAAAGACCAGGATCCTTCGATTGGAGAGTCTTTCGAAATCATTGTTCGAGACTCAACAGTGATCTTTCGAACACTGTTGATCCTTCGAACAAGTGTCTATCTTTCGGACAAGTCTTGATCTTTCGATCCATAGTCTGTTTATGTTTAACAAGTTGTAATTTTTCAGGTATTATTTTTCTTGATCAAAAATGAATTCGGCCTGGGGTGTTCCCTTACCTGCATCTCCTGCATGGGTCGAATCTCCCGTACCTGTATCTTCGCAAGCTAATGATATATCTACCGGTCAATGGGCATTCGTATCAAATCAAACTCCAAGTGTTCAAAGCATTTTGTTAAGCGAGAGTGAAACGGGAAGTTTGAATAGGCCTCCAAAGTTGATGCACTTAAGTGAATATCCGGGATGGTTTGATAGATTTCATACATATGTCCTTGGTCAAAATACAGAATTGTGGTTGCGTTTCATCACAGATTTTGATCAAACAATAGAGCTTGCCGCTTCATCTGCTGCTACGTTTGCAGATCTTACGGAAGATCAGAAGAAGGTCTATGATTTGGAAAAGAAGGCATATGCCATTCTTACTCAGGCGTTAAGTAAAGATATTTATCATCAATTTGTCAGTCACAAGACAACGAAGAAGTTGTGGGACGCATTGAAGATAAGGGGCGTAGGAAATGAAGCGACACGTCAATTGAGAAAAGACCTGCTAAAGAAAGAGTTTGATGGTTTTACTTGTATGGAGAATGAATCTTTAGGAGATTTGACAAGTCGATTCCATCATTTGCTGACTGAATTGGGAAATATTGGGGTTGTAACAACTTCAGCAGAGATAGTGAAGAAGTTTGCAGATGCACTGCCACCTCAATGGAATAATTTCTTAGAAATCATGAAGTACAATGGCACTTTGGATACAACAAACTTCAATGACTTTGCTCAACTCCTGGAAAACAAGAATCAGGAAGAAACTCTCAAGGCAAAAAGAGTTCCAGTGCCACAAAATCCTGAAATGTATTATGGAACTTCTGGCACTTCTACAAAACCTTCTTCACATGCTCCAATTCAAACAGCATTTGTATCTAGCACTAGCTTGTATGGCCTTCCTCCTCCAACAACAGACATGTATGGAGTTCCGCTTGAACCAGTCCCTCAATCAGTACCACAACAGCAAGGCCAACGACCTATCAGAGCGACAGACATGTATGGGAATCCTCTTCCTCCTCAACAGCAAGCGTGTTATGGAAGTACCTCATCTGCTGGTCAACAATCAAAGCCAAATACAGTACGGCTCGACACCTCAAGCTTTTCTAAAGTCAGTGTGGAAGTAGCAAAGGAACACATGGAGCTGCTAAACACTTTGGTGAGCGCATACTGTGGATTAGTGGAAGGTCAGATTGGCAACATTAATCTGACTCAAGAAGACTATCAGCAGATCGATAAAGAGGAGATGGAGATGATGGACATCAAATGGGCCTTTGCCAGTGCTGTTAGACGAGCAAAGGATTTCATGGAAAGAACTGGCAGAACCAGCTTGGAAAGTAAGAAAGACACCAAGTATGGGTTTGATAATCGGGCTGTTAAATGCTTCAATTGTGGTGAACGTGGTCATTTCAAACGGGAATGCACAAGACCAGCTCAACATGGAAACCAAAACCCTTTCAGAGGTCAAGGCAACAGGGCAAATCAGAACCAAGCTAGGAACAATGAGCGAACCTTGGTGCCTGTCGACAACCAGAACCAAGCAGGACCATCAAATGCCAATCAGGCACTTGTGGTTCAAGTAGATGAAGGATGTGATTGGTCAATCCAGTTGGGAAATGATGCTCCAGATGGAACAGCTTGTTTTGCTGAAATTGTCAAGGATTTAAATCACGCCAGTGGTGGAGAATCTTCCGCCAATGGTGGTGACTCTTCTGAGGATGAAGACTCTTCTGGTTATAGTAGAAGTTCAGATGAAGAATCCTCGAGTTCAGGCGATGATCATGTGGATGAGACATCAAGTGCGTCAGTCGATGCTAATATTGATGAGCTATTGGGAGAAGCTGCAGCAGAAACTCAAAGAAGATCTATTTTGGTGGATCAAGCTGCTTATTCTTCGTCTTCTCTCCATTCAGCCTTTATGGCTAATGTCGACAGTTCATCAAGTCAGGTATGTGTCGATGAACCCACTTCTGGTAGCTGTGATAACTGTGATAGTTTGCATGTTAAATGTGCTGATTTAGAGGCAAACATGTCTGAGTTGCAAGGCAAACATGATGCTTTACAAGCTAGTTTGTTTGACTTGCAAGACAAACATGTTTCGTTGAATGATAAGTGGTGTGAATTGCAAAGCAAACACGAGGCTTTGCAGGAGAAGTATGATGTGACATTTATCCACAATCAAAAATTAACCGTGGATCTTTCTAAGTGCACAGAAGCCAACATGTTTTATGAAAACCATGAAAAGGAGTTCAAATCGGTAATTGAAAAATTAAAGAAAGATAAAACCGAATTAACTAAAATGGTTTCAAGAAAACAAACTGACATTAATTTGTATATAACTCGTCTTGAGGTAATGCAAAAGGAAATGGCTTGTGTGAAAACTGAAAGTGAGGCGATCCGACTCAAGTTAGACAGTTATTTGAGTTCTAGCTATGTGTTGGATCACATCATTGATGTACAGAAAGAAAAACGGGATGTCACATGCATAGGCTACAAGAAATGTCCACCACCCGTGAGAAACAATTATGATGCCATGCCTGACGAGGAGAACAGAACTTTCTTTGAACCATCTGTTCCTCTTGATGTTAAAGAATATGCAGCAGGACTGGGATACAAGAAAGAAGTATCATCAGATTCAGATGTGTCAGCAGATACATGTGTGTCTTCTGCTGAACCGAATCAGGTTCCTCCAGTTGTGATATACAGTGAGGATTCTGATTCTTCTGATGATGAGTCTGATGATACTGATTCAGCAAAGTCTGATGCAGTGATAAAAGAAGAGGACATACCTCTTGAGAATCATATTCTGTGTGATCCTCCTGCAAAACCTGCTAAGACTGTTGTAATCGAGCCTGTGTCTGCAAAAGAGTCGGAGAGTGTGGATTTGCTGTACACTCTTGTTGGTGATGATAAAGTTTATTCAGACAAAGATTTTCCTATTAAGAATGTTAATCAATCATTAATAAGTAAAGTCTTTGAGAATTCAACAAGTAAGTTTTTGGGAAAGACAGGACCACATGTTACTGTAACACAGTGCCCTCCTATCCCAAAGGCTGAAGTTAGAAAACAATTTGGAAATCAGAAATTACCAACAGTGCCAAAACAGCAAAATCATACCAAACCCAAAGGAAAGGCACCGACTCCAACTCAAAAGAAGCCGAATCAGAAGAAGAAGAAGAATGTGAACTTTGTGAAATCTAAGGGAACGGACAAAATTGCTACATTTGAAAATCAATCAAACTTAGATTTTGTCAAGAAAGCAACTGTAATGAAAAGGAATGAACCAAATAGTTCAAAACCTAGTACCTCGGGATCACAAAGTTCATCATCGGCAAGACGATCACATGAGACTTCGGGGTTTGTAGAACGAAGATCATGTTTTGAATGTGGTACCATTGGGCATATCATTCGAAATTGCCCGTATCTTCATAAACTAAAAGCCAAAGAAGATGATCCCCGTGACAAAACTGACCGCAAACGATCTGTTTCTGTAAAACAAGATCCCCGACTTGTAAAAGAAAGGGAAAAGAAACAGAAACGCCAACAGGTCAAGAAAATTGAAAAGGCAATTAAAACCGATGTGGTTAACAAACCATCTGTTTCTGTCAAACCAAACAATTTAAAAACTTCAGACAACCATGAAGTTAAGGTTTTAAAGAATAACACTGGTATAACAAAACAGACCTGGAAACCAAAAACGGTTAAAAATTCAGGGGGACCATCACAATTTTCAAATCATCAAAGAATAGAAGTTATTGTTATTGATGAAAATGGAAGACCCAAGACCATAATGGCTTGGGTCCCCATCTCCAACTAATTGTGTGAGTTCATGTGCAGGGTGTTCCAGGAGGAACTATCAGCAGTCATTGGATTGTTGATAGTGGGGCATCCAGGCACATGACAGGCGACATGAAGCTTCTCTACGACGTCAAATCTATTAGAGGAGGTTATGTTGCTTTTGCTGGAGATAAGGGCGGATATATTACGGGTGAAGGAATGATTTCCAACGGGGTTGTTAGTTTTGACAAGATCAACTTCGTACAACAACTTGATCACAATCTTCTTAGTGTTTCTCAAATTTGTGATAAGCAGTTCTCAGTACACTTTGATGCAAATGGATGTTATGTGCTGAAACCCGGCTTCAAAATTCCAAAAGAATGGATTCTCTTGTCAGCTCCAAGGATAAATGATTTGTATGTCCTTGATATGAGCCAAGCTATCACTATGTCTGCACAAGCAACTTGTTTCGTTTCCAAAGCCACAGAAAAAGACTCAATCTCTTGGCACAGACGAATGGGTCACATTCACTTACGCAAAATGAATCATTTGGTGTCAAATGAATTGGTGAATGGTGTTCCTCTTAAAAACTTCCATCTTCAAGACGTCTGTGTCTTGTGTCAGAAAGGAAAACAAACGAAGAAGCGACACCCTACAAAGAAAGTCAACACGGTGGCAGTTCCTCTTGAACGTTTGCACATGGATTTGTTCGGTCCTGTCAAGCACAAAAGCATCAGGAATCATCAATATTGCCTCGTGATAACTGATGATTATTCAAGATTTTCTTGGGTGGCGTTCATGGCACATAAGAGTGAAACCTTCGGTATTATCAAAAACTTGATCATTCAGATTGAGAATCTATATAAGTTTGGTGGTTAGGCGGATACGTAGCGACAATGGTACTGAATTCAAAAATCATGCCATGGCGGAGTTTTGCACTTCAAAGGGTATTCTTCACGAATTTAGTGCAGCTTATACTCCTCAACAGAATGGCGTCGCTGAACGTAAGAACCGCACATTGATCGAGACTGCTAGGACTATGTTGGTAGAGTCACAGTTGCCGATTCCCTTCTGGACTGAAGCTGTGGCCTCTACATGTTATACGTTGAACCGAGTCCTTACAGTCAAAAGGCACAACAAGACCTGTTTTGAGCTTATTAACAAACGGAAACCAGATTTGTCATATCTTGAACCGTTTGGAGCTCCGTGCACAATAATCGATCCTAATGGAAAGTTTGGGGCAAGAGCAATTGAGGGATACTTTCTTGGGTATTCCACCCCGAACTTAAGAGTCTGGAATCTAGAGACTAAAAGGGTCGAGGAATGGTCTGAAGTCAGAGTACAAAGGCACACTTTACCAGTCAAAAATCCTGGTCAGCCTTGGATGTTTGAGTACGATGACTTTTTCAATTCGATCAATGTTGAAGCAGTTGAAGAAAATGCTGCGGCAAGGATGTTTTTCGAGAGTGACAATGCAACAGATTCACCGTTGGTTCATCCCATTATTGTCAATCAAGAACCATCTTCAATGAACAATAATGCTCTCGACAATGAGGATTTTCACGATGCTTCCGAATTGAACGAATCTTCAGAGGATGATGAATTTTAGATGCAGATCAAGAAGCTCCAGCAACAGCAGTACATGGTACTTCAGAGGGTACACCTCCAATGGATGTCCCTAGAACAGCTGAAGCTACTGCATCATCCTCTTCGTCAATTCCGGGCCTTGAATTGATTGTTGATCTCAATCTCAACAATCTGGGTACAAATATTCCAGTTCAAGATAATCCAGAAACAAGGATTCACAATACCCATCCTCAACAAAACATCATAGGAAATGTACAAAGTGGCGTTCAAACAAGAAACATGTTGCGGAACAACAACAATGCAGGCTTGTATGCGGCGATTAGAGAATCTGGTCAACAAAATGATTGGTCTTTCGCGTGTTATGTCTCACAGGAAGAGCCAAGAACTTGGAAAGAAGCTTTGAAAGATAACTCTTGGGTTGAAGCAATGCAGGAAGAACTGCAGCAATTCCAGAAGCTTGGTGTCAGGAAACTCGTAGAGAAACCTGCTGGTTACAAGAAGATTGGTACCCGTTGGGTGTTTAAATGCAAAAAGGATGACCGTGGAATCGTTATTCGAAACAAAGCAAGGCTAGTCGTTCAAGGTTTTCGTCAGATAGAAGGGATCGACTACAATGAAGTGTATGCACCTGTTGCACGTCTAGAAGCAATTCGGATTTTTCTGGCTTATGCCTCATTCAAAGGTTTCAAGGTATACCAGATGGACGTGAAAAGTGCATTCTTACATGGTGTGGTTGAAGAAGAGGTGTACGTCGAACAGCCTCCAGGTTTTGAAGATCCTATCCATCCCGATCGGGTTTGGTTGCTCAACAAAGCTCTCTATGGTCTACATCAAGCACCGCGAGCTTGGTACGCAACCTTATCTAATTATTTGCTGGAGAATGGATTTCGCAGAGGTCTTATCGATTGTACTCTTTTCATCAAAGAACAAGATGGAGATCTTCTACTGGTACAGGTATACGTTGATGATATTATTTTTGGTTCTACTAATGATGTTTTATGTAGGAATTTCGAGCGCATTATGCAGGATAAATTCGAGATGAGTGCTATGGGGGAAATGACTTTCTTTTTGGGCCTACAAATACAACAAACTGAGTCTGGGATATTCATCCATCAGACGAAATATGTTGGTGTGTCTGATGCAACGCCCATCGGTACCCCATTGCCGCAAAATCACGGAATTACTCCAGACTTGAAGGGTCAAGATGTTAGCCCCTCACACTACCGCGCGATGATCGGATCTCTTATGTACCTCACAGCATCAAGACCAGATATAATGTACCCAACGTGCCTGCTTGCCAGATATCAAGTCAACCCGAAGGCCTCACATCTTGCAGCTGTAAAAAGGATTTTTCGTTATTTGAAGGGTTACCCTGACACCGGTCTATGGTACCCTAGGGATAATAACTTTGACTTGATCGCATTCAGTGATTCTGATTTTGGCGGATGCAAAATCGACGGCAAATCCACAACGGCTGGATGTCAGTTTTTGGGAAATCGCCTAGTCACATGGCAGTGCAAGAAGCAGACATGTGTAGCTACATCAACATGCGAAGCTGAATACATTGCTGCCTCAAGTTGTTGCTCCCAAGTCCTATGGATCCAACAACAAATGCGCGACTACGGTTTTGAATTCCTAACTACTCCTATTTACGTTGATAATTCTGCTGCCTTACAGATCACTAAAAATCCTGTGCAGCATTCAAAGACTAAGCACATCGATATTAAGTATCACTTCATACGTGATTGCTTTGAGAAAAGGCTAATCGATGTTGCTTACGTCCACACCGATGACCAACGTGCCGACCTTTTTACCAAAGCATTTGACAAATCAAGATTTGACTATTTATTATTGGTAAACGGCATTAAGGTCAAGCAAGAGTAAAACCAACATCGGAAAATCATTTTTGTAAATACCTTTGTGTTTTAAATTTGTCTTAGTTTATTGATTTTAGGGGGAGTAAATCTAAATCCAAATTTGAAAAATCCAAAAACATCGAAAAATTTCAAAAGCACAAAAACAATAGAAAATAAAAAATGAGTTTCCTGGCGAGCAAAAGAGAAAATGATAGTACATCAGTGGTCTGTCTAAACCTCTTTAAACCTTAAATGAAAAACGATAAGCAGCTCTATATAAGATGTATCGGTAGGCTCACAATCATTTTAAAGTGTGCAGGGTGATATAAACTTAAATTGACTGAAGACTGGGTGGGAACCATTCATTGGCATATGGTCTTGGTACCGAAATTTCGTTTGAGAGATTTCCGAGGTTCTGAGATATTCGGTCTTTATGCTGCTTATCATCTGGGTATCATGGTTGTATCTTTTACCGAAAAATAACGGGGACGCAAGTCTAGATCTTCCATGATACTATACATACGTGTACATACTGCATATGACCTCAATAAGTGATAAACAATCACATGTCCCAAACAAATAAGTGATAAAATATCACAAATTCTTTCCGGGAGTCAAGTTCGTCTCTCTGCTGTTCGAAAGTACTGACCTGTTCACGGACTTGCTCCTGTGCCCTCATGCATACGAAAATCAAGTTCCTCATCAATAAGTGATTCTATCACATAGGGCTTGTTTTCAAATCAAAATAAGTGAGAATCTCACATCCTATACGGTCAAACAGATGATAATCGGTATACTCACCGGTAAGATGAACTCTCGTGCATACCTTGATACGGGAATGTGTCGTGATGTGGATGAACACCGGTCGGTAAGTATAAATCATACCTTAACGTATCCCCTCGCCATGATTACAAATGATAAGTTGAGTTTATGTGGACAACAATACCGATAATCTTTATAGGATGCTTATCTTAATGTTAACTAAAAGAACAACAAGAACGTTTTGGCATGACCGTACACTGATATGATTCTCTTACCCTCGAAACTCGCAAAAAGAATGTCTGTATATATTTATTTACTGCTTTCAGTCTTTAAATTTGAAATATTCAAAAAGCCAAAAAGATTTTATTTCTATTTTATTTTCGATCGTACGATGTTGGAGCTCGAGTCTTCGTTACCTGAAACCTGCACGAAAACCGAAAACGACTAAATCTTCATAAACGGTCGAAATTTGCAAGTGTTGAAAGTTAAAATTGAAATTGATAAAATATTTTTAAACTTTCATACTGTCGGACGGTGTTTGATAGAACAATGGTCACATGTGTGTCGTTTGCTTATGATATTCCAAGCAGTTGTTCTCATTACGCGTTTAGATTTCTTGCATGTGCAGATTCTAAAGGCAAGGAGAACATGGTCGATGACAAGCTTCGGAATGAAGACACGACGTGAAGGCACTCAAGAGATGAAGATGATCGAGTTGCCGCTGACCATCATCAATACCACAAGGATCTCACTTCATAACGAACAAGTATTTCACGAGCATAACTCAAGGGGGAGCTTATGTTAAGGGGGAGTTTGTCAACACACTTCCTACATGAAACGGGGAGTTTGTTGATACACTTTCTGCTTTCAAGACGTGAAGACTTTAAAGATCCTCCGACATTGAAGACATGAAAGGACATCAAAGTTGAAGACACAAAGATCGAGACAAAGTTATAAAGATAAAGACAAAGCTACAGCCAGACAAAGCTACAGCCAAGGGGGAGTTTGTTGGTGCACTTGTGTCTGTACTTTGTCTGTATTTTGTCTTGATACAAAACGATGTCTTTGTTAGTCCTGTAAGTTTGACCAAGTCAACCATCCTCCGGTTTGACTTGGCCAAACAGTTAGATATTTGTTTGAAAGATGGCTGTGTCGAAAGATGTATCATCGAAGGATAGTTTAGATCCTTCGATGAGCCCGAAAGATAACCTTCGATGGATGGACCTCGAAAGATCTCATCCTTCGAGGTACATGTTGATCCTTCGATGGGTTTCTAGTCGATAGATGATCCTTCGATCATCTATCTGATCCTTCGACCAGACCATGCTGTGTTCGGGTATATATACCCATGTTGTGTGTTCATTTCTAAGCAGCACTTCAGAAGAGACAGTTTGGAGAGTTTGAAAGTTAGACACGAGAGAAGCATTCTGCTGAGAGCATTCTGTCAAAACACACACACACTTAGAGAGTTTGCAAAACACTTTTGTAAACATTGTGCTTGTAACCGGAACCTTTCATACTTTTAATACAAGTGGTGTTAATCGGTGAATATTGTGTGTCTTGTGTTTGTGCTTGTTTCTACTCCCGGTTTGCATGCTAGCTTGGATTCCGCACTCGCTAGTGTGTTAGATATATCAAGGAATAGGTTAAACCTCAACCTCCGAGGGACCTACAACTTCCGACAGAAAGATTCGATTGTGATCTTCCTCCCAGTTGTCCCCCGTGACCTCTCTATTTTCTCTCTATTAGAAACCCCATCCGTATCCCCATGGTTCTGCGCTTCTATCCTGAAGATTTCATCTATATTGAAAGTATCCGAGATGGTGTGTTCTCCGCCACTTTATTTAGATCAGGTAAATTTACTTCGGTGTTTTGAGTGGGTATCTTATCTACCCTTTTTGTCCTTTTTGTTATAAAACTGGGCCTAGCAGGCTCCTGGGCATAATCACTTTGGGCTTGATGGTTACTATTAGATCTATCTGGGCCCACATCGCCTCTATGGGCTTCATTACGACCATTAATTCCTTCTGGACCCACATTATCACCTCTCTCCTCACTTTGTCCGACATACTATACTATACGGAGCACTAGTGGCCACTTTTTCTCTTTCTACATTCAAAATACCAAACGTCTCGTTCAAGACCCCATGCGCCGCCAACAAATCATCCTCGGGCTGTGGGACGTGCTATCCCTTTGATTTCCCATGCAAGTAAACGAAGAGTCGTCCATGCAACCTTTGGACTCTGGATCCCCACCGGAAAAAGATCTGTCACTTCCGATGGTAACACCAGCGACTCCATGTCCGACAATTCCTCGTTCAAAAAATCCGGGCTCCATTTGCCGGAGATTTCTTCCACCAAGACTGGAATAACTTGTCCTTTCCAAACTAGATTGAACTCTGAGGCAATCCTTTTACCCGTATTAACCAGGATCGCCAGACAATCCTCCGCCATATTACCATCTGACGATTCCGCCTCCGACTTGACTAACAGACGACTACACCTTTCTCCGATCTTGTTAATCACATGCCTATCCATTAACGAGATAGGAACACCCAGTACTTTTATCTACGCTATTCTTTCGAACAAAGGTGGGACGCCCTCCCATAAATATAGTCTAGAAAACCATTTTTCCCACTCATTGACTTTGTTATAACGGAACTCTTCCGCTTCCTCGGGGCTTTCAAAACTTAGTAGTACCTTAAGACCTCCTAGGTATTTTAGGTTCATGCCATTCTCCATGATTCCCGAAAGGTTTTCTTTCATTTTATTCAAGATGTCGATATCCTTTGCTTCGCCAATGAGAGATTTGAACTCAAAAGATTTTTTTGTAATCGTGTTCATGGGAGGAAGATCGATTTTCGCCTTACTCACATCGGCAATAGGATTTACTACCGAGCTATAAGAATTCTTACCGCGAAGATGATTACCAGGCCCCACCGAAACCTCAGCTGGTTTTGATGTCAGAACTCCTCCATTCAACCTATCAAAGACAGAGATGCGGTTCCCTCTGCTCTGAACATCCACTTTAGATCCATCTCTATTGAATTTTGCCAGGTTTACACTACACCGATGACCGCCCCGTCAATCCGGACTTCCTTTAGTTTTTCAATCTACCAATTTGTATCTTGGACGTTTGATAACTTAATAAACCCATGTAGAGGAACCACTAGTGATCAAGAGAAAACTATGAACCTACTAGTGAACTATGAACTGGGAAAGGAACCTACTAGTCATAGTTTTCTCTACAATGACACCTTTCTCGTTAATCACATGTAGAGGAACCTACTAGTGATCAAGAGAAAACTATGAACTGGGTAAGGAAAGTCTGGTGAACTAGTAGAGGCTTGATTGGGAAGTCAAGGTTAATACTCAAAACATGACTGTAAAATTAAATCACATTGATTGGGATCATTGATTATAGGAGTTACAAAGTAGACAAACCGATTGAAATGGGAGGCGGTTCAGTTCCTTACAGGGGCTACTAAATGTAAAAGTATTCTTTTTAAACTTGTCATATTTACCCCGTAAACAAGTCATATTTTTTTAAAAGTATTCTTTTTTGTTACAAAACAAATTCAAATGTGTAAAAATATATTATAGACGTTTTTTTAAATTGTTTGTTTTTTCTATTTATTTAAAAAGTTTTCAGATATTGTTTACACTTTCTCGAATAATATTTGGTTATGTTTTCTTTTATTGAACATCTTTACAAATTACTAATTACGTTTTTCATATAAAAACAATAATAAAAGAGTTTTGAATTTTATTTTTGAAAAAAGTCTACATTATATTTTTTTCCTCGTCTAGTTTGTAATTTAAATGTCATATATTTATTATTTTAATATTTTAAAACGTTTTTTTTTTGTTTTGGAACGACTCGAAGTGGGTATCTGATGCGTGGTCGAAAACTGATAATTATTCGTAATTATGTTTATGCTTTTATGTGACTTTTGGTTTCGAATGACCTACTTTTCATTAGAATTATGTTTTACAGGTCTAACGGAGTTTGTGTTGTAGCTTGGTTTCCGCACTCGCTACAACATCCGAAACAAGAAATCACGTTCGTCTGACGATCCGTATAGGGACCTACACTCCGATCACAACCCTTACTACCACTAACGCATTATTAAGGGTAATTTGGGTATATAAATATTATATTTGACCACGATGCGACACTCCGATCAGTATCTCATTGAATCTGTATAAACAATAATACAAAAAATCCACATACATTTTTTAAATCAACCACTTTAATATATTTTTCTAAATGAAGAAAAAAATATTTGTGAATCAACCCTTTTCATTTGTTTTGCTACAGAAAAGTGTTCACTTCCATAGAAGTCTTAAACTAGTTTTAACTTGTTTATAACATACTCTTTAAATTAATTAAATTTGAATTTATATAGATTGTTAATTCATAGTTTGATAAAATAATTTTAGTACCTATTGTTTATTTGTTCACTTACATAGATGGCTTGAATGATTAATATGTGCTAGGGCTCTAAACACTATTTCAAAAGAAACATTGATAACACTAAAATCAGCAACATTGTTTTTATGTGAACCGCAAAAGATTTGTAAATGTTTTTATTTACTTTGAAAGTTGTTATGGATAATTAACTTATCATATGATCCACCGCGTATTTCAGTCATGCTTTTTGGATGATGTTCGAGATTGAATACCATAAAAGCCAGCTTTTTCGGCGGCCTTTAGGATAGTTGGCGGATTGTAAGGGAAAGAATGAATTATTTAGGAATGATGTACCGGGGGCTTTCCCCGCCACCGGTTTTGTAATTAGCCCATTGGGTATTGCTTTAGACTTGTATATATATTGCATACTTCTTACCATTCTGGTCATTCGCCGTGTTTGTGTTTGTTGAATACTAACAGCAACTTGATAGAGGGTGGTGGTTCAGATTTCAATTTGTTTTCCTAATGGCAAATACTATTCAATCAGGTAATAGTATTGCTAGATCATTATTCACTGCACAGCTTTCACTTCCAGAAGAACCTGTTATCCATAATTATGTACTAGATCTATGGAGTTTTCATTTATTCTCCAATAATGCTATGCTGATCATAATTTTCATGTTTTTCAGAACTCCTAAATGACCGTTTATGGAATGCCTATGCTAGACCGCAGGCATATGTTCCCCTTGAAGGGGAGCACATTTACTACTTCCCCCAAGGACATATTGAACAGGTTTGTATTGGATTCTCTTTTTAATGCAAGCATACATTGAGTCTCCATATGTGGTGCTTTCTAAAATGGAATACTTGCAGATAGGATAAAGCGCATCTCTCTAAACTAATTCCTACACTTGCTTCAGCTTCGTTATTTTGTGATTTAAGCATTTAATTGTATCTAAAATGAAAGCAAGTTGTCGTTACTGTAACAGCTGGAGGGCTCCATGCATTATGGATTAGACCCGCAGCTTTCAACATTTTGTTTACCAGAAAAAATACTGTGCAAAGTGATGAATGCTGAGTTACGGGTAAGTCTGTAGTTATAATTCTTGTCATAAGTCTTGTGCATCATAATTTACTTGAGAAATAAATGTTTAAACTCAGTTATACCCGTTGTTTTGAAAACCATATCAGACCCGCTGGTTGGTCAACCGGGGGTTGGGCATGCCGGTTGATGGTATCAATGCTTTTTGAGTGTGACCGGTTGGTTGGTTGAACCGGAGAACCAGGGGTTGAACCGGAAATTGATTAAAGTTTTTTTATTTGATCCGGTTTGACCAGTAAGAAGACCTGTTCGACGTCCAGTGTTTCCCTGAAAACTTTGATTACACCCTTTAAGTGAGATCGACTAATAATTCAGGATTTATTTTACAGGATGAACCGAGCACTGGTGAAATGCATGCAAATATAACTCTTATGCCAGATCATGATGTGAGCATTTTGACTTAAATATGTTAATTCATGTGACTATATAACTTTTTTTTGCCTTTTTGTCTCATTTGTTCCTTTTCATTCTGATAAATTAGCAAGGCGAGATGTTTGTTGAAGCGAGAAGGCACACAAGTCTTTCAAAGAATTTGCTCGGTGCATCTGTGATGTTAAGTCACCATCAACTTGGGGTTTTTCTGTTTCCTCTCACGCACTTACAACAAAGTGCCGTTTTTCAGTCATATATAAACCCAGGTATAAACCATAATTAATGTAGTTTACTTATTCACACTCCACAGAAAATATGGTTTCTAAATTGGGCATTATATGTAAACAGATGTTGTCTATCTTTGTTCATTATCAACGTGAACAAGTACCTGGAAGCTCAGAATCATATAATATATGTTGGAATGAGGTTCATGATGACCTTTGACGATGAAGACTTTGCTGAAAGAAGGTACATATGGTTCTCATTACTAAGAATATTTGGGTGCTTGAAAATTTTCATTAATAAATGTGTTATGCAATTTATCAATACAGGTTTGGTGGTACCGTTGTTGCTGTTGGGGAGCCTGAATGGAAATCCATAGAGGTGGTTAATCCGTCCCTCTAAAACTCAGTTATTAATAATAATCATCATCATCATACTCAGTAAATCCCACCAACAGCAAAGCTAAGGTAGGGTCTAAGGAGGGTAAAATGTAGACAGGCTGCTTCCGGTGAGACCCCCGGCTCGATGGTAGTTTTGTATCAAGCCTTGGACATAGGGCACATAACACTCGTCAATTAAGACAAAGGCCAATTAGTGCATGTATTCCCTTCTCTTTCGTCTATCAACGCCACCACATGATGCATGATCAACCATCCCCTCTTTTAACATTTTTTTCACCAAATTAGTAAAATAACATTAAAATTAGTGCACTTTAACATTTGCCCCCGAGCGCCCACACATGTATATTTGCCCCCGAGCGCCCATACATATATACATTAGTATTATTATTATTATTAATGATAATAATAATAATAGTTTCTGAAGCTTTCCGGTTTTTCAATCTATTTCAGGTTGAGTGGGACGAGAACTCAACATTGCTTCGCCCGAACAAAGTTTCATCTTGGGAGATTGAACCTTCTAAAAGGAGCATCTGGAGTTCATGTTTAAGAAAGTTAAAAAAGCTAGTTTGTTGTGCCTGCTTCTAAGGCTTTAATTTGCTTTTGCTTTTGTTTTTGTAAAGGCTTTATATGTTGTTTTCTTTTGACAGATAAAGTTTTTATAAATCCATCAAATCAACTAAGTTTATGTATGGAGATTGTTAAAATGAATTTATGATTCGAAACAAACCATAGCAATATTCACTAGTTTGAATCAGCGGAAAAAGGTTCGGGTTGAACTCATGATCATGTTTAGTTAAGAGGGTTGGTTTCCATAATAATTCACTATTACAGAGGCATTTCTGATCTCCAAACCA
This sequence comes from Helianthus tuberosus, assembly GCA_030545235.1. Taxonomy (NCBI): domain Eukaryota; kingdom Viridiplantae; phylum Streptophyta; class Magnoliopsida; order Asterales; family Asteraceae; genus Helianthus; species Helianthus tuberosus. The sequence goes on along the minus strand of CM060416.1, from coordinate 63,354,370 downwards.
TGCTAAAAGCCCTACGACGGTTTTTGCAAAGGGGAAGAAAATGGCCAAACCATGCTAAAAGCCTTACGACGGTTTTTGCAAAGGGGAAGAAAATGGAAAATAAGGATTATATTTGCCTAGGATTTCACCTTTTTGGTCAAGATTCAAAGTTTGTACAATGTTGCCACCAAACTCGGCATAATCGTTCAAAAATCTTCCATTGTTAACACTAAGATAATTCTCAAATTTTTCAAAACTAGCATATCACAGTATCTTGTTTATCACACTTCATGAATGGACTAGTGTACCACATTTTAGAGCATATCACAGGCTGCGTACCACACTTTGAAGCATATCACAACCAAAACGTACCACTATCTGATTCGTGTGTATCACGTGGTGTGTTTTAGCCTTCCAAAGACTAAAGCGCATCACATGGGTAGAAAATTGTTTTGCCATAGTTTGGACTGATTTTGAGTGTTTTTCAAGGTTTTCTTTGGTGAATATAGTAAAACATGAAAAATAAGACATGTGAGAATATGAATTTTGAGGGTGAAAATGCTCTAAAACTTGAAAAATCTTCATTCAATGAAATAAGCTGAATTCTTCAATTCTACGCCATGTCACAAGTAGATATGAGCATTCCAAGCTCTAATACAACTTGATATTCCAGGAATCGTCTTTTAAAGGTGATAAAACGTTGTAGAACGATATGAAATCTACTTTAGCACAATCAGACGTGTGGAATCCGTAAGTAAATGTGTAAGAATGAATCAAAGAAGTAAGGAAACGTTTTGTATAAAATCCGGTAGCACTTCGTTAAAAGTTCACTCTTTTACAAAAGCTAGGAATCCAAGTTATAACACTACTAGCGCACCACATGCCTATTTATAGACAAACTGACTTGCGCTTCACCACCAACGTACCATGTGATACGTTGCGCATGATGTTACACCCGCTCAGAGGCAGAAGCGGGAGGTATGATCGTGATTGATTTAATTGCATACGAATAAGCAAACATACTATATGAATAAAACAAACTCCAAATGCCATTCATAGTTTCAAGTTTCAAAACACAACCGTATGTTAACAATATTGTTTACATCCCTTCAAAAGAAATTAAGATTTGAAAAGTCATACAACATAGTTTCAAATTTAAAAGATCAAGATTTTGTTCACTATATCACCGTACGGAGGCGGCAGATAATGAGTAAGTCCTTCAAAAGGTAGTATGGAGTTTCTAGCACTTGACATCTTGATACGAAATCCCCACAAAGATCCACTAATTTCCTGAAATACATGTAAGTTTGAAAAATCGTCAACAAAGTTGGTGTGAATTCATGCAGTTAGTTTGTATAAAATGTATGAATTGTATTCGTATGAACTATGGTATGTAACTGTAAAAATGTGTTGAGTTGTAAAATGTAAGATGTAAGGAAATTGAGATCGCTAATGTTTAGCTAGGACATTAACATGTGTGACGACATAGGACACATCCAAACCTAGGCGATTTATACGTCGATTAGCCTTCGACTGTGACACAAAAGCACTCTTCCGTGTGGGTCAATGTGGACCCAGAGTGAAGCTGCCAATACCTGATAGATCTAACCTTTTGTTCCTTGGTCTAAACTTAGATTAATGGTGCTTATGTATCCCCTATTTACACATGATCTATTGTATCATTCGTTAGTGTAACATACCATTTGTACATGTATTTTCCCCAAAGTTTAGAAAACTAGAAAACGTTTAAAAGTGGGGACATGAACTCACTGTTTTGCATCTTCGTGCGTCCTAAACTTTACTGGTCCCTTCTTGGTTTGCGATGTAACCTATAAATGTTCTATGTATGTTAATCACCTAAAACTTGTAATTTACCATGTACAAGTTATCCATCTTGTTTTATGTATTCATTTTGTCTTAGACGTATATGTTCTAGAATTGCTAATATATATTTTACAAAATATATATATATATATATATATATATATATATATATATATATAATCTTGTACATGTGTGAATTGTGTTAACGGATCTCGTTCTTATTGTGGCTTCGTGCCTCGCACGAGTAAGATGTGCATATCCGAGACATGTGTGGGTCCTGCCCATTATAGTCTGGTCTCACCCGTTCGTCGCGTTATTATTAAATTAAATTGTATTTTCTATTTGTAATTATATATATTTTTATCCTCAAATATATATATATATATATATATATAGGATTTAAAAACAATATGTTTTAAAAATAATTTATTTTTAACTTAACCTCGTATACGTATACTTGTATTATTTCCCAAAATAAATATAAAGAATTGATAAATAATATTCCCAATATTGTTTTTATTATAAGTATACTTATATGGTTATTGGTATAACTTTTCATTTTTACGAAGTGTATACTTAGGCAAGTATACATGTTTTTGTGTATAAATACTCATGTATTTTGTATTAAACTAGTGGGAATACCCGCGCTTCGCAGCGGGGAATTCAGTCGGTATCATTTCGGTAGGTTATGGTAACAACACTCGCTATAGTGACTTAGTGACTGAAAGAGGAAACCTAAAATCATAAAGCCGTAATATGTCTAAAAGAATATCAACACATGTTTTATATCGATCAAAAATTTTAAAAACGAAATTTATACCGAACTAAACACAACCGTACATTTATACATTTTTATAAAGTTCACAAACACAACCTATTTAAAGAAAATTAAATTAAATGAGTTAAAAACTTATATTTTTATAGTTTAAATGATAAATGATTTAACAATTAAAAGGGAAATAAAGTATTTAATAATAATAATGATTGTTAAAATATAAATAAATATAAACTTTACTAAATATTAGTGGTGAAAATTATAGAAATAGGCAATTAATATAAATGGGGGAGGTTCATTTGAGAAGAAAATTATTGAAAGAAGAAAAAAAAGAAAGGACATATTAGTAAAATACTAATTCACTTATAACTTATCTCATTAATTTTTCTCACTTTAATTAATTAGTCAACTAATCATTAATTATCCTACATATAATCTACAAAACCTACACATATCAAAATTTTCCTACATATACCTTACACATTATAGAATTTTATCCTACACACGTCGAAATTTATCCTACACAACTCGAAATATATCTTACACAACTCGTAATTTATCTTACACACCACCTTTTAATTTATTTTACACTTTAAATTAAGTTGTTTTTTTAATTTGAAAAACTATATATTTTGAAAAGGAGTTACAAATTTAAGTTAGTTAGTTATTAAAGGGGAATATTACAATTTAATGATCTGTGTAAAGTTTACCAATATACCCTTATATTAAAATTAAATGCAAATATTAAATAAAGTAAATTTAAACATTCTTATTGGTTAAAATTTCTTCTTTCTTTTTCTTACAAAAAATTCTTCTCATTTGAACTCTCCACTAATAGAAATGTATTATTATAGTTATACTATAATAGTATTTTTTAAAAACCATTTATAAATGCTAGCTGTTAGTATTGAACTCTTGTACTCTCCATTACAAAGTGAAACAACCTAACCACTTGATCCACTTAGATTTTGGTAGTGAATTATGTTTGTTCCTCTATATATATAAATTTTATGCTGTAAAACACTAAAAAAATAAAAAGGTTATTGGAATATAAGTGGCAGCCTTTGATTGGTTTTCAACCTATAGTTACTGTTGATCCACTTTGAAAATGTAGGATATAGAATGTCAAAAATCTTTGCTATGATTTTTATTCTTTCCAGAATTATATGTCTTATATATTTTTAAAGGTTGTTGGTAATATATATATCTTTATCTTGCTTGTTAAATATATATATATATATATATATATATATATGTATAGGGAGAAGATCATGCGAGAACCACCTCTTATTGTGAGAACCGCGAGAACCAATGTGAACACACCAAAAATGCCTAAAAATAGCTAAAAATCACACAAAAAAAATTTTTTTGATTTTTCTAATATTTTTTAGGTTAAAATCGCTACTTTTCGAACCAAAAAAAAAATAATTTTTTTTTTTAAATTCTTTTTTTTTTTTTTTGCTTCGAAAAGTAGCAATTTTAACCTAAAAAATATTAAAAAAATCAAAAAAAAAATTTTGGATTTTTTTTTATTTTTTTAGATTTTTTTAGGTTTTTTGGGGGTTTAGTTTTTAGCATTTTAGCTTGGGGGGTGGGGGGGTTTAGGTTTTTGGGGGGTGGGGGAGGGGGGTTTAGGTTTTTTTGGGGGGGTGGGGTTAGGTTTTTTTAGGTTTTTTTTAGCTTGGGGGGGGGGGGGGGGTGGGGGGTTTAGGTTTTTGGGGGGGGGGGGTGGGGGTTAGGTTTTTTTAGGTTTTTTTAGCTATTTTAGGTTGTGTTCACATTGGTTCTCGCGGTTCTCACAATAAGGGTGGTTCTCGCATGAGCCCTATATATTTATATATATATATATATATATTTTTTATCACTTGTCCGATTTTTGTATAATTTCCATTAATTGTAGTAATTATATATATTTTTCTCTAAATATATATATATATATATATATTTGTCAATATACTTGTCCAAGTGTCCAAAGTCATTAAATTCGATAAGAAATATATATATTGTTGGTGCATACGTCTGTCGACTTCGTCTTGTATCGAGTCGTGTAATAAAATAGATGAAACAAGTCATGAACAAGCCAGTTCAAACGAAGTGGATAGTTCAAACGAACTGGACATTCAAACGAAGTGGCCAGTTCATACGAACTGGACCAGTTCGTATGAACTGGAGGTGCTTGTTCAAACGAAGTGGGATTAGTATAAATAGTAGACTTGTTATTTCATTTGTAACTTTGGCATTTCCGGTAGCGAAGCTCTGCCGAGGTATCTCCAGACCGTGTAAAACTTTCATATCAATACAAGAGATAGATTAAGTGATTCTAGTGTGTATATAGCTGAAATATCACCGATACGTTTGATTCCGCCTCTCGTATTGGACGAGATCTCTTCTGAACGACTCGTTTGGTCGTGCAAACCATCCTACAAGTGGTATCAGAGCTCAGGAGGAAGAGCTCTTGCTATTTCAGCAGATATTCGCCGATAAATTCTGTTTTCTACTCCATTTCTATCACGTTTTTCAAAATTAACCTAGAATTTCTGGATAAAATGAATTGATTTTGAAATATATTGTACAAAACAGTGTTTTAGATAATCTGTGAAAGTATCAGACCATAAAACAAAGTAAAACTTGTTCATTTTGGTAAAAATCAATCAGTTCGTTTGAAGGTTGTTTCATATCACACGAACAGAAACTTTAGAATCAGATCTACGAAGATTTAGTGGACTATATTGAACAGAAATCACATCTTTGTGTTCGGAATTCATAGTAGAACATTCCTTGAATATATCAGATTCTAATTCAACCGAAAATGTGATCATATTTGAGAAAATTACTTCAGATCGTTTGAAAAATGTTCAGTTCGTAAGCTCAGTTCGTCTGAAAGATCTCAGTTCGTTTGAATTGCTGGTTCAGTCCGTCTAAAAGTTGTTCAGTTCGTTTGAATTGTAAGTAGTCCGTTTAAAAAGGTCATACGAAGTGATCTTCTGTTCGTTTAAGAGATTCAGTTCGTTTGTTCGTTTGTCAGGTCGCCTGAAACAGTTTTCTGGTCGTTTGAAATTTAGTCCGTTTGAAAAGGACAGTTCGTCTGAGCTGTTCATACGATCTAAGTTCAGTTCAGGTCGTTTAAGAGAACCAGTTCGTCTGAAGGGTCATACGAAGTGACCAGTAACTCGTTTGAATCTTAGATCGTTTAAATCTTAGTTCGTCTGAATCGCTAGTTCGTGTGTACTTCAAATCGTTTGAACCTTAGGTTGTTTGAACCATCTCAATACGTTTGGAGATTTCAGTTCGTTTAAACTTCAGGTCATTCCAAATAGTTTCAGGTCCACGGTTTGAGTTTGTGATTCAGTCAAATATCATTAATTGCAATCGGTGGAATTGTCGAGATCCATGTGAATTGTCAGATCTACTATAGTATCGGCCAATGATAAATAGCCTTTTAATTGGATTGTCGACATTGTGAAGGGTTTATTTGGAGATATTAGTTTTCAAAACATAAAAAGCACTAGTCAATTAAGTGGACATTGAGGCCCAATGAGAATTGAGTTGAAATTAAAAGGTGTCGGCCATTATTCACGAGACATCATTGGACTTTAAAAGAATATTATTTTGCATGAGAATACTTTTAGAGGTCCAATCAAATTGTTGTTGATTCATGTGCATAATTTTGTTAAAGTCAAAGTTTATCAGCTCAATCGGTTTTTAACTGTATCAGGTTATCAAGATATTTCGTGGCCTATTTGATCTAATCCATTCAGTTAGTGGTTATACCCGGAATACATTGAAAAGTTCGCGAGTATTCGACACGAGTCCTAGATCAATTTCACCCTCACACTTTCACATATTCAATTCGTTTAAATTGATCATTTGTTTGTTTATCTCCAGGAAATTTGACTAGGTGAACCAGTTCGTGTGAAGGCTTGTTTGAGAAATTATTCGATACCGAAACATGGATTCCGAGTTCTACAACGCATTTGCTACAACCCCGACTACTCCGGCTACCATTGCTCAAAACATGAACGCAGAAAACGAAACTGGAACATTGCAAAAACCCCCGAAACTTATGGGAATTGAAGAGTATCATGGATGGAAGAATCATTTTGAGAACTGGGTTCAGGCAAACCATCTAAGAGCTTGGGAAAGTATTGAAACAGCATACATCAGACCACAGACTGCTATGAATGTTGATAAAATTATCTCAGAGTTTTCAGACCAAGAGAGAGAGAGTTATAAAGGAGAGAAAATGATGATAAGTCTGTTGCAGCAAGCTATCAAAGAGGATATATTTGTTTTGCTCCAGCATGATGGAAATGCATATTCGATCTGGAAAGCTCTTGAGAAGAAATTTGAAGGAAGTACAGAGATGTTACAGAGTAAAGCAGCGTTACTGAAAAAGGAGTTTGAGTTGTTTACTAGCATGCCTGGTGAAACTACAAAGACTCTCATTGAGAGATACTGTCATCTTGTGCGTACCATGTCTCAGCTGAAAATCACTAAAACTCCAGCAGAATGGGTTGAAAAGCTTGCTGACGCATTACCACAGAAAGAATGGGGTACTTATCTGATGATTCTGAAGAATTCTGGACAGTTTAACAGATTGTCGATCGGACAGTTTATTGAAAAGCTTGAGGCACAGGATCTTGAACAGCAGAAGATTGCCAGAATGAACAGTTCAAGCAATCAACAAGACATCAAATTATACTATAAAGGAAATGTTCAAACTGTTGAATCAAGTCCAAAGATCCAAACCGCCTTTAGTGCAGGAAATTCTTCTGGAACAGGCAGTCAAAATTCAGTCAACACTAGTGGATTTTCAAATGTTAATCCTCCAAGTATTCAAAGTACGAATGTTGGAAATGAACATCTGATTCAATGCAATGTAGCTTTACATCTTCAAAAGGGTCAAAACTTTTCTGAAGAAGTTGTGAAAAATCATATGGGTTTACTGGTTACTGCTTTGGAATCTTATGAAGGATTGATTGCCGGAAAATCGGAAATCCTATGCTAACCAAGGAGGATTACGATCAGATTTATGCAGAAGAGTTGGAGCTGATGGACATTAAATGGTGTCTGGCTAGTGTCCTGAGAAGAGCTGAAAAGTTTAAAATGATTACAGGAAGAAATGACTTTTTGGATACTCATCTTTCTGCTCTAGGTTTTGATAAATCTAAAGTTACTTGTTTTCGATGCAGGGAGAAAGGTCACTTCAAGAGAGAATGCAAGAATCAGGAAGCTAGTGGAGCAAAGAATCCGTTTGGTGGTCATGATTATTATCAGAAGGCCATATATCAACAAGTTTCTCATCAACCACATCAACAAAAGGATTCACAAACTGCTCATGGGAAGATGATCGAAGATGCAAACAGGAAAGCTTATTTTGGTATCATTGATCAAGAAGATGAGAAAGTGGCACCAGGATTTAGCTGGGATAAGTTTGTAGATGAAAATGGAAATTTTAAAGCCTTCATTGCTCAAATTGTTCAAAAACCAGAATTAATGAAGGAATGGATAGCAGTGTTATCTGATTGTAACACCTGTGCCTTCACGGCCATCAAACAAATACCGAACCAATGAAATATTATATTTCATACTTGGGATTTGTAAAAATATGTGTATCATTTGCACATATCAATTCTTGTTCGATTCCAAACTCTAAATCGCTTTCTGGAAGGTTATACGCGCACCGATGCGTAAATATAACCAGTTTAATGCAACAAACACTCCGGAATAGTGACATAGGCTTAAAATACCTTAAATAACCTTTACTTAACTTAGAAATAAGTTTTGAAGGCTTTGGTATGGCAAAATCAAGTTAAATCGCTTACAGGGACTAAAGTTGACAAACTGCGAAAGTATGCCAATTTGAACTGTAACAGACCTTCCGGAGCATGACCATAAGTTAAACATACCATAAATATCCTTCACATAGCTTAGAAATAGGCTTTGAGGGGTTCGGTGTGCTAAAATAAACTTTTGGGTCATTCAGGGACTAAAAGTGTCAAAAAGTGCACAAGTTTGCATTTTCGCGCATAACTTACGTTCTGAATACATCCGGACATCCAAAAATTTATGTAAGCATGACCATATTATATTTTAGTGTTCGCCTTAAGAAAAATCCATTCGTTGCGTCATTTGGATCGTTTTTCGCGCTTATGCGCATTCCGTCGTAATTAAGCGAACATCGCGTTCGTACGACCAAACGAACCATCATCCGACATATTTCTGAGCATGTTTCATGTCCACAATGTTTAGGCAACATTTTAGGGCCTTAAAGTTGGCTTTACGGGCCTTAGAAGTGTCGGAAATGGCCTTAAACACGTGCAGGGACCTAAACTGTCATTTCTGAAACATATGTGCAGATCAGAGGCCCCAAGCGGCCCGCATTGTGTTTGCCTAAATCTAAAGCGGGCCGCATTAGCCCTTCTGACCAGATTCAATGTTTGTTTTGCAACTTGCAACTGAATTGATTCGTGTCCACACGTTTCCTATCGTCTAGTCAGCGGATAAGAACAACATTTTAGCCACCACAACATTGTGACAAGTGTTCGGCTTGGATCGTGGCACGATATTCAAGAAACGATCCTAGCGGTTACCCGAAATCTATATATACCCCATGCCCCCCATTGCATAACTTACTAGAATTCTGATTTTGAGAGCTCTAAGTTGAAACCATTGTTTCATACCTGAGTTCTTGAAGTCGGGATTAGCATTCGGGGACCCTGGGTAAGTATTCTTTCGTTCTTTTCCTTATTTTATTGCTTTTAGAGTCAGAAAGTCAAACTTTGTTTGACTTTCAGCGTTGACCAGTAATGGTCAATGCGAAGTTCGTTTGAACTTCGCAACGTGAGTGTAATCACGTTGGTCATAGTCCCTTGGGACTATGCCCACTGATTACCACGTTGTCTAGAGTCGTAGGGTAGGCGATCTAATAAATCGCCTATACCTTCGAACTCGACCCATTTGGTCGATCATTAGGATCCGACCAAATACATTAGGTGACCATAGTAGGTAGGGAATAACCTTCCGAGGTTATACCCTATGGTCACATCGTTTAAGTAGTTGTATGATAGGTAGTTTATATGCCTTAGGTAAATTACCAGAATACCCTTTTCATGTATAATTGGTAATTAAGCATATGTAACCTAAACTTTTGTCACATAACTGATTATGTAACATGTTTAGGCATATAACACTTGTCATAGGACTAGTTAGACGGTCTGAACGCGTTTCACGCGAACGACGCGTTAAAGTAGCATAAGCTACCTAAACGGGTCGTAATGGGCCGCGATGGGTCGATAGCACTTAGGTTTGGTTTCATTGTAGTATGTAGGTCTTGTTAAACCATATCATATGAGTTCCAAAACTCGTTTGGTTTACCAAGCCTCATCCTATCCGATCTCCCGATTTAGATCCGGTTTATTTATATAGTTTTAGATTGCCGATTGATTCCGTGCTCCCTCAAGCTTTGTTTGGTTGTTGTTCAAGACCTCCAAGCATTCTCAGGCGAGTACATTATTCCCCTATTTTACTGCTTTCAATTGTTTTGGGGTGACTCATATGTGCTAAATGTTTTCGATGTTATAACGATGGTTTCAAAAACAATTAAGACGATTTATACAAAACTAATAACGATTTCAATAAAGTGAACAAACTTGTTGGTTGTGTTTACATAACAAATGACATTCATTAGCAATGATCAAGCCGACCAGTATTAGGTTATGGTACCATAGGATCTGACTAATCCCGTTATTTACTACACCCGTGGTTATGTGTGGGTATGGTAGGTAGCGACTGAATCTGTAATTATTAACTTACCCTATGGAGGTTTGTTAATGCGAAAACGAGAAGCGACGAGTGATGAGTCACGAAGGTTTGAATGTTATTAGCGAGACGACCATATAAGTAGTTTCACGACCTAAAACGAATTAAACAATTAACGATTGGGTTTCACACGATGTTTTAACGATTGGGTAACGATTGGGTAACGATTGGGTTTTCACACGATGTTTTAACGATTGGGTAACGATTGGGTAACGATTGGGTTTTCACACGATGTTTTAACAATTACTTTGGTGGTTTGGTTTGGTTTGGATTAAATGATTAAGTAACAATGCGTGTGGAATATGATACAAGCATGGTGGATACGCCGCTGGTACTTCCTATATATAAGTGTTTGTATGGTATTACATATTGTAGTGTTATTTGAATCATTTCAGCTCGAGACATAGAACATTTTATAAAAGTAACATACTTTTCACAAGACATTTATTTACAAACAATTTATCTTATACAAACTCATATTACATGGTTATTCATTTAATCATGCTTTATTTTCTTATTTATACATATCACCTGAACTTATCATTGTTTTTCCAAATAATTTACTAAAACAAATGTTTTTGAGTTAAGAGTCATGGCTACGAGGTTTTACAAATTATAACCCGCTTGATTTGAGTTGGTTAATTAAGTTGCAATATTATACTCTTTTCAAAACGAGGTTTTTAAATAAAGTATTGCAACATCTAAACTAGCCATGATTTCGACACTCCTACAAAACCTATGTACTCGCCAGCATTTCTTTGCTGACCTCGTTTTCACATATGTTTCAGGTATTGATTGAATGAAATCGATTGATAAGATGCATGCTCACATAGGACTGGACAAGGCCTTAGTGACTAAATAACAATGATAGACTATGTTTAATTAGTGTATTTAGATTCCTAAACAATGTAATTATTCAATGATTAATAAAACGAAACACTTTTGATATCCATGGTTATGAAACATTAATTCTGTTGCAACACGCCCCGATGTTTCCGCCACGTTTTGTATGTTCCACGTGGTCGGGGTGTGACAGAAAAGATGGTATCAGAGCCAATGGTTATAGGGAATTAGGTTATTAGTAATTAGTAATGCTTTGACCTAGTCTATAACCTTCTTAGGACCCTAACGCGAGTTTACTTGCGTTTAGTCATAAAACAATACCGTCACCTATCCTTAGGCGACGACCACAACAAGAACATAAATTTCAAAACCGCTTTGAAAACTAATCATCTGTTCTAGGATGATTGATTACTAGGTTTTGAACCCTCTATTGTAAGGTTTTGAACTCTCTATTATATGGTTTTTAACCCCTTTGAGTTTTCAAAATCTCGTCAAGGTTTTAGGTTTTAAATAATGTGAACACGTGCAAACTGGAAGGGTGAATGCCTGTATTCCGAGTTTTCTGTCTAGGCAAGCACTTCGTATACATCTCATCAGACGCGAGACCAGTTGTGCTTACCTGGGAATTCTTGGGATGAGTGTTCACTTATAGGCGAGCATGTCTTCGCGATACATTATTTTTGACCCATTTACTTTGATTTGTCACCATCTCATTTGTTTGCCTTAGGTAACAAACAAATGATCACAATTTTCATTCGTTACCATTCTGTATTGATTATTCAATAAACCTTTCACTCGTTTCTTCCTCTGTCTTTCATTTTCTTCTAGAATGTCTATTCCTCTTGGCACTGGTCAAATGCCCGAGCGAACAGCCAAATTTGTCCAGCAAATTGGTGAAGTGATTCAGAGGACTGTGGATTTAGGCATTGCCATGTCTCGTCTCAACAATGAAGCCACTCGAGAAGCATCGAAAGAAGTAGAAGCCAAGCCTTCGAAAAGGTCAAAGAAGCGTAAGGCTCCAAAGGATCCGGTAACCGTTGCACCAAATCAATCAAAACCTAGCAAGGTGGCAGCGCCACCAGCCAAGAAGCCGTACTTGGGAACTGCTCCCTTGTGCAATCAATGCAATGGCCATCACCCAGTCCAAACGCCATGTTTCAAATGTGCCCACTGTGGACGATGGGGACATTTGGTCAGAACATGCCATTTTGCGATCCGGAATAAAACTGTTGCAGATTCTACTGCTGTTCAAGTCAACCTAACTCAAGCTCGTTTTCCATGTGGTACTTGCTACAACTGTGGCGAGATGGGCCATTTTCGAAGAAATTGCCCAAAGATTTCTAATGCGAATCCAACCCACGGGTGAGCAGTTGGCTGAGTAGAAGATGTTGCTATCTCATGCTTTTGTTTCTTTCGTTTTCTTGTAATGTGAAACAATCTGATTTGTTTATAAATAAATTGTTGTTCACAAATCCTGATATACGAGTATAATTACATGTGTGTATGACTTTTCCTATAATACCTGCACTAAGGAACTATGTTCCTTACAAACTACTCTTGTGATTCTCTCTTTCAAAGTGATCGCTCATAATTTCCTCGAAAGTTCTAAGTACTCGTTTCATTCTAAGAAACGAAGTACAGGAAATAAAGTGAAATTATGAGTAATCGTGCTTTTTACACATCTGTATTTTTGAATCCTTGGTTGGATAACTAAGGATATTTTCAAATCTCATACCCATTACGTTTTGATTTTTCAACATTCACAGTACAAGTATTTCAAAACAATCTTCATGATCTCAAAACATTTCATATAGTTTGAAAACAATTTTTCTAGATGCATTGTCTATGTTATTTCAAAAACATTGGCCATGTTATCAAAACCAACCTTTCTAATTTCAAAATATTTCATATAGTCTGAAGACAATATTAACACAATACATTTTCTGATCAAGTGCATGATTTCGAAAAGCATCATTCATGTCTTTCAAAAACCTTATACATAATTTCAAAATTCATCTCGCATGATTTTAAATTTTTTTTTTTTTGTAAATATATCTACCTAATACACCTACTTTATGATTTCAAAAAGTATTATATATAAGGTTTCAAAAACGTTAAACACATTTTTCTTAAAAGAACCCCATGCATAGTTTTCAAAAATATTTTCCTCATACATTGACTTAACTTTCAAAATTCTGCTTCATATGTCGCCTTGACATATCAAGCATCTCAACTTCATAAGCATTTTACATCATGTTTTGACCTAAGCACATCCAGTGCAAGGTTTCAAAACATCTTCAACTTCTAAAATTCATATGGGATCTTTTTATCTTTACAATTAGATCCTTGTGGATGATTATCGTTCAAATCAGATTCCTTAATTGGATTCCTTGTGTACCTTAATTCGAACACTTCGGTTCCTAGTAATCGAAATCGAATTTTCTTTTTTTGAATCTTTCTATCTTTATAGTTGGATTCTTGATAACGTTTAAAGTACCAAATGAAATCCACGGAATGGATTCCAAGTGTGCTTTAAATGCATGTACGCAATTTACAAGACAAATTAACGAACAATTTTGTGGTTATGTGATATGTGTTTATGTGTTCTCCTCTATGATTTTTGTGTGATCCGATTTTCAAATCCTCGCAGAATCTTTCATATCTTCATATGAGGGATTCATAGTAGGATATTCAAAAGGTACTACCTTAATCTTTGTGGGTTTCTACGTTGTAGTTAAGACCCTTGGATTATATAGTACCACTCCAGACCCTTTTTAGTGGTCTAGTCTAAAGGATTGATTCACAATTTGGTTAAAGAATGACATCTAGTGATGTAGCTGGACAGACTCCTTGATAGTCTATTTAGATCATTTATTGATTTAGTCTATAGGACTCTATGGCGGTCTAGTCACACTCATCACAGGATTGTTCATTTGGTTTTCCCCTGCACACAATTGAATACACTGTGTGAACTATGCAAGGAATTGTCTAATTATGGAAGCGCACATAATTATGAGATTCAGTGCACGGTAAACCCAGTAAGATTTATTATGTGTAAGAACCGATAGTGACAACAATAACGAAATGAGAACGATGTAATGGAGGTATGGTGGACGCACCAATGATGCTTCATATACTTGTATATAAGTATCCCTCTTACATTGCAATCATGATGTTATTAAAGTTACTAGAAGTTCAGAAACCTAGCCAATATTGTTCGATCTTTTCAACTTCATATTTTCAAGCTCTTACAAGTTTCCTCTAAATAAATTTCGGGACGAAATTTCCTAAAGTAGGGGAGACTGTAACACCTGTGCCTTCACGGCCATCAAACAAATACCGAACCAATGAAATATTATATTTCATACTTGGGATTTGTAAAAATATGTGTATCATTTGCACATATCAATTCTTGTTCGATTCCAAACTCTAAATCGCTTTCTGGAAGGTTATACGCGCACCGATGCGTAAATATAACCAGTTTAATGCAACAAACACTCCGGAATAGTGACATAGGCTTAAAATACCTTAAATAACCTTTACTTAACTTAGAAATAAGTTTTGAAGGCTTTGGTATGGCAAAATCAAGTTAAATCGCTTACAGGGACTAAAGTTGACAAACTGCGAAAGTATGCCAATTTGAACTGTAACAGACCTTCCGGAGCATGACCATAAGTTAAACATACCATAAATATCCTTCACATAGCTTAGAAATAGGCTTTGAGGGGTTCGGTGTGCTAAAATAAACTTTTGGGTCATTCAGGGACTAAAAGTGTCAAAAAGTGCACAAGTTTGCATTTTCGCGCATAACTTACGTTCTGAATACATCCGGACATCCAAAAATTTATGTAAGCATGACCATATTATATTTTAGTGTTCGCCTTAAGAAAAATCCATTCGTTGCGTCATTTGGATCGTTTTTCGCGCTTATGCGCATTCCGTCGTAATTAAGCGAACATCGCGTTCGTACGACCAAACGAACCATCATCCGACATATTTCTGAGCATGTTTCATGTCCACAATGTTTAGGCAACATTTTAGGGCCTTAAAGTTGGCTTTACGGGCCTTAGAAGTGTCGGAAATGGCCTTAAACACGTGCAGGGACCTAAACTGTCATTTCTGAAACATATGTGCAGATCAGAGGCCCCAAGCGGCCCGCATTGTGTTTGCCTAAATCTAAAGCGGGCCGCATTAGCCCTTCTGACCAGATTCAATGTTTGTTTTGCAACTTGCAACTGAATTGATTCGTGTCCACACGTTTCCTATCGTCTAGTCAGCGGATAAGAACAACATTTTAGCCACCACAACATTGTGACAAGTGTTCGGCTTGGATCGTGGCACGATATTCAAGAAACGATCCTAGCGGTTACCCGAAATCTATATATACCCCATGCCCCCCATTGCATAACTTACTAGAATTCTGATTTTGAGAGCTCTAAGTTGAAACCATTGTTTCATACCTGAGTTCTTGAAGTCGGGATTAGCATTCGGGGACCCTGGGTAAGTATTCTTTCGTTCTTTTCCTTATTTTATTGCTTTTAGAGTCAGAAAGTCAAACTTTGTTTGACTTTCAGCGTTGACCAGTAATGGTCAATGCGAAGTTCGTTTGAACTTCGCAACGTGAGTGTAATCACGTTGGTCATAGTCCCTTGGGACTATGCCCACTGATTACCACGTTGTCTAGAGTCGTAGGGTAGGCGATCTAATAAATCGCCTATACCTTCGAACTCGACCCATTTGGTCGATCATTAGGATCCGACCAAATACATTAGGTGACCATAGTAGGTAGGGAATAACCTTCCGAGGTTATACCCTATGGTCACATCGTTTAAGTAGTTGTATGATAGGTAGTTTATATGCCTTAGGTAAATTACCAGAATACCCTTTTCATGTATAATTGGTAATTAAGCATATGTAACCTAAACTTTTGTCACATAACTGATTATGTAACATGTTTAGGCATATAACACTTGTCATAGGACTAGTTAGACGGTCTGAACGCGTTTCACGCGAACGACGCGTTAAAGTAGCATAAGCTACCTAAACGGGTCGTAATGGGCCGCGATGGGTCGATAGCACTTAGGTTTGGTTTCATTGTAGTATGTAGGTCTTGTTAAACCATATCATATGAGTTCCAAAACTCGTTTGGTTTACCAAGCCTCATCCTATCCGATCTCCCGATTTAGATCCGGTTTATTTATATAGTTTTAGATTGCCGATTGATTCCGTGCTCCCTCAAGATTTGTTTGGTTGTTGTTCAAGACCTCCAAGCATTCTCAGGCGAGTACATTATTCCCCTATTTTACTGCTTTCAATTGTTTTGGGGTGACTCATATGTGCTAAATGTTTTCGATGTTATAACGATGGTTTCAAAAACAATTAAGACGATTTATACAAAACTAATAACGATTTCAATAAAGTGAACAAACTTGTTGGTTGTGTTTACATAACAAATGACATTCATTAGCAATGATCAAGCCGACCAGTATTAGGTTATGGTACCATAGGATCTGACTAATCCCGTTATTTACTACACCCGTGGTTATGTGTGGGTATGGTAGGTAGCGACTGAATCTGTAATTATTAACTTACCCTATGGAGGTTTGTTAATGCGAAAACGAGAAGCGACGAGTGATGAGTCACGAAGGTTTGAATGTTATTAGCGAGACGACCATATAAGTAGTTTCACGACCTAAAACGAATTAAACAATTAACGATTGGGTTTCACACGATGTTTTAACGATTGGGTAACGATTGGGTAACGATTGGGTTTTCACACGATGTTTTAACGATTGGGTAACGATTGGGTTTTCACACGATGTTTTAACAATTACTTTGGTGGTTTGGTTTGGATTAAATGATTAAGTAACAATGCGTGTGGAATATGATACAAGCATGGTGGATACGCCGCTGGTACTTCCTATATATAAGTGTTTGTATGGTATTACATATTGTAGTGTTATTTGAATCATTTCAGCTCGAGACATAGAACATTTTATAAAAGTAACATACTTTTCACAAGACATTTATTTACAAACAATTTATCTTATACAAACTCATATTACATGGTTATTCATTTAATCATGCTTTATTTTCTTATTTATACATATCACCTGAACTTATCATTGTTTTTCCAAATAATTTACTAAAACAAATGTTTTTGAGTTAAGAGTCATGGCTACGAGGTTTTACAAATTATAACCCGCTTGATTTGAGTTGGTTAATTAAGTTGCAATATTATACTCTTTTCAAAACGAGGTTTTTAAATAAAGTATTGCAACATCTAAACTAGCCATGATTTCGACACTCCTACAAAACCTATGTACTCGCCAGCATTTCTTTGCTGACCTCGTTTTCACATATGTTTCAGGTATTGATTGAATGAAATCGATTGATAAGATGCATGCTCACATAGGACTGGACAAGGCCTTAGTGACTAAATAACAATGATAGACTATGTTTAATTAGTGTATTTAGATTCCTAAACAATGTAATTATTCAATGATTAATAAAACGAAACACTTTTGATATCCATGGTTATGAAACATTAATTCTGTTGCAACACGCCCCGATGTTTCCGCCACGTTTTGTATGTTCCACGTGGTCGGGGTGTGACACTGATGATGAGAAGAGTCAAGATGAAGAATTTATTTCTTCAGAAAGCAGTGATGATGATGAAGAGCTTGAACAGATAAATGTTGGAAAAACTCATTTATCTTCTGACAGTTTTGAATTTTATTTTGCAGATAAATTGAAGAAACTTAAAGAGAGAAAAGCTACAAAAGAAATGAAAGAAGACAAGATTGTTGAGAAGATAGTTGAAGTGGAAAAGGTAGTTGAAGTTGAGAAGATTGTGGAGATCGAAAAAGTTGTTGAAGTCACAAAACTGTGTCTTACGTGTTTGGAATCTTGCAAACAATGTGAAGATAAAGATAAAAAGTTTTGTGAGCTTGAGAAGTTGAAAGAGAAGTTGTTGTTTGATGTCAAGAATTTGAAAGAATCATACGATGTATTAAACAGAACGGTGACTAGTTTGCAGAAAACAAATTCTGAAAAAGAAGATGCTTTGAAGATGTTGAATGCAACAATGATGTCGAAGCAGAAAGAGATAAACTTTTACATTGAAGAATGTGCAAAATGGAAGAAGGAGTTGGATAGTGAAACAGTTGAAAATGAAAGAATCAGAAGATTGTTGAGAAGTTATACAAGTTCTGATTACTTAATTGATCGAATTTATCCAACTGTTGCAGGTTTTGAGGCATTTGAAGACAAGAAGCCGAAGAAAAAGGATACTGGTAAGAAACAGGGTGTCTGTTATAATAAGTGTCCGCCTCCGATTTGGGAAGGGTATTCGTCTAGAAAACCTAACGAGGAAGAATTAAAAAAGGCAGTCAATATAAAGTTGGAGTCCGAGATAACCGATGTTTTACCGGACAATATTGATGTCACGTTCACAGCGTCCGACACAGATCATGAGTCAGAACTGATAAAAAGAGTGGTTGATCAGGTGTTGGATAAGGATGAGGAGTCAGAGTCAAAATCCGAGTCCGAAAGTTCGTGTCAGTCTGTCGGAAGTTCGAGTTCGTTTGTCAAGAGTTCAAAGTCATCAGGAAAACGGGTGTATAGTAAAGAATTTTTGTTGTCAAAATCTAATTTGAATGACGAAACATTTGAAGTTGCATATACTTTGAATGGTTCTGACAAATTATATTTTGATAAAGAATTTCCAATAAGAGGTGTCAAAACTGATTTGATAAAAAAGGTTTTCAAACTAACAGAAATTAATATTTCTGAAATAAAAGATGAAAATCTTAATGTAAAACCTAAACTTTACACCTCAAGAGTACAACAACGTTTGAACAAGAAAAAGGGTTACAATTCTGGTTCTGGTTCTCAAAAGAAACCAAACCACAATCGTAGCTACAAAAAGAAAGGACTTGGTTTTATTCCACCTGAAAACTATAAGAATGAAAAATATGTTCCAAATTTTAAATCAAAAATGACATATGTTGCAGGAACTAGTCATGAAGAAGAAGCAAAGAGCTCATTCTGGAAACAGTCAAACAAGGAATTTCTTACTGAAAAGATGAAGAATGGAGCTTTTCAAAGGAAAGAGACAAGAACCTGTTACAGATGCAATGAAGTTGGTCATATTGCATGGAACTGTCCCAAAGCAACTAATACAAAACAGGGAGTCTCAGAAAAACTCAAAGAAGTAGTTGTTGATAATACGGAACCACCAACTGAAAAATTTAAAGTTTTCAAAAATTCAACATTTGAAGTTGGTGAATGTTCGAAGAGATTTTACAAGCGAAGTGTGAAACTTGACAACCAAAAATGGGTTGTTAAGAAATCAGAAGTAAAATCTGGTGATGAATCTGATTCCACAGAATTAGAGGAGCCACAGTTTGATGAGAGTGATGAAAACTCAGTTCCTTCAATGGATGATGAGAATTTTCCACCATTGAGGACTGAGAATTTTAAAAGGAAAACTGGAGAGTCTGAAATCTCAAATCAGGGTTATTCTAAAAAGGATAACTTTGATGTTGAGAAAGCGTTTAATGGAAAAATTAAGAAGATTTTCGGAAAGATGGTTGATGGGAAGGTTAAAGGGGTTAAGGAGTTTTATGCTAAAAAGAAAGCAACTTACACTCCAACTGCTTCTGAATTGAAAACACCCAAGGCTGGTCAGGCTTGGGTGGACATTTTCTTTGCTTAAAAAACCTGACTTGCCGGAGCTCCCAGGTTGGTAAGAGTGGAGCAGGAATCGGCATCATTTTTTGAAATGTTTGGTTGGTAAATTTACAGGTGATATCTTTATATTGTTATTTTTTTGATTCACATGAGGTTATAGTTGGTGAGTAGTGGTTGAAGAAGGTTTTAACTTACAAGTGGTAAATCAGGGACATTAAGTTGTACTTGATTTTCTACAAATGATTGAGGAACGATATGATGAACCCCTAACTTACAAGTGATAAAATCGACAAAACTTATTTTCCGGAAAAATCATTTTGGTTAAAACAAACTTAAGTGTTTTGAAATCATAATGAGAAAATAGTTTTGTGAAAGGGGGAGTTCTGATTGTTTATGCCTAGTGGATGGCGAGTTGAAGCGATTCGATATCAGTTGTCAAGTTTATTGTACAGTTTATTTTCAAATTTCCTAAAATGTGTTTGCATTTTAGGGGGAGTAAGAATTTTTAGAAAATCCAAAAACTTTTGAAAATTTGAAAAAGACAAAAACATGATAAAACAAAAATGAGTTTTGTTGTCAAGAAGAGGAAATGATAGTAGATCAGTAGGACTGTCACAGCACGCTAAAGAAATGTAAATGTCAAATGTGATAAACGATCTCACTAAAGATGTGACGGTAGGCTCAGCTAGACTAGTAGATTTGCGATAACGATACAAACTTAAATGAAAAAGCCTAGTTCTAGTGGGAAACATGGTCAAAAGCATAGTACTTAGTTTTGTCCTTCTTGATTGTGTGCCTACTCAGTAATTGCTGATTGTCGAAAGACATAAAACTGGTTAAGTTTGTGAACTTTCACAACTTTGCTAAAAAGTCGCTGTGATTGTGCATTTTATTTTGCAAAGATTTAAACTTGTCTTATTTCTTTATTTTGTTTAAGCATCGGACATCCTCTGCGTATACGTGAGTATCGACCTGGATGTTGTTGCCTAAACGTTCTGCTTTATTTTCTTTGGTGTTTCGTTTAATCTTTGGACCTCCTCTGCGTATACGGGAGTATCGACCTGGTGGTTAAAGCCTAAACAACTTCAACTTGTTTTATTTTCTTATTTTGTTTAAACATTGGACTTTCTCTGCGTATACGGAAGTATCGACCTGATTGTTAATGTTTAAACATTCTGCTTTGTTTTCGCACAAATTCACAGATGATAAAAGTTTAAAGGCATTACTTGAGTCAGTGTATTGCATGATGAGGGGATATGCTGAGATCGTGGGGTCCATAAGAACTTAGTGCTATCTTAATATACCTTAACATATCGGTAAGCATTTCGAAAGTTTTTAGACACTACTAGAAAATACACCTATCTTGACACGCGAACAATGACACACACTCATTTTATGACATTCAGAAGCGCGTGTCAAGAAAAAAATGTCATTGTTCACAAAATTCAATAAATTTATGACACCTTTTTTTGTGTGTCACATTTTTAGTGTCATAAGAAAAAAAACAAGACCATTTTATGACATTCCAAAGCGTGTGTCAAGAAAAAAATGTCATGGTTTATAAAACTTAACAAATTTATGACACTCTTTTTTTGTGTGTCATCTTTTTAACGTCATAAAAAATAAACAAGACCATTTTATGACATTCCAAAGTGTGTGTCAAGAAAAAAAATGTCATGGTTAATAAAATTCAACAAATATATGACGTTTTTTTGTGTGTCATCTTTTTAGCGTCATAAAAAACATTATATTTTACAAATTAGACATACTAGTGAAATCTTTTCGGTGGACATTTGATCGATATTCATTCTGTTTGTTACAATACTGGTGTGATATTGACCCTCGGTATAGCAACTAACACTACTATAAAATTAGGCTAATGCAACCATTTAGATACAATTTTTTTCAATTGTGTTGCATTTGAATCTAATGCAACTGCGTTCAACATAAAAGTTGCATTATAAAATCTAATACAATCTCTCTGTCATAAAAAGTTGTAAAATTTAATGAAATCGCAATTTTTATTTAAACTTTGCAACCTTTTTGCAGAAGGTTTTATTAGAAATGTTGCATTGTTAAAATTTATACTCATATTTCAAAAGGTTGCGTAATTCGACGAAACCGACAATAAAATATAGAAAGTTTTGATATGTAAATAGTAAAAAACTTTCGTTAAGTTGTTAGGTGTCCCGAGTAGTGCGGCAAAGGGTTTTGCCGCGCGGCAACACCGCCGCCGACCCCTTTGCCGCTGCGGTTTCAATCTTGATCGGTGAAGGGATGCCGCTGCGGTGAAGGGAGGAAGGAGAGAGAGAGAGGGCTGCAGTGAAGGGAGGAAGGAGAGAGAGGGAGGGGTGTGTGTGGTGGGGTTCATGTCATTTCTCAACCAATCACATCTTTTTCCTTTTTTTTAAGTTTACCACTTCACCAAGTGTTTAACCATTGCCAACACTTTTGAGCATAGTTTAAACACTTTTCACTGATTGACGTGGCGCACTCTGATTGGTTGATTTTTTAGTTTGTCACTCTCAAGTGTCTAACCACTCCTAAATTTAATGATATCTGATATTTAAATAATATGTTTTTAGAATTGAAATTAAAAATACCAACTGAACTTTACTTTAAACAAGATCAGAGTGGACTAAATTACATCTTGACTTATGTGGTCAAACTATCGGTTTTCTACCATCTACATATGTCTCTCAACATCATTTGCATCAGCATCAATTTGGAACCATTTCATTTTCTTTTATACATAAGGTGCAACAACAGCCATTTATTTATTCTTCATCTCCTTTATAGTTAGTTGACAAAATTTAGTTGCTAATATTTGTATAGTTCGACTAAATGATGTTGAGCCATCAGTATTGAGGAGATTATTGTTTAATTAGGGATAGATAAAAAAACCGTTCAAAAGAGACCAGGGATACATAAGTTAGATGTGGTTGGGGGATAAAATATTTGGGAGGGAGGAAAGAAACCAGAGGCGGGAACAAATTTATAAGGATTTCAGTAAATTTAATAAATACTATTTCTATAACATAATTAAAAGAGTTAAATGCCATTTTAGTCCTTATGGTTTGGATAATTTTGGCAGTTTAATCAAAAGGTTTTATTTTTAACATCTGGATCTAAAAATGTTTCATCGTTGCCAATTTGGTCCAACTGACTTAATCCCATCCATACTTCTCAGTTAATCAAGGGGTATTTTTGTCATTTTGTCTATTATTTTTATTAAAGATTTATTTTTGAGTAAAGTCCTTTTTGAGTCCCCGTGGTTTGTGCATTTTAACTATTTGAATCCAAAAACCAAACTTGTCTTGATTTGAGTCCCTGTGGTTTGTATTTTTAACCCTTTGAATTGAAAACACAAACCTCATCCAAATCATGGACTAAAATGATTGGATTCAAAGGGTTAAAAATACAAACCACGGGGACTCAAAGGGTTGGATGAGGTTTCATTTTGGATTCAAAGGGTTAAAAATAGAAACCACAGGGACTCAAATCAAGACAAGTTTGGTTTTTGGATTCAAATAGTTAGAATGCACGAACCACAGGGACTCAAAGGGTTGGATGAGGTTTCATTTTGGATTCAAAGGGTTAAAAATAGAAACCACAGGGACTCAAATCAAGACAAGTTTGGTTTTTGGATTCAAATAGTTAAAATGCACGAACCACAGGGACTCAAAGAGGACTTTACTCTTTATTTTTATCAAAGTTTATTAAAGTTCATCATGGTCCATTAAAAGCTACCATGATTACCATGACCCAATGTAATCCATTAAGACTTGGTTGATTTATTATCGAAAATTATGATCAAGTACGACTCACTACAACCCTATCTAACCGTTTTAAGACGTAACGTGGCCTAAATAGGGAGTCATGCGTTGGAGAAGTAAAGTTTTAGAAAATTGTTAAATTGAGAGGAGATCGAGCTGTGCTTCTTTCCCAGGGCTTAAACGATGTAAACTATTTCGGTAGTAATAAAATTTTGTGTTGACTAAACGTTATGCTATAGAAATTGTTACTGATTATCTAAACTTCTGTCTTGAACGTATCGATACACTAATCGTAGGAAAAACGAGCCGATTTATTAATTTTCCAATAAAGCCTATCTTGGCTCATTAGAATTAGTATAATTTTTCATTTTATCATTGTAAGGCTGCTTAGTATGAGTAAATGCCCTAAGGCGTTACCCACCACCATTTCGGAAAAGCCCCCACCTCACCATAACGTCATCTCCTTTGCCCCTTCTTTCACTATTGAGCTAACGACCAACACAATGGCAGCCAATTAACCCCCCAAATAATGCCCTGGGCAGGGGCGAAGGATAAGAGGGGCAGGAAGGGGCGCCCGCCCCCCCCCCCCCTGAATTTTTCGCTCAGTAGTGTTATATATGTAGTTTTCGTATAGAAATTTGTGGGTATATACGTTTTCGCCCCCCGGTTCTATAGAAATTTTTGGGTATATACGTTTTCGCCCCTCGGCCGAAAAATTCAAGCTTCGCCACTGGCCGTGGGCATTGTTGTTTGGCACCTCAATTTTTGAAAAGGCCTCCACAACGGTGATGAGCTGGCTATTGACGTCAGTGGGCTCACACTCCACATGGGTAGCCTAAGGTGCTGTTTGTTTTTTCTGCGGGAAAAGGTCTGCAGTCTGCGGACCATATCTGCAGGCATCTGCAGGAGAAGAGGTGGACCAAATGTCTGCAGTCTGCAAGGAGAAGAGGGTTTGTTTTTCTTTCTTCTACAAAAACTCTTCACACACACAATCTGCCATTTCTTTCTCCTTTCTGCCTCAGCTCTCTCTCTCTCTACTCTCTCTCTACAATCTGCCATAGCACCACCACCGCCGCCCATAGCACCACCACCACCGCACCACCTCCGCCATCACACCACCGCCATCATCTACCTTCGTCGTCTGCCTTCGTCGTTCAAACACCACCACCGCAGTCGTCGTTCAACTCTCTCTCTCTACTCTCTCTCTACAATCTGCCTTCGTCGTTCAACCACCACCACCGCAGTCGTCGTTCAACCACCACCACCGCCTTCGTCGTCTCTAATTTGGGGGTTTTGTTCGATTTAGGGTTTTTGGTTCGATTTGGGGTTTTTGTTCGATGATGGCAGGGATGTGGTGCTGATGTATCAGGTGGCGGTCTCTCTCTCTTCTTTCTCTCTCTCTCTCTCTCTACGGTCTCTCTCTCTACGGTGGTGGCAGGGATGTGGTGGTGATGTATCAGGTGGCGGTGGTGGCAGGGATGTGGTGGTGGAGGTGGTGGTGATGTATCAGGTGGCGGTGGTGGCAGGGATGTGGTGGTGGAGGTGGTGGCAGGATGTGGTGGTGGAGGCGGTGGAAGAAAACGTCTGCCAAGAAGAGGTTCCAAGAAGACATAGGAACATGTCTGTGTGGTGAAGAGGTCTCGCAGACCTTTTTTAATGAAAGGTCTGCGAGAAAACAAACAATCTGCAGGAGCCAAACGTCTGCCCGCGTCTGCGCGGCGCAGACATAAGTGGCCAGAAGTACTTCTGGCCAAAAAACAAACAACACCTAAAAGTTATTAAAAAAATATATTAAAAATAATGTCTTATACTTTGAAAAAAAATCAATTGAGTTTTTTGAAATATTAGATTTCCTCTTTAAATATTAGTTATTATTTTATAACTTATAATATATATATATTTTTTTAAATTAAAATCTAGTAATGATATTAATCTTCTCCCAAAATTTCTAAATTCCCTCCTAACCGTATTCCCAAAATTACAAAATCATATGTATTCTATTCCCTCCAATCCCAAACACAAGTAATCTTATCTTCCCCAAATCGACATCTCACTTCTACACATTCAGTTTTTGTCAAGCCAAAATGAAACGATTCAACTTAAGCCAAAGTAGAGAGACTGTTGTAATACACCGATCAAAACGAGAGGAGCAGCGAGTGAAGGCAAACACATGACTATCCGACACAATAACGAGGGAACGGGATTACGGGAATGCGTTAGACGGTTCCGACGATTTAGAGTCAACAAACAATCTTCAATGGAGGTAATTTTCTACCTAGGTTATGATAATCTGGCTAAAATAATATACATGAACGGTTGATTGGTATTTGGTAGTATGATTAAGAACAACCCATATAATTTATTTTGGCCTTTTGATGTAGGAATTATAGCATGGCATGAATCTGTTTATTTATTTATTTTTGTGATTTGGCAAACATTTGCTTATTTGGTTTGCTTGATTTAGTCATGCACTCCACATGTATGATAAAATGTCTCAATAAAGATTTGGTATAACATGGTCAGATTTGTATTATTTTTATGATTAGGATTTACGTAGCTTCTTATGGTTGATAATAAAAAACCAAACCTAAGAGAAATAAGAATTTTCGGTTCAGGTAGCTCAAAAGTGTAATTGATTTGGGATATTGATTATGAAACTAATGATGAGAACTGAGGAAAGGGCAATCAATAGTCTTAAAGCGGGCAGTGTCATATATGAAAATACCCATAATATAAGAAAGAAATAAAAGAAGAAATGTTGGCATCATGGTAGAGTCTACTGAGCAACGTAACAAGGGGTTGGGTGAACATATCTAAATCTGGAAGTGGAAAATGAGTAACCTAAGACTATTATGTACATGAGTATGAGGAAACATATAATGCAAGTTATAGAGGTAGGGTATGATTTGAATTTATAACCTTAATTATATTTAATAATGTTGCAAGGTACATTATGTTTTTGGTCAATGAAGCCTGTAATGCATGTATGCATACACATTCAAGAACATAAACATGACACGAGATCGAATTTAGAGGTAAACTTTCGAAACACAACCAAATTAATAGGCTACTATTGTATACGTATTCTACTATGCTTTGGCCTTCGAGAATAAGTATTATCTCTAATTTGTCAAACGGGTTAAGCCAAAATATATAAGGGGTCGAAATGGTGATATGGGCAAAAGGTTACACGTTTTGACTCGGACACATCTGAGCATGTTACCCGACCCGACTGACCTTCCCGTTTTGCCATCTCTAGCTGTGAGCTATATCTTTAAATTCATCTTATGTTGCTGGTTGTTTATAGGTTAACAAAGCTCAAAGTTCACAAAAAGGTTTAAATCCATCAAGCTCTAAAGGTGCTAAAGGTATGCAACGATTGAGGCATAGTCATAACACGTGCTCTAATATCTGGCTAATTTCATTAGAAACTATATTTTTTTTTCTGATTTTTGTTTTTGGTAGCCAGCTTTTTAGTACAGAATAACACAAGGGTTAAGATAACCTGTTTTGGCTAATTCTTAGATCAACTTCGTATCAAAAGGTGATTTGGATTATGATTATATTGTCTTTCCATATCTTGAACTGGGCTATTGTGGATCTAGAGTCAAGCTCTTTTTGTCTCACAGATGAGAAAAGGTATGAAACTGATTATATCTTTTTAAAAATATAAAAAATATTTTTTTTAACATTCGTTGCTTCTACTTCTACATGTAGATATTCAAAATCTGTTGGATGCAATTTGGTTAGCTGTTGATGTGATGGAATTTAAAGAAAAATATGTTTAGAATTTAAAGAGCAACAGAGATTTTTACTCATTTATTCATTAACGCGGTTGAAGTTGATGGCATTTTTCGGTTAGTAATATTGTACTTAGGGTATAAACTTATTATACAAGTTTCTTATGTGTGTCAGCTATAAAGGAAACTAGCAAAGCAAGCAAAATGGCTGGAGGGGGAATGCTTGAGTCCACTTCGATGTGTATCAAAACCAACCAATTTCCTTAAGTATATTTCTATAGTTATTTTTAAACGTGCATACATATATACAAGATAACACACACAAATACGGTTAGACCGAATCCGAATCCGACTCGGCAAAACCCGAACACCCGAAAAAACAAACAAATTTGTTCGTCGATATTAACTAATTTCTTATAATTTTAGCCTTTCCTATTTTTTTTTTATTTTAGGTGTGGAACTACATGAAAGAGGCTACGGATGAAGAAATAGCAAATACATTGAAGGATTTGATGCCGGTTTTTAACAGGTTGGGTATTCTTAGTTTAAATGTAGTTTATTTATGTATCTTTTTTTGCATAAATTTAAACATCATGGATATAAATGGTTGTCATGAATCTTTCCATTTACGTTCTCTCATGGTCCAGTTCTTCACAAATGTTGTTAGTTTGTTGGATGGGAGGAACAATATTGTTATTTCTTTTGGGTGTGAAAAGCTTACAAGCACCAGAAGAGCATATTAGCCTGGTCATGCCTAATTCATCTAGCATAGATGCAATGGTATGCTTTAAAAGAGATTTCCCTTTACCATCTTTTGTAAACAATTCCAAGTTTTTTTTTTTTTCAATTATGGTCCCTGTTCACTTCTGTAACGTTTAACTATATCCGTTTTATCGTCTATTAGTAGTAGTAGTGGATGTAAATAAAATTTTTTGGTTTGTTTTGTAGTAATCAGTGGCGGTCCCTAAGCTTGATAAAAAGATCATTAAGAAGCGGGTCAAGAAATTCAAGAGGCCCCAAAGTTACTCGAAAATATGCGTCAAGGTACTTTTTTTCTTTTCTTATTTATATGATTATGTTGTTTATGCATTAGCAATGTTATTTAAGGGTTGACCACACGGCCGACATATTGTGTTTTGTTCCATATGGTTAGAAATATATTTGCAATGTTATTTAAAGGTTGATATCAGTTACGGGTCAGACAAAAAGACCCGTCTTAGAGAAATATGTATTTATATGTTTAAACAAATGCTTCAATTCATAGATTTAGATTTAGTCTTGAAATTAAATATCCAAATAAACGCTTAAATTCATAGATTAGGATTTAAATTATGATTTTTAATATGTATTTTATTTGTTGATGTTTGAGGTTGGGGAAGAAGTAGAGGAATACATGGATGCGGATATGGATATGGATGGCATTCGTGAACAATGGTCGAGTTATGCGGCTACCTTTGTTTAGAAGTGACAGTATTTTAGGTCTCGGCGAATGTATTGACTAACAATGTTTTCGTTAACGTTAAAAATATTTGTAGTATACTTGACGAATGATTATGCAATGAGTTGTTTTGGTGTATATATATATGCATTTGTATTATGAAATGTATTTATTGTTTTTGTTATTATATATGTATCGAGGGTGAATTAGTAATTTTATAAAAGAGTATTTTTTTAAACAATTAAAAGCATGACACACGTAAATGAATGTCGTAAATATGTGTCATAAATGCGTGTCATAAACGTATGTCATAAACGCGTGTCATTAATGTTTGTCATTAAAGTGTGTCATAAATGTTTGTCATTAAAGTGTGTCATAAAAGCATGACACACAAATGCATGTCATGTTATTTTTATGACTTCTCAATCAACGACACGCTTTTGCGTGTCATAACTACCCTTTTATGACGCGTAATGCGTGTCAAGAAATGTGTTTTTTCTAGTAGTGAGATTGAGTTTAAGTGGACAACAATATCGTCAATCAATGTGAATCGTTTAGAGCATAAAATGAAATCAAGCTTAACGGTGTTAGTGATTTGTCTCATAAACTGATATGATCCTCTTACATAAACTCACAAAAATATTGTCTGTATATATTTCTTTATTGCATTTCATTTCATTTAAAAAAAATCCAAAAAGATTTTCAGTGTGTTTTAGCATAAATTTTGAAAAATCCAAAAAGATTTTCGACAACTGATATTGGAGAACTTATTTTCAAAATTCCAAGTGCTAAACATGATGAGCATGTGGTGAGGGGGAGTGTGTGTATAAATGAGAAAAGATTTTGAATATTTGTCTACATGTGGTTCATCAGTTATTAACATTGTTAAATCATCCTGGATAAATTTGAGGAAGAGTTTGGTGGTATAAATTTTGTAAAATGTTAAATTTGTGAAAAATTTACTTTTGGGTAGAGGATGTGCAGGATAGCCTGGATTCTGAAATCTGAGTAAAGAGCCAGGTCATGATCCTGATTCTGTGAAAGTCAAATTGCAATCAACATCTGAGGAAAGATTGTTCGAGGGGAGTTTGTTGATGCTGAAGAGGAGAAAGAGATAAAGTTTTAAGGATGCTTACATTGTCAGATACTTTGGAGAGAGCTTGAAGACTGATCAAGACTGAAGATGTTCTGAAGGCATACCGAAGACTCGTCAACATCCGAGGGGGAGTCTGTTGGTGCATACGTCTGTCGACTTCGTCTTGTATCGAGTCGTGTAATAAAATAGATGAAACAAGTCACGAACAAGCCAGTTCAAACGAAGTGGATAGTTCAAACGAACTGGACATTCAAACGAAGTGGCCAGTTCATACGAACTGGTCCAGTTCGTATGAACTGGAGGTGCTTGTTCAAACGAAGTGGGATTAGTATAAATAGTAGACTTGTTATTTCATTTGTAACTTTGGCATTTCCGGTAGCGAAGCTCTGCCGAGGTATCTCCAGACCGTGTAAAACTTTCATATCAATACAAGAGATAGATTAAGTGATTCTAGTGTGTATATAGCTGAAATATCACCGATACGTTTGATTCCGCCTCTCGTATTGGACGAGATCTCTTCTGAACGACTCGTTTGGTCGTGCAAACGATCCTACATATATATATAGAGAGAGAGAGGGTAAGGTTATTGTAAAAAATATTAAAAGTGTGAGAAGCGTGAGAAATATTGTGGAGATGACATGTGTATAATTTTTGCAGACCAACCATACTATTCCTGGCCGATTTTTTGTATAATTTCCGTTAATTGTAGTAATTATCCCTGCCCGTTTTAAACCATGGTCACATCTAGAAGAAGTGCAGATCTAAGACCACTACTTTGCCCGATTTTCTAAGTTTTGCAGACCAACCATACTATTCAGATTTTTTTTAAAAATCATATATACTCAGCAATAACAAATCTGTATGATGATGCTATACCTTATAATTTTGTATATCTGTAGAATCATGAACTATGCAAAACATTGTAGTTCCACAGTTAATGTGGGTGGAGCTTGGTTTCAATAAATGGAAGGTGTTTTGGTAACAAAATCTAAGGCGCGCATCACGTACGTGAGGTGCGTGTCAATGTACTACAAAATAATAAGCTTTTGCAGGTCTCGATTTCTGAGGATCGAATACGAAACCAAATCACTTGTTTATCACAAACACGGTCACGAGTGTGGAATCCCCGTGACTATGCCAAAACAAACATAGAGAGTAACAACACAACTTAACCAATGAATCACAGTCAATTGATTAGATGAGAACACGGTTCAAACAGATACACACAATGTTTGACACTAAGCTTTCAGACAGGTTATGCTCTCATAGTTTCAGTATGAAACTATGTTGTGTTTATACAGGCAGCCCAAGCCCACAAGTGAGGAAACCTCAATTGGGCTTGACGAAACATCATTTGGGCCTGACCAAACATCACAGTTGACGAAACTCTAGGAGTTTCATCACTGTTCACAACGAAACTAGGAGTTATGACTATAAGGGGTTTCGTCATGCGTGTACTCGACGAAACTTGGGAGTTTCGTCGAGGGCTGCAAATGTTATGTGTGCTGCAAATTGTTTGACAGTTTGTAGCAAACAATACAAATACACAACCAAACATAATCACCCAATATGCAACATACATTGTCATTTAACATTACAAAACGACTAAGACAAATGTGTCGGACACATAGAAAGATAGGAGGATATCTAACTAAGGTCGACGACGAATACAGACTCGATAATATAAAAGATCGTACATTGCAATGCTAATAAAGAAAAGTTATAGACACCAAAATATGCATCAACAAACTCCCCTTTGTCTGTTACTATCTTCGGTCTTCAATCTTCCGTCTCTAGTGTTTCTCGGACCACGAACTGCCAGCATGAATTCCAGATAATAACAGAAGCAAGCGACGCGCTGAAATCGCAACGCTTGATGCGCGTCCTTATCTTCGTAGAAAATATCGTGCCGATATAACTTGTTGATGTCGGCCGCTGACATGTTCACGATCCACATCAGATCTAACAATCGAAAATTCTCACGATCACCATTAAAAACAATCACCGCCTCGTGCGTATCTGAGTCGTAGCACCACAAAGCCATGTCTTCCAAAAAGTTATGCTTCATCGGCATTAACGGGATCTTGTCCATGACCTTCGCGGGCTGATACACAAGCTTGTTGCGTGCCGTGTTGGTAGATGGATCCAATGTGAACTTTATATGTTGATAGATGGGAAAAAGGAGGCTTGTACAACTCATCTTTCCAGCCTGGCCTTTTGTTAAACTTTATCTTTCGCGCGAACAATGTAGCTCCTTCGAAGTTTGAGCGATTAATGAGCTCAAGCTTCGTCAAAGCTGCAACATTGTAAAAAGGTAAGGACAAAATGCTCAGCAACAACCGGAAATATTGAATACCGAATTCCCGTTTGATGGCCACGCAGTAGATTTCCTTTATGAACATCCAGCAGAGAATTCTTCCATGTAAGTTCTCTTTCTCAAACTGTAGGTAATCAACTTGAACGTCGGCTGGCAAAGGCTTGGAAACCTTAGATAAGAACTGCTTTCGCCACTCGGAGAACGCATCTGTGGCATTTTCAGAAGTATCGCGATTCTTCAAATGTTCATCAATGACGTCCACATTCTCTTTTAACCATTCTTCATTAAACGGGTCTTCCCGCACATATGAGGACTTCTTGTCATTTCCTTAAAAAACAATCTCTTCAATGTTTTCAACATCAGCAGTCTCAGGCTTACTCGGTATTTTATCAATGTCAGCATCATCAACTTCTTTCATCGCATTCAAAGCTAACAACTGCTCGTGTGATAGATTAGAAATAATCTTCCCTTCTTCTAGAATTACTCCAGTAATCGGATGAACAACCTGCAATGCAAGATCAGCTGTACTAGGAACATAAGATGTACCAGGCAAAGATTCAAGCTGTTGTATTTCTTCAACGGTTCCACTGGAGGTTCCTTGAGCAGATTCAAGCTGCGAAGGTTTGAAAACAACAATCTGAGAAGAGGTTGCTGCTGGCGGTTGCTCTGATGTAGCAGAAGGGTCAGGGTTCCCCTGATCCTCAGGATCATCATCCCTTTTCTTCATTACTTCTTGTTGTTTACATCGATCGTTCCACAGAGTATTGACCCGCTTTCTCAAAAACTCATAACCTTCAGATATTTTCTTGACCCCATAAACTTTCGTGGTGTTTCGAGAATCGTACCACTGTTTCATAAAGTCATGCCTTTCTTTGAGAGCATCGGCCAACCTCTGAAGTTGAGAGCTGCTTTCTTTCATGCGGTTCATTTCAATACCGCGTGTATTATCTGCCGCACGCATATGTTGCAACTGTCGCTCTCTCACTTCGTCTACAACTTTCAAACTGGCATTTTCTGCCTTTAATTGCTCTATCTCAGCTTGCTGGCGTGTGATTTCTGCTTGTTGTCGCCCAACAGTGGCATTTAACGTGTGAATTTCCAATTGTTGCTTGATCGAGTCATCTCTAGTAGCACTTATCACATCAGTATGCCTGTTGATCTGACCTGCAGCAGCTTGAAGTTGAGTGAATAGGAAGTTTACCTTTGCTTCCTGATCCATCTGAGAGAATATAGTCTGTCTTCACTCTGCGGTCGGTTGCGACGTAGTTGCACGTATGGTTGATGCAATAGAGCGTGTAGGTTCCTTAGGAGTCACTGCAGGAGTTTCAGGTGTTGAACTCACTGTAGGAGTTGGTTCTGTAGACCTCGGAGGAGATGGAATCATTTCAGAAGCTTCAGTGGCCGTGAATCCAAGGTTTGGATCCATTTCCACTTCTTGTGTAGGCTCTTGTGGAACGGACCGTTGTGCAGATGAAGTACCAATGTACTTTCTTGCTTTCTTCTTTCTATGGACAGCCGTTTGCTTCTTCTTCAAATGTTCTGCTTCGGTATCCGAAGGAATGTATTCAGGATCATTCTCTTGCCTAATCTTCCTGATCCTTTTAACACCACGTTCATCAAAGTAAAATCCGTATCGGGCTCAGGTGGATTGTCATCAGATTCAGTATCCTCCTCGTCATTACCAGCTGATGTACCACCAGCTGCACTGGATGCACCAACGGCACCGGCACCTGCATCACCACCATCACCAGCATCATCATCACTATCACTGTCTGGCGAACCTAAATCTGTTCTACCAAACTTTTCAACCATCCTTTTCTTCAACTCTGGCTCTTCATCATCAGATTGGTTGTCATTGTGACGCCATTTGTCATTTGCCGGAGCAATGTAGTCTGGTTTACCAAGAGCACCGATTAATTTCCTAGGCGGCTTGCTTTCTGTGTATCTCTTGGCTGCAAGCGCCTTGAATATCCTTAATGAATTCTCGATCATAGTTTCTATCTTTAGGATGTCATTATCGGCTTTTGGAAGACCAAGATGTTGAACGTTCATGATCATCTGTAGAAAACGAGGATACATCCAGAATTTGTTCCCGGTTGTTCTACCACCAGTTCTCGTCATATTCTCTTTCATATTGGCAAAGATATACTTTGAGATGCTAAACGGTTTGTTCAGCACCAATGCCACCATGAGACCTACTGTGACACCTGTGCCTCAGCGACCATCAAAAAAATACCAAATTAATGAAATATTTTGTTTCATAATAGGGATTTGTTAAAAATATGTGTATCGTTTGCACATATCAATTCATGTTCGATTTCAAGCTTTAAATCGCTTTCTGGAAGGTTATACGCACACTGATGCGTAAATATAACCAGTTTAATGCAACGAACACTCCGGAATACTGAAATAGGCTTAACATACCTTAAATAACCTTTACATAACTTAGAAATAAGTTTTGGAGGGTTTGGTGTGGCCAAATCAAGTTTATTCGCTTACAGGGAATAATTTCGACAAACTGTGAAAGTATGCCGATTTGTACTGTAACGAACATTCCGGAACATGACCATAAGTTAAACATACCCTAAATATCCTTTAAATATCTTATAAATAGGCTTTGAGGGGTTCGGTGTGCTAAAATAAACTTTTTGGTCATTCAGGGACTAAAAGCGGCAAAAAGTGCATAAGTTTGCATTTTCGCGCATATCTTACGTTCTGAATACATCCGGACATCCAAAACTTTATGTAATCATTAAAATATTTTATTTTAGTGATTGGCATGATAAAATTCCATTCGTCGCGTAATTTGGATCGTTTTTCGCATTCGTTCGTGTTTCGTGGTAATTAACCGAACAACGCAACCGTACGACCAAACGAACCGACATCCGAGATATTTTTGAGCATGTTTCATGTTCCCTATACTTTAACTTCATTTTAGAGTCTCAAAATGGGATTAACGGGGCTTAAACATGTCAAAAAATGCATCAAAAACCATGTTTTGCACATTCAGGGACCAAAATTGACATTCTGCAATAGTTATCTTAGGAAGGGACCAAAATGAAAAATCTAAATTCCAGCTTGTTCCAGATGTTCCCCTCATTTGCACATGGTTTTAATGAAACTAGGGGCTCTCATGGTTTCACAAAACCATGGGCACATGTGTACGGATGAGATCGAAGCTCGTTTTACGATGAACGATCTTAACGGTTGTGCAAAAACTATATAAACCCCACCCCTTTGCTCTCAAACTCACATTTGATCTGATTTTCATTCTCTAAGTTGAAGTCTTGCACTTCATACCTGAGAATAAATTGGATCAAACCTCCTTGGACCTTTTGTAAGTCCTCTTTCGTTCGTTTATGCATTTTTAGCGTGAAAGTCAAACTTTGTTTGACTTTCTGCATTGACCAGTTTATGGTCAATACGAAGTTCGTTTGAACTTCATAACGTGAGCATAATCACGATGGTTTTAGTCTCTTATGACTATACCTACTGATTACCACGTTGTCTAGGCATAGTGGCGAGTCGTAGTTTAGACCAAAATGCGTATTCTTGCGTATTTTGTAACCAAACTACTTTTAGGTATCAAAACCGTTTGTTTTGATACCAAAACCTGTTTTCTAACTTCATTAAACATGTTTTAACATGTTTACCTCGTCACTTTAGGTTTAGTGCTTATATAGAGTCGTAAGTCAAGCGGTCTAAACAACCGCTTAGACTTTCGAACTAGACCTGTTTGGTCGATCATTAGGATCCAACCAAACATGTTTAGTGACCATATTTGTATAGGGAATAACCTTCCGAGGTTATACCTTATGGTCACTTCGTTTAGTTAGTGGTATGATAGGTAATTTATATGCCTTAGGAAAATTACCAAAATGCCCCTTTTGCGCATAAATTCATTTTAAGCATATGTAACATGATTTTTTTTTATCTAAACTGATTTGGAAACAATATTAGAGATGTTAAGGCATATAATACTTTTCATAGGGCTAGTTAGGCGGAACGTGTTTTACGCGAACGACGCGTTAAAGTAGCGTAAGCTACCTAAACGAGTCGTATTGGGTCGTAAGCACTTAGGATAGGTTTTGTTTTAGAATGTAGGCTTTGTTAAACCATATTACATGAGTTCCAACACTCATTTGGTTTACGAAACCTCATCCTATCCGATCTTCCGATTTATGTCCGGTTATTAATGTAGTTACCTATATTAGGTGCCGTTTGATTCCGTGATCTTCTAGCGTTGCTTGGTGGTTATCCTAGGACTTCTAAGCATTCTCAAGTGAGTACATAGACCCCTCTTTTACTGTTTTCCAAACATTTTGGGGTGAAACACATGTGCCTACTTGTTATTTTCATGCTTTCCATGTTTTCATATCATATACTTGCTATGTTCATTAGTACACTACTAGTACATGATTTCATTATGTCTTGCTATGTATGTTCACTTAACACGCTAGCACAATTGTTTTACGTTTTGAACCATTTGAAATCATTGGATGTATGTGAACCATTTGTAACCATTTGATGTATGTGAACCATTTGAAATCATTGGATTTATGTGAACCGTTTGTAACCATTTGATTTATATGAACCATTTGTAACTGTTTGAGCCATTGGGTTAGGGAAGTGATTAGGTAACGGGGCGGGTGTAATGTGTTAAAAGCATGGTGGATACGCCACTGGTACTTCCTATATATAAGTGCTTTTAACACATTATATATCGTTGTGTTATCTAGATCACTTGGGTAAACGATTTTGAAACAATGTCACACAAATATGTTTTCTGAATAATATAAACCTTACGAGTCTTATTAACGAGTTTCTACGAGATGTTTTACGATTTGATTTAATAAAACAAAATGTTTTGGAGTTAAGAATCATGGCTACGAGATTTTATAAATCATATCCAACTTGATTTGAGTTGGTTAGTTATGTCGCAATGATATACTTTTTGAAATAAGGTTTTTAAATAAGTATTGCAACATGTAAAACGAGCCATGAATCTGACACTCACATAAAACCTATGTACTCGCCGACATTTTTATGCTGACGTATTTTCACATGTGTTTCAGTTACCATAGTTGATGATATTTGATGATGATATTGATGCATGCTCACATAGGAACGGACGAGGCCATAGCGATTTAATCTATCTATACTACTTTAATAAGGATATAGGAAGGACATAATGGTAATTCAGCAAGGTGTTGAAAACACCCTCAATGCACAATATACAAGATTTAAAGCACAAGAAAACACAAACAATTTACCCTTTACCCGGATCATCATCAACCGTCCATTTTTTTCACTTTTTCACACGGATCATGATCTGGACGGCTGATCAGCTCACACGGATTAACCTTTCCCATTCCCTTCATTCTCACAACTTACACATCTCACAAAACTTCATCAACCTTCTCTCTCTCTCTCTCTCTCTCGGCGATTCATGAACAGATCTGTGAGGATTTCACCAGATCTAGGGTGTTACTTTCATTCGATTTCAAATCCATGACCCCATCCTTTGACGGTGTGGTGTGCAGATGGTTGAAGATGGATCCCTAGCCGTCGCATCTGGTGAAGACGGTGGTGGTTATTTTTTATCTGTTTTAAAGATTTATTGATTTGAACAGGTTTTCACCACAGATCTTCTTTGGGTTTTTTGTACAGGTTTTCCCTAAGATGGTTGAAGATGGATTCCCAAGCCCTAACGATGTCACAATTGGAGCTCATTGATCATGCCGATTTGGACTTTTTATTGGTATTAACCTTTATGGGTATTCTTTAAGGTGTTTTTGTTTTGATTTATTAGGTGATTTCAACTACCTGTGATCTTATGCTTCAATTTCTCTTTTGTTGGTTTATCATTGTGTTCTACAGCCTCCTCAAGATGCTGGAGTAGTCAGACATATAAGCTATGTTCCTTGGTGATTTCTGAGCCCTAATTTAGGTTTTAATTTGAAGTCTATTAAAAGTTTACTGATTCCTAATTTGGGTTTTAATCTTTAGTCTTTCATAGTAGTCTATTTGCTTGTTTTTCTCAAATTCATCATGAATGAAACGGAAACCCTAAGTTAGTGATTGTAACAGTGGACGTTTGTTGGTTTAATTTGATGGGTTGGCGTTAAATTTACATTATTGTAAAATGAATAGCCCCCTCAATATGCTAAAGGAAATACAATTGACAAATATGGAAGAAATAAAGGTAGATCTGATGGTTTTTGGGGTTGTCGTTTACAGATCTGGTGGTAGCCGGCTATTGTACATTTGATTGAAGAGGCGGTAGACACTGAGGTATGATGAAGAAATTATTTTTTATGGGGTTTGTTATCCAGTGATTAGATTTAAGACACTAATTGCTTTTGCTTATCTTTTTTTGTATATTTGTGACCAGATGGAACTTCATTAAGTACATAGAAGGGAAGCATGGCCAACCCAATGGAAGAAAATGCTACAAATCTGTTGGACTTCAGTATCATACAAAAGCTTAGTCTATCTTTATTTAGTACAACACACTATCATATGTTATTAGTATAGTGATGCTAATTTTGCAACTAATATATCTGATTTGACGAACTTTACATTTGACTTTGCACCATTGTTCAACGGGTCAACTGGATGAAGTTTAATTAACATAACCAAAGATTTGTATTTAAATGCTTACGACAATCCTAATATCATTTCACTATATGGACATGCCAGGTGGTTTGGGTAATGTGTCAGGTGGTTTGGCCCATAAACAATATTTTGTTCATTTTAAAATTGTATAAATGATTACAGTTCAAAATTATATATGAAAACTAGATCATTACAATAATAACATGAACTTTTGTCTTATAACAAATTAGAAGGGTTTATGCGCTTGGGAATGTTTCAGATAGCTTTTGCATGCTTTAACCCGTTAAATTTTAAGCTAAGTTTTTAGTCTAGCCCATTTTATCTACCAGAGTTAGATCATAATTCAGTACCCATTTATTTTAATGGCTTGAAATTGCTAAACTCTGTTGGCTGGAC
The DNA here is from genome assembly GCA_030545235.1 of Helianthus tuberosus. NCBI lineage: Eukaryota > Viridiplantae > Streptophyta > Magnoliopsida > Asterales > Asteraceae > Helianthus > Helianthus tuberosus. The sequence continues at coordinate 63,315,053 of CM060416.1, read as the reverse complement.
ATTATCTTCAACGATGCATGTGATAGCACCATCCCAATGGAAAATATATAGTTGTCAGTTGTCACAATGGTATGAACTGGAACTGCTATCCCAATTCAGAAATATATGGCTGGTAATATATTTGTTTTCGTTTTTGTAGGATTTCGCTTATTTAAAGGTGCAAAAGATAATAATTCAAGTGATAGGGTAAGTTTCCCTACTGTTTACAAATGTTAAAAATGACTCGAAAACGTATTTTTTTTGAAAAGTTTCTATTATTGTTTTTCACCAGAAGGCTGGTCAACCAACTACAATGGCGGTTGGTGCGGTTAAGGGAACTTCAGAGGCCGTATTTAACAATTTCTAATTGTCTAGGATACAAAAGGTATTGTCAATTATTACTCTATTTGCCGTTCAAAAAAATATATTACTCTATTTTTAACCAACAATTCTTTCTTTCATTCAAGACTTTTTAAAATCATTTTTTTGAAGTTGACATGTCTATAAGTTTATATCAAACACAAGCTGAAGAGTTAAATAATCTTTCTGAAGCATTAAGAATCTCGAGACTACCATATTACATATGACTATTCACCAGGTAATGGTGTTTAAATCAATAATCGGGTTGGACAAGTGGGCTGCTCAAAACAAAACATGCAGGTAACGTTGTACATTTACTTGTATGACTCATGTTTAAAAAATAAAGACTCGACCATTGCTAACTAATATAACCTCATTACTAAACACAGACCTAAGGCTTATCATAGCTTTGATCATGTGGGTTCTGTAACATTTACTTAAAACATATGCTTCAATGTTTGCAAGGAAATGAATTTTGTGAACCTTGATCTTGCCTCATACTCTTGTTAGTTTAGCTAAAAATTACATGACCGAAAAGTTATGTTATTATTTTATAACTTTTGTTGACTTATACTGTTAACCTTTGCGTCAATGTCTAACAGGAGTCGCTGGAACTTTTTGGAATGCCGGTTTTAAAAGCAAGTGGGGAGGCTAAAGCTTTTTGTGCACAATCAAACAAAGAAGGTCATGTTGATGCTTGCATCACCTATGATAGGGATGTGTTTTAGTTCGGTGACAAATGTATCATTAAGCGCCTCAAACCCAGCTCATAGGTAATGTCATAACCATCTTATTAATCAAGTTTTGTTTTGTTCTTGATCTTTCTCACATTTAAGATGGATGGGTTGGGGTAATGGGTCAAAACGGGCCCCTTTAATGGAACTGTTGAAATGGGCTGGGTTAGTTGACTTCATTCCCCCTTTTTGCTAATTTCTTTCATGATCTTGCTACACATGTAATAGAGGTGGTAAGATGGGCGGGTTGGGTAGTGGGTCAAAAAGTTGTTTTACTAACCGATGAAACTTGAAAGGGGCTGGTCAGGTTGGCTCATTTTCTCTGTCAAAAGGGTGTTTTTACGTCAATGGCCAAAACGGCTTATAAGTCGGTTCAAAGACGAGTTCTAAAGATTTTTGACGCTTTAAAATACGCTTGAAGATTTACTGTGTGTTTTTTTAAATTTATATGGGACAGTTTGTTGCAGCTTGAAACTTATAGAAAAGAAAAAGACTTAACTTTACAAGCGGACCATTCTGCCCTTTGAAGTCGCTTCAAATTCCTGCTCATAGGCATAATATTTATCTCACTGTATTAACTTGTGTCTTCAATCAACTGTATATCTTCTTTATAATAGTTAATAATAAACAAATCTGAACAGTTTTTCATGCACCTGTGGTCATACAGGCTTCTAAATCCGGGACTTCTTAAATAGTTATAACGTAGCCTTTATAGCTGTTAATAAGCAATTTTGAACAGTTTTTCTTACACCCGTGGTCATACGGGTTTCTAAGCCGACTTTCGGGACCTCTTGGTTAGCTACCTGACGTTTTAAATTGCAATGAAAACTTTTGGCTGATGTAGACTTTTTTACGTGCCTTTTAGCTGAAGTAATCAGGGATTTCAATGAGTTGGAGGACATCAAGTTGTGGCCCTTCAAAGTTATACAATGGCCTGCTGACACACCAAAGATAGTCGTCATTTTAGTTTTTGGCTGAACAAATTTCTTCAATGGTCGTTGCTTATTTTAAAGATTCAAAGCATCAGTGCATTCTTGTCTATGACAGCTAGAACGTAAATTTGCTCTGTGTTTCCTCATGTGTGTGATTATAGGCCAAAGCAACATGAATGCATGCATGTTAAATGTGAAGGAAATACTTTTTGTTCGAACTTAATCAAATTTATTTGCAAATATACAGCGTGTCAAGACCAAAAACGTATTACTGATACATAATGATGCAAGGTTTGATTGATTTTGATTTATTAATTTGAGAATATTAAGTTGTTTATATTACTGTTTATTGGGAATTTAAGGAATAAGGGGCTGAAAATTTTAAAGTTAAAAGCCTTACTAATTTAAGATGTTTCAGGTTTATTGTTTTTGGTTTTGTTTTTTTTTTTTTAATATTTGAGAAATATCTTCAAAAGTTTATAAAAAAGATCCTATAGGCAACAAGAATAGGTTTGTCCAATAACGTACACTAGAAACTTTTCATTTCTTTAAATTTGTTTGAATTTTGGTCAGGATAGAGCTGTGTAATGGCAAACATTGGTATTAGGGAGTATAATCATCATATTATGAGATATGGATTACCAAACCAGTTCCCATTTCAGCGTTCTTAAACTTATGAAAGTCCTTGACGTCGACTATTGAAAGTATTTAAAGGCGACAATCTGGTGCATCTGGGCGAGTCGTAATAATGGGGTGTTCGATCGGAAGAGGAGATCACTAGATATTGTTAATAAGGTTGTGGATAAACCTACTTTTGATATATTTATGGTTTAAATACGTTTCCGTATAGAAATTTTGGGTATATACGTTTTCGACCCCCCATCGAAAACGTCAAGCTTTGCCACTACCGAAGGCCTCATTGTAACTGATGATACAATTCATCATTCAAAACCGTTGATTTACCTACATCTTTAAAACCCCTCATAACATAACTAGAATCACACAATTTTCTTTATTTTCTCCTGAAGCCGATAACTGGCCGTCGCATAATAACCACCAAACGCCACCACGAAACCACCAATCACCGTACACCGCTGATTCTCTGCCGCTGAAGAAGGCCGCAACCGACCCTCACGTTCTGCTACACTGCCACCATCGTCGTCGCACGCCACATCGAAAACTACATCCCCGTACATAGCCCTAAACTCACCAACCTAAGTGATATGTTTCCCGCCGCATCGCGCGGGTAAACGACTAGTAACAATAAAAGTCTATTTGTTCATTTTTTGTTTCTAATTCCAATGTAATGTAATACATTTAATTAAATAAAACGAAATTGTTTAATCCATGGTTGTGAAACAATGATTCTGTTACAACACTCCCCGACGTTTCCGCCACGTTTTGTTGTTTTACGTGGTCGGGGTGTGACAGAAAAGTTGGTATCAGAGCCAGTGGTTATTGGGAATTAGGTTATTAGTAATGCTTTGACCTAGACTATAACCTTCCTAGGACCCTAACACAAGTTATCTTGTGTTTAGTTTTAAAATGATACCGTCACTTATCCTTAAGTGACAACCACAATAAGAACATAAATTTCAAATCCGTCTTGAAAACCAATCATCTGTTCTAGGATGATTGATTACTAGGTTTTGAACCCTCTAAGTTTTCAAAATCTCGTTAAAGTTTGGTCTAAATAATGTGAACACGTGCAAACTGGAAGGGTGGGTGCCTGTACCCTGGGTCTTCTGTCTAAGGCTAGAGTGTTCGTACAAATCCGCAATATCGGACCAATCACTCTTACCTGGGAACTCTTGGGGTGAGTGTCCACTTATAGGCAAGCATGTCTTTGCGATACATTATATTGACCCATTTATTTTGATTAGTCACTGTCTCATTTGTTTGCCTTTGATAATAAACAAATGGTCACAATCTTCATGCATTGTCATTCTCTTTTGACTATCTTTCGCTTGTTTCCTCCTATGCCTTCCATTATCTTCAAGATGCCTCTTCATCGCAACAACACTTAAATGTCCGAACCAGGTACTGCAATTACCCAGCAAATAGGCGTCGTACTCCAGAGGACCGTTGATTTAGCTATCACCATGACTCGCCTCAGGGATGAAGCCGTATAAGGGAACTGCTCCTTCGTGCAATCAATGTCACCGTCATCATCCGAATCAAATACCCTGTTTCAAATGTACCCACAGTGGACGATGGGGACATTTGGTTAACATGTGCCGCTTTGCAATCCAAAGCAAAGCTGTTGCAAATCCTGCTGCTGCTCAACCTCCAAATTCTGCTTCATATGTCGCCTTGACATATCTAGCACCTCAACCTCATGAACTTTCTACCTTGTGTATTGACTTAAGCACGCCTAGTGCGAGGTGTCGAAACACCTCTCGTTACACAAATACCGAAATCCATATAGGATCTTTCTATCCTTATAATTAGATCCTTGTGGATGGGTAACGTTCATCGGAGCCCTTAATTAAATTCTTTGTATGATTCAATACGTACATTACGATTCAATAAGGACAAAGCCGAATTCCTATTAAGATTTTTCCTATCTTCATAGATAGATTCTTGAAAATGATTAAAGTGCCAAATGAAATCCATGGATTGGATTCCTGGTGTGCTTTAAATATCCATGTCCAAAGATAACAACTTAAAGGTCAAGTTAAACAGTTATGTGATTATGCACTTATGTGTTCCCTTTTATGTTTTTGTGTGATCCAAATTTTTGTTATCCAAATCCTCGTAGAATCTTCCATATCTTCGTATAAGGGATTCATAGTAGGATATCCAAGGGTTATGAAGTACTATTCTATAATTGGACCCCTTGAGTGGTCTAGTTGAACAGATTGATCCAAAAATCTGGTTAGGAATATCATGTGATGATATAGCTGAAAAGACTCCTTGGTGATCTAATTAAAGAGATCACTTGTTGATCTAATTAAAAGGACCTATGGTAGTCTAGTCACACTCATCACAGGTTTGATTTTCTTCCCCTACACATTATAAAAATGCACTCTGCAGACTGTGCAAGAAATTACGTAATTATGGACGCGTACATAATTATGAAATTTAGTGCACAGAAACCACAACAAGTTTTGTCATGTGTCTAGAGTTAACCCTATTAATTTCCATTTCTGAAAAATATCTATTGAGGACAATGACTCATTCCGTTCATGTTCGTTTCTGAAGAATATCCATCGAGGGAAATGAATATCCTTGATTAACCCTTCATTTCCATTTCTGAAGAATACCCATTGAGGAAAATGACTCATTTCGTGCATTTTCGTTTCTGAAGAATACCCATCGAGGGAATGAATATCCTTTTGTTTAATCCTTCATTTCTGTTTCTGAAGAATACCCATTGAGGAAAATGACTCATTCCGTGCATTTTCGTTTCTGAAGAATACCCATCGAGGGAAATCAATATCCTTGATTAACCCTTCATTTCCATTTCTGAAGAATACCCATTGAGGAAAATGACTCATTCCGTGCATATTCGTTTCTGAAGAATACCCATCGAGGGAAATGAATATCCTTTTGTTTAATCCTTCATTTCCATTTCTGAAGAATACCCATTGAGGAAAATGACTCATTCCGTGCATTTTCGTTTCTGAAGAATACCCATCGAGGGAAATTAATATCTTTTCTTTAATCATTCATTTCCGTTTCTGAAGAATACCCATTGAGGAAAATGAATCATTCCGTGCATTTTCGTTTCTGAAGAATACCCATCGGGGGAAATGAATATCCTTTTGTTTAATCCTTCATTTCCGATTCTGAAGAATACCCATTGAGGAAAATGACTCATTCCGTGCATTTCCGTTTCTGAAGAATACCCATCGAGGGAAATGAATATCCTTTTGTTTATTCCTTCATTTCCATTTATGAAGAATACCCATTGAGGAAAATGACTCATTCCGTTCATTTTCGTTTCTGAAGAATACCCATCGAGGGAAATGAATATCCTTTTGTTTATTCCTTCATTTTCCATTTTCTGAAGAATGCCTGTTAAAAATACTCCGCTCATTTTTGTTTCTGAAGAATGTCCGTTGAGAGAAATAACAGGATTATGCCATGTGTATCTTTGATGGGTTTTTCTACGCAAATAGATAAACACCCTAGATTCCATGCAAGACAAATATTTAACACAGCGTCACAGACAGACTCCTACAAATAAATTTCGGGACGAAATTTCCTAAATTAGGGGAGACTATGACACCTGTGCCTCAGCGACCATCAAAAACATACCATATTAATGAAATATTTTGTTTCATAATAGGGATTTGTTAAAAATATGTGTATCATTTGCATATATCAATTGATGTTCGATTTCAAGCTTTAATCGCTTTCTAGAAGGTTATACGCGCACTGATGTGTAAATATAACTAGTTTAATGCAACAAACACTCTGGAATAGTGAAATAGGCTTAACATAACTTAAATAACCATTACATAACTTAGAAATAAGTTTTAGAGGGTTTGGTGTGGCGAAATCAAGTTTATTCGCTTACTGGGATTAATTTCCACAAATTGCGAAAGTATGCCGATTTGTACTGTAACGAACATTCCGGAACATGACCATAAGTTAAACATACCCTAAATATCCTTTAAATAGCTTATAAATAGGCTTTGAGGGGTTCGGTGTGCTAAAATAAACTTTTTGGTCATTCAGGGACTAAAAGCGTCAAAAAGTGCATAAGTTTGCATTTTCGCGCATATCTTACGTTCTGAATACATCCGGACATCCAAAACTTTATTTAATCATTAAAATATTTTATTTTAGTGATTGGCATGATAAAATTCCATTCGTCGCGTAATTTGGATCGTTTTTCGCATTCGTTCGTGTTTCGTCGTAATTAACCGAACAACGCAACCGTACGACCAAACGAACCGACATCCGAGATATTTTTGAGCATGTTTCATGTTCCCTATACTTTAACTTCATTTTATAGCCTTGAAATGGGATTAACGAGGCTTAAACGTGTCAAAAATGAATCAAAAACCATGTTTTGCACATTCAGTGACTAAAATTGACATTCTGCCATAGTTATCTTAGGAAGGGACCAAAATGAAAAATCTAAATTCCAGCTTATTCCAGCTGTTCCCCTTATTTGCACATGGTTTTAAATAAACTAGGAGCTCCCATGGTTTCACAAAACCATGGGCACATGTGTACGGATGAGATCGAAGTTCGTTTTACGATAGTTGTATAGGGAATAACCTTTCGAGGTTATACCTTATGGTCACTTTGTTTAGTTAGTGGTATGATAGGTAATTTATACGCCTTAGGAAAATTACCAAAATGCCCTTTTTGCGAATAAATTCATTTTAAGCATATGTAACATAATTTTTTATATCTAAACTAATTTGGCAACAATATTAGACATGTTAGGGCATATAATACTTGTCATACGGCTAGTTAGGTGGTCCGAACGCGTTTTACGTGAACGACACGTTAAAGTAGCGTAAGCTACCTAAACGATTCGTATTGGGTCGTAAGCACTTAGGATAGGTTTCGTTTTAGAATGTAGGCTTTGTTAAACCATATTACATGAGTTCCAACACTCATTTGGTTTACGAAACCTCATCCTATCCTTCCGATTTAGGTCCGGCTAATAATGTAGTTACATATATTAGGTGTCGTTTGATTCCATGATCTTCTAAATTGCTTGGTGGTTATCCTAGGACTTCTAAGCATTCTCAAGTGAGTACATAGACCCCTCTTTTACTATTTTGAGTATTTTCCAAACGTTTTGGGGTGAAACACATGTGCCTACTTGTTATTTTCATGCTTTCCATGTTTTCATATCATATACTTGCTATGTTCATTAGTACACTATTAGTACATGATTTCATTATGTCTTGATATGTATGTTCACTTAACACGCTAGCACAATTGTTTTACGTTTTGAACCATTTGAAATCATTGGATGTATGTGAACCACTTGTAACCATTTGATGTATGTGAACCATTTGAAATCGTTGGATTTATGTGAACCGTTTGTAACCATTTGATTTATGTGAACCATTTGTAACTCTTTGAGCCATAGGGTTAGGGAAGTGATTAGGTAACGGGGCGGGTGTAATGTGTTAAAAGCATGGTGGATATGCCACTGGTACTTCCTATATATAAGTGCTTTTAACACATTATATATCGTTGCGTTATCTAGATCACTTGGGTAAACGATTTTGAAACAATGTCACACAAATATGTTTTCTGAATAATATAAACCATACGAGTCTTATTAACGAGTTTCTACGAGATGTTTTACGATTTGATTTAATAAAACAAAATGTTTTGGAGTTAAGAATCATGGCTATGAGATTTTATAAATCATATCCAACTTGATTTGAGTTGGTTAATTATGTCACAATAATATACTTTTCGAAATAAGGTTTTTAAATAAGTATTGCAACATGTACAACGAGCCATGAATCTGACACTCACATAAAACCTATGTACTCGCCGGCATTTTTATGCTGACGTATTTTCACATGTGTTTCAGGTACCATAGTTGATGATATTTGATGATGATATTGATGCATGCTCACATAGGAACGGACGAGGCCTTAACGACTTAATAACAATAAAAGTCTATTTGTTCATGTTTTGTTTCTAATTCCAATGTAATGTAATACATTTAATTAAATAAAACGAAATTGTTTAATCCATGGTTGTGAAACAATGATTCTGTTACAAAACTCCCCGACGTTTCCGCCACGTTTTGTTGTTTTACGTGGTCGGGGTGTGACACCTACAAGGTCATTGCTTGCCATATCATATCCTGCACGTCAGTTACGGATACACTGAATAAGAACATGCAAGAGAAACTTGTAACGTAACGGAAAATCTCCCTTGTTGATTTGAGAACTGAAGATGTCACCAATACACTTCATCCGTAATAAACAGCCACGAATAAACATGATTGCAATTGAGGACGGAGCATCCGGATCGTCTTGCAGCTCTAAAACAGTTTTCAAGATTTCTGGTGAGACAATCACGTTCAGATCATTCACTCGCCCTTGAATGACTTCAGTTCCATCTACTTGCACAACGCTTGCGGAGTTCCAGAAAGCTTTAACGAGCGACTTGTAAACAGGCATTGAAAAGGTAACAGTTTATTAATCTGCGACTGCCTGATCCATTGAGTGATTTCTTTCAATTCGCTGATCTTTCCTTCTGGATCAAGATAGGCAATCTGGTTGTGACGCTTCTCGGACATCACTTCTTCTTCTGGTTTGTTTTCTTTCTTAGTCGGGGCCTTACGTTTCCTCTCTTTCGGTGCCATTTGTATTGCAAATATCCACACTAAGTTATAATGGTATAACATGTGCATTAGACATATGTCTATGCAAGTTCAAGTGTGAATTGGACTCTTATCATTCAAATACACTTGTTCTGTTAAAGGGCACCAAACTTGAAAAGTTTCTAAGTATGGGACGACGAAACTCTATATACTGCGACGAAACTTCCTTCTTCACGGCGAAACTCCCGTGGTCAAACAAAGTCATAGTTGACCGTTGACCAGTGGAGTTTCGTCAAACAGGCTTTCGACGAAAGTTGTTCCAATTTAAAAGGGTTTCGTCACAGGGGTTTCGTTGTCAATCAGTTTGAAGAAACTTAGGTTTCGTCGTCAAAGGGTTTCGTCGACAAGGTTAGGGTTTCGTCGATTTAGGGTTTTTAACAGTTAGGGTTTCGTCGATTTGGGGGTTTTGCAAAAACAAAGGGGTTTCGTTGATTGACAGTTAACAGAACAAACCGAAAACAACCTAGATTCGTAACCGACATGAGTTATTTAACCGAAACCCACCAATCGGTTGAACATCTAACCAATAACTGATCCCCTGCTTTTGTTAACCATAACCCAACCCAAATCAAAGCAAATATCAACATATAAACCCTAAATCTATTGTTTCTATGAAATACTAACACAAACAACAAGTTTATATCCTTAAGAAATCAAATACAGGGTATTTTGAGGGTTTGCCGAACAATCGGACACAAACTATGGGTTCCTAAGGTTCAAAACATTTGAATAATCCATTCTATACCTTTGATTTTTGATAAATTTCAAAGAAAATGGAAGGTTTTGACTGTCGGTGAAAGGTATGGGTTTTTGAGTGTTGGAGAAGACAAACAGTGAAGTGGTTTGAAAAAGTGATGCCTTTTATAACTGGGACCCCTTATATATACCCACTCCTTGACGAAACTTCATTCTCGATGAAACTCTACATGGGCTCGACGAAACCTCATTTGGGCTTGGATTGGGCTTGAACAGTTAGCCCATGACGAAAGTAAGATAAGCCCAAGGAATTTCGCCATGACTTCGACGAAACACGGAGTTTCGTCATGAACATTTCAGATTTTGACCAAGACAGACCACAGTTGACCTTGACTACGGACTTTTGTCGACATATAGGTGTTTCGTTGACATAAAGGAGTTTCGTCGACACCTTTTTTCTCAAAATTCACTACGTCTTTGAAATTTGAAATTTTGCACAATTGAACAGATTTTGTTTATTTGAACAGTTTTCCATTGTGATTGAGTTTACCAAATGCAAGGACATTTTATGAAGTAGGCTTCAGGCTTTCGGCTGAAAACACCAAGTTACAACTTCGGCTAATTCAAAAATGAGTTTTACAACTACACTAAAACAGAATTTAAAGCGCGGTAAACTAATTGAAAAACTATAAAAAGTAATAAACGACTGTACAAAAACAATCTTTTTGCGAGATTCAAGGAAAAGGAATCATACCAGCTTACGATCTTAATCAACATGATTTTTGTTTCGGTTTAAAGCTCTGGATAAGTATACTACCTCGATTATCGGTATTGTTGTCCACATAAGCTCAAACTGATCAGATGTAATCATAATAAGGAGATACTATTTACGGTAAGGATTATACTTACAAGTCGATGTTCATCCACTCACGACACATTCCCGTATCAAGGTATGCACAAGAGTTCATCTTACCGGTGAGTATACCGTTTATCATCTGTTTGACCGTATAAAAGAATGTGAGATACTCACTTATTTTTTATTGAAAACAAGCCCTATGTGATAGAATCACTTATTGATGAGGAACTTGATTTTCATATGCATGAGGGCACAGGAGCAAGTCCGTGAACAGGTCAGTACAATGTACAGCAAAGAGACGAACTTGACTCTCGGATAAATGTGATATTTTATCACTTATTTTGTTTGGACATGTGATTGTTGATCACTTATTGAGGTCGAATGCAATATGTACACGTATGTATAGTATCATGGAAGATCTAGACTTCGTCTCCGTTATTTTTCGGTAGAAGATACAACCATGATACCCAGATGATAAGCAGCATAAAGACCGAATATCTCAGAACCTCGGCAATCTCTCAAACGAAATTTCGGTACCAAGACTATATGCCAATGAATGGTTCCAACCTGACTTGAAGTCTGTTAGGTTTGTATCATCCTGCACATATTAGTCTGATTGTGAGCCTACCGATACATCGTTAGTAGAGATACTTATCATTTCTCAATTTTTCTTTTTTACATTTTGAACATGTTGACCGACCACACCAGTGAATATCATCATCTTCCTTAATCTAAGAAACTCATTTTTGGTTGCTTTTCTATTTTTTTGAATTTTTGAATTTTTCAAACTTAAAGACAGAAAGTAAAGACATATTTTTGGATTTTTGAATTTTTCAAATGTTTCAAATGTTTTTGTATTTTCTTGAATTTACTCCCCCTAAAATGCTAAAAGGTGGAAATCTTTTTGAATTTTTTAGAGTTTTTAAAGAAAATATCTACAAAAACGATTAGCCAAAGAAGTTTTACTCGGGTATCACCTTAATGCCATTGACTAAAAGTAGATAATCAAAACGTGATTTATCAAAAGCTTTTGTAAACAGGTCGGCACGTTGGTGATCGATGTGAACTTTAACAACATCGATTAATCTTTTATCAAAACAATCACATATGAAGTGATATTTAATTTCGATATGTTTGGTCTTGGAATGCTGCACAGGATTTCTAGTGATCTGTAAGGCAGCATTGTTATCAACAAAAATAGGAGTAGATAGGAATTCAAAACCGTAGTCGCGCATTTGTTGTTGTATCCACAAGACTTGGGAGCAACAACTAGAGGCAGCAATGTATTCTGCTTCACAGGTTGATGTAGCAAAACAGGTTTGCTTCTTGCACTGCCACTTGACTAGGCGATTTCCTAAGAATTGACATCCAACTGTTGTTGATTTTCCATCAATTTTGCAACCACCAAAATCAGAATCACTATATGCAATCAAGTCAAAGCTATCATCCCTAGGGTACCAAAGACCGGTGTCCGGGCAACCCTTCAAATAGCGAAAAATCCTTTTGACAGCAGCAAGATGCGAGGCCTTCGGGTTGGCTTGATATCTTGCAAGCAGGCACGCTGGATACATGATGTCGGGCCTCGAGGCTGTAAGATAATGAGAGATCCGATCATAGCACGATAGTATGAAGAGTTAATACTTTCACCCTTCAATCCGGAGTAATCCCGTGATTCAATCAGACATCTGGAATCAGTTCAAGATGTCACCAACATATTTAGTCTGATGGATGAATATTCCAGACTTGGTTTGTTGAACTTGAAAGCCCAAAAAGAAATTCATTTCCCCCATTGCGCTTATCTCAAATTTTTCTTGCATCACACGCTCGAATTGCCTACACAAAGTATCATTAGTTGAACCAAATATAATATCATCAACGTATACCTGCACCAGCAGAAGATCTCCATCTTGTTCCTTTATAAAGAAAGTGCAATCAATAAGACCTCGTCGAAAACCATTCTACAGAAGATAGTTGGATAAGGTTGCATACCAAGCCCTAGGTGCTTGATGTAAACCATAAAGAGTTTTGTTGAGCAACCAAACCCGATCGGGGTGAATAGGATCTTCAAAACCCGGAGGTTGTTCGATGTGCACCTCTTCTTGAACCACACCGTGTAAGAAAGAACTTTTGACGTCCATCTGGTAGACTTTGAATCCTTTGAATGAAGCATAAGCTAGAAAGATCCGAATAGCTTCCAGACGTGCAACAGGTGCATAAACTTCATTGTAGTCAATGCCTTCGTTCTGGCGAAATCCCAGAACAACCAATCTCGCCTTGTTACGGATGACTACTCCACGATCGTCCTTCTTGCATTTGTAAACCCAACGTGTGCCAATTTTCTTGTAGTTCTACGGCCTTTCAACAAGCTTCCAAACACCAAGCTTTTGAAATTGCTGCAATTCATCCTGCATGGCTTCAACCCAAGAATTATCCTTTAAGGCTTCTTTCTGTTGGTCCCCTATGGCGGCCCTGTACTAATGGTGCGACTTTCTTTGCTCCATAGTTCCCTATGCAACTATGGTCACCTAATGTGCTTGGTCGGATCCTAATGATCGACCAAACGGGTCGGGTTCGAAGGTCTAAGCGGTTGTTTAGACCGCTTACCTTACGACCCAATATAAGCACTAAACCTAAAGTGACGAGTTAAACATGTTAAAAAATGTTTAGCAAGGTTTGAAAACAAGTTAGATATAAAAAAAAAACGGTTTTTATACCCAAAAATAGTTTGGTTGCAAAATACGCATGAATACGCATTTTGGCTGAAACTACGACTCGTCACTACGCCTAATCAACGTGGTAATCAGTAGGTATAGTCACACAGGACTATAACCATCGTGATTACGCTCACGTCGCAAAGTTCAAACAAACTTTATGTTGACCATAACTTGGTCAAAGCAGAAACTCAAACACTGTTTGACTTTCGTGCTAAAAACGCATAAAAACACGAAAGAATACTTACAAAGGGTCCACGCTAGGCAGTTTGATCCAAGTTTGCTCAGGTGTGAAGTGTTTAAACCTCAACTTAGAGCAAAATGAATCAAGTGTGAGTTGAAGTGAATGAAAGCATGGGTATTTATAGATTTTGGAGAACCGTTAGGATCGTTCCTCGTAAAACGTGCCTTGATCTAGACCTTACATGTGGGCACATGGTTTTCAAAACCATGGGAATACTTAAAACCATCAAATTCCAGCGCATAGAGTGCAAAACCTTGGGTTAAAACCATCAAATCCTCAAAAATGGACCAAGTTCAATGTATCTGCCAGAAATTTCAAAAATGGTCCCGGCACTTGTAAAACTTGATTTTTTTGGCACTTTTAAGCCCCGTTAACCCCATTTCAAGGCTCTAAAATAAAGTTAAAGTATAGGGAACTTGAAATGTGCTCAAAAATATCTCGGATGTCGGTTCGTTTGGTCGTACGGTTGCGTTGTTCGATTAATTACGACGAAAATCGTAACGAACGCGAAAACGATCCAAAATACGCGACGAATGGAATTTTATCATGCCAATCACTAAAATAAAATATTTTAATGATTACATAAATTTTTGGATGTCCGGGTATATTCAGAACGTAAGATATGCACGAAAATGCAAACTTATGCACTTTTGACGCTTTTAGTCTTTATTGATCAAATAAGTTTATTTTAGCATACCGAACCCCTCAATGCCTATTTCTAAGATATGTAAAGGATATTTAGGGTATGTCTAACTTATGATCAAGTTCCGGAATGTTCGTTACAGTACGAATCGGCATACTTTCACAGTTTGTCGAAATTAGTCCCTGTAAGCGAATAAACTTGATTTCGACACACCAAACCACCCAAAACTTATTTCTAAGTTATGTAAAGGTTATTTAAGGTATGTTAAGCCTATGTCACTATTCCGAAGTTTTTGTTGCATTAAACTGATTATATTTACGCATTAGATCACGTAAATTTTCCAGAAAGCGATTTAAAGCTCGAAATCGAACAAGAATTGATATGTGCAAACGATACACATATTTATACAAATTCCAAGTATGAAATATAATATTTCATTGGTTTGGTATTCGTATGATGGTTGAAGTGATACAGGTGTCACACAACACCTTTCTTGTTTCCCTTGAATTGTTGAGCGTCAATGATGTGATCGAGCACATATCGGGAGTTAGAATAACTCTCCAATTTGAGCTTGATTCCATCATGCTTGAATTTGGCAATGGCTAGCTCCTTTTTGGTTTCCTCGATGATATTAATGTAATTGTTAATACCTATTTGTTTTTTTTTGTTAAAGATAGTTTTTGTCAGCTCGGAAACACTTTTATTTAAGGTTTCAATTACAGACTTAAAATCCTTTTCATTTCTAGCTAAAGCCATATTTGCCTCTTTGCACTTAGACAACTCAATAACCAAACTTTGATTATGACTATGAACCTTTTTGGATTCAAGCTTCAAATCTGCACACAATTTATAAACACTAGGAGCAGGAGTTTCAGATTTTATCTGACTCGTAGAGGCTGAGACATTTGCCATAAAGGCAGTCTGATAAGAAAAAGATCCGTCTTCTAAGAAGAACTTCTCTATTTCCTTTGATGCTACACCAGCCTTCTTGATCAGAATAGATTTCTGACACTTCAACTCCATTGCTTCATTCAATAAATCATCAACATCAGAACTAACTTCTTCTTTCACATCAGATTCTGAATTATAACCACCCGAATTAAAACTTTCTTCATCAGAACTCCCGGTATAACCCGAACTATCATCACTTTCAGAAAATTCTTCCCTGTCAACATGCTTGATGTGATTGATGATCTTTGCATAACACGTTGTTCCTCCTCCTTCTTGATCACCATCCCCAAATTGTACAGACCAATTACACCCTTCATCAGCTTGCACAGCTAATGCTCTGGTGGTGTTTGAAGGTCCAGACTGGTTCTGGTTCTGGTTGTTGTTCACCGCTACCATCCTTCTTTCATGATTGTCTTGATTGGCATTGGAAGTACTCGTCTAATTTCTGAATGGCTTCTGATTGCCTTGTTTGCTTGGTCGGGTGCACTCACGTTTGAAGTGACCCTTTTTGCCACAATTGAAACATGTAACCGCATCCTTATCAAATCCGTACTTCATATCCTTCTTGCTTTCCAAGGATGTTCTTCCTGCGCGACTCATATAATCCTTAGCCCTTCTAACAGCACTTGCGAACGCCCACTTTATATCCATCAACTCCATTTCATCACGGTCGATTTGTTGATATTCTTCATTGTTCAAATTAATGTTTCCAATTTGACCTGCGACCAAACCGCAGTAGGCACTGACCATTGTGTTATTGAGTTCCATATGTTCCTTCGCTACTTCAATGCTAACTTTCGAGAGGTTTGAAGTATCAACTCTGATTGTGTTGGGGTTTTGGGGTGGAGGGTTGTTACTATAACATGCTTGTTGTTGCTGTTGTTGTTGTGGTTGGGCTTGTTGTTGTGATGAGGTAGGAATATAAGCACTTGGATCAAACTGAGGTTGAGTAGTGGTAACTTGAGGTGGAGGTTGGGGTTTTGGAAGCCAGGCACTCGGATCGAGTTGAGGTTTAGAAAAAGCATGCGCTTGAGCAATCATATGCGCTGGCAGATGATAGGCACTCGGATCGAAAACCTGAGGTGGAGCTGATTGTGGAAATGGAAAAGAGCTTGTAATTGACATAAACGCCGTTTGAAGCTTCGGTTGCTGAACGGAACTAGAACTAGCTGCAGAATTGAAACCACTCAGATACATTTCTGTGTTTTGAGGAACTGCAATCCTTTTAGCTTTCCGAATTTCCTCTTCGTTCTTATGCTCCAACTTTTGAACGAACTCATAGATACTGACAGCATCTAAAACGCCCGTATGCTTTAAAAGTTCAATGAAAGGACTCCACTTCGGAGGTAGAGCATCAGCAAACCGTGCAACGATTTCCTGTTGAATTGCAAGAACAACATAAGAATACATTTCACTAATCAAATGATAAAAACGAGTAGTTGTATCATTTAGGGTTTCATTTTCTAAGAATTGAAATGACTCAAATTCTTTCTTCAACAAATCATGGCGCGTCTTTCTTGTAGCCGCATTCCCTTCTCCTCTTGCTACCAAGGCATCCCATAAGGCTTTTGTGCTAGTACAGTAAGCGAATTGATGATAGATTTCTTTGTGAAGTGCTTGTGTAAGAATAGCAAACACCTTCTTCTCCAGATCATATGCATTCTTGTCATCTTCTAACATATTAGCAAAAGTCGCTGCACTTAATCCTGCTTCTTCGAGAGCTGTGTTGTATGGAGAAGTGAAACACGTCCATAATTTGGTGTTTTGCCCTAGAACGTAAGTATGGAAATGACCTTTCCATGATGGATAGTCGTTCATGTGATTCAACTTTGGCGGGTGATTATTGCTACCCGTTTCACTCTCACTTAGCAATAGATTTTGAATGCTTTGATTTTGATTTGACACCAATGCCCATTGACTTGCACTTATAGATTGAGGAGGCATAACATTCCTTAACCACGCGGCTGCGGAGGTTTGATCTTGACCCGGTCTTGGGTCCGTACTCCAATCCCATGGACTTGTACTACTCATGATTGTTATATAAAAGAGAATACCTGATTACACACCTCAAAACAAACTGTTAAATCACTTTTAGAAGTTCTCTGTTGAAAAATGACAAGTTTCTCGATGAAACTCTTCCCACGAAACTCAATAAGTTTCGTCGAAGTTCCTTATGGCGAAACTCAGGGGGTTTGGTTGAAGTTCTTTATGGCGAAACTCTATGGGGTTTCACCGCTTGGGACTTTCGTCGAGATAAGGTCTCGGACAGTGGGTGAAAGTTGGTGAGATTTTCAAAAGCAAATCTTATCTTTGACTAACACAGAACACCCGATATCAACCTACAACATGCCTAACTTACCAACCCAAGCATGGTCTCTATATTTTAATCAATTATCAATTTATATTTTAATATTAAATTCAAGAAATATTCAAGAACACTTTGAAGGTTTGATGAACTTCTGATGAAGATATGAACTTTCCGGTCACCGAAGAACTTTCCGAAACACGAATTTGCTTAAAACTTTAACTAAAAACCCGGTTTTACCACGTGAACAAGCAAACTAACAAGGTTTTTGATAAAACTTTTTAGCAAAACAAATAAGATTTTCACAGATTTTAAGCACTTTTTCCAAAAATTTGTGAACTCCAAGGATGACATACTTGATAAAATCCCAACTATGTTTGATTTTAAACAAGGATAAGAGCCAACACTCTAATACCACTTGTAGGTCCCGATTTCTGAGGACCGAATACGAAACCAAATCACTTGTTTATCACAAACACGGTCACGAGTGCGGAATCCCCGTGACTATGCCAAACCAAACATAGGGAGTAACAACACATCGTAACCAATGAATCACAGTCAATTGATTTGATGAGAACAAGGTTCGAACAGATACACACAATGTTTGACACTAAGCTTTCAGAAAGGTTATGTTCTCATAGTTTCAGTATGAAACTATGTTGTGTTTATATAGGCAGTCCAAGCCCACAAGTGACGAAACCTCAATTGGGCTTGACGAAACATCATTTGGGCCTGACGAAACATCACAGTTGACGAAACTCCTAGAGTTTCGTCACTGTTCACGGCGAAACTAGGAGTTATGACCATAAGGGGTTTCGTCATGCATGTACCCGACGAAACTTGGGAGTTTCGTCGAGGGCTGCAAACGTTATGTGTGCTGCAAACTGTTTGACAGTTTGCAGCAAAGAATACAAATACATAAACAAACATAATCCCCCAATATGCAACATGCATTGTCATTTAACATTACAAAACGACTGAGACAAATGTGTCGGACACATAGAAAGATAGGAGGATATCTAACTAAGGTCGACGACGAATACAGACTCGATAATATAAAAGACCGTACATTACAACGCTAATAAAGACAACTTACAGACACCAAAATATGCATCAACAGCTTTATTTCTGTATCTTTCTCAACTGTTTTACATATAAGCATATTTATCTAGTAAACCTTTCATTTTTACTAAAGAAAATGAAAACAATCAACACAATCTGTACTTTTGCCTTTGCGAAGAGGTCTAAGCTTATTCGGTGGTAGACAAGTGGCCAGCGAGCGGTCCCGCCACCGTATACATATTCACTCTATTAATGAAGGTCGACTTCAGGTTACCTCCTTGTTACTCGATCTCGACTATCCTTGATCTTCCCTATCCTCAAGAGTTGTGATACCAAATCAAAGAATCAATGATAAACTTATAATCAACATCACCAGACATGTAAATTTCAACAATTTAAACTTATCAGTTGATTCTAAACCAGCAACAACAAAAGGTTGGGTTAAATTTCAAAATCCACACATTTGGGAGCAAAATAAGTTGGAACAAAATCAAATTAGAAGTGTAGAGTAAATATTCAGCAAAAGGGAATGACTCGCTACAATATGGCTACTCAATTCTCTAGTTACATAACAAAAATGAAGAGTTCATAGTTTACCAATAGAGGGGAGAGGGACCGGAAGCGAAGGGCGTATAGAAAAATATCATGATCATATCAACATAAATATGATCATATCAACATAAATATTATCTGAAAACTTTTAATTGTTTCACTAGGTTTAGTTTTTTTAAGGAAATGTGATTTTGACCCGTTTGGTTCGTTCGTGTGAACTATTTATAAAAAAAAAAACAGGTCAGCCTATCAAAACTGTGTAGAGTTTGAACCTTGTTAACTATTTATAAAATTAAATTAAAAATATGTTAACCTGTCAACCCAACCTGACCCATTACTACACACACACACAAAAAAAAAAAAAAAAAAAAAAAAAAACTTTTTTCAACATGAAACCCTTCTGACCCATTATCTAAATTTCGCAGTCAATAACTTACCTCCGCTCTCTCATTCTCATATTAGTTGGTTTCTTTCGATTTTCCTCAGAAAAAACAACTGTCAATTCTATCCCTTGAAAATCCTGACCATCCATCTGGTATTTTGCTTCTGCAGCATCAGCGGGATCTACAAACTGTACAAATCCAAACCCCCTTGGCTCCCTGCACAAACAATCAAATAAAAAGTATTCAACATAAAATCAAAAACAAGTTATGTTAACCTGCTTTTACTGTAACTACTTGTAAAACTGATTTGGGTACAGACAAACTTTTGCTTCTATCTAGCTAACTGTTTCATGCAAATTATCTCAATTCCCAAACTGTAAAATAAAATTATAAATTTTAAAAATAAATTTGATGAAACTAACACTTAACTTGTTGAGATATAAAACTTTTAAAAATTTCGTTTTGGTAGCAGCAGCGCCCCACCGTCAAGCCATCATCGAATATGTGTCGCACGGAGCGACAATGGTAATTTGCAAAGTGGGATTACATTTATCAGAATAGAATAGCATAGAATATTACAATGTTAAGAAAACCATACCTCTTGACTGATTATTTATCCACAATAATCGTCGCGGGGAACTGATTTCTTCAATACCAGAGCCCTCGTCTTCGACTTTAAAGATACCAACATAGGTAACATCATTAAGATTTAAGAATAATAAAAATTATGAGATTGTCAACTATACCATACTAAATAGTTCTTTACTCACCGATAATCCGGTATGTCTAGCTTTCTTGACACTAAAAATCGTAACCTCTCCATGGTTGCAATGTTCACCTTTTCCAACAAACATAAAATCAAGCAAGAGGTGATTTTGAGATTCATTGCACACGACAGAAAAAATGTATCAGCTTACCATTCAAGAAACATCGTTAATCACTAAATTGTGAAAGTCATAACTATTGTTAATATTAACCAAGAAACAACTTATAAACAAAAGTCAGAGACATTAACTACCTTTCAAAAAAGATAAAAATAACTAAAGAACTATGAACCATATGTTCATCAGCAGCTTAAAGATTCATAAATTTAAAAAAAAAAAAAAAAAAACCTAGATAACAACATCAAACAAAACCTACCCAGAACCCAATAGACCACAAAAAATATAAAAGCACATTAAATCCTAGAACCCTTGTTTTTACAAGATCAAGCTTCATGGCTTATCATCAAGCTTCTTGCTTCTATAGATTTGATTTTAAGAAGGGATTCTTGATTTTTCATACCGAAACCCTAGCAACTCCAAATCGGTTCAATATATGTTGTCTAAGCAAAATATCACAATAAACATCAAACTATAGCTAATAATCATCAATACAGGGATAAAGAAAACTCAAAAACTTACCCTTGAAACTCCAATCAGAACCCAGTCATGTGAATCACCGTTGTCTTGGTGTTTGGTGGTGAGAGAGGCGGTGGTCGTGATTATGACGGAGAGAATTGTGCGGCCGGGTGAGGGAGGCGGTGGCTCTGGTGAAGAACGTTAGGGTTTGTTGAAGAGCGGCGCTTGATGAAAATGAAGGTCAGGGGTTGTGTTTTAGGTTAGAAGGGTGACTTTGAACCAAAACTTGTTGATGAACGGAAATTGTAGAGACCGTCAGCCGTCGGAACCATTGAATGGCTCCCGTATCTCTCTCTGCGAGCTCTTTTTCACTCTGTAATGTGTGTGTGTATGAAAGGGGGAAAAGAAAGTTTGGAATCGAGGGTTTGCAAAAGAGAATTTAGATCTCAAGTATTTTGATTTTGAATTTTAAAGGCCCGCTCATCTAAATCCCGCCCAAGTGAGATTTCAGGATGTTTGAAATTTGTTGAAACTAATTTGTGGTTTGCAACATTGTACAACATGCTTCCAAGTGTTGTAAATGTTGAAAAAGTGACAAATGACCATTTCTGCCCTTCGGATATGCTTATTAATATAGTATATATATATATATATATATATATATATATATATATATATATATAGAGTTAAATGCCCGGATAGTCCCTGTGGTTTTCCATTTTTTCACCTTTAGTCCCTAACTTTCTAAAATTACAGCTATAGTCCTCAACCTATGCAGTTAATATCGGTGAAATATCGGTGATATCGGTCATATCGGTCATATCGGTCCCTTAGTAAAATATCGGTGTCAAATATCGGTCAAAATATCAGTACCGATATTATCGGCGATATTGACCGATATTTGACTGATATAACCGATATATCACCGATATTTGACAGATATAACCGATATATCACCGATATATGACCGATATAACCGATATATCACTGATATATCACTGAATTATTGGTGTTAAATTGCTATATATATAAATTCTACATTATATTAAAATTACCGATATCCCACTGATATCTCACCGAGATAACCAATATTTCAAATATCGGTCCTTTACCGATATCCGATATTTTACCGCATTAACTTCATAATCCTCAACTTTTCAATTTTCGTTCCCGGATAGTCCCTAGGCCTAACATCAGTTAGTTTTCTCAGTTAAGAGGATGTGAAATAACAAAAATACCCTTTTGTTAAAAAGAGCAAACCATAGGGACTATCCGGGCATTTAATAAATAAAAAAAATCTAATTAATAAGTGAAATTTCAAGTGGGCCCCACAACTTACCACACCCTCACCCTACCCCTGTCATCTTCTTCTTCTCCATATCATCACCCACCTGTTCATCCAGAGTAAAATGGTACAAGCAAAGGGGTAGAATCGTCATTTCTTCCAAATAAAAAAGCAGAGTGAATTCCTTCGCACGCACGTCTTCCTTCAATTTATATTTGTTAAACCGCCATGACTCATCGGAATATTCGCCGTCCGATCACCGTCCGATCGCTGCAGTTCTTCGATAACCTAAACTGCATTTTTTTATTAAATTGATTGTTCGTGTGTTCGTATTCACTACATACACTTGTTTTGATTGTTTTGTTTCGATTCTGATTCTGAATATCATCTCCGATCAACTCGCCGGAGTATTAGTAGTTGTGGAATTTAGGTTTTGATCAAAACTTTCTACTTTGATTGCGGAAGACGGTGGCGGAGACGGTTATAGGTCGCTGGCACATTCGGTTTGGGTGTCTCCGCTGGCGGTTCCTGTTGCTTCTTTTATTTTTCCGGCTGAAACGACTTCGTCGCCGTCATGATGTGGAGATGATGTTCTTGAACATGATGATCTTGTCAAATGTTTATATGCCTCGATGAATAGGTGGGTGATAATATGGAGAGGAAGAAGATGATAGGGGTAGGGTGAGGGTGTGGTAGGTTATGGGGCCCACTTGAGATTTCACTTATTAATTAGATTTTTATTTATTAAATGCTTGGATAGTCCGTTGGTTTGTTCTTTTTAACAAAAGGATATTTTTGTCATTTCACACCCTATTAACTGAGAAAACTAAATGATGTTAGGCACAGGGACTATTCGGGAACGAAAATTGAAAAGCTGGGGACTATAGCTGTAATTTTAGAAAGTTAGGGACTAATGGTGAAAAAATGGCAAACCACAGGGACTATCTGGGTATTTAACTCTCTCTCTCTCTCTCTATATATATATATATATATATACAGAAACGGGATCGGGAGAAAACGCTCAAAAGTGTGAGAACGGTGAGAACGCTTCCTGGCCCAACATGTGTCACGCCGCTTAGAAAAGGGCGGAGGGTCTTTTTTGTCCTTTTATCTCCTGTTTTTCTGTTCTGCTTTTCCCAATATTGTTTTAATCTTTGTTTTTTTAAGAATTTTGGCGTTAGCCAAATTCAATAATTAATGGCGTTTAATGGTTTCATTGTATTAACATTTTGGCGTTTATGGCGTTTATTCAAATCGTATGCCATTGGATCCCAGGGGGTCAGGAAATCTATTTGAATGGCGTTTTCCAAGGCGTTTTAATCAAGATGGCCCATTGTTCTATTATTTTTTATAAACATTTTGGCGTTTGTATTATCTTGGCGTTTTACTATTGTTAGATTATATTTCAACCACATGAAAAAAAATACAAGGGAAGAAAATAAATTAAAAATCCTAATCGGATCTCTCTTCACAAGCTTCACAGTCATCAGTCTCTCTCTTCTTTAATAGTTACAGAACTGTCACCAAATATATGGCATTTTATGTAAAACTTAACAAACCCATTGGTTTGATTATTTTGCCTGCTCGTATGTTGAGCTGTTGAACTGGCTTTTTTGTGAATGTTTGCGGACATAGATCTATGACGTGTGAGTGGGTTTTTCACTTTTTCTTTATCTTGATCTTCATCTTTATAATCAACCCACTCTTCAGTGTCATTGATCTCTTCTCCTCATCTAAACTTTCTTCAAGAACAAAAAATACAAAATGCCATATGACTGGCATCAGTATCTCTTTCTTGAATTTTTGTCCATCTCATGCAGCAAAATCTTTCTGAGTTACTCCCTTCTGATAACAATTCATTAAGTGAAACTTCACCAAGAACACTTATGAATATCCAATAAAGCATATTAGCCATCTTTAATTTTTTTATTTTTTGGCGTTTTATAGTGAGTGGTATTTAGTAGTATTGGCGTTTGTTTTTTTTTTGTTTGATCAAATGGAAGTTGATGAGATGTATCATTTTATAGGATGTATTTTTGGCGCCTATGTTAGGCAGTGCATTATTATAATAACGTATTCGTCTTTTCGGTTACTGTTTGTAATTATTGTTTTTGATAAGCTTCATCTCTGAAGTCTATAACACGTCCCATATTTCAAGTTTGGTGTTTTAGATTCTAATATAATAAATTTTCCCTATTTTCAATAGTATTACTAGTATTACTGATTTGTATTTACCGTTTCTAGTTACATTTTCAAGTTTGCTTTTTTTATTTTTTAATTTTTTAATTTTTTGGGGGGTTTTTTATAATACTTTTTCAAAGTAATTTTATTATAGTTTGGGAGTTTTAGGGGGCATTTAACGGGATGATATCGTTTAAACAAGCATTTTGGTTGTTTTAGCGTTTTTATTATATGTGGCGTTTTTACATAACAATCAACTGAAAAGGAAAATAAAATAAAAGAATACATAAACAATTGATCTTCCAAATCTTCGCTGTCACCAGTCTCTTTCTTCTTTTTTGAATCACGTTAACTAGCTGGTTCGACTTTGGTATGATTCATTTTGTTTTTTAGTTTTTCAAGTAGTTTTTTGTTTGGCTGTTTGGAAGCACACAGTCTGACATCAGCATCTTTTTCTTAAAGATTTTTCCATCTAATGCAGCAAAATGTTATTGAGTTTAGACCCTTCAGCCAACAATCTTGAATTTCACAATGAACGATGTTTGATTTTTTAACTTTTTTCACGTTTTACCGATAAAAAGAACGCCACGAAATAAGAGCACCTTAAATCTCAAAATTTGAACATGCTAAAATCAATAATGTTTTGCTGTATGATATGGACAACATTATTAATCCTCGGTTAAGAAAGATAACTAACAATGTTGTCCACCCCATACAACTAAACTTTATTGACAACACAAGCTCAATAATGTTTTGTATGTTTTGGCGTTAAAAATTGGATGGAAGTTGAGGATTAGTCAATAAGATTTTACTCAATGAAATGGAAAACATCCTCACTTAAGGATTTTGTCCATTTCATTGAGTGAAATCTTATAGACAACCAAACTGAATTTCAAAAAAAAACGTTTTGGGTTAGAAGATATTTGATGTTTGGGTTTTTTGGCGTTTCTAAGGCGAATGAGATATATCAAATATGGCGTTTGGGTTTTTGTGTGTGTTTTTAATTGAATGTCTGAGATGTTATATATAGGATTTTTTTGGCGGTTTTTTTGGCGGGATTTTACTATAATTAAGTTTGGCATTTTATATCTAATGGCGTTTTTTCTTAGAATGGGCTTTGATTTTTGTGTTTGGCGTTTTATTTCATTAGATGGCGTTTTGTGTGGAGAATTCAAAAGACCCTTTTACCCTTAATGAAGCGCATCCACGTAATAAAATTGATGTTATTTACGAAAACGCGACCGCGCCAATCTACTCCATAGATTGTTTTGATCGGA